>OU830602.1:69392426-70743032 GCA_917563855.2 Limnephilus lunatus
CGGCCTCCTTGTAATTTCGCCGTTTTCTGGGGCTCCTTGAAGTCGTCCCTCCAATACTGAAGCTCACGGGCAGGTGATCTGATGATAACTCATCCAGCGTACGCAGTGGCGAGATGGTCTTAGCGTTTTTCTCAAGTACGATATCTAGTGTACTTGGATATATTGCGCGTGCTGAGTGGTGAGTCGGTTTGTCCGGTGCCATTATCGAGTAATTGTGTGTTTGCATATGTGAAAAGAGCGTTTTCCCATTCGCGTTGCCTCGGTGGTTGTTCCAAAAGTTGTGTTTAGCATTCAGATCTCCTCCTAAAACAACAATGGGGCGCAAATTAAGTAATTTATCTAAATCTTCTCTTACCAGAAGGTTGGGATTATTGCAGTAGGCGGCGATAATGGTATGCGCTCTATCCTCTATGATGACTTCGATAACTGTGGCTTCAGTATGTTTCAGCTTCGGAGTAGGGATTCTCGTAGATGTGATGGTTTGACGAACGAATATGGCGGTGCCTCCGCCTTTACCCTCCGGTCGGTCGTCTCGGTGTACTTCGAAGCCGGGCACTCTCAGGGGTGTGTCAGGTCTCAGGTAGGTCTCTGTAATTAGAATAATGTCAATGTCAGTATTGTTTGCCAGGGCGAGCAGTTCGTCGATCTTGGGGCGGATGCTGTGGGCATTCCACAGGAGGACGTTCACCATCTTGGGATCAGACATTGATGGTGGACGTGATTAGATCCATCAGGATCATTGCTCTTTGAAGTTCGTCTGAGCCGGCAGCGGCCAGCTGCGGTCGCACGCGTCTCAATCCATGGAGCAGGGCCATCATCAGTGCGGCGTCGTCTCCTCCGGTGTAAGCCTCTCCTGTGGGCTGTTGCGGGCGGGGGTGCGGGCGGGGCTGCGAGCGGGGCTGCTCCTCGTGTCGCTCCTCGCTCCTACCGCCGGCTACGTTGGCCCAGCTGCGTCCATCTGTCCTCGGCGCCTGCTGCGCCTGAGGATGTGGCCTGCTGGCTCCTGGGGCCTGACGTTGGGGCTGTCGCTGGTGCTGCTGGAGCGAGGCGACATAGGCTACCCTCTTCGGGCAGCCTCTGAAGTTGGCGGGATGGGGGCCTCCGCAGTTGCAGCACGCGGCAGGCTCGTCCCTGGTGGTCTTGGGGCATTCGGCGGAGGCGTGCTCGACTACGCACTTCACACACCTTGCTGTGTGGGCGCAGTTTCGGGATCCATGCCCGAAGTTCTGGCAGCGGTAGCACTGCGTCCCGTGCTGCAGGTAGTTGCTGCGGTGTTTCTGCAGGCGGATCCTGCAGTGGCAGAGGTATTTGACGACCGCTCTCAGCTGGCCCATGTTCACTTCCTTGTTGAAGTGAGCCAAGTACATGGGGTACTCGGCCGAGGTGGTCGTCATCCTTATGACCTTTACTGGGGGGTAGCCCTGCTCAGTGAGGTCCGCAGTGATTTCGTCTGTGTCGACGTTGGGCAGGCCCTTGATCACCGCCTTTTTCATCTTTTCCGCCTCCGCCGTGAAGGTGTGGAAGCCGCGTGCTTCCGCTCGCAGCCCGTTGGTGAGGGTACGGTGGTCTGCCATGCTTCGTACAAATATATTTGCTGTCCCGCCCCGGTTGTACCGGAAGGTGAAATTAGCGTGGCCGATGTGGCCCTGCACCGCAGAGGTAATCTGCGCATGCGTGAGGTTCCCCAGGGTCATCACTACCGGGGGAACTCGATCTTGCCTCGCTGCATGGCCGCTGGTACCTGCGGAAGAAGAGGCATGATTAGTATTGTTATTAGTACGTGTATAATTCGCATTAGTAAATTGATTGGCGCGTTTTGCTTGCGGCGCGCCGCCGCCCTCGATGACCTCCTTGAGGTCGCCAAAGCGGTTGCCGACAACAACCGCCTTGGGGCCCTGTGGGGACAGGGGCCGTTTGACGGGGTTGGACGGCCTCGTCCAACCCTCCTCCTGTCGGGACATCTCCATATCCTGGGGGGGCTGCTGGGGTCTTGGGGGCGGTACGTAGCCCGAAGCTGGTCCTACTGGGGTGCGGCTGGGTCCGGGTGCGGGGGTGGTCATGGGCATCTCGGGGATCGGCAGGGCTGCGGCTGCCGGCTTGGTCCTCGGGTCAGCGGGGTGGCTTGGGATCGTCTGTTCTGTCTTGGGGGGGGGGGGTCTTGATGGTCCCGGTCTTGGTTCTAAACTGGAGGGCGGGAAAATCCTCCGTGCTCGTGTGAATACGCCGCGCGGGAAACATCCGCACGGCAGGTGATCTGTATTTTCGCTTTAAAATGGTTGCGCTGGTGTTATGGTCGTCGGGTCTCGGTGGGGGGGCCAGGTCGTCCTTCTTCTTCGTGCCTTGAAAAAGGCAGTTGGTGGCGCGGGCGCCTGTGCGAAAAGCAGGTGTCTGGCCGTGCGAGCACAAGCCAGACAGAGCGATTCGGGGGAGAAAAACGGTGGCGTCTCCAGAAGCGACTGTCGCGGACGGCAGTCACTCAGCGAATAACTGACGAGAAATAACTTCTGCCTTGGTTTATATAATGGCGCGAGACGAAGTATTATATCGTATTATTGAAAAACGGTTTTTATTTTTATAAGCATTGTTTTTATGCTTTTTAAAATAATTTTATTAACTTGCCGTTTAGAAAACATTGATGTGGTGATAATGTATATTTTTATTATTCTCCTGTATTTAGAATTAAAGGATATAATCGAACTTTAAGCTATTTTTAGAGGTTCCGGAAATATTTTTTTACGCAATTGTTTTAAACATTTTAACACGTTTTGTAATTTCACCATATAGAAGAATAATTTATTTGTTCAAAACATAATATTATTTTTTAATAAACAATATAGAAATTTTCTAAAAACTGCATCAAAAACCTGCAAATATGCTGCGATTGCGGTAAGATCCCCTTAATTTAATTTAATTAAAATTTAAAAAACGTAAGAATTTGTTTTATATTCTTTCAACAGCTTGTAAATGTGTATTATAATATGGGTTCCAGACGGGAGAATTGTACTCAAGTTGACTTCTAACAAATGCAAAATATATATATATAATATAGTTCCTTTCTATTTTTTTTCTCACCGTATGTTTGTACTGTGTAAAATATTTTTACTACAACGCAATTCATAAACATTAAAACATTATAATAATTAGTATTTTAATATTAAGTATTATATTTAGTATTTACTATGTTAAACTGAAAAGTATACTGTATTAAATAATTAGAAAAAAATTAGAGATTTCTTACAATCAAACTGATTGTGATCAGTTTCGTAAGATTTGTAAAATAAAATATTGTAAAATTAAAACTGAATTCACATATTAAAAAAAAAAAAAAAATCATTATGATATGTAATGTCATAGCACAAAGCGCTTTCTACGAAATTATATCTAATAGACATATACAATTTACCCTCAGTATCGCCTTGGTGAAATAACACCATTCAGAATTGAAACGTGACTAGATCTGATTAGCCAGGTACTTTACCGCCTTCCTTTTTTTTTTTTTTTTTAAAAGAAAGACAAACATTCCCGGGTTACGAATAACCCAACAATGTTTGAAAATCTCCTACTACCACCACAGAAAGCCGGAAATGTTGCTTGTGTTGTGATGGAGGACTTAGCCAGCCGTAGAATCGAACACGTGACGCTCGGGTGGGACCCAAGCGCTATGCCCACTCAACCACTGACCGCTCCTCTTCCTCGTTTCCTTCTCCTCCACACTATATTTGACCTCAAAACATTCGTAGTGGTCGATACTACTGGTGAATCTTCATCAGATTTGAAGTCAATTTTATGCTTTTAATTTTTTTCAATTTGAGCTTTTGTTTTCGAGTAAATCGAGTTTAGAGTTGGAATTTTTTAGTTAAGTAATTTTGAAAAATAATCTGTCACAGGATGTTCACTGTTTTTAAAGTTTCGTCAACGTCTCGTTTTTCAACCCGTTTCCGAAAAAAATCACCTGTTTTCCGCTTGTGCCACAAGTTTCCGGACACCGTGTATAAATGTGTGCTTTGTATTTTGTGTATCCCGTATACCTAATGTAACCACACGTCCCTTTTTCATCTGGACAGTCCCGTTTTCAGGCAGCGTGTTCCGGTATCCCCGAACACAGCTTCGGGACGCCAAAATGTCCCGTTTTTACCGGGATAGTCCCTTTTTCAGGCAGCCTGTCCCGGTATCCCCGAACACAGCTTCGGGACGCCAAAATGTCCCGTTTTCTAAAAGGAAAAAGAATTTAAAAAAATATTAAAAAACGCACAAATAAGAATCCTGGCGGTAGAATCTAGAATCTAGTGACGGAGATACAGAAATATTTGACGAGCATTCACTTACTTCTTAAACTACATTACACCGCTAAAAGTGTCTGAATGGAACACTCAGAATTTTTCAACCGAAAGTCGTTGGGTGGAATTGTACACACACTTTCGCGACTATAATTATTTGAATCACATGGATTTTCATATAATTTAATATATTTTATGTTTGCCCGGCACTAAAGCACCAGTAGAAAGAGTCTTCTCTCTGATGAATAAATTGTAAACGAGTGAAAAAACACAGTTGCCATCTTCTAAAATAAAAAAAGCCTGACTCTGAGCTGTATTAGGCCGGACATTTTGCCCTAAAAGCCGGACATAAGTACGTAATTTTGGACATCATTTTTATACATAACTAGCTGGTTCCCTGCATGCGTTCCAATTCCATATTCAAAGAAATAAATTGTTTCTCTCTACATGTGCTTTCCCGTACGTCCCCATTCCCCTCCCGCATCCCCTACCCTCCAGCGTTCCCCTTCCATCTTCCCCTCCCACCCTCTCCCCTCTCCCGATCCCCGTCCCGCAAACCTCCCTCCCCTTTTCCCATATTCAGTCCCAGTGCATTCGGTTTTCAAACAGCTCGCGTGCCACTTATTACAATTTTTTTTTCAAATTTTAATTTTTCGTATACATATTACAAATATTCATTTTTGTATATTATAAGTATAAATTTGGTACCTAACATAACTTTTTAAAACATCTATAATGGAAAAAATCCATAGACAATTCTTTTAATACAAAAATAAACAGCTGACTGCTAAATTCAATTTCATCAAATGCGCAAACTGTTTAAGGTGCGAAGTTAAAATAGTCGATAAGTTTTCTGAAATTATTCAATTTTCTGCGTAATTTTCTTAAATTTTTTTCCGTAAGAACCTTCTACAAAGTATTAGAAAACTTAAAAAATATATGAATGAAATAGGTTAAGTCGTTCAGAAGTTATGGCGTGACTAAAGGCAGAAATATACTTATGTCTCGTGGCGTGTCGTGACGCGTCAGAAGCAAATCGGTTTCATACATTTATTATGGTTAGAGACATATTTGTAGGTCGTGGCGTGTCGCCGTAATGTATGCAACGATGTGCTTCTGGCGCGACACAACACGCCTCGCTAGTGTGTTTCTGCCTTTAGAGAAACAAGGATTATTTTTTATATACATAGATAATAAAAAATCTGTTACAAGTTACAATTATTTATTGATCACACATTAAGAGTGAATAACCAGACAAAACAGGAAATTTCATAAATAAATAAAATCTTATGTAGATACTATGAAACAATATTTGAGAGCTTATGCCTACACAAACATACCGATAATAGGTAAGATATATTATAAGATATTTTATTTTATTTTTTAAGGGGCTAGAATTCCAATAATTCGTGCTCTTGGTAGGTAGCTGTAAGACGAGTTACGAGCCTCCTACATAGTAAAGTAAATTCACTCGTAAAATCCACGCTAATTTTAGTCAAAAACATTTTTACCGTAAAATATTACTGTATTTCGCTTATTAGTAAAAATAAGCGTCTTTAAATTTTGAACAAGGGTCTAGAATTCCAATCGTCCTTGCGATTAGTAGCTGCAAGACGAATTGTAATCTAGCGTCTTTTGACAGCGCTTTTCAGGCGATTTTTTCGCGAAAACAACGCTATGCAAGTTCTCCAAATTTATTATTATCCTTTTCCGTGTTCAATGTCCCGGTTTGGGGGGAAAATAAATGGTCACATTACGTATACCTAGGACTCAGAGTAACAATATTGTTACTCTGAGTCCTAGGATCACCACAAAGGTGTTCTGTCTAAAGCAGGGGTGGGGAACCTGCGGCCCGCGATGCCTTTTGGTGCGGCCTGCTGAAAGAACCACCAAAAATTACACATAACGGGATGGTTTTTTTCACGGTGTTTCAGATGCATTTTTAAGACGTTATTACAAATTCGTTACTATTAGTTAGTTTAGTTACAAATAAAAATATGACACAACATCCCCTTTGCTTTTATTTTAATTTGTTATTGTGAAACGATAGTGAAATTCCATCGGTACTTTTAACTTTCTTGTACGAGACAATCCTGATATTTCAGGATTGATGGCAACTCTATTTGAAGAATCTTAGGCAGACTATCATGAACATTATTTTCTAGTTATCGTTGCGGAAGTAAATCGGATAGTAAATCAACAAAATCCTTTTAATGGCAACTACGAAGAAAAGAAAAGTTGAAGCTGAGTGAAACGTGATGCATTTTAAAACACTGCAAGAACAAAAGCCTTCTCCATCGTTTGAATACGCTGGTGAGTTCGCGAAATTAAGTGACGAAATGGAATGAACGATTAAAGTACGTGAAAAGCAAGCAAACGGATTTGAACATATTTGCTACACCGTTTAACGTGGAACCATCGAATGTGCAGCACGAAATTATTCAATTACAAAGCGACGATGAACTAAAAGCTAGATATAACAATCTCCCGCTGCTTGAGTTCCAGAAACGCTGCATAAGAAATGATTAGTTTTTAAATTTAAGGAGGCATGCCCTTAAATATGCATCTATTTTCGGAACAACTTACTGCTATGAGCAGTTCTATTCAAAGCTATCCATCTCCGAGAATCATTTGCGCTCCAAACTAACCGATGGAAATCTGGAAAATCAGTTGCGAGTAGTAACATCATCAATGCTAGCTAATATCGCACGCCTTGCCAAAGAGAAGCTGTTGAAGCCATCTCATTAGGGGTGACCTACATATTATTATATTGTCCATCCGATATTATTTTACCGTTTGAGTATTTTTCTGTTATTGCTCTTTGTGTAATTTATTGTTTTTAATATGTTGGCAACATTCTGCCATTTAAGTGGTTAAATTAATAAATCATTCAATGTAAAGTATTGTAAATAGTTAACGTAGTTAGTAATAATAAACGTAAAATCATATTCGTGTTCTAATCTAATCTAATTGCATACGTATGCTACAAAATGCGAAAAACCATTCACGTAATCTTCAGTAGGTACAATTTAATTTAAGCCTGTGCGCGGTGGACTTGTGGACGCCTATGCAGATTTATTCTCAAGGTAAAGCCAATCTTGTCTCCACAATGCAAATTCCTGTTGCGGATTCATATACTGACGCATTTCGAAGGTAACCGTTCTTGCGTTCCGTTAAAACCATTTTGATGTTCTAAGTGCAGTAATTATTAAAGCTGGGGACTCACAATCCAATTCGCTCTAACGGCAAAACCAGGTTTGTGTTCAAAATGCAATGAAAAAGTTCCAAGTGTGGTTTCGTCTGCTTACTTAAAAATTTTCATGTTTTTAGTGTAGTTTTAATTCCCCACGTACAAATTCGCTTTATAGTTAAAACCAGTACTGAGTTTGAAACATATACTCAGAAACCAGGTTTCTGAGTATATGTTTCATTCCCCGCATACAGATTCACCCTGTAATTAAAACCATATCTGTGTTAAGAATTCATCGAAAATACGTCAGGTGTGATTTCATTTGCTGACGCATTTGTTGTGTTGGAAGAAGCAGTTTTAAAATTCGTGTTTCGTAGTTTGTGCTAAAACAGAATAAGAGGAAAGCCATTTTCATGTTCTGAATGTAGTTTTAATTCCCCGCATGCAAATTCAATCTAAATTAAAACTAGTTCTGTGCTTTCATTTGCTGATGCATTTTGACTGAAACCAATCTCGTGCAGTTATAAAATTCTTTTTGCAGACTATGTGCAGCCAGGATTTTAGGAAAACCATTAGCATGTTCTGAGTGTTGCTATAATTAAAGAGTGTCGGCAGTTATGTAACTATTTTTTTAGTAGCTTGAAATCGGAGTGCGGCCCGCGGGTTGAAGTATGAACATCCAAATGGCCCGCGACGCTAAAAAGGTTCCCCACCCCTGGTCTAAAGCATGAACGGAGCTCTAAATTTGCAATAAGGAATTATACAATTTGTCCATTGAAATGTCACTATTTCAATGACATTTTTTCAAACTTTCTTCAGGCAGTTACTTAGTTACCTATCTACGTTCTTAGTAACATAATATTGAAAAGCGAAGTCAAAGTTAGCCATGTTATCCGATGTAAGGCTTACTTGAATAAATCAAGTGGTTGCAGCAGATTTCAGACAGAAACCGAAACAGAAAACAGAAACTGAACGTACAAACAAATTTACAAACATATTGAATGCCAAACGATAGAGTAAATCAGAACTTTATAAACTTAGTCAGTTACCATATTTATTATCGTTCAAAATACTAAAATCGTAATTCCATTGAAAATGGACTGGCACACCTCAAGACTACTTTACATCATGACCATTGATTGCACCAGCAATGATCTACGGACTAAAAGCCGTCGCTCTCACCAAAGCCAACAGATCAAGATTACGAAGATACGAACGATACATCCTGAAACAAATGCTGGAAGAGTCTAGGAACGCACCTAAAGAAAAAATATGCCAAATACTAGAAGGTAAAACAATTACTAAGAAGATAAAAACTTACAGTTTAGGATACCTTGGATACATTTTAAGACGAAAGCCGTCGCTTCTATTAACAGCAACTTGGAACTACTCTGCAGGTAAACCTAAAATTGGAAGACCTATTTGGAATGACTCTTTACAACATGACATGAGCTACTATGACAAAACGCTGGAAGAATGGAAGGAAATAGCTAAAGACAAAGACAAACTTTGAGAGTCAACTCAGAAAATATATACCATGAACGAAACGGACTCCGATAATAGTGACCCGGCAGAATAAGTGGGAAACGGGAGGATGAACAAGAAAGCAGGAAGAAGGATGAAGGAAGAAACGACATGGAAGGGGAGGAACTGTGAAAGTGGAAAATAAATTATATTTTAAATAAAAATTGCTCAACCTATCCCATTCCGGCCCAACCTACTTTCGAATATTGGCTCATTAGGTTGCCATGTATACCGGCTGATTAAACTCCAACTCCCCACCCATCCTTAGAGCACGTGTTCCAGTCCTAACAAATCAGTGCCCCCTGGTGTATCGGTCTCACCGGGAAAGGCGTGCTCCTGGCTGCGTTGGTACAATCGTATCGTATCTCTGGGTCTCATTAGAACAGTGTTTCTGAACCCCCCCTGGAAACGAAAATTTTAGTAGGAAGTCCAATTACGCAATGGATTACCTACTACAAATAAAAAATGCTAAAAAGAAGTATAAATAAAACACATTATTATTACATTTATTAAACCTGAGTTACTTAATATTTTTTTGGAATGACTTTTTCTATATTGACACAATGCCCACTCGAACTTTTGCAGCGCCCCCTAAATGCTAAAAAATTAAAAACGCCCCCCCAGACTACCAAAACGCCCACAGGGGGGCGCTGGCGCCCCCGTTAAGAATCACTGCATTAGAAGATGAGTTTAGTGATTTAGCAGTAATGGCCCTTACTCACCATCCGATCTAAAGCACTGCTTGCAGTACTGCATGCAGAGTCTCTGCAAATCGGATAGTACTAACAACCGCCAGCCAAATTATTGTTATTGCTTAGTTATTACCTTTGTCGGGCCGTCCCAATAATTAAAATTCGTTTGGAGGTTCTGCATGCAGTGCTTTAATTCGGATGGTAAGTAGGGCGTTTAAGTCTGTGGTATGCGTGCCGAACGCTGAATGTGGGTGAAGTCTGTAACTCGGGGAAGTTATTTTCAGTTAGTCTTGAGTAGGTATAACTATTGGCAGGCATCTTGCTTTACCCGATCTTTCATCACTATCAGTTATCCACACTTACAAGTTTTTTGAAATCCGTTTCTCAGTTCGTCTGTGACTACTGATAATATCTACGATATACTGCTGATAACACTTTTGTAAACTCTTTGCCTTTGTCATAAACGGCACTTTTTAATACGGGGCACTGCAAAAATATATTCCACATATCTTTACTTTACTTTCTATCAGCAATAATGTTACCAAGTGACTTCGCCAACAACTTACAATTTGGGAGGCCAAATACCGAGGTTCCGCCGCCCTGTGAACCATTTATTGGATGTCCTGTATGTTTTCTGTCTTTACAGTACGTTTTATCTGCCTTTACAGTACATTGTCATGTATGTTTTCTGTCTTTACAGTACGTTTTATCTGCCTTTACAGTACATTGTCCTGTATGTTTTCTGCCTTTACAGTACATTATTATACATATGCATCGCGTTAATTGGTCAAATCATTGTACATATAGTTTTGTATCCTTGATCGATGAAGCGG
This sequence comes from Limnephilus lunatus, assembly GCA_917563855.2. Taxonomy (NCBI): domain Eukaryota; kingdom Metazoa; phylum Arthropoda; class Insecta; order Trichoptera; family Limnephilidae; genus Limnephilus; species Limnephilus lunatus. The sequence goes on from OU830602.1 coordinate 69,402,943, forward strand.
TGGATGCAATTTTAAGCCATGAGTTTTTATAACGGTTTGTCTAGTTTGTAGTTAGAAGTAAGATTATAGAAATATATTGTAAGTTTGTACAGCATCCTTGAAGTGATTTTTCACATAAAGGGCGCTATACATTCAAATATTATTATTATTAAACAACACCTCTGCCTTAGATCACCCCAAGTGGTTCTCTACGTTTGGTGACTTGGCAGGGTTGCCGGGGTTTATGGGGTGAGGTTTCTCCGGGTCTTGGCAGCTGCGTGGCAGGCCAGACCTTGTGACCTCACTTGAAAAATATGAAACCAACTATGTACTGCGTTATGGCGTCTATTCTTGTTTCAATACTGCATAAAACAGATGGAAATTAATCAGATTGAGATTTTCTCCAAATTTTTAAATACGTTCTACATTTACTTAAATTTATTTGATTATTATTATTTATCTTTATTGAATGGGTGTGTGGATGAACGAAATGGAAATTAAACTTCCCGACATCCGATCGTGCTTGGCAGATAAACTCGTTATCGATGACAAATCGTTCTATCAACTATTGGTGGCATTCGTACGCAATCGCAGACATTAAAAAAAAAAACAAACATTGCCGGGTTACGAATAACCTGACAATATTTTAAAAATTCCTACTACCACCACAATAACCGGAAAATATTGCTTGCAATGTGATGAGCACGCTACGCCTGGATGGGATCCAAAAACGATGCCAACTCAGTCACTATTTCTGAAATTGGAAGAAATTAAAGCACTCAATGTATGAAATAAAAATCGTCCTTACCAACTCCGGATTTGGCACTTTTTATAGCGCTGTTGATCCCGATCACTGGGGTAGTGGGTAGGAATGTGCAAACCGCAGTCAAACCAAAAAAAATAAGTTTTAAAAGACAAACAGATTTCCTGTTCAGGTTTTGAGTTTTATTGAGTTAATAGCATTGATGTTGATATATAAATATATATATATATATATATTTTACAATATCTACACACAGCAGATCTACCAAAAAAATTCCTGAGGGCCTATGACATCTTTGGGGTTGCTGTGTGGATGGTCTTATTAGGGAAAGGATAGAGAAGTATGAGAGATTGCTAGGAATCTGGGGGTCAATGTGTTTAGGAGTGCAAATAAGCGTGGTTGATTCCGATCACTGGGACTGGGTAGGGAGGTTCAAACGACAGTCAAACCAAAACATTATATAAAAAATACAACAGAAAAAAACATTTTTTTTAATAAGTATCGTTAACTCACAAATAATTGCCAAAGTCGTCTCCTTAAATTAATGAAAACATGATTACTTTATTGGCTTTTATGAATTTCTATAAGTATATATAAAAATTAAAATTTGTATGTTTCTGGGTTTGTTATATATATATGAGATACCTATGCGTTGCTAAACCATTCATCCGATTGCGATGAAACTTTGGGGATTTGTTGTACGCATGCCCCTAATGGTTTCTATACATATATAATAAGTGAGTTCGGGCATCATGAAATTATGCGTTGCTAACTATTCATCCGATTGCGATGAAGCTTTAGGGATTTGATGTGTGCATGCCCGCGATGATTTTTATATTATACTGGTGAGCTCTGGCATTATGAAATTTGTATAAAAAATTGCAATACGGGGCACACGAGCTGTTTGAAAACTCAATGTACCGGGGCTGAATGTATGGAATGCGGAAGGGGGTGGAGGGAACTCGGGAGAGGTGTCGCGGGACGGGGGAAGCGGGAGGGGGAAGTGGGGAGATAGAAGGCGGAGTGGGAATGCGTGAGGGGAAGGGGAACGGGACGAATGGAAAAGGACACGCAGGGAAAAACAATTTCTATATTAAGTGGCATAGCAACTCTTAATAAAGTAACGCTTATCTGTGTATTTGCTATATCTTTTGATTAAACCGAATGTTATTCAATTTGGTTGGGTATTTTGACCTCAAATCCAAAACAAAGTTTTATATGAAAAAGGCCTCGCAGCCGCGTACCTCGAATGTCTAACATAAATATTAATTAATTTCACGCTTAGTGAGATGGGCAATACGTCAGCACCGATTGCAGATTATATGCACTGTTCTAAAATAAAATAACCCTAGATTAACTGCCTTATTATTTCGTTTTCAAGAGTTTTACCTTCCATGTACATTTGTTACTTACATTTATTTTATTTTTATGCCACCGGTTTCGATACATCCGTGTCATTCACTAGCAAACTTAAAACTGACAAAAGTTCTATACAAGTATAAAAAGTGGATTTATAGGTGGGGGTAGTGGAAGGGGTGATTTTGGGGAGGGGAAGAACGGTGGGAGGAGTCAACATTACATGGGAATATTGTTAATAAGGATTATTTACATATTTGACATATTGTTCTTCGCTCTGGGCAGCGTTTTACACAAGTCCATCGGGATCGGATGGATTTGCCAGTAACCAGTAACTGGTAACTGACTGCTTTTGCTATATATTCCCCTGTAATATAAATACCGATCTACAGATACTAGGTACTTGTTAAACCTCCGCGCACCGCTGAAGAGTTTAGGATGGCAAGGGGATAAGTCCGTTTTTACAAAACATTCAACGATGTTTTAAAATAATTCATATTTGCTTTGTGTAACGTCCGCCTATACTTCTATATCTGTTTTATTTCCTCTTTGATTGCACAATAAAGGGTCCGACAGACCTAGCTATAAAAGCGCCAGTGTTATTTGGTTTAACATATTACAGCATATCGCTCGCCATACATTCCCAATACGAGTGTATGGCGAGCGATATGCTTAAATATACCCAGCCAAATAACGCTGGCGCTGGCCCCACAAAACTGAAAAACACTGAACACTTGGTCTATTATAATATACAGATTTTAAAGAAAACGCCTGTCACTAAGGCCATTAAACATACATATTTTGGTTGTGGGTCTATCTATCTGTAAAACTCTGGTTCAATGAACTCGGATTTGCTTTGAATTTAAGTGTCATTTTCGTAATTGGAACTGATGTGTGAAGAATTCAGACTATCCCGTGTTTTCTCACGGGAATGCGCTAGTATTATTATTTTATTACATTTACGGTTTTTCGATTCACATGCTTCAGGTAGAGGCCAATGTTTATCTGTTCAGGAAAGAATTCACTGAATGTGAAACTTGTTATTTTTGATACCAAAAAATACCATTGTTAAATTGTACCTATTAGGGGGCATCCATAAATTACGTGAGCAGTTTTTCTTCCAATCTAGACCCCTGCCCCCCCCCCCCTCGGTTATTTTTTTCAAGTAACGTAACCCCCACCCCAGTTTATGCTCACGTAATTAATGGTTGCCTCGCCTGCCCCCTTACCTCTCACCTGTTTATTGTAAGTTCCTCCCATCCTAAAATGAGTTTAACATCAGGATTGCTCTAGAAGGATATACAAAAATAAAAATTTGAATTAAAAATGTTTGATCAATTTTCCATAGAAGTAAAAAAAAAAAACGTAACGAATGTCATTTTTATCTTACCTAGGATGAAATTGATCAAAGTTTTTCGAATATCAAGAATATATTAATTATTGATATTTTAAAGTTTTTATTAATAAAATTGGAAAACATAGACAGTTACAAAACAAAATATATCTTTAGTTTTAGTAGACAGAAAACAAAAAACAAAAATAGGGAATTTTTATAGTACTGAAACGAGGATAAAAAATGGAGTACCACAGGGTACTGTGCTTGGCCCAATCCTGTTTTTAATATATATAAATGATTTATGTAATCTTGTAATCCCTGGTGATATTGTATCTTATGCTGATGATACAGTAATAATTGTAAACGGAAAATCCTGGCTTGAAACTTATTTAAATGCATCAAAATGTATTGCACATGTCTCATCATGGCTAAATAGTAATAGACTCTTCCTAAACAACAATAAAACATTTTACCTACCTTTTTATAAAAACAGTAAAAACAAACCCCCCAATAACCTTAAAATTAGAATTCATAATACTAACTGTAATCAAGTAATATGCTCATCTTGCTCTGAAATTGTAAAAGTTGAAAAGATAAAATATTTGGGTATATGTATTGATACAAATTTAAATTGGCATTCACAAATAAATAATACCGTTTCTAAATTGAGATATCTTACATACATATTTTACAGACTCAAAGAAGTATTGAATATTGACAAATTGAAAATGATTTATTATTCTATGGTGCAATCTTCACTCATGTATGGAATAATAGGATGGGGTGGTGCCCTTGATACTTTTATAAAACCTTTACAAACAACTCAAAATTATATTATCAAAGTTATGTATAATAGAATTAAAACATTTTCGACAGATGCTTTATACAAAGAATCTAAACTATTCAGTCTCCGTAAACTATTTATACTGCAAACTATGAAATATATCTTTAAAAACGTAAACAAATTCGAAAAAAATGTAAACAGAATCAACATTAGAAATAATAATGTATTCTATACCCCCCAAACACACACAAAACAAATGCAAACTCACAGTAGTTTTATTGGACCTCGTACCTTCAATAGTTTACCAAAACATATTCAAGTTGCAACAAAACTTCCGCATTTCGTAAAAGAGTTAAAATTATGGCTAAACCATACAGATGTAAAAACTCTATTTATTTAGTTTTATTTCACTTTATGTTTCTAAAAACTCTATTTATTTAGTTTTATATCACTTTTCTCACAAACTTTACACCTATTATTACAATGTATATCATTAATTACACTTACACTTAATTAATGATATACATTGTAATAATATTTAACCGTACACTATTGTATACACTTTTTGTACAAAATGTTTTAAACAATTTTTGTTTTTGCTTTATATACCCCTGTTTGTTTTTTTCTAGGTACTAAAAAAAAACTTTTTTTAAATATATTACCCACGCACAGGCATGCGCCTTAGTGGGTTCCCACATTATTGTTATGATTTTCAAATATGTAAATATAAATTGTAAAATATGGGAAAAATAAAGGAATTAAAAAAAAAAAAAAAAAAAAAGTTTCGCTGAAAAACAAATATAAGATGGTGTGGTATGTTTATGAATTCAATAAGATATTAAGTCCCTTTTTTCTTTCGCATCATCTGCAGTGAAAAATTATAATTCTATAAATAAATTTTGTAATAAATATTGAATAATTGATAAATATACCTCAATTCCCCGACGTTTTCTGGGCTTTACACAGAGTTTTTCTAAATTATATGAAGACCGTGACCTTCCTCTTGTTTTGAAAGGCAAGTGTGCAAAATTTCATCAATCTCGGAATTGGAAGATTTGCATTCTCTCGCCTGCCACAGACAACCCTCTTTACATCTACTATCTACTACACTATATAAAGAGGTAAGATTTGTTTGTTTGTTTGCATCGAATAGGCTCCGAAACTACAGAACCGATTTGAAATATTCTTTCGCTGTTGGGAAGCTACACTATCCCCGAGTGACATAGGCTATATTATATTTTCAAAAAAATTAGGGATCCTTACTAAAACTCCAATAATGCAACCCAAGGTGTAAAAAAATTACCTAAAATATTCTTTACATCGCGTGCGCTGCGAAAACTATTGATGATAGAATAAAATAATGTACTACGACTTTGTAGAAAAAAAAAGTCGTGACAGCATATGTCTAACTATTATGGTTATGCCACAATAAGTATTCTTTTATTTTAAAATTTTTATTAAAATGTTGCGGCTTGAAAAGGCTCTTTATTTGTATCTTGGTGTTAATCCTTATCAAAATAAATTACTTCCTATTCAAGACAGCTTCAATACCTTTATTTAACTTTTTGAATTTTTCAATTCGGATATTTAATTAGAAAGATATCACGAGTTTAATAATGTTAGTATTAGAAAAAAGTTTCGGCTACGGGCCGGGCGGGAGAGGAGTCAAGAAATGAAGTGCCAGGGGGGTTGGCGGGACGGGGGAGCGGGAGAGCGGTGGCGGGGAAGGTGGAAGTGGAACGCTAGAGAACGCACGGGAAAGGACATGCAAGGAGTAACATTTTATTTATTTGAATATGGCATTGCAACGCATGCCGGGAAACAGCTATATATTATAAAAGAAAATCCATAAAAACGCGCGACCGCAAAAACTCAGAAACGAGTCCCGGTACGATCAAGGGAGTTATAAGGTGTGGTAGATCTCTGTCCCCTCTCGGGAAAAAAGGTACCCATTTTTACCTAAAGAGCTTGCTTTTGAAGATATAAGGGCTGAAAGTTTCGCCCTCTTGAAATTTCGAGAAGGTTCTATAGAACTCTAAAAAGTTCTGGAAGGGGTGGCGGTGTATGTCGTGGAATGTTCGTGAATAGGGAATCGGGATCATCATTGTGAAACATTCCATAACATTCTCAAATGTTTTCCTGAGCGAAGCCGGGTAACCCAGCTAGTAATAGATAAGTAGATAGGCGATCTGAATGGTGGCAATGCCTCAAAAAGTAGTTTTTCGGACTTGTTCCAATTTTGAACTGAGATATAGGAAATAGTAAATATACTAAACACATGAAAGAGTGATCCGAGAAAGGGAGCGTGTTGTTATACACACGTCTTCAAGTATATCGATGCCGTAAGAAAAACAAATAATGCAAAATAAACAAGTAAAAGACCATCGTGTCGACACGTTGAGCTGTGTGTGTATACTAATATTCTGTATCAATATCTCGTAAAAGATAATAAATAACGTTTTATCTACGATAATTTCATATATTTAGGTACTTAATAAGCCTGTAGATCACAAGAAAAAAAATGGCTTGCTTTAACTTATATTATAAATACCTGTCCGTAAGATTTGTAGGCGGATGTTAGACCCACTCGCCTTTCAAGCATGCCGAATATGGTCGTAAAGAATTTTTTTTTTGCGTGGGTAATTGTCGAATTCTATAATTAGATGTTTAGTTTTACTACACACATATCAGGTTTTTATTGTATACAATATTTTCACCATCTTCTTAGTCCAATCGGAACTACTAAACGTCGTGCGTCGCGGGTTCTAATTCCGCCATGGGCAAATAAAGTTTATTTAGTTGACCCCTTAGGCTAATTTGTTGGGTTTTCGCACGGACGTACAAAATATATGGACATGCCCTTACGTGTTAAAAAACGTGTTATTTCCCCCTCCCATTGGAACCATTTTTCGGAACCGGCTGGGCGTGTCCGGACCAGTGTCGTGCTCTCATCGTACATTTTACGCACGGACGCTGTATGTCTATGAAACACATACTTAGACATCGAGATACATAGCGACGCAAAACACAAAGCCGCTGTTTACTGGGTCAAGTAAATCATGAAACATTTGTAAAAGTGTCTACGGAAACAAAATATTCCACTATGAAAATACTCTGAACCTTACTTTGCGAATTTGGATTTTACACATCTGTTCATACCGTGGCATGCAATTCGCGCTCCCATATAAAAAGGTCTATTCATTCAAAAACAGATTTTACTATCAAGAACTAAATAGTGATATTATAGTGCGAGGTGCCTATATACTGTTAGATTGATTTATTGGCGAATCACAAGTCTCTTTCCTCTCTTCGCCCCGCCATAGTTGGTTTTTACCCCTCATCTGTAAGTTCTCGTCTAGTTATTTGTATGTCGGGTTTTCGAAACAACTCGTATACTTAGGTCTCATAGAAATCGTTGTACATCCTTTACTATCACGGTTAGAAATATGATCTAAACCAGTTTTTCTTAACCGTATGGAAAGAATCGCCCCCTTTACCACAGTAAAATTACTCCCCCCCCCCTCGAACCGAAATTTAATTTGTTACACATTGTAGTGGGAAATCCATTTCGTAAATGGATATACAAATATAAAGTGACAAGAAGTATTATTACATTGACATTGAGTATTGAACCTCAATTTTTATGAGTGAAAGTGTGATTTATTTAACAGAAATTGTCAAATCGTTGCTCCAGAAGAAAGTGTGGTAATGTATCAATGTGCCTAGCTCGTGAATGAGCTAATTTTCTATATTGACACAATGCCCACTCGAACTTCTGCAGCGCCCCCTAAATTAAAAAAAAATAATAATGCCCTTTGGGACCTTTTTATTAATTATTTTTTACATGAAATGAAGAAAAGTGAGTTGACGATAACGTTTATAATACATTTGCGTAATTAAATATGTGTTTTTTTTCGTTATCAGTAATTGTAGTTAGAAAAAACGTAACATGAGCTATTTTTAAAACTTTCTTATGTTTGTATTTAAAAAATTTATATTCAAAGAATTATGTGTTCATTTCGAATTATAAAATTTGAAAGCGTATTTTATCACTTTTCAGAAACAATTTTTTACTTTCGGATGCGTTCAGAAATATTCAATTTTTAGGATTTTATTGCAAAACTGATGTATTTTGTAAAAAGTAAACCAGTTAAAAAAATAACTGACTTCAAAAGAAGCATAAAGATATGGATTATGTACACGGGAAGGAAGAATACAGTTACAATTTTGCAACCTAACAAATAATATTAATGCTTGTATTGTACTCACTTTTAGATTTAACTTGATAATTTTCCACTGTAATATTTTAACATAGGTATTTACTTATATTTCAACCAAGAAAACTTGTATTATGTGTCCTTAGAACGGGGTATCCCAGTAAGGACACATTTTCTTTAAAAAAACTGTAAAACAAAATATATAGGTAATAAATAAATAAAGCACATATTTTTAATAGAGAAAAAAGTTTTTAGTTTAATTTTTTGTTGTTATCGTTATAAACAGCCTCATTATAAATTTGAATCATATTAGTATATTTACACTGTAAATTTTTTTATACAGTAATTATATATTTTTTATATTTGAAGGTACTTGTAACCAAGGGCGGCTGGTTGCACAGTGCGTTCGTGTGCAGCACTGGTAAATTATATCGCCTAAAATTACTTTATAGTATCATACTGAAAAATATAAAATCTATGAATCTCATTAAAAACATCACCTACCAATATAATGTCTAATATAGTATGAATCAGGGAGAGCGGACTCTATAAGTTCCGCGCGAAGCTGCCTTGTTCCCCGTGTGCAGGCCGATTGCACGCGGAACGAATTATGTTTTTCTACCGAATATCCCAAACATCGCCAGCGCGCAACGCCAGCAATATGTATGAAAAATTAAGCTATATTCGTGTGCCACCTGGCGGCCTTTATCATACAAACTTAAATTTGGATTTGCAGCAAAAATACTTAACCAAACTGAATAATTTTTTTTTAATCAAAAGGTACAGTCAATACCTAAATTTTACATATATTTGATTTTTTATTGATTTGTGTTTTAAATTATAAAACGCAGATCATTAAGGGATTCAATTTTTTATAGGTAACTTTGACAATTTTGCCCACGTACTGTTTATACATTTAAAACGAATAATGTTTGTAATGATATATAAAACTAACTAACTAACTGGCACAGACTCTTTGTCTCACTCACATTCATACATCGTCTGAATCATTATTCTGACTTTTGACATGACCCGACTCAAGTATCTGATTCACTTGATCGTACCATGTCTTCCTCGGGCGTCCCCGACTTCTTCTACCATTCACATTTGCGTTGTATATTCTTCTTACACTACTTTCAAATTTATTTTATTTTATGAAATATAAAATAAAATAAATTAAACATTGTAAAAAAAAAGTTTTTTGGGTTGAAATTCAAGATTTATTTACGAAAAATTTGTGTTGTTTCTATTTTCTTAGTACAGAAAAAAGATCTGTACAAAAAAATTATTATTTTTTATTTAAAAGCGATATGTAGAAGTTTTCGCCCTTCGAAAACAGCTTAGAATAGACCTTCTCTCCAAATAAGATAAGTGGAATCATTTTTACCTATTGTTGCTTAGTACGCGTTATCTGATAGGTACGGATTATCAGTGAACCACCACATTTTCAGGGCAGCGGCCGCCACTGCTTGTAACGTACATAAATAAATAAAATAATTCATTGTATAAATATAGATATATGTTTGTGGCTCAATCCAGAGTGGTGTCACCATTCAGAATCTAAATGTAGGTTGTAATAAGGCTTTTGCCGTAATTGGTGACCAAATATGAATAAGCACTGAGGTTGCCATTTGTTAATCTCGCTGATGAGAAAATCCTGACGCTTTTTACTCGTGAAAATATTTAGATATTTGAAAAGTTTAATTTCACCCGAAGTAAGTGAAAACTGACATCATTGGGCACTCAGACACGACTAAACACTTCTATCGCTCTACAAATTGTCCAATTATTTACGGTGCTCCAGATTTTATGTCCGGGTTAAATATTTCCCAAATGAAAGACTAAACCCTTCCACACACTTTTCCACAAATGAATATCTAGTAAATTCACGCAATGTAAGTGCACTATATAAGTATAATAAATACAAAACAATACAAGAACAATGCGTCAATCCACCAGAAACATAATGGGAAAATATTTCACCGACTCCAGATATTTTCATATCAGAGGGTTCGGCTCTGATGAAATCCTAACTGGTCCGATAAATCCTACTGATCCCTCAATATAAATATTTAAAAAATCTTTCGTAATCCTACATGTATTTAAAATGACCGACTTTTGCATTTTTATATACAAATTTTTTGACAAATCTAATACGCCTAAATTTTGAATGAGAGAGCTAGGTATAATGCCAGTAGCCGAAATAACAAATGGTAATATTTTTATAGTCTGAGAATGCCAAATTTTTTTAATCTCATCTCCTAAATCTGTATATTTTCTTATTTTTTCATAAACAGTTTTCTGAATATTACAAGAATTTGGAATAGCGACATCAATGATATAAGTTATTTTTTTAATTTTGTCATGTAAAACTATATTGGGTCTATTATGACTAATTGTTCTGTCTGTTAGAATAGTTTTATCATAATAAATTTTATAAAATTCATTTTCTAAAAATGAATTTGGTTCATATTCATAATATGGTACATTACGGCAGTCAATCAAGTTATGTTTAATTAAGTACCAAACTTTGGTGAATTATTTTTAAAACTTGATTGTGCCTAAATGTATACTCGGACGGCGCTAATACAGAACATCCCGATATAATATGTTCTATAGTTTCCGGAAAAGCCAAACATTTTCTACATAAATCATCAATTTGATTTGCATCTTTGATGATATGCTTCCTATATTTTTTAGTATTAATGACTCTATCTTGAATGGCAAGCATAAAGCCTGTAACATATCTATTTCGTGAGCAGGTACTGCGCAAAGTAGGTACTGTTTATTGTCTATTGATTATTATTTTTTTTCTGATTTTAACTTTGTTGGTTGGCAAAACTGGAAGGAGACCGGAAAGGGATTCATTCAGGGAATCATGGCGGAGGACATAACTTAGATTTTGTACAGGGGGAGTGTTTTTTTTTCGGGGCGATTGGGAGGATAAAGTGAGATACTAGTGCTATGTAGCCTAGAAATATTATTTTTAAACGTCACGTGAGTGTGTGACGACTCAAATGGCATTGAAGCCTATTTATTTTGTTTAATCCCTCGCCGGATGCCGCGAGATAGATTAATCCGCGTGCCGAGGTCAATTTAGACCGGAATCCACGGGTGATGTACTGCCCGCAAGGGTTCTTTTGCTGGTGGTTCCTTTGGCCGGTGAGATTTGCTCATGCCGCTTGATGGGTGAGAATCTGCTGTGCCTGTTTTGTTGGGTGGATTCCCTTTATTAATGGAGCGGCTCCTAGACTCTGGTTGGACCCGCCAATATTCCTTTGCTGTTCCTTTGGCTGGTGAGATTGGCTCATGCCGCTTGATGGGTGAGAATCTGCTGTGCCTGTTTGTTGGGAGGACTCCCTTTAACCGAGCGGCCTCATGACGTGCTGGAAGACGTTTTGGGGATTGCTGTTGTCGTTTGGAGGAGAATCACGACGACGGGACATATGCGGTATTAATAACTAAACGAAATTTTGAATTAACTCTCTCTCTCCAAATCTATTGATAGATGCTAAAGGTATTTATGTTCTTTTTGATAAGCCTTCTTTGGTATGTTTTCCTTGCAAAGTGCAATAAAATATTATAAATTTCACTAGAAAAATAAGTGTTTCAAATATATTCATGACCTCAAATCCCTGACTCCACCATCCTGAGAAGGATGTTCTTTTGCTCTAGGATAAGCTGTCGGATGACAAAGGTGGGTTTCCTACTTCTCACAAGTATTACAAGCCTTCTATTTCTGCGCTCAGCTCTCCAATACTCAACCATTTGTTTGACGAAATTTTTTATTATTATCTGTTTCTTGAGCGGTTGATCTTATATCTGTTGATTTCCGAAAGAAGCCTGATTTGGTGGTTAATAAATAAACACGCCACATTTGTATCGGCGCGGCGCTTAAATTCACTTGTATCGAGCAATTCATATATTATTCACGTGTGGGCCCAACGATATACTAGTTATATTAATAAAAGGTGGCTTTAATAAATGTCTGCCTGATCTCGGATTAAAAATAATTACAAGTGGTCGAATTATAACTCGGCACCCGATCCAAAATCGGTAAATAATTGGGAAATTACCTCAGCGGGTTTTTGTCAGTTTCCCTTCAATATATAGGGATTAATGATCCGGCTACCGTAAATTTGTATAATTTGGAACATATTTGATAGTGTTTACATTATTTTTATTTCTGCGATTCTTATCAGAAACAGATATTTAATTTACTTATGCTACCTACCTAATTAGTTTTATTATCTAATAAAATGAAATACTGTTTTGTTTAAAACCACGAGTTTTATTAAGTACAAATTAATACTAAACAATAAGTCATAATGTGTGCTTATATAAAACAAAATAAATATCTAATTAATTCTAAAGATAAGGACGACAAATTAAGTCATTCGGGAAAATATATAAATTAAATTGTAATAATTGTTCGTCGTTCTATATCGGTAAGACAACACGTAATGTTAATATTAGGATAAAGGAGCACCTTCGTTGCCTCAATAATAAAGGTTTTTCAGAATTCGCCAACCATTTGATCGATAAAGATCATACGTTTTGTCATAGCACCGGTGCTAAAATCTTACATAAAAACGGGCATGGTAACAGACTGAACAATCTAGAAGCACTAGAAATTAAAAAAGCTGTAAAAACCAAAAGTAATATACTTAATAATCAATTAGATATATCAAGTAGTCCAATATTAGGTCTGTTTCCAATAAACCCTTAATAAAAAAATTCCCAGTTCTCCTTACCACCATGCCAGTTGATGCTTTGTTTCTCCAAATTTATTATTAACCCATTAGTCACATATTATCTATCGGTTTTTTCCATTAGTTGCGAACTTAGGTTAATGTATTTTATGGCCGTCGATGTGTTTGTTATATTTGTATCATGTTGTCTCCCTCTATTTCTATTTCTATCTATGTCTCCCTCTAAATTTTGTCTCCCTCTATATTTTGTTTTATATAAGCACACATTATGACTTATTGTTTAGTATTAATTTGTACCCTGATGATGCTTGAGTAAAGCGAAACCGGTCGGTTCATAAAATTAATAAATTTCGTGGTTTTAAACAAAACAGTATTTCATTTTATTAAATATGTCAAACCACAAAGTCATTGCTTTCTACAATAATAGTTTTATTATCGATTACATCTAGACTACCTCCGTGAAGAATTAGTATAGTAGTCACAGAGAGAGGTTTTAAGTACGTCATCGATGTCGGACTTACAGCGTGTTAAGGGACGTATTTGACTTACTTTAATCAGTGATTCCAGAAATTATTTGGAATAAAGAATTTAAATGAAATTTTCGTCTCTGGTGACAGTTAAGATGTTGTTTTTTTTTCAACTAAAAACTTTAATAAGTCACTAGGTATTAGACAGTTAATGGCGGGGTGAGGGGTTGGGCGGATATTCTACTGAGTGACCATTGAGGACATTTTATGTTTATTATGTTGTAATTTTTTTTTTTTTAATAACTTCAAAAAAGTAACCGGAGACCAAAATTTCATTAACATTTTTGAGTCCAAATAATGTCCGGAATCACTTATTAAATATATAAAATAAGACATAATATAAATACGTTCCTTAACACCTTGCTTTTATAGCTAACATGTTCTGGGCATTCGATTTTCGGGTCAGTCTATATACGTCAGTGATTACTACCAATCTGGGCAATATTGCCCACCGGTAGATCATTTGAGTCGCTTGAGGGGCGATCAACCTTTAAAAGTGCTTTGGGAGCGCTTTTAACAGTTTTCATTATGAAATTGCTTATTTCCGGCTTTTATTCGAAATCACCTCCTGTGCGGGCTGGATAACTGGACATTACAAACAAAGTCGCGGAATGTGCGTAATTCTATCTGATTTCCGTAAATCTCTGAAGAATTAGATTATTTAGTAGCATTATTTTTACATTTAAAAAACGTGCAGACATCAGACTAAATTATAATACTATTTGAAATAAATACAAAGCAATAATAATGATCGCGTGTTGCGACAATGATGATCATTTGGCTGGTTGCCTAATCCATCCGAATAACCTCATAATCTATTGGCTCCGAGTGGTGATTTCTTCCGTATCGATTAATCTTCATTTAGATATATTATCCTCTAATCGCTAATATTACGTGTTTCCTGTCACTTTTAGACATAACCGGACACATTCTAGACACAACTCACGTGTAATTTGTGGATTTTGAGTTTGTAATGCTGCGGTATGATTTAATGACTTATGAATTAGCACCATTGTCATTTGAAACTCGATAAAATGGAAACACTAAAAAGAGACGTACTCGGTTCCAATATAATACGATAAATCCACTATCCCAGTCAAGTCTCCTTTGGTGTAGTGGTATAAAGCGCCAGACGAACCTCTGCAGACATTTACTCCAATCTTCAAACCACTCCAAAATAAACAGGCAAAAGAAAGCGACTCCGAAGAAGAAAACATAAATACTAATAAGATGACGAAAGGTATATTATATACCATGTATAGGCAAAGGTGACTTGTACCGCGTGTGGATTGATTGCATGTGGAGTGTATTTTTTGAATCTGTGACAGTTTGGCGTAGTTTCAGTATATCATTCGTCTGGACTCTGGACCAAGTCTGGATGCTCCGCCTCCGTGCCGGAGCCGGAGGTTATTATTACGCGTATTTGTTTTCAATTCCTGTCTTGTGTTTGCATCTAAACACGTGACGCGGTATTGACGGATATATTAATCCATTCCTCGCAATGAGTTGCATGGCGTTGGATTGAAATAATCCTGCTGGAGAAATCAAAAGGTCTCCCTCAACCAGTCTCACCCGATTCGGAAAACCATGCAATAGGTGGGCAAACGCATCCGTCTCCAACCCTAGACAAACCTCACTCCATGAACCCGGGCACACCTGCTAAGTCACCTTTGGCAGAGGTGTTGGTTATCCAATAAATGGTTCCTGGGGAGGAGCGGCTGTACCCATACCCGCCTCCCACATTGTACTCGTACTTCTGCATTTTTATAAGTGCGCTTCGCACAATTTTCTCAACTGCCCGGAGTCACTTGAACTATGACATCCCCAATTGAGGTAAGTGGGTTGGGGAAGAAGATAAAAGAAGGTCGGGAAGAACCTAGCTAATTAGTAATCAGGTCTGGTCACTATCAATTCTGAATGGTGATCTTTCACCAGGTCTATACTAAAACCCCTCTTTATTTTGGAATGAACGTTCTTCGGATTCTTTAGCAAATGAACAAGTATTTCATGGTACGTCCAGACCCTTGCGACAAGCTGCTTGTCGCAAGCTCTGGCAAGCGAATGGCTGGCGTCCCCACACTTGCAAGCGCGCCAGTACATTCGCAGCGCGCGCAGCGCTTAAAGATGGCGGACGTCGAAGCAGCTGCATCAGCTGTCATTTTTGCGCTAACCTATTTCTATTTTAAAGCGAAACAAAACGAAAGAAAGAGAAGATAGTGGATGATTAAAATCCATAGAAATCGTACCAGGTAATTCATTTAATATTCTAATATTTTGTTTATTGTCCGTAAGTTGTACCAACGTGTGGATGCCACGCCAGCGTTTGCCGCAAGCGCTTGCTGCAAGCGCTTGCCGCTTGTGGCCAAAGTATTCGACCTCGATCGGATCGGCGGCAAGCTCTCGCAAGCTCTTGCAAGCCTACGCAAGCCAAGCCACACGCGCGCTCCAGACGTTGGGACTTGTGGACGCTTGCAGAGGCTTGCCATGTGTTTGGAGCCGGTATAAGAATTGTGCATTCTGCAGGACCACGAACAGGCGCCGCGCGCCGCCATAACTCTAGAGGAGGTGATGGCCGTTTTCTCTATGGATACTTTATGTTCCACCACTTGTCACTGTCTTGTGGCTAATTTGTCTCGCGGCCAACTTCTTTCGACAAACCCTGATTTATAATTAGAAAACAACGTTTTTTTTCTTCGTGACAGGACATAAATATAAGTTGAATAAAATATGACTGTCTCTGCTGCGAGAATGTGGCATAAGAATGTTGAATTTTGATTATATTTTTTCAATTCTATTTTATAGTTTTTGCGCTACATGATTATTTTTACCTAAGCTATTAAGAGGAATACAAAACTTAGTTATGCATTTAAGTCCAAAATACACAACCAAACTAAATATTTAAATATATACATATTTCTCTTCTTGGTGGTATTTACAAGTATGGCAAACTTACGTTTTAGTCCAGTAACTTGGTCGCCTGAAAGTATGGGGTAGTATGCGTCAAATCCGGTAGTTCTGATTTTTTGCAGACTTGTGTATGATGTTGGCCTAGTGAATAATCCAAGTTTGTGACCTCGAGCGCCGAACACAACTTTGTCAAAAATCGAAAAAAACGCGAAAAAATCGTAATTTTTTCAAATTTTGGCGATTATAACCCTAAAGGACTAGTTTTTGAAGTTTTTTAAGACTTTTGTAAAGTAGATTAAATTTGCTACAATATGATACTAGAACTGTCTCTGTAGACGCAATAGTTTCCGAGATTAAGCCTTTCAAAGTTTATCATTTTTTTCGAACGACAAAAACAAGATTCGTTACATAAAGCTGCCGACAACAAAAATGGAAAATCACAACATTCAAGTACTCCAAGCAGAGGAAGATGCTGATAGGCTCATCATAACTACAGCTGTAACTGCTGCCTCTACCTATGATATAGTGGTAGTGTCGTTGGTGAGGACATTGACTTGCTGATCATCCTTACTGCGATCTCAAACCAACGTGAAATTTTTAACAATAAATGTGGAATACATGCCATCATGTATTCTAGCATCGCTTCTTCAAAATCCTCTTTGAAACCAGAGCTTTTCCTTTTCATCCATGCCTTTAGTGGTTGTGACTCGACATCCTGCTTCTTTGGCTTAAGGAAGATGCAAATGATGTCCATAGTCGAAAAAAATCTGGACGTTGAAAAGCAAGCTGCGATTTTTCTCCACACCAACTCTGCACCTGACGAGATAGCAGATCGAGTCATAATAATTGCTCTATACAGAGGCAACCCCAACACCCATAACCTTGACGAGCTGCGGTACCAACTATTCGCCATGGCTGCGACGAAAACCAGCTTCAATCTAGCCAGTTTACCTCCTACACGAGACTCTGCTCGATTTCACTCCTTGCGGACATACCATCAGTTAGAAATTTGTCCTTGCATCAGTTACATATACATATATATATATTTTTAAAGAAAGACAAACATTCCTGGGTTACGAATATCCCAAAAATATTTGAAAATCTCCTACCACCACCACAGAAAGCCGAAAATGTTGCTTGTGTTGTGATGGAGGACTTAGCCAACCGAGGAATCGAACATCCGACGCCCGGGTGAGACCCAAGCGCTATGCCCACTCAACGACTGACCGGTCGAAAATCATTCATCATGTTCTATTCTCATGTTCAATCTTCTTACTGGTACAGGCGTGGTTGGGAGTCACACTGAACCCTCTCTCCTGGGGGTGGATATCCACGCCACAAGGCCTCAACCCCAAAATGATGACCAGAGATGCACAACACCTCTTGCGGATGATTTCTTGCGGCTGCACGAAGGGTTGTGGGAACGCGTGCAGCTGCAGGCACTGCAGCGGGGACTCTTGTGACAATATACCTGATGTTGCAGTAGTAGATATCCCAGAAGGCAACGATCTGTCCGATGTTGAAATGGAGGATAACTTGTGGGCACAAGACGTCGACGATTCATCACCATCCCCTGATGTGGATATGCAATCCAGATACGGACGAACCTCAACCGGGACCTTCCAAGAGGGCTAAATTAATTTAATTTTTTGATTTTGAATATTACTCAATTTCCTAACAAATAAACTTATTACCTAACTTTTGTTGTACTTATCTTTTTAACTTCGTCGTTCTCACTTCTCATTTTCTTTTTTAACATCCCATCCCATAAAAGTACAGGGCTTCGATAGTATAATCAGGGTCAAAAATTCATTCAGAACGACAGATTGCAAAAAATTGCGAAGTTCGAAAAAAATTTATAAACTTTGAAAGGCTTAATCTCGGAAACTATTGGGTCTACAGAGACAGTTCTAGTATCATATTGTAGCAAATTTAATCTACTTTACAAACGTGTTAAGAAAGTGTTTTTAAAAACTAGTCCTTTAGGGTTATAATCGCCAAAATTTGAAAAAATAAAGATTTTTTCGCGGTTTTTTCGATTTTTGACAAAGTTGCGTTCGGCGCTCGAGGTCACAAACTTGGATTATTCATTAGTCCAACACCATAAACAAGTCTGCAAAAAATCAGAAGTACCGGATTTGACGCATGCTGTGATGTATAAAGTTACTGGACTTATAGCTTGTAAGATGTTCTGTTGTAGAAAAAGGTTTGAGAAAAGGAGTGAGTTTGCGCTACTCTGTATAATGGGTCATCTTTTGCCGTTTCACCCTAACACTGCGTAAATCAACTAATCCCACATTTATCAAATAATATACTAAATATTTTGTACGGTGGTTAGCTATTTTACTTACGTGTGTTTTAAATTGGAATATCTAGTGACGATTTGAGCTATTTTATTTATTTTTGTTTTAAATTATTAAATATAGACCATTAAAGAACTCGATTTTTTATGATTAACTAGTTGACTTTGGTAATTTTTTTTGGCTGGAAATAGCGCCACGAGCACGTGGCGTCTTTCGCATTCCGTAGCTTGCGGTAATTTTTATTTTATTTAACTATTACCGTAATAAACAGTCTTTATAAATTCATAAATGCACATAGCATTCTCTTTAGGGTGAATTGCCATAGACAAAAAAAAATCATAAATGACAGTAATAACAATAATATGTATGTCATTGACCAATAAAATAACGACAAATTGAAATTTAGAACCATAATACAAAAATACATTGTTGTGTATTTTCGTATTATGGTTCCTATACCTGATAAAAACAATTCTGATAAAGTGCATCTTCTTAAATAAATATACAAAAAGTGTTGTATGTATTTTTTTGAGGATTTACGTTTAAATTTTAATGGATATCAATCATATCTTTCAGGAAGTGATTTTATTTAAATTCGAACGCTAAAAGTAGGAGAGAAAATATGGTGAACTAACAAAAAAAAAGAAAAATACCAGCAATCGATGAAATATTACGTTATTAGTGAAACACGTGGCATTCAATCGAGTGTTATTTTATGAATGCTGTGAATTTAGCAAGGTTAGTGTTAAACACATCGATATTTGGGCATAATCTGTTAAACGTGCTACAGCTTCTTCTTATAAATACATTTTCAAGATAATTTGTGTTGCTCTTAGGGAAGTCCGGAGATCGAGTATGAAAGTGAATGAGTGAATTAAATGAAAAATATGTATGTGAATGGATAAAGAGCTATAGTACCACACGCCGCGTACCAAAAACATCGGTCCAGCTCGTCAGCGCTACGTCGGTCGACCGAAGATGTTACGCCAACACCCAAATATCAAAGTTGTCAGTTCACTCGTTTTAAATTCTATCATCTCCCAATGCAAACCCTGCTCAGTACCAACACTAAGTACCAATTGGGTAATAGGAGCAAACATCAGCACTGGGCGGTGGGAACTGGGAACATGGGCGGACTGGGTCAGACGAACCTATTAATATTCTACGCAGAGGTAGTCGGTGGCGACTGCTAACTGCTGACTGCTGACTGCCGCCAAGTGCAGGGACCGATATACAATATAGGACAACTCCTTTGTGTAATGCCAATTTTAATTGGACCGAGACTGTATTCATTAGTCATCTCAATGTTTCCAAATTCATCACTTTCACGAGAATAACGCGAAATTCGCAATTTTCGGGCAAATAAGGCAAATACGGGGAAATGGCTCCACCAGCGACCAAGTGTGTATTTTGCTGTGAAATTTAGAGTTTTTTTTTTTTTTTACAAATGATCGTCGAAAATACATAAAAAAAATTATTTCCATGTTCTAGTTTATCTTTTGTTTTTAAGAGTTTTATTTTTTCATGTACATTTGTAACTTAAAATTTTAAAAATTTCTGCTGTTTCCATACATCCTTGTCATTCACTGTCAAACTTAAAACTATCTTAAGAGTGTTTAACCAGAGAAAACCATAAATATGTCATTTTTAAATTAGTGTGTTTAGACGTATTGACTCTTTTCCACAAAAATTTATAAATTGATTTCGAAAGATTGTTATTTTATCTAGTAAACGTATGCAATAAATTTTCAGAAAAAATGTTTATTTTTAATATAATAAGGTTATACCATAGGTCTTTGGCGGATTTGTTAAATTTTCAAAAAAGTACATGTATTATACAACACCCATTTCAAATCATATAATCATGCAGTAAAATAAATCAATATATTATCTAGTAAACGTATGTAACAGAATTTTAATTTTAGTTTAAATAAAATTATTAAAAAATATATACTTAAGTACATGTGTTTCTTGATGAAAATTGGTCCGTTTGTGCATTTATTTGCGCACTTACAGACTAATATATTTAAGATTTTTTTACATTCTAATTTTGCTAAGACATTATTGAAAAATGATAAATACTTATGATCAAAAAATAATTACAAAAAGTACATAATTTTAATAGTTTTGTCGTCACGCCTTTCAGCATTTTTGGATGCAGGTATAAATTAAAGCAACTTTGGAATGAAGTAAAATCGATATTGAGTTATAATTTTAAAAAGCTGGTATGAAGAATACCTTATATTTCTCATTGGAACCGCCCTGTACGATCGTAAGAACATCTTTCGACGAAATGTGGATTTTCGTCCGCTGGCTGGTTATGCGCTCTTAACAATTCCATTATTCTATACACGTACAAAAATTATTAGATTTAATTAGGTGGGGGTAGTTTGAGGGGTGATTTTGGGGGAAGGGAAGAACGGTGGGAAAAGTAACATTACATGGGAACACTGTTTATAAGGGTTATTTATAGGGTGCTTTTATTTTATATCTGAGGTTTCTAAGGCGTACAAATTAAAATATGTGTTCATATTTGGAATGTTTAAACTCGTTTTTTTCTTTGTTGAAGCTAAGACCTGTCTCTATTAAATGGTTAGCAAACTCGGAATAGTTATTTATAATATAATCGCACCTTGTAAATCACCCATATTAACAATGTTCCCATGTAATGTTGACTTCTCCCACCGTTCTTCCCCTCCCCCAAACTCACCCCTCCCACCCAATTAAATCTAATCATTTCTGTACTTGTATACAATTTTTAAGTAACACAGTACTTACATACATAAAACTCTTCGAAACAAAATGTCTAGAAATTGTTTCATGGTTAATGCCTAAGAAATACAAAAAATTGTGAACGCTAGTTTATGTTCGCTAAATATCTGATGTTTATAAAATACTAGAAAAGCGCGATAACTGACTGAGTATTATTTAATAAAATAAATAATTGCAGGAGTAATTGTGTAATTTTCAGTAACGCGACTTCCAATCTAATGCGTCCTAATTCGAGAAGACCGTTAGAGATTTCCTGGAAGAGAGTGGCGCAGATGTATCTGAAAAAGTCGCCTTATTTATTATTTCCTATATATTATATTCCTGGCGCTAAATTGACCAGTTTCCTTCCCAAAGGAAAACTCCCATTCGAGTTCAATTCAAGAGGATGGACCGCCAAACAACTAGACTTATTTGCACACACTCCTTTGCTACATTTATATTCATACGTAACCTTTTGTTATTATGAGTTTATAGTTCCAGACAAAGTATTTGGTTCAATATCGTGCAATTCACATTCGCATCATATATTCGTCGTACTCTTCTTTTTACGTTCATTCGCTCTACAATCTATCTATCCGCTCCGCCCAAACCATCTAAGCTCTAAGCGTTACCTTTTGCCTTGCGTTATTTGTGAATGTTGACATTTTTCACCAATCACACATGGTTTTACTGCACATACTCAGGGATCTCATTTCTGCGGCATTTTGTCATTACTCTCACATTTCCTCTGCCAGTTCCAGATTTCGTCAAAGCTCTAAGCTCGTATTACCAAAAATTCTTTCAGTATCGCCTTGGTGTACGACCACCATTCAGAATTAAAATGTTACTAGAAATGGCTTTAGCCCTGTTCTTCCCTACCTTCATTTTCCCGTATTATTCCCCTTTCTACCACCTTCAGCCCACAACCACAATTGAGAAGTCTCAATGGCAACAGACGTTTGGGAGCAGCTGGGAATCTTGGGCGGTATTCACATAAAAAAATAAAAATTACCGCTCTACCACTAAACATTGAACTCATCAAAACCAACACTGGCATGAATCATCTGGATTAAACATTATAAGCTTAGATTAATAATCATTTTTGAATTGATAACAATGTCGAGATATATTTAAGTATGTCGAGATATTGTAAGTGCCGCATTGTTATTATGTCAGTTTAACGATATTTTCTAACGAGATAATCCCATTTGACAAGCCTCCGTAACAGATCGTGTAGTGGCACTGATCAATGAGGCTGACTGGCTGACACTCGTAGAAGCTGGTTGGACCATATTAGGAATTCGTTAATAAAATCTCCGCTTTGAGGCAGGCAAAGTTCTCAAAAGAGCCGATTCGAGTTGTCCCATTGTTTATTTATTTATTTATTCATGTTCTTCTTAAATTGGTTATGCACCGATTTATTACGGAGGAGATTACAATGTAAGAGGTACATGTAAATATATTACATGTATGAATGCAGTTGTACCTACTATTTAGTGACACGCGTCAAAAGATGCTGAACTGTCTGTAACTTTTAAAATGTCGATGGTCAATGGAGAAACGTTAACCCCTCAGGTTATTTTGTTCGCTTTTCGTAACAACTCACACAGGTCTCATAGAAATCGTTATCTCCCTTACTATCATGGTTGGAAATATCATCTAAAATCTAAATGTTTCCGACCGCTATTTAAAAAAAAAAGATGAAATTTTATAGCTTGTTTACGTTATTTTTTTCTGGGATTATAAAAATCTAATAGAATAATACTCGATTATTTCAAAATGTTAACTCGCCGTATTTAATTAGAATCTAAAATATTTCCAAGCGATTCATTTATTATTATTGCATTGCTTAGTATTGTGTCACCGAGAGAACCGTGCGGCGCGGCGTTTTGTCCACACAAAAAGTATTCCCCAATTTCCTCTCTTGATTTTGACACAACTACATTTAAAAAAAAAAAATAGATATCGACCACAAGCGTATCGGTACGTTTTGCCTTTTCTCCAAAAATCGTTAAAATTGCCCGGTTTGAACGCCATCTACAGCTATTCATACTACATAAACTAGACAATGTATTTTCTTTTTAAAACGGTATTTTTTTTTCTAATACAATGTGTAAAAAAATCTTAAAAGTACGTCCAATTTTTGGGGAGAAAAATGGGGAATACAAAACCTCGATTTTAATGATTTTATTTAGTTATTTTCAGCCTGAGGTGCAGTTTTGCCTTCGCTCAGTATTCGGGGGAGTAGAGCGACAGTGTCAGCAACAATTTCGTAAAATACCTTTTGTTCAAATATCTCGGCGATCAGGTTTCTTCTTGCTTAAATCTCTCCAGAAACCCATTTATTTTTTAAATTTCATTGACAATAAAAACACAAAAATTTGTTATAGACCACGTTTTATTTAATTCGCAGTCTACCGGTTTCGGAAGCACTCTTCTTCTTTCGTCAGGAGGATAAGAACTGTTCTTATTTTCTTTTATTTTTTTATATATTCAACTAGCTGACCCGGAGAACTTCATACCGCCTCAGAATCAATAACTGTTGTGTTAACTTCTCGCTGAATTTTTCTTTGGAGGGGTGCAGACATACGTTCACCGTTTGTCTCATTTTCGACTATTGACATTTAGTGTATAGGAAAGGGGGGCAGCATTAGGTATACATTTAAGAACAAAAGCAAAACGATCAGCGCATTGACATTTGATGTTTTTGAATTTTTGGAATTCACTCACTATTCAATATTATATTTATCACAATGTTGCTGCAGTTCTTTTAGAAGATAAGAATACGTTTCATAGGTGCAAAATGTACGAGGAAAACAATTTTCTTAATAATTTTTTTTCGTGAATTTTTGCGATGTTTTAATAGCTATTCTGCTATTCGTGGCGGAGACCAAATCGAACAAATCAAATATCATAATAGTCGGTCCAGCCATTCTCGAGTTATAAATGGTGTAACTAACCCGTCTTTATTTTAAATATTAGGATTAGGATAATATTAGATATTATTTAAACTAATGCCTTCAGATGGCGAAACAGCTGTCACGCGTAATAATAATTACAAAACAGACCTTGTTTATAATGAACTGTTTTTATAGATTAAATAATAATATTATTTAATATATAAAAGAAATTAAAATTAAAATGGAGTTCTGCAAAACAAACTTGATAACAGTAAAAAAAAAACTGTTCTTATATTCTCCTGACGAAGGAAGGGTGCTTCCGAAACCGGGAGAGTGTGAATTAAATAAAAGTGGTCTATAACAGATTTATGTGTTTTTATTGTAAATTATGGCAAGCCACAATGTTATTGTTTTTTACAAATATGAAATTTCGTTGAGTTTTTTCTAGCTACCATCGCTCACCGCAATAAAAAAGTAAGCATTTGTAAATATGTAAGTAGAATTATTATTACGTAACGTTTCTATTTATAAGTACATTTCGCAAGAATTATGGTAAAAGTATTTTACCTACTGAATCACATTTTCCGCTAGAAATATGACACAGGATATGTGGTTTTGAAGCGGCGATTTGGTCCGCTTCACTTTACATTCTTTGAACCAGGTTTGGTTTTGCTAGTTGGCCGTCATTCAGTCATCTGACGATGACGCAAGTGCCGTGAGAATCGATCGCTGAATAGATCATTACCTCCTACCTTCAAATGTCCTTTTGATGACGAGTGGGAAGAATTATTGTCTTTGGTCCCAAAAGTCAAGGTTTTGACCGGATTACCTGACTAAACCTTCAATAAAAATGTATGTTTTTCTACCATTAACAGAATTCTTTTATGGATCGATAGGTAGGTCGATCGTCTAGTGTCTAGTTAATTAATCAGACATCACAGTATGCAGTTATATATAAAAGTGTACCCTCTATCTGGTGCATTACTAATTTTACTCATAAACACCACCAAATCAATAATTATAATGCAGAAAAACTTGAAGTGAATTAAACAAAGATTTGAAATTTTTTTGGGTCTCTAGTAGTATCTATAATTGAAAATGTCATACTAATGTACCGGACCGTAATGCCTACCGGTGTTATTTTATAGCATATTTAATATATTAAACACACACGTGTTAATAATATTTGATTTATGGTGAGCATTCGAAAAGTAATTTCGTCATTATCTCAAAACTTAGTATTTGGAAATAGCTCTTAATCAATAAGACGATCGACATATTCGTGTTCGAGTGTCGTAAAATTTTCAATTTCGGTAAGGACAGGTTGCTTCACAGAATTTGAACAACAGTTAATATTCAAGATCTGTGAAAATCATAGACATATATGAATAGATAGACGAGAACTTACAGATGAGGGGTTAAAACCAACTATGGCGGGACGAAGAGAGAAAAAATACTGTGATTCGCCAATAAATCAATCTAACAGTATATAGGCACCTCGCACTATAATATCACCATTTAGTTCTTGAAAGTAAAATCTGCTTTTGAATGAATAGACCTTTTTATATGGGAGCGCGAATTGCATGCCACGTTATGAACAAATGTGTGAAGTCGAAATTCGGTAAAGGAAGGTTCGCGTATTTTCATAGTCGAATATTTTGTTGCCGTAGACACTTTTACAAATGTTTCATAATTTACTTACCAAAGTAAACAGCGGCTTTGTGTTTCGCGTCGCCATATATCTCGATGTCATAGTATGTGTTATCATATCATGTGATATGAATAAACTTAAAACTTAAAATAAAGTAAAATAATGCTAACCTATGGAATGTAATACGACAATTGGGTTTATTCTCTTTTTCACTTCTATTTTTACACGTTTTTATAGCACAAGCCACAATTTTTGCCGTTTTATTTCGTAAAATGTACGATAAGAGCTCGACACTGGTCCGGATAAGGATGATGACGTCACATTTTTTAGATTCACGCGAGGCTCTCGCAAGCCCAGCCGGTTCCGATGGAACCAGGTATGGAGAGGTGGAAATAATACGCCTTTAATCACTTAGGGCAGGACCATCTATTTGTGCGTCCGTGGTGAAAATCCTATTCAAGTTCTGTTATTATCCAAGAACTGTGAAACAACCGGCCCATGATGAAATAATAACTTAATAGAACTTTCACCGCACTGTAATTTTAACCTCCAATCAATATTCCGAGAGTTATTCAAATTCCGTGAAACAATCCGTCCTAACTGAAATAATAATTGGATAATTTGTAAGGCGCCGTTTTTGTGAAAAATCACCTCAAGGGCGCTTTACAATTTATTATGAATTCTTAGACTCTATCTAATTTTATTATTTACAAATAATACAGAAACATACTTACCTGCAGGTCACTTCCGATAAACACACTTTATTAGAAAGTTTATGCTTGGGAAAAATACGACTTTGCACGTGGAGGACATTATATTTAAAATACTGGAAATTGCATGACTTTGTACCTAAATTAAAAAAAGAGTGGTTGATTTTGTTAAGCATCGCCCTAGTGAAATACCATTCCTAATCGAAAAGTGGCTTGTAAAAACTTCAGACTTGTTTGATGACCAGATTTTAATAGCTCCCCACTCATTTGGGCCTCACAACATACCTACCCAAATAAATTGGGGATGCCATAATCCCATTTTTAAGACTCTTTCGTGATATTTACAAAATAAAATCTACAAAGAAGACCTGCATACATTCTATAAATATTTTAAATTATAATTGCGGTTAGTTTGAGAAACGCCCATTACGTCAACAAATACAAAACAATATGCCAAACCACAAGCCTGTTGCTAATTTTTCCGCTATCAATAACATCAACATCGTAAGCCGTCCACTACAGTTGATCCGGACGAAGGTCGGGAGTCTTCCGATCACATCTACCTGAACCGACTCCGCAAGTCGACAATCCACGTGAATGTATGAATGTCTGAGTCACCTCATCTTCACAATAAATAAACAAGTCGTAATATGAAACGTGGATCAGGACATAAAACAACGATGGCCTTCCGTTTAAGGAGGTGTCCGCGCAGTACCGTACATATTTTGTAATAATCAGACCTTATAGGGGACGACAGTCGACACAAAACCGCCGATGATGTTGCGAACGAACGCGCCGTGTCCGCGGCCCGGACCACGAGGAGTGTTAGTGTAAAATGGGGCAAGTTACGTCTTTTTCTGTGTTGCTGTCTTCGTCGCTTTTCTCGTGCCTTGGGGTCGACATCTTCTAGTTATGTGAATACCGCACTAGAGTCCCAACTGCTTTCGACTGTCCGGAGACAGTGAGACTTAAGCATCCTCAATTGAAGCTTGTTCTTTTACCACCACAGTGCAAGGAATTCGTCGCTTTCGTCGCGCCTTGGGGTCGAGATCTTTTTTTTTATGTGAAGAGTCCCAACTGCTTCCGACTAGGTTCACATGGAGTGGGCTCTTAGCTCAGGTTCTTTGCGGGAAGCGGATCCTACTCCTACTCCTTTTTCAAATCGACTACTTCCAGAGAACCCGGTCCAGTACTCGGACCCAAACCCGGAACTCGGCGGTTCGAGCCACTCGCGAGTCGAGAGCAGGTCGCGGGTTTGAGTACTTCCGGCTCCGGTCGAACCTGTGCGTCTCTGTCCGAACCACTCGCGAGTCGGGAGTGGCTCCCGGGACCTGCCCCAAGAACTTGAGAACGGAGTCCTCCGGCAAAATGCAGAACTTACCCATCTCTACTTGCGACTGCCCGGAAACAGTGGGACTTTAGCATCCCCATTTGAAGCGTGCTCTGTTACCACCACAGTGCAAGGATTGTCCGAATCTCAAGATCAATAGGAAGTGCATAACCAACTGCAAAAAAACGCCGATTCTGCAACAACCTATTTTGACTTGTTCCGTTAGCAGCATGCCGCTGAATGTCGACTGTTGGTTGAATGGCTGTCTGCAACAAGGCCTATAAGTTTACCGGCTATAAAGCCACTTCAATTCAGTTGTGGACAACCTTATAAGGTTGGGACTGGTAACCGCTAACTGGTATCTGGTGAGCGGTGGTTAGTACGTACGATCAGTGGCGCCTAGTGACCGCTGAGAAGCACTGCCCAAGACTGGCCGACTGGCAAACAACCCTTTATCAGCACTTATCAAGAAAAGAAATTGATCGATTCTTTTCTTTGATTTCTTGGAGAGCGAAACTGGTTTTGTAAGCATTCTTGTTGGTAGTGGTTGCAAGGAACTTGTTAATGTTTTTCTTATTGTAACGCAATTTCCGCATTAAAATGTTTAAATCATCACTATCTTCCGTAGCACAAAGCTATATTTTGACGGCCTACGTGGTCGAGGGGTAAGGCTCTTGACTCGCAATTCGAAGGTCGCGGGATGAAATCCCGGCGTTCGCAAATAAATATGATTAATTTATGTTTTTTCTTCGATTAATTCATTAAAAATAATATATTATATTTGCGGCACGTTCCAGAGTAGAATATACTCTGGGGTAAAACCACCAATCAGAATTCGTGGTGTTTGGTGACCAGATCTCAATAGCCAGATTCCCCACCTCCCTCTTCCCCATCTTATTTTTCTCCCACTACCTTCAGCCTCACAACATACCCCAATTGGGGATGCTATAGTCTTACTGGCTCCAGACGGGAGCAGCTGGGACTCTTGTAAGATATTTACTTTTTTTTATATACGTATTTTAATCAGAAATCACTGGATCAAGAAACCGAATTTAATATGTCAACAATTGATAAAAAAAAACAAGGGAAATATGGTTTGGAAGCGTGCCGACTATCGCCTTGTTACGACCAAACTTAACTTTATTTTTATATGAAAATCTAGAATAAAAATAATAATAATAATTGGACAATTTGTAGAACGCCGTTTTTGTGAAAAATCATCTCAAGGGCGCTTTACAATTCATTATGAATTCCTAGGTTCTATTTAATTTTATTATTTACAGAAAGATACAAAGACATACTTACCTGCAGGTCACTTCCGAAAAACACACTTTATTAGAAAGTTTATGCTTGGGAAAGGTACGACTTTGCTCGTGTAGGGCAATATATTCAAAACACTGGACATTGCATGACTTTACCTTTGCTACCCTCATCACTGTTGGTTTTACATTTATATTTATACGAAGATTAATGCCAAAGTTGAGTTAATATTTATTTGAAAGACTGGAGAATTGTAAGAATTTGAATTATTTTTACAAAATTAGTTATTTACTATGTCGCGAGCCGTGAAGCTGAAGTTGAAAGGGTCTTTTTTTTAACTTATGGATACGACTGTCTGAAAAGATGAGTTTTTAGTAAAGCTCTAAATTCCACTGAATCTGTGATCATTCATAACTCGTGTGGCAGTCCATTCCAGGCTTTAGGTCCTGACACTCCGAAAGCACGCTCACCGAATTTAGTGTCTGGTGTGCGCTTTGGTTCCTTCAACCTTCCGATAGCTGATGTTGCTGCTGACCTGGGGGTTGATTGTCGCGAATTGGAATTTTCTGGAATACACATTTCCGATAAGTAAGCCGGAGCCATTCTGTTAAGGGATTTGAATACCTGTTAAGGGAATTGAAAAATAGTTGTTACCTATAACCTTAGTTATTATGTGATTTTTTTTTAACTGGGTATGTAAAAACCAACACTTTTGTAAAGATAACCAATCCGATCCTCGTATATTAATTTAACCTTACGTCATAAGAGTCTAGCTATGTTTAGGTATGCACATTCTTATACAGTACGCGTCTATAGTTCTATGCTCATAAATGGCGTGACACAGGTGTTTCATGTCCATTGAAATAAACACACCGTTTAAATAATATACGCACATGTCATTATTACTAGTATCGACTAATCTGAAAGCAATACATCTTCATTTTGGATAGTAGATATCATATTATTTGATTTTTATCTAAAAACAAATAAAATTTAATACTTCCTCAATAATAATTATTATTAATACATTACTTTTATTGGCAGTATTAGTATTCCATGTTGTTTTTATTACGTATATAAAACGGCGCTATGTAAATTATCCAACTTACACTATCTTTTTACAAAGGGTATAACTATGTAAACAATTTGGGAGGCGGGAATGGGTACCGCCGCCCCGGTAACCTTTATTAAATAACCAACACCTCTGCCATAGGTCACCCCAATTGGTTCGCTACGTTTGGTGATTTAGCAGGGGTGCCCGGGTTCAAGGGGTGAGGTTTGTCTAGGTCTTGGAGGCGGATGACCAGGACACACCGAAACCCAGATTCCTACCCACCCCTTAAACCCTTTACCTTCCCAGAACCCTCCTCTCCTTCCATTCCTTAAATAAACCCTCCACACAGCATTCCCAAAGATGACATAGGCCCTGAGGGTAATTATTTTCCTCAGGGCCTCCTGTGTGGAATTCATGTAAAAAAAATGTATCTACCTATGATTTGAGATTTTCACGCCCAAAAGTATTTAATGATTAATATTTTTGGGTTTTTATGCCGTGTGGCGCTTTCTCCTTTAGCAACGTTTCGGACAGCGTTCATAATCACTCATCACACATACGCCCCGATGATGGGCACTGTAACGCTGTCCAAAACGTTGGATAAAGAAGGATTCTTTATATGAATGATCCGCACAAGAGTCCGAACTGCCTGGAGCCACCTGGCTGGCCACCATGCCAGACTGGCATCCCCAATTGGGGTAAGTTGTGAGGCTGATGGTAGTGGCTTGGAGGAGATGGGGAAGAGGGAGGTGGGGAGGTATCTAGCTCTTCAAATCCAGTTCAGATCTAGTCTAGTAATGGCTAAAGCCATTTCAAGCAACGTTTGTTTTGTGAATGGTGGTCTCATATGACGATATTGAGAGTAAACTAAATTTATCCATTCAGCATTTAAGGTGATTCTCAAAAAAAATCATAATCAACTCTTTCATAGATGGAGCGAGTATAATTATTTCAGGTAAAAACGCCTTTTACAAAATGTTATGCTTTGATGAATTAATTGTTTGCGCCCGTATATAAGTGTATTTGACATAGTATCAAACTTAAACAGTTTACAAAACTCTTAACTAATTATTCAACAGGTAGTTGAATAATTAGTTAAGGGTTTTGTACTTCAAAGAAAACCAAAATAATTATAAAAATATATTGTAATTTAAAAAATAACAAAATGCTGTAAACCTCTTACAAATCAACTATAAACTATTAAGTCTTTTTTGTAATGAACAAGAATGTTTTATTTTATCGTTTTGTCATTATAAATGTTTTTTTAATGCTATGAAAGTTTAAATGCTAATCAGTATCATACTTAAAAACATAAACATTTTTAAATTTTTCATTTAAATCACATTTATAAGAATATATGAAATAAGTACCCAACTTTATCTTTTTTTATTATTTATTAAGTTAGACAATTATACGTCTTTCGAACGTATGGTGTTTGTATTTCTCCGTAATTATTGTACTTACCGTGGTGACAGCCGCCCCGCGCAATCTCTGCTCGTTAACTGAGCTAACTGAGATAGACAGGGCGCTATGTTGTGAAATAATAAAATATATCAATACTTGTGTCTCGCTTACGTCTCAAAGACGTAGATTATCTATCTAGGGTTAAGTTTAGTATCACCGTTAATAGTCTGTGTCCCGAAGCTGTGTTTTTGTTTATTCTCATCTCCCTCTGATGCTCACTTAGAAAAACAACATATTTAACGTCCGATCGTGAGACAAAGATCGGTTACCTATAACCTACCTGAGCCTAGGGACAGGGACAGGTAGTGTCAGACTACCTGTTTTAGTTGGTGATCTCCCGAACACGACGGTTTTTTCTTTGCTGAATAACCTTGCGAAAGGTCGATTACGTGACCAGCAGTGGAAGCTGCCGTCAGGTACTGACTCACGGATGCGTGCTAAAGATAATACCTGTGCCACACACAGCTACAAAAGATATGGCTTGGCGTATTTCGGCATATCCCTCGCCGTACAGTCCCAATTCGAATTGTATAGCGAGCGATATGCTGAAATACGCCAAGCCACATCTTTTTATAGCTGTGTGTGGCACCACTTTTAACCTGAATAACTCACGGCCGCTTGCACCGGTTCCATGCCCCCCTGGCATATTTATATATACCTACATTATATAGTCGGTTTAGGGAAAATACGGTATACTCACTTGCACAAAATATAACTAAATGTCCCCGAAGGGGTGTGCATGAAGGACGCACCGACGATTAACAAAACGTGTAAAACATATTTTCATTCAAATACATCAAGGATAAAACTACTTGTCTATCTATATATGTTTTGTTTCATACCATACAAACGAAGTATTGAAATCCGTAAGTCTGAGCTTTAACTTTAGGGTGTACAGTTTACACCCGCGCTGTGCAAGCAGGTTCCCCACAGAGCATCGGACCATACTGTATATCTGCGTATAAGTTAAAAAATCGACACTGTTAATAAATTCGTTTGATTTCCATACCAACTTGTTATTAAAGGTTGGTATTTTTTAATACGATTGGTAAAAATTGCACAAAGAATTTTAATTTTATTAAACTAGAGAACTCCAGTCCAATTTTTTTTTTTATTAAAAATGACCTTCTAACTTATATAACTCCATGTTTTTATTTATTTTTAATAGTTAGTTTTAATAGTTAAAATAATTGTCAAAGTTTTAATTTTTCAATATCCCTCGAAAACCACCATATCTATAGTGCATCGTGTGACGTCATCACATCATAGTTTTATTTACTCTGTTTTATTATTGGTTTATTTATGGGTGTTGTCATTTTTTACGGAAGAATCTTCAGGCGTCAGAAGTCGAGGCGTTTTTTTATTCAAGATTAACTGCATTTAATATATAAAAACAGTAAAATGTCAACATCTCATCGCTACTGTTATTGTATTGTACCTAAGTGCAATACAATAACAATTAATCATCTTTTTCATTGCAAATACAACTGACATGGTAAGCCATCGAATTTTGTGTTTAGGTGTGACTTTTGCTTTAACATAATACATTGTATTATGTATAACTATATAACTCTGGTATTTATAATACACTGATCACGACGATTGTCTTATTACTTGTATAAAAAGCCCTTGATAATAAACCAATTCGAAAATACGATAGATGTAATATGGTAAACAAATTGTCAATAATGACACGACTTTAACCTCAAATAGGCCAATTTTACTGTAGATTATCAAAAATCTTTTTTTACAGTTTACTACGACTTTCAAAAACAACTAATAAGATGATTTATGTAATTTTTATAGCTTTTATTCAACGAAATTCAGCACTAACACAGTCCGTTTGAAAAACATTATCCAGGGAATGTCAGATTGCCCGCAAATATAGCCCTTTTCCGTCATAATTTTAATTGTGAAGGCCTAAATAATGTTTCAATAAACACAACAACTATTATATGTCTAAATCTCTATTAACAATATGTAAATAAACCAAATAAAAACACGAAATGTTGTGGTTGAATGGCTTGCTCCATACATTTCAATACAACTTCAAAATGCCATCACCAGGTGAATCTTGCATCGTGACGTCACCACTCAGCATTACACAGCATACCAACTTGACGGCGTGTTTCAATGACGGTATTAAAAAAGGACTTCTTAATATTTTTATAAACTCTGCGTTTAATATTATTAAATCAGCGTTTAATGGTCTTTATGAACATATTTTTTTAAAGCCATAATATTTTTCACTGGAGTTCCTTATTATAATTTTGGCAAACTGCCAGGGGATCAACTGCCGGGTCACCGCTTGCACCAGTCAAAATTTAGCGAACGTAATTGGTAAGACAAATCTGATATTGTTATCATATATTTTATTTATTTATTTATTATTACATTTATTACATACAAGAAATAACAATAAAAAAGGAAGCTTTGACTGCCCAACTAGGAAGGTTTCCCGTTTTAGGATATTGGCAACCATTTTCATTTATGTGAATGTAAATAATAAGAATTTGTAACTTATTGTCAATTTACCTTTGAAGCTCGTAATCTGATTATCTGAAGCTGGAAAAACTCTCAAACGGTGAGCTCTTAAGTCATAAAATTTGCACAGCTTCTTCATAATTACTCCGACGACATCCATGGCCAAGCGGTTAAGGGGCCGCAACTCGAATTTCTTCCGATTTCTTACATTTCTCAACATTTGAAGTTTTTAAGCTCTTAAAAAAATATATGTTATTTTTGAAGATAATGTCTAGATGCTGCCCAAGCCGATACGCAAATTATATGAAATTCCCTCAATAGAAAAAAATCGCAAAGTATGCTCCAAAAATTATTAAAAACAAGTCTGTTTCTATTATCTTATAAATTATATTTGTGAAAAAATTCACAATGTTTCTTTAAAGATACTTCAGATGCTCCCCACGAGATTTTTGCTCTATTTAAACGAGTCGTGTTTTATTAAACATTTTCGCTTTCGCATCGATTTATCTCTCCATCTTCTTTTCGAGCCCGGTTGCGGAGATCTCCGGCTACGAATTTTAAGGTCGTGGGTTCGAAACCCGTCGTGTGAAAAATTGTTTTATTCACTTTAAAATATCGAGCCACGATCGCCAAAATATTGTAAACGACAATTTTTCACAGTATGCACCCTAAACGGCTAGACGATTAATATTCGAGAATACCAAAAATCAAGTCCCAAATGGATTTTGTGGCCATATAGGTACATTTTATCTTTTGTTACTATTCTCAAATTTAAGTTCCGGCAAAACATCGTCAGCGGCACAGTACCTATTACCTAACACTACATAGATGGTTGAGTCACGTTGCGCCTTCTGGATGAACTAACCTTTTTTTACATTAGCTTCGTACAGGAGGCCCTGGGGAAAATAATCCCCTGCAGGGCTTATGTCATCTTTGGGGATGCTGTGTGGAGGGTCTTTTCAGGAAAGGAAGGAGGGGAAGTTCTGAGAAGGAAAAGGGTTTTAGGGGTGGGTAGGAATCTGGGGATCAGTGTGTCTAGGAGTAACGGACGTATAAATCCATCGCTCCCACTGCGGTGCAAGGCGATGTTCCGAGATAATACAGCTGGAGAAGCCAAAAGCACTCCCTCAACCATTCTCTCCCAATCCGGCCTGCCATGCAGCTGGTGGGTAGACGTATCCGCCGCCAAGACCTGGAGATACCTTACCCCATGAACCCGCGCAACCCTGCTAAGTATCCAAACGCAGCGAAACATTTGGGGTGACCTATGGCAGAAGTGTTGGTAATCCAATATTGGTTCCCGGAGCGGAGGTACGCCGGTACCCTTACCCGCATTCCAAATTGATTATTAAACTTATTGGTTAGCATGAGTACCCGGGTTGACAGTTTGCGGGGAATTACCCAAATTGCGGGGAAATTTTAAGATTTTTGAAGAATTGGGTATTTTGCGGGGAGAAGCTGGAAAAAAGTGGAAATACCTGAACATTTTTCGATAATCAAACCATATTTAAAAATATGTCCATTCGGTGGAAGACTTCGTATATAGTTTATGGCAGCACTGTACAATTTATTTCTTAACAAAAATAGTGGGGGATTCTTGAAGCTCGGCACCAGAACTACAGAATTGACATTTTCAAATTCGCGACTCCCGGTCCCTTTTAGTCTAACAGTTAATTCTAATTTCAAATTCAGTGAGCTTAAAAATTTGAAAACAGAAAACGCCTTTATACACATACTGTGGTAGCATTGCTACATTGGCTACTCGAGAAGAGATTAAAAAAGAAGGAAGAAGTTTGAAGTTTAATCCTTCAAATAAAATATTAAATTTGAGGCTTTAGCCGTGTTTGGTGACTAGATCTGAATAGCCAGGTACATTTTCCACATCTCCTTCCCCTCCCCACTACCTGCAGCCTCACAACATACAAAATATTAATTGGGGATGCCATGGTTTGGGAGCTGTTGGAACTCTTGTGTTATATTCGCCATTTATCTCCAAAGCAGCGCAAATTTAACTATTTCCATAATGTGGGGCGAACGGTATCAATAAATCAAACATTCTGTGTAAATTTGGGTACCATAACTTAAAAATACATTACTTAAAAAATGAGAAGAAAAATACGTCTCCTGTAAGTTCTTGGTTTTGTCGGTTACGATCTTTTGGCGATTATGGCTCCATGTGTATTATTTCACAGTTTCGTGATCTAAATAACATAACATTTAATATATTTGCGGTATTTCCCAGAGTGGTAGATTTTCTTAGTTTCACCCTAATTAAGTACTATAATTCTCTTATATTTAACAGTAGCCTAAGTCCCCGTCCGCCGCGTTGCCCGTGCTTTAACAGTTTAACAGTAAAAATCTGTTTTAACATGTGGAAAAGGGGGGCTAGGGGTGGTTTTTCGAAATCACATTATAGTAAGTGATTCCTCCCGTTTTGAAGATCAAGTGTGCAAGATTTCATCAATTTAGGAATAAAACTGTAGATTTGTCTAAAAAAACAATGCCACACCGGAACACTCTTCTTTATTTGTATAATACACACGTATAGATTTTATCTGCATATTATGACAGGAAGGCAATTAATAAAATTCCACACATTACTGACTGCAGTAATTGACCGAGTAATATAAATACCATATTATCAGGATGGTCATTTTACCAATTTGAAATGAACACCAAATGATGAAATGCGACGTGCAAGAATGCACCGTGCAATCCTCGTACCACTCGTATAATTTTATTCAATAGCAGTACCTACCTTCAATTCGCTTTGGCTTCAAATGACTTTAGCTAACAAAGAACCACTGGCAGTTGTTGCCAAAGCTTCGAAGTGGCCCATAGCCAATGGTTCTTCAATTCGAATTTACCATATTTTTATTTGTTTTTTTAAACTAAACTTTTTATGGTCAACACTCAACACAGTGACAAATAATGTTAGAACATATTTCAATATGTTTTAGTCAAATGTAAAAAAGGGTTTCATGCCAACTCAGAATCAACTCAACTTCCTTTTTAAACAAGGATCGTTATTTCAATATACACACTTTTAATGACTTCTCAAAGGAGGTTCCGAGTCCGAGTTTATTTCATTCTGTGTTGTCCGGTCACCGTAAAATAGAGAAACTTTTTAAAAGTAGGTAACTACCCATGTAGTCCAGGCAACGAAGGAAAAATAGAGGAAATAATTCGTGTAGAAGCCAATTTTGGCTTAGTTGTAAAGGAAGGTGTCCTTAACAACATACGAAAAATATCGGGTGGTGGGGGTGGAGCTAAGTGGGGGGGGGGGGGTTTAAAGGTCACTTTTTTCAGTTTTTCATTAATAACTCAAAATCTGCTGCCTCTAGCGAAAAAATGACTATGAACCTTATAATCTACATAAAATTCTCTACAAAAAAGGTTAAATACTTTTTTTGCTAGGATCAATACTTAAGGGTATTCTCAAAATATATTTAGAAACTTCACACCGATAGATGGCGTTATTTTCAATATTGTCGAATAAAACGCTTTTAACACGTTATGCCTTTTAATATTGGAATGAATTATTGGTTTGCGAACGTAGATAAGATATGGTAATCTGCTTAAATAGTTTTTTATACCTTTAATTTTATAATATTAGAATGCGGCTGAAAAAAGCACAATTTTATTTTAAAATTAACACGTAAAATACATTTCCTACAATCCCGCGCGCGTTCATAAAGAAATACCCAACCGAAACATATTTGCAAAAAGGGTGCATTTCATAAATTTAACGGTAGAACCAACGCGTTCAAAAGAGACGGAAGACTAGAGGTTTAATGGATCCAGTAAATTAAATCCACACACGGGTAGATGAATAATTTATAAAAAGGGCCGGCCTGGTTACAAGAGCGTATCTTGCGGTTGCTGGCGTGAACTGAACCTTTTTTAAAGACCGCTTGCAAGATTTATTTCGCTGTGTACGATGTTCGGGCAACGGAGAAGTCCGTATTACATGGTTCCAGAAAACTGTATTGTATTTTTTTCTAGTGATTTATATTTTTTCCAACGAAAAGTTCCAAGTTTTATGGAGGTTTCCGTAAATATAATGTGCCACTGTTGAAAATTTCGCTCTCCTTCAACGCCACCTGTAGTTTTAATAACCCTCTTCAGCGTTTAAAATTAATTAATTTCGACGTAGATACCTATCGCTTCAATAGAAAAATCGTCAACAGTAATTTTTTCTTGTGTCAAAGTTGTTTATCCTTCAAAATAATGCACCAACCTTCACGTAAATTCTTCGAGATGTATCAGTAGCATCACTTGCTCAATGAAGAACGTTGTAGTACAAATTATATTTATTTAATAATTTAAAGTGCTTGCCCACGTAAGGGCCTCCAAATAAGTGGAGTAATTTTAATCAGTTTTAAATATTTTAGTTACTATAATAGTGTTCAATGAGATCGCGAAGAGTCAGTATGTATAATCAATATTGATAATATAATATATGTATATATTATAAAAGAAAGTCCAAAAAAACGTGCGACTCGCAAAAACTTAGAAACGAGTCCCGGTACGATCAAGTGAGTTATATGGTGTGGTAGATCTCTATCCCCCTCCAGGGTGTCGGTTTCCGTTTTTACCTAAAGGGCGTGCTTTTAAAGATATAAGGGCTGGAAGTTTCACCCTCTTGAAATTGAATTATTGTTACTGGCTTACAACTAAGATTTATAATTATAACTAGTCACTTACATCTAAGCTCAAACATGATTGCAAACGCTGGTTTTTTTTCTAATACCAGGCATCATTTTTCTGACAAGTTTTCAGTAAACTAAATGCTTTATCGTGTTTTACGGGCTTCAGTTAGTCAAAAAGCAATAAATGAGTGATATTTGTCAAAAGGTTAGGATCTATTCCTATATTTGTATGCGGCGCATTTATCAAACAAACAAATTGGTGAGTATTGCTATATCTGAGAAATGGTTTCTCGGTTATGGTACCGCCGCGCGCCGCCCCGGGAACCATTTATTGTAAAACCAACATACGTCACCCCAAGTGGTTAATTTTGATTGTGTTTGATGATTTAGCAGGGGTTCTCGCGTGATGGATACACAGTAAATAAATAAATTAGATGATAATTACAGTACCTACCTAGCAAATGTTTGTAAAAAGAATATGTAAGTATTTCACCCGTTCTGGGATTCGTTTCTTCCCTGAATATTTGTTTATAAAAGGCATGCCTAATGTTTTAGAATAACGCTAAACTGTGTTATGATAAAACAATGTTATTTAGGTATTTGTTTTTACTATTGTAAAAATAAATAAAAAACATTATTTTCTCAGCTATGGCTACAATAGGAAAATAATTTCCTCCAGGGCCTATATCAT
The DNA here is from genome assembly GCA_917563855.2 of Limnephilus lunatus. Lineage (NCBI taxonomy): Eukaryota > Metazoa > Arthropoda > Insecta > Trichoptera > Limnephilidae > Limnephilus > Limnephilus lunatus. Next base: position 69,442,774 of record OU830602.1, read on the forward strand.
CTTTAGGGATGATGTGTGGATTGTATTTTAAAGGAAATGAAGGAGATGATGTTTTGGGAAGGAAAAAGGCATGAGGCGTGGCTAGGAATCTGGGTTCAGTGGGTCCAGGAGTGACGGACGTATGAATCCATCCCTCCCACTGCGGAGCAAGGCGATGGATCAAGAGAAGAGTGCAGGAAGGCTCAAATGGTCCCCCTGAACAAGTTCCTCGCTATCGGATTTATGAAAAGCTCAGCACCTCTAACTATATCTCTATGTCTTGAGGTAATTTTTCGAAAAAACGGCGCAACCAAGTGGATACATTATTTGAGAACTGTGAGTCGGAATAACAGAAGAGATATATGATGATATGAAGACCGACAGATCATCTGATCATGTTCTGTGACAGAATGTATAAACTCACGCAGCTCGATCTATTCATTTTATTGTTTAGTAAGTCGCAACAACAAAATAACTAGGCAAGTCTCTAGTGATAGTTACAGTTTTACGAAAGTTATAAATTATTACAGTGGCCCTTATTATCATAATGTAGTTAATTTGGCCTCTTTTACTTCGTGCCTCTACCTCAAATATTCCCTGCGCCCAGAAACACTCATAGAAAATTAGAATAGCAACTTTTTTTCGACAAATAAATATCCAACTACTGCACCATAGGAATGTGCTGAAAGCGTGCACGAGACGGGCATATCGGGACCGCTCGCACAAGTTTGTCGCCTTCTAACATATTGATAGGTATTCCCGCGCCCCGCGCTCGCGCCCCGCGTCCTGCAGCCGATGTCGCGGGTTTTAGCTACCTGTGTAGGCTAAATCTGATGAAAAATAATTACTTTTGTTAATGTAATAACTTGGTTATTATAAATCATATGACAGTGAAATTTTCGTTCGCGCTAATAACATTATTAGTATTATTTTTCTGTACTAAAATAAATAAAATATTATCTGCAGTTTTCGAATGCGGCTGAAAACCAGATTGTATGAGAATTGTCGCTTCTGTTTCACCTTAAGGAGATACGAAGGGGGGAAAATGTAAAATAAAATTATTGATATAAATGAAATGTTTTTAGTCAATAATGAAATGCTTATTGTTAAAAATTTTAAAAAAATAGTGTTTCAGGATGTATCTTGAATATTTAATTTCGTCGAAATCTAATCTTTCATCATCATCCATGCTGTCTTCAACGGGGGATCCGTTCATACATAAGCCAAGGTAGCCGCAGGCACCGGAGCAGGCAATCCCTGCTTTGCGGCAACCGCAGCGCATCCCACACCCAGTCGTGCATCGGCAAAAGATCATGTTCAAAACGGAATCGGGTGCCACAGGGTCGTTCGTGTTAACTGGGTTAAGGATCTCATCTTCTCCATTGACCCAACCCCTTTGAATGGGCGGTAGGGGGTTGCCGAGCCACTGTAGTACTGTAAGAAAGTAATGAGATCAACAGAATTCATCACGAATTAATATTTGTAATTTAAAGAAAGCAGTATTTAAATTTATATGTAAATGGATTTACCTGTAGATATACTCTGAGTGAGTGTTGCTTTGAAGCTCTCCTAGTGGGAGGAAGAGTGGCCATGTCCGATTTGGGCTTCGTTGACGGTTTCAAAAATGCCGAGTACCGATGTTCGTTCGGATTGTCTTGATGAGCAGGCGCCTTATATACAGCCAAAAAAAGCTTCTCGCCAGCCTGTTCAACGACCTCCGTAGTCCAGTGGCTAAGACTCATGACTCACAATCCGGAGGTCGCGGGTTCGAACCCGGCGTGCGCAAATAAATTTTATTTGATTAATTTGTGTTATTTCACAATTAATTCATTTAAAAATAATGTATAGTATATTTGCGGCACGTTCCAGAGTGGAAGATACTATTAGTATCGCCCTGGTGTAAGACCACCATTCAGAATTGAAACGTTGCTTGAAAATGGCTTAAGCCGTGTTTGGTGACCAGATCTGAATAGCCAGGTACTTCCCAACCTTCCTCTTCCCCACCTCCTTCCCCTCCCCACTACCTTCAGCCTCACAACATACCCCAATTGGGGATGCCATAGTCTCACTGGCTCCAGACGGGAGCAGTTGAGATTCTTGTGCGGTATTCACTGTAAAAAAAAAAAAAAAACATCCTCAGGTGATGCTGAGGGATCTGTGAATATTGCTGAGATGTCTTGGGTGAGGACAGGATTTTCTGTGAAGAACTTAGCGATTACCAATTTACTCTTTCCATGTATCGCCGAGGTGGTGTCGCATCCGGAGAAGCTATGGAGAAGGAGAATCCTTTTGGCGATTGGAAGCTGTTGAAGTTGTCGCACCGAAAACAATTTGGTCTCCAGATTCCCACGGCCTGGCTTCGTGAAGTACATATTGATTGTTGGTGGTGCCAAGTCCACATCCTCCCCAACTATTACTACAGTTGAATGTACAGCAGCTTTATCCAACCCGTACCTCACGATAGTGCTGTCAGCATCCTCTGTAGCAACAGTTGTTTCAATTCCGGCTGCTGTCATTTTCTCGCTGAGCAAGTGAATCAGCCTTGTTTTGTTTCTTTCATTAGCAAGAAAATGCTCTTGTTGAACTGTGATGGTCGTGTTTTCATGAAAGTTGATGTCAACCGAAGTTTTTGTCAGCCCTCTTCGCTTCTGCTCCGCTCGTTTTGTGCTGTTGACATCACTATAAACATCAAAAACCACTGTACAATTTTTACCTTAATGTTTTTGTACATATGTAATGTACTGGTGGCAAATTAAAGAAATGTAGGAGGAGTGTTTCCATTTCATTCGGTGGAGAAGGTAACCACCATATATCACGTTGGTACTCTGGGTGAAATCGACAATTATTATTGAGCTGTCCTCTACTGGCAAAACATCTTAGAGGAATGATTTTTTTCCTTTTCTCATTCCGCTCTCGCCGAACAGAGCCATGGGTATGGAGTTAATTCGTATGTTAAAAGCTCTGCTTCATCTTTATCGTTTTTTTTGCTATGACAGTTCTTTGAAAAATTGTCAGAGGGTTGAGAGTGAATTTCTAGCCATTTATTTTAATGGTGCTGCTCATACTAGCTATTGACAAAACCACATTCTTTCTAGAATGCCTAATGTCACCAAATTTGCTGCCAATGAAACTTTGCATAGTTTTGGTTCCAATATTCAGGGCTTGGTGGCAGTTTATTTTGGAATTTGCCAGAATGCCCGCTGACAGCGACATTAGCGAATCAAGCTTTGGAAAAGGGAGATGGTCATTGAATCATTCGTAAATCTTAACTTGATCTCGGGTATTTCTCGTTTTCTGTGATACCCGAAAATCAACGTGCTGCTCTCCAGTTGCGAAAACCACTTCAGCGAACTCCTTCAATGACGTGCAGATGGCGGTGCCTCCTGGTGATCCACAAACCCACCCGGAGTGTACAGAATCAGCAATTCCCCTTCCTCGTGTCAGACCACCTGAACTTTTTTAGGAGCGCATAAGTGTTTGTTCTATGACCATATCCGACCAAACACCTGGCCAAGTGTACCTGTGCGATTAATAGCGAAGTACCCCTTTTCTGCAAACTCCTTTTACGCCTCTGGATGGCTAGTTTTCAGTTGTATCATATCTTGAACGTAGAGATTGGAACATTTTGCGTACTGGAATTGACCACTTGCATGGAAGAACGGGATCATCTGCTGTACACACGCCAAGTGGCCGTCCCAATAACCATAACGCTCAGAATCAATGAATTTCTTCATCAGGATAACCATGTGGAAGTACTGAACCCACAAAGCAACGGTAGGCACATTATCCTTGAGGGATTCCAGATGATTCTGACATTTCGTCAAAGCTGACACCGAGGAAACATTCTCTTCAACTTTGTCTGGAGTAAGGACTACCTGGCACTCTAGATGGTAGGTCTAGGAGGGGGGGGGGGGGGGGGAGCCCAGACATTCCAAGAATTTCGACGAAATTTAATGTTCAAGATACATCCTTAAACACTAATTACTTCATAAGAAACATTTCATTTTTTAAATTTAACATTTCCCCCCCCCCCCCTACGTATTTCCTTAAGTATTGATCCTAGCAAAAAAAAAAGTATAGAAACTTTTTTGTAGAGAATTTTATGTAGATTATTTGGTTCATAGACATTTTTTCGCTAAAGGCAGTAAATTTTGAGTTATTAATGAAAAACTGAAAAAAGGGACCTTTAAACCCCCCCCCCCCCCCTACCCCACTTAGCTCCACCACCACCACCCGATATTTTTAGTACGTTGTTAGGGACACCTTCCTTTACAACTATGCCAAAATTGGCTTCTACACGAATTATGCTGGACTTGCCTGGACTAATTAATTAGTCCAAGTGCCACATTGTACGCAGTGTTCAGAAATTAGTGGTGCCTTCCGGAAGGAGATGGTTCTACATCATATTCTAAGGTACAGGCAAAGAATTTTAAAGCTAGTATCGAATGTTTCAAAAAAGTTTTTACCCGAAAATACTCGAAAGTGGGTGCGTTTATCAATTCCATTAAGTTTAGACTCGCGATTGGCTGCTTTTATAATTTCCACGGCAACGGCTCGTTTCATCTCATTTTTTTGAGTGAGGAAGATGCAATAAAACGATTACGTTTTTTTTTCCTTTGGAGGAAGCAGACATTCGTACATTCTTTGTCTCATCGTTTATCTCCATTGTTTAGTGTGTGAAAGAGAGCTGCAACTTTATTGTTATAAGGAGCGTACGTTTATTGCCTTTTTGTGGGGATTATAAAAGCAGCCAATGGGCGCGGGTTACACTGCGCACGCGCAATGTTTGGAACTCAATCACACAACAATATTATCGTAACTATATCGCGCACTCACGGGATCGTCACGGTGCCGTGTGTAAGAGAGATGCAAGAAAATAATAACTTTTTTCCTTTAGAGGAAACAGACATTTTTTATTTTTTTATTTATTTAATATTTGTTTGTTTTTACAATAATTATACTTTTTTTTTTACATATTAAACAGATTTGTAATATTAATGTAATAAAAGCCTTTTCTCACCATAAAGAGACAAGGCTCTTGTGTTTGGTGAGTGAATTCATACTCAATTATGTTATCAATGTTATCATTTGAGTAGGTGAATAATAATATTGCAACTATTAACAATAGATATAGTAAGAGAAACTTGAGATGTGTCGATTAACAGATTTATTTATTTATTTATTTATTTATTTATTTACGGACTTACGTCCAATTTACAACATGGTATAACGAAAATTTGGGAATGTACATTGTAAGGGTGAAAATGGTACATGAGAGCAAAGACAAACAGAAAATAGAAGTGTCAAGTCAAGTCAAGACTTTGCAAAAATTACAGTAAATATAAAATATCATCATTTATTTAAAGAGCGACAGAATTCATTCAAGCTTATACAAAGAAAATCAAGGTCTTGTCGTGAGTTGACCATTCTACACATTTTGGACAGTGGTGAGTTGTAACCATAATTAGTGGAGTGCTGATTGAGGAAGAGTAGGTCTTTATTTCTGAGTCTACGAGAAGGTATATTGAATGGGATGAGTTGTAGTAATGTAGGTGAATCGCTTATGTAGTTAATAATTTTGAAAAAACAGATGAGATCGGATTTTTTCCGACGGTCTTCTAAAGGAGAAAGGTTTAGAGTTTTTTCAATTTCAGCATACGAATAATTGCCTCGCTCTAATCCTAGCCTCCTAGCAATCCCTTTTAGGAACCTATGTTGAACGGATTCAATATGACGAATATGGACAGCATAAAAAGGAGACCATATAACACAAGCATATTCAAGATGGGGGCGAACCAAGGAGCAGTAAAGAGTTCTTAAGGTATTTATGTTTTTGAAGTCGGAGGTGATTCTAGTGATGAAACCAAGTAGTTTGAGAGATTTATTAATAATCACATTTAAATGTTCCCGAAAAGAAAGCTTGCTATCAAGAGTGACACCAAGGTCTTTAATATATTGAACAGTTGTTAGGCAATTATTATTTAGTTTGTATTCGAAAACGATCGGATTTTTAGATCTGTAAAAGGACATAATTTTGCACTTATCGACATTTAGTTCCAAGCAATTAATTTTACACCAGTCATTGAATGAGTCAATATCTGATTGGAAAAGAAGGCAGTCATGGTAATTATTTATTATTTTTAGGATCTTGTTGTCATCAGCAAAGAGCCAAAAGCGCGTATGTGAGAAAATACTAATAATGTCAATGAAGTGAAATAGTAATGTAACTCTTACAGTTGTTTCAGGTAATTTTTTAATTTAGTTTGGAATTTACTTTTATTTTCAATAATTTTTACTTCTAATGGGAGTTTGTTGAAATAATTTATACCATGATACAGATAGGAATTTTGGATGTGCTTGGTATTAAATTTTGGGATTTTAATATTGTTTTGATATCTTGCTGAGATATCGAATTGTAAATTTTTTAGCTGTATTTCTTTGAAAGTTTTCTTTGAATATTTTTTATATAAATTGTCTATTGTAGTTACTTTGAATATTGAAAAGATTTTTTCGGTAGAAAATATAGATGGTTTTTTCAATATAATCTTAATTATTAATCTTTGAACTATTTTGAGAGGATTTAAAATAACATCATATGTTCCTCCCCATCCTATAATACCGTATTGTAATATAGATTGAACAATTGCATAGTACACTCTTTTTAGGTTTTCCAGTCTAAGAATATTTCTGAGTCTTATAAATATATATATACATTTCCTAATTCTTTTGACAAGTTCACAAATATGTGTTTTCCATTTAAAATGTTGATCTATATATACACCAAGATATTTAATTTTGGAAGTTGAATTCAGTGTAGAACATTCTGGAGTGCAATTAGTTCCACTACATTTACTCTGATGTATTAGAATTTTTATTTCTGGTTTAGATTTAAATTTATTGATAGAGAATGGGATAAAGTCTGTTTTTTCGGTATTTAAAGAGAAGAGATTTTTATCGAACCAGTTTTTCAGTGTATTGATGTCAATATTCGCTAGGTTGTTCACAGTATTCCAATCAGCACCTTCAATTATTATGACAGTGTCATCAGCATAATAAATTATTTTTCCGTTTATTCTTTGTGTGAATATATCATTTACATAGATGATAAACAGTAACGGCCCCAGGACTGTACCTTGAGGTATACCAAAATTACTTGTGGACATACTTCCATTGTGTGCCTCATGTTTTGTCTCCACCATTATTTACTGTGTAAGAAAGAGCTAGCAGAAAAGAGCATTATTATGATAAGGAATGTATGTTTATTGCCTTTTTTGTGCCAAGGCCGTTCCGTAAACGTGGGAATATTAAAAGCGCACATTCAATTCGACAATATTCAAAACAATAAATGATGTCACATCACAAAGTATCTGTTTCATATTAACAAAAAAAAAAAATTTATTAAATTAAATTATATTCTGTTCCATTCAGTACACCACTATATACTCGTAAGCAAGGGTCTCATTAAAATATTTCGTGTGACTTAATATTACAACTTGTCGTTTTTAACGCTTTGTGAGTGTGATAATTGCATGGAAATATGTTTTTTGTGTTCATTACATCTTGTTACAAGGGTAGACCAGCTCATAAAATCTTACCTGTAACGTAATATTACAACTTGTTCTTTTAACACGTTGTGAGTGTGATAATTGTATGGAAGTATGTTCTTTGTGTTCGTTACATTACGTTTTGTTACAAGGGTAGACAATCTCATTAAAATCTTACCCGTAACGTAATATTACAAGTTGTTCTTTATAAGATTTTTGATCGTGATAATTGCACGGAAATGTGTTTTAATGTTCATTACATTACATTTTGTTACATGGGTAGACAGACTCATTCAAATCTTACCTTCAAGGTAATATACAACTTGTTCTTTTTACGCGTTGTGGGTGTGATAATTGTATGGAAATGTGTTCTTTGTGTTAATTACATAACATTTTATCACAAGGGTAAACAATATTATCATAAAATCCTCTACCCGTAACGTAATATTACAACTTGTTCTTTTAACGCGTTGTAAGTGTGATATTTGTATGGAAATGTGTTTTAATGTTCATTACATTACATTTTGTTACAAGGGTAGCCAATCTCATTAATATCTTACCCGAAACGTAATATTACGACCTGTTCTTACATTTTGTGACACGCTTTGTGATCGTCATAATTGCACGGAAATGTTTTTTTGTGTTTATTACATTACATTTTGTTACATGGGTGGATAGATACATTACATACCTACATGTAAACAAGCCGGGAAACAAGAGAGAAATAAGAGAAGGTACGTTATATTATTCGAATTAATTTCATTACAAGTATTAGGTTACATTTAAATTAGAACACGACTCCCAAGATAACATTTACAAGCAGCACAGTGTCCGTTTGGCGAGATGTAATGGATGGACCCATCAATGCACCTCATTTTATCATCTTATTTGCATCACATGGTATCACGCGGTGCATCTCTCACTGGGCCAACTGACTGACTCACTCAGGGCCGGTATTTTATATTTAAGTTCGGCTTGAGAGATATTACTTAGATCGATCGATTTTGTTTGTTTTTTTTTCTTTCATATTTACGTATTATAGACTATTGTAAAATTATACAGGGTGTTAGGGGATGTACTTTAACCAGTGATTCCTTATATTATTTGGAGTTAAAACTGTAAATGAAATGTTGGTCTCCGGTGTCTATTTTTGATGATTTAAAAAAAAAAACTTCAAAACTAAAAAAAAAACTTTCACATATCTTCACTGGTCACTCAGCCAAGTAACCGCTTAACCCCTTACCCCGTTCCTGCCTGACCCATTTTTTAATATATTTTTACGTTTTAAGTTCCTGAATTTCTATACAAAAAAAACAATCCCGGCTTGTAGTTATCTATTATTGGTGGAACTTATAAGTGAAACATAAAATTAAGCGAAATGGAATGCTTAAAATTGTTAAAAACATGTAGGTACAAACTTTGACGAAAATATCCGTTTACGTTCACCAAGCGGGTTCATATCTACGCTGTGTTCGAAATTTGCTATCAGGGGCATTTAATTACAAGCTGTCATTTAGTCGCGTCGGTACTGCAATATAATAATAAACAAAAAATTAATAAAACACAAAACGACTTAAAAAAATGCACTAAAAATTAAAAAATAATTTCGTACGATTGTTATTTTTGGAGTCAGTGTCAGCCAAGGTAACTACATACATAGGTAGTTATAGGTGAGATGTGGAGATCTTGGTTGACACCGACTCCAAAAATAACAATCGTATGAAATTATTTTTTACTTTTTAGTGCATTTTTTGAAGTCGTTTTTTGTTTTATTAAAATTTTTGTTTATTTTTTGATTTTTATTGACGATCGTGCGTAAAGAAGTTTTACTTCAAAAAAAATCTGTCGGCGTAATATTGAGTTATTCGTCCATTTGTCGCGCACATACTTATTGCAAATTTAAGACATATATGGTTTTCTCATGGATCCCACTGTCAGAACTGCACTGAAGCACCAGCTTTCTAATAAAAAAAGAATCATCAATATCGGTTCACCCAATCGAAAGTTCTGAGGTAACAAACATAAAAAAAAATTAAAACAAAAAAAAATTTAAAACAAAAAAAAACCGTCTAATTGACAAACTCCTCCTTTTCGAAGTCGTTTAAAAATTAAAATGGGGTGTCAATAACAGAAGTAAATCTGTAAAACCAATTAAGGCGTGCAACTTCAACTATTGAAATAGATTTAGAAAAATTAAGTAAGCGAAAAGAAACTCAAATATCGTACTGAAAGAAGTGGTCATGATAATTGGTTTTATTTCAAATAAAAAAATTATATTGTTTGATTTATGTATCTTAATTAATAATTTTGATTTGTTAAAAATGTTATAAAAATACCTTTTTTGGTTCAATGTTTGTTTTCTTTTGACATCTGGCTAAAGTATTGTTTTTTTCACAAATACCCGGATTGTACTTTCAGATTACCTCTGCATTCAAATTATTTATAATATTTACAAAAAAGAAATAAGAATTTTTTTACTTTCAAAATACTTGTTACATAATGTTGTTACGTTAACATAATAATAATAACATAGTATTTGAAGCTTAAAATTAATCCTATAGTGTTCCTTACGAGTCCTTACAAAATTGATTAAATACATAATGTGAAACAAAGAATATACAGTATATACAAAGAAATTCCTAAAGAACAATTTTAACAACAATAGTGAGTGCTGTTTTGGCACATGACAATAGATATTGATTCCATTTAAGCTATAACGGTGCCATTCAACAAGAATCATTAAAAACTAAAATATACTATAGAACAAGAAACAGTTTACGTTTAGAAATAATACAAATTCGGAGTGCACATAAAACTATAGTAAGGAGGTAATCGAAACCAAACAATTACTGGAAAATTGAGAAACGTGGTTTATTATAGTTTTTTGAAAAGGAGTTAAAAATTCATGAAAGGTATGATTTTTTAAATAAGTTTGTTTTTAAAGCCCTTTTGAATTCAGCCAAGTTCTTGATATTAGTAAGAACTGAGGGAAGTTTGTTCCAAATGAGTGGGCCAGTTACACGAAAAGATCGATCATAGTAAACGGCTCGATTTGACCTAGAAAGTTCGGTTAAACGATTAGTAACATCTTGATCTGCTGACCTTAGAGTAAGCTGTCTATCGCTTAGAGTAAATACAGTATGAAATTCGTTGGAATTAAAAAAATATATTATTTTTGTATAATGTCTGTATGTGCGGCCCTTGGAAAAAATTTGGGTCGTCAATGCGGCCCTGGGTGCAATTTAGGTTGGCCAGGGCTGCTCTAGAGCTAGAGTGTGCGAAAAAGGATTGCGGATTTATATTATAATATTAAACCCCCGCATCCCGAATTTATATTCATAAGTTCCTGATAACTGGTCACTCATACCTTAGCTGTGATAGAGATTTTGCCCTTATTGAGAAACAGATGAATTAACGCACGCCATGATTCCAAAAGGTTTGGAAAATATGATTAAAGAATCAAAACACATAAATCCGTTCAATGCATTGCCCATAAAACCGGAGGATTTTTGTGATTTTAAAAAACGCGGCTAATACATTCATCAATACTACCACATTGGGTATTGCTAAAGCTCAATGGCTGCAGTATGACATGGAACATCCTTCTGTGGTGAATGTTCGTGAATCATTAAACAAAATGGAAGCGTGGAAGACAACAAGACTTCTAAGAAAAAAATAGACGATAAACAATGTAAGAATATATAATCTTCCCAATCTCGAATTTACCAGCAGAATAACAGAAGATAAGAAAAAGACTTAAGGTTAAACGTCACGTACGTTATAATCTACGCATTCACAGATGGCGCCAATCAAATTATTTTAGGTTTTTAATGCTTTTTGAACGTTACGCTTTAAAATATCAAGGTAAATTAATTGTTCGTGCCCGTACATATTTAATTAAAATATAAATAAATAGTTTTGTCCGTAAACAAAACCCAGATATTTCAAGAAAGGCTGAAAAATACAATTTTGTATCGGTGACTCAATCCAATATTGTATTTTTCAGCCTTTCTTGAAAGATTTGGGTTTGTTTTAGGACAAAACTATTTATTTATATTTTAATTAAATATGTACGTGCGCGAACAATTAATTTACCTTCATATTTTAAAGCGTAACGTGAAAAAAGCATTAAAAACCCAAAATAATTTGATTGGCGCCATCTGTGAATGCGTAGATTATAACGTGCGTGACGTTTAACCTTAAGAAATGTGATTCCCTATCTGCATGAAGATCAACATAAGAAATTTTACCAAGATCTCACTGAATGAGCACTTGAGCAGCAGTAATGTATCGATATTCAAAAGTTATCACTTTTTTGGTTAATTTATTGAAACCATAGACATACAAATGGGGTCAAACAAACAAAGTACCTAGGGGTTATTATTGATACACACTTACGCTGGACTGACCACATAAACTTCATCACGATTAAACTAAAACGAGTCATGCACCTAATAAAATCCATTAAAAACATTTTCCCACTAACAATACTCAGATCCATATACTTCGCACTTTGTCAATCCATTGCCACATAAGGAATACTGGCTTGGGGAAGTGCTACAAATATAGCAATTGACCCAATTCAAAAGATATAAAAAGCGATAATAAAACTAATCCTGCAAGTGCCATTCTACACAGATTCAAGCGAAATTTACAAAACATTAGAAGTCATGTCAATAAAACAACTTTATGCCAAATCTGCTCTGCTACACCTCCTCCAAAACCAACTCCATATTCCAATGCAACCGAAAACAATAAAAAAAACAAGGTCCTTAACAAATGTAACCCTGAACATACCGATAACACACACCACACACGGACAAAGACATTTTCAGTATTACGCAACCAAACTTTTTAATTATATGCCCATTACTCTAAAACAACTACTAACTACACATACATACACAAACATTCACAAAAAACATATCACAGCCTGGATCAAAAATCAAGATATTCACTTTATACAAAATTTCATAATCCCTAACCAAACATAACAAAACTATAAAAAAAGTAAAATAAATAAACATATCTTGCAAGAATTTAACAACTATTCATATATACATATATATTTATATATACTTTATATATATATATATATATTTTTTTTTTCTTCTAAATAATCCATTACCATTAAAATGTAAAAAAAAAAAAAACCAACACTCTACTACAACACATAAATACCTGTACTTGTCACACTGAATCATAAACACGTAAACACCTCAGCACAGGTTCTCCTAGTGAGGTGTTCACGAAACATACAACATTATAAACCAACAGTTTCACCTTCTCAAACCTACCTTACACCCAACATAATAAAATGTTATATTAATTAATATGTAAAAATGTTTTCCAAAATATATTATGTTAAAATATTAAATATATAAGGTAAAAACTGTAATATATAGAAGAAAATAAATAAAAATAAACAAATAACTAGACGAGAACTTACAGATGAGGGGTAAAAACCAACTATGGCGGGGCGAAGAGAGGAAAGAGACTTGTGATTCGCCAATAAATCAATCTAACAGTATATAAGCACCTCGCACTATAATATCACTATTTAGTTCTTGAGAGTAAAATCTGCTTTTGAATGAATAGACCTTTTTATATGAGAGCGCAAATTGCATGCCACGGTATGAACAGATGTGTAAAATCCAAATTATCAAAGTAAGGTTCAGAGTATTTTCATAGTGGAATATTTTGTTGCCGTAGACACTTTTACAAATGTTTCATGATTTACTTAACCCAGTAAACAGCGGCTTTGTGTTTCGCGTCGCTATGTATCTCGATGTCTAAGTATGTGTTTCATAGACATACAGCGTCCGTGCGTAAAATGTACGATGAGAGCACGACACTGGTCCGGACACGCCCAGCCGGTTCCGAAAAATGGTTCCAATGGGAGGGGGAAATAACACGTTTTTTAACACGTAAGGGCATGTCCATATATTTTGTACGTCCGTGATTGAAATAATATTTTCAATTATGTCTTTAATATTTTTACCTGATTGTGAGACACTTTATTACATATAAAATGTTTTTAATGATTGTGAATAATAGGTTACATGTTACTGTGTCTATTTTTCTTAACACTTTTTTAATTTCTTCTAAAACAGCAAACTTATTTTTGTGGCACGATTTTAATTCAAATTAATAAATTACTTTGTTTTTACCACTATAATTGATTATAAAAAACCGACATGTTTCGTAAGCCAAGCTTACTTCATCAGGGTTTTAATAATACTAATATATTATTAAAAGTAATATACTATAGTATTATTAAAACCCTGATGAAGTAAGCTTTGCTTACGAAACATGTCGGTTTTTTATAATCAATTATAGTGGTAAAAACAAAGTAATTTGTTAATTTGACTTTTTGAATTAATATTTGTATTTTTTTCTTTGGTAAAGAGGTACCTATTTGTGAAACACTATTGCTTTTTAAAATAATTTGGTAGGTATTTTATTATTTTCTTAAACTGTTTATTATAATTTCCATTTTGTTTCGTACAGGGTACAGCGGTACCTACTTGTGAAACACTGTATTCCTTTTAAAATATGTTTATAGGTTTTATGAAAAGTTATATTCCTATGTTTAATTTTCACATACCGACACTTTTTATTATGTTTGAATCATTAAAATAAATATGTACTCGTACATCATAATATTTTTTTATTAAATTAAACAAATAAGTGATTTGTTTTATTTATATGCACATCCCTATTCCCCGTGTAAAGGTTGTGCACTTAGATCTGCCAGAACCCCTGAGTTGGCACTTAGAGCATTAAATACAATTCTTATTGTGGAGCTTCACCGTAACCGTCGTTGTCCGTTTTAAACTTTTATTTTGTAGAAATGCAAAATTAATTTACGCTTTTAAATTATGGAAGCCGTCGAGATAGTTCTATACTACTAAGTAACATTTTTACCAAGGGTAGGCCAAATAATTTTGTTAGACAAATCAGTATTTTGTTACAGCAAGCAGTTCTAGTTTTTGGCACTTAGCGCTTTAATTAATAATAATAATAATAAATTGGACAATTTGTAGAGCGCCGTTTTTGTGAAAAATCACCTCAAAGGCGCTTTACAATTCATTATGAATTCCTATTTTATTATTTACAGATAGATACAAAAACATTCTTACCTGACCTATTAAAAAAATATATATTTAAAAGTTTGCTATTGATGTTGGATACTGAGTTACTATAGAGTGGCAGGAGAACTAATTTAAGGTTGCTTGTCTCTTATTGGTCAACACACGGGGGTTCTCTCAGAGCTGGTTTATGATTTGGAGCCCTCATTTCATACTCTAACTTAAAAACTGCAAAAAGTGAGTTAGTACACTATGGTTTAAGACAATCCATGTATGATAATAGATATTATATAGAAATTTACATATAATAGACATATATTGAATATGTTACGCGGCTGCCTGGATCATTTATCATGATGACCAATGGAATATAGTTGCTTTGTCTGCATAAGTATAGTGTAATATAATCACTGTTCTATAATCACCAACTGACCCCGCAGCTCCGGAAAGGACGTGAAACAAATAGCATTGTTCAGCTATGACGGCTCTAATGTCTGATGACACCACAACATTAAACCTGTAACAATCGCCTGACCAGGGACCAACCCACGCATTCTTCTGTAAGGTTTCCTGGGAGTTGATGTGCCTCTTGTTTCCTGGAAACTCGGGGCCTGGCTTGATGAGACACGACCTGACCTGACCTTAGACATGATTCAGGGTGACCTTAAAACTTAAACAAATAATTAACCACCTAGTGTTACATTATTATCATTTCGAGTGCGCTTTAGCAACTAGGATCTCTTTTTTTACATTCACTCCACACATGCCCATGATGACATAGGCCCTGAGAAAAATAATCCTCAGGGCCATCATTTCATCTGAGATGCTGTGTGGAGGGTCTTTTTGAGGAGAGGGTGGAATGAACATTGGTCTTAAAGAGACCCATGTTTTAGGAAGGAGGAAACTCAAAGGCCGGCAAATCGTTCCACAGCCAAGCTGCTGAACTCAAGAACGATTCGAAGAAGCGACCAGGGACTATGTCATCTTAGAGGATGCTCTGTGAAGGGTCTTTTTAAGGAAGGGAAGGGTAGAAAGTTCTGGGAAGGAAAAAGGTATAAGGGGTGGATCAGTGGCGGCCAGCTCTAAGGTGCGGAGGAGCGCCGCACTCCCAAAATATATCTATTAATTTAAATCTAATCTAATTAATTAATTTAAATCTAAAAATTTCCGAGCGCCAAAAAACATATTTATTTCCGACACGCCTCATCACAGTTCACAATATACACTCGGTTATAATGCATGCGTAATATAGGTGCCTACTGGACTGCCCGCGTAACAAAGCAGATCGTTGTGTGCCTATATTCAGAGTGGTGGTTCATTTTGCAAAGCGATCACAGGAGTTCTTCTATAATTCTATAATGAGCCAAAATCGTAGGTAGGTTGAATGCTTTGCAAATTTTACGAAATCGCAGGTGACGATCCAAAAATTTCCACCACATCAAAAGGAATGGTTCGTTATGTAGCATGTTAAACGGGGACACGTTTGTGTCATATTATTATCCATATCGTGTCTTTATTTTAATATCTACTCTTTTTCATGCTATGTTTCACTCAGCATTGACCAACGACAGCATAACAACAAACATTGCGGACATTATTTGTTATGAGTTATGACAGTATATATTTCATTGGAGTTACGGAGCGTAAGGAAGACTTTCGGATGTGTGATAAACTGAACATTTTTTTAACTCGATTTTCGTGCCAATAAGTATCTAAATACAATTTTCTGGATAGGAGTCAACTGTTATTGAATTTGAATTTACAATCGCGGCGACTTTACAAATAATGGTGATGGATCAATATTTATTTTACTAGAACTCTTTTAAAATAATGGAATATGGAATGCTTTTTCAGTGAGTTGTTCCTCACAATCCTTATGATATCTGTTTAGATTGAACGATGTTGTTAAACTTTAAAAGAATTTAATCTATCTTAATAAATATAATTAATTTAGACTCAATGTGTTGCATGCACCCAGAGATAATGGAGGATCGACCTAATTTACAAATAGGTAGGATTTTTTTCATAATTGAATTTATTTTAATTAGAGTAGGTAGGTCCAAGATTTATGGGATATCTCTATGGTATGTGTGGGATTGCACTCACCTTCCCACATCTTGAAATAAAGACCATTATTATTATTATTTTAGCGCACCACCTATTTTTATGAACACCAGCCGCCACTGGGGTGGATAGGAAGTTGGGGTTCAGTGTATCCAGGAGTGACGGATGTATCAATCCATCCCTCCAACTGTGGTGCAAGGCGATGGGTCGAGAGTCCGGCTGGAAAGGTCAAAAGGCCCCCCCCTCAACCAGTCTCTCTTGATCCTGCCCGCCATGCAGCGGGAGGGCAGACACATCCGCCACTAGGACCTGTCAAACCTCACCCCATGAACCCGGGCACCCCTGCTAAGTCACCAAACGTAGCGAACCACTTGGGGTGACCTATTGCAGAGATGTTGGTTAGCCAATAAATACATACCCGCCTCCCAAATTGAAATTGCTTTCTTCATTATCTCAAAAGTTAGTACTTGGAGAAGTCTTACTAATCAACAGGACGATCGATATGCGATTTTAGATTTAGCAATTTGCATCAAAGTTTGAGTGAACAATTTTATTCGCACGGTTTCATTCTAATAACGGCTCGTGACTCATCTCCCTAGTTTCTATTATCAACTGAACCTGTGTGTGGTCCCTAAACTACCCTTATTAACAAGTGGGCGTGTCGCTAAGTTGTGTAGGTTAGTTCTGGTTGTAGTCGGAAGTCGGAAGTGAAGTTAGGTCGGAAGTGCTCAAAGTACTGGAGCTCGGAGGTGTGCTTTGTATTTCACCCCTCTGTAATTAAATGAACAAGTGTTCAAGTCCGTTATGGCCGGCAAGTGAACTGGCAAGCTGTTATGGCAAGTGAACTGGCGTGTAATCTATCCTAAGCGTTTTGGGGAGACTAGCATTATGCAATAGCAAATTTGTGAGCTTGTTATCTACAATGTTATTTAGACCATGGGTGGCCAACATTTTCAGCAGCCCGGCCAGATTTTAGAAATGATATTTCCTATCGGGCCGCACAACATAATTTCTTTTATTATTCAAAGCAAACATGAAATATACCTATTGTTTTTTAAGAAGATATAGCAAAAATGATAATAGTTAGGCAATACAAAAAATAATAATAAAAAATAAACGAAATTCGTAAGACGTCTGATTTTGTTTCTCAGAACTAAGTTGTTGCTAAACGCAAACGGTTTTCCAAATGCTTATCAGTGATTCGTGTTTTCATTTGAGATTTAATGTGCCTTATTCTACTAAAAAGTTACACATGTAAGTGTTTGCAAATAGCGAAATCATCGATAGAGCATGTTTGTAAAATGCAGGATATCCTTGTCCAAATATGTTTTGTAAAACTCTTCCAATGCAACCTGATTGAATTTCTCCTTTAACGGTGCATCACAACACTTTTCACAATGTTCCATTGGTAAAATTCCTGGCAATAAATTCACGTCTACGGAGAATGGCGTTACAAATGCAGCACAAAGCACACGATGCTTTTTAAAATCTTTTAGTCGCTTATGAAATTTGTGTGATATCTGGCTGCAATAACAATGTTGGAATGTGAGAGAAGATTTTTGTCCTTAACTGTTGTTCTCAAAGCCCAAGTTTCATTTGGAATGCGGAAATAAGATCATACAAGTTATTAATTAGTTGATCTTTCTCTTGTAGACATTTTCATTAACAGCATTTAGGTGGCTAACTATATCAACCAGAAATGCAAAGTCGCTAACCCACTCATTGTCTTCAAATTCTGGGATACTTTTTGACTTGCTTGCGAAGAATGATTGTATTTCTTGCATCAAATCAATACTCCTTTTAACATTTTGGCACGGGTCAGCCATCTTACATCTGCATAAAATGTAACGTCATTGTACTGTGAATCCAAAGACTTTAAAAACTCTTGGAACTGACGGTGATTCAACCTATTCGATTTAATAAAGTACACTGTTTTGATGACCTCCTTCGTGACATATGTATTTTAAGGGACTTAAATTCTCCTGATGAATAATACAATGAAATTTTACTAAACCTTCGTGTTTCCCAACCATTGCTGGAGCACCATCTGTTGTTAAGCCCGATAGGTTTTTCAGTTGTAACGAAAAGCGATTCAACGTTGATATAACAGTTCCTGACAAATCTCGTGAGCAAGTAGTGTCCTTAAGTGGATACAGTGCCGCTAATTCGTCTATTTTGTTAAAATGGACATCAAAACCCTTGCTAAAAATCGCCACTTAGGCGTTATCAGTTAGTTATGTGCTTTCATCCAATGCTGGAGCATAAAATATGAACTTAAATGCTCGATTTTTCAAATTATCTTCAATATGTTTTCCGATGTCGTCGACATGCCTAGTAATAGTTTGTCGAAACAGGCCTATTTTTGAGAAATCCGTTTTTATATACACTAAAAGAAAAAAATATGTGCATATGCCCCGCGGGCCACCAGTAGACACCCTGCGGGCCGCATGCGTCCCGCGGCCCGCGGGTTGGCCACCCTTGATTTAGACCATTGTGAACAGTGGACCTCGCGTTCAAAATAGTGTATTTCTTTTTTTTTTCTTATTTAATTAATTAGAACCAAAATTTCCTCTAAAATTATGATTTAATTTATCTACTTACAAATCTTATGAGATTTGTAAGTAGATACTTAAAAAAAATACCTACCTACTTAATTATAGACCATATATTAAAGGGACTAAAATATATTCTCCTTTCTACTATATGTGCGCCAAGTACATTACTGCTTATCATCACGAATGTGAATTAGATACTACATTTAAGTCGGTTTAGTAAATCAATCTCTTCCGTATTAAAACACCAAAGGTGTTAGATCTTCTAATAGAGGGTCCCTTCAGAACGACAATCAGTTCGTGTCGGTATAACTTCTACAAACTACTATATAATCTGACTTTGAAATTACAAAAAGTGTTTTGAATTGTCCACACAGGAGGCCATGAGGAAAATAATTTCCCTTTAATAATGTCATCTTTGAAGATGCTGTGTGGAGGGTAGCGCGAGGGCATGCGAGTAGCCCAGAAAATCTCCATCTGCTGACAAAAAACAAAGTGTTCAAAAAGCATCACTCCTCTCTTCGTTCATTCACTCTACATGTTCAAACCATCCTTACGTCCCCCTATTCTCATATACAAAATATAAGTCAATATCATCATAAAGGTATAAAATAAGGTAGATGTTTAATCATAGAAGAATCATGCTAGAAGGTTCACTGTGTAGGTATTTGTATACAATGTTCATTGTATGCGTGTAGGTACTATTCGGTACCAGGTACCAGAGACCAGAGACCCAGCGATCCGAAGGTTGAAGGTCTCCGCCCACAGAATAAGGGCGCCCACGTAAATTGCACACTTTACTTTCATCTTATTCGAACGTCATCGATCATTATATCGAGATTCACTTCCATGGCGAATATTTTCCAAAAAATATACTGTACCGAGGTTATACTACCATGAAGTGACTGAAATAATATCCCGTTTACATAAATAACATTGGACAGAGCACAGTACCTTGTGGGATTCCATATTCAGATGTCTCTTAGTCGCTATATATAGAATTATTCTTTAGCTCTTCAGATGTTATTTGAAGTAACTGAGCTATATAAATTATCCAGGTATTTTAATTAAAAATTGTAATTTATTAATAAATGAAACAATGTTACATTGTTTGAATCACTTGTAATTTATTAACGTGGTCTATTTCCAGTATTAATTCCCCACATCTTTTTTTGTATATTCCTGAATCCACCGTCATCCATCACTCACTGCACATTCTTCATATCCTGACAGAATGTCCATTAGGAGTTGTTATTTTGTGTGTCCATTTCCTCAGAGTGCAAAGGCGAGTGTTGACGTTGAATGGATGGTCCCCGTTGAAAAGCGGAGTAAGCGCGGCGGTCCCTAATGAGCCCTTCGGCTTTCGTCAGGTCGCCCACGTGGCACAACCACCCACCAGACACGTGCCGGGCCGAGATACCGGTGCCAGTGACATCTGCATCCGAAATAACATCACACTGTTATTCTAGTTCTAGTGGGTGCATAATGCATGCATACCTGCCTACCTACCTGCATTCTAGCCTTTGACATGTAGAGGCATTCCAGAGGTTCTGTGTTCGAGACCGTTATCTTTTTCTGCTTCTTGTTCTCTTTCATATTTTCGTTTGGAAGTATTATCTTCTTCTTGAATGACAAAAAATTGAGTTGCCCTTGAGGTGATTTTCACATAAACGGGCTCTACAAATTATCTAATTATTATTATTATTGCTTGTAGGAAATTTCAAAATGGCATACTAATGTACCGGGCCGTTATGCTTCCCGGTGTTATTTTATAGCATATTTATATGTTAACACAGACACGTGTAAATAATTTTTGATTTTTGGCATGACTTCTAATATTGCTGTCCTCAATATCTCAAAACTTAGTATTTGCATATGTCTGACTAATAAACTGGGTACGGTCGATAATTGTTGCAAAAACCGTAATCAATATTTTTTTTCCATATTGTAATCAATTTTGAAATCCTGCCTAGGAATTAATCTACCAATCGTGCAACGTCTAATTATATTATTATTAACTAGCTTTTGCCCCCGGCTTCGCTCGAAATATTCGCCCCTCCCCCCCCTAACTCCCCCCCCCCCCCCCCACCCCCTCCATACCCGTTACATTCATTTTTCACGATGTCACCTATTAAAACGTAACAATCAAATACGCGCTAGCTGTTGGCTAAGGTCAAAATGTAGATGATTATCTATTTTTATACATATTTGAATTTTTGCTATCAAAGGAATTTCCAGAGTAACCTAAACAAATAACAAAATGACAGCCCACGTCAAAAAATTAATTAGCAACACGCTTTGCTTTTCGTTCAGACAAAAAACGTATAATAGATAATTTCATAACGCTACAGCTTATTCATAACTCCAGAGCTTACCAATATATACAGCCTATAATTACTCGCAAATAATGTAGCTTTCGATAAGTGAAAGAATTTTTAAATTACATTCAGTATTTATTGCGTGAAAGAGTAACAAACATCCATGCATCCATCCATACAAACATTCGCATTTATAATATTAGTAAGATACCAAACCGTGGATATAGTTTTAGGTAATTTTTCAATAAGCTGAAATTGGTGAATATTTTCGTTTTAATATGCTTGGTGTTCAATATTGGGACAATAATTGTTAGTTAACCCATCGGCATCGGCAATGCTTTATATCTAGATCTGAATATCAAAGTACATCACAATATTTCTCTTACCTCTTCTTCTTCTCTTTATTTCCTTTTCGCAACATTCCGCATATACAAGTATTACCTATCACCGTATTCTAGTAAAATTTACCTTACTGTCTGTGTGTATGTATTTATTTACCTTCTTGATTAAAAAACTAGGTCTTTTAAGTCTAGAATGTAGAACCTCCAAGCCAAGACCAGGCTATAAAAATAAGATTTAGGAAGGAACGAGTAACTATACCCACCACCTCCTGACGACTGACGACTCTGACGAGCCTTCTGAAGTTCTGAATTCCAATCCATGTGAAATACATCTGTGAATGTCATGTGTCGGGTATCAAAGAACATACTATAGAAATACCGATCTAAGTACCTAGAAGAGACTGTGTTATTTTTATTACCATACTCGCCCACTCAATATAATATTATTATTTATTCCAATTTTATTTTGGGATGGAGATATGTATTGGAATGACGCACAGTTAAGAATCAAACCTATCGTCGGTGACTGTATTAAGCTCCCAAGTAAGGTGATATAATCGCTAATGTAAAAATGCTTCGGAATACAGATTTAAATCATCAAAAATACTAATTTCGGTTTTGTTTCTGTCCTATGTAACTATGGTTCAATGAACTCTCGAACTCATATTTGTTTTGATGAAGTTTCTACTGTAAATTAGTAAATTTTCGTGAATGTTTTCTTTTGATCATTCTGCAGCAATAATTTTCCTATTAAGAGCGTATAACCAGACAACACCAGAAATATGTCATTTTTAAATCACGTTTTGACTCTTTTCCACAAAAAATTATAAATTGGTTTCGAAAGATTGTTCTTTTATCTAGTAAACGTATGTTTTAAATTTTCAGAAAAAATGATAATTTTTAGTATAATAAAGTTATACCATAGGTCGTTGGCGGATTTGTTAAATTTTCAAAAAAGTACATTTATTATACAACACCCATTTCAAATCATATAATCATGCAGTAAAATAAATCAACACATTATCTGGTAGACGCATGTAACAGAATTTTAATTTTAGTTTAAATAAAAAAAATATGTAAGTACATGTTTTTCTTGGCGAAAATTGGTCCGTTTGTGTATTTATTTGCGCATTTGCAGACTAATATATTTCAATTTTTTTATATTTTTATTTGGCTGAGACGTTATTGAAAAATGATAAATACTTACGATCAAAAAATAATTACAAAAATCCACAATTTTAATAGTTTTATCAACACGCCTTTCAGCATTTTTGGATGTAGGTACAAATTAAAGCAAATTTGGAATGAAATAAAATCGATATTGAGTTATAATTTTAAAAAGCTGGTACGGAGAGTAATTAATCCTTCTCATTGGAACCGCCCTGTACGATAGTGAGAACCTCTTTCGACGAAATGTGGATTTTCGGCCGCTGGCTGGTTATACGCTCTTAATTGTTTTTGTGTTTAATTCGTAGAACTCCATTTAATTTTAAAAATAAATAAAAATTAAGGGCCAGGTATCAAACCGCGCTAACGCTGCAGTTAGGTATTTCTTGTACTTGTAGACAAACACGGCCGCAGCTGGCCGCCTGCGTCTGACTAGAGGAGATGTGGGTATACTAGACACTACGGACTTACGAAATAAAAATATACTTGCCTTAAAAAATTAAAATTTAGTTTCTACTATAATGGATACAGCTTAACATACTAAGAATCATATTGTGGAATAGCGTGGATAGCTCATAGAGACATTTGCGCCTGGGTCAAACTGCCCATTCACTGCAGTTAGGTATTTTTGGTAGTTGCAAACAAGCTCAGCCGCTGCGAGCCGCGAGCCAGCCGCTCGATCTACTGTGTATTTCGGTTAGATTCAGGCACAACTGGTCAGCATTTAGATAAAATACGGAATAAAAATACACTTGCTTTATAAAAAAATTAATTTATTTGCAACATAATTGATACAGATCGACAGACTATAAATCATATTATGCAAGGGCAAGGATACATAGACTTTTTTTAGCCCCTGGACCTTTACAGACGTCTTTGTTTTTGACTCAATGTGACATAGAATCTCATGGTGTTTTGATGTGGAAAAAATTTCTGGTTCATATAAGGTTTGTTTTCAATTGCAGCCAACACTTTCCTAAAAAAACATTTAAAATAAATTTATTTGTAATAATACAACCCAGAATTTACCCAACATCGAAATTCATTCGATTTATCAATGGATCTGACAGCCGTTGTTTTCAATAAAACTTAGTGACTATTTGAACGGAATCGGTAGAGAACTCAAAATGGTCGTCGAAATTATGCATTTTGACATTAAATTCGAGTTCGGTGAACCTCAAACTCCTTAAACCTGATTTTGAACCAAATCGTCAAAGTACTTAAGATATTCAAGATGGATGCCGAAATTTTGCATTTCGACATTAGATCCGAGTTCAGTGCACTTCCACTAACTAACTAACTAACCATCACGCCGTTTCCCCGCAGGGGTAGGCAGAGAGGACGGACCGCCAAACAACTCGGTATTGACACACACTCCTTGCCTCGTTCACATTCATACACCGTCTCATACATGCTCTTCTATTATTCTGACTCCTGACATGGCCCGACTCAAGTATCTGATTCACTTGGTCGTGCCATGTCTTTCTCGGGCGTCCCCGACTTCTTCTACTATTCACATTTGCGTTATATATTCTCCTTACACTCCTTTCCTCGTTCATTCTCTCTACATGCCCGAACCATCGGAGCGTTCCTTTCTTGATCTTACTCATTACGCTTACATCAGCCTTGCATTCTTTGCGGATCTCCGCGTTTCTCAAACGCCCGAATCCTGATATTGAACGAAATCGGTAGATAACTAGAGAAATTCAAGATGGATGCCGAAATTTTCCATTTTGACATTAGATCCGAGTTCAGTGCACGTCCAAACGCCCTAATCCTGATTTTGAACCAAATAGGTAGATAACTAGAGAAATTTAAGATGGATGCCGAAATGTTGCATTTTGACATTAGATCCGAGTTCAGTGCACCTCCAAACGCCCTTATCCTGATTTTGAACCAAATAGGTAGAGAACACGAGAAATTCAAGATGGATGCCGAAATTTTGCATTTTGACATTAGATTCGAGTTCAGTGCACTTCTAAACGCCAGAATTCTGATATTGAACCAAATCGGTAGATAACTAGAGAAATTCAAGATGGATGCCGAAATTTTTATATGTCAAAATGCAAAATGACTTCAGTCCACCTTCAAACTACCTTTGATAGAAATCAGTAAAAAATTTAAATGTTGACATTATTACCTTATTCTCCTTTTCTTCCAGTGGGTGGGTCTATTTTTATGGCACGGTAAGCAAGGCTTCCTTTATTTTTACCCATTTTGAAGGTACCTGAAGTTTAAAAAAATAATAATAAATAAAATCTGTAAAACTGTAAATCAAGTTAAAAATAATTTATTAGATAATAATAAATATATTTTATTTCAACTTACCCGGTTTCTGTAACACCTATCTCCTCAATGATTCCTTCAAAAATCAAAGACACAGCGAACAAAATTGCCGCGAAAAAAATATGCGTGCTCCCGCCGTGACCGCTTTCTCACAACTGAATGAATTCTGTGAAATTCAATAGACATTTGGCGGCATCGCGCGGCGCATTATTCCGCCATACAAAAATGTATGGCGGAGGATAGTTGAAAAATTCAGAAAGTTTAGGCGAATTACAATAAAAATCTAGAAACACTGAAGTGCTTTAAATTTAATAGCGTGTTTTAACATAATGTTTACTCTGAGATTACGGAAGGATTTTTGTTAAAAACGTTTACAACAGGTTCAGGAGAGATAATCGCGAAGGCCTTTTTCAACGTTTTAACTAAAGTTGCAGCATGTATAACTTATAGAATTTGTAAGATTACAGTAAAAAAAGTTTAATCACTAGTAACTTTACACATTTTTCTAACTACCCCTATATAATTTTCTAGTATTGCTGCTACTAGATGCGGATGCTACTGATAATGCGGAGCGATGTTTTCCAAACCCTACCCTTAAATGTTATTGTCATGTTTTGCAAAAACATGCTTATTATAATAGAGAAAAGCCGAGAAATTCAAAGATTCAATTCAGGCAGCGGGCAACTGACAAGCGGGTGGTGCGGATTTTATAAAGGTTGGGTAATGGGTGTTTCGTTAGCCACAGCAACGTGTGTCCGGGTCTGCTAGTTATATTATATTACTAAGTGTGATATAAAGTCGCTCACGATGTATGTGCGCTTAGATCTTTTAAACTACTCAACGGATTTTCATGCGGTTTTCACCAATAGATAGAGTGATTCACGAGGAAGGTTTTTATGTATATATTGTCAATGTTTTCTATAAATTGGTTGAAATACATAATATATCCGGCCAAGCGGCAGCGTAGCAACAGATGGCGTTGGTTTTAAAGGTTTTGTTAGCCACAGAGACGTGTGCCGGGTCTGCTAGTTTAATTATAAATATTTATATAGTAAATCTGTTAGCCATAAGTTGTTATAATAGTTTGTCTAGTATATTTGTAGTTAGTAATAAGATAAAGCATTTTAGAAATAATATATTATGTACAGTACCCTCGAGGTGATTTTTCACAAAAATGGCGTTATACAAATCATTCAAATATAATAATTATTAACAGCTTTCACGTATGTAAGTGTAACTCTTACGAATATTGCCTAGTCCCTTTGATATAGTATATCTCTAGGCCTAGTGCTCGTGTTCGCTTGGCGAGTATTGTTGCAATGTTGGTGTACCCGCCGTTACCCGTGGGTTATGTGGAAGTGGATGAATACGAACACCTGACCAGTGTTGCTGTTAACTCCCACACTTGGTTAATAGATCCGCTGCCCAATTCAAGACCTCTTTTATTCTTCAAAAGCAGGTGAATGACTTCGCGCTGGTATTACGAAAGACTGCTCAAAGGTTTATAGTTTTATTGGATGGGTATAATTTTTGTGAAGTCCCTAATCCAAACCCACTCTAACTTTCTAGTTGCATTCGCTTTTCCAAGTAGGATTTTTACATATTTTATTGCCTCTTTTTTTCCAAGCCCTTTTCTCTTTTTGCGCAGTATCTCTCCCGTTTTGTCTGCAGGATTTGATTTATTCTTAAACTTTTTTAAACCCCTTTACTTGACCGATACTAAATCGGTCTACTTAAAAAAAAAAAGACTTTTTATAATATAAATACGGTCATTTAGCGATTTTTGCTGAAAATTGTATTCGAAGAGATCGTTTTCAAAGAATATTAAAATCTGTGTATTTAACAAAATTCAGAGGGCTGTTCATACTCGGTAGAACTGCGAATTCCAGTGCACCTTTTCCACATTTGGTTATCTTATTACATTAGTATTTGTGTTTTCTTTGCCTGTTCATTTTGGAGTGGTTTGAAGAATGGACATTCATTCTAAAAATAAAAGTTTTTTTTTTTGATTTCATAAGATTCGATCCTCGGTCCGGTGAATGTCTGGCCGCTAAGGTTCGTTAGGCGCTTTATACCGCCAGACCAAAGAAGACTTGCGTGGGACCGTGGATTTTTCGTATTATATTGGAACCGAGAACGCAGACTAAATCCTATAGATGTATGTGTTTGTCTCTTTTTAGTGTAGCTCGGTTCCGTTTTATCGAATTTCAAATCACAACGGTGCTAAAGATGATTTTACTTCAAAAATGTACCTTCTTTTGAGGGAATTGCGGCTTTTGAAAATGCCGTCGTCGATTGTATTCGTATTTTTTCCTATTCTGTAATTTTATCTTGGCGGTACGCAGGTGTAGAGAGTTACATTTGCTGATGTAACGAAGTTAAATCGAATATTTATTTAAATATTCATAATACATTCTGAATATATCAGAGAACTACAAGCATTTTAACCTTCTAAACAGCATTTGAATTAGTCTAAACACGAGTGTGAAATTCCGCTTCATAATTGTAATTTTAAAACTTTCCTCCCACGCGACGCCACTTTTGTGTACACGTTTTAGTTGCACTGACCACGCATTAATTCAACAGTAATGAGTAATGACATAACTTCCGTTGGTTGGTGGCTGGACTAGGTATTCCTGAGGACGTGGAGGCGTACCTACCTACAGTGTTACCTGCATTACCTATATATATTCCATACATATAAATAATAGATACATTCAGATCCGTTTGGACGCCACGACCAATAGAGATATTACTAGTATCACGGTCCTTAGAAGGAGGTACTCGGATCTATTTTTCTTACAAGATTGTTCGACGTTCTGAACTTAAGGCGATCGTACAGGAAAAAATCGAAATCGGAATTCACGCCCTTTTATGGGAGGAGTTTAAAAATACTTGAGAAAAAGCTTTTGGAAAGGTTGGAAAAGATATTTGAGTTTTTTTTTACATGTTGATTTCGTAAAGGCCTGTAAAAAAACATTAATTCCTTTTTTATGTATTGTTTATTGTAATAAAACGGAATTTTTAAATTGATTTCACGAAAATAAGCGGCGCGGAGCATAACACGTCTTCTCTCCACTCCGTTCGGAGGAGTAATGACAGAAAATCGGGGCGGCTGCCAGTCGTTCTTCGGTGGACGGTATAAGGTTCACTTTGATATAACAAATTCGTCGACTGCCGTATTGTCGCCGTGATGTCAAAAATACCAACGCGAAAATGCATATTATATTTTATTTTGTGAGGTTCGGGCGTAAATACAATTTTTTTTCGCGATAATTATATAAGAAACTGAATTTGCCACATTATGCAATAAAACCATATCCGAAAAAGTGTTTATAAGTAGGAGAGTTTTCAGTTAAAAATGTTTTTTATAGACCTAAAACTTTATTTTTTTCTAAGCTTATTAAAAGACTTATTAAAAAAATGACCGATATTTTTAAGGGCCAAGGTATGTTCTACACGCAGTATTTAATTGAAGCATCTATAATACTTCTAAGCGGTCAAATTTTCAAAACTAAAACGTACGATTTTGTATGATTTGATGGAGTCTTTTTTCAGACTCTTATTTAATAACTTTTTGAAGTGAAATCTTCTTTAGCACCGTTGTGATTTGAAACTTGATGAAACTGAAGCGAGCGACACTAAAAATAGACAAACACATACATCTATAAGATTTAGCCCGCGAGAGAATGAGATAGCAATAAAATATTTATTTATTTCACGGGGAGTCGGTTCCAATATAATTCGATAAATCCACGGTCCCACGCAAGTCTCCTTTGGTCTAGCGGTATAAAGCGCCTGACGAACCTTAGCGGCCAGACATTCAACAGTCCATGGGTCGAATCCTACAAAATCCAAAAAAAAATAAAAAATTTAAAATCCAATATCCAATCTTCAACCACTCTAAAATGCGCAGGCAAAGAAAACACAAAAGAAAGCGACATATAGCGACTCCGAAGACTAAAAAAAACAAATTTATAAGATGACCAAATGTATAGGAAAAGGCGTTCTGGAATTCGACGACAAAATATGGAAAAAATCATCCTTCACATTGATTAAAAAAGTGCTCCGTAGTCTCCCCACTCTTGTCTACTTTAGATTTGAGAAGGTTTTACTTCTACCGCGTGTGATTTGCACACTCTAATTTTTCTAACCTTTACCTCCCGATCTGAACAAGGCTTTGATTTTTTGTTTTATTTTCTAATGAGTGGATATTAAAAATGTCTTAAATTCGGTGTTAACCGGTAACAGGTACATATATGTTCCTGATTAATTAAAATAATTAATGATAGCTAAAAGAAACATCTGTCGGTAACATCGTTTAGATCTTTTCGCTCCTTAATGACGCATAAATAGCATTTTTATTAATGTACAAATTAATAAAATGTTTTTGGCTATTAATTTTTGCATTGAAAACTTTTTAATGGATTATTTTACCGTTTGTTTCATATACCTATATTTAGTCATTATTAGGTTCCTATATGATTTATTTATTTTCCAGATGTGCTATACAGGAATTCTTCATAATATAACCTCTCATTCTGTTAGGCTACGTATACACACACGAGCCGAACATGAACTTCTCCCATAGGTCACACCTAGTAGTTTGCTAAGTTTGGGGACTTAGCAAGGGTGCCCGAGTTCATGGGGTGAGGTTTGTCCGGGTCTTGGCGGCGGATACGTGTGCCCACTTTCTGCGTGGCGACTGGGTGACCTCCCCAGCCGGACACTCTCGGTCCATCGCCTTGCACCACAGTTGGAGGGATGGATTCATATGACCGTCACTAACAGTACTGCGAGATCTCGCCAATTTCTCGACAGTTTTGTGTGTTTTTTTTGCAAATAATCCCAATATTTAAATAAATTAGGAAAAAATTATAAGTATTGTAAGATAAACATTTATTTTCATGAATTTTTTAATAGACTTTTATACGGGGTCCGCCAAATAACTTTTTTTTTTTGAAAATGCTATAAAAAAAAAACTACTGAATATTTTCTCAAATTTCTTTTTTTATTTATAAGTACAATCCTTCCGGTTAATAATGGTAAATAATTTCATTCAAATGGCTGCCTCGGCTGGCCATGCAGTAGCCTACACGATCGGTCCAATTTTTAAGCACATTATCGATTGTGTGCAGCTGTATTTCACCAATGGCTTCACGAATATTGTCCTTTAAAGCGTCAATTGTCTCTGGCTTGTCGGCGTAACATTTATCTTTGAGGGCACCCCACAAATAATAGTCCAACGGTGTCAAATCGCAGCTCCGAGGTGGCCAAACGACATCAGCTCTGCGGCTGATAATGCGATCTTCAAAAACAGGGCGCAAAACATCGAGTGTAGCTTCGGCTGTGTGGCACGTAGCGCCGTCCTGTTGAAACCAAATGTTGCCAATATCCTCCTCTTCAATTTTTGTGAACAAAAATTCGTTCAACATGGCCCGATAACGATCGCCATTGACTGTAACGGCCACTCCTTGCTCATTTTCAAAGAAAAATGGCCCAATTATGCCTCTGGACCAAAATCCGCACCAAACAGTGACTCGTTTTGGGTGTACCGGCTTTTCAATGTATGCGTGCGGGTTTTCTGTGCCCCAAATACGACAATTTTGCTTGTTTACATACCCGCCAAGATCAAAATGAGCTTCATCCGAAAAGATGATTTTTTTGGCAAAATCGGCATCTTCTGTAAGTCGATCGCAGGCCCACTCAGCGAAGCGTATACACAACCATATTCGCTCAGCGGAAGGATAAAACTAATTATCTGTCAAATCAGACATGAGCTAAGTGTTACCATTCACGAAATAAGCACTAGTTGAAAAAAAAAACTTTAGATGGCGGACCCTTTACATCAAACATTGTTTGACGTATTTGTGTATAATTTTTTAATAAACTTCTACGTAGTAAACTTTGAAGTACGTATCTATCAAATAACAAATGAAAGAAACAACTTTCTCTTCTAATATCAAACAAAAATCTTTTAGTAATAAAACAGTTCTTTTATAACAAACAAAACCACGAGAAGTCAAAAAAAGTGAAACTTATTATCTAAGTTGAGTTGACTATTAAACTGAAATATTGTTATCAATTAAATAAAACTATATCTACTCAGTAGATCCATTAAATATTACAGATTAATTAACTAAATATACCAATTAGTCAGACTATTAGAAATTACAGATTAATTAACAAAATATACCAATCAAATAAAAGATTTGTTCAGTTCAAATCACAAGCCATTATGACGAATTATTTGCCACCTCGGAACAGGCTCAGCCTAGTGAGGTGGTTTATACCTGCCACCTCGGAACAGGCTCAGCCTAGTGAGGTGGTTTATACCAAAAAAAAAAAAAAATGTACATTGTATTTTGTATATATGTATTCCAATATCTTGGTCAATAAATAATTAAAAAAAAAAAAAAAATAATTAATTTTGAAAATAGTTCCTTTAAGAAGCACAAAATGTCCAAAGAATCGTCTGCTAAACAGCTTCTTATTTTGTTGGCCAGATAACAAACCGACAGATCGCAACTCCGTCCGTGTCAGTCCGCGCTTCGAATAAGAAGTTCTAATGCTCGAGTGCAATCTCGTTAAACTCGCGAGATCTCGCCCTTTTTTCGACCGAGATCAATCTCGCTTAAAAAGGCCGAGATCTCGCGAGAACGAGATTGCATTCCCTACTACCCTCCCCTGATACATTTTTCCTTTCCATAACTTACTTTCCTTCCTTTCCTTAAAAAGACCTTCCACACAGCATCCCCTAACATCCCTGATGGAAATTATTTTCCACAGGGCCCCCTGTATGGAGCTACTGTAATAAAATCATTTTGGCATTACACACGCGGTGGAAGTGATACCTTCAGAAAACTAAACTTCGAGAGAATGAGTCGAATGTAGAGCATCAGGAGTAGGATACTTGTAGGATTATTATAATATTGTTACCAAGTTAAAAAATGAGTTTTTTACATTTTGTTCTTCTTCTTTGTGTGCCCTATCAGGTCCCCCGACGTTGGCGATCACTCTTGAAAAGGTCTATCTGTCTTGCGCTGTCCGGAATAATTCCTCCACACTTCTAATGCCGGTCCACTCCCGTATATTTCGCAGCCAAGACATTTGTCTCCTACCAGGCCCTCGGCGACCCTCTATCTTACCTTTCAATATTAAACATTTTATTCTACGAATAATAAAATTGATTTTACAAAAAAAGTTGCCGGTTCGCTGGATGTCTGGCCGCAGATTTTCGTCAGTCGCCTTAAACCGCTACCGCTATGTTAGAACCGAGTACCCGTGAAACATAAAATTTTAGCGTCGCTTTTCCGTTTCGTGTAGTTTCAAATCATAACGGTGCTAAAGAAGTTTCACTTAAAAAATCGAAAACCATACGAAACGCCGCTTGCGGTTGCTTCCTTCCTTTCTCACAATTCTTAGTTCGTCTCGCCCCTCGGTTCGCAGATGTGTACAGCACAAGAGAAGCAGTAGGGTGTCACACACCACACACCGGAGGTAACAGCTATCGTATATCTTTATAGTCAGTGTCTGCCAAGTTAACTGCCGCGCCGCAAGTTTTCGACTGTTTTTTTGCAGTTTTTTTGGAGGGACGAGATTCCTCCGCTCTTATTCTGAAAGCTGATTAGGTCTTAAAAAAGGTGTGTGGAATTCATCAAATTACATAACTCGTTTGCACCGTGCTAACTAATTTCGTTACAACCGAGTCGTTGCTCTCGAATCTGCTACGCTATGGGAACTGAACAACTGCTGGCAATGGGATCGTGGGCATTTCATGGGATCGATATAATAAATATCGTACTGTACTCGTATATGTATATCGATATATGGATTTCAAATTGCATTCCTCTCGAGATGCCCCCACCTGTAAAAATCACCAGTCCACGGTATTCTTTAGTTAAGTTTTACAGACCGACACATTCAACTTGGTAGTTGTAGAATTTAGTTACAGTCAATTGAATGATAAATCATTTGAAGCTGGAAACAACAGTTCGATTCACTCTCGGGGACAACGTTTTGTCGTATTTTTTGTAGCATTTCTTACTACGTTTAAAAAAATATGTATAATAATATCATTATAATTATTTTTTTGCTGGGTACCCTGATGATAGCGTGTACTGTGTCAAAGCATGTATGCGCGTCGCAAGAGCGGTGCGTGACCTTTCAGTGAGTCAGAGGACTAAGATTGATAATGATTTTTATTGTTAAAAATTTCAATTTGTATGAAGATTTTTCCATTTTGGGATTCGACTTCGAAAAATCTTCATATAAAAAAAATAGATATTAAAAAAAAAAAAATCAGCTACGACATCAGTAATGTCGCAGTTTTCAATGCCACGGACCGCCACTGGTGTGTCATTTCGTCATTTGTATATACTTAATATAGCAGTAGGATACAAACTTAGATTCAGCGCCCTTGAGATTATTTTTCACAAAACCTGCGCTTTGCAAATCCTCTATTACATTTAAACTGTGCTCCAGATTTTATGTCCGGGTTAAACCTTTCCCAAATGAAAGACTAAACTCTTCCACACACTTTTCCACAAATGAATATCTAGTAAATCCACGCAATGTAAGTGCACTATACATATAAGTATAATAAATACAAAACAATACAAGAACAATACGTCAATCCACCAGAAACATAATGGGAAAATATTTCACCGACTCCAGATAATATTTTCATATCAGAGGGTTCGGCTCTGATGAAATCCTAACTGGTCCGATAAATCCTACTGATCTCTCAATATAATTATTTTAAAAATCTTTCGTAATCCTACATGTATATAAAATGACTGACTCTTGCATTTTTATATATAAATTCTTTGACAAATCTAATTCGCCTAAATTTTGAATGAGAGAGCTAGGTATAATGCCAGTAGCCGAAATAACAAATGGTAATATTTTTATATTCTGAGAATGCCAATCTCATTTCCTAAATCTGTATATTTTCTTATTTTTTCAGTAACAGTTTTCTGAATATTACAAGAATTTGGAATAGCGACATCAATGATATAAGTTATTTTTTAAATTTTGTCATGTAAAACTATATCGGGTCTATTATGACTAATTGTTCTGTCTGTTAGAATAGAATAAATTACATATTATTTTTATTATTATTTTTATATTATTACTGAAAAAGTAATATTATCTATGTAGGTTCCCCATTGAAGTCAAATGAGTTTCCAAAAGAATTTGGGTTTCAAAAGTATTTGGGTTTCCAAAAGTATTTGGGTTTCCAAAAGTATTTGGGTTTCCAAAAGTAATTGGGTTTCAAAGAAATAGTGGTCAACAATTTCGTCAAAACAACTTGTCTCATCTAAAATTACCAAATTGACTGTTTGATTGTAAATGCCAACCGTAAAATAGTTTTCATTTTGACATATGAAGTGACAAACTCAAGCGTTTTTTCCTATTGCTTTCATATTATCATGTGCAACATCTATTCCCACGATTTTTTAAGCCTGTTGAAAAAGCAATCAAATTAATCATACACTGCAAAAGCTGCTTGTAAAGTTTTTCAAGTCTGTAAAATAATAATATGAAATATTTCCTGCCATATGCACAATGCACACTGCACAGCACACACAGCACATGTCGACAGCGTCAGTGCTACAGATTTGTTATTTATTTACATTTCTTGGCTCGTGTGCAGACATTCCTGCATTATTACTATTACTTACATTTCGTCAAAACATATTTTACTTATTGCGGTTTTCGCTTTGAGCTTTCGACTTGAGTGGACTACGTTGATTGTTTCCATTATAATACTATCAACAATATGTAGCTTTCATGATATCTTTAGATGACGGCATTACAAAGCATTGTTATAAAACTAAGTATCTGCTTTTCTTGTTCATTGTATTTTTGTTATGAACCCAATAGCTGCCCAAACCAAAACATTATTTCTCTACCGTACGCCAGCTATATCGGTGTTTCAATACAAATTCATACTGGCGATTTACATCGTATGGTGTAAATGGCAGTTCTGGCACAGATCGTTCGTACACCGATCGATGCTAATGGCAGCCGTTGGGTAGTTTTTTTGTCGGTTAAAAATGTGATTATTGTGATAAATGTGTTCGGTCACTTGTTTGTCAATTTTAAATTTCCCTGTCCTTTAAAGCTGTCTTTTGGTACTTGATGAAATTTTACAAAATGGAGAAGAAAATTACTTTCTAAATCTAAATTTATTTATTTGCACAAACAGCATAAAACCAATACATTGCAAGAGCGGTAAGAAAAGATACATAATAAATACATTTACAGTTAAAGTAAGTGATACATTTCGTTAAAACATAAGTGTTATTTCACGCTTAAAATCGTTGCGAGGCAGTTAATTAACCTAGTGAGTCGTCCCAGGTGCATCACTATTGGTAAGTTAGTTCTGCACCTAGGAAGAATCAAAAGCCTGTGTTGGCGGCCTCGCGTGAAAGTATCCGGGACATAGAATCCTATTTCAGCCAGAATATCTGGTACCGATACAAAACCATTTAGAAGCTTATAAGCCATCAGCAGTAATGCGACATCTCTTCTGGAACTAAGGCTGCAGATACCCAGCATTCCCGAGATAAATGCTGTTGGAAACAGCCATGGGTAAAAACCAAACTCTCTCATATAGAGGTATCGTAAAAATTTATTTTGTATTTTCTCGACCATTAGTACATTCGAGAATGCTACGCACCAAGCTAAAGTAAAGCAGCCTTATAATCTGACATGGGTAGCGTAATATTCCGGCAACGCCGCGCGCCGGAGACTTTAGCGTCATCTATAAAATTCGAGTGAAGGACTCTTGATATTTTCGAAAGCTCTTAAACGTATTCATATTATGCATAGATCACTTTATAATAATCACTAACTGCAATCTCATCACGTATGGGATCCACTCATAACACCCCTCACCTTCCGCTTGTAGTCATTTGTGGTCTATTCTCTTATAGACACAACTGGCCTCAAAATACAATACACCGACAACAATAATTATGGAACAAATCCTAAATGTTCTGCCAGCACAATGCACTTTCATGGTGGTAAATGAATAACAAAGGTCCCACCCCACTCTTTGCCCTTCAACTCCATTTGGAGGTCTTTAGGACCCTAGAATCGTGACATATTCAATTTGAACAGTAACACGACGCGTTACTGCTTGGAGAAATACACCAGGGCTTTTTAAATAAAGAAACGGAACCTAATTTTTTAAATGTGTTTTATGTATTTGTCGAGAATTTCAAACATACTAATCGTTGTTTGTGATGTGCGTTAGTTATTCCTCCGTGAAAATTTTCACGTTTGATTAACTCAAATATGCTTTGCATTAAAGTATCGATTTCTAAATTGGAACTGATGGTGTGAATTGTAATTCAAACAAAAACATGATTTTAATTGTCTTTTTAAAAATTAGTTTTAAAAGATCCCATTTTTCAGGGTCTGCGCTAGTATTGTACTAGTTGTTACCGCACCTGAAAAATCACGGGATGTGTGTAATGGTAATGGTTAAAAACTCGTGATGATTCTAGATTTTTTGTTCCAATTATTTGGAATTGTAAAAGCGTTTTGCTATAGTATACAAATTACGACAACACTTTCGCCACAAAATGAAAATTGATTCGAAATGAAAAAAAAATCATCCGTGTATATTATACGGCACGTTCCAGAGTGCTTATAGTCGTCAACAAATAAAATACTTACTGACGTATTCATTAATTACGTTAATAGTGATATTCATATATATCGCCACTACCAGTGGCTGTTCGTGGTCTTTATAACAGGGGGTTCAGAAATTTGAGAGATGGTATATTATATGGTATACATATTATTATTAATGTTTGAATAACTGTACTCAGTGCTTCTTGTGTACGTTTATTATTATGTTTTTATGAAGTTTATATGTATGTTTTCTTTTCTTTTTATTTTCCCTTCATTCAATTTATCTTTTCAAATGCAAATTAATTTTTTTATTTAATTTTATCCTACGATAAAGTAATCAAAATTTCATTAAATTCCTGCCACCTCGGAACAGGCTCAGCCTAGTGAGGTGGTATATACCAAAAAAATAATACTAAAATAAATTGTAGGTACTTCAAACTGTAAAAAAAATGTATTTTTGTGCTTATATTATCTTGGTTAATAAATAATTTTAAAAAAAAAAATGTTTTTTTTTAATTACATTATTGTAAAACTGCATATCTCGATACAGGAATGCCCTAGTGAGATGTGCAGCTCATGTTTTTATGTATTTCATATTTTCAATAAATAAATAAGTAAGAAAAAACACGCTGTCCTTCAAATACAGCGACAATCACACAACTTAAATAAAGTTAGTGGGAGGGGTACCTAAATACGTAAATACTATTGTTTTTAAATCACTTGACTCTCGACGCAATTATTAGATAACGAGAAAATTTTAGAGAAATTAAATTGTTAAATGTTTTTCACAGCACTCAATGTACTTTACTAATTTTTTATTGTTTTCCCAACAAAAATAATACGTAGAATATATAATTGATGTATTAAAACATTAAAAAAACGCAAATAAGGATGGCACGAAATAAAATTAGTTTTTTTTTTCATTTATACAAAACATTCATGCGCCGACGTTTTTCATTTGAAAACACTTCACTTACGCGGGTATTAAAATCAGGTACAGAGGTTATCAGTAGTACCTAGTTCCTTAATAATACAACTATAAATTTTAAATACAAATAACATTTAACTTGCATCCCTACGGTCATCGGTCAGTCTGCGATCAGGGGCGTGCACAGAGTTTTTGATCAGGGTAGGCAGTAGGAAAATATAACAAGTTTCACAGGTTAAAATTTCCATATTTTATCAGATAATTTCAGAATTAAAGTACGACAAACGTTTTCGAACCGACAATTAGCATTTATGAAAGACAACTATTTGATAGAAATACATAACAGATGTTTTTGTCGTCACTGATTGCCATTTGCTAATTTTGTTCTAGAAAGCACTGCTTAATATTAACAAAAAAACCTCATAGAGGCAAATTCAAAAGTTCAGTTCAGCAAATTCAAACAGTTCTACTCTATGCTTTGTGCATTTCGTAAACATTAAATTATATATTGTATGAAGTTAGCTCTAGTCCGAAATAATTCCTGTTTTGATGCAGTCGGAGGGCGCACGTGTAGTTTCTAGTTACAGTTTATGCCGCATTTGTAGTATGCCGTTTGATGTGGCGCTCGCGTAGTTTTGGTTGCTCAGTTTTTCACGCTTATTTTTGAAAGTGTGTGTTTTTTTTTAGTCATAATTTAATAAATTATAATATTATTTACATGCTCATGTTTTACAAATATGGCAGGGTAGGCAGTGCGTATGTGCCTATATGGAGTGCACGCCCCTGTCTGCGACGATTCGGGCACGGTGACGCTCGTCACATTGGACATCACGTTCGGACATAAACGCACGGTGTGACTTTATTTTTGTATAGAAAGACCTAATTTTGGTCAAATAATAATAATAAGTTATAATATTCTCCTGACGAAGGAAGGGTGCTTCCGAAATCGGTGGAGTGTTTAAAAAGTGGTCTACAACAAATTTATATGTGTTTTAATTGTATATAAACTGTTTGCTGCGCATACATGCCTTCACAGATTACCACTTCTCACACCTATAAACATACTCACACATCCACACACACTACGCTCATCACCCGGCAATTACTAAACATGTGTTTATATATTTAGTAATTATTTATTTAATAAGACATTACAAATAAACATATCGCAGGCACCCCCGTAAAATATTACTTAATTTATCCAAATTTGTTTTATCTCTTTAACCAATGTACTGTTTGTTTCTATAATATAAAATAGATAAATTATCTTCGATAAAAACATAGAATTTATTGGCCGCTAGTTTAGAGAACCGATTAAGTATTAATTTTATATAAGTGAAACTTCTTTAGCATCGTTGTGGTTAGATACTCTATGAAACGGACACGACACTACAAAGAGACACGCACATCCGTGGCGGTCCGTGAGTTCAGTGAGCTAGAGTGCTAAGATTGAAAAATACAAAATTACTGATGTTGTTTTAGCTGAAAATGTTTTTTTTTTTTTCAATATTTCAAGTTTTTGTATGAAGATCTTTCAGTATGTGGATGCGGCGCACCCCTTGAATGAAAGAATCCGGAAGATCTTCACACAAAAAGTTCAAATTTAAAAAAAAAAAAACATATTCAGCTACAATAACGTCATATTTTTTCAATCTTAGCGCTCTAGCTCACTGAAAACTCACAGACCGCCACTGACTCACATACATCCATAGGATTTAAACTGCGAGAGAATGAGATAGAATGAAACCTACCGCATTGGCCGCTTTGATTATGAGCTCACTTTTCAAGGCCTCTATTGTTTGAGATTGTCTGGGTCATGGCTTCACTTCTACCGCGTGTTATTTTTTTTTACTGCGGTACTTAAATTTACCTGTCCCGCTACTCCACTGGTCCGCCTCTACCCGCACACTCATAATTCCTCCACGGACACTTGTAACATAATTTGAGCGCGCGCGCCCACCCATAGAGTTCTCGAATCAGGCTAAATCATTTCCTCTGACAATAATTTGGTACCCTCAACCTTGTCTCTGGGATCCCAAATAAAAAATACCAAATTCTTCCGTTTTATTTATTTCCTCAGAGCGGGCGCTTCAACGGCGGTCAACACAAATAATCGATGATTTACCGAAACACACGGTCTGGGAGTTTTTTTTTATGTCAGGAATGTAACTTAGTTAATGTAATACAAATTCAGTAGGTACATACAATCACTAAACAGAAAAAAAATAATCTTTTGGAAATCAGCAGTTGAATTTGATCATTTTTTACATTTATTCCTGCCCATCCTAAATTGGCCATGAATAGCGGTCGATTAAACTCCAACCTCCTCCCTATCCCTAGAGCTCGTGTTCCAAGTTCCAAGTCCTAAGAAATTAGTGCACCCTTACCTGGACAGGAGTGCTCCTGGCTGGAGTGGTACAATCGTATCGTATCGTGTGTATAAAAAAATACAATCTATTGTAGATTTCCTCCCTGTGTTAAGAAATACAAAATTATATTAATCACTGAAAACAATATTAGCGACTCTCAATCGAGAATTTGAAAAAAAAAATCGGAAAAAGGTATGCAGACCCCGGAGATGCTAAGGTCCTGGGTTAATTAGTCGCTAAAATAGCCTTCAGTGATTACAATTCGAGTTTTTTACTCATTGTGAAAAAAAATTATCTAATACAAAAAACATAATATTATAAAAAGAACACACGATTAACCTACACAAAACAAATTAAATTTACAACAGAAAAATTACTCATGACAATATGTCAAAACACACTATCTTA
Source organism: Limnephilus lunatus (assembly GCA_917563855.2). Taxonomy (NCBI): domain Eukaryota; kingdom Metazoa; phylum Arthropoda; class Insecta; order Trichoptera; family Limnephilidae; genus Limnephilus; species Limnephilus lunatus. The sequence continues at coordinate 69,483,470 of OU830602.1, forward strand.
TGAACTTAAAATGTCCACTTTTTATATTATGTTATTGTAATTATTATATGGTCTGTTGAAGCACGAATTTTGTTTGCAAATAGTTTTGTATTGATCTACTATAAATAGGAGAGAAGAGCGTGTGGAGCACGCAGGAACATTACGTTGAATCTTATTTAGTTGACATTGAATTAGCGATGTGTAGGTTCAGCTGGAGTGTGCTCTTGAACCCGGGTTCCTCGCGGGAATCGTATCCTACTCCCACTCCTTTTTCAAATCGACTACTCCCAGAGAACCCGGCCCAGTACTCGCATCCAAATAAATCCGGCGGTCCGAGCAACTCAACGCCGCAGCACGAAAGCCGCGGCGCCGGCTACTACTTACCTAACCACTCGAATACAAGTCCCGGGTTCGCCGAGTACGCTCAAACCCTTGCGTCTTGGTCCGAGCCACGTGAACCACACCACGACACACTCCCGCCACTCCCGCGACTCGCAAACTACGATACATTCCTGCAACCCGTGACTCACCCCGTGGTCGCCGGTTTGCGAACTGCTCACTGCGACCTGCGACACACGACACGACACATTCAATTGCCAGACGGGGATCAACACACACGTGCCTGACCGCGTAACGTAACAGTATCCTGCTCCTGAAACTGAGTTTTTAATTAGAGCGTATCTTGGTATTGTTAATCAACGGGTGAAGTGCATTATAAAATAATAGTTTATAATAGAGCATTACAGCTTACAACTAATTTACTTAATTTAATTCTCAATAAAAACCCGTGCAATGTAGGTGGATCCAGCCCGCGTGCGGGTCTTATCCGGCTCCGGGGTTCTGAGTTCTTGTGCGGGTTCTACGAGTAGGTCCTGGCTCCGAGTTCTTTGAACCCGTGCGTCCCGGTTCAGTGCGCCGCAACAACACCCAGTGCTCAGTCCCCACCTAAGAACTCGAACGTGGGACCTGCTCCTAGTACTCGGGTACTTTTAAAATGAATCAGGCCTCGGAGGCCTCCGGCAAAATGCAGAACTTACCCACCTCTACATTGAATTACAATGAATTACATTGAATATTAACTAATTTATGCGGGAATAATGCATGTGAAATATCACCTCAAGTGCTAGAAAATATTAAAAAACTATGGCCAAATTACCAACGGTCCATAATAATTTAGGAGGCCCCCAATTTTCAAGGCAAGAAATACCTCCGCCCCGGGAACCATTTATTGGATAACCAACACCTCTTTCATATGTCACCCCAAGTGGTTCGGTAAGTTTGGTGATTTGGCAGGGGTGACAGGGTTCGTAGGGTGAGGTTTGTCTAGGTGGCGGCGGGTAAAGTGGCCACACTGAACCCCAAATTCCTACCCACCCCTAAAACCTTTTTCCTTCCCAGAACTCTCCTTCCTTTCCACAGCATCCCCAAATATGACATAGGCCCTGAGGGAAATTATTTTCCTCAAGGCCTCCTCCTCCTCCTCATGTAAAAAAAATATGTATGTGATCGTTTTTGTGCGCGTTCTTGTTTCTCATAATTTGTCTAGCTATGCACAACATTCTGTCATTGTGTTGTCACATCAAAACATTACCGCATTCACACTTTTACTTTGACACTTGTATTTTTAGCTTTGATTTACTTACGTGAGTGTGTAATTTGTCAATATCAACAAGCAGACAAGTAGATAGTCAATAATTGAACCAGTTAGCGACACGCGGATAAGATACTATTTCTATTAAAATAATAGATATCTCGAAATTGACATAATTTAGTGTTGTTGGTTGATTAACTTATTATTGACGAATATCAGCTGGGTACTCCACACAGAGCTTTTTACAGTACATTGCATTGTTTTAATAATGATTGGAATATTCCAAACATGAAAATAACCCTCAGATATCTCCAAATATTCCGAACATCGATTATTTCGCACACAGATTATTCCGAACACAGACAGAGAAGGCGTACATTGAAAACTTTAAAAGCGGAGCTTTTTTTACATTAGCTCCGCACAGAAAAAAAAATTCCCTGAGAAAAATAATTTACCTCAGAGCCTATATTATCTTAAGGGATGCTGTGTGGAGGTTTTTTTTTTTAGGAAAGGGAGAGGAAGTTTTGGGGAGGAAATAGGTATGAGGGGTGGGTAGAACTGGGGGTCAGTGTATCCAGGAGTGACGGACATATTAATCTATTCCTCCAACTGCGATGCAAGGTGGGTCGATGCTCCAGCTAGAATCTGGCTGAAGAGGTCAAACGACCTTCCTCAACCAGTCTCGATCCGGCACGTAGTGCAGTAGGTGGGCAGACGCATCGGTAGCCAAGACCTGGACAAACCTCACCCCATTCACCAGGGCACCCCTGCTAAGTCACCAAACATAACGAACCACTTGGGGACCTATGGCAAAGGTGTTGGTTATCTAATAAATAGTACCCGGGGCGACGGTACCCATACTCGCCTCCCAAAATGTATGATGATTGCGACCACTGAAAATTTCAAATCCTGATTATTCTAGATCAGGGGTCTCCAAACTACGGCCCGCGGGCCGCATCCGGCCCGCCAGGGTCATCAATCCGGCCCGCGACAGCTTTGGACCAGTGTCATCAATCAGGCCCGCGACAGCTAATGGCTAAAACCTTGCTCAGAAGCGGCGAAGCCGTCGCGAATTTTTTCGCGCGAATACATACGCTCGTTGGCGAGGTACTGGGCACCAATACATTGCGTCCACAAGTATCGCGCGAAAAATACGGGCGTAAATCGGGTGTAGTACGCCAGCTTACGTCCAGTTTATGTACGCGCGAACTGCAGAGCGAGTGTACGTATCAAGGGAAATGGAGCGGCAAAATTATGATTAGGAATCGGTTAATAAGTTCCAAATGTTGGCGCGTTTCACGCTCTTTCCGAGACGAATATTCGCGCAAAACGATTCGCGGTGAATTCGCCCCTTTTAAACAAGGTTTTTGTTGTGATTGTGATATGTAGGATAAAAAACTCAGAATGATATTTTGATGATAGTAACTCGGTTTTATTTACGGGCTAGGCAAAGCTTAATGACAAGTATGCAGAAAATTAAACTAAAGCAAACTAACAAATAATTTTAATGAATCCAACTAACTTTATAAACATAAAAAAACATTATATCATACGAGTATAAACACGTTAACATATAAAATACTAATGAGATTTATGTAATTGTGATTTTTCACTGACGATAGTTTGTAGTTATGGATCAATTTTACTTGTACCAATTATTAAAAAAATTTAAGATGCTCATCGGTTAACTTAGATCTGTAAATATTCTTTGTGTACTTCATTTTGGAGAATGTTTTCTCACACAAGTAAGTAGTACCAAAAACAGAAATCAGCCCACGAGCACAATTTGATAATTTATGCAAATTATCAAATTGTGCCAGCGGAAGACTCTTGTAAAATTCCAACAAAGATGAGTTTTTATATTTGTTTTTAATTATATCACTGCATTGTAAATCAATAATTTCCATTGAAATTCCGGGGCCAGGGTTTCAATGTCGATATCAAGAGGATTTTGAAAAATCTTAATTTCATTCACAGTGATATCCAAGGTCTGAGAAACGAGTATCAAAATTTATCTTCAAAGCACTCAAAGCTCCTATTGCAAAATCGATGGGAAACTCAGTCTCAGTAGTGTGGCTGAATATTTGACACGTTTTAAACTGCGTGAAACATTTTTTACGCAATTGTGATAGAAACAGCATTATTTTCTGCCGGAACGATTTGAAATTAGTGTATAAATTAGGAAGAAGTTGGTTTTCTCCATGCAACCTCAAATTCAGTTCGTTCATATGTTTTGTCAAATCGACATAGAATGCTAACTTCCACAGCCATTCGCTGTTTTGTAATTCGGTAAGAGGGCGATGCTTTTCATTCAAAAAAATTTCGATCACTGATCGAAGTTCAAAGAAGCGCTGAAGGACTTAGCCAGCGTACGGCAGTATGATACGGCAAATTATTTTCTCCAATCTCTTTAATAAATTCGCGGAATTCTCGGTGATTCAGTCCAGTGGATCTGATGAAATTAGCAATTGATATCACTGGTTTTAGAACTTCAGACATATCCAAACCTTTCCCGCACGGAGACTGTTGATGAATGACACAATGTAAGACTAATGGTTTTGAACCACCATCATTTTCTACAGCCTTTGACACAAGAGCCACTACACCTTTATTTTTACCACACATGTTTTTGCCTCCATCAGTTGTAATAGATTTCATGTTTTTCCATCGAAGTTTCTTTTTAAAAATGACATTTTCACCTCCCTTAAAAATATTTTCACCAGTAGTTGTGCCGTGAATACTATTAACATCAAGAAGGTCTTCATACACTTCATAGCTTTTATCCACTCCTCGAATAAAAATCAACACCTGAGCAGTATCTGAAACATCTGTTGATTCATCCAAGGCCAGAGAAAAACACTCAAGATGTCCATTTTTGCCAGACAGTTGAGATGATATATTTTCTGCGATGTCTTCTACCCTCCGAGCCACAGTATTTGCTGACAAACTGAGAGTTTTAAATAAATTTACCTTTTCAGGGCACATTTCTTCAGCTACTGCAATTACGCATTCTTTGATCATTTCTCCATCGGTGAATGGTTTTCCACGTTTTGCGATTTCAAGAGCCACACGAAAGCTGGCACTAGTTGCAGTCTGTTGTTCAGTATTGAGTTTCGTAAACGAAGATTGCTGTACATTTTGAGAATTTTTGAAAATGTTTCGTTTCATATTGACGTTTAATATTATATTATTTGAGAACTGCTATGGTTTCATTGCAAATCAAACATAGTGCTTTCTTATTGGACTCAATTACGAAATATTGAAAGTTCCACTGATCTTGGAATGTTCTGCACTCACGGTCTACTTTTCGCTTCTTTGCCATACTTTCCATAGTAAATCACACCCAAAAACAAGTCAAATCAAAATACTGTTACATAGATGTTTTTAAAAATACAAAAAAAAAACGTTTAAAGGAGTTACGCACTACGTCGTCAAGCGATGTCGTCAAGCGTCGCAGTCGTGACAATACAATATAACACTGGAACAGAACTGGCGAATTTAGCACACGTGTGCTCGCTCAGAGCGCGTGCTCGGCGAATTGTCTATAAATTATAGATAATGGCAGGAGAATAAATTGGAAAAATTAAAATTATAGGTTTTGGCCCTTGGGACTCACTGGAGTAATCAGTACGGCCCTCCGGCTGAAAAGTTTGGAGACCCCTGTTCTAGATCATAGGATCTCAACGTGGGCGATAACACCCCTTTGGGGGCGTTTCAGATCTTCAGGGGGGCGGTAGAAGACCAAGAGCAAATTGGGAGGCATTTCAGACTTTCAGGGGGGATCATTCCATAAATTACGCCACACCTTCAAATATTTTTCCTATCCCGTTACGCCCCCTCCGTTGTGGCAAATGTAATCCCATCGTGGTATCCAATTATGCCCCCTCCGTCGTGGTGATATCCCGTCACGCCCCCTCCGTTGTGGCAAATATAACCCGTCGTGGTATCCCATTACGCCCCCTCCGATAGGATTCAGTGATAGGGGGCGCTAGAGATAGAAACATCCTCAAAGTGGGCGGTGGGCAAAAAAAGGTTAAGAATCTATGTTGAAACTCTAGAACTCTAGATGATTGTGTCCATTTAAAACAACAAACACCGAATATCCCGCACTTGTTTTATTTAATATAAATTGTTCAATTTTTAATGCCGGAGGGCTTACAGAAAAGAATTTTTTTTTTCAATTATTACAAACTAATTAAAACATACCCATATAAATAAATTATGTCAAGGGCGCCTGAGATTTTTTAGGTTTGATGTATTTTCGAATATTTAAGAAATAATCTGTGTTAGGTGTTCACCATGTTCGGAATTATCCTGTATGCAATAATCACCGAACCAGTTTTTGCACGAGACAAGGTTTTTTCTCCGTGTTCTAGAACTAGAATACTAGATACGTAATGTTATGCCGGTAGTTGTTGAATTCCTCTGTTGTACTATATTACAGCGGACCACCCAAACAGAACATTAACAATTCATTTATTTTTTCAGGGCAATTTAAGTCGACAAAATCTCGCTAGTTTCTGCCAAATTATGTCACAACGTTTCGTCGCGTATATCTTATGCAATGAGCCGCCTTTTAAATTTTGCTCGAGATAAATAGCATCTATTCAACGCTTGATATTGTATTGTTTTGAATTTTCTTCTGTCATCATTTTGCGCTTGACGGTAAAGAAAGCATAACTCAATTATTTTTAAGTTTTTGTTTGTTTTCTTAAATTAAATATTTCTGTCTTCCACACAGCTTAATTTTTTTGTCATTATATTCTAATGTTTAGTTTTTTGAGTTTTAAAAAATACACAAAACCCTTTTTGAAGCTGGTGATGCGATTGTGGGTTCTAATCGTTTCCTGAGAAAATGTCATTTTGGTGGCATTTTGCTGCCCGATGACATTTTTTTCTATTAAAAACATTAAAAATATTTTTCCATCACACGTCGCAAATGAGTAGTTAGGAGAATAGCGCGTTTATAGCCTGGTGTGTCTTGATAAGCATTGCGTCTCGTTATTGCAGCACGGTAACACACAAAACCGCGTACGTATCGCTCAAACCTATCGCGACGGGATATATCCCATATAAATGGGATCTGTAACAACGTGTGATTGAAAATTTTTTTTTATTTTTTTATTCGAAATAATCATCGGACAGCAAAATGACATCTACGATGTTATACTCCAAATGTGCTCAGGAATCGCTGGTTAAAATCCTCCGGGTTCGGGCAGTTACACCCTGTATAAAATCGAGGTCAAATACTTGGGACACATCATAACAGCGGACCTCAGCGATGACTCGGATATTGAGCGACAGAGAAGATCACTGTGCATAAGGGCAAATATGATTTCTCGAAGATTTAACAAGTGCAGCCCAGCTGCAAAAAGGCAACTTTTTAACACGTACTGACCAACTTCAAGAAAGCATCACTAAAAAGAATGGAAGTACAGTACAACAACTCGTATCGAACGCTTTTTGGGTTGTCCTGGTACTGCAGTGCCACCGAGATGTTTGAAGAAGGGCGAGTTCCCGGATTCCGAGCACTCATGAAGAAACGGATCACTAACTTCAGAACGCGACTAGCCTCGAGCGAAAACAGTCTTGTGATGGCAGCATTCCACTTCTGGCAGGGTCCCATCTACAAGCGGTGGAGCCACTTCCTGATGACATAGATTTATAACAAAAAGTTAACTTAATTCAAATTTTCTTATTTTGTTTTGTATTATTATCTATTATTTTCTTTTACCATGTAATTTTTTTTTTTTCTCTCATCTTGCAATATTTTTATTTTACTTGATATATTGTATATGTATTATATGGAACTCGTGGGACTGCACCACCCTCCCCGAGATCTGGAATAAAGGATAAAAAAAAAAAAAAAAAAAAAAAAAAAATACATGTAATTATGAATTTCCTTTCGGAAAGTAGTACCAATTTCTGACACCATTATTATATATTTTTTAATGTGGTACCTACTGGTACCGCTCAATGTGAGGCTCAACTGCTGCCGACCGTCTGAAGCCAGTGAGACTACGACATCGCCAATTGAGGTTTATTGTGAGGCTGAAGGTAGTTTGAGAGGGGAAGGAGATCTGAAATAGGAAGATGGGGAAGTACTGGAATATTCGTATGTGGATATTATCGCAACGTTTAATTCTGAATAATGGTGTTAAACCAGGGCGAAACTGAGAGTATCTTCCACACTGGAACGTGCAGCAAATATTTTGCTACATATAGTTTAAAATTGATAAATTGGGAAGTAACACAAATTAATTAACAAAATTTACTTGCAAACACCGAGATTTGATACCCTGACCTCTAGATTGCTAGTCGACGACAGCCTTACCCTCAATTAGGGAGACCGTCAAAATATACATAATACGAACATATTAAGCATCTGGACCATAGTGCTTTTTGAAAGTTACGTTTTATAATACACGCCAATCTTTAAGACCTGCCTGAACATGGTATGATTCATTCTAGCGCAGTTACCGATTTTACAATGCGTGTAAACGAAAGCGAAAGATGCGTAAAAATACGTGCGACAGAGAGAAAAGCGTGGGCGGGGGGCATACTCGTATCTGTCCTTAAACTCGCGTACTGCAACGATTTCTGATCAAAATGGTCTTAATGTTTGGCGTAAACTATACCTTTGAACGTGTTTCCATTTGTAGCAATTTAAACGATTCTAGCGACCTCCATTTTTTTAGCATTTTTGTCCAGACTAAATCACACAAATCTCCCATCATCATAGTTCCGTTCTTGTCTGAGTTGTGACCATTCATCTTTTCCACAACCTGTGAAACACAAGTTTCGTGTATACGTGTAAACCTGCCTACGTTGAAAGTAAAACAAATTACTGGTCTCGGACGAATCAACGATTGAACGTAGAACACGGACTCCCCGGAAATTGGGCTGGTAATATTTCCGTGAGGTGATGTTTGCTACTGTAGGCAATAATAATAATAATGCGATGCCCTCATTTCTGTCGTGATCCTCTCGATCGCAGGGCTGGGTTAGGGTATGGCCTCTGAAGGGCCCGAAATCAAAAACTCCCCAAACAAGGCCAGGGCACTAAATCAAGTTGGCCTGCTATTTATATATTTAATTGTGTTATAATAAGCCATTATACCTTATAATAAAACCAAATAAATAAATAGCAGGATACTGAATCAAGTTATAATATTAATATTTGGATGATTTGTAAAGCGCCATGATGGTTGAAAATTACCTGTAAGGTAATTAATGTGGCGCTGTAGAAATATATTATATACTTCTACAATGCTCTGCCAATGGGAAGCATAACGGATTAGTATGACATTGTGAAATTTCCTTCTACCAATTCAGAAAACATTTTCTTTATCTCACTACAAGTTTTTCTGCATTATAATTTATTTTGTGGTGTTTATCTTTATCTAGCTGGGTTACCCGGCTTCGCTCAGGACAATTCGAGAGTTTTCTGGAATGTTCCACAATGATGTTCCCGGTTCCCTATTCCCGAACATTCCATGACATTATCCGCCACTCCTTCCAGAACTTTCTAGAGCTCTATGGAACCTTCTAGAACTTTCCGGAAGACTGTTCTAGAAATTTCAAGAGGACCTAACTTCCAGCCCTTATATCTTCAAAAGCACACCCTTCAGGGAAAAACGGATACGCTTATTCCCTAGGGGGCATAGAGATCCACCACACCATATAACTCCCTTGATCGTACAGGGACTCGTTTCAGCCACAAAGAGCCTATTAACGACGGGGAGATGCTTGGAGAGCCAAGAGGAGTTAAGAAGAAGCGACAGGAAGCCAGAAGAAGCAAGAAGAGATAAAAGGTGACAAGAAGGGATAAGAACCAAAAATAAGCAAGAAGGGAAAAGAAGAGCCAAAAATAGAAATAAGAAGAAACAAGAAAGAACAAAAATAATAAAATAGGGGTAAGAATAGCAAAGAAGTAGCAATAAAGGAAAAGAAGACTCAAGAAAGTCCAAGAGAAGGCATGATGAAGCAGTAATATGTGGGAAGAAACAAAGAGAGTAGAGAAGCACGAAGAATAAAGAGGAACCCAGAAGAAGCAAGCAGCGAGAGAAAATACAAGAGAACAGAAGAGACAAGAAAAGGCAAGAAAAAATAAGACACCAAGAAAGGGGAAAATAAAGAAACAAAATAAAGCCCAATCATTTCCTTTATTCCTGCCCATCCTAAATTCCAATAATGGCTTTTTAGGTTGCCATGTATACCGGTCGATTAAATTCCAACCTCCTGAACCCATCCTCAGAGCACGTTTTCCAAGTCCTAACAAATCAGTGCACCCTGGTGTACCGGTCTTGCCGGTACAGGAGTGCTCCCGGCTGGGGTGGTACAATCGTATCGTATCTTCTTCTTTTCTTTGATACGGCAAAATCGACAGTAGGTCCGTCCAATAAACGGGTCGCGAGTCGCAATTTGTATAATATGCTAATAGGTAATTAAAACCAAATAAATACAATAACGGAACATAGATGTTACATCATTGTTCGAATTTTTAAAAACAACTCTTATGTGAATGTGCCTAAGCGAATAACAAGGCGGAATGACGGACATCGATATCGATCGATACGCCTGATTGTAAATCTGCCTTTTCGTGAATTGTCCCGGCACATTGTGAAATGGCGGCAGATCACGATGTGGCTAGGCGGATCATGATTCGACTGATTTTACGATCGGCTGCCGACATACAAACGGCGCGGGCGTCGTTAAGAATCTGAATATATTTTAGGGTATAGTGTCGTCTTAAATGGCAACACCAAGATGTTTGAAATGTAAAAGGTATCTCCTCTCTTACCGTGCTGCTAGAACTAGATGGAGTGCGTAACACGTGATCCGTGTTGACTGCACCCAACTACTCAGTTGTGACGAGTGATGAATTATTGTTGTTATTTTTAATTGAAACAATTATCATCGGACAGCAAAATGATATGTACGTTTTTGACTTCAAATATGCTCAGGAATCGCTGGTAAAATCCTTCGGGTACGTGCTGTTACACCCTGTATATTAGAAGATGTTAGAATTAAGGGCATTTTTAGTCAACTTTAACCAGAAAAGATGAATAATTCTTGTTCTAAAGCCACGATTCTTACTTTGGTAGGTACTTATAATATTAATAATATTTTATTTGCCTCTACATATTTGTAAAATGTTTCGTATAAAATATTTAGTGTTTCATTTATATTAAAAACGATTGCCGCAGTATTTAATATTATTTTTTCAGATTCAGCCCTGTGTTGTGAGATAATAATTATATTTGTTTATTTTGACGTTCCGTGACACGGTGTTAGCGCCATAACGCCGCATTAGCACTTTCTTACAGCGGCAAGAGATAACAGATTTATCGAGGTATCGAGCCGCTGTCAACAAACAAAATAATATCACAATCATAACACATCCCAACCCTTAGAAAAACAAGATGCCATCTGAAACAGTATTGCCCTGCGATAATGGTCTCGGGAGAGACCTACTGTAGAGTTCATTATCGCGTGACATTGCCAGTGCAGATGGAACAAGGTGTCGACATTTATTTTATCGTTTATCGTTTTTATATTCAGTCAAAATATCTTACATTCAATGAATGAATCCGCTGCGATGAAAAGTAAATAAGACATTGACCTATTTATTTAATAATTTATTATTTACGAGAGCGAAAATAATACGTACGATAGGAATTATTACATTCATTTTCTTTAAGTTGAATCAGCCCACGCACGTGATTTGTAGACGACAGACTGTTTTGAAAATATCAATAAAATCTTTAAATTCTGTTAAAAAAAAAAATTCGCCAAATTTTGATATTAAAATTTCCAACAAGATCGAGAATAAATTAACAGAAGAGTATGTATGAGACGATGTGTGAATGTGAAATAAGTAACAAGTGTGTGCCAAGCTTTTTCTATGAGCTGAGGTGCCAAAACAGAGTTGTATGGCGGTTTATTCTTTCTGCCCACCACTCCGCTAAAGCGGCGCACAGTGATGGTTAGTTAGTTAGATCTGTGTGTGTTTTTCTAGAAATATTTGAAAATTCCGTCAGGTGTTTTATTTGTGTGTAAATTCGCGGCCGATGACCCCGGCCAACCTCTCGACAGATGTATGATCCAATTATGTCACCATCATTCTCCTTTTTTCATTTACAAGAAGTTCATTTTAAAACCTTTATGAAAAATATTGTTTTGTGTTCCCGATAAATTTGTTTTAGGAGGTCTAAAATCGTTGCAGTTTCTCGTATGATACCTAGTAATTGACGGTTCCGCGACTTTTCAACCTGCGACAAAATATCCCCGACAAAATATCCTACGGACAAAACAACTTCCAACAAAATATCTACTAAAACCTAACCTTACCTAACATACCTTACAATAAAATGGGAAAATAATAATAGAGATTTCCTGAAAAGTTAGGTTAGGTTAGGTTTTAGTAGATATTTTGCTGGGGGATGTTTTGTCCGTAAGATATTTTGTCGCCGGTTGAAAACGCGTATAACCGCAATGAACTGTACTATTAATTCTAACATTATTCAACACTAGCTTTTACCCGCGGCTTCGCTCGCATGGTATTAGTGGGAAATTACTGGCATAATTATTGGCATAATTGTTATTATTCTTGCTTTTTTGTCTAATAAAAAATAATTATTGTTTAATAGAAAATTTCAAAATATGAAAATATTTAAATTATAGGAATTTATTTTAAGTACCTACTCCCCTAATTTATTCTGATGATTTCGCCTCAAGTAGGAATTAGTATTTTATTCATATTTGAATCCAGAGTAACCTAAAGAAATAACAAAATGACAGCCCACGTCAAATAATTACATAGCTACGCTATGCTTTTCGTCCGGACAATAAATTTTTTTAGAGATAGGTAGATATTAACTATGACGCCAACAAAGCACTATTTTTAGGGTGAATTGCCTAATTAAAAAAAAAACATTATTTCCAAGGTAACAATTTGTTTGACGTTTGCAATAACTCGATTTTGTTAGGGACAGAAAACGTATGAAAAATAATTGCATAACGCTACAGCTTATTCATAACGCCAGAGCTTACCAATATATATAGCCTATGTTACTCGCAAATAATGTAGCTTTCGATTAGTGAAAGAATTTTTAAATTCTATTCGGTGTTTATTGTGTGAAAGAATAACACTCATCCATACAAACTTTCGCCTTAAGGGTAGGGTTTGGAAAACATCGCTCCGCATTATCAGTAGCATCCGCATCTAGTAGCAGCAATACTAGAAAATTATATAGGGGTAGTTAGAAAAATGTGTAAAGTTACTAGTGATTAAACTTTTTTTACTGTAATCTTACAAATTCTATAAGTTATACATGCTGAAACTTTAGTTAAAACGTTGAAAAAGGCCTTCGCGATTATCTCTCCTGAACCTGTTGTAAACGTTTTTAACAAAAATCCTTCCGTAATCTCAGAGTAAACATTATGTTAAAACACGCTATTAAATTTAAAGCACTTCAGTGTATCTAGATTTTTATTGTAATTCGCCTAAACTTTCTGAATTTTTCAACTATCCTCCGCCATACAAAAATGTATGGCGGAATAATATTCGCCGCGCGATGTCTAAATGTCTGTTGAATTTCACAGAATTCATTCAGTTGTGAGAAAGCGGTCACGGCGGGAGCACGCATATTTTTTTCGCGGCAATTTTGTTCGCTGTGTCTTTGATTTTTGAAGAAATCATTGAGGAGATAGGTGTTACAGAAACCGGGTAAGTAGAAATAAAATATATTTATTATTATCTAATAAATTATTTTTAACTTGATTTACAGATTTTATTTATTTATTTTTTTTTAAACTTCATGTACCTTCAAAATGGGTAAAAATAAAGGAAGCCTTGCTTACCGTGCCATAAAAATAGACCCACCCAATGGAAGAAAAGGAGAATAAGGTAATAATGTCAACATTTAAAATTTTTACTGATTTCTATCAAAGGTAGTTTGAAGGTGTACTGAAGTCATTTTGCATTTTGACATCTAAAAATTTCGGCATCCATCTTGAATTTCTCTAGTTATCTACAGATTTGGTTCAATATCAGAATTCTGGCGTTTAGAAGTGCACTGAACTCGAATCTAATGTCAAAATGCAAAATTTCGGCATCCATATTGAATTTCTCGTGTTCTCTACCGATCTGGTTCAAAATCAGTATTAGGGAGTATTGGCGAGCACTGAACTCGGATCTAATGTCCAAATGTAAAATTTCGGCATTCATCTTGAATTTCTCTAGTTATCTACCTATTTGGTTCAAAATCAGGATAAGGGCGTTTGGAGGTGCACTGAACTCGGATCTAATGTCAAAATGCAACATTTCGGCATCCATCTTAAATTTCTCTAATATCTACCTATTTGGTTCAAAATCAGGATTAGGGCGTTTGGACGTGCACTGAACTCGGATCTAATGTCAAAATGGAAAATTTCGGCATCCATCTTGAATTTCTCTAGTTATCTACCGATTTGGTTCAATATCAGGATTCGGGCGTTTGGAAGTGCACTGAACTCGGATCTAATGTCAAAATGCAAAATTTCGGCATCCATCTTGAATATCTTAAGTACTTTGACGATTTGGTTCAAAATCAGGTTTAAGGAGTTTGAGGTTCACCGAACTCGAATTTAATGTCAAAATGCATTATTTCGACAACCATTTTGAGTTCTCTACCGATTCCGTTCAAATAGTCACTAAGTTTTATTGAAAACAACGGCTGTCAGATCCATTGATAAATCGAATGAATTTCGATGTTGGGTAAATTCTGGGTTGTATTATTACAGATAAATTTAATGTTTTTTTAGGAAAGTGTTGGCTGCAATTGAAAACAAACCATATATGAACCAGAAATTTTTTCCACATCAAAACACCATGAGATTCTATGTCACATTGAGTCAAAAACTAAGACGTCTGTAAAGGTCCAGGGGCTAAAAAAAGTCTATGTATCCTTGCCCTTGCATAATATGATTTATAGTCTGTCGATCTGTATCAATTATGTTGCAAATAAATTAATTTTTTTATAAAGCAAGTGTATTTTTATTCCGTATTTTATCTAAATGCTGACCAGTTGTGCCTGAATCTAACCGAAATGCACAGTAGATCGAGCGGCTGGCTCGCGGCTCGCGGCGACCGAGCTTGTTTGCAACTACCAAAAATACCTAACTGCAGTGAATGGGCAGTTTGACCCAGGCGCAAATGTCTCTATGAGCTATCCACGCTATTCCACAATATGATTCTTAGTATGTTAAGCTGTATCCATTATAGTAGAAACTAAATTTTAATTTTATAAGGCAAGTATATTTTTATTTCGTAAGTCCGTAGTGTCTAGTATACCCACATCTCCTCTAGTCAGACGCAGGCGGCCAGCTGCGGCCGTGTTTGTCTACAAGTACAAGAAATACCTAACTGCAGCGTTAGCGCGGTTTGATACCTGGCCCTTAATAATATCTATAAGATATAATCTGGTAAAATTATATTTTTTAATTTAATACTTTTAAAAATACTAGGGTATTGTGGACTAATCAATGCCAACCACTTAAGATATTAAGTTGGCGCTGCATGGTTTTTTATCTCAGTATATCTGCTACAGCATAATATAGACCTCATACCTCTGTTTTGAATTGTTTCCATTCTTTTAACTTGTGTTTATTGCTCAGAAAGATTTCACTTGTGCAGTAATTCAGGTGGGATGCTACAGTAGTGTTGTAGACCAATTTCCTTGTTTCAATGTCTAATTTTCCCTTTACCCTACGAAATTAACTTTTACTTTGACAGTTGCAACTTCTTGACACTGGCGATAGTACGATTTTGAATGGCGCTCTTTCACCAGGATGATAGTGAGAGTATCTATATACTATTTTGCAATCCAGGCCATCCTTATCATTGGCAATAAATTTCATTCATAACTTCTGTTCTCTTCGTGTCAATATTGATTAAAAAAAGTATTTTTAATAACTCTCGTACAGTGTTGAACTATCTCAAAAGTCACGTAGGCAGCGTAAGCACCATATTTCAAGATGCGCTTATGTATTACGTATTATAATTTAATATTCATCGGTCTTTTGATCAAAAACATCCGTAAATTAATCGGATTATTCAAAAGACATAAAGATTTCGTCGTTTGTCAGAACCCGGATGATATTTAAACGAGCTAGATTTTTTTGGCGACGCATTTGCATCTAATGGCCAGCAATTTGCTTGATAATTCATGTGTCTTGGCATTCTGTATATATTATTCCACAGGCTCCCAACCTTTTTTCAGTTGCATGTCTGAACTATCGCATGAAAACCGTGGTTACATCTTACATCATTTCCCACATTTTTTAAAAACTACATTTCCTTACATCTGCGAATGAGAATAATCGGACATCACTCTGGTCCCTCTCATCTTTTTAAAATTCACTCCTCAGATTGTACTTTCTGTGCTCTAGAAATGCAACTTCTGATCACATATGTTATGGTTATCCTTCTCTGATCACATATGTTATGGTTATTCTTCTAAAATTGCCTCCCCTCCATTCAACATTCTTCCTCTTCTATGTCTGAATTCAAGTTTCGACTCCAGTTTTCCAAATATTTATATTTTGCCAACGGCCTCCTCGGTCGAGGGGCAAGGCTCTCAACAAGCAATCCAGAGGACGTTCAAATCGTGCTATAATCCCGGCGTCCGCAAATAAATTTTATTTGGTTAATTTGTGTTATTTCACAATTTATTCATTTAAAATACTATAGAACATATTTGCGACATGTTCCACGTAGAAAATACTCTAATGGCCGTTATACACGACATCTTTTCCGCCCGATTCCCGTATAGAGACCAAAAACCTTTTTTTTGCTTTACGCGATCGCTATTTTCATATCTACGATTTCAATTGGCATCACAGCAAACAATTAACACATGAACCATATTATTTGCTGTGATGCCAACTGAAATCGCACATATGAAAATAGAGGTGAAAATCGAAAAATGTTGTCTTTGGTCTCTATACGGGAATCGGGCTGAAAAAAGATTTCGTGTATTGTAGGCTTATGTATCACCCTGGTGTTAAACCACCATTTAGAATTGAAACTCTGTTTGAAATGGCTTAAGCCGTGTTTGGTGACCAGATCTGAATAGCCAGGTACTTCCCTACCTTCCTCTTCCCCATCTCTCCCCCCCCCCACTACCTTCAGCCACACAACATACCCTAATTGGATATGCCATAATCTCACTGGCTCCAGACGGGAGCAGCTGGGACTCTTGGGAGGTTTTCTCATTAAAATAAAAGTACTCCGATTTTTCTATACCAATTTTTCATAAATTAACATGCCGAAGAATGAAGAATCATCCCAATAATTTAAAAGTCAAGACCCCGATTAGACAAAACATTTAAAACATGTATGTGGATAATATATGTTTTTGTTTAATGTTTAGATTTAGCAGCTGGGTACCCCCAGAAAATATTTCGAGACCCACATGTTAGGAACCCGAGGATTTTCGGTGAATTTTACTTGATTTAGAATTATTAAAAGGATTGGATATTTATGCATAATAAATGTATGTGTTGTGGCGCCACCAACTAGATTAATTTATAAATGAGCATTCGCCGGTCGTCATGCGTCACAAGGAAAAAGGAATCAAATAAAATGCAGCACTGGGATATTATCAACTAGAAAAGCACCTCGTAGTCAGTAGTGGCACATTATACTCGTGTCGGCCCAGTCAAATACTACTATTAAGAATCGATGTTGCTTGAAATGGAATAAGCTGTGTTTGGTGACCGGATCTGAATATCCAGGTACTTCACACTATTCCTCTCTCTCATCTTCTTCCCCTCCCCACCCCTTCAGCCTCACAACATACCCCAATGGGTATGCTTTTGTTTTCTGAGGTCGAAGAACAAACATCGATATCGACTTTGTGTTTATTTTAATATAGGTGTTGTATATATTGACCGGTCAGTGGTTGAGTGGGCATCGCGTTTGGGTTCCACCCAGGCGTTCCGTGTTCGATTCCTTGGCTGGCTAAGTCCTCTATCACGACTTAAGCAACATTTCGGCTTACTGTGGTGGTAGTAGAAAATTTTCAAATATTGTCGGGTTATTTGTAACCGGGGAATGTTTGTCTTTCTTAAAAAAAAAAAAAACAATTTGAATTTTCGAAATGTTTTTACGGTGTTTTTTTATATTAAAATTAACTTTAATTGCATTTTCACTGAAATTCATCGTAAATAATAAGTTTGAAACATGCTGTGTGCGAGCATTGCATCTCTGCATTACCATATGGGGTTATTTTTAAAGTGCAGGGTTGTTATTCATTCCAGACCAAAGTGTCGGCGTCGTGATGCGTCGATTGAAGAAAATTGTAAAAAATAAGCATCAATGTTAATGGAAATGTCACCTTGCCGGATGCGACAAGCACTGGGCACCGGTGACAGCGGTAACTGTGACAGCTTCAGGAACAGTGACAGTGACCACGTGATAAGGAGCATTTGGGGTCATCACGGCTTATTTTGAGACGCAGATGGGAATGCTTTTAGTTATGGGCGAGTGGACTGGTAACTGGTACAGTGGCGCGTCGACAGAACTCCAGCTCCAGGGACCATAGAACAAACATATCTATAAATGTTTCATTGAGGATGCCGCTATATTGCCTTGTTCCCCCCACCTACGATTAGACTACAGTTGAAGTCGACTAATAATGTTGATGTTGGTTCGCTGGCGATCTGCATTTGGCTGTAGAACTCAAAAGTTCTCCCTCAACCAGTCTTCCTCGATCACATCCGCCGCCAAGACCTAGACAAACCTCACCCCGTGAACCTGGACACCCCTGCTAAGTCACAAAATATAGCGAACCAGTAGGTCGACTTATGGCATGGTTGTTGGTTATCTAATAAATGATTTTCTAATGGGCGGCACTCACACCCGCCTCCCAAATTATTAACTAACTAACCATCGTATTGGCACACACTCCTAGCTTCATTCACATTAATACATCGTCTCCATTCTGTTATTATGACTCTTACAATGGCCTGACTCGAGTATTCGGTTCACTTAATCGTGCCATGTTTTCCTCGGGCGTCCCCGAGGACTACAAACCCCGAATGCACACCAAACACCTGCCAAACCAGTTCCATTTGATAAAGGTTTGTTTTTACGATATGTTCTCCTGTTCCACGACTTGGCCGCGGAATGATTAACCGGATCTGTTTGTTATATAACGATTTATTTTCCTCAAAGGACCATTCATACAATATATTTTCCACAGGAACTGTGTGGAAACTTAAAATAATAATAAAAATAAACTATTTCGCGTGTTTATCTAATTCGTATTTCAGAGAAATATTTGTATGTATTCATAATATTATCCGTTTCAAATTTACTTTCGAAGAAAACGTTAGTTATAAAACCCTTTTTTAATATTTACACACAGGAAGAGAGGAAGTCAATAAGTTTATATAGACACTGGAAAGAGTAAATGGCTAAAGCGCCATGCAGCTGGAAAGGAAGAGTGGCTTAAGTGCCATAAAGCTGTGTAGTGTTTGAGCCATTATTTCTTTCCAGGTGAATGGCGCTTTAGTCATTTATCCTTTCCAGGGTCGTATAATGTATTTTCAGATAATAACGATAACCGTAATTTTTAGTCCGTTTTTTGCGTATTTGAGTAAGAAATGTGGAGATATCATGCACCCATGTGAAAAAGATAACGAGAATTCTCTACTATTTATTCTACGAGAACCAAAAGTTCTTACACCAGTTTTATCAACCTTTCGCTTTTTGCAACAAAATCTTCGACAACTTCTATTATTCATTTTTGTGAAAACCTATCATATTTTTATTATTAGAAACTCACACATATTTAAGAATTCGATATAATATTATTTACTTTTTTTACATGAATACCGCACAAGAGTCCAAACAGCTCCCGTCTGGAGCTAGTAGGACTATTTCATCCCCAATTGGGGTATGTTGTGAGGCTGAAGGTAGTGGGGACGGGAAGGAGATAGGGTAGAGTAAGGTGGGGAAGTACCTGGCTATTCAGATCTGGTCACGAAACACGACCAAACACATTTCAAGCAACGTTTCAATTCTGAATGGTGGTCTTACACCAGGGCGATACTGAGAGTATCTTCCACTCTGGAACGTTCAGCAAATATACTACATATTATTTTAAATGAATATATTGTGAAATAACACAAATAAATCAAATAAAATTTATTTACCATGCCGGGATTCGATCCCGCGACCTTCGGAGTGCGAGTCAAGAACCTTACCGCTGGAATACACCGGCCGTCATATTAATTATTTATAAGAAATCAGAAATTAGCAGCACTTTCAGCAACTAAGCAATTTCAATCTTAGCACTGGCTCAATGAAAAATTATTTATAAGAAATCAGAAATTAGCAGCACTTTCAGCAACTTAGCAATTTCAATCTTAGCACTGGCTCACTGAAAACTCACTTTAATTACTTTAATTTTAAATTCCGAATTTCGATAAAATCAACGATAATCCAAGGAAATAGTTTTTTAAGGTTATTAATTTGTAAACAAGCTGTGATTAAAGTTGAGATAGATGATAGAAACAAGGAGAATGGGCTATGAACCGTTTTTATTATTAGTATGAATATCTTTTAATTTGCCATTATCGTTTACCCTTTTTATTGCAAATCGCATCAACGTACACCAAACGCATAATTTGTATTGGCCCCGCTTTGATAGTCCATGCAGTTTATGACCTTCGGCACGTGTCCATGCCATATCGCCTTGCGTTTCTATTATCTATTACGTCAACCCTTTCTGCATCAGCCCCATTCCTGCTGCCCACTCAGCTCAGCTAAGCATTCGCAGCGCCCATGCACCGATCAGCAGTGTTTTTCCTCTCAAAGAATTTCTTTCCAAAGCACGCAGGGATTTCGTTTCATTACGCTCGAGTAAAAAACCAAACTTCAGACATGAAATTACTGGATAAACGATCGGCATTCGTACTGTTGGAACCGGAGATGTTTTTCCTCTCCGGTTCTCTAAAAGTTCGCAATCGAATTACCTCCCTTTAATCTTGCCCGCTGTTTAATTGTTTATTGGCATCTTTGAAATTTATCTTCATTCAATTTGGACCTCCAATAACTGCCCACTACGGAACCCTCGCAGTTGGTTTACCTTATTTCTTTACTTGAAAGTATTTCGTGTACCTCTTTCTGTTTACTTTTAAAGTCTGCTTCACATTCTCTAATTCGCTTTCTGTTAGTCAATATTATTTGTTGTACAAAACTTTAACTCGATCATAAATGTTTCCACGTTTCGGTTCACATTGATAACCAATATTATTTAGTTTGTCAAGACTCGAGTCTAGATAATGGACATATTACATATATTATATTTACAGTGACGATTCTCACAGTAACGGTATCGTGATGGCATAAAAAAGGCAATAAACATACGTTCCTTATCACAATATTGCTGCAGCTCTTTCAAAAGATGAGATACACAATGTACATAGGTCTGTTCCCTCCAAAGGAAAAAAAAAATCATAATTTTCTTGCATATTTCTCAAACGTCGCACCGTGACGACTCCGTAGACTCCTACAATACTACTGTATAGTCGTATATGTTAATATTGAAGTGTGAGTAAATTCCGAAAATTCAAAAACGTCAAATGTCAGTGCGCTGATGGTTTTAAATTTGTTCTTAAACATATAATGCTGCCGCTCTTTCTTACACACTAAACAGTCGAAAATGAGACAAATGGTGAACGTACGACTGCACCCCCCTAAAGTAAACATACAATCATTTTAGTATTCAAGTAATCAAGAAGTAATACTTTAGAGAAAACAGTTACACGTATTTTGTATGTTTCACCATTATTTACAGCGCCCTTGAGGTGATTTTCCACAAAAACGGCGCTTTAGAAATTATCCAATTACTTATTATTATTATTAATGTGTAAGAAAGAGCTGCAGCATTATAGCGACAAGGAACGTATGTTTATTACCTTTTTTGCCGTCACGGTATCGTTACCGTGAATCCTCGCGGTAAATATAAAAGCGTCCAATATATGATATTTTTTTCTCATTTTTGGAAAGGCAGTGGGATTTATTATGAAATAGATTTAACATTTGATTTACTTTATTTTTCTGGACATATACACAAAAATAGGTACTTATAAAAAGTCCCTTGACTATAATTGAAAAATATTTAGTACTCAACAGAAGAAGAAGTGGTTTTGTTGTTTTTTTTTAATGAAGCACCCTTTTTAGAAATTAAATCCATCGTTTTTATTGCTATGTTTTTAAAGTTACAAGTTACCGACACATATCTTATTCCCCACTCAACGGACAAAGGTTCAATCAATACTTTGTTTTCTGTGCAAGTTTAGTTTAAAGAAGTGAGTTTTTAGCAGGCGTAGACTTTTTATAGTTAAATTCCTTCGTATATTGATAAGGGAGGAAGTCAATGACATTAATACTGGACGCGGGGTAGAAATCTCAATGTGGGAAGCCAAATACAAGACAATTGTACCAGTCTCTATTTCTAGTACTTTAGTACTAAACTGCTACTCGTCGAGTAAGGTCGTGTCTTACCAGCACTTACCAGTCCCTAAGTAAATTGTATTGCAAAGCGCCAAAATGCCCTCCCGTGTGTCTCGTTTTACCCGCCTTTAGGCCTAAGCTACACGAGCGGTTCTACCACCGCGGGAAACCGCCCAATCCTTTAGGCGCACGACCAAACAACAACTCTTTTTTTTTTTTATTATTTATTGAGTTAGTTTATACTACATGAGTATAAACTAATAAGCACAATGTAACATTTCATTTGATAAATTTAAATATTTTTACAGTAAGCATAACATTTCTTTTTAAATACATTCATTCTTTCTTCATTCTTCATACTTTCAGGCATTTCATCATACATCTTTAGTCCTCTGTACATTAGGCAGTTCTGTGATTTTGATTTCTTCATTTGTGGCAATCGAACTCTGTTTATATTTCTTGTTTCATAATTATGTACGTCTCTATTAAAAACAATTTCATCCTTAAAGTATTTTGGCATTTGGTTTTTCATAATTTTATGCACAAAAATTAATACATTAAATAGTAGTCTTTTTTTTATTGGAATCCAATTTAGCTCCTCTCTCATTTTATTAATCCTTGCGTATTTGCCTTTTCCCAGTATACATCTCATAGCTCTGTTCTGTATAACTTCTATTTTGTTTAAATTTCCTTCATTGGCCAAATATAACATTGTAGAGCAGTAATCCAAATGTGGAGCAACAATAGTTTTATAAATGAGCTCCGTAGTGTTTCTATTTAATTTATGTCTTAGTCTTCTAAGAAAATTTACCTTTTTTGACACCTTTTTAAGCACATATTCAAAGTTTGCTGTGAAAGTCAGTTTTGAATCGAGTATTACACCCAGGTATTTGATTTCATTTACTTTTCCAATTTTTTCACCATTAATTGTCAAATTTAACCCTGTGTTACGTTTTTTATTGCCTATTTCCATATATTTTGTTTTGTTTACGTTCAGTTTCAATTTGTTTAATATCAGCCATTTTGATATATTTTGTAGGTCTTCGTTTATTTTGTTAATTGCATCTATGTAATCTTCACACGAAATATAGATTAAGGTATCGTCTGCAAATAGTCTAATTTTGCAATGTTTAATAGTTTTAATAATATCATTTATGTAAATTATAAATAGAATCGGACCTAGTACCGACCCTTGCGGAACACCAAGGTTGTTTTCTATCGGTTCTGATTCTGAGCTTTCAACTTTCGTTACCTGTTTTCTTTCCTGGAGATATTCTTTGAATAGATTCAGAGCTACGTCAGAAAGACCTATGTCTTCTAGTTTTTCCAAAAGTATTTTCCTTTCTATCGTTTCAAATGCTCTTTTGAAATCTAAGAATGCTGCAATGGTGATTTTTTTTTATCTGTTTCTTTCTTCCATGTATCAATCACTATATTTATCGCCGCTTCGCAAGAACTCTCTCTCGCACAAAATGATGCAATCGCGGGAAACCGCCCGTGTTGTTTGAAGTGGTGGTTTCCCGCGGCGGGAGAATCGCTCGTGTAGTTTGCGCCATACAACGCTCATAGTAAATTGTGTCTGCCGCGGGAAACCGCGGCGGGAGAACCGCTCGTGTAGCTTAGACCTTACCCTTCCCTGCGCATAGTGTAACCGAGTGAGAGTATCTTGTTATCTCAGTCACACCCGTGATGTGAAATCAGTATTCGGCGAAGAAATTAATTAAAAAGAAAGAAATCTATGACATTCATACACACACATTCTTTGATTGTCTATCTTTATCACACAGGAATAAACTTTTGAATTTATAAATTATACTGAAAACCGCTGAAAACAAAAGAATGTTGCTTGCTTTCCACATTATATTGTGAGTATGTGAGACTATGACGAGTCTATTTATAATATATAACGTCATTGGGGGAAGTACGAAAAATTATCACACTATAGCGACCTCTATGTTACTGGCGCTATCTTTGGTCTAAATGAATAAACTTGTTGATAATGATTATCACTATTTTTAATCTGTAATTGGTTTGAAACTTAACTAGGAAATCAAACAGTGTAAAATTTAAAACACGGCATTTAATTTTTTTTATTAAGGCCACATATTTATAAGGATGGTTTAAAAAGTTATTTTTAATATCTACATTAAAATCCTTTTTTTTTGTTTAAATTAATCACATTTTTTGTATTTTTAATTTTTTTTTTTTTTCTAATTTAATTTCCTCTTCATTGCTTCATTTTTAATTATGCAATTATTTTTGTCTCCAGGTTGTGATGGGCTGATGAAGATGTCCCCGCCCCCGCCCCCTGCCTCCCCGCTGCTGCTGCTGCTCGTCCTGGCCCTGCTGCCGCCCTTGGCACTTTCAGGTAACCTAATAACACTCATACTTTTTTATTGTTTTTATTACTTGCTAGAGCAATCCCGATGAGTTACAGAACTCATTTTAGGACAGGAGGAAAATTCATGGGTGTGAGGAAATAGTTACATTTTTACTTGGAAAGTGGATATTAAAAATATAAGTTTCACATACAACATAGACTAAAAATAAATAAATAAAACGGGTTGAGTGAGCAAACAACAATGAACAAGGAAGGAAACAAGACAATTGAGACATGACAAAAAAAATTACATAGTTTCATCCTTAAACGTATTTAAAAAATATTCTTTTTTTTATTGGTGCCCTTTTTTACTCATTTAAAGTACGCTCTAGCGTGTTTAAATCGCACTTTATGGAACGCGCGTTTTTTAAAGTTACCATGGCAACATCAACAAATCAACAAAATGTGAAGTCTAAATGTCAACTTTTAACTATAAATCTGACAGAAATATTTTAAACGTCAAATAAAACATTACAAATGTTTCAAAATTTTTATTCAAAGCTTATATTCTTTTTTACATCGTTTACTTTATTTATTTATTTACGCCCTACTGGGTTTTTACAAGATAGATACATAAGTAATACAGCTGTGTTAGCAAATACATAGTATTCAATATAATTTATTGATTTATGATAAATTTAAGACAAATTAAATGTATAGGTATGGAAAACGAAATTTTTAAAAAGACATATAAAAACTAAAATAAAATAGAAATATAGAGTGTATTCACTACGGAGTCGTGAAATCATACATTTTACTAAAATAATTATAAAGACTTCGTTTTGTGACTAATACGGAATCTTTAAATATGTCTACAGTATTCCCAAATTTATTTCCCAAATGATGCATTCTATTAATAGGTGTATGAGCCTCATAATTCGTTTTGAAATTGTCACAGAAAAAGGTAGCACTTTGTCTCGTATTTCTCGTCGATATGTAAAAATTTATTTTGGAGAGAATTTCAGGGTTGTTAATGCAATTATTAATAATTTTATTTAATAGTACAAGGTCAAAGATGATCCGCCTATCTGACAGCGTAATTATGTTGAGTTGTTTCATCAAAAGGACATAGTTAATATTTTGAATTGGAATATTCAGCTTAAAGTTGATAAATCTTAGAAATTTTTGCTGTACCCTTTCTATATTGTTGGAATGGATTTTATACATTGGGGACCAAATTGGCGAATTGTACTCTACCTGGCTTCTTACTAAAGAAGTGTACAATGTTTTCAAACATTCTAGTGACTTGAAACCACTTGCTGTTCTGCATATGAACCCGAGTATTTTTAAAGCTCTATTTGTTATTTCATTTACGTGCAGAGTAAATGTTAACTTTTCATCAAATATAACACCTAAGTCCCTGATCTGAGCGACTGGTGTCAATTTTACGTTATTTAAAGAGTATTCATAGGTAACATGACTTTGGATTTTACGAAAACGAATAACTTGGCATTTTTGAATATTAAGAAATAACGAGTTGATCACACACCAATGATACAATTTATCTAAATTGGATTGTAAAATATGACAATCCTCTATACTACGTGTCATTTTATACATTTTCAAATCATCAGCGAAGAGAAGGACTTGTACGTCTTTAAATACACTAACAATGTAATTTATAAATAATAAAAAAAGAATTGGTCCTAGGTGAGATCCTTGGGGAACCCCACTTGTGGCTTCGAAGATGTAAGATTCTACAGAATTTATTTTAACACAGAGCTTTATTTTACTAAGATAACTGTTAATCCAGATCAATAGGGTTCCTTTAAAGCCCAACATACTTAATTTATGTACTAGAATATGTCGTCTAACTTTATCAAAAGCATTCCATTACATTCTAATTATTTAAATGGATGTGAAAAGAGCAGTTCGTATTATTTGAAATATTAATACCTCCGTTTTTTAAATCGGAGGAAATGCTGTTCAAATTAATAGTATTCTCGGAAGTCAATGAGGCTGCACTTCCATTAATGGCAGTTCCAATAATGTTTGAAACATTCTTCTTATTTCTAATGCTCTCTTCCACGTAACCAGTCGCCACAGCTGCCGATTTCCATCCTACTTGTCGTTGGATTTGATCAATTGTCATGCCACTATTTGCCATAATGGTAGCGGATGTACGTCGAAACGCATGTCCTGTATATTTCTCAGGATCGTTTAATTTAAGATAGCGTGCGATTTGTAAGGGGCATGATCCAAATGTGTTAATACCAACCACTTGATTGGTGCACTTACCCTTATCATCAAGAAAACCCTGTCTGTACTTACATTTTGGGGTCGCAATGATAAATATTGCTTCATCAAACTCACATAATTAATTGCACCACTGTCGGCAACAGTAAAACGTCGAGCCTTCACTGTTTTAGATGGTCGGATGGTAATAAGCAATACACTTCCTTCTTCTTTGATATCATATAAGCGTAAATCGCACAATTCACATCTTCTGCAAGAGCCAAAGATTCCGCAAATGGCTACCACCTTCAAAAATAAGTATGGTAATGTCCGGTGCTTCTGTGAAAAACTTCCGCAAATCATCTTCTTTGAATACATACGCCTTCTTAGCAACGTCATCCTTGCTAATTGCCTTCATGAATGCATGCACTTTCACAAATGATTTTAAATCAACCCCTTTATTTATCCTCAACAGACATTGCAATTTCGAATATATGGCCCACATAGTCGATGCTTTGTACTGTTCCGACATTTTCTGAAGGTAAGCAAGCATAACTCGTTCATCTACGTCTACTACGTTTTGCTCCTCCATCCATGTTATGAACCTTTCATATTCTTTTTTATAAACGTCTTTGGATTTTTCAGGTATTAACCGCGATTCTGCTTTGGTATTTAAATTATCAATGTTAGAACTCATTTTACAACACACAATAACTAGTAAAAACTGTGATGTCAACTATTAATCTTATGTGACAGATTGCAAATTAATGTTTGTGTTTTTCATTTCCATGACAACAAGATATTGTGATGTCACATCACGAATTCATTAATAGTTCATATTTCCAAATTTTTAATAATAATATCAATATTTATGTTTTCAAAGTGTACCAATAAAAAAAAATAGCATAAAGTATTCGTGGATAACTGGTCTTTAAAACACTTGCTTTATTTCGAGCACTCGGCTACGCCGTCGTGCTCGAAAAATCGCGCGTGTTTTAAAGACCTGTTTATCCACTTATATTTTAATATACTATTAAAGCATTATTCCGAACTTTTTTATTTTGCTGGATCCCCTTGTGCATATCTGGAAGCGAATTATATAGTGTACCTATAGGCAACATAGTTCAGAGATTTTATCCCATATTTTGTAGTGTGTGAGGTATGCGGATTTTATTGCTATTTCGAGTATTGTGAGTGTGAATGTCTTGATTGTAAAGTGGCTTGATGTTAGTGTGAGTTGATTGTTGAGTAATTTGTAGGATGGTGCTTGTGATTTCATGTTTAGGAAGGACTGTGATTGGAAGAATACCGGAAACTGAATAGATGTCTCTGACATGGGAGTCCCATGGAAGTCCAAAAACATTTCTGAGAACTCGGTTTTGAACCACCTGCAGATCAGCTATCAATTTCTTTGAGGCAAATCCCCAGATACAGCAGAGATAAGAAAGTTGTGAATGTACCATGGCGTAGTACACTGATGTTAGTAAAGGAATGGGCAATAATCCTTGGAGTCTATATAGTACACCAGTTATGGGGGTAATTTTCTCCTTTACATGATTTATGTGGAGATCCCACGAGAGTTGGGAATCTACGATCAGGCCCAAATATTTTGTGCTCATTTTCTTTTCGAGGCAGTTATCACCAACTTTGATATTGAGGCTGAAATTTTTCTTGTTCCCAAAAAGTATATAATGAGTTTTTTTACGTTATGAGTTAATTTGTTTATTCTTAACCAGTTTGTGAGTTTAGAAACATCAGCATTCATTTCCGTTTCAAGCTCCGCTAGGTTCAGTTTATTGTAAAAAATTACTGTATCGTCCGCATAAAGTTGTAGAGTTCCTTTAATACCCCACTTTGTCATGTCATTCACATAGATTAGAAATAGCAACGGTCCAAGAATTGATCCCTGTGGCACTCCACATGTTATTTTACCCAACTCACTCGTTTCTCCTCCCAGTTCTACTGCCGAAACGCGATTTGATAGGTAAGATCGGAAAAGTTCCAGAGGAGGACCAACAATACCCAAATGTTTCAGTTTTTCGATCAATACGTTGTGATCCACCGTGTCAAACGCCTTCTTTAGATCAATAAATATTGCCGCCGTAAAATCCCCGTGATCAACATGTTTCTGTAGATTTGATATAAAATCGAAAGCTGCACATTTAGTGTTAGATCGTCGTCTGAAACCGTATTGTTTTGACGTGAAAATTTTGTTGTGTTCGAGATATTTCAATAGTCTTTCTTTAATGATACATTAAAAAATTTTAGAGATAGCTGGAAGTATAGAGATTGGACAATAATTTTGGACATTTTTTTGCATTCGTCTTTATGAATAGGAATTATATGCAAATTCCTATTCCTATTCCTATAGGAATTATATGCAAATTCCTATTATATGAATAGGAATTTGCAATTTTTAGTCTGTCTGGAAAGATACCTTTTGATAGAGAGAGATTTATTAAGAATACAAGATCATCCTCCAGTTCCTCCTTGCAATTTTTGAGAAGGAGAGAGGTTATCCCATCGGAACCAGCTGCCGCTTTGGACTTAAGGTTAGATATGACACGTAGGATTTCATTTGTATTTGTCCTGATCACGTTAAAAGATTGTTTTGCTTGAGGTTCCGTGTAGATCGTGTTTACATCAGTTTTTGAAGTTTTTATTACTGATGCTAAACTTTCCCCAACTAAAAGAAAAAATGCGTTAAATGCAGTTGCAATCTCCTTTGGTCCCTTTACTTCTTCGTCATTTATGACTAGAGATGTACAAGTTATTTTTGGGTTTCGCGAGCTATTTGTGAGAATGGAATTGATTGTTTTCCAGATTACATTATTGGAGTTTTAGTGAGGATACATATATTTTTTTAAATATAGTATAACCTATGTCACCCGGGGATAGTGTAGCTTCCCAACAGTGAAAGAATTTTTCAAATTGGTTCAGTAGTTTCGGAGCCTATTCAATGCAAACAAACAAACAAATCTTACCTCTTTATGTAGTGTGTTAGATAAAAGAAGGTGTATGAAAGTGTGCGTTCCGCTAAAACTCAGAAACGAGTCCCGGTACGATCAAGGGAGTTTTATGGTGTGATAGCCCTCTGTTCTCCATCCATGAAGAAGGTTCCCGTTTTTACCTGAAGGGCATGCTTTTGAAAATATAAGTCTAAAAGTTTCGCCCTCTAGAAATTTCTAGAACAGTCCAGAACATTCGACAGTATTCGAGAGCATCCCACAACACTTCAGATCATCCCGGAACATTCTGGAATGTTGTGAAATGATCGGGAATAGTCTGGAACGTTCGGGAACATCCCGCAGCATCCCAGATCATTATGTAACATTCCAGAAAGCTCTCAAATGTTGTGGAATGTTCTGGAACATTGTGGACCATTCGAAGCCTTTTTTGTATGGGTGATTTTACCCATTGGTAAAAGTATATAAAGCAAGATCATATCAGCTCCCTGATAGAAGCTGGGTACCCTAATCTCATTCGGTGCACACGGATTTCTATAAAACGTTCGATATACAACTAATTCTTAAATCTACAGTTTAAATACATTACATATGAGATTATAGTCTACAAGTATTTTATTAAATTTTAATTTTAATAAATCCCACTTGTACAAATAATCCCCCTTCCTTTCTCGTTAAAAAAGCTAGTTATAACCTGTTCCAAAGACGGTCTATTAATAATCACTTATAGTCCTAATCGTCACCTTCGAGTTCTGAGTCATACCAGCAATAAAATGCTAATTTACTACGAGGTACATTCGCACGGTTCAGAATTCAGAATAAGGAATGTCCGTTGCTGGGCTGCCTAATGCCTCGATCTGACCTTTCAGTTTTAGTTAAACAACTTTTATTAAGATGACAATATACCCTAAAATATATTCAGAATCTTAATGTCGTAAGTAAAGAAGCCGTGTATACAAATAGAGTCTCGCGACCCGTGTATTGCACGGACCCACTGTCGACTTTGCCCTATCAAAGAAAAGAAGAAGAAGACAAATAATGTGGGAATCTTAACGACGTAAGTGAAGAAAGCGTGTAAACAAATATGCGCCCGCTACACGGCGTACTGGATGAACGTACGGTGGAATTCACCCTAGCAGGCATGGAGATTAGACCTTTTCACCGCGTTCAATTTAATTAATTCTGAAGAATGTGTTACAAATATTGAAAATGTGGGATGATGTCGCACTGCCGAAGTTATTAATTTATCGTCTAGAAAAATAAAATCTGGTGCGTACCGCTAACTTTTGTTGTACAACGTATTACAAATTTTTAAAGGCGTTCTACATAAAATATATTAATGGTAAGGTATTGTTTTTATTAATCTTAAATACAAAGAACTTACATCCCCAGGACAACATCTGAATAAAAAAGTTAATATAGTTACGAATTCGCCGGAAATGATTAAAAAGTGAGTTCTGAGCAAACAAAAATTATTAGGATTGTGTACCGCCTTAAACGACAATAATTTAACAAAATTTCCTTCATACGTTTCAATTTAAATCTTTTTTTAAAAACAAAATTACAAACAAATTGAGTTATTAGGCAAAAGAGATTCATTTTCAAGGCTCCACTATTTTTCAATTTCATTATTAATCCTAATTTCTTCTTATCCATGATTCTGAATGTCTTATTTTTGTTTGTCTACTGGAGTCAATCCCACCTTTTCAATACCCATTTCGAAAACCTATATATTATTTACTGTGTTGTCACGAGCTTTTCCATTTTTATACAAATCTTACTTTTTATCCCAAAAACAGGGATGGCGTTGGTCAGATCAGTAAATCTAAAAACATCGTAATATCACAGTTTCAGATAACTTTTCATTAAAAAGGATGCCATGATAGTAGGTCTCACTCTACTTTTGCCCGTAAAATCGCAAGCGAGTTGAAACAAGTGTTAAGAGGTGGCGATTCGGTGTGAAACTCGAACAAGTCATACTTGAACAGCAAAAGTTAGTGGGCTTTCAACTTGAGTCGCTCAACTAAAAACTTAACCAACATGTTGAAAGAGTGTTCACACTTGTCGATAAGCTTTAAAGTCATTTAACAGAGAGTTGATCAACAATTGAACCGTCTGAACGAGCCATTAGCCTAACTGCCTATGGCTGATGGTACGAAATTCCTCAAGCTCATTCTTATTAATTTAATCGTGTCGACCAGTTCCTAAATCTCAGATGTAATCTAATACATTCATCGTCTTTTTTATAAGTTCCTGAATCTCCGGCGCTATTTTCTACTGCATTCTTCTAGTTAGTTTTATGGAGTTGTTTGCAGGTGCGAATGTTCCTAAAAAAAGTTGTTAGGAACTTGGTGTGGTAAAACCATGTTGACCGTACTACAAATGTGCAGGTTAGAAGTATAAAATATTGTAAGGCTGGATGAACTGGACATGAAAAGCGGATTTTAACCAAAGATTCTTGAGCATACTTAGAATAAAATATATAGATGTCATATTGCTGTCTGATGATATTTTTTTTCATTAAGATGAAGCCATACTAAATAATGCAAAATCATACAAAATCGTATGTTTTAGTTTTGAAAATTTGACCGCTTAGAAGTATTATAGATGCTTCAATTAAATACTGCGTGTAGAACATACCTTGGCCCTTAAAAATATCGGTCATTTTTTTAATAAGTCTTTTAATAAGCTTAGAAAAAAATAAAGTTTTAGGTCTATAAAAAACATTTTTAACTGAAAACTGTCCTACTTATAAACACTTTTTCGGATATGGTTTTATTGAATAATGTGGCAAATTCAGTTTCTTATATAATTATCGCGAAAAAAAATGATATTTACGCCCGAACCTCGCAAAATAAAATATAATATAATATGCATTTTCGCGTTGGTATTTTTGACATCACGGCGACAATACGGCAGTCGACTAATTTGTTATATCAAAGTGAACCTTATACCGTCCACCGAAGAACGACTGGCAGCCGCCCCATTCTTCCGTCATTACTCCTCCGAACGGAGCGGAGAAACAACGTGTTATGGTCCGCGCTGCTTGTTTTCGTGAAATCAATTTAAAAATTCCGTTTTATTACAATAAACAATGCATAAAAAAGGAATTTATGTTTTTTACAGGCTTTTACGAAATCAACATGTTAAAAAAAATTCTCAAATATCTTTTCCAACCTTTCCAAAAGCTTTTTCTCAAGAATTTTTATATTCCTCCCATAAAAGGGCGTGAATTCCGATTTCGATTTTTTCCTGTACTAGTGGATCGCCTTAAGAACAAAAAACGTATGTTACTGTCACACGTCACCACTAATCACACTACTACTAGTCGCGACTGGATCACGTGATAAGCGCGCTGTTTTGTGTGTTACCGTGCTGCTCGAACGAGACGGAGTGCTTTCACGTGGCCCGCTAGGGTAAAACATTTTTTTAGCTTTTAATAGAAAAAATAGTCGGGCGTGGTCTATCGGGTCATGTGATAGCGCTCCATCTTGTTCTAGCAGTACGGTAACACACGAATCAGCGCGCGTATTACGTGACTCGTTAGGCTATACATCCGACTACTCAGTTGCGTCGTGTGATAGAAAAATATTTGTATTGTTTTTAATTGAAAAAAAAACGGACAGCAAAATGAAATGGGTGACCGGACAACTCAGAATCGTGCATCTTCGACACCTCCTTTGAAGAGTCATTAAAAATGATGAAAAAAATGGTTTAATAGGTTACCTTAAGTTAGGTTATCGGTTATTTAATAGGTTATCTTAAGTTAGGTTATCGGTTATTTAATAGGTTATCTTAAGTTAGGTTATCGGTTATTTAATAGGTTACCTTAAGTTAGGTTATCGGTTATTTAATAGGTTACCTTAAGCTAGGTTATCGGTTATTTAATAGGTTACCTTAAGTTAGGTTATCGGTTATTTAATAGGTTACCTTAAGTTAGGTTATCGGTTATTTAAAAAAAATAGTTTAATAGGTTACCTCGAGTTAGGTTATCGGTTATTTAAAAAATTGGTTTAATTGGTTAATATTACCTTAATTAAGGTTATCGGTTATTCAAAAAATTGATTTAATAGGTTACCTTAAGTTAGGTTATCGGTTATTTAAAAAAAAAAGCCATTTTGTTGATTTGTCGTGGAACCGTAAAATGACATCTACATTAATAATTGTAGATACTCCAAATAATCTCAGGAATTGCTGGTGAAAATCCTTCGGATACGTGCTGTTACACCCTGTACATATGACTCGAAAGTGAATGGTACAAGAAATCGGGGACGTCTGAGGAAGACATCTGGTCGTGTATGACCATGAAAATGGAATTTTCAATTTGAAATTATAATTTGAATTTGTCTTCATTATCTAGTTGTCATTATATATGCACAAATATCTAAACCTTCTAAAAACAACCCAACATACCATAATTAAATTGAGACGCCATATTATTTGACATGCAATTCCCCCACTCCCATTTTCATATTTTTTAAATCACTAGGTGCATTGTACATTCGCATATTATATACCTACCTAAGACCCGCGAAAAATCACGGGATATTATAATTATTGTAGGATTTGTGAAGTTGAAAGTTTATATAAAGAACACATCAGCACAAGGAAAACACTTATTGCTGCAGAATGATAAAGAGAAACACACAAAAAATATTTGCGGCAGAAACTCACAATAACAACATTTTTCGTGAATATTTTTCCCTTACCAAAATTTGTCTGAATTAGAGACCAACCAGTTTTCTTAAATAATAAAACCGTGATAAAAGCAAAGCTTTTTTTACCATAGTACCTACATCTATTTTCGGGCCATCTCTTGGGCCGGCTGGTTGCCAATTTCAGAGAAATGCACGTTTGTGCGCGTGTGTTTGCTTGAATGCCACTGAAAACATTGATGTATAAATACTAGATCATTAATTACCGCGCCAAAGCGTTGCCACTGCACACTTGGCCACATCCAACTGTGGTAAATTAAAAAAAATTATAATAATTTTTATTCTAGAATCTAGATAAACAAAGCAATGAAATAGAATAGCGCTGTATTATATAATATTTTGTTTAGTTTAATTTATTTAATTGTTCCTAGTTAAATAAGTGATAATGTAATTTTCTTTTTTCTGGAATTAAAAAAAAAAAAATATATATATATATATATATATATACTATATGTACTCGTATGTAGCTGTTCACACGGTTTCCGATTAGTCGTTCCGGCGTCAGCCCCACTGCACCCCGCACCTCAACCCACCGCCTCACAGTCGCAAGGAAACATGCACGCAACCTCTGCGTGATATTCCAATTTTTTGTCGTTCGGTTTTTTGAACGAAAGTGTGAAGAGTGTCCGATATGCGATTTTTTGTCGTTCTGTTTTTTGGTGTGAACGTCCGGACGCCCTGTTCGTTTGCTTTTGTCTTCCGTTTTATAAACGAAAATGGGAACGAGCCATTAATGATACAGTCACAACCGAAATTAGTGTTTTATTATTATAAATTGTTAACAAAAAAAAAATAGAAATTAAAATGTGAGAAATTAAACTTAAATTCGTATTTGTTCTTTTTTCCAGACCTAGGCGCGCACTACACCAAGAGTCCCGAGTCCATAACCGCCCCTTTGGATGACGAGGTCGTGTTCCCGTGCCAGACCAATATCGAGGCCGAGCACGTGGCGTGGCGGCACCGCGTGCTCGGCGGCGCGTGGACCGACGTGCCCGCGCTCACGCTGCCCGGGCACGCCGCGCCTGCCGCGCCCGCTGTGCGCGTCTCCAGCAAGCCCACGCTGTCCAGGCTGACGGTGCACCTCCATAATGAGAGCCTGGCTGGGGAGTACAGGGTAACGGCATTATTTACTTACAACGAACTTACGTTTACCATCCTCTTCATAGATAATCCACACGATAACGTACGTTTTCGATTTATGAAGCACGATTTATTTATTTAAAAAGTTTTGAGTTTACTATTCGGTACTTGCATTACTTGGAGTAAAAAATGTGTGTAATTTTTTTTTTTAACAAAAACTACGCATGTTGTCACTGATCACTCAGCCGATTAACCGACCAATCCCTCGCCCCGCCTCCTACTGTCCAACACTTAACCATTTTTTAATGTTTTATAGAAAAATTTTTTTCCAAAATGTCTCTGGTGACCAAAATATCATTTTCATTTTTTACTCCAAATAATGTCAGGAATCATTGGATAAAGTAAGTCAAGTACATCCCTTAACCCTTTTTACTTGTTGCAAGTATTTATTTGTTTATGTATTCATTGAACATAATTACAAAGGGGCAATTTATTTATTCATTGAACATAATTACAATTGGAGAAAGGACTTTGTCAATTTTGATTTAAAAATATTTACTTCAAGTGTTTATGTTTATTAGTCGCATGTTGGCGCGTTTCGTTCCCACATGAGGTCTTTTGAATCGTTCCACGAGATTACGTCGGGGCCCTTTCGGTCCAATCTCAGGTGGGCTTTGGTCATTTCATTTCAAAAGGTGTCCTTCATATTATGTACACGGAATTTCAGACAATTAATTTTTTAAATTAATTACAAGTATTTAATTAACTTTTTTATTTATTAATTTTCATGTTTGGATGTTCATTTTAATTGAACAGAATGCATAAATATGATGGATGATCCCGACTTACAGCATCAAGTGCAATCCGAAAGCTTATCAATGCAAACAATTCTGGACTTTCAACCACATCATTTAATATTTATGTAGAAGTACCATTCAGCAAAAGTCTTTATGTCTGACAATTTCTGTCTTTCGAAGATATTTTTAAAACCTTATTTTTTTAAATTATTATTATTTTTTTTTTTTTCTTTCTCCTACTACCACCACAGAAAGCCGAAAATGTTGCTTGTGTTGTGATGGAGGACTTAGCCAGCAGAGGAATCGAACATGCGACGCCTGGGTGGGACCCAAGCGCTATGCCCACTCAACTACTGACCGGTCAGTAGTTGAGTGGGTTAAGTTATATGATGATCGGATTCGAATTTTCAAGAATAAGAAAGAAGAAATAAGAAATAAGTAGTGACAGGAAACCCCAAGAGGAGCCATGAAGCAAGAATAGGCAAGGAAAAGTATGAAGAACCAAGAAAAATTAATAAGATGCAAGAGGAGACGAGAAAGGCCACGATAAGAAAAAATAGGTCGAGAGGAACCAAGAAGTTTGCAAAAAGAAGTAAGCTAGGATTAGAAGAGCCAAGAAGAAGCAATATGAAGCCGGAAGAACTAAGAAGAACCAAGAAGAAGAAAAAATGACTAGTGGAAGCAAGATAATGCAAGAAGTGGAAAGAATATAAACAAAGTCAAGAAATAACCAATAAGAGCCACTAATAAGCAAGAAGAGACCGGTACGGGCGCAAAAGTTGGAAGTTAAATTAGTTGGAAGAAGAAGAAGTGGGAAGCGAGAAACCAACGTTCTATTATCTCCTTTATTCTTATACCTACGTACTTGTCGATTAAACTCCGTAAGAAGACGCACAAAAAAAAACTGACAAGGCGAACCAAGAAGGGGGAATAAAATGCAATAAGAGCCCAATCGAGCCAAGGAGAGACAAGAAGAGACAAGAATAGTCGGTTAGAAGATTCAAGAAGAGCGAAGAGGAGACAAGAGGGGCCAAGAAGGGGCGAGAAAATGCAAGAAAAGGCAAGAAGAAGCAAGAAGAGGCAGGAAGAAGCAAGCGGAGCCAAGAAGAGATGATAGGGTCCAAGAAGAGACAAGAAGAGGTAAGTAGAGACGAGAAGAAGCAAGAAGAGTCAAGAAGAGAAGAGAATATTCAAGAAGAGGTAAGAAGAAACGAGCCAAGCCAAAAAAGCGCTATAAGATCCAAGAAGAAGTAAGAAGAGCCAAGAAGAGACTACAAAATCCCAGAAGAGACAGGAAGAAGTAAGAAGAGACAAGAAAAGCCACAAAGAGGAAGAAAAGACAAGGAGGCAAGAAGAGACAAGACGAACCAAACAGAGGCGAGAAGAACATGAAGATCCGCGAAGATACAAGAAGAGTCAAAACGAGACGATAAGATCCCATAAGAGACGAGAAGAAGCAAGAAGAGACAAGTAAAGCCGAGAAGAGGCAAGAAGAAGGAACGCATAAAGAAAAGGAAAAAAAAGAGAAAAAAAGAAGAAAAAAAAGAAAAAAATCGTAATGCTCAATCCGTTCCTTTATCCCTGCCCATCCTAAATTCCAATATTGGCTTATTAGGTTGCCGTGTATACCGGTCGATTAATCTCCAACCTCCTTCCCATCCCTCAGAGCACGTGTTCCTAGTCCTAACAAATCAGTGCCCCTCGGTGTACCGGTCTCACCGGGACAGGAGTGCTCCTGGCTGGGGGGTACAATCGTATCGTAATACGGATAAGCTATCAGAAGGATGATGAAATACCCCCTTTAAATAAAGAATTTATTATATGATAATATATTTATATGATATGGGCGTGCGGCCTGGCTTTGTACGAGGGGGGACCCAAAAAAGGGTTAATTTCGTCATAACTTCTTTATTTCTCAATATTTTTACACCAAATTTTGATCACCTTGAAAGTATTCTTCATTGCCCACAACGCATTTCTCCAGACGCTTCTTTCATTGTTCAAAACAGTTTTTAAATTCACTTATCGGGGTGTCCTTTAGGCCTTCCGGTGATTTTTATTTTACCTCCTCCAGAGGGACTAAACGCTTTCCTTTCATGTCCCTTTTCAGTGTGGGGAACAAAGACAAGTCGCGGGGGCTAGATCTCCTTGGAAAAAAAATTCAGGGTCCTCTTCGAGCTGATTTTGAAGCTCTTAAGATGCCTGAAGTCGATGCTCCCTTTGCTCGTCTGTGAGAAGTCGGGGAATACTTCTTCTCATGTGCGATTCTTCAGTTAAAATTCTCTGAATTGAACTCCATGACATTCCAGACATCTCATAGAGTTGATCAATGGTTCGGGGATGGTCTTCAATTAACATTTCTCCATTTTTAAAACGTGACAATCACTTGTAGACTCTGGTTTTACCTAGGGCAACATCCCCATAAGCAGTCAGCATTTCAATAGTTTGCCGATTTCCCCAACAGGAAACAAAATTTCACAGCCGCGCGTTGCTCTCGATAATCTGCCATCACTTTTTCGCCGAAATGGAAAAAGTTGTTTTACTAAATAGAATTTCACGGGCAAACCGATGCACTCACAGCGACACAACTTCGCATACTGACTCACAAGGAGTGACCCTAACGGATACCTGGTTGAACAATGGGTCCCCCCACTCTTCCCCTCCACCACAGCACAACTAACGTTACTTTTGGGTCTTCCCTCGTATTTTAATCAAATATTCACTTTTCGAAAATTTGACCTTAAAAACAAGAGGAGGTGATAGTCTACATGAGATTTCGAAAAAACACCCCTTACTTCATTTTCATTACCCGTAATAAGTCAGGTACGCCTCATACGTCGTTATATATGTCTGGTAATGTTGAAGGTAGCTTAAAAACAAGCTTATGGGTCCGAGTGGTTAAAGCGGATTTTTTTATTTTTTATTATATGATTATCGCACAAGAGTCCAAACTGCTCCCAACCGCCTGGAGCCAGTGAGGCTATGGCATCCCCAATAGGGGTATGTTGAGAGGCTGAAGGTAATAGGGAGGAGAAGGAGATGAGGAAGAGGAAGGTAGGAAAGTACCTGCCAATTCTGATCTCGTCACCAAATTTAGCCATTTCAAGAAACTTTTCAATTCTAAATGATTGTCTTTTACACCTGGGTGATACTGAGAGTATTTTCCACTATATACTTCCGCAAATAAACATTTTTATTTAAATTGTGAAATAGCACAAATAAGTAACATTTACTTGCGCACGTCGGGATTTGAACCCGCGATCTTTGGTTCGCTAGTCGAGAATCTTACCTCTGTGAGCCGCCGAGCAGACTTCTTGATGAAGTTTTGCATTCTGGATGTTTAAAATAAGAAGAAAATTACTGTCTACATCTGATTTAGAAAAATTGTAAATGATGCCTGAGCCTGGGCAACACAGGGGATTTCAGCTTGTGTACATGTAGGTACATATGTCTATTTATATACAAGGGAGTGTCTGTGGCGGGCGGGTGGCGTGGATTTGATTTTTATACAAGTCTGCAGTTTTATTCAGAGTTTGATGAAATTTTGTACACTTGACCTTCATAACAGGACAAAGGTCATTATCTACATAAGATTTCGAAAAACCACCAACTTTTCCCTCTGTTAAAACAGATTTTCGATACAGATTGGATGTTTTGCAAAATTACTGTCAACATCTGATTTAAAAAAACTCTTCGTAAAGCCCAGGCAATATCGGTGACTTCAGCTAGTATATATAAAGAAGAGCCTGTGGGTGGCCATAAATGTACAGTCTATTCCGAGATTGAAGAAAGTTTGCACACTTGACATTTCTCATGCCCAAAATTTCATGCAGGATATGACCCATGCGGTCTTTTGAGATGCCTACTGTCTCAGCTATCTCGCGCCCCTTCAATCAGCGGTCTGCCAATACGAGATTGTGGATTTTTGTTATTTTGTCCTCCGTGGTAGCCGTTTTCGGGGCACTTGGGCGTGGCTCAACAAAAACCGATGTGCTACCACATTGAAACTCGTTAAATAAATTTTTGACAGTCGCCATCGAAGGAGAAGAGTCACCGTACACAGCATCCAAGCGTTCTTTGATTTCGCTGCGCGATTTCCCTTCCAAAAAAATGAAAAACGAATCACCGACCGATATTGCTCTTTTTCCATTTTTCTAAAATCCGCGGACACACCCGCTTCCACACGCGGTCAAAACAAAACTACGAGCCTGATTCGGCTGAAATTTTGACAGTAGCCGTCTGCGAGAATGTACCACACGATAGTGGCGCCTCTTGCGATAGTGGCGCCATTTACAGGCTTCCAGAACATTCAGGGGCAAAATTTATAATTGTTCATCTTCTTCCAGTGCATCTCTTGGTACGGTGTATCCGCCCTGGCCTCGGTGTCAGCGCGGCTGACTGTGGCCAAGATGGGCCCACTTCCAAAGCTGCCAGACCGAAGACTCCAGGTGGCCCCCGGAGCCTCCGTGCTTGTGAGGTGTCCCCCGCCACCCTCGGAGCCCGTGGCCTCCGTGCTGTACTACAGGTGAATTTAATAAAAATGCTTTATTTGGATATGCTTCGCTTGAAAAAAAAATTTTTTTTGGGTTCTCTAAATAGTGTAGATTAACCAGGTTTCCTACTTGTACTGTGAATTTCGGGACGCTGTTTATGTTATTACAAATGATTTAAATTTTCTTTTTACCTATAACTGAATAAAATTAACTTATTTCTGCTGTATGCAAGCTGTATCGAATGTGTTATGCAGTCTAATCTAGATGAAACACAGCAAAATTCTTCTTGCATTATTATTGAAGACAAATTCTGCATTTTAGACGGTGCGAAAATAATGATGTCACAACGTTTCCAACGTGAAATAGTTCATGCTCCCAAAGCAGATACTTGCGCCGGCCACCTGGGATAATTAGGCAGGCATAAACAA
Organism: Limnephilus lunatus; assembly: GCA_917563855.2. Taxonomy (NCBI): domain Eukaryota; kingdom Metazoa; phylum Arthropoda; class Insecta; order Trichoptera; family Limnephilidae; genus Limnephilus; species Limnephilus lunatus. The sequence goes on from OU830602.1 coordinate 69,524,583, forward strand.
CACTTAACACCTGCCATAACAGGTGCGCACAGCACCTGGGATAAACATGCTGACGTAAACAACACCTGACACCTCCACGTGCCAAACAGACAACACCTGCCACAGCAGGTGTGCACGGCCACCTGGGGTTAACAACAAGACGTAAACAATACCTTGCACCTGCACCTGCCAAACAGACGTAAACAACATCTGCCACAGCAGGTGTGCACGGCCACCTGCGGTAAACAATACCTGACACCTGCACCTGCCAAACAGACGTAAAGACGATGGCCACATGCGGTAAACAAGCGAACGTGAACGGCACCTGACACCTGCACCTGTCGTCACCTTACTATAAAAGACTTTACCAAAGAGGCAGCTTGATTCAGTTATCCGCCGTCAGTAATCGTAGCAACATCTCTGCAAAGCGCCTACTTGATTTTCCATCAGGTTCGCCACTTGATCCAAGTTGCCAGTCTCTTTCACCCTCAAGCACCCAATGGGATAATACATACAAAACGCTGATGCCTGAGCCCCATGGCCATCCTTAGGCTCCTTTGAACTTGCTGATTCTTACCAAGCCCTTGAAGTCGTTGCGCCACCCATGGCCATCTTGCTCCGGGCTGCTAGCCTGAGGCCCCCTTGCATCTCTCTTCCATGATGATAACGCCTGAGCAAGATACATGATAAGGACTCTCGCAGCACGCCCAATAGAATGCAGACCGATTACCCTTAAGCCAATCAACATGTGAGTGGCTGCGACCGCCCCAGCAGTCCCGCCACGCCCAATAGAATGCAGACCTACCTGATGATGACGCCACGTCTGTCAAATGATGACACCATTTAAAGAGGCGTGCTATACACCCGCAGCACTCCCAATAGAAAGCAGACCGATTATCCTGAAGCCAATCAACATGTGAGTTACTGCGACCACCCCCTATGATGCTGATGCCAGATATGCAACAACCCACGAGAACATACACCATCTGGGGCGCAGCCCGTCTCGATTACTAGCAACCAGCGTCCACCACAGCCTAATGCTCCGATGCAAGAGCATTCCATCTCACAATGCACGGTGGAAGACGCAATACCACTCCACCCCAATGCGCAGAAGATGCCCGTTCAGCGTAGACGCTTGTGACCATGCTACGGAACTTTAACAGCTGTCAAGGCGAGAACACATCTCTATCAAGACATTTCGATTGTCGGGCGTCTCTGTGTGCCGGGGCTTATTATTTACAGTTTTTGTGCGTTTTCGTACACAAGCAATTCATCTGTGTCTGCATTCGACTCAACTATGACTGCAATACCCATGAAAAAGCTTCATAATATTAGATGAATTTGTATGTATTATAAATGTATCTTCCAGGTATGAAGACGGTGCGCCAGTCTTAATCCCGGGGGGTTCGGAAGGCGTCCAGGAGGCCGGTGATGCCATCCTGGTGAAGGCATATGGGCAAACCACCTACATTTGTGGGGCGGCCAACAACCTCGTCGGACAGACCGTGTTCTACGGTCACAAGATCATCGTGGATGCCAGGGATGGACCAAGACAAGCACCCACGTAAGTTGTATATTTTTCAAAGTTATTTTTAAAAATAAAAAGGGACGAGCTTTTGATCGCCGATGCAAAATTTTCACCGTGCGTCAGTTGATTTTATTTTCATAGTAGCTTACTTTTTTCTTGCAAAATGATTTTTTTTGTAAATTGTACTGTTTTTATAAAAACAGTACATACAGTAAAACCTCTATCTATCGTTTTTGAAGGGACCTATTGAAATAAATTATGGATGTAGGAAAACAATGATTGCGGGAATATAGAAAAAAAAACACATTAACCCTTTGATTAGTGAGTTATTTTTATGTCATCTACATCATGGGAGTGAGTTATTTTTCAAGTTTTTCTTAATTTTGTAATCGATTTAATTAATTATCTTCTTACTTTTTTTTATTACAGAAGTTAATTTCTGAGCTTATTTTATTACTATACATAACCTTTTCTTATTGGGTTGTAAATTTAGTTGGACAAATTAAGTGGTTCTCAACATTTTACAAATAAAAAGTTTTTAAATTTTTTTTTTTTTTATTTATATAAAAAGAAATGTACAAAAATAAATGGATAATACTACAAATAAAAAAGTGGACTAATCCAGTGACTCTCAACATTTAAAAAAAGTGATAAAATATCAAAAATAATCATTTTTATTTATAAAAAAAGAATGAAAAGATAATACAATGTTTTTGTGTTTTACGAACATAGTCTCCTTTCAGCTCGACACACTTTTCCCAGCATTGTTCAATAGCTTCGATACCCTGTTTATAGTGAGAACCGTCGAGCACCTCAAAATAGCCATCTACCGCAGATTCCACCTTTTCATTGCTGGCAAATCTTTTACCGCCGAGCCATTTTTTCATGTTTGTAAAAATAAAATAATGCGAGGGGGTTAAATATGGCGAATAGGGTGCGTGAGGAAGCAATTCGAACTTTAATCATTTGAGTTAATTACCGATTGTCATCCGGGTGACAATATTTCAAGCATATGCGACCACATTCGGCACACAACAAGTTAATTCATTGATTTTGGCCATCGGGATAACGAATGTTTGAACTGGTGCATTGTCTTGATGAAACAACACTTTTTTTTTCGCCAAATGCGGCCTTTTTTTTCTTGATTTAATCACTCAAATGCTCCAAGAAGTTCGTATAATACTCGCCGTTGATTGTTTTTTCTTTTTGAAGATAATCAATAAAAATTATCCCATGAGTCCTAAAAAACTGATGCCATGACCTTGCCTGCTGATGGAACTGTCTTTGCCTGTTTTGCAGCCGATTCTCCCCTTTTAGTCCATTGTTTTGACTGTTCCTTCGTCTCAGGTGTGAAGTGATGACTCGTGGTTTTGAATCAATGCAAAAACATAAGTTGTTTCACAGCATTATTGCTGCGAAACAACTCCAAACACTCTATTGAAACATCGTCAAAATGCTGTTTTGGGCCATTGTGAGCAAATGCGGCAGCCATCTTGCGCACAGCTTTCTCATGTCCAAATTTTCAGTCAATATGCGATATACAGCACTTTTTGAAATGCCTACTGTGTCTGCTAGCTCGCGCACTTTCAATCGATGGTCATTCAATACCATTTTGTGGATTTTCTTTACCTTTTCTGGCGTGGTCACCTCATTTGGTCGACCACTGCGATGTTCGTCTCGGCAGCTAGTACGTCCTCGTTTAAACTCTGCCACCCAATATTCTATGGTTGAACGAAGAAGCAGACTCCCCCAGAGTAGAATCTAAGCTCGGCTTCGATATTGGTTGGACTTAGAAATTTAAAATGAAAGTTTTGTATCACATAACGATGACAAATTTTTACATGTTTACAAATTAACCGAGAGGGTTCACTATTGATGGCTGCCAAAAAAACACTAAACAACGTAGCACCTTAAAACTTAACTTATTCACACATTTCAGAACACCTTCGTAACCTTCACTGGCTCAAGTGCCCTGAAAGAATCCAGTACAAATTGTACTGGATGGTGTTTAAATCAATCAACGAAATGGCCCCACCTTACATCTCTGAATTATGCGTCCCGGAAAATACCGGTCCGAGGCAATTAACCCTTAGATCGGCAACTTCATCTGCTATAGGCAGACTAATAGAACCCAAACGAAAGCCAAATACTAAGTTCGGAGATCGTGCTTTCGGAGTATCTGGGCCTAAGGCTTGGAATAGACTCCCTCCGGAATTAAGATGCATAAAAAGCCCAACAGAGTTTAGGTCCAAACTAAAAACCTACCTTTTCGGGCTCTCATACCCTTAACTTAATTTAAATATACCTATCTGAGAGTATCATACTTGTATTGCCTATGATATATCTAAATCACACTTTTCATACTGAATTAAAATTACTCGAATCCTTACACATCAATCTGTCTCTCGGAAGATCAAATCCTTGTACTACTGCACCGCCCACCATTAAATATTTTTCTCATTAAAGAATATATTACAAATTAATATTAACATATTTTCAGGATTAAACAACATGTGTTCACAATTATGTCCTCTGCGTGCGAACTCTATCTAAATTTCTTTAAATAGACAATAAACAGTGTTAATTTCAAGCGACCTCCCAGGTAAGTATGGTCCTGTATTAATGCATTTTTAGGCAGCATCGCGTTCATTGGTCAAAATATTGTACATATATTTTCGTATCGGTGATCAATGAACCGGTGTATGCAATTTTTAGGCATAAGTTGTTATTAATTGTTTGTCTAGCTTGTAGTCTTTCTAGATTTTAGGCATGTATGGTAAGTTTGTACAGCGCCCTTGAGGTGATTTTTCACAAAAACGGCGCTATATAAATCGTCCAAATATTATTATTATTATTATTAAGCCTTATAAGGTTCGTGCTTTCTACCATAATTTTTTTTAAACCAACAACCACCAGAAGTACGTCAGGTCGAGTACTTCTGGGACAACCCTCGTACTAAAAATAAAAAAGCATAAGTTAGGTATTGTAAGACCTAACCTAAGTTTGACAAAGTCAGTGGCTCTCAACATTTTACAAATTGAAAGTTTTCAAAAAAAAAAAATTATGTAAAAAAAAATATACAACAATGAAAAGATAAAACTAAAAACAATTTTTTTTAAATCTAAGTAAAGTCTTATAATAAGTTGGACAAATTCAGTGGCCCTCAACATTTTACAAATAGTGTTTTCATAAAAAAAATTTACTTATTATAAAAAGAAATGCACAGTAATGAAAAGATAATACCTACTAATAATTAAAAAAAAAAAGTATAAATTCAGTTGTTCTCAACACGTGAACAATGTTAGATTTAAATTTCGTATTTATTTTGTCAAACTTTTACTAGCTAAAATATTCTTTTCGTGTGGTATTCCCCTCCTGCGTCCCCTTCCCTTCCTGCGTTCTCCTTCCTGCGTTCTCCTTCCAGCTTCCCCGACTTCCCCCTCTCACGTCACCCTTCCCGCGATTCCTACCTCCTTCGTTACCCTCTCCCTCCTGCAGTGGCGTAGCTAGCGTGGGTGGCACCCGGGGCGGATACCACAACGAGGGAGGGCGTAATGAGATAGGGCGGGTCTGTTTCTATCATATTGCCCAGGCCTACACACACAACGAGGGGGGGGGGTGAGAGCGGAACGGGATATGGGGTAGAGTGGGATAGGGTGGGGTGAAATGGTATACCGTCTACGACTAACCGGTGCAGATATCGGGCTCTACTGCAGCCTGTTTTTTTTTCCACGGTCAGGTGTCACCTCTCATCTAAGTCGGGTGTCACCCCTCTTCGGATGGCACCCGGGGCAAAACACCTCCCTCGCTACGCCACTGCCCTCCTGCCTTCAAATAAAAATACCCACCTTTTCAAACACTCGCACACCATCTGTATTTTCGCCAGAGCTCACCATTATATATACAAATACTCTTCTTCTAAAATGCAATGTTCTGTAAAAATTTTGAGTCAATCCATCGATTACTTTCCGAGATTTGCGGACACTAATTGGGGTTTTCAACTCCCACTTCTATATATAAAAAAAGGGAACGTCTGAGGTCGATCGTCGAAGAGATGAGAGAAGCATTATCAACAATTGCTCCAAATTTTGATCTCCGGTGCTCGAAGCAGGCCCACATTTCTCATTAAGAGCGTATAACCAGAGAAAACCAGAAATATGTATTTTTAAATCAGTGTTTAGACGTATTGACTCTTTTCCACAAAAATTTATAAATTGGTTTCGAAAGATTGTTCTTTTATCTAGTAAACATATGTTTTAAATTTTCAGAAAAAATGTTTATTTTTATATAATAAGGTTATACCAAAGGTTGTTGGCGGATTTGTTAAATTTTCAAAAAAGTTCATGTATTATACAACACCCATTTCAAATCATATAATCAGAATTTTTTTTAAGTTTAAATAAAATCATTCAAAAATAAATACGTACGTGTGTTTCTTGACGAAAATTGGTCCGTTTGTGTATTTATTTGCGCACTTACAAACTAATATATTTCAGATTTTTTAACATTCTTATTTTGCTTAGACATTATTGAAAAATGATAAATACTTATAATCAAAAAATAATTACAAAAAGTACATAATTTTAATAGTTTTATCGTCACGCCTTTCAGCATTTTTGGATGCAGGTATAAATTAAAGCAACTTTGGAATGAAATAAAATCGATATTGAGTTTTAATTTTAAAAAGCTGGCACGGAGAATAATTCATCTTTCTCATTGGAACCGCCCTGTATGATTGGAAGAACATTTTTGGACGAAATGTGGATTTTCGGCCGCTGGCTGGTTAAACCCCCTTAAACATCTTTTCATATTACATTGATTTTAATAATAAATATTAATTAAACATTGGTTTATTCTTTGGTGTACCTCTAAAATTTCTTGTTTTGGTAGGTGTACCTTGAGCACAAAAAGTTTGCGGAACACTGATGTTGAGAACAATCTTAGTATGGGTCTTTTATTTAAATTTAGTTGGTTATTAACTACCTTACTATTAGTGTTTATGGCTTTCCTTAGTTTAAGTGCCTCCAAATTGTCCAACCTTATGCCTATGTTGTTTTAATGAATTAGGGTGGCGCCCGAGTTTCTATCAAATTTATGGTCTTTTTCGATCAAGTGGTGAAATTGAAATTGCAAATGCTGAAAATCCAGAGCTGTGTAAACATTTAAGGTGTTCTTTGACACGGGTGTTTATGTTGTGTGCTGTTGTGCCAATATAAAAAAGGGACAATTAATAAATAAAATGAATAAATTCCCGGGTGAGATAGACTATCTTCTTGACGCCACCTAGCGGGAGATTTAGTACTTAACAATATCTCTCTCACAAAAATAAAGTTGGTTGTTTTCAGTTGGAAAAATGTAATAATAAGTAATTGTCGAATGAAACACTAGTATATATTGAATTATTTGGCGGGTATTAGATAAGCCGCCATAGCTCAGTGGTCAGAGCTCCTGACCGGCAATCAGAGGGACAGGGGTTCAATTCCCGTTGGCGGCCAGTATCTTTTCTCGGAAGAATTTTTCAATGTAGATGAGTGTTTCAGGCTGATAATTATTGATTATAATATTTGTTATCTATCTTCTTGTCCTTAACGTTCATTAAAAGCTTACCTATAGGTACTATTATTAGTGTAAAATGCTGGTTTGATATCTGATGGGAGATTTTTAAGGCTTTTTTGGCAAAAATTATTGATGTACAAGATTCTACGCCATTGATAAGGTTGATTATTATTACTTGGTATATTATTATTACGAGGTTGACTATTATATAAAAAATAACTTGTGGATAATTTTTTAAATTTTTGATTGAAAATTTTGTTGACTATATTTGAATTATAACCGTTATTTATTGCGATTTGTTTGATCGTAGATAGTTCTATTGCAAAGTTGGTATTTGATAATGGGACTGTAACCAATCTGTGAATCATGGAGTGAAAAGCTGAATGTTTATGGGAGTTGGGGTGGTTAGTGGAATTGTGAATCTTCTTAATGTTAGTAGAGTATTATGCTGCCCTGAAGAAGCTACGGTTGTAGCGAAACCCGGTCGGCATAAAGTATAAAAAAATAAAAGTGGTGTTTACAAAGTTATTGTTTTATTTTTAAATTATTAATGTTTATTTCTGTATCCAATCTGAGCCAATCATCTTCAGAAACCTCAACTTGTTCTTCTTGTTGTTCATCTGATGGTGCTGCTACACTATTATAACCACACTACTTAAAACAGTTTACACTGTTTACGCTTCACCTTCACCTGAATGATTAATGCGGTAAAATGATGCATAGATCAATGCAATCTACTTTTACATGGAATTAATTACAAGAAATAACGACACACACGGGAAAACGATTATTAGAGGAACGATAGATAGAGGTTTCACTGTAATCTGATATGTTTGAAGAAGAAAATAACAATTTCAGGTTTACGGATGATATGGCTGATGAAGTCCAAGGAGTGGCAGGATCCTCCGTGGTGCTGGGCTGCGGAGCTCTAGGCCGGCCAGCGCCCCGCCTGAGCTGGGTGCGCCGGGGCTCTTCCCTCCCGGCCCGGGCCAGCCCCAAGGGGGCTTTGCTGCACATCACCGACCTGCAATCCGACGATGAGGTGAGATATACCTTACTTTATATATATATATATATATATATATACAATGTACGGTATGTTTGGTGCTGCACTTCTTTTTCCCATCTCTTTGCCGCTGCAGAAGCGTTTCAGTTGCCTTGTTGACAAGTTACCATGGTAGCGGCTCACGACCTGTCAAGTTTTGTCATGTTTTGACATGTCAGATCAGAAAAATATTGATATTATTCAGGAGGTTGATTGTGATTGCGTCGCCAAATGGTTTTTTCAGTTTCACAGATGGCCTAATGGTTCGTTCGCATTGACAATTCGAAAAATATTCACCGATGGCGATTGTCAACTGTTGAAAATAACCGTTTGTTCATTATTTCGAATGATTATATTCGACAGTTTACAATGGCCAAAGATAACGGTGATTATTTTTTTAATTGTTACGCGCGGTATTAGACTATGCCATCTGCGATTTGGGGTAAGAATCTGAAAGAAGTGGAGAGCGTAACAAGATGGGAAATAATTATCAATAATGCTGACGTTGAAGCAAACACTAAAGGCCAGTCGTTTCACAGAATTGGTTCAATTCGTCAAATTTCAAAGTTAATTTTTAATTCCTTTGAAATTTCTATTCAAGTTCTGTTGTCATTTCAGGAAAGTGAAACAACTGGCCACATATGGCCATAGGTCGTTTGCGGCATCTTAATGTTATTTACAGATAGGATACAGTGCTAGCATACTCACTGGCTCCGGGTAGTTGCATATCTTGCGGGACAATCGCAGAAGTGATTATACTTACTTATTCTGTTCTTTTTCAGGGTGTCTACACCTGCGAAGCTAAGAATGTGGTTGGCACAGCCACGCGCACCGTTCGCCTGGTGGTGCTGTCAGCGCCTTCGCTGGAGGTGGCAGATGGCGGTGGTGAGATCAGAGCCGACGAGGGGGGCGCAGTCCTGCTGCCGTGCGGTCATGCCCGGGGCCACCCCACACCCGTCATCAGTTGGATGATTAACGGAGAGGACGTCACATCTAACTCTAGCATCACTATCAAAGGTGTTTACATATATTAAACAATAATAATAATGTGAATAACCTTTTTAGCGCTCTCCTTTTCTTGAAAAGGAAAAGGAAAAAAGGGCCCACTTGTCTAAAAACGGTTTCATCGGAAAAAGGATTAGTAGAAAACTTAAGTTTTTCTTCAATATTTTGAATCAGCCGCTCGAAATGATACTCTTTTTTTGCGAATAAATTAAACAAATCCAAAAACTATAAACTGGATTTGAAAGGTAATAAAATACACCTTCAAATTTTATAATTGGAAATAAACATATAATTATTGAAATATAAAAATTTCGAATGCAAACATAAGAAAGTTTTAAAAATAATAATAATCATCATAATATCTTTATTTGGAAAACAAACAGCTTTACAAAGATACATAAAAAAGTAAGAGTGCTAAAATAAACAGTAAGCCTAAAAACATGTTTTCGCTGACAAGAAAAACATAAATAAAAACTAAGAAAAAAAATATAGTTAAGAGAAGTTAAAATAAAACATAAAGAAAAAACTAGGAAAAAAATATAAGAGAAGCTAAATACTTAAATATGCATGAAAAGAATATAGAAAAACACAATAAAGGGTAAGCTTATGATCTTGTAGGAGTATGAGGATTATATGTATGTAATTAGGGAATATGTAAATATATATACCAGAAATATAACAAATTCAAATGCATTTGTAATACATAATACAATCACTGATCATTACACCACTGCAATCAGTATCCCAAACTCAACACCCAAAAAACATAAAATTAATCACAAACAGATTATCGATTATGAGGGTTTATTAAATGATCTTAATAATAAAAATTGGGAATATGTTTACAGAGAGACTGAAGTTAACAATGCTCTAAACTATTTTATTAATGAAATCAATATAATCATAACAAAACACACAATAACTAAACGCATTCCATATAGTAAAATACATCTCACACCTAAAATCTATACACAAAAGAAATCACCTTCATAAAATAGCTAAACGAGACCCATTGAACGCCACTAAACAGCAAAACTATTACCGATACCGTAATATCTGCAAAACCGTTATTCGCAAATGTAAAGAGCGTTATTATAAACTTGATAAGGATAATTCCAGCAAAAACATGTGGAATGTTGTCAGAGAAATAACTAAAAGTAAAAGAAATACTAGTGCATCTGTAACAGAATTAAATACCGGAAATTTCATTATAACTGACAATCAATCAATTGCATGTCACACTAATCAATATTTTGCATCTGTTGGGTCAAATCTAGCAAATAAAATCTTATTAGAAACCCAGAAAACGGAAGACTCTTTAGCATCGACAATTGAAACTAAGGAACAATCTTTTTCATTTAATATTAAACCAACTACTGTAGAAGAGGTCTTAAAAATTATCAACAGCCTCAATACTACACATGCAAAGGGTCCAGATAGTCTAAATACACAAATACTAAAAAAAATTAAAAATCTGCTCCGCTATCATATATTTACAACTTAAGTTTTACAGCAGGAATATTTCCTGATCACTTTTAAAAATCAATAATTGTCCCAATTCACAAAAGTGGACCTAAATCTCTTGTAGAAAACTATAGGCCAATATCACTTTTAAGCGCGATATCCAAAGTCATTGAAAAGCTTTTCAAAACTAGGTTAAACGAATATGTGGAGGAACATAACATTCTAAGTCCAAACCAATACGGCTTTCGGTCGGGTAAGGGAACGGATGATGCCATCGCATGTCTCACTGAAACTATTGCAGGGAATATGAACCGTGGCAAGAAAACTATTGCCCTTTTCCTGGACCTGGCCAAGGCATTTGACACAATATCTCACAAAATTCTTTTACAGAGACTTAGAAATATAGGAAAAAAAGGAAAAGCTTTTCAATGGATAGAAAGTTATATATCTAATAGATTTCAACAAACCAGAATTAACGAGGCTATTAGCACTTCACTAAAATACACTTTTGGGGTACCACAAGGAAGTACACTTGGGCCCCTTCTCTTTATTATATACATAAACGAACTTTGTAACCAACACATTGGTGGCAAAATTATCACGTTCGCTGACGATACAGTTATTTTGTTTGAAGGAGATGATTGGAAAGAAACACACCACCTTGCGAACACGGGTATAAACAGAGTAAAACAGTGGCTGGACACTAATTTGCTTACACTAAACATACAAAAAACAAAATATCTCACATTTAGCGCTACCCTTGCAGGTCAACCCAAAACACCTCATCACCTCACAATACATAATATTAAGTGTAGCCTTGGAAATAATAACCATACTTGTAAATGCGAAACCCTTGAATGTGTTAAATCTATTAAATATTTAGGTATAATAGTGGATAACCACCTTAAATGGAAACAACAAATTGAAAACACAGCTAATAAAGTGCGCAAGCTTATTTATATATTTATAGGATTGCGGGAAATTATAAAAACTCAAGACATTAAAAAATTGTACTACGGGCTCTGTAACTCCGTCATAACCTACGGTTGCATTGGATGGGGTGGAACAGGTATAACAACATTATACCCGCTACTGAAGGCACAGAAATCCATTCTACGCGTCATTATGAAGAAACCCTTCAGATACTCGAGCGACGCTCTCTTCAAGGAGTTTAAGGTGCTTGATGTTCGACAATGTTACATAAAAAAAATAACAATCTGCGTCCATAAAAATAAAAACAAAACGATAACAATCGATCATAATCATCAAACCAGAAGTAAAAGCAGAAACGACCTTTCTATTCCAACAAGCAATACTGCGGCTTATCAAAAAGTTTTCTCATACCTGGGACCAAAAATATACAACAAAATCCCCTCTCAATTGAAACTGTGTGAATTATCATCCTTCGGTACTAAAATTACAAAATGGTTATTAGACTTAGGTAGGACAGATTCCGAAAAATTATTAAAAAACGTAGTCTGAGTTGATTTCTTCGATTTTGTATTTGTATTTTCCTATAAATTATTTTCTTCTTTTTTTTTCTTTTTTATTTTTCTTTCTTATATTTATATATTATATTTTTATTCTATATTTTACATATACCTACCTGGATTTTATTGCTTATTACTGCTAAATTGTATTTTCATAAAAAAAAAAAAAATCTTTTTTTTTATTATTTTTCTTTCTTACATTTGTTATATTTTAGTTCTACTTTATATTTTACAAGTACCTATCTGGATTTTATTGTTTATTACTGCTGTATACCTAGAATAACACAACTTATATCCGATATTGTACCTAATATTTAAGTAACTCCCCCAATATGTACCATTATTGTTATTTATTATTGAATCCACTAATGTGAAATTATGTACACGCAACCTGCCAAGTTGACTGTCCTAAAACGGGAAACCTTCCTAGTTGGGCAGTCAAAGCTTCCTTTTATATTGTTATTTCTTGTATGTAATAAATGTAATAATAATAATAAATAAATAAATATTTCAAATTAGGAAAAGAAATCTGATTAATAATATAATAAATATAAATATGGATGTTAAGGGGTGTGTTGTGATGCATTACATTTATCTAATAGTGTTGCTTTGAATTTGTTGAAAGTTATATTGAAGATTTCTATATATAGGAGGTGTGTGTTATGATAATGGCAGGCTCGATGTATGAATTCATTTTGTAAGTAGTTGGTATTGGAACGGCTGTTATAAAAAAGGGATACGTTTCTACTATTACGACCAGGAACTCTAATATCTATTTTTTGTAAGAGATACAGGGAAGATAACGTATTATTTAGGATTTTGTATAATAACAATTGATCAGAAATAATTCTTCTACAATTTAATTTCGGGATTTTAAAGAATTGACGTATATCTTCATTTGATTGGAATGCATAAAACGACCGAAAATTTATGTAGGAGAGAAATTTTTCCTGAACACGTTCTATTCTATGAACATATGTTATATATCTTGGATTCCAAATTTGTGAGGCATGTTCTAGGTGCGGACGAACATAGGTATAATATAGCAAAATAAATGTATCGAGATAATAAAATAGTTTTGATGTTTGTAGTATAAATCCTAACATTTGGGTGGCTTTAGTGACAATGTTATTAATATGTAATTGGAATGTAAGTTTGGAATCTAAGGTAACACCCAGGTCCCGAACTGAATCACCTTACGTTTTTTCTAATTAAAATTTCTGATAACGAAAAAAAAAAAAACACATGTGTATTTTAAACATTATCGTTAACCCACTTTTTTGTCAATTCGTGTAAAAATAATTAATAAAAAAATTTCAATGTTCCATATTTTTGTTTTTCAAATTGTGGGTGGAAACTTTGGTTTCATAAAGTTTCCACCCACAATTTGAGTAAGTTTGTATTATTTTGTGGTTAAGTTATAGATTTGAATATTAAGCGTCATGTTTTTTCTTTCTAACACTGTTTAGATCATTTTTCTAACCATGATAGTAAGGGAGACACAACGATTTCTATGAGACCTATATGAGTTGTGGTGTCCCAGTGATAACGCATACAAAATAATTATAACCTAGTGTAGCAGTGAGCTTTTTTAAATATTTTAAAATCGAAGTCAAAAACTTCATAAAAATTTTGATTTACATCATATTTACTGACATTTGTGCCATTCAGTACAAAATTTTTAAATAAAAAAATGTCAAAAATTCCGCTAAGGGTTGCTGCGGCTCGGGTGATGGCCCCCTGTTACAGCCCCAGGGTTGCGGCGGTAAGAGGGCGCAGGCCGGCGGCCCATTGCCTCTCATGCCCCACCTTTCGGTGTTACTATAGGAGGCCAGACAATAGAAATACTGGCTGTGCACAAAATAATAATCTCAAACAAGTCACACGCCGAGGGCGGTGAGTCACACCTTTATCGTAATTTCACTAGCTCAAGTCGGCAATAAAGGCTCTCACTTCAGTGTCTACAGTCGACGGTAGCCTCATCTGAACAACCAGCTGGTAGTGGGATAGAATTCTCGGGTCATATTAATATAAACAGTTCATACAGGTTTGAGGTTTATTTCTACAATAAACACAGTTATAACACAAGGATTCGGTAAACCTAATCGGGTGGTCACCCGATTCTACGGTACCTCAATCTCTCTCAATCTGGTCCAAAATATTATTACGACACGGGTAAACTACATTTAAAGAATTTAACAGCACACATTGGAAGGGGGCTTACATGAATTCTCCGTCCGCCGTCGTCGTAGATTCCCGTCGAAGGCGAACCGGCTTCCACGATTTAGCAGAATCGGCCGTTGGGCTCTCGGCCTGGTAACAGGTACACATTGTTCATAGGTACACCAAGGTGTACGATTGTTTAATAATTAATCATGTCGACACGTGTACTATAACAAGAGCGGTGCCCGGGCCAAAAACAAACACGGCGGCAACCGATTTCTAGCGATCCCGGGTCACGAATGGCAGGCGTCTGGCTTGCCTTTAGAACGGCGTGTGCCTTGCCTTGCGCAGAACTGTGCGCAGTCATTGCACGCTGTTCTGTCGTTATTTTAACATTCGAAATTTTTTAGCGGTGAATTTAAATGTTATGTCATTCAAATTGTATACCGTAACAGGGTTAAGGGGACTATGATTATACATATGCTAGACTTTGCAATAAACGTACATATACAATACATGTGCTGTAAGGTAATCTTGATTAATAATAGTATGTTTGTTGCCTTTACAGATTCTGAACTGGAGATCAACCCTGTGGAGAAGCGGCACGCTGGAGTTGTGCAATGTTTTGCTGCCAATTCTCTCGGGAGCGCCACAACTGTTAAGCTTTTGCTGGTTATACCAAAGCAACATGTTTCACAGGTTAGCTACCAACTCATTTTTGAGTTATTATGCTGTGTTGCGCTTCCTCCTTCTTTCGGACAGCATTACAGTGTCATCATCAGTGCAGATGGTTGTGATTAAGCATGTCCAGACTCGTGTTCATACATTATACTTTGAGCAAAAACAAAAGTCTGTTTCCTAGCATCGTCCAGAATGAAGCAAGCCGATAAAAATTGCTAGCGATCTACTAATAAAGCAAAATATAACACCCAATTTCTCCCTATCATCCTCTTAGCTTTTTCCAAAAAAATTTTCTCTGCATATTTCCCAATGTTGGCCATGGTTCGGGCAGTTAGAACCTTTGTGAGCTTTTAAAGCATTAACATTTGTCCTTCAGATTGGAGGAAATGATCCAGGATTAGGAGAGCTGGGAACTCTGAAGCCTGGCAGTACCGGACCCAATGATAGGAGGCATCTCAGACCTAAAGGACATCATAAAGGTATTTATATAATATCAGCCATTTTAACGTTATGTCTAATTCATTTGAATTTGATTTTCGTTTTCGTTTTCGAGTAAATTGAAACCATTCAATTTACTATTGGTCAAATTCAAAATTTGAGTTGCAATGGGGTATTTGCAAGTTTAATAAACAAAATTACAGTTTTTAAGCAGGAAGAAGATTTGTTATCATTTAATTTATTTTTAAACTTTTGTTGAACCCCTATTAACCTTCCGTCAGGCGCAATGCAAATCCTAACACGATCGGGCGCAATTCATTTGTGAGATTAAATCATGGAAAAACAGATCAAAAAAGATTTTTCGTTCAATTTAATTGTGTTTGCATTCCAAAAGTCATCTAACCACTGGAGCGACGCCGCAATTTAAAACTTTTTTCTTCAATTGCTCGACATTTTTTGGTAATCATTTTGAATATTTTCCGCCCACTTTAAAAAAAAATCATACCTCCGAATTTTAATATGGAGACATACAAACTGATTATAGTTCTATACAGCCAATGAATTCACCTTTCTTTGGTCGATTATCAGATATTCGTAGGATTTATAAAAAAAAAAATTTAATATCGTAAATTTCTACTTAATTACTCACAAGTAAGAGAAAATTTGCCAAAATTGGCAGCAAAGCAATCCGAGGTATTTTAAATAGTGCCATATTGTGGCAAAAAGCGCTCCAGTAGATAAAAGAAATATAAAAGCATATGAAAAGAATAAAGTTACCTACATAAAAATCATATAACTTAAATAAAATCACCAAAGGTACTTTTAAAAAGGTTTCATGGCTTTGTGTAAAAACACTTTTTAAAAAAAATATGTTTATTTTATTTATTTATTTATTTTATTTATTTAATACATGGAAAATCGAAAGTACATATAGTTTTTTTATGATATTTCACCCTCCATGCTAGGGAAGACCCTGTGTTATGGGTAGCTAACATATGATGATGCAGTGCTGATTTTTAACAGTATGGAAGATCTGCAGTCTTTCGTGTCTAGGATGAACCAAGTATGTATGAAGAATGAGTTAATGATGAATGTATGTAAGTCATGGTGTTTGAAAGAGAGAGTACTAAAACAGTGTGCAATATAGTTGTGAATGATGAAGACTTTTAGCAGGTGGATGAGTTTGTGTATCTGGGTAGGTGTTTACGAGAGATGGGAAGGCTGATAGAGATATTGAAAGAAGGGTTGGTCAGTGGCATAGCTAGCATGGGTGGCACCCGGGGCGGATAACTTGGTGTCACCCCAAAGAAGAGAATTGTGCTCTTGGGGGTGACACTTGGCCGCCCCCTCGCTACGCGATGTGATGTATGGAACTGGCAGAAGAAGGATACAGTAGACTGAATGCTGTTGAAAGAAATGAAATGAGAAGCTTAACCCTTTGAATGGCAGGAGACCATATTTATCCCAACGCACATAGATCTCGTATAAAACGCTGTTACTCCCTTACTATCATAGTGATAAATATATTCTAAACGGTGTTAGAAAGGGAAAACACCGCGCTTTATATTCCAATTTAAAAAATAGCCACCAAAAAAGTAAAATGTCCACTTTTATGTATACAAAGTTTTGAATCGCAAATTGGAAAAAAAAATTGAAACTTCGGGAATTTTTTATAAATTATTATTACATAGAGCGACAAAAAAGTAAGAGCACAATATGTGTTATTTATACATATGTCTAATAAAATATGTATATGTTTTATTATTTTTATTAACAGTAACTTTAGTTAGAAAAAACTTAAGATGAGCCATTTTTAAAACTTTTTTATGTTTGTATGCAAAAATTTTATAATTAAAAACATATGTGTTTATTTCAAGTTATATAATTTGACATCGAATTTCATCACCTTTCTAAAACAGTTTTTAGTTTTTGAATGAGCTTAGAAATATTCCAAATATTTGCATTTTATTGTAAAGCGAAAATATTTTGACCATCTGAAAAAAATGCCAAATTTTTGAAGGGTTAATGAGTAAGATTAAGGAAGGGACCCTCAGATGGTTTGGGCACGTAGTGCGAGTGAACAAAGAAAGTAGTGTAAGAAGAATATATGACGCAAATGTGAATGGTCAAAGAAGTCTGGGACGTCCGAGGAAGACATGGCACAATCATGTGAATCAGATATCATAGTCGGGCCATGTCAAGAGTCAGAATAATAGAAGAGTGTGTATGAGACGATGTATCAATGTGAATGAGGCAAAGAGTGTGTGCCTAGACCGAGTTGTTTGACAGTTTGTCCTCTCTGCCTACCCCTGCCGAGAAATGGTGTGATGGTTAGTTAGTTTAGCTAACATAACATAATACCATAAAATAACACTGTGACTGGTCAAGAACAAAAAAAATGCAATAAACAGATATTTTATAATGGAATGCAGTATTGTATGGTATCATAGTGCTTTCACACAAACGAAGTATTGAATTCCGTAAGTCTAAACTTAAACTTTAGGTCGCACAGTTTACACCCGTGCTGTGCAAGAGGGTTCCCTACAGAGCGTCGGACCATCCCGAATTGAAACATTTACATACATAATCGGGCGCAATTCATCTGACAGATTATTGCATACCTAGCAGCGACCCACAATGCGCTAAACTGGGCCTCTGTGAGTGGTGGGGAAGAAGAAAAAGTCAGAAGGACACGCTCGATCGGCGATATTTACCCTTTGGCACAAAAATAACAGATCACTTCATCTCACAGATTAGTTGCGCCCGACGAAAGGTTAAGAATGACAATGAACTGCTACAACTCAGAGTTGCACATCCTACCAAGACTCCATATTTTTTCTCTGATATTTACGTCTTTAAGATGAAAGAAGGATTAGGCCCAGGTGCTTGAATTCCCGTAACATTTGATGATCTTAGATGTGATGACGTCACATTTGATAGCGTCACGTTTGAGAACATCACATTTGAGAATGTCACATTTTTTGAGGACATCACATTTGACGATGATACACTTGACAGTGTCTCATATTACGTTGTCTCATTTGACAGTGTCACATTTGACAATATCACATTCGAGGACTTCACATATGAGGACATTTCATTTAAAGACATCACATTATGATGGCATCATGCGGTCATGTTTGACGACGTAATATTGACAAATCATATTGACAAGTCACATTTGAGGACTTCACATTTTAGCATGTCGCATTTGATGACACCACATTTGACGACATCACATTTGATGACACTGCATTTGACGACGTTACATTTGTCAAATATGATTGGAAGACAGTTTTTCTCTGATTGGTTCTCTCTGGCAGAGCTAGATTATGATGTGGAGCCCTCATGTAAAGCTCTAACTCAGAAATTGCAAAAATTAAATTAGTTCACTATGGTTTAAGACAATCCACTTGTTGACATTGTATTTGACAATGTCAGATTCAAATTCATATTTGACAATGTCAGATTTGACAATATTTAGACCTTTACCACTTAATGTCTTTTGCAGTGATGATCCCCCCGTCGCGGCCCAACGTGACCCGCCTGACGGACGAGAGTGTAATGGTGCGCTGGTCCGTTGAGCACAACACCGGCCTGTCCATTGAGTTCTTCAAGGTGCAGCATCGAGACCTCAATCAGGTACCTTCATCTAAAAGGAATACATGACAAAACAGAACATTTTCAAATTTAAAAGAGTAACTTAACCTAACCCAGGGTTTCCCAAACTGTGTTCCGCGGAACACCAGGGTTCCGCCGAACCTGAGTAGGGGTTCTGCGAGAATTCGTCAGAAGAATTTCACTTAATTTAAAATACACACATTCATATTTCAAAACTACTGATATTAGTATTCACAAGAAATTATTATTTCTATAAATATTTCACGAATAGTTCTTAAGTTAGGTGCTAGATCCTTCCGGGTAGAGAGACTAAGCTTTATGGAAGTTGAAAGAGCCGTTTATGCTGTTATTGCAGTAAATCTTCATTTTACATACAAAAGAAAAATCTCTGAAGTTAATTACTATGCTTTATAACACTGTGGTAAGAGTCAATAATATGAACATCTGTGCGATGTGGAAACAATAACGAGATGACGGATCTGCATTTGTTTCATGAAATTTCTGTTCCCAAGGAACCCAATCATATTTTTTACGATATCGACTTTACCTGGAAGTAAAATAACGTAAAATCAATCAGTCTTACATCCTTGTTAGTAATTAGTCGAACCATAAATGCGCATGGTGCCGTAAATGTAGGTGAAAAAAATAATGATTTTGGATTTCATCAATTCAATCTAATCATTTTGATTGTTTTCCTGCCTTTCGTGAATGTTTGAATGGATAAATTTTCAAAGTGGATGAAGAGGTTTCCAAAGAATTTTAAGAATTCCTGCATAACTTGAAAACAACTATACTGCAATATTTTCCGAAAACTACTAAGAACGATCCCTGGGTTCGGAATCCATTTTCTGTGACAGCTAAATCAGTAGGCTTAAGTACACGTACCACCATATTAGCTCTTTATCGATCACCAGCTACAATTAATATTAATCCTTTTCTTGAAACGCTTTCTAATGAGCTCAATCTACTAAAAAACACAAAAATGTATTCCTTATCGCAGATATAAATATTGACGTATTAGAAAATGGTCATCCCAATAGAATTGAATATCTGCAAACCCTATCCTTCCAAGTACTGAAAAGTATGATAAATAAACCTACACGAGTAACTAATGACAGCAAATCTTGCATCGACCACATATTCAGTAAGACTATTAAATCAACCAATTCTATCATATTCACCTCTACTCTAACCGACCAACCACTATACAACAATATTATCTATTACAAAAAAGAAAATACAAAGATTGTAGCCCAATTATCGTGCAAAAGACAGAAACCAAGTGGAATGAAGTAAAACAACAGTTACTCAATACAAACTGGGTAAGCCTACTGGAGAACCTTGTTGCAAATAATACCTGGAGTAAATTCATTGAACATATAACTCACACCATCATGTTAAATACCAAATCAATAGAAAAAAAGATTTCACATAAAAACCAACATCTTAAACCATGGATAACTCAAAGCGTTATAAATTGCATTAAAACAAGAGATATTACACAGGAAAGTTAAATTAAATCCTTGTGATATTTTTATACAACGATTCTATAAAAGGTACAGAAATATTTGCAAAAATGTTATACGCAATGTCAAAGAAAATTATTATAAGAAGAAAATAGACGAATGTAACAATGACCCGCACAAATTATGGAAGATCATTATGAAATTACAAATAATGCAAAATCATCCCATTACAAGAACATAGACGAATTAACAGTTGAAAATACCCAAATCTCTTTCGCAAAGCATCCGGACAAAATTCTCGAATACGTAAATGAATGTTTTACTAATATGTATAGGGTTATAATTGGCAAAGAAAGTCAGACAACTAATAACTAGCATTTTACCGGAAGAAAAGGAAAGTATTAACCAGATAGATAAATTAAAGTTAACTGATGTAACAAATACTGAAATCAGAAACAAAATTGTATCCCTTAAAAATCCTAATGAATACAAATCAAGAATAAAAATATGGCTGAAAGAGGTCAATTAAAAAACCGTAAAGAAGACACTAAAAACGACATAGAAGACAAATAAACTATATTTAAATAACTTTAGTCTGCCTCTGCACAGAACCCCCTAGTGAAAGAAATACAATATTTCATACTTAATTTCACCACTATATTTTGTATGACAATTATTTTATATAGTCCCTAAAATAAAAAAAATAAAAAACTAATTTCGCAATATCGCAAATATTGATACTGCATCCGATACCGCAATATTGCGATATTGAATGTATACTGCGGTATTGCATGTTCTATTTGGCACACTACATGTCAAAAGCATATCAGTAGGAATCTGGGGGTCAGTGTGTCCAGGAGTGACGGACTGTTTGTGGGCAGACACATCTGCCGCCAAGATCCGAACAAACTGCTAAGTCTGCTAAGTCACCAAACGTAGCAAACCACTTGGAAACAAATGTAAAAATCCCACAAAAGAAGTGCCGGTTTCATAATAAAAATGCACCTATGGCAGAGGTGCATTTTTATTATGAAACCCGGTGTGCCCGGAGTGGCGGTACCCATAATAATAATAATTGGATAATTTATAGAGCGCCGTTTATGTGAAAAATTACCTCAAGGGCGCTGTACAATTTATACCCACCATACCCACCTCCCAAATTGAACACTGTTCTATTTTATCCTGTTTCCGTACAAATCACAAGTGTATCCCACGCACTGAAGAATTAATATCAGAATTAATCCCATAGAAGTGTGTGTAAACTCGATTTTAGCTTACTTTGGGTGAATTGTGATGCATATTTTCAAATTACAGTCCAGATCCTCTGACTTCCTATTTGGAGCTGTTTGAAAAATTAGCTGGCCCATATAATAATAATAACGTAATATTTGTATAGCGCATTTTTGTGCGCTTAAAATGTTTTATGCAACAGAAGAATGCAGGATTCCGTTTGTTCTAATCTATCTTTCCAATTAGGAATTAAAAATCAATTCGAATTAATGTGTAGCAACCGACGTAATGACTTGGTGCTTACTTAGCATTATAATTTCAAACCGTTAAATGCTTAGGGTCTATGAGTTAAAAGTTCTTATGTAAATTAGTAAATTTGATAAATTCGTCAAAACATCCATCAGTTCCAATTTTGAAAGGTTCACGGTTGTACAGATTTTCGGACGAACTCACAAAGGAGAATATGTTATCTAATGATAGTTGTTTGTTCAGGGTTCCGGAGGCAGATCCCGGTGGCAGACCAGCAACCAGGATATAGCGCCGCATGTTCGATCTTATGAAGTCAACAATTTGCTGCCTGACCACTATTATAAGTAAGTTCTGTCAAACTACCTTAACCTTTTGGGTATTTTTGTGCCTTCTAGTACACAGTACATCGAAGTCTTTTTGTGTCCTTTACGGCACAAATTGAGATGGACTCATAAAAGTCGTTCTATCTCCTTTTGTGTTATGGTGAAATATATGATTATTGGAAAGCGGCAACGCCACGCTTTGTATTTGCATTTAAAAGTTTACTACAGACACTCCAAAAAGTCAATGACTGCCAAATTTTACATGTTTGAAAAATATTTGTTTTTCTAAATTTTATGAATTATTTTTATGATAAACGAAATAAGTGAAGTGACAATAACCTTTATGTATATCAAATTGTGTAATAAAATACATTTTTTTTAGTTTCGTGTTAAGTGGTAGTTTTCCAGTTTACATGAATAAAAAGAAATCAATAAACGATTTTAAAAATTCCTTTATTTTTGGAATCTAATTTTAGTATTTTGCATAATATGTCGTCTATGTGTTTGCTTTCAAAAATAGTATTTAATTTTGGGATACATTAAAAAACAGCTAATCTATTTGAAATTGAATACCAACCGAGAACATTTCTAAATAAATCATATTTCTGACAGGAATTTACTTGACAAAACCCATTGATATATATACACTAGATCAGCAATATCTAGATTGTGATTATAAATTAGACCATTTAAAAGAAACCTAATAGAAAATATTTAATGTGGAGGGAAAATTGAACTTACTAGGTGAGTTTAAAGGGAGGCAATACTGAGAATAGTTCCGTTTTTAATGTTTACGATTTTATAATATTATTTTTATAAATCCTAGGAATATGTGATAAACAACCAAAGATACCTTATTATCGCATTTTATGAAGTATAAACACATGAGGTGGGTAGGGTGGCAATTTTATTTTGTATGAAAGGTAAAAATCGTAATTTTTAAAAACATTTAAATATTTGTGCATTACGATTGTAATGTTTATTCTTCGTTATTTTAAAGCCTAATATTTATTCTACAAAATGGTGCATATTTTTTTTGTATGATTATTTAAAAACATGTGTAATTTTTGAACTGTTTCTAGGCATACTTTATTTTTCCAGAATGTACACTTTTTTGGGAAATACTCATATAGAACTATGATCAGTTTGTATGCCTCCATATTAAAATTTGGAGGTATGATTTTTTAAAGGTTGGCGGAAAATATTCAAAACGGTCATTAATATATCACAAGCAATCTGAGAAAAAAAATAAAAAACGCGCCGTCACTCCAGTGGTTATAGAAATAAAATAAAAATGATAATTTGATTCATTTAGACTGATTGTTCATATTGTATTTCCTCCTCAGGTTCAGAATTGCAGCGGCTTACAGCAACAACGACAATAAACTGGGCCCCAACTCCAACCGCTTCCATCTGCAGCGGGGCGCAGGGCTGGCCAGGGCCCCCCCGGCGCCTATCCTCACAAGGGCAGAGCCCCTCGCTGCCACAGAGATACAGCTGCACTGGGAGGTAGGAACAGGCGTACATGGTGTGGATTGAGGCCATATTCCCTCTGGCTCCAAGCAATTGTGACCCTTGTCCTTGAACCTTGTAACATTAGTACTGTATCAAAGTATAACTAACCATCAGATATAACAGGTAGATGTCGTCAACATCACTATTGACAAATAATTACATCATCAGTGGGATATACATAATTGATAATACAATAATTTTCTTTATGTGTTTGAGGGAGATGTATGATAATGATTGTATGTTCCCTTTGTGGGGGTACAGACATACATTCACCGTTTGTCTCATTTTCGACTGTTATTTAGTGTGTAAGAAAGAGCGGCAGCATTATATGTTTAAGAACAAAAATGAAAACCATCAGCGCATTGACATTTGACGTTTTTGAATTTTTGGAATTCACTCACACTTTCAAAATTATCATTACGGCAAGTAGTATTTGTAGGAGTCTACGGAGACGTCACGATGCGGTGTGTGAGAGAGATGAAAGAAAATTACTTTTTTCCTGTAGAGGAAACAGACCTACTTACATTGTGTATCTTTTGAAAGTGCTGCAGCTGTTCCTTAACATAATAAAGAACTGCAGCATTATTGTGTTAAGGAACGTATACAACACTCGCTTACTGACTCAAGAGGAGTGACCCTAACGGATACCTGGTCGAACAATGGATCCCCCCACTCTTCCTCTCCACCACAGCACAACTACCCTTTTTTTGGGTCCCCCCTTGTAGGTATATATTAAAGCAAATTTTGAATGAAATTAAATCGATGTTGAGTTATAGAATATATGGGAATAATCAATCTTTCTCATCGGAACCGCCCTGTACAAGCGCAAGACCGTCTTTCAACAAAATTTGAATTCTCGGCCGCTGGTTAACGGGCCTTAATGATAGCGGAGCTGGTGTTTTTTGAATTGTCGTCAAAGCCTAGTACCACTACATACCATTATTTTTGGGATTGCCATATTCCCACTGGCTCTATAATTGTTAAAAGATTGTAATTTTACGATCAAATCTTCTTTTCTACCTATTAGAATTAAATCACCGTCACTTCCAGGTCCCGCACGCCAATGCAAGCGGCAGTGGCAGCGGCAAGGAGACGGCCATCGACGGCTACTACGTGTACTACCGTCTGGCGTCGAGTGCTGGCGAGTACCTGAAGGCGGCGGTGGAGGGCGGGGACGCCCGCTCCACGGTACTGCGCCACCTCGCCCCCGGCGCCCTCTACGAGATGAAGCTGCAGAGCTTCACGCCGGCGGCCGCCAGCAATTTCTCTGCTATCATCACGCAGAAGACCTTGAGTGAGTTTCAAATGTTTCATCAAATGCCTTGTGAACCTACACTTTCCTCGTTCACATCTCCTTACCTTTCCCACTTGCTTCAGGCGAACAAACGTAACCCAAACGCCTTCCCCGACCACCTCTGTAGTTTAGTGGTTATGATCCTTGGCTACAAATCAAGACTACATATGTTTAAGAACATAAATGAAAACCATCAGCGTATTGACGTTTGACCTTTTTGAATATTTGGAATTCACTTACACTTTCAAAATTATCATTACATCAAGTAATATTTGTAGGAGTCTATGGAGACTTCACGATGCGGTGTGTGAGAGAGATGCAAGAAAAAAAAAATTTCCTTTGGAGGAAACAGACCTATGTACATTATATGTGTATCTTTTGAAAGTGCTGCAGCTGTTCCTAACACAATAAAGAGCTGCAGCATTATTGTGCTAAGGAACGTATATTTATTACCTTTTTTATGCCGTCACGGTACCTACCATAACCGTGAATCATCACGGTAATTTGATAAGCGCTCATTGGCTAAAGTAAGCAGTTCATATGCTTCCATAATAACATTTGTACGTATGATATTAATTAAATTAAATGGCCAAATCGGAACACCCGGAGATCTCCATCGCTTGAGTGGATAGGTTTACGTCCATCAGGAATTTCATGAGATAATGGGCTCTAAAGTGTCTTCTTCTGCATGTACATATTATGCTATGCTCTCTGTCCTAAATAAATAATAACAATTAATGTTTGTTTTTCCAGAAGCTCCAGTGGTGGAGAAGGTTCTGGAGTCTGCATCGTATCCCTCGGGGGAATCATTCTCCAGCGGCGGTGAGGGCTCTGGGGACGGAGGCCAGGTGTACCTCATTGCCGGGGGCGCTGTAGGTCTCGCCGTACTGCTAGCCGCAGCCTTCATCGGTCTCATCGTATACAAGAAGAAGAAAGGTGAAAATACTGACATATTTTGACAATATATTTTGGGCGTGACTAATTTGGTATTGCTCCGCTTAAATATTTCTATCTTTTTAACCTCTCATCTGTGTTATGTATGAAGGAAATTGTCAGAATCGCTTGCGCCAATATCAATCTGGGACCTTAGTTCTATTTGATTTTTGTAGCTACTCTGAAAGATTTTAAAAGAATTTTCTATGAAATTTGCAGGTGGCTTTTGGCAGCTCTGCTGTCAATGGCAAAAATATCGATATTTTATGTTTTCAAATGATTATAAATATCATTATTTCTTTGAAAATTCCTTTGAATTGTGTTTTTTTCATGTTGGGTATGTATTCAGGTTTGTGTAGAAATAATTAAATCATTTTATTTTTTGTATGAATATATTTTTGAAAATTTTATTATTTCCAAAATGGAAGATTTTAATTTTTTTTTTTTAGTTAGTTAGCTCTATTCTGTAGAAAGTACTTACGATATTATCATGTAATATACTGGTAAATAGAAAACAATAGTAAAAAAAACAATAGCTTGGTTTTTATATCGATATTTATATTTATTTGACCAGAACTCATCAAGATAATTTTCACACGGTTTTAGAAATACCATCCCACATTCAACAGGTTAATAAACTAACACTAAGTTTCTGGCTCAATGCAGAGTCTCACTCTTGAGGACGACATCACAACCTCGTGTACTGTAGAGCGAGCCAAAACACACCTCTGGAGAGAGCTACATACTTTGTGGCGCTTCCGAGAGAATTGGCTGCAAAAAATTGCACCACTCCCGCTCGAAAATTGCACTTCTCCACTGGGTAAATCTTCAGTTCAGAACCTGTATCAACAAATAAATTATGATTAACTGTTGTTTCAGGAGCTGCTCCAGACAAAGACAAGGGTGAACACGGCGAAGGGGCTGCAAGGGGTGGAGGGGAGCTGTCTAACGGCTTCCTGCCCTCCTCGCCCCCCAAGCCCTCCATCACCATCACGGCCAACCCTCTGCACCTGCATCCTGAGGTTAGGTCCGTCTCACTCTCTCTGCTATTTTACTCATCTATTAGTCTTAGAAGCCACTTTCATCCATTATAACCAACATCCACCTTTCTCTTACAAACCCACCCACTTGCATACTTATTTACCTACCATCATCCCATGCTCTAGTCCCACTTAGCGAAACTTCATTCACCCATCAATTAATACTGTATGAGCTACTAGCACTAGAGTCATCTATGCTAAGTAGCTTGAACTATCGCAAAACCCAAATTCATCTCTGATAAACTCATTCTCTTCCTCAAATCCTTTTGTAATCTCTTAGAAACATACTCTCATATTGTAGAACCATTTGCATTTCTCAGAAAACTACTATCTTCTCAGTATTATTGAACCAAACAAACTCTTTTTGAAATATTTTATTTTGTTTTCTCTCAGTTTTCTAGTCTTAATTTTATTTCCTTAATGCTTCTAAATTATTATTCATTCATTTTGCACTATTTTTATGTTTAAAATACAATATTCTTTTTCATTTGCGCAGGGAGAAAATGTAGATATGGAGATGTCGTACATTTCTGCTCAAAACAACAATTGTTCAACGCGATCACCGCGCTCATCCGCAGAAATGGTGGTCGCCAATTCCTGCGGAGACCAACTCCGCAAACAGAGTCCGATTCCCTCCACACCAACCAGAGAAAACTACGTCTGATAATGATAAACTACCATATAATACATATGAATAAAACCAGTGATAAGTGAATATTAGTTTGGAAAATGTCTCAAGTGTGGACATATTATTAATTAATTGTGCTTTCTGGAATCTATAATTCATTTTACATTGAAAATAGACATCCTGCACACGAAACGGATGGGGATTTCATCCCCAACTGCAAGTCTGAAGTTACTGTTAATCGTTTATCGCATGTGCACTGCATGGGCGACAATCTCCGTGTGTGTTCCACGAAGTTACGCTAAAACACTGTGTTAAAATTTTCAACATTCGGTTGAAACGACTGGCATTGTACAGGTTAAAAGTGTATTGATTCTGTGCTTCAGAACACTGTTGGTCGTGTAGTTGTGATATCGATCGATAAGTTTAACTCATTCACGTTGTATTGATTCATCAATATATTGAGTGAATCCAGTTTGATTTGTTTTGAACTGTGGTACTCGATTGATCACACACCTTTAAACCATGTGAAGGAGAAGGTGAATGAGTGGTGGGTCACGATTTCAAGGATTTTAGATAGTCAGATCTATCATTAGTATTTAATTCAGGTATTCATATTATGAAAAGCAATCTCTCTAGCTCACCTAGCCTCTGATAGGATATGACAATGTGAATTGTTTCGTGATTGCATCGTTAATCCGTCCATTGATTGATGCCGCGCTAAATGACTACTCTATTACTGTGAGCTAAGATTATCCTGGTTCCTAGACTGATATAGATAGTTGACTTCTCGCATACAACTTGGTACAAACAACTTTGTTCGTAAGTTAACTTTTTGAAATTGACTTTCTTATGTGTTGACGTGTGGAAAACAACCTTATTTGTAAGTTAACTTGTTATTGTCTTGCTTCTGTGTTGACTTGTAGAAAATAACTTGATTGTAATTTGACTTCTAGCAAGCTACTATAAAATCAAGTTAGTCAAATTTTCAGAAAAGTGAATTGTTCTGGTGTTTTTGTACTGCCACATCTAATGATAATTTTAATATTCGGTACCAGCCACGTTGCCTACATATTTTCAGGAAATTTGATTAATCCTGGAATTATCAAGGAATCTATTTATGTATATAAGTATATCAGATACATTTTACATAATTTCATCCCATTTGGAACTGTGATAAATGATACCTTTAGCGATTTTTGAAAAACTTGACTCTTATGTAACACAATTTAAAAAATCAACAGAAAAAATGGAAACTTTTTTTATATACATAGTTAAAATAAAATCTTGATAACTAATCGAAATCCCTTGGCTATTTAGAAATTTTAAACAAAGGGGAAATGCTCAGAAGTTTCTGGAATTACTGATGAATTTAAAATGTAATTCTGAACCTTTTCTATGCATCAAAAAATATGTATGTATCACTTGTGTCACAAGTTGGGTTCTTTATCGTCGATCTAATTTATGGCTTTAAACAAGAATCATCATTTGATTTAAAATTACATCATTTATGTCTTCAAGTATCTTATGTTCAAATGTAAATAAAAGTTGGGAATATCAATGGGACTCGATAAATCATGGAAGCTTATCTTAATAGTGTAAGATACAGACGACAACATAAAAAGGGTTTTAAAGTTAAAAAAAAAACACTTACATTTTTTTACGTAAATAAGTAATTAAAAGAATTTACTTACAATGATATATTTCAATTATTGATAAGACAAAAGTGTACCTTTACATATTATGCTTGTAACATCACTAAAATCACTAAAACAGTAAAGTTTTACCCAATGAGGTTACAAAACACCTAGACTTGTTATTGTCTCACAAAATAAGATAAAATGTGGCAAGTAAAAGTGACTATATTTCCTATAAATTCTTAATTCAAATGTTGTTCATGTAATGACAAAGAATGACATTAAAAAAATGTGTGTGCGAATGGAATAAACAATAGAACTTGGCGCCGTTTTCGTATTCAAAAGATGCGTTGAACTGTACCTCAAGACCGATTAGAGTACAGACCTCGGCGCTTGATGGATTTTGAGGTGTCAAGATGATTAACTCAGTTCCACGTCATAATAGAGCAATGACAGTTTGCAAATGGCGGTGATTGTTGTTGATACTCGTTGTTACTGCTTGTTTATATGTTGTTTTACCGCAAGCATATAAATAAACAGAATGATTTGACTATTTTAAACAGTGAGTTTCCTTAGTGACAGCAGCGACTTTGGCATTTGCTCGCCCATACCTGTACTCTAGTCGGCCTTGCATTTTCTCTAATGAAGTATAAAATCTATAATAATAATAATAATAGGTAATTTGTGTGTATTTACAGATGGAATGTTATTCCTTGGCGTTAACTAGTGTTTGCTGAGTAATAAAAACACTTTCTCATTAAAAACGAGGGCATTTTGGTGAGCACAAGACCCTACGCAACGTATGACACTTTGGTATTAAAACTACAAAATCGAATGCACTACAATTGATTTACTTTTTGCTTGCCACTTTGAAATTTCAACTTTGATGATTTTATGTATTTAGCAGAATAGATATTAGTCCATGACTGTAGTGGGGGATAAAAGAAGGCCTTTAGCTTGCAAAAGGTCATGTAGTGGCAATTTTGATATATGTTGTTTAGATTGGGACTCTAACAAAAAAAAAATTCGACCTTGGGGGGTCGAGCTCTAGCCGCCATCTTGAATTCAAGGTGCCAAAATTTGTTTTTTTTTTTTTTTAATTATTGTGCAATTGTTGATCTTACAACCAAATTGTTAAAGATAAACTTAAAGAAGGTATAATTTCTAATATTTATTGGTTTAAATTTTTTTTGTAAGTCTAATAGGTAACGAGTTACAGGCGCAGAAATGTAAATATTATAAAATGGTGAAATTCTCAATTTTTGTTATTTTTTCGGGCTATTCATTACTTAATTATAATAATTTTGTAAACTCATTTCCACACCACCATGAGGTAGAGAAAATGGCGCATTTTTTTAAAATTGTGGTATCCCCAGTAGGTCTTCTCCTTCTTCAATGGAACTACAACAGCCCATTTGGAGCCTTGGCCTCCTTCATTTCTGCCCCTGTAACTCGTTACCTATTGACTTACAAAAAAAAATTTAAACCAATAAATATTAGAAATTATACCTTATTTAAGTTTATCTTTAACAATTTGGTTGTAAGATCAACAATTGCACAATTATTAAAAAAAAAAAAAAAAAAATGGCACCTTCAATCCTAGATGGCGGCTCGCACTCGACCCCCCCAAGGTCTTTCCATAGATACCCCATCTTAACAACATACATCATACATGACTGTTTGCAAGATAAAACTCCCCACTGACTGGACTATATGATATAATTGTAATAGTTCACATCTACAAAAAAAGCAAACAACAATTGGATATATATTACTCTGCGATCATCTCCATTTGAGAATCTTATTAAATGCGCCTGGACAATCGTGTGAAGTAGAAAAGTGGAGTGAAATTTAATCAAAACATTTAATTTACTCTCCGAGATCCCTTTTAAGCTTTGTATCATTTGGGAATTATTATTTATTAAGGATACATTTCGCAAGATGTCAGTAATGTGAAGACTTAAGATTATTTAGTATAAGTTTAACCGTCCTCAAGTATGTTTCATACACATGACGCTGGAGAAACTTTGCTGCACATAATGCTGGGTATAAGTTAAGTACAGTACATTCCTTCATAGCTTCAGACTTAAATTTGATTTAAGTATTAATCTCGTATTTGGACATTTGTATAGCTAACTTCAGTTAGCAGAGTTCAATCAATTTCAGACACGATATACTTGTATAAACCACATGCAGATTGCATACAAGTCAACTTCTCGCTTACAATATGTTAAAAAGGCAAAGCGACATGTTGAAACTTTATGCAAACCACCGAAGTACCAAGATATTTACAAAAAAAACGTCTTGAGTGCTGGAGATTTCCGTGCGTTTGGTTTTGAATTAGCCGTGCTCATTCAAAAAATCATACCTGCATACTGATATGAAAATAGATAAACTGCTTACTGTCATTATTAGCCAATGAATTTACATCATTTACCTTATGTTTGTAGATTTTGTAAAAAAAATTAAAATCATAAAATTCACAAACTCGTGAAATTTGAATACATATTTGTAAACAAAAATCGTTCAAAACTGTATTCATTATAGAATATTTATGATAATTTTTTTATAGTTCGTAATTAACAAGATTTAAAAAGAATAATAAAAATTTAATATGTTTCTTTGTTATGAGTCACTCATAGTCACTCAAGTCACTCATCAATGAGTAACTGAATTTTGTTATTATTAAAAACCGCACACATTACGACATTATGCCGCTCAGAAAAAAGCATTTCTCTGACAGGTGCTAATAAAACTACACTTATTTTTAAATCCAGGACTTTGATATAATCTTAAATAAGTAGAGAATTCAATACAAACACATTAATCTATAACAGAGTTTGCCTAAAATAAACTTCCATGGGTTTTTAACCACAACTTTATTACACCACCACTAATTTTATAAAAATATCTCTTGATTAACAGTAAAAGCATAATGTCAGCTTGCAACTGACCAACGTAACGGGCCTTGGAAAGGTTAAAATATACATATTCTAATTAATTTTGAAAAGTGCCATTGTGGGCGCCTAGCGTTCAAGGGTGAAAGCTATCTACCCACATTTTGAGGGACCATCGCTCCAGTGGCTAACGAAGTATAGCAAATTTTTATAAACCAGCGTGTTGGTTACTGGCACATTAAAATGTGATAATTTTGCTTGCTTGAAAGTGACTGTTATTTGTAATATCGACTTGTGGAATACTTGCTTGCTAATTTCTCGCGTAGATTGACTTAGGCATGTCTTATTATAAGTCTCGTGACCTGTATACGTACTTAATATTGTATCTTATATATAAGGATTGATGAACTAAATTTTTTACATTTTCAGCAATGAATATTCATAGAGATTGAATATATTGTCGAAATAATGTCCTCAAACACAGCCCTCCATACTAGAAACAAATGTTCTAAAAGTATTGCTTAAAAATCAAATTATAAATAAATTTATTATTATTATTAATATGTAAATACATCGATTACAATGTTTTAATTAATTAAGAATTTATGTTTTCTACATACTTTTATTATGAACAGCTTGGCTGGTGAATAAGGTAAATGTTACATAATACTTTTTAAGAATTATTTGGTCGCTAGTGTGGAGGGTATTTAAGAGAATTTTTTTACATTATAAAATAATTTATTTATTATTACTCTAATACATTAGGATTAATATTATTCTGCTTATGATGGTAAAAGCCGTAACTTGCCATTTTAAAATAATTAAGTAAATAGTTAAGCTACAGAACCTTTCACCGTTCAGAAGATATAAAAGAGCTATTTACAGTGTAACTCTCTTGTAAGGTTTTCCATTTCCATTATAAAAAAACTTATTATGCATGAAAATTTTGTAAGAGGGTTTAACTGTATGAAAATATGATAATGTCCCACTGCTGGTAACACTATATTAACTCTCGGTGTATTCTAATTGCCAGCTTTCGGACAAAAAACAACGGGTGGCAGGTAACTTGTTTGGGCCTAGATAAAATGTAACCCCTACATATTCAGTAGGCACTGTCATATTATTTTTTCAACATTTGTATTTTTTAAATGTACCTACTTCATAAAATGAACTGATTTATGTATTGTGTAGCATTTAACAATTCCTTTTATCTAAATCAATAATTTCCACAGGTAGAAACAAACTTCTATGATCATTTTCAATGAAAATTACGCACATCAAAATTGTTTGCAGTGAAACTCTCTTATAAGGTGTAAAAAGGTTATAGTTATCAGGAAAAAACTTCATATGTATTGACGACCTCCGTAGTCCAGTGGCTAAGACTCTTGACTCACAATCCGGAGGTCGCGGGTTCGAACCCGGCGTGCGCAAATAAATTTTATTTGATTAATTTGTGTTATTTCACAATTAATTCATTTAAAAATAATATATAGTATATTTGCGGCACATTCCAGAGTGGAAGATACTATTCGTATCGCCCTGGTGTAAGACCACCATTCAGAATTGAAACGTTGCTTGAAAATGGCTTTAGCCGTGTTTAGTGACCAGATCTGAATAGCCAGGTACTTCCCAACCTTCCTCTTCCCCACCTCCTTCCCCTCCCCACAACCTTCAGCCTCACAACATACCCCAATTGGGGATGCCATAGTCTCACTGGCTCCAGACGGGAGCAGTTGAGATTCTTGTGCGGTATTCACTGTAAAAAAAAAAAAAAAAAAATATATGTGGGGAACTCTTATAATAATATACAGTGGAACCCCCTCTTAAGAAGTTCCCAGGGACCGGAAAAAACAAACTTCAGCAAAAAGCAGAAAAACCTTATGTAAGGGAAAATTTGGGCTAATTTTGGGTCGATAGACTAAACAAACCAAACTTCTTAAGAGGGTTTTACTATATGTGGAATAAATTATTATGCCACTTTTAAATTTCAATTCTCAAGGGACCAAAAAATAACTTTTTAAGCGTGAAAACTTCTTATGTGGTAACCTTTTAAGAGGGTTTCACAGAATATTCTATTGTAATAATTTTTTTTTACCTATAACTTATAATTTTCTCTCGTATAGAACAAATAACAACAACAATTATGATAATATAATATTATATTATAAAATTTGTAATGTCATAATTTTACAAATGAATTATTAAACATTTAAATTTATTTTCATTTCCTATAAGTAGGTATGATTCCATCGCTCAAAATAAAACTATTTGTACATTGAATATGATACATGAACGAACACCTTGACTGAAGTGTAAAAAAAATTATCATAGAGCTATTGAAATTTTAGTATGTATGCTCTTGAATAATAAAAAAAAGGGAGATTT
Organism: Limnephilus lunatus; assembly: GCA_917563855.2. Lineage (NCBI taxonomy): Eukaryota > Metazoa > Arthropoda > Insecta > Trichoptera > Limnephilidae > Limnephilus > Limnephilus lunatus. The sequence continues at coordinate 69,559,147 of OU830602.1, forward strand.
TATGGCATGAAAGCATGCCGACTGTCACCGAGCTACGAGGTTGTACGTAGATGCGATTTGCAACAGTATGGGTGAACGATGTTGGTGACACTTGTGGGCCAGATTAATTCGATTGAATAATGGTTCACAGTCCATCTCCTTTATTTCTATTATCTATGAAAATGCCCAATAAATGTCGCTAAGTGTATTTTACAAAATTACTGTGACCGGTAGGAAAGCCATAGCCGTGAAATAAGATAAATATTTTTTTTATCAGTCTTAAAATCATTAACAGTTACCTATGTAGTACATATTATGAAGATTAGAACACATTAAAAATTTATTAATAAACTGGTTAATTCATCGAAAACAACAGAAAAAATGTAACTACATAAACATGGTGTCCGGAAACTCGCAGTACAAACGGGAACTGTAAATCTATATAATATTTGGAATTGATTTTGTGGTATAACTTGTTTGATTTGAGCTTTCGTTTTCGTGTACATCAAAAAAAATCTGTCACTATCAGTTGAGGCCCCTAGAAACAAAGACGGAAGTGTCCACCACACGTCAAAAATGAGTTGATATGCAGTTTCATAGAGAAAAGTTCATTCTTTCTCCATTATATATCTGTTTGTAACATAAACGTCATTAAACCATAGTATTTTGGCTTTAAAGTTTTGTTATTGTAACAAATATGTCAGTGTCCACCTCCTTCCGAAACAAAAGCGGCCGTTTTTCAAATAGCCAATCAGGATGCTCTATTCATAATGGCCGCCATACTTTAAATCATACAAACTCCTGCAGAAGCGTCAATGAATCCTACACTGATTAGTTATTTTTTGGGTTGTAATAACCATTTATTGTTAGTGTGCGTTACATATTCCAAGAATGGAAACTTTCCCCAATATTTTGCCACTGGAATCAGCGAGGAAACGTGTCAAACAACCACACAAATGGAAGGCAAACATTACCAAGAAAAAAGGTAAACCGCCATTATGTTGTAGGCAAATCGTCGCTTTAGTTTGTATTTGTCCAACAGACCATTAGAAAATTTTTCAGAAGGAGAAGGTTTTCTTTCATTATCTCAATAAATCATTATGACAGGTGTTTATGATAAAGCTATTTCCGTATAGGTAAAGGTTCAATTAGTTTAAATAATTCTTAGTTCAGTGATTAACTATCCTTTTTTATGCTTTAATTTTAATTTTAAAGTGAAGATTGAACAAAAACTCAAATGGTCTGTTGGACAAATACGAACTAAGGCGACGAAATGTCTAAATATGACGTTTGAAGATTCATCTGAATTTGTTCACATTTTTTTTGTAAGGATCTGGATCGAGTCGGCTAGGCCATGTATTTTGACAACTAGACCTAAATAAATTATTTAATAATAATTAATATAATATTTCAAATTAATTACAACTGATTTTTTTTATTATTTGGTAGAGATTCAGTCAAGGATCAGCAGAAATCGTCTCGGACTCTTAAATGATTTAGTTAATTTTTGTTTTATTTTAATAATTTAGTTAAATTTTCTATTTCATGGTGGATGTAATTTTATCATTTAAAAAAAAATTTAACATCTAAATTTGATAAATTCATTAAGTGAACTAAGCTGTTCATATTATTTCCATTTCATATAATTTTTTTAATATAAAAAAATCTTCTTTTAAATATTGTTTTTTTACATTGACTGCAACATCATCGAAATTGTTATTTAAATCAAAACCGGCAGTGTTTGTGAAACAAAACAGCAAGTGTCCAAATGATTGAAACAAAAACGGAAGTGTCCATCAAAAAAATGCATTTTTTAAATAAACTAGGGCATTCAGATTCAAAGATGATTTGAAATATTATTCTAAACCGGTTTACTTACAGAATATTAAATTTTCCTTCCATATTGATGAATAACGGACTGATTAAACGTTTTTTTTAGTTTGCCAACAATTTAACAAAGTGGACACTTCCGTCTTTGTTTCTAGGGGCCTCAGTTGTTTAATGTCTTTGAAAATGATTTGAAAGTACACCCAGTTCCAAAAGTTTTTTTTAACCCTTTAGCTAACCCCCATTTTTTTGGTCCTCGATGATTCACCAGTAGATTCGATGATTCTCGTAGATTCACCAGTTTCCCGCTTGTACTAAGAATTTCCAAACACCGGGTATATTATAAAATGTAATTTCACCAACAAACTGAAAGTTCTTTAAAATTGGTGATAATTTGGCTGGGGCATCTCATTAAATAAACTTTAAGGTTGACATATTATGCAATTTGTTAAAAAAAATATATATGTGATCAGAGGCGTAGCGAGGGGGGGGCGGTCCGCCCCGGGTGCCACCCTACCGAGTGTCACCCCCCAAGAGCAATTCTCTAGCCACCCACACCCCCCCCCCCCACAGGACGGACCAATTTTTTATGTAGTCGAAATTTGTGTTTGTCAACTTTAATGGGGGGGGGTGACACCAGGTTATCCGTCCCGGGTGCCACCCATGCTAGCTACGCCACTGTATGCGATATATACTTACGATTTCACTTTCTATGTTTTTCGAGAGTTGATAAAATAGAAATGTGTAAATAATAATTAAAAGCGTTTTGGGTGTTCCACGCTAACATGTCCCTCGGATTTAAAATACCTTGGAATAGATTTTATTTTTAATAGATACATAAACAGTGTGTAACAGCATGTACCCGTAGGATTTTAACTAGCGATTCCTAAGCATTTTTGAAGTTAAAAAAGTATGTCATTTCGCTGTCTGATGAAATTTTTTTCTATTATAAACAACGAAAATACTCTTTAATAACACGTCGCCACTGATCCCACTCCTATACATCGCAACGGGATCTCGTGACATGTGCGGTGTTTCGTGTGTTACCGTGCTGTTGGAACAGGATGCAGTTCTTATCAAATGACCTGCTAGGCTATAAACTCGTTACTTTCCGGACTACTCAGTTGCGACATGTGATGGAAAAATATTTTTAATGTTTTTAATTGAAAAAAAAATATCATCGGACAGCAAAATGACATCTACATTTTTTACTCCAAATTTGCTCTGGAATCGCTGGGTAAAATCCTTTGGGGTTCTTGCTGTTACATTCTGTATATAACTTCATGTTTTCAATCATTTTAAAGTGTGTAGCAGTTAACTATATCGTAGTACCGCTGCGGGGTAAGAGAGGACTGATATTTTAAACTATGTCAAACCACTATCGCCGGGCATAAATACATTCAATGAAGCGCTCTTTAAAATGATTTGCCTGTGAAAAAGTAATTTTAAGTTTTAACTCCAGGTCATGGAATTCTATGATCAGAGTTTAACAGTGCGAATTTAGATAATAAATTATATTTTCTAGGAAAAATGTTCTGATAAACAATGTGTTGGCTGTGCTTATAAATAATATTTGATTAAAAGACTAACTTGTAGTGGAAATTCAGATTTTTAATATAAATTATGTTCACCTGGTTGTCGGCAATTGACAATTTTTAAAATTATTGTAATAAATTTCCTAATGAAAAAAAATGTATTTTATTTTGCGCACTCAAAATAAGATAAAATATTGTCTTTTTTTCAGGTTTTCCAGACAGGCAACAGAAAGAAGTTAGAACTTTTTTTTATTTCATTTGGTAATTAAACATAACTTGATTGACTGCTGTAATGTACCATATTATGAATATGAACCAAATTCATTTTTAGAAAATGAATTTTATAAAATTTATTATGATAAAACTATTCTAACAGACAGAACAATTAGTCATAATAGACCCGATATAGTTTTACATGACAAAATTAAGAAAATAACTTATATCATTGATGTCGCTATTCCAAATTCTTGTAATATTCAGAAAACTGTTTCTGAAAAAATAAGAAAATATACAGAATTAGGAAATGAGATTAAAAGAATTTGGCATTCTCAGACTATAAAAATATTACCATTTGTTATTTCGGCTACTGGCATTATTCCTAGCTCTCTCATTCAAAATTTAGGCGTTTTAGATTTGTCAAAAAATTTATTCATAAAAATGCAAAAGTCGGTTATTTTAAATACATGTAGGATTACGAAAGATTTTTTAAATATTTATATTGAGGGATCAGTAGGATTTATCGGACCAGTTAGGATTTCATCAGAGCCGAACCCTCTGATATGAAAATATCTGGAGTCGGTGAAATATTTTCCCATTATGTTTCTGGTGGATTGACGTATTGTTCTTGTATTGTTTTGTATTTATTATCTTATATAGTTCACTTACATTGCGTGAATTTACTAGATATTCATTTGTGGAAAAGTGTGTGGAAGGGTTTAGTCTTTCATTTGGGAAAGATTCAACCCGGACATAAAATCTGGAGCACCGTAATATTTATTGTCTTCCTTTCTTCACAAACATCTAGAGATAATGATATCCTCACTGGGAGTTCCCGTGCTAAGGTTTCATTTACATATTATAATTTAATTATAAGAAATTAATATGAATTAGTTATAAACATATAGGTATCATTTTGTTTTTTTTTAAATAATTAAAAATTAAATAAAATTGTGTTTTTATTATAATTCAGTTCAGTAGATTCGGTTTTAGTCTGTATTTGATATCAGTTTATTTTCTATTTCTGTTCTCCCTATATTTAGTATCCAGCTTTTTATTTGAGATTTAAATGTTATACTGTTGAGGTTTTAAGTGAGAGTGGTATTTTATTGTAAAGTTTAATACCATAATACAAGAAGCTTTTTTTCCCAAATGTTGTGTTAGTAGTTACTTGTTGGATATTTTTTTGACCATGAGATCTAGTGCTTCTAATGTACGTGTATGTTGTCATTTCAGTAAGAATTAAGAAAACAATATAAAAACTTTAACAAGAGAATTTGCTTGCTTCCTAACTATTTCTCACAGATTATAATTATAATATGAGTGATAAATAAGCATTTACAAATAATTATAATAAACATTGGGACATCAGAAGTAACCAGTTCCCACATGGAAGTATGCCCTTGTAGCGGGGGCGTACTTCCATTTGGAAGGGTTGGGTTAATGGAGAGTTGAGATGAGGTGAGAAGGGGGTGGTTTAGGGGATGGGGTGAGAAGGTGGGGGGGAGAGGGTAGGTAGGTTTTTAAATACCGTACAAGACTACCAACTGCTCCCAAGGGAAGAGAGTCGAGATGGAAATGAGGAGGGGTAGAGTGGCTGAGGGTGTGGGGTGAGTGGGTAAGTCATGTTTTTTTTTTTATTATGTGAATACTGCTCCCAACTGTCAGTGACTCAACACTACTCATACAATAGTAGGTACCTTGGTACCTATGTATGTAATATTGTATGATGTGACTGTAGTCACTTCACTACCTAAGTATAGGTCTCGCAAGTTAAGTTGACTTCATCACAGTACTCACACAGATGCAAAACTTTCATCAATGCTTCACTTGAGCCAGGGTGGCGAAACTTACCTTTTGGGGTACCATACCCCAGAACAAAGACCGGCTCACCGGAAATAAATGCATTACCTCTTCTCGGGTCGTGGGATCTAGGAGCTCGTAATACTCTGGAAAATTAGGTTCAGTCATTCCAGTCAAACTACATATTTTAGGCAATGATTCATTGTAAAACAGATAGTTAATAAACTTTTCTTAGCTATGATTCATTGTAAAACAGATAGTTAATTAACTTTTCTTAGCTATGAAACTAATCAACTAAATCTCTCTCTCTGCGGCCCTTGCCTTCATGCGCAGGATTGCCGCATACGTTAGTATTAAATCGGGCACTTTAAAGGGGGTAATTACAAAGAAACTCATAGGAGCTGCTGGTGAGGCGTGGGATCGGAAATGGTTAAAACAATTATTATAATAATAATTCAGGCGATTAGGATAATTAAGAGAATTAAAGAAGAACTTAATTATTTGGAGAAGTATAGGGATTAAAGTTAAGTGTATAATAATTACTAAGGGATAAAAGGAAATTAATAAATATACCACATTCAAGAGATTTAAGAAGATTAAAAATTTTAAATTAAGTAAAAAGAGTGCAAGAATAAAAACAATCAATGGGATAGAAGCAATCAAGTTGTTAGATATTATGAAATGAATTAAAATGGTTGGATTTAATTTTTGAATAAAATTATTTGGAGAAGTTAAGTGAGGAAATTTATTTAAGTTAGATAATTTTATTTGGTGATATAAATTTTTTTTTGAAATAATTACATAATTTAAAACAATCGAAAATATCACATGTATCAAATTAGTAAAAATATTTGGATAATTTAGAATAGTTATATAAATGGGAATTATGGAGTAAGTTAGGATAAATATGTGAAGTAAGTTGATGTAGTTAATATGGTTAATAATAATAATAAATTGATTTATAATGTGATCAAAAGTTACTGTGAAACAAATATAAATCAAAGTTATTAAATTAATAATATAAGTAAGCAGATTCTGTAATGTAATTTTTTTGTGGACCGCAAGTCACATTTTTTTATGTCCGATTCGTAGGAGTTTCTAAGGATTTTGGCGTCTTCAGAATTGCGTCAACAACGTCGACAAAGTCACAGAGACGAGAACTGAACCAATAATGTGTCTCGTCCTTATCCCCACTATTGGGGGAGGCTCGTGACCCCGTCCCTGCATGCGGACACCGGAGAGAAGCTCACCCGGAGTGCTGTCTCATGGATCATCCGCGCCTCCCCTGGGGAGAGGTGTGGGTCGTAAGGGTGTCTCGCGCGAGTAAGGGGACCCTCCACCCTGCCTCCGACAACCCGACGCTATCCTTCCCAGAGTCTTTGGGCGTTCTGCCACCCACTTCCAAATGGTTGTCGTCAACGCATCACCGGGAAGTTGGCTTAGAGGCACGGAAACCGACCCTCGCGCCAGGCTTTCCTGAAAACATGCACCTCTCAACAGGACTGCCGGAGTATCTGTGATTCACTCGCTCCCTATCAGCAACAACTTTAAAATTGAGTTGTGTTTCATTTATGTACAGGCAGAGTAGGCATATCGCCTACATGTGAATATTTTATTTCCCCTCCTATATAAAGCACTTGCATACTGCTCGTTAACACCGTATGCGGGGAAATTGGGGGTCTAGCTTTGTTCAAATTAAATGTAGAGACGTTCAAATAAAAAAATATTAGCTTCCTTGTGAGAGCCCTGAAGGAGTAACCATAAGTTACTTATACCGGGGCGGGTATGCGGTGGATTACCTCCAGTGCTGTTCTTTATACACCTTTGTTTGCTTTTCAGCCAGAACTCCTTGTAGTGCATTAAGGCCATTATGAATGTCATTTAGAATCACAATTCCGGAGGCACATTTAGACTCGACATCAGGGCCATCTGAGTAATTAGATGCCTTATCATTCTGGTCTTCATCCATGATTACTACAGTCACTCACAGCTACTATTTTCACAGTAAAGCAGATAAAAAATACTGTTTTTTTAAACTATTTAAATCAATCTTTCAAGAGCGAAAACAAAACACAGCTGTCACGTATTATTGTTGTTGTAATGATTTGAATATCTATAAATATAGATAAAGCAGAGGGTTTGACCAGATCGGTTGGAATCCTGAAGTCCTCAGTCCAGTCCTGGAATCATGAAATTTAAAAAAAATCCTTATATGTAGTATGAACGTAGAAGAAACATGAACCGCAGTTCGCAAAAAAGTATTTGCTAAAATGGCAAACATAAAATGAACATTGACTAAAAAAATCTGCCGTAATTGTGCAATAACTTTGTCCTATGATAATAATTTTTTAGAAGTCTTAAACTTTGAAGTGAATCGGATGAAAATTTGATGAGCTACGATTTCAGCCAACTTGAAAAATGTGGTTTTGAGAAAAACGCATTTAAAATGTTCGCTTGTAACCTGCTGTTTTCTACCTGCTTGGCGTGCACCACTCCTAACTAAATTTTCACGGTTGAATTTGATGCTTTAACTTTGGGAATGTATTCTCCACATATATAGGAAAATTTTTAGGAAACAAAAAAAAGTGAATTTTTTGGATTGGCTGGACCAGACTACCCCCTTAAGGTGGTACCCACTCACCGAGGCCTGGGGTAAGTGTATGCCAGGAAAAAGATTTGTTTTTACAAAACTGTTCCACATAATAAATGTGTACATATTAAAAATATCATCAAATACCCAAATCCCCGCATCTCTTTTATTTTGTTCACAATGATACATAATATCCAAAAACTGGCACATTTTCACCTCGCCTTGTTTATGGTAATAATAATTTGTTAATATTAATAAAAATATTTTACATGGTGGAAGTTACTCTCAGTATCGCCCCGGTAAGAAACTACCACTCTGAATGAAAACATTGCTTCAAATGGCTTTTGCTAGATTTAAACCACCAGGACCACATTTGCTTCAGGCCGACAACATTCCCCAAATGAGAACTCCACAGCTACACTGACTTTGGCAGTTGGAACTATTGTGGGGTGCAATAATAATAATAATATGTTTACCAACTTATTTAATTTCCTATTATTCACAGCTTAATAGTATAATACAAATAATTATTATATTATCTTGGACATTGGTGAGCGATGTTGATTAATCAATAAAGGAACGGGAAAATTTAAAAATGCTAGAATATTTGCGTAAATGTCTTTTCCTAGTAGAGCTTAGATTACCCTCTAAGAATACCCTGCTTGGTCTGGGTATGCGACTTCTCATCTGAAATCAAAGGAAAAATTTAATAAACTTTGCTCAGCTCCAGCTTTTACAGCTCCACATGCTTATTCTAGAGCAGTGGTTCTTTACCTTTTTGAAGGTACTGAACCCCACCAGTTTCATAAGGGCATTTACCGAACCCTTCTTAATCTTTAAGTATGGACATCAAATATTTTTAACACTAGTGCGGACGTGGAGTCTCTCAGGCTACTATATACTACACATACAATTTTTTTTCTAGAAACAGATTCCGAACCGCGTCAAAACCTTATCTATATCTAAATATAGGTCTTTAATAAGAAAAAAATAAGTATTTGTAATCTATTTTCTTTATTATAATTATACAAAATGTGAAATATCAGCTATCATAGCACTTTTTCAGATTTATCATTTTGACACATTAAAAGTAAATAAATCTAACACTAGAAAAAAAAAATCTTTATCTACTAATTTAATATTCGAATGTAAAAAAAAACATTTTTCATAACAAAAATCTAAAAAAAGCACAAGAAAACTATCAAAATATTTTATATGTGGACGTGGAGCCTGACAGGCTTCAGCCAATATTTCGATGATTATTACTCACGTGCTATACACCCAGTGACGCAATCTCCTCCCTCATTATCTATTTTGCTGCTAAAAATGAAGCTACTGAGACGCTCGGTTGCGGGGAGCGAGGGGAAGTGTGTGAAACAAAGAACTTGAAAACCGCGCGTAGCCTCCGAGACTTCACGTCCATACTTAAAGGTTAATTGGAAAGCAGGGCGTGACATTAGTAGAGGTGGATTTTTATTTATTTATTTATCTATAAAAATTGTATTTACATTGGGTTGTTGTATACCACAAGGGAGGCATAATGGCATAGGATGGGGGTCGTGATCACCACAACGAGGGGGGGGGGGGGGGCGCAATGGGATAGGATGGGGCGAGAAGGGATAGTGACAATATTCTTCGTAATTTTTTTTCGAGGTGAGCTTGCCTTCCACCGAACCCATGAGACTGGCTCACCGAACCCTTGGGGTTCGATTGAACCCGGGTATTTGGTAAAAGTAAACCTACGCTACTTACCCTTTTAGTATTGAGGACATTGAATGTCTTCCACAAGCCGTATCTCAACTCCCATTCATCCATAAAGAGATTGAGCTTATCCCAGGTGACATGGTACTGTGCGTACCTATAGGCCTTACGCAGAGGACTCAGGTGGGGTGCCTGGTTAGCTCTGCGCGCCGCTATATCACCAATGTGTTTGTACAGGATGTCGGAATTGTGCACCCAGCATGCCACAGAAATCACCGAGATGGCCAACGCATGCAAGCCATGCCGGCTAGCCTTACTCAGTTGGGGAGTCTTCAGGGCAAAGTCCTGAACCTTCACGCCCACCCAGCAAGTCCAGGCTGCAGTCAGACCGCAAGGAACCTCCAGTAAAATCAAAGCCACACACGCAAACAACTGACCGATGTTAGCCGTCTTCAAGCTGTGGTTTGAAATCACGCACATGATGGAGTCCTGTATAGATATCTTGCGCTTATCTATAAACTCCTTGTCGGCAATGTCCAACATGGCCACGCGCACCCCGAGCTCCGAGTATGCGAAGAACACCATCGGAGCGACCAATTGCTTCTTGTTGCCGTGCCTGTCCAGGAGGTATTGCAGAAGCCGGCATCCTAACAAGCTCAGGAAAGAATTTTGCGAGCACATCAGTGCCAGAGTGTTTTAAAAACATCTTCCGCCTCCAAATCGCTGAACTTGTTTGTAGCGTGCAAATTTGCAGCGTATTCCAAAATGGTTCCAAATTGCAATATATCGTCCTCCGTCAGTTTGGCCACATACACTGAGTCGATCATACGACTGATGAATATTAACATTTCATTGTATCTCAGCTGGTGGCAAACTTGCCTCAGGCAGACATTGATTCCTCGGCGAAGCAAACCGTAGTTCTGGATCTCCGAGGACATGCTGGAGCGGAACATGTCACGAAGCCGCACCACAAAAGCTAAATATTCAACATTCTTCAGGAAGAACAAATTTCTGTGCAGCAAAATATTATACGTTATTCGTAACAACTGTTTGGAAAGGTTGACATCTATGGTGACAAATTTTTCTATTTTATCACATGTCAATGTAAACATATCTTCATTAGATACTTTACATACGAAGAGTAATTGGGACAGGTAAGACGACCTCCGTAGTCCAGTGGCTAAGACTCTTGACTCACAATCCGGAGGTCGCGGGTTCGAACCCGGCGTGAGCAAATAAATTTTATTTGATTAATTTGTGTTATTTCACAATTAATTCATTTAAAATAATATATAGTATATTTGCGGCACGTTCCAGAGTGGAAGATACTATCAGTATCGCCCTGGTGTAAGACCACCATTCAGAATTGAAACGTTGCTTGAAAATGGCTTTAGCCGTGTTTGGTGACCAGATCTGAATAGCCAGGTACTTCCCAACCTTCCTCTTCCCCACCTCCTTCCCCTCCCCACTACCTTCAGCCTCACAACATACCCCAATTGGGGATGCCATAGTCTCACTGGCTCCAGACGGGAGCAGTTGAGATTCTTGTGCGGTATTCACTGTAAAAAAAAAAAAAAAGGTCTCTTATATATGAGGGAGCGGGCAGCGATCGGCAGAGACGGGTAGGACGATTGAATGAAAGGGCGTCAGTCGATGTGATGAGTCAGTCTTTATTGCTGCTACGTAGCGATGGTAAGTTTGGCGTAAAGTAACGGTGTAGACAGGAGCGATGATGATGTGGCTCGTAGGTGTTGCAGTGATGAAGGTCAGTCATGCAGTGGTGTAGCAGAACTCGTGTCTGCATGTCGCCAGCATGTAGTTGCGCACCGTGTTGGTGGAGATGACCTTGACGTCCAGGATGGATGCTCGACGCGGTGTCGCGGAGATGGCTGCGGTGAACCTGAGGAGTTGCCGCTCACGTGACAAGAAGGCCCGCCGTGGGACTTGTCGTGGGCAATTGTGTCGCTTGTTGCGTCCTCTAAGGTTGATGATATGATGATGCACCGCCACAGGTCCGGCACGTCGCCGTGGACCTGGCGGTTACCGCACTGGATGTTATCACTCGATGCACTGTCTATGTGTGTTAGGGTTGTTACTTGCACTAATGACTGGAACTGACTGACTGACTAGCGCGGTGTCGCTGCGCTTTATATAGCCGACCGTGTGAGTAGCCGGAACGCAAGTAATGTTGAGCCACCGCGCAAAGCGGAGAAGCCTCTGGAACATTCCGCGGCCGTAAGAATGTGACGGCTGTTAGTCGAGGCCTTTCGCTGCGCTTCCCGAAATGTTTAGCCGTAAGCGGCGTGAAACACTACAACTGTAGGTAGTATGTACATTTCGAGAATGTGTTTGCTATATCAGTGGCGGCGCAAGGATTGTGGCAAAAGGGGGCGACCGTTCTGGTCGCCACATATACATCACGCTTGACCACAGTTGGAAACCATCAAAAAAGGCAGAGGTAACGGCTAAAGTTCGGTTTAGTGGCCAAATTCCTAAAAATACAAACTAGTTATTTTTATACTAACTATGGGCCGGGGAATACGAATCTGAAAGAATTAGGCGGCGGCAAGCAATATTAACTGAATTATACGACTTTAAAAAAATTTTTTCACACATAGGCAAATGGCCATTTTGGAAGCATTCTGATTCCTAGAAAATCAAACTAGTTATTTTTATACTAACTTTGGGCCGGGGAATCCGAATCTGAAAGAATTAGGCGGCGGCAAGCAATATTTAATGAATTATATGACTTTAAAATTTGCTATAAACAGACACAAAAAGAACACATTTTGACATTATCGAAGTAGTAAGAAAACATAGAAAAAGAATAAAGATGTTACATCACATAAAATTAAGTGTTGCCATTAAGCAGTAATATCAATAACGTAAAATAACATGTTTATAATTTAAGTACTTACTTTTTATAAATTTTACTCACTTTTGTATCACAAACCATGCTACCTAAACCTAGCGTAGCCGCTAAACTACTTGAAAACTGGGATGTTTTTTTAAATTGACGCGAGCAGGCGGTATAAAGGGGCACAAACCATGTTACACAAACCTAGCGTAGCAGCTAAACTACTTGAAAACTGGGATGTTTTTTTAAATTGACGCGAGCAGGCGGTATAAAGGGGCACAAACCATGTTATACAAACCTAGCGTAGCCGCTAAACTACTTGAAAACTGGGATGTTTTTTTAAATTGACGCGAGCAGGCGGTATAAAGGGGCACAAACCATGTTACACAAACCTAGCGTAGCAGCTAAACTACTTGAAAACTGGGATGTTTTTTTAAATTGACGCGAGCAGGCGGTATAAAGGGGCACAAACCATGTTATACAAACCTAGCGTAGCCGCTAAACTACTTGAAAACTGGGATGTTTTTTTAAATTGACGCGAGCAGGCGGTATAAAGGGGCACAAACCATGTTGGGTTAGGTTAGGTTAGATTAGGTTAGGTTAGGTTAGGTTAGGTTTTATATAATAACATTGATATTGGTGACCGGTCTAGGTAACAACTTTTTAAGACTACGAATTTTCATACTTTTGGTTTAAGAATACGGCCGTTGAGATAGTCATAATTCATCAGGTTAATGTGTTATGTGATGAATTATCATGTGAAGAATTATCGCGTCGGAAAGTTTTACGTTATTGATATAATTAGTTTTTGATTTTATGGCCACACTCAAATTGTTGTTTTTCTATGGTTTCTATGGTTTTCATGTGTTAAAATGCTTTCAAGATGGCTGTTTTCGTTTGTGTTTATTGAAAATTTAAAAGTCGTGTAATTCTGTTAATATTGCTTGCCGCCGCCTAATTCTTTCAGATTCGGATTCCCCGGCCCAAAGTTAGTATAAAAATAACTAGTTTGATTTTCTAGGAATCAGAATGCTTCCAAAATGGCCATTTTCCTATGTGTGTCAAAAAAATTTTTAAAGTCGTATAATTCAGTTAATATTGCTTGCCGCCGCCTAATTCTTTCAGATTCGTATTCCCCGGCCCATAGTTAGTATAAAAATAACTAGTTTGTATTTTTAGGAATTTGGCCACTAAACCGAATTTTTTCCGAATGTATATATCTAGTTCGTGATTTTTTTCCTTTTCTATTAAAAGCTATTGTTACATTAACCCAAGAGAAATACACAAAGAACAATCCAGTCAGCAGGATATTTTTCCTTTCCACCCTCTATCCATAGTGTACAAATGCAACTTCTGAACTGTTTCACTCAACTTGTGAATCCCGAGTTGGACGTTTAGCAGTAAATAGGGAGACACATTAAGGTCTCCCGTCAGACTAAAGACATTTTGTGGACAATACGAACACACCTCCGCAACACGCTCTTTCAGCCGTGACTCCCCACCACATTTGCTATTAATGCAACTGCTATTAATTGAACCCATCTTTTAATTAAATCTCAAGTCATACTCATTTGGGGCTGTCAAAACATAAAATGAAAATAGAACACAAATTGAAAAATTATTTATTTTTTTAATGAAAATAGGTACTCATTAGGCTTATTGCATGCAAGTACAGGGTGCTGCAGCATAATTTCCTTTTCTAAAATGCACGCCATTCAGTCGGTTGATGTCGTGGCGGAACGCAAGTGATCTCGTTAGAGAGGCGGAACTATAAATTTTGTTCTGACACAGTTTAGTCGCCATCATGCGTTGAAACAGTGAGGAGCGTGCGTTTTCCATTGAGGCCTACTTTTCAAACGGATGTTCTCCTGATTTGTCCCCTTATGATTTTTTTCTATGGGTTTTTTTTAAATCCGGCCCACTCTCCCGATTTGTCCCCTTGTGATTTTTTCTGTGAAGTTTTTTGAAAACCCGTGTTTATGTGAACCGTCCTAGGATCCTACAAAATTTGAAGACCAACATCCAGGGATAAATTGCCAGTATAACGCCTGATATGCCAGCATATCTTGCCAAAGAATCGGACAAAGTATCAGACAGTTTCGTAGTTTTGATCGAAAGCACATTTTGGATTTGCAAACTGGACCCATTTGACGAGCTTCTTTAGGCACATCGTGTACCATGTTAAATTTCCCATCTTGCAGTAAACTTCTTCTGTAGCCTAAATAATCTTTCCCTTGCATCCTCAATTTCTTGTTTATTAATCTTGATGAATCTGCGTGTATGTCGCCATCACTCGGCCGATTTGATGGTGATGCTATTATTTCCGAAGGAGATAATATAGTACCTGGTGTAGGATTACCGTAATCCACCACCTACATTTCAATTGAAGTTGAATCTACTATAATTTTGTCATTATTTATTATATCAAAAGATGTTGAATTATTATTATGCTATGAATATCTTGGCATATACATAATATGCCAAGATATTCATAGCATAATACCATCGAGATCAACTCCGCACTGTCTTCTGTTGTTGGTGGCTGATTTTGGGAATAATCAACGATTGAAAATTCCAAATTATTTATGTCAATGTTTTCTATATTTTCATTTGTAGAACATTCACCAACTTTTTTTCCACTGCCTTGTATGTTAGATAATGTATTTATTCCGAGTTCTTTGCACATGGCATCAACAAATAACTCATCATCGCTAGAATCGAACATTTTGTTACTGAAATAAAATTTTAAAATATAATTAATATATTTGTTTCGCTATATACTATAAAAAATAATAATAAAGTATATTATAATATTGTAATAGTTAAGTATAATATATAATTATGTAAAGTGATTCAAAAAGCACAAATCAAAAAATAATTAATCAGCGCGTATCTCACGTTTTCCGATACAATAGAACGAAACATTACGAAGTGTATCAATGCGTAAGTTCATAATGATTAATAATAACGTTTACCGTGTGTATAAAACAATGTTTGCAATATATAATTACTTAGTCTCATAATACATATCTTTTGTAAGACTTTCGATGAACAAAAAACACATAAATTTTTAAAAAATCATTGTAATAAGCGAAACAACGTGTTGCAGCAATGACGGTTGGTCAACGACTGAGATAGGCGATGATTTTACCCAAACGGAAGGCACAGGCCTTACATTGAAAAAATCCTATAATAATCCCACCGATGTAGGTGTATGACCGCCGTCGAATGACATTTCAGGATGACTTACGCGGTGATGGAATGCCGTCGACGAGAAATTCTGCGTGAAAAAATCTTGTAAAAATATTTTTTTTACAATGTTCTAAAATAGTCTACGAAGTTCGGATTTGCGACATCTATGGTCATAATAGATAAAGCATTTCAATGGCTTCGTTTTAAGTCCAAAATAACAAAAGTTGGAGCTACAAATATTTATTTTTTAAATTTTGCTGAATCAAGAGATAATGGGCTTTTTTATCCAAAAATCAATCGGAGACATTAAAAATGGCACCTATATATGGCAAAAATCGCTCCAGTGGATAAGCAATTTGTCTCCAAATTTGTATGACTTTTTTAAAGAGGGCAGGAAATTTCCAATTCGAGGCTGAAATTGATTATTTTTAACGGAACTCTCCAGTGTATAAGCTTCTAGACGGCCGCTTTATAATATTCACACATAGATAGATGACCAGAAAATAATATAAAGTAATAATGGAGTCACAGAAAAACAGCATTATTTGTTGAAATGAATAATTTATTAATTCTCGATATGTACAGACACAATTCTTTTGTTATCATAAAGGTAACGAAATTAAAATCAAATAGAACGCTGGGGGCGGCCGGGGACCGCCTACCAAAGCTAATAACGATATAACAAATAACAAGATAGAGACCGTAAGAGCCGGATCACTAGGGCACTAGGGCACCAGAGCTCTAGGGCCCTCGGGCTCTCGGACCATACGTCCCGGCTAGATTATGAAGACTTAGTATAATATTTATTGCTATTATAGTGTTGTACATTAGCTCTATGTAACACAAACAAATCAAGGAAGAAAACCAAGTCAATCATAGTACACGTAAACATATGTTATATGCATTTATCTTATACATTGATTAATTAATTGTTATGTGAACAAGATGGAAGACACAGCTCGTGACAGTGAAACCTACAAAAGACATGTTAACTCTAATGATATCTCCTTCACTCAAATAGAATTTATAATATAGTCAACATTTGGCACTAAGAGTAGGACCTCGCAGGCCTTGGTAACTTCATACTAGATGTTGCTCTAAAAATAAAATATCCAATTGTGTGATTACCATTCATCAATTTTATTGATTTATTTAAGAATCCCGAGTTAAAAGTGACTCATTAAAGAATACACTAATATCATCGCATTCGTAAGAGGGTCATTGATTTAGAATCGCAAAGTTGGGCACAACAAAGGTTTTGTAATTATTTTACTAAATTGCTCCCACTCATTTGGTCAGTGAAATTGTTTGATTCTATAAAAAGATTATTAAATCTACCGATGGTTTAAACTGGTGAAAAAAATATATAGTCACTAAAAATATTCAAAAACATTTGAGTTGAAATCTTCAAATGCAATTTATTTGACTGGTTTTAAAATTTGAGTGTGCAAAAGAAAAACTTGACGCGGGGACTCCAAAAACATATATTTGTCCCTTACCGTTAACTGTTAACCCTGACCCTTGTAAACATAATGCATACTTACAAACAATGCAATGATTCATTATTATTGGCAGAACAAGTGGATGTAAAATTATCCAAAATACAAGAAAATCCTTGATTTAAGTAAATGAAGAAGCTGTGTACAATTTACACCGAAAGATGTTTATACATAAACATATAATATATTATGTAACATTACATTTCATTCAAAAATATATGTCATATTTGTATGAAACTCAAAGGAGAACATTTTAATATCACTTCATAAGCAGGCTGCAATATTGCTGTTAACTTTAGAATCACGTGAAGAAGACAGATTTATCATATATACTAGTAAACATTACAGGGGAGTCTTTAAATATAAATATATTATTATTATTGTTTTATGTATATTGTATTACTTTGGCATTTGGATACACTAGTACTAGTGAGACACTAGGCAAGATACACTACGCAAGACCATACAAGGTTGTTATCGTCTTATGTGCTTTTGGTAGTACGTATTGGTGTTGTATAAGCGGCCCATTATTGCGTATCTTGCCATAACAGATTATAATATATATTGTATAGTTTAGTCCATGAGAATGGCGATATGCTATATAAATCTAAATGTATAAGTATTTTTATAAGTGAGTGAGGCTTGTGATGGGTATATGAACTAATGATTTTGGGCTTGGAATAACACACAGATGGTTAATGATGTCTTTCTAACTATTTCTCATTGTATTGCGGGCCAAGTAAATCTTCCTCATTGCAGTATAGTATCAATAAATGGGAAAACATTATTTAAAATATGGAAGCCTGAGTAATGTGGATTTCAAGAGTGACTTTTAAAAGAAATTATTTAATTGACGTACATGTAACTAGAACAAGTTTGACAGGAACAGGTTCCTAGCCTACTTCAGTTTAGCTACAACCTGACTACCACTTATAATAAATGCACCCGAGTGCCTGAAATCTTTATTCTAGTGATTGTTTCCATATATCTTACATCCTAGGAATTATCATTATCAAGGATTGTAATGGGAAATGTAACATTGCCCACAGAGCCGCATCTCTTGTTTACTTTTAAATTATTTAATCCCGTATTCATTATTTTAATGTTTCTTCAATTTATTTCCACATCCTTATTTCCCTATTGTTTTCTCATTAATTCAGTCATTTTTTGGCAAATGTCAACACTGTTTCACATGAACCTTAGAAAGCTATATCTATAGAAATATTTCATTATGGTGATTTGACATTAAATGTCCATTATTATTTAATACTAAGTTATTCCCCTAGACAAGAACTTTTATTACAATGTTCTAAGATTATAAGAAACAAATGATGGTGAAGTTTAACAGAATTGGGAAACAACCAATCTACGTGACCATGTTCCAGACAAGTTCAGGTACAGTTTCAAAAGAGCGACTTGTCAACTAAATCTTCTTTACTTTGTCCTTATCATTAAATGAAAATCAACAAGTCTTTTTTTTAATATAGAAGCAATCTGTAACATGACACAGCCATGCAAGAATTTATAATATTCTGTGTAGCATTTTGGCAATAATTAAAACAGTTTTAAGACATTTCAATATCAAGCTCAAAATTAAATTCTGAAGATCAATTTTTAGCTGTTACGTGCCAAATTAAAAGTTGGTAACTTCCCACAAAAATTTATTTTTTTCCCAAACACAAGTCTCGGAGGAATATGTATGTGTAAAAAGTACCAATATTTTTTAATGGAAAATGAGACACGTTTCGATTATTAAGGCCGTTATCTGTTCGTACGATGGTTTCCCTTAAAGCAAGGAAACGCTACTCTTTGGCTAAAAGAGGTAAAAATATCTCTCTACCCTATTCTATAATCCTGAGACTCGCACTCTCTACTGAACATTTGCAGGAAACAAACAAATCAAGTCACAATCAGAAAACATAAAAATTATGCAAGTCCTAAGAATAATTCAGTTACTTGGATTATCATAATGGTGTTGTGTTATTTTATCTCTTCTCTTCTCTATCTTCCAACAATCGTAATACCAACCAACATTATTATATTTATTACATTAACTAATACTAATACATATTACCAATTCAAACAATATTATGCAAGTGTAAGAGCTCTCCGACAAGTACTAAAGCAAAACAATTAAATGTATGAGGATCATCCAGAAAGTAAGGTTACAAAGTTGGCGCACGTGTGTAGGGGGATCCTAACGGTCAGTTTGTTTGTCCCGCCTGTTTGTCAGCCATTTAGTTCAGTCACAGTAAATTCTTCCAATGGAGAGGTCATCGCACACTTCCGCCACCTCCCGTCCATGAGAGATTCGTGGGGTCACCTGTTTTTTGACTGTAGAATAATTTCGCCTCAAATATCCATGGTAGTGAATGTTGTCGACTCATTCAGAGAAGGCCGTACTGATACTCACGACGAGGCAAGGAATTCTGACCAACTTGTGCAACAAATTGTAGAACAAGTGCGAAATGACTGCCGAGTGACGCTTGACGACCTTCCCGAAGAATTTCCTGACATTTCGCGAAGTCAACTTGGTGATATTGTGTGGGAAAAACTTGGTTACAAGTAGTATGCGAGTAGTATGTATAAGTAGTTATGCGAGATGGGTGATGGGTGCCTAGGCACCGTCAAATGGTGTGAATTTTTGGATGGTTTTGCACAGGAAGTGAGATGTGGGTGTGTCCCTACACCCCAGAATCCAAAAGACAATCCTACATAAAGTAAAGTGAAGTTTTTCAATCCTTACATAAAGTATGTAAGCTTACTTTCTGGATGATTCTCGTATAATTATTTAGTATTACCTTCTGACAGATAAATAATATTCATAAAGTATGTATAAGTAGGTACAGGGTGCCCAGAAACACTTTGAAATGTAAATACAATAAATATCAGTGAATACAGTCACTATAAGACATCCAACTATGTTTTAACGTATTGCTTTATCATCACTTTTATACAATATAATATATATATATGTGGTGTATTTTCCTTGGCCGAGTTAGACAGTATATATTATATCTATATATTATTACACTGACTACACTTACCAAACCACCATATGTTATTTATATTCCATTACGCACTTCTACTCCACTTCAGTTTGTATTATTATCTGTCCGCATTAACGTTAATTCCTTAGAGGAGTGCCAGCCGCACAATAAACATAATGCATTATTATTCAATTTGAGCTAAAACTTAAAACATACAACTACAAATATAAAATCATTCAAATACAATTAAAACATATCAAGCATCATATTTGTATAGAATTGCATAAACAAAATAAATCGATCAGAAGTTCATTTTTTCATATTATATTACAGTTTGTCAAATAAGAGTAGAAAATAAATGAGGGCGCCACCATTGCCCAAATGGCCATACTAAAAATATAATCATGGTGTTAATCTAAAGCTGTGTAACCTACATTTTTATTAAAAATTAAAAAGGCATAAAAGTGAAAAAAAATAAAAAAATTCGTTTCAATACAGCTACCCACTGATCTCAAAATTAGAATTGCATGTAGGTATATTATTATTATATGTTTGCAATTTTGTGTTAACATAATGAAGAATAACGATATTGTAATAAAATATAAAGCACACTTTAGAAATTGCTCACATATATTCAATATTAGGTTAAGTACCTAGCGTTGCCCGGGCTTTAGATCATGCCTCTAAATTTAGATCTGAATATATTTAACTCATTCAGATCTAAAAATAGTGTAACTAAACTCACCATTAATTAATGGTTCTTTCTTTCCACCTACTGTTAAATTCAAATGTATGTTAAATTAAATGAAAGCAAATCACTTTGCAAAACACAATTTAATCAAATTTATATCATTTAGTAGGTACCTTCACAGTAGTGCTTCCTCGATTTAATTTTTTTTTAAGAACAAAAAAATGTTTTTTAAATGTGTATACTTACGGTGTTTTGTATTTTCAGTGTCATTGGATTTTTAAAGAATATTTGACAGATAAATTGGTGCTGCCATCCTAAAAATTTCTTAGTTCCATTTTTAATATTTTCTACTCTTATTTGACAGACAATAAATTTCAATATTCTAAAGTTGGAATCAGGTTAATAGAATTCTATACAAACAAGCGGCCATTGATAAAGGAATATAAAAAATTAAATTTCGCACTCCATGAATTCTTCAAATACAAATAATAAAACTTTATTTCCCAAAATTCAGTCAATTTCCCAAGCGTAAAAGGCTGGTTAAGCTGATTTATATTTTAAATCGAGGGTTGAAATTTAAACTGTTCTTATAAATTACATAGAAATTTAACAATGTTTAATGGTGATGAACAATCATTCTGACTAGAGCCATTCATTCCAAATAAAATAAAATAGAAAAACCCCGTTCACAATTAGTTATAGTCAACTAGGAACCAGGATACATTCTTTTATTTGCTTAGTTTAATTTAACATAAGTTTGAGGGATTTCTAAAAAGGGTTGTTATTGTGATGAAATAAAACACTAATTCTAAATAAAAGCAAGGCAGCGGTCACTAATTTAATCATTAATAATTAAACTCAATCAATAAGAGAAATCACTGCCCGGAGAAAAAGAAAAGATGCCTGAAGGCACTAGAAAAAAAAATAGCTCAAGTAAATTAGACACAAAACCATAATATTAGAAAAAAAAAAGTAATTCATTAAAGAAATCAAAATATACAACCTTAGATATTTTCTTTAAAATAAATCATGCAATATTCTCCTAATAGAAAACCTACCCAAACACCAAAAGGATCAATCAAAATTGAAACAGAATTCTATTCATAAACGTGTAGTTTGAATTCAATTAATAAAACATGAATCCCTACAAAATTGTACATATCATAGAAGTCTACACCATTTTTACAAAAGAAATGAAATAAGAAAACAAATATAATAATAATATGTGACAACATTACCATAATTAAATTTGAAATGGATTCTTGTGAAAGGAAGCTTACTATATATTAAAGATACAGTTTTAAAAATGTTAATGTTGTAGTATAGTAAGAATATATTGATATAAAAACATGATATATCGCACATATAAAATGTCAAATAAATACATGTAGTTTAAAATGTTTATACGAACATACATTTAAAAATAGCAATCCAAAGAGAAGTTTGTAAAAGTGTTGCTACGCAAATATAATATTCAGTTAACAAAATGTTTATATAACTATTCTAGAGTTGGAAGCGACAAAATAATAATGATTGCAGGAAGAAACGTTGTTTACATAAGAAAAATATGCAATAATTAAATAGGCAATAAATAGTTTCCACCTAATAAATACCTCCTAAATCCTCTAATATATTATTTATCTCGTCCGTCCAATCATTTGGCAATATAAATATGTACATAAAAACTATATAAAAGATTGCTTATCATTTCCCGAACAGCACCAAGCGAGCGGATCTGATGCTAAAGGTTGTTCCTCCCTCGTCTGCCGCCAGTGCCGTGCACCAAGTTTCTAGTGCGTTATCCATCTTGGATTGTTTAATAGACCCTGTTTCCAGTCCAGAACGAGCGGCCCGTTCCTCCTCCAAACAAGTGTCTCCCCATAACCCGACACTGCCACTGCCCCCGTTAAGGCCTAAGGTTCTCAACTCTTCAATAGATTTAAATTGATCAATAGATTACTTTGATCCTTCCGCCTTGTCTTACATAATTCATCACAAATCACAAATTGACAAAAGGCTGAAGATTATTCTGAAGGATATTTCTGTTTTACCAATCTCTGAATATTTTGAATGCAAAGTGTCAGTTTGATAAAGAAAGCCGGTATTAATCAAAAGATGACAGTTTTATTAATTGAGGAGCTGGATGCAATAATCATCTTACAGAATCTCAAATCCCTTCTTTATCTGCTGTGTGCTGCTAATATAGTAAATATTACTTCTGCAGGTTTTACACAATTTTCAACACTATTTAGTAACAAGTGAATATTACGCATTTCAAAAAAAACTTTTACTCAAAACTACAATTTTCATCATAAGTCGTTATGTATTGAGCTCCTCAATTTTAAACAGTTACAGGCCGTGATAGAAACATTTTAAAACTGAAACTTGTTAATTCAATCCTTGTGTTCAAAGAAAAAAAAGGAAACTGTGATTGAGCGGATATCTGTCCCAACAAAAGCAAGAACTTTGGAATCCTAACACTTGCTATCTTCATCACTCTCAAAACGTTTGGTAATCAATATCATTAGATTTTTACACATAATTTTGAAGAGTTTGTATGAAATTTGGGTTTAAAAAAGGTTGGGGCCTCATGTCGGTGGTTATTGATGGTGGTGTTTGTTGGTGTGGGGGAGGTGGTGGTGACGGGGGCGCTTGGGGGCGCGTGGCAGGTTGTGGTCTGGCAGGCCCGGCTGGTTGTTGTTCTCGCTGCTCCCCAGCTGGGGCGGAGGGGGGCCCCCAGGCTGGGGGGAGGGGGCGCAACGCTTAGGGGGCATGCGTAGAAGCCGGGGCCGGTGGGGGGCCTAAAATATAAACATTTATCAGATTACAATAATAAAGTAAATGTCATAAATAATAGAAACAACAACACATAGGGCATGAATCTTTAAGCACAATGCATCCACGCACAGCGGGACCCTGTGAATCATGTTCTTTGTGTATAGTATGAAAGTATAATGAAATAAGAGACCCAACTGCTCGCAATAGCCAGTGAGATTATGGTATCCCCAATTGGAGTATGTTGTGAGGCTGAAGGTAGAGGGAAGGTTACACCGGGCTATTCAGATCACCCAACACGGCTAAACCATTTCATATGACATTCCAATTCTGAATGGTGATCTTACACCAGGCCTATACTAAGGCTAAGAACTGACGGAGCGATTTTCATCCGCGTCCGCCGCGGTTGCGGGCCCGCAGCCTTTGTAGAATGCAGGTATTTAAGTAAAAAATGAAAGCACATTTCACGGCGCGTTTTACGCCTGCGGCGTGTGCGATTGTTTGCGGGTCCCGCTGCACCGGCGGTCATCTTGTACCGGCGGGCACGGGTCGCGGTCCCGCAGCCGCGGCGGGTTGCACCCGCGCGTTCTGCGATCGGTTGGCGGGCGACCGCAGTGGGCAGCGGGGAGGGGTATAGAGAAATCCCAACGCCATTTTGCAGTGACTTGTTATTACTCGTTGCGTAGTGACGCGTTTGTGCACGTTTATCAACAAAATGGATATTGATGTCGATCTACTAATTACTTTGGTTCCATGGCGGTCTGGAACTCAACTGATCGTTTAACTGCCCGTCTTGCAACAGCCCGTCTTGCGGTAATCAACCGCCAAGATTGCGAGCGATAACCGCAACCATGACGGCTGCGTAACCGCACAAAACTACGGTCTCGTGAGTTTTGAAAATAAAACTCAATTCCGCCACCGCAGCGGGCTCGGGTAAAAATCGCTCCGTGAGTCCTTAGCCTAAGTGTCTTTCAATCTGGAACACGCCGGAAATATATTAGGTATGTAATGTATGTATATATTTTTTTTAATTAATAAATTGGGAAATAACGCAAATTATTCAAATAAAATTGACTTGCAAATGGCGGGATTTGAACCCATGATCCGTCGCTAGTGGAGAGCCTTACCTCTTGACTTGGCACTCTCTGGGTGTTTGTCCGTTCATCCAAGCCATATTACAAGCCTCCCTTTCTGGTTCTGAAGTATAAATAGTCACACTAGTAGGGAGGGGAGGATGTGGAATAAGTAGTGTAATGCTCTATCACGGAGGTTGTGGGGGCAGACAATACAGTCATGTGAAATGGTTTTACCTGCTGTATTTGAGGAGTAGTGTGCACCCCGGCCAGGTGTAGGAGGGCCTCGGCTGTCTTTCGCTGCTCATCGCTGGCATAGCCGGCTTCTGGTGATGCTGCAAACAATAAGTTCATTCCGTTAAACCGTGCTTTACACCAACGTAATTTTTGATATAATTTTTTTTTTTTTAAAGAAAGACTCCTACTACCACCACAGAAAGCCGAAAATGTTGCTTGTGTTGTGATGGAGGACTGAGCCAGCCGAGGAATCGAACAAGCGACGCCCGGATGGGACCCAAGCGCTATGCCCACTCAACCACTGCACATACAGTAGAGCCTCGCTAATCCAGACCCCTGTTACTTCAGTGCACGCTGTAATCCGAACAGACGAGAGGATCGCGCGGCCGTTTTGCCGTCACTCATCACCTTGCAGTGTCCTGCTGAAGAAATCAAAAAGCCTCCCTCAACCAGTCTCTTCCGATCCAGCCCGCTACGCAGTGGGTGAGCAAACGTAATTCTCCACCAAGACCTAAACAAACCTCACCCAATAAAACTGGGTACCCTGCTTAGTTACCAAACATGGCAAACCACTTGGGGTGAACTATAGCAGAGGTGTTGGTAATCCAATAAATGGTTCCCGGGGTGGCAGTACCCTCGCAATTTTCTTTAGTTATCACCTACTTATTTCTAAACAAAATTGATTGAGTTTTAGTAACTAAACAGCGATAAACTAGCCCCAGCGAGAGCTCGTATGGAAGAAATAAGTTCATCCTCTTCCTCTTGGGCATCTTGTTTAAAAATAAGTAAGACAGAAGATGCTAGAACAATGACGTCACTAGTCACTGTCATTTTCAGTGGGACAAGTATAGTAGAGGTTTAAAGCGAGGCAAAAGGAATAAATAATGTGGTGGTTTGGTACCTCTTCCAGTAGCAGCGCTGTAAGTGTGGTCCTGGTTGGCGTAGCTGGACACAATGGAAGGAGGCAGCACCCCGGGCCCGTGCTTCAGAGCCAGAACCATGGCGGCCACCACCACCTCGTCCAGGGAGTCACAGCTGTCGTGACCGCTGCAACCAAACAGACCTCACTTTATCTTACCTACTAACTTTTTATTTATCTTTATTAATTGCATTACATTGGTGATGTACAGTGCCTGTCTCACTGGGAACTCCTGTGTTGAAAGCAGGCGCAGATTATAACATAGCATTTTAGAGCGAACCTAAAAAATAACAACACAATATTACATTTAAAATAAAAGACTACAATCAGCATTGTACCATTGGAAATACACGCTCATTAACTTTAACCATACTAACCATCAAAAAATTCCGCATGCCCCGAACAGGGGGATCGGAAGGCCCCTGCTCATATTCGTATATATCGCAATACATTCGTGTTGAGCGGAGTGTTCTCGAACATGCGGTCCAGTGCAGAATGTGGCGGGAGCCCTCAAAAGTTTCGTCCAAGTGGGATTTATTTTTAAATAAAAATAATTTTTTAACACTTGCAGGTTTTCTTAAACCTTCACACCTCGATAAAAATTTTTAGAGAAAATATTTTTAACATAAGAATGAAAAAAAATTTATGTAGATAGATTTGTGCAAATTTTCTTTTGAAATATAATTTCACATTGAGAAATTTGGGATTGTCTGTAAATTTCTCAATTGTCCAATGAAAATGTATAAATAAATTTAAAAGACTCTGAAATTAAATTCTTGGCTTAGAAAACCTAAAATGAGTGAATGTACTATGCAATTGTTCAATTTCATGGTAGAATTGCATAGTACACTTTTTTACAACTTTTTCTAATTTTTTTTTTTTTTTTTACTGATAACATCTCTACTTCTTTCATCCACTTTGTTATTAATTATCGGACTGATATCACATAATTATTTTTTAATTATCAATTATTATTAATTATCGAGTTATCTTGCAAAAAGTGATACAAGGGGATTTTGCACACCCCTTTTCGGGCAGGCTGGGTTAATAGGTTTTAATAAAATCGTTGATGTTTGATCTGTCTTGGTGAAAAGAAGAAAATGCTCTCAAACTTAATGTTTATATTTCAAATAATTTATGTTCTTAGCTGTTAATGGCCAGTAGAAGTGCCATGTATAACTTTGTTGCAAAATAACTAAGATTTCTTTAGCCAAAATTTTTTTTTAACAAAAGGGATAAGTAAGAGATAATGCCCTATCACAAGCAGTTAGGACATTGTCAAAAATAGTTCTGTGTTTGAAGAGGTACGCTAGCATGTTTTTGGCAAAATGGCATGAAGAGGTATGCTAGCATTTTTTTGGCAAAATGGCATGAAGAGGTATACTAGCATGTTTTTGGCAAAATTTGGCATTGGTATGTGATGGGTAGTTTTAGAATAATCTTTATAATTGCATTCAATACAAGAAATGCTATGTGGGCGTGTTTCGTGATTCAAAAGTCCCTTTATTCTTTGGTTAAATATCATACACAGAGTTTCATTCTCATTATGAAATGTTCAATTCAATCAAATGGGATAGCGATGTTGGTGAGTATGTCAGACAAGTAAGTATACATATGGCCCTTCTTCCACAGGGATACGCAAATATCCGTTATGTACTCACATCGCAAACAACTTGTTCCTCACAGACTGTACTTATACATTGCTACTGAAATCATGACACCGGCTTCGCCACATCTCTGCTAAATTCTCAAAACATCAAAACAAGAATGCTTTCTGAAAAGTTCTAACATTTTTTTAGTTGTCTATGTTAAATTCGGGTCATATGGTGTCGGTTACGATGTGTGCAGAAGATAGCCGAAGACGAATAGGCAGAGTCATTATTTTGCGAAAGCTCTCAGACCAACACTAGAATATACTTGTAAAGTACAAAACAACAATAAAAAGTCACTGTGATCTCAAAGAACTTTGAAATCTTTTTACTGTATACAGAATTACTAGTCCAGTACTAATAAAACCTAATATCTCTGGAGAGGACGACAGAGAAACTTTACACTTTCATAACCTCACTCACATCCATACAGTTGCTGGTAGCTGTAATTTTTATATCCCGTTATTCTTTATCGATTGTTTTATTCCTAGCATTGATCTAAAAGCCGGTCGCCTGCATGCACAATGTTTTGTTTTTTTTTAAACATTTCCACAAAACATTAAAACCCTGGGGGATGGGCAGAATGTTTTTCTTTCCGTGGACAATGGAAGAAAACTGTTTTGAAAAGTGTGCATTTACCTGAGGGCATCAGAGGTGGGCGTCTCGGGGGGCTCAGAGGCTGCGAGGCGGCGGGAGAGGAAGGGGAAGAGCTGCGGGTTGGGGGCGCCCTTGGGGCCACGGATGTTGGTGACGCTTGGTAACCTGGAACTGATAACACACACATACTTAATTAATAGGAACTTCATTATATTGATCAAATTATTATTATTTGCTGTTAAAGTGAAATCTTTATTAATCGATCCTCGAATAATCCTTTTCCTGCATGTGTCGTTTATTTCTTTCAGTTTCCAATTACTTTCATACAAAACCTTCCATCGTTCCTCTATGCATAGTTTTACCGCGTAAATTGTTTAAAGCAGAAGGTTTTTCAACTATTTTACTCAATCCATCGCTGACGGCGACAACAAACTCATGAAGAAAGATTAAAAATTGATAAATATCATTTATAGTTTATTTCAATAGGATAAGGTCTTGACTGTAAGGGCCGTCGCTCATAAATAAATAGACAAACTAAAGTATTTTCGTCACAAAACAATGGTGCGGATATTTTTTTAGCTATTTTTTATTTTGCATGCGCGCGGAAAAAAGTTCGAAAAAAATATTTTTT
This sequence comes from Limnephilus lunatus, assembly GCA_917563855.2. Lineage (NCBI taxonomy): Eukaryota > Metazoa > Arthropoda > Insecta > Trichoptera > Limnephilidae > Limnephilus > Limnephilus lunatus. The sequence continues at coordinate 69,587,908 of OU830602.1, forward strand.
AATGCGATTTTGACCCTTATGTGTACAGGATTTGTATGAAGAACAAGGTCAGAATAGCTTGCCCAAATATCGTATAAGATAAATATAGCAACTAGTTTCATTCACCTGGCAGCACCAGAATATTTTTAAATGATTTTTATCTGCGGAGTCGAAGTGTCAAATTTTGCCGCAATTAAATCTGATGCGGAATTCTTTACGAAAACATAGTAAAACCTATCTATTTATCAAATTAACGCAAGTAATGAAGTTTTAGTACATAGTTTATTGTTCTAGGAATGTGTTTCGGTCAATAAAATATATGAGAGCTTAAAATTAATTCACAAAACATTCAATTCAAAATTCAAAGTGGTGCTTCAAAATTCAAAATTTTGGAAAAAAGAAGAAAAGGGCCGGTTAAGGGTGGCAAATGACAGGTTAAGGTTGATATAATTGATAAATTATGAATAAATTATATTTTTGTTAAACAAGCTGATACAATTACTGAAATGGTTAAGTTTAGTTGCGTGGTCAATTGAGTGAAGCCTAAGTAGTGAGGTGTAAAATTAATGGCAGAATGCTGTGCTAAACTTCTCCTGCTTGGCGGCGCTGGTGTAGTTGTAGACCTGTCATTGATAATGAATATTGCTTTGTATCTGGCTTGCGTGTGCATTTTGGAAGTAATATTAAAAATAGTGGATAAATACGGTAGCTGGACTGTGAAGGAGTTAAAAAAATAATTAAAGAATAGAAAGGCAAAATGTGTTGGCAAGAAAGAAGTTCTAATCGAAGCTAAGCTAAGTTGTTGGAACATAACCTAATTCTTGTACTTCTAAAACACATTAATTGTGTATTATTTGTAATAATTATAGGTACTTTAGCTAACGTTGCTTATTTATAATGTACCCAATAATCATAATTATTAATTCCAGATTGGCTGCCTATGACTGGAATAATAACTTTATGGAAATAAATGATTTTGAGTATGAAAGTGAGATAGTGGGAATATGTTGGCCCCCAGATGAATCATTTTACAGCATACAGGATTCGCCTGTATTGCCACAAATAGATATAGTTCATATAAACCAATACTTTCTTCAAGTTTACAAAGGGCAGGAAGGAATAACAATGTATGCAGCAGTTCACAGGAAAGGATACAATATGATGAAGGAATATTTTTGGTAGCTTTAGTTGTTTCTATTAATGAAAAAAATTGTTTGGTGCATTGTTATGAATGTCAGAATTCACAAAAATAATCGCTTCGAACCTACAGAAAACAGACAAAAATTTACGAAACAAACTTTTGACAGGTCTCTTTTCGTATTTAGGTCTACATTTACACTAGCGCCAACTGGTGTCGATTTGTGAACTACTCAAAATATCCTGCCATTGCTTGGAACTAAATGTCGATAAGTGCAAAATTATGTCCTCCAGATCTAAAAATACAATCGTTTTCGAATACAAACTAAATAATAATTACCTAACAATTCAATCTATTAAAGACCTTGGTGTCTCTCTTGATAGCAAGCTTTCTTTTCGGGAACATTTAAATGTGATTATTAATAAATCTCTCAAACTACTTGGTTTCATCACTAGAATCACTTCCGACTTCAAAAACATAAATACCCTAAGAACCCTTTACTGCTCCTTGGTTCGCCCCCATCTTGAATATGCCTGTGTTATATGGTCTCCTTTTTATGCTGTCCATATTCGTCATATTGAGTCCGTTCAACATCAGTTCCTAAAAGGGATTGCTAGGAGGATAGGATTAGAGCGAGACAAATACTCGTATGCTGAAATTGAACAAACTCTAAACCTTTCTCCTTTAGAAGACCGTTGGAAAAAATCTGATCTCATCTGTTTCTTCAAAATTATTAACTGTATAATCGATTCACCTACATTACTACAACTCATCCCATTCAATATACCTTCTCGTAGACTCAGAAATAAAGACCTGCTCTTCCTCAATCAGCACTCCACTAATTATGGTTATATCTCACCACTGTCCAGAATGTGTAGAATAGTCAACTCACAACAAGACCTTGATTTTTTTGGTATAAGCTTAAATGATTTCTGTCGCTCTTTAAATAATTGATGATATTTTATATTTACTGTAATCTTTGCAAAGTCTTGCCTTGACACTTCTATTTTATCTGTTTGTCTTTGCTCTCATGTACCATCCTCATCCTTACAATGTATATTCCCAAATTTTGTTGTACATACCATGTTGTAAATTGGACGTAAGTCCGTAAATAAATAAATAAATAAGTGGTGTGGTGAGGTTGTAAATACGAATATAAGGTAGGTACCTGTCCTGTGAGGTGGGGGTGGGGGTGGGGGCGGGAGCCGGGGTAGGCTGTGCGAGCGGCACACTCGGGTGGAAGGGAGATCGGCTGAAGGCCTGCAGCAAGTTGCTCCTGTATTGGTCATCCACCATCCACAGGGATCCTTTGCCCAGGCTCTGGAAGGAGAAACATTTATTTACTTCATTGTTGTATTATATAACATACATATAGATTAGGTATGATAATAGCTTTATTCTAATAAATTACCAACTATAACTAAAAGTATGTCTTAAATATAGTGTACAGTATAAATATTAGATATAAATACATAAAACATGTATATTACACTCGTAAAATACAAAAAAAAGTAGTAGGTACACGTAAAATTTTATCTGGAATAATGTTGAAAATTAATATCACAAAGAACCGTTACTTGACTGAACGCAGTATGAGTAGCAGGAATTTAGAATGAATCTTTGTTATTCGAGCAAAGCAAGTGTTTAATCTTTTTTCATACTTCATAAATATATATGTACGTATGTTTGTATATGAGCAGGTTGGCAATGATTTTTTTTTGCATTAGCAAAAATAATTCCCCTCAGGGCCTATGTCATATTTGGGGATGCTGTGTAGAGGGTCTTTTTAAGACTGACTCGACTTTAAGTGAGATAAAATGAAAACTCACTAAGCAACATAACTCAAACTAGAAAGTTCAATCCCTATATATTCCCGTCCTTTGCCTCAAAATCCTAATCCTATGTTCCCCCCCCCCCCTTTCATACATTGTAACTAAAAAATAAATTAATTAAGAAAACACCCTTACAATGTCACACTTTATCATTCACTATCATCAGTGGAAAGTTGATAATTGGCATAATTAACTACCTAATTATTGTATTATTATGTAATCTCAGAATTGCTGTCAACTTTCCCTAAAATAAAAAATAAAATAAAGGATTAAGAGAAAATTCTTGGAAGTAAAAAGGTATGAGGGGTGGGTAGAAATCTGGGGATCAGTGTGTCCAGGAATGACTGACGTATGGAGAGGTCAAAAGGTCTCCTTCAACCAGTCTCTCCCGATCCAGCCTGCCATGCAGTCGGTAGGTAGACACCTCCACCGCCAAGATCCAGAGAAACCTCATGAACCCGGGCACCTCTGCTTAGTCACCAAAGGTAGCGAACCACTTGGGGTATCCCATGGCAGAGGTGCAGGTAATCCAATAAATGTACCCGGGGCGGCGGCTTATATAGTGCACTTACATTGCATGGATTTACTACATAATCATTTGTGGAAGAGTTTAGTCTCTCATTTGGGAAAGATTTAACCCGGACATAAAATCTGGAGCACCGTAAAATTTAATACAATTCAATGTAAGTAATAGTTTTTAAATTATTAATTTAAGAAATAATAAGTGCCCCCTCCCCATGTTATGATACCATACTCAATAATACATGACTTAAGTACACAGGAGATACTCACGGGGGCTTTCTCCACCTTCTGGAAGCACTTGTTGAGGGAGAGGTTGTGTCGGACGCTGTTCTTCCATCCAGCTGGGGCACTGCGGAAATAAGGGAAGTGCTGCACGATCCATGCGTAGATCTCCTTGACAGGCAGGGCCTTTTGGGCGCTGTCTTCGATGGCCATGAATATGAGGCAGCTGAAGGAGTAGGGCGGCTTGTTCTGCGTGTGCACCAGCGGGTTGTAGGCCACATTGTGGGGGTGCTTCAGCTTGGAGGCCGACCCGTTGGCCTTGGGGTGGTAGCCAGGGGTGTGTGCAGACTGCGGGGGAGTGAGCGGGATGTGCGGGGGCGAGGCCGGAGGCGGGGAACTGCCGCTGGAGTCAGCGGGCTCCCAGGTCACCGACTCCTCCTGGTAGTCAGACGTTGGGGAGGGTTCAGACTTCACACTCTGCAATACAGACATTATTATTCCTTCGTGCTATCTATTTACCAAGCGCCACTTTTTCCTTTCAATCAATAATCAATTAATCAATTCCCTCAACCGGGGTTACCAGATATCTCAAGCTCCTTTTCAACGTGAGAACACTAGATTATACATTCTAACGAATCTAAATTGATTTATGGGAAGACGGGTCAACAAAGATCATTTTATATTTACCATAATAAACATAAGCAAAATAAAAAAAATGGGCTTACCTGTGCTGAAATAGGCCTGAGTTCGTCATTTTCTGTTTTGCTGAAGTTAATACCTAGAAAAATTTAATATTGATTAGAATAAAGCAGGAAATGATTAGAAAGACTAATCCAATGCAAAACACTGTGATATTTTGATAAAACAACTTTAACCACTCAAGCAATAGCTACCCAAATTTGGGTGGCACTGCTATTGTCCTTGAGCGTAGCTACCCAAATTAGGGTAGTTGATTTTTATGAATTTATTTTGAACTTCCCGCAATCCGCTAATGTGTTTAGGCGCTAGCTTGATGAAGCTTAGACCAATAACCAAATAAGCCACTAATGTTCCTCTCATGAAATATTTCAGATAATGTTTTGCAGAGTGGTTTGCCCTTAGATGTCATCTTAAACTGTTTAACAAAAATTTCACTTTTTTTTATGAAACTTAAAATGTTCTTTCAAATTATATTATTAGAATTAAACCTATAATCTTTGAAATAATAAAATTTTGAATGGAAACAAAAGTTTCAAAATGGCTCACATTATATTTTACCGCCCAGAAGTGTCTGTGGCTCATTTAATAACGAAACATTCCCTAAATGTTGTGATAATGCCCATAGAATTTAAAAAGGAGAAAACTCCACATTTTGGTTAGATGATATAGCAAATAAAACAATACCCATCTGATAATGAGACTGGTACAAGTGTGGTAAAAGTGGTGAGCTGTTGATGATGGTCCCATGATATAGACCCTTAGAAGAAGTTGGTTTCCGACTTACTCCTAAGTAGGTTCCTGTCCTGCAGCCAGGTAAGGCTGGTGAGGTCGTTGTCTTCTCCCTGGCCATCTTCCTCCGTCTTCACTTTCCTCTCCGCGTCTATTCCCTCCTCATGGTACACCTCACCACTGGAACACAATACACATCAAGTCAGCTATTGTTGGAAAATGTATGAATGTGAAAGGAGCGAGGAGTGTGGCAGTCCTATAGGTTAGATTCTTTATCTACGGTGTTTTTTTTATAATTTTGCCTTTTTTTTTTAATGTCGTGTATATTATCGAGGCTTCTGACTCACACTAGCGATGTGTCGGTTCAGCTGGAAAGGGCTTGTGTGATCCGCTCCTTTGCGGGAAGCGGTTCCTACTCCCACTCCTTTTTCAAATCGACTACTCCAAGAGAACCCTGTCCCGGAACTCGGGCTCGTTCCCAAACCCGAAACTCGGATGCCTCCACCGGCCGGCGGCGTCCCCGTGTTCGAGCTCCGCTCCCGCGAGTTCTCCGGTACTAGTGAGTAGTAGGAACAAGGAACCACCGGCCTGCACCCCCATTTTCGCGCTCCACTCCACTCGCGAGAAACGAGTTCTCCTGGTACCAGCTAATTTTAAGACAGTTGCAAATCATAATGCAAATAGAGCAGTAAAAATACTGCTCTATTCGTATTATGACAGTAATCATAACAATATGTGATTATAAATGTAAATAAGCATGTTAGTCGTAAATAACTAATTTTAAGAGAGTTGCAGGTCATAATACGAATAGAGCAGTAACAATACTGCTCTGTTCGTTTCGTATTGTATTATGGCTTGCAATTATATGTACAAACTCGGTTATAAAAATAAGTATAGTTCTAAATCACTAGTCTAATCAGAAGTCTTAGTTGTAAGTCATTAGTTATCAATCTTAGTTATAATATAAGCCACTTATAGTATATAGCTATAGATTAAATGTATAAATAAATTTATAAAGCGCCCTTGAGGTGATTTTCTCACGAAAATGGCGCTATAAAAATCATCCAATAATAATTATTATTATTAGCTGGAATGGGCTCTTGTACTCGGGTCATCAGAACTTCGTGAACCGCGGACACATTCCCGCACCCCTTGACTCACGACACGTCACTACCGGTCGGCGGTCATTCGATCGCCGGTCGCCGATCAACTGTGTGACGTAACAGTACACTGCTCCCTGCCCGTGTGTCATGTCATCGCGGGATTGTTTAGTAGATTCGATTTCTGAATATTCGACTAGACACGGAGTCATTTTTAATTAGAGCGTATCTTGGTATTGTTAATCAACGGGTGAAATGCATTATAAAATAATAGTTTATAATAAAGCCATTACAGCTTACAGCTAATTTACTTATTTAAATTCTCAATAAAAGCCTGCGCAATGTAGGTACATTACCTACATTGTATGGGTGACGGGTCCGAGCCCTCGTGCGGGTCTTGTCCGGCTCCAGGGTTCTGAGTTCTCATGCGTGTTCAACGAGTAGGTCCTGGCTTCGAGTTCTTTGAACCCGTGCGTCCCGGTTCAGTGCACCACAACAACACCCAGTGCTCAGTCCGCACCTAAGAACTCGGACCCGGGACCTGCTCCTCGAACTCGAGTACTTTTAAAAGGAAGCAAGTCTCGGAGGCTTCCGGCAAAATGCAGAACTTACCCACCTCTAACTCACACAATGTTGTCATTTTTGGCCACATCTGTTTTTAAATTATAATATTATTATCATTATAATCTGTAATGATCTTTAAAAGGTACTTAGTCCTTTTATATTCATTTTGTATAAAAATTCACTTTCAAATATTTTCCAGTTTACATGATCTAATAAATTTCATTATTCTCGATATGGCATGAAACTCGGTTGAGGCTATTAAATTCTGAACTTCCGATGAGTTCGAGGTCATTAGTATTGTCACTCTCTGTCGTTCATATTTAATGCACTTTGATAATGTGTGCTCGACATCTTCAATTTGTTCACATTTCGAGCACATTGGAGAATAGGAGAGGCCTATCTAACACAATATTCTTCCCATTAGTGCATATCCGGATCTTAATCTAAAAATGATTCTCATTTCTGATCTTTTCAAATTAACCTCAGTGAACCATGGTCTTTGAAACGGTTCCTTTTGGAGCTTTCTGTACCATATTCCCTTATTGGTAGACAATGTTTCAAAATGATTATTCCACATATTATTACATATGGAATTTATTTCTTGGCAGTAATCTTCAGCGTCCAGTCGTAAATGATTCCATTCACACATGCTTCGTTTGCCAACAAATCCGCCTCTTCATTACCATGTATTCCTACATGAGATGGAATCCATTGAAAACATATGGACACATCTTTCTGCTGTAGCCGCCTTATTTGTTCAACAATATTGTAGGCTATTTTCCTACAGGGAACTCCTTTCGGAATACTTTTAATATGTTGAAGTGCACTTTTAGAATCACTTAATATTACAATTTGTTTCCACTTATTTTTAATTGCACATTCCACCGCTTCTTTGATTGCTATCAATTCTGCATTCATAATAATGCAATTTTTATTCAATTTTATTTGATGGGAAAAATTGTTTGGCATTGAAATGAAAGCTGCCCCAACTTGGTATGAGTTTTTTGATCCATCAGTGAATATCTGGTTGAATCCAGAATATTTTTTAATTACTAATTACTTACAATATTACTAATTTCATTGGGTAAGAGTAGTCTTTTAGGGGAATTAAAATTATCAATCTCAACTGAAATACATTCCAAATTAAGTGCTCCTACCCTAATTAGTTAATTTTGCCTTTTATCATGGAACCATTATAATGTTACCCGGTGAAGAAGTGGGACTGAACCCTGGAAAAGTTGAAAGTTGGTTACCTGGTGAAGAAATCAGGGGTCCTGCAGCTGGCGGGGCTGGGGGGCGAGGGGGGCCCGAGCGCGTCGAAGTTGTCGATGACGGCCCCGCGAACCTCGAGGCGCTGCAACGAGCGCCCCGCGCGCGCCACCTCGCGCTGGATCTGACGCACCACACGTGCTGGCAGTGGCCAGCCGCCCACATCAGACTGCAAACAAACAAACATTTAGGAAAAATTCTTTCAAAAAATTTGAACAATCCATCAAATACTTTAAGGTAATTTTCACATTCTGTTCTTTGAATATTTCAGTTTTACGTGGCCCATAATGATATACTAAAAACGCTAGAATCCAGAGCAATATTTAGAGTTGCCAATACTATTCGTATCATATTTATATTATTAGTGTCCGACCGAAACAGAATTTTCTACCGAAACCAAATCTTCGGTGCCTGTCACAGTTTTGGCCGAAACCGAATCTTATTTAAACATGTTAAAAATATATTTTTTACTGAAATTTGGCTTTTTTTTACAATTACACAGACATTTACGTGTTAAATGAAATAATAACAAAACATTTAATGAAGCATATGTCAAAAAATAATTATTATTTATTTTTTTGATATTATTGCTATAAAACAAACAAAAATTAACAAAACGTGTTAACTAACTTCTTGGAACGAACATTTGTCAATAATCAACACTACATTATAAAGAAAGAACCTCATTAATTGAGTATTTTAATTGCGTTTACAATCACAACATTCTTCATACGTGTTAAATGATATAAAAAAAAACAATAATAAAATATTTTTTTTACATTAGTTCCACATAGGAGGCCTTGAGGAAAATAATTTCCCTCAGGGCCTATGTCATCTTAGGGGATGCTATGTGGAGGGTTTTTTTTTAAGGAAAGGAAGGACAGGCAGTTCGGGGAAGGAAATAGGTATGAAGGGTGGGTAGGAATCGGGGGGTTCGGTGTATCCATGCATAACGGACGTATGAATCCATCCCTCCAACCACAATGCAAGGTGATGGGTCAAGAGATTCCAGTTGGAGAGGATAAAAGTCCTCCCTCAATAAGTCTCTCTCGATCCTGCACACCACGGAGCAGGCAGGCAGGCGCATTGGCCGCCAAGACCTGGATAAACCTCACCCCTTGAACCCGGGCACCCCTGCAAAGTCACCAAACGTAGCGAACCACTTAAGGTGACCTATGGCAGAAGTGTTGATTATCCAATAAATGGTTCCAGTGGCGGTGGTACCCCTACCCGCCTCCCAATTTGGGAGGCGGGTATTATTACTAATATATTACTGCTATAAAAAAAACAAAAAATTTAAAAATTAACAAACATGTTAACTACTTATTGGAACAAAAATTTGGCGAACGGGCCTAGGAACTCACCCGAAGTCAGTCGAACGATGCGCGATAATTCAAGGACACAGAGTTTCGGTTCGGCCGAAAGTTCGGCAGCCAAAACCGAAACTGATGCCGGAACTAGATTTTTTTGCCGAAACTTGCCGAAACCGAACCTTTGGTCGGTTACTATATATTATACTTGTCATTGCTTTGTATTGTACATTTTTGTTTCATAGTATTAGATCAAGAACTATAGGAATAATTTGCTGAATACTAGATACGTTTTTAGATTTTCACGGCCAAAAACATTGTCACGGTAGTGCAACACGGCTAACACCTTAAAAACAAATAACGAAATTGCTGAATACTAGATTATTTTTAAGTTTTTTACAGCAGAGCGCATTTGACGTGAAATAACACAAAACTGCGCCATACAAATGTCATGTTATTATAATAATTTATATTATTATCGAACACCTGGGTCCTATTACACAACAAAACTTTACAAGTGGAGCGGAGATGAGATGTGTCTTCTAAGCAATATGATTGGTCAATTTTTGCACGTCTCTGTTTCACTCTTCTCAGCTTTGCTTCTATGGAAACGCACCCTTAGATAAGGACACTTATGACAATTTATTGGAACCAAAGGTTCTACCGAAACCAAATGTATTTTGTAATTTGTATTTTGTATTTGAAATAAAAAAAATGGTTAAAATACAGTATTTTGTATTTCAAATACATGACTTCAAAGTATTTCGTATTTTAAATACATGCGCAAAAGTAATTTGTATTTTAATAAGAAGTTGAGTGAAAAATATTTTGACTTATAAAAAATATGTTCATGTAGATCAAAAAATATCGATTCTAAATATATAAATATATTTCTATATTGTTATTCTTAGAATTAATTAAACCTTCTTAAAAATCCATCAAAAAGCTACGAACAAAAGAATTCTGACGTCATTGGAACCTCAGTTTGTATGAAGAGCGGATCACCGAAATGTCTAAGGTGCATCTCTTTCAACACGAGAGATGGTTTGTGTATGATGAGAGAGGTGTATAGGCCAAACGTCGTTTACTTATGGGCCAAACGGTTTTGCATTCTATCCCCTAAAAGTCTTTTTAAGTTTAGTAATGGGTGGTTTGGTATATTTAATGGTTTAGTAAACAAAGTTTATGTAATGAAAAATCTGTTTAAAAAACCACATAACATGTCAGAAATCGAAAATATTCAAGGCCAGTCCGACTACCTACAAATCGTTGACTCTGACATGTTGATTTTAAATTTAAAAGAGATAATACTGATCACTAGACATCGGATTATATGCACTAACAAAGTGCCAAAATATGCATGCAAATATGCACTAAAAAAGGCCGAAATATGCACTAAAAACTCTTGATATGCCTAAAATATGCATAATGCAAAATCAAAATACCATTTTTATTTTTGTATATTTTAATTAAAGACGATACAAAAACAGCTAAATATTCTTAAAATTATTCATTGTTCTTGTGACAATATATAATTAAGTATTTTTCCAAATTTTCGGGCAAAATTTTTTGATGTTTGTCACCCAAAATGCCGAAAACGACTTCTGTCAAAAAAACGTCATCCGACAAAACTTTTAAAAATTTGGCGCCAATTCTGGACATACCTGTTGAGGCAGGGTATGTATGACCTGTGCCGTTGATGTAGGCATTAAAGTTCTTCATGTCTTCAAAACTCGGATTTTTAAACAAAATAGCGTCTAACTTTTCACGAATCTTTTCTGATATTGAATTGGGAAGGGCGTTGGCGAGTTCAATCATTGTTTCCAGTATTTCTATTGATTTAAATAGAGGAAGGTTTTTTGTTTCCAATTTTACTATGGCATCTGGTAACTTGTGGAAATGTGTTGAGATGAGGGCGATATTCTGTGAATGGATGCGTCTTCAAATGCTAAATATGTACGATTGGGAAAAAAAGGCTAAAATATGCATTAACGCCGTAATTAGAGAGTTATATGCATTTGCATATGCAAATATGCAAATGCATATAATCCGATGTCTACTGATCACATTAGTGCTGAAATTTGTGGAGTTAAAGCTTCCAAGTAAATACAACAAATTGTTAATTGTGTTCATTTGTATGTTACAATAAATATAATACATTTTTACAGTATTAAATAATAATCATTTTAATAAAAAGACAAATAACTTTGTTTACATCACTTTTAATGGTACACAATCAACATGTTTCGTAAACAATGTTTACTTCATCAGGATCAAACGTTTGATCCTGATGAAGTAAACATTGTTTACGAAACATGTTGATTGTGTACCATTAAAAGTGATGTAAACAAAGTTATTTGTCTTTTTATTAAAATAAATAATGCCATCACAAAGTGAAAACCTTTCCGAAGAAGTTTTCTTCGAAAAATTAATAATCATTACTAGACATCGGATTATATGCACTAACAAGGTGCCAAAATATGCATGCAAATATGCACTAAAAAGACCGAAATATGCACTAAAAACTCTTGATATGCCTAAAATATGCACAATACAAAATCAAAAAACCATTTTTATTTTTATGTATTTTAATTAAAGAAGATACAAAAACAGCGAAATATTCTTAAAAATTATGCATAGTTTTTGTGACAAAATACTATTAAGTATTTTTCCAAATTTTTGATGAAGCATTTTTGATGTTTGTCACCCAAAACGCCGAAAACGACTTCTCTACGTCAACTGACGTCATCCGACATAATTTTAAATATTTAGCGCCATTTCTGGAGATACCTGTTTAGGCAGGGTATGTATGACCTGTGTCGTTGATGTAGGCATTAATGTTCTTCATGTCTTCAAGACTCGGATTTTTAAACAAAATAGTGTCTAACTTTTCATGAATCTTTTCTGATATTGAATTGGGAAGGGCGTTGGGGAGTTCAATCATTGTTCCCAGTATTTCTATTGGTTTAAATAGAGGAAGGTTTTTTGTTTCCAATTTTACTATGGCATCTGGTAACTTGTGGAAATGTGTTGAGATGAGGGCGATATTCTGTGAATGGATGCGTCTTCAAATGCTAAATATGTACGATTGGGAAAAAAAGGCTAAAATATGCATTAACGCCGTAATTAGAGAGTTATATGCATTTGCATATGCAAATGCATATAATCCGATGTCTAATGCATATAATCCGATGTCTAATCATTACGTATTCTACCCATCTAACATCTGATGTTTGGCCATAAACCTCACTAGTTTTGTGCAAGTATATTAAATTTATTGATTGCGCAGAAAAGTCTCACAGTGAACTGCGCTGTAAACCGTTATCTTACTTTCGGTCTTTACTTTTTTGCGCGGCGGTCTGAATTGGCGGGTGGCACTTCAACTAACGGCAATCGGCCAGCGACGGCAATACCGTGTTGTGAAGAGTTTTGGCGCGAGAAACAAAAATTCTACCTTTAAATATTAATTTAACTATGAAATCCTGATCAATTTTCTTTTTTTTAAATAACTGATAGACGGTTAACATTGATAAAAAAAATTACTGGAATTCCTTATTGAAGAATTTAAAAAACCTCCATACAAAATGCCCAACCGGCGCGGTTTTCTCAGTTTAAATGACGTCACACCCACACCCTGCACAACCCGCTTCTTACCGCTCGGATTCCACTTGTTTTGGCGGGCTTAATAAAATTTAAACTGCCGTTTTTTGTATAACTATTTAGACATAATGTTTTATGAGTATGCCTAGTCCTTCCCTTAGGTAATTTGACTAGTCATTGATCTCCTCTGACATAAACAGTCGTCTCTCGTAGTAATGAAGCTGAAAACTAGTATTTATTTTTAATTTTGTGAATTCGGCAAGCAGCGGAATTAACCTAATAAGTATGTGCGATGTGTAAAGTGGCCGAAGTAGGCTGGCTTACCTGATGCGAGCGCGGAAGCTCTCTGGGGGCATGTGCTCGGCCGGGCGCCACGATTTGACGCTCTGGGGCCATTATGTTCACTTCTGGAATAATAAGAAATAAATATTGTTAATATTACACCATAAATAAAGAAAAAGCAGTAAATGGGCACTTAAGTTTCTAATCCTTTTGACAACCCAACTTTTCAAAATGGTTCCAGATAATACATAAACTTGAGGTAAATATAATAAATTATTATTAACTAAATATGTAAGTACCTACTGAAATTAAAAATTATCAACAATATGCTTTGTAATTAAAAGTTTAATCAGAAATGTAAATCTATTGACATTTTAAATTATCACAATTACATAAGTAAAGCCAAATCATTTTAAAGAGGATTCATTTGTATGTATTTGTGCGTACCAAAAGTTTCAATAAAGTTTTTAACACCTGCCCGCAGTCCCTTTTAACCCCACAAATACTCAAAGATACTGGGCGCGTAGAGTTTATCAATTTCGTTTAAAAATTAGGCTAGCGATTCAATTCGACAATGATCTTTTAATGTTTTTTTAAATTTCATTCTCAGCTTGTCTATGGATGCTTGCCACTACCGCTTGACGCGCGCTTCAAGCCGTTGTGACAAGCCTTAGTCTATGCCTAGATGATATTTCTTTCGAGAAGCATTTGAACATATTACTTCTTTGTCTATGCCTTCCTGTCATTTTCGGTAGTCGAAAGTGATTTTTGTGCGAGATGGAATCTAGTAAAGAAAAAGCATTATTAACCCGTCTAATCACAGGAGACCCAAGTTGTCCCAAAACATCATACGCCGTTATAATAACAAGAGTCCCAGATTGTCCCAGAGCGACCGTGCATTATTAAAAGTTATATATCTCTCTTCCTGTCATGCGAATATTTGTGATTTCTTTTATGTTAGAGAGCCAAAGAAATAATGCTTCTCATTGCCTTAGGATTATATGAGCTATGTTGTTCAGATATTTTACAAACCCGATCATAAGTGACGGTTTTATTTCGAGCCAATTTTTGACGTAATAAACATTTAATTTTTAAATAAAATTGTATGAAAGTGATAAAAAGTGAGGTGACAGTTACAAATTTTGTTAAAAAAAGGAATCTGTATTTAAAATTTTAAGTTTATTCTATTTTAAGTACTTTAATTCCAATATTCGCAGGTATGCATTTTTTTAGCTAATTTACATTTCCAATATCAAAATTTTAATATTTAGAAAAAAAAAAGTTGATTTCTAATAAACACATCGGTAAGATTATTTTGTATAGATTTTAGAACAATTTTTTTTTTTGTTTTTGCAAAAGGGTTAAAAAATAACCCATAAATAGGAAAATTTAAGATGCATGGCAAGAACCAGGAATTTTGCGCGCAAACCTTGACAGGCAAAAGGTTACAGATATTATTTTCTTATTATTCGAAGGGTTAAATGTTATACTATATTAATATTTTAATATAAATTAACGTAATAACATTATTAAATTATATTTATATCAATTTAAAAGAAAAATCAGATGGATTTCTACAAATTAAACACAAAAACAATTAATACCTATTTTGTAATAATTTAATCTAATTTTTATAAACGTTTTACGTGATACGTAATATCTAAAATCACCACTCAGGTACTTATTTGACTATGATTTGTTGTCTACGCCCAAAAAATATAAATTCGCTTCAAGCGTGCTACCAGCACGTAGATTATTGCGCAATGCTTGGGTCTAGCCATAGACAAAAAACTATGTTCTTGTCCCAAGCAGCTTGATAGTCTCGCTAGCCCTTTAGTTAAAAAAAGGAATATTCCGTATTATCCGTGCATCGAACTTCGACAACACGAACGTTCTGCATTATCCGTGCGGTGGACTCTATGCATATTTACCAATTATTTTTTCATCCTTTCAGTACACCAAGCAAGGTTTTCTTGATCATGAAAATTTCCCATTGAAATTAAAGGTTTAATTGTCAATATTCAGTAGGTATGTATCGTAGTATATTATTACGTTAGCGTCTGCGTGTGATTGAATTCAGAACCCAGCTACGAGTGCATGACGACGCGGCCGCGCCTCAAATAACATCTGTGTATGTGGAGTTTCACACAAAGCTACTATTGTAGTTCGGTTTCAAATTCAAGAATTCGTCACGAGATGTCACTACTTCCGTCAACAGCTCGCGGTGATTAATTCCCCCCTAGGTATAAGTGCTACGGATTTTTATTCTTCAAGTATCCTTCGTCCTTTCGGAATTAGAAAGATTGTCGGCAATACTTGACAAAGTTGTTATAAATTACACATGACATCATTGCATTTCTTGATTATTTTGTCACTGTTACTTTGTCTCGGTGAGTCACCGATAGTGTCTAGCTGTCACTCGACCACAGTAGATCTGAGGAACTGGCTATTTTAGGAACCAGTTCCTATCGGATTTATAAACTGGTCACAAACACTCAATCCGGGCAAAGCCGAAGCAAAAGCCGCCCGCAGGGCCTAGCAGCAAAAACCTGCGGAGCGGGTTTTTAACTGCTAGTTTAAAAATATTAGCGATAAAAAATAATTATAGATTTATATTTGATTTACATTGATATAAAGTTCGGCAGGTATTAAAAATAAAAACATTAAATATTACGTACATATTATTGTTATGACATAGTTTGAAAAGTAAGAAATAACCGAATGTTTATCCTTCCAATAGGCCACTTGCATCACATTTGTTAATTTTTTTTTCGATTTAGGCAAATATTCTAAGACATTCTGTTTTTTTTTTTTTTTATCGTATTTTTGAAACCCTGGCGATTTTTTGAAAATTTCAATCCAAAAAATCAAACGATTTTTTATAAACCGGAAATACGGGACATAATTTTATGGGTGCGAAAAAACGTAGCCGAAAATCATTGTTAAAAAATAACGTTTTCCACACAAATAGCAATAAATTGTACGGGGTTCTCTTCATAACAACTGTAAAAACACCGCCATCTTTATCAAAAAATCAAACCAAAGGATAAGTTCGCATAGAACAAACAATAAATCTAGTGAACGTTAAACGCAAATTCAAAAATTCGCCGGAAATCAAAGTGTTGCCATATAAAAAACGGGACATTTTCATGTAGTGACGTCACGAGCTCAAATTATGGATTTATTTATTTAAAAAAAAAACTATACATTTCTAAGAAAATTTACCAACATTTTCTAGTAAAAAAATCTATCCACAAGATTTTTTCCAAGTCGTTATGAAATCCATGCAAGTGGCCGATTATAGTTCATATTATTTATTACATCTTTTCCTGCGTTTATAATACATTGTTATTGTTTTTTGTTATTATTAAATCCAAGATTAAAATAATAACAAACACAAGACGTACCTGCTTCTAACAATAATAACGATCTAACTTGAAACTAAACTAAAATATACATTTAAAAACGCCGCAGGCATAAACTTAATTAACAAAAATAATGGCACAACCTCACATTCGAAAATGTTCAACAATATAAAAATTAATCACTTGTTTACATTTTTATATTAGGTCATCGTGACGCGTCTCGATTTCACCCATATTATTTTGATCTATGATGGCGAGCGCGTCATAACAGTGACGCAGTAGACGAAAACATACATTTTTCATTAACAACTTAGTTTACACTAATAATATACGCACAAAACGCCGTAACAACTCATCGCGGATAATTTAAACTGGAAAAATAAGCAATATCAAGTCAATTGTAGTTAGAAATCGTCAAATTTGCGGTGGTAAACATGGTGCGTTTTCCGCAAAATCCCGCTTTTTCGCTGTTCAGTTGTTCAGTGTAGCCAACTGTCGGGCGCCATTTGTATTTTGAATAACAACTTGAAAAATGAAACTGGACAATGCGAATCGAATAGCGGAGAGGTCAGAGTTCAGCGGAATGTACTGTAACGCGGGCAACGAGCAAAAAAATCTACGCATGCACAGGTCTTATGCAAAGCGGTTTGTTATCTTTATGACCCTTGCTACATGTTTGTTTGTTTTGTGATGCTTTCATAGTATTTCATATCAATGATGATCATCTGAACTAGGTAAAGTAGGGGTGAAAGTAAAAAAGGTACTGCGCAAAAAGGGTCAATGCCATTGTCATAGTATTAGTTTTACCGCGGAGTCTACTTTGCGCAGTTTTTGCGTTGTGGCATGTTTGTTGAAGATGGGAATTGGCGGATTGCAGACGCGGTTGCCTTGACAACAGCCTTGCCTTGCTGCAGCGGTAGCGTACAGGCGTTGCCATGACGACCCGCCTCATACGTCATCTTCGGCCTGGGACATTTGTCTCGCGCTGAGACGAAAGAACAACGAATTATAGGATACTGGCTGGTACCTTGTACCCGGCATGCGTTGCAATGCCATTCAAGAAATACTTTATCCCTGCAAGTCCATTCCTGCCTTCCCTCGGTGCCGCTAAAATACATGAAATACACACATTTTCAAACCACTCGCGCACCATTCGCATTTAATTTGTTAAACAAATTTTATTACCCCAGAGCTTACCACTATATATTATATAGAAACACTCTTCTGCTAAATGCAATGTTCTGTAAAAAAATTGAGTCAATTATCAATCAATTTTGATAGGGACACCCTAATCACCTAGCGGTATGAAATATGCTTTACGAATTATTCTCATACCTACCAAATATACCTAAAAAAATCATAAAAATCGGTCCAGCCGTTTCGGAGTAGTTCGACCACAAACACCGTGGCACGAGATGTTTTATATAAGTAACATATAGATGTTGCTATCTAATTTTTTTAAAATTATTTATTAACCAAGATAATATAAGCACAAAATACATTTTTTTTTACAGTTTGAATTACATTTTTTTTGTATATATCACCTCACTAGGCTGAGAGCCTGTTCCGAGGTGGCAGGAATTTAATCAAATTACTTAATCTTGTAAGATAAAATCAAATAAAAAAAAATTACATTTAAAAAGATAAATAGAATGAAGGAAAAATAAAAAGAAAAGAAAATAAGAGATGAGAAATATAATAAATAAGACATATAAAATAATTACTTAAGAATAATAAGAAATATAAAAATAATAATTTTTATTGTAGAGGAAAAGAGAAAGATACGCGTTTAGTGTGTTGTTATATTGTATAAGTTATTTGCCCGCAGTATACAATGCCTTTGTTGAATATCCACGTACGAATTTTGTGATTTAGATTAGCATTTTTTGTCACATGAATATCTTTAATATCTTTTTCAGTTAAATTTTAAAAATTTGGAGCCAAATTTTTTTTTTTTTTTTTTTTTTTTTAATTCCTTTATTTTTCCATATTTTACAATTAATATTTACATATTTGAAAATCATAACAATAATGTGGGAACCCACTAAGGCGCAGCCTGTGCGTGGGTAATATATTTAAAAAAAAAGTTTTTTTTTTTTTTAGTACCTAGAAAAAAACAAACAGGGGTATATAAAGCAAAAACAAAAATTGTTTAAAACATTTTGTACAAAAAGTGTATACAATAGTGTACGGTTAAATAAGTGTAAGTGTAATTAATGATATACATTGTAATAATAGGTGTAAAGTTTGTGAGAAAAGTGGTATAAAACTAAATAAATAGAGTTTTTAGAAACATAAAGTGAAATAAAACTAAATAAATAGAGTTTTTACATCTGTATGGTTTAGCCATAATTTTAACTCTTTTACGAAATGCGGAAGTTTTGTTGCAACTTGAATATGTTTTGGTAAACTATTGAAGGTACGAGGTCCAATAAAACTACTGTGAGTTTGCATTTGTTTTGTGTGTGTTTGGGGGGTATAGAATACATTATTATTTCTAATGTTGATTCTGTTTACATTTTTTTCGAATTTGTTTACGTTTTTAAAGATATATTTCATAGTTTGCAGTATAAATAGTTTACGGAGACTGAATAGTTTAGATTCTTTGTATAAAGCATCTGTCGAAAATGTTTTAATTCTATTATACATAACTTTGATAAAATAATTTTGAGTTGTTTGTAAAGGTTTTATAAAAGTATCAAGGGCACCACCCCATCCTATTATTCCATACATGAGTGAAGATTGCACCATAGAATAATAAATCATTTTCAATTTGTCAATATTCAATACTTCTTTGAGTCTGTAAAATATGTATGTAAGATATCTCAATTTAGAAACGGTATTATTTATTTGTGAATGCCAATTTAAATTTGTATCAATACATATACCCAAATATTTTATCTTTTCAACTTTTACAATTTCAGAGCAAGATGAGCATATTATTTGATTACAGTTAGTATTATGAATTCTAATTTTAAGGTTATTGGGGGGTTTGTTTTTACTGTTTTTATAAAAAGGTAGGTAAAATGTTTTATTGTTGTTTAGGAAGAGTCTATTACTATTTAGCCATGATGAGACATGTGCAATACATTTTGATGCATTTAAATAAGTTTCAAGCCAGGATTTTCCGTTTACAATTATTACTGTATCATCAGCATAAGATACAATATCACCAGGGATTACAAGATTACATAAATCATTTATATATATTAAAAACAGGATTGGGCCAAGCACAGTACCCTGTGGTACTCCTTTTTTTATCCTCGTTTCAGTACTATAAAAATTCCCTATTTTTGTTTTTTGTTTTCTGTCTTTGAGATAGTTTGTGAGAATTTTTAGTGTATCTTTTTTGAAACCTATTCGATTAATTTTTTTTTAAGTATATTGTGGTTAACCGTATCAAAAGCTTTTCTTAAATCTAAAAATAAAGCTAGGCATTTTTTATTTTTATCAACAGATGTGTACAATTTTTTTGTCAAATCGAATATTGCATCTTCAGTGCTTAGGTTACTTCTGAAACCATATTGATTTTGGGACAGAATTTTGTTTTGTTCTAGGTGATTCATTACTCTATTTTTGATACATTTTTCAAATATTTTTGAGAGGTTTGAAACTAAGGAAATAGGTCGGTAATTGTCTAATATGTGCGTTTCTCCTGATTTGTGAATTGGAATGATGGTGGAGATTTTAAATTGTTCAGGGAAATGTCCCTCTTTTAGTGATATATTAAAAATATGTAGCAATGGAATTAAAATATTATGTTTTATTTTTTTTTTGTAATGTCTTTGTCCATAGGTAGTATTTGTCTTTGGAGTCATGTGTTAGTCTGTGTCTTGTGTCGTAATTGTGTCGTGCAGTATGATGGTTTAGTTTGTCTTTTTGGTAAAGTATAGATATAATTTTGATGTACGGTTGTTGTATGTTCAATACAGCAAAGTCCTTAAATAACTGTATTGTCGAGAATTTATAAGTTTTTTTTTGTAATAACTTTAATTAAGGCTTTTTGTGCTTTGTCGAGGGGGTCCATATTAGTTTTAGCAGCACCACCCCAACCAATCATACCGTGAGTGATAATTGATTGGGCTAGTGCGGTAGTGCGTAGTATATCGTTTTTTAAGTCTTTTTGTTGTCGTCTGGGATCTATGCTAAATGTCATGTACTTTGTTTTGTCAGTATTTAGTGTCAGCAGGTTGTTGTCTAACCAATATTTAATTCTGTTGATTCCTTTTGTAGCTTTCTTGTGTACACTTGTCCAAGGTCAGAAGTGAAAATACGAACAGTGTCATCAGCAAAGCAAATAACATCTCTGAAATTTCAATATGTAACTATCAATTTGAATATAATAATTCTAAAATATGACAGAAAAGAACAGCATTCACATATTGACATAAATTTGTTGCTACTGGAGATTTGTACCCATCATTTGTTAGTTCCTCTTTCGACCGCCTACAAAGTTACGTGTGTCAAGCTTAATAATCTAGGCGCCACTGTGACGTACGACCAAGGTTATACATCGTTACAATGTACGTTTGTACATTGTCCGTATTATAGAGCCGTGAAACAACATTATGTATTTGTATTATAAATACGACGCATCCTCGCGTCATAAGAATTCTAGTGTTATAATTTTAGAAGTCGATAATCTAAAAACAAACGACGCATCGCCTAACTTTACAACCGGCCAATTCCTGGCTTTCATCCTATTAAACATTCTTATGGTTCCGGTACTATCTAGGAATCCGGTACTATCTGACAGGAATCCGGTACTATCTGATGGGAAGAGGAAAATTGGGAACTGCCTGCCTATTCAGACCTGGTTAATAAAAACAGCTAAACCCATTTCAAGCAACTTTTCGATTCTGAATGGTAGTCTGTCACCAAGGCTATATATACAAAAGTACTGTACAAATCGCAAGTTGGGAGGCGGGTATGGATACTGCCGCCCCGAGAACCATTTATTGGAAAACCAACACTTCTGCCACACGTCACCCCAAGTGGTTCGCTACATTTGATGGCATAGCAGAGGTGCCCGGTTCATGGGGTGAGGTTTGTCCGGATCTTGGCAGCGGATGCGTCTGCCACCAACTGTGTGGCAGGCCAGAGCAGTCTCTGAGGGAAACCTTTTGACCTCTTTAGCAGGACGCTCTTGGAACATCGCCTTGCACCGCAGTGGGAGGGATGGATCCATAAATTCGTCACTCCTGGACACCCCCAGATTCCTACCCACCCTTCATACCTTTTTCCTTTCCAGAACTTCCTCTCCTTCCTTTCCTAACACCAGCATCCCCAAATATGACATAGCTCCTGAGGGATTTTATTTATTTCAGGGCCTCCTGTGTGGAGCTAATGCAAAAAAAGTGCGCCCAATTTGAATTTGGTAGCCACCTCTGTTCTGGAGTCCTAAAATACTTGAAAAAACCCTTGACTGTGTAGAAACAGGTGGTCCGTTTGATAGAATCTCTGTAATCTTTAGAGCAGAGACACTATAGCCAGGTGGGAAACACTTCCTTGTTCTACCGGTATTTCAATGGAAGATGCTCCCAGGAACTCATTGATCCCCAACATTTGTACTACTGTTTATTTGACTCTTCTACATATTTTGCGTTTTATCCATTTTGGCGTCCGCGTCCCCTACAAGATCACAATATGAAATACTACCATCAAAATAAGACGGCAAAGATAAAATGATAATAATCTTACTAATATTATAAATGTGAAAGTTTGTACGGATGGTTGGATGGTCCTTACTCTTTCACGCAATAAATATCGAATGGAATTTAAAAATTCTTTCATTAACCGAAAGCTAAATTATTTGCGAGTAACAACAGCTTTATATATTGGTAAGCTCTGGCGTTATGAATGAGCTATGGCGTTATGAAATTATGTATCATACGTTTTCTGTCCCTAACAAAATCGAGTTATTGCAAACGTCAAACAAATTGTTACCTTGGAAGCAATGTTTTTTTTAAATTTTAGGCTTAAAAAGAGTGCTTTGTTGTGATTAAAAAGAGTACTTTTTTGGCGTCGTAGTTAATATCTACACATCTCTTAAAAATGTTTATTCTCCGAACAAAAAGCATAACGTTGCTATAAAGCATAGCATTTGAAGTGGACTGTCATTTTCTTATTTTTTTAAGGTTACTCTGGATTCAAATATGAATAAAATACTAATAAAGGGAGTAGGTAATTAAAATAAATTTTTATTTCTATAATTTAAATATTTTCTAAAATAGAATTTTTATTTGCGAACTGTCATTCTCAAATTTTGAAATTTTCTATTAAACCATAATTATTTTCAGCAAGAATAATAACAATTCTATGGGAAATGACATAGGCTACTTTTTATCACGGATTTTTTTTTTCATTAACGTGGGAAAATTCTTTATACAGTAATTTCCCACTAATACCATGCGAGCGAAGCCGCGGGTAAAAGCTAGTATATTATAATACAGGTAAGTAGAGGCGAAATGTCTTGATTATGACGATACAATTATTTGAAACAAAGGGGGGAATTTAGAACAATTAATCATTATCTCACAACAGATTAATGAAGCACTACATTATTTAGAGCCGGGTTAACGGGTGTCTTAATCTTAATACGTCACTCTGATTAATTAATACCCCTCGGGTAAGGGTTGCTGAATAATAAAGGACTTACTAATACATGTGTTTTAAATTTTACACAATTTGTAAACAACCATTAATGTAGGATAAATGTGTAGTTGTGTAGGGGAAAGGGAAAAGGCTGAAAGTGTCAAAAAATAAAAAATCGTTTTTTTGCGTGGAATGTGTTGTAAGCGACATTGCCAATAACATAGAGAAAGTTTAAAGTGCCAGAAAAATTCCTACTAGTTCCTAGTAGAGTCGCAAGGAGCAGCACTGTGAAGAATACAGTACAAGTTTTTATTGAATACTGAAAATTTTACTTTGTGGCACTTTCAGCCTTTTTCATTTTCATTACACAAATGGTGTTTGTCAGTTGTGTACAACTTTTAAAAAATCAGTGTGTAAAAACGCGGAAAAAGTGAAACCATCAGAAAACTAAAGTAGACGAGAGTGGGGAGACTACGAAGCACCGCACAAAGAGGAGACCGATTATTCTATCTCATTCTCTCGCAGACTTTTAAATCCTATGGATATGTTTGTATCTTTTTAGTGTCGCTTTTTCGTTTCAAATCACAACGGTGCTGAAGTTTTCACTTCAATAATATTTATCAGCAAGAGGGTAATAATTATACATCGGTAGTTAAGGAAATTAATAATCAAATCCGCTGAATTAAACCACATTAAAATAGGTACGAGTGCTTCACCAAGAACAGGTTGTTGGAACAATTCATCAAATTTCGAAGTAATAATTGTTCTTTGAAAGTTCTATTCGAATTCTGTTATTATTATTTCATCATGGGCCTGTTATTTGAGAGTTGTCAGATACGAAGCTTTGAATATTAAAACAAACCGTTGTAAGCTTTTCCTCTGCCATTATTAGTAGAGTGACCTATCACTTTCATAAATACGGAAGATACTTTCAGCATCGCCCTGGAGAAATATAACCATTCAGAATCGAAACGCTGCTTGAAATGATTATAGCTGTGTTTGGTGACTATGGGAATAATCTTACACTTCCTTTTCTCACTTCCTTCCCTTTGATCTCACAAAATACCCCAAATGGGGTTAGTAATGTTGCCTCAGTCCCACCGGCTCCGGACAGTTGAGACTCTTGTGGGAATTTATATAAAAAAGCAACTTTTCATTTTTCGACAATTAACTTGATATTTCAAAGCCCTTGGCTTCGCATGGTGGAAACGGCTAAGCGGGTTAAAGATATGTTTTATTGGTTTTTAAAATCCAAATAACAAAATCTCTGTTAATTTTATGACGCCGGAGCTCACCGTTCGAGAGTTTTACTGCTTTAGATGACACTAATAGATTTTCAGATTGACAAATGAAATGTTTCCACCTTCAAGCAATTACATGATTGGTTTTGGAGTTGTATTTATCTAGATTGGGAAAAAATTCGGTTTAGTGGCGAAATTCCTAAAAAATCAAACTAATTATTTTTATACTAACTATGGGGCCAGGGAATCCGAATCTGAAAGAATTAGGCGGCGGCAAGCAATATTAACTGAATTACACGACTTTTAAATTTTCAATACACACATACGAAAACAGCCATTTTAAAAGCATTTTGACACATGAAAACCATAGAAACCATAGAAAAACAACAATTTAAGTGTGGCCATTAAACAATAATATCATCGAACATACCTTATAAATCAAATAACCTAATCTAACCTAATCTAACCTAACCTAACATAACATAACCTAACCTAACCTAACCCAACATGGTTTGTGCCCCTTTATACCGCCTGCTCGCGTCAATTTAAAAAAAACATCCCAGTTTTCAAGTAGTTTAGCGGCTACGCTAGGTTTGTGTAACATGGTTTGTGCCCCTTTATACCGCCTGCTCGCGTCAATTTAAAAAAACATCCCAGTTTTCAAGTAGTTTAGCGGCTACGCAAGGTTTGTGTCACATGGTTTGTGCCCCTTTATACCGCCTGCTCGCGTCAATTTAAAAAAACATCCCAGTTTTCAAGTAGTTTAGCGGCTACGCAAGGTTTGTGTCACATGGTTTGTGCCCCTTTATACCGCCTGCTCGCGTCAATTTAAAAAAACATCCCAGTTTTCAAGTAGTTTAGCGGCTACGCTAGGTTTAGGTAGCATGGTTTGTGATACAAAAGTGAGTAAAATTTATAAAAAGTAAGTACTTAAATTATAAACATGTTATTTTACGTTATTGATATTGCTTAATGGCAACACTTAATTTTATGGTTTCTATGGTTTTCATGTGTCAAAATGATTTTAAAATGGCTGTTTTCGTATGTGTGTATTGAAAATTTAAAAGTCGTATAATTCATTTAATATTGCTTGCGGCCGCCTAATTCTTTCAGATTCGGATTCCCCGGCCCAAAGTTAGTATAAAAATAACTAGTTTGATTTTCTAGGAATCAGAATGCTTCCAAAATGGCCATTTTCCTATGTGTGTAAAAAAAATTTTTAAAGTCGTATAATTCAGTTAATATTGCTTGCCGCCGCCTAATTCTTTCAGATTCGTATTCCCCGGCCCATGGTTAGTATAAAAATAACTAGTTTGTATTTTTAGGAATTTCGCCACTAAACCGAACTTTAGCCCTAGATTGTAAGCTTGGTAAATTTGTAAGTAACGTGTAAGCAACTTGTAAGCAATGTGTAAGTTTGTAACTCGTGTAGTTGGCAAAAATCGATAGTGATTACACGCGCTTTTTAAATTACCGATACGAAAAACAAATATATTTTGAGATTATTTATTGGAATCTTGACTATAAAAATTCTTCAATATCGAATCATTCCAAATAATAATATTCTTTTGAATTGTACGGAATGTGTTATTTCTATGTACCTATTCATAAATTCCACAGATTTTATCTTTATAACAAACAAGGATGTTGAGTCAAATTCAGACCAGGGCAGAATGGCTATAAAAATAAGTGAATGTGGAAAATAATGCAAAAAAATGGTTGGATGGTGCATTCTTCTAATCCTTTATCCCCGAATGAAGCCTAAAAAATACCCATATTATGCGACAACCTATATTATATATTTCCGCCGAGATCAAAAACTAAGATATTGTATGGACATACATAATAAATCTTAAACTAAAGTTGTTCTTAATACTACTAATATCCTTCTGCGCACCACTATATATACGAATACTTATAATCTCACGAAGCCATTTTATGGCGTTTAAATAAATAAATAGGTAGGTACTTTAACCATGTATAATTTAACAAACTTTTACACTTTATCACTTGCAACATAATACACCTATTGTTTATGTCCAAATAAAAAACAAACAAATAATATTCTTCGGATACTCTCAAAATCGCCCTGGGGAAATAAAATTCATAATAAAATGATTGCTTGTAAGGGCGAGTTTATTGATAATATCGGGATAGCCAGGCACTTCCCAACCTTCCTCTTTATCGGTCGTGGAAAATTGAAATGCTGAAAAGGACAAAATATTAATTCTTCAGGAGGGCGAAAGGAAGGTTTTTTTATTTTTTTCAAAAAATCATATCTCCTGTTTTTGTAGATCTATAGGTAATTATTGAATAGATTTTTGAGAATACTAATGCATTTTTGTAATTTTTTTTAGTAAAGCATTAAATTTATTTTAATTTTTCATTTAAAAAAATCCTCTTAAAATGCACGTCATAAAAAACGCATTTATTTTCCTAGAAATATTTTGGTGAACGCAGATCGATAGAGAAAAAAAGCTGAGAAAAATGACACATTTAGCTCACTTTTAATTTATTGTCCTTAACAACATTTCAAATTTCCGCAGTAGATATACCGACCATTTGGAAAAACGTTATGCGATAATGGGATCTATAGTAAGCTACTTTAGGTTCATTATCGCATGATGTTACCGCGACAGATGGAACCTTGCTAATCCAAAGAGTCGATACGTCACCTCCAAACCTCTTTCAGCATCAGAACACACCCCGAAATGGTGATGCCGTAGTCCCATTGGCTCCAGGCAGTTGAGACTCTTGTGAACTCACAGTAAAAAAAAAATACATACATTCCAAAGAAAAGAAGTCTCCTTCAAATTTGCTTACAAAAAATAAATGTAAAAAATAATTATATTACAAGTTCAGAATCAAAAGGTTAAAAAAAATTCTATTTGCATATCATAAAAAATAGCAACTTGATTTCCAACATAATGTTAAAGTTTATTACTTGGTTCAATAAATAATAATGAATGTTATGCCGTGTAGTTTGTGTCGAGAATAGAACGCCAATCGGGTGCAGGAATGCACCGAGATGCATTAAAAGGTCATGTCATCTACTTGGAGCCGTAATGCAAGTCAGTGGCGCCACCTACCGACTGACTGATATTGAGTATATTACAAAATGCACATTTTTCTGCATATAGCTTCAATAACAGCAAACTGCTTTCAACTTTGTGAACCCCTACGTATATATTTAAAAAAAAAAAACAATAAGTCATATATAAATAGTCTTGTTTTACATTAAAAAAGAAAAAAATAATTTTATTTTAAATTTTTTTATTTTAAATTTCTCCACTTTTTTAAATGACAAGCGAAAGTACGCCGTATAGACCAAAAAAATTGGAATAACTAATAAATTTAATCGCTTAGCAAAACACCGCAATATACCTACAGGTGTTCCAAAAGTCCACCTTATCCTTTGGAGGGCTGATAGGCCAACTCATGACAGATTAAAATATCATAATATCACTTTAGTAAAAATAGAGTATGCAATTCACACGCGGTAGAAGTGAAATCTTCAGAAAAATAAAATAGACAAGGTTGGAATGGCTACGAAGCACCGCACAAAGAGGAGACCGATTATAATATCTCATTCACGCAGGCTAAATCCTATATAGATAGATGTCTATTTTTATTGTCGCTATTTTTTGTTTCATCGAGTTTCAAATCACAACGGCGCTAGAGAAGTTTTCACTTAAAAAGTCGTTGGTTTTCGATACATTGGCACTATTACAAAAATTGTGAAAATCAACCTAAAGAGCGTAAAGAGCGTAATACACGAGCCCGATTTTCAGCCCGTTTCCAATTAGAGACAAAAGTCAACATTTTTCGCTTTACGCGATCGCTGTTTTCAACTCTATTTTCATACCTACGATTTCAGTAGGCATCACAACACACACTATGGTTCATGTGTTGTTTGCAGTGATGACAATTGAAATCCTAGATATGCAAAATAGAGGTGAAAATAGCGATCGCGCAAATCGAAAAATGTTGACTTTTGTCTCCAATTGGAAACGGGCTGAAAATCGGGCTCGTGTATTACGCTCATTAAAGAGCGTAATACGCGTAATAGAGCGTAAAGTCAACTCAACACCTCTTTGAAAAGTCAAAAAAATAATTTTAAAATAGCCAATCATAACCTAACGTAACCTATTTAACCTTATTTTAAATATATTTTTAATGCCTTTCAAAGGAGGTTCTGAGTTGATTTCATTCTGAGTTGTCCGGTCCCGATCAATCAATAGCAGGGCTATTCAGTTTTGCTTAGTAAAAATTAGAATATTAAAATATGTAATATTGTACTACGGCGCTTGCAAAACTGATCTAATGAGCGTAATACACGAGCCCGATTTTCAGCCCGTTTCCAATTGGAGACAAAAGTCAACATTTTTCGATTTGCGCGATCGCTATTTTCACCTCTATTTTCATATCTAGGATTTCAATTGCCATCACTGCAAACAACACATGAACCATACTGTTTGTTGTGATGCCTACTGAAATCGTTGGTATGAAAATAGAGTTGAAAACAGCGATCGCGTAAAGCGAAAAATGTTGACTTTTGTCTCTAATTGGAAACGGGCTGAAAATCGGGCTCGTGTATTACGCTCATTAGATCAGTTTTGCAAGCGCCGTAGTACAATATTACATATTTTAATATTCTAATTTATACTAAGCAAAACTGAATAGCCCTGCTATTGATTGATCGGGACCGGACAACTCAGAATGAAATCAACTCAGAACCTCCTTTGAAAGGCATTAAAAATATATTTAAAATAAGGTTAAATAGGTTACGTTAGGTTATGATGGGCTATTTTAAAATTATTTTTTTGACTTTTCAAAGAGGTGTTGAGTTGACTTGATTCTGAGTTGGTATGGAACCGATTGATCACAGTCCAAACTATAACTCAACTCTTTGGAAATAAAAATCGTTTTTGCACGATTCATGAGGTTATTTTATTAGCTCTAACTTCGATTCTACTTTATTTTTTTTTAAATGCTCATTTATAGTTGTGTTTTAGCTCATTAATGTTTTAGCTTAGAAAAAAAGGTATTGCTATTTTACTGCAAAAAGAGTTCCTTTTGAAATTATTTCAATAACTAGGAATTCGAATGTAAACCTTTGTTAAATTAAAGTAACAGATGTCTAATTATTTAAAACTAAATGCCTGTATTTTTTCGCTTTTCCTCTCAATTATTTTTATGTCTCTAATTTGTTTCTTTCATATTTTTTTCTATTTTACTATTTTATTTTTCTTTTATTGTATTTATCTATCTAAAGTAAAATATTTAATTTTTTTAAATCTTATTTTTCTTCCAAGATTAAGATATCAAAATTAGTTTAAATTCCTGCCACCTCGGAACAGGCTCGGCCTAGTGAGGTGGTTTATACAAAAAAAAAAATGTACATTGTATTTTGTATATATGTATTGCAATATCTTGGTTAATAAATAATTTTAAAAAATAAAATAAAATAAAATAAAAGACAAATAAAAATCAAATGACGTATTCAAATTGACTTCCACCAAGTCGAGAAAGCAATTCTGACATCTTACAAAACTCTTTATCTGTTTACGGACATCTTTTGACGGATGCACATTTTGCAATATCTAATATATATGATATAAATCAGGTTATGTACCTACTGTAATGTTGCCAGGTGAAATGTGGATTTGTAAAATCACGCAAAACAAAAGTAAAAAAAAAACATAAGACCTTTTATCCACTCACCTATTTAATAATAATAAAAAAATGCATAATATTATTATGAAATATGAAGGAAAACAAAAAAGGTCAATGGTTATCAAACTAGTTTATCGCGGAGCCTAAAGAAAAATCTAGAAATAATATCGATATTGCGTCAACGACCTTTCTGTTTGTACATGGGTAGTTTAGTTTATATTACTACAATGCAGGTGAACTCCTAGTGTGGAGGACAATATACTATACCTTTGTAATGTAAATATACTAAGAATAAATAAATAAATAAATTACTTAATACTTTGTACGGTTAACATTTAAGGCGATCCAATAGTACAGGAAATAATCGAAATCGGAACTCACGCCTCTTTATGGGAGGAGTTTAAAAATACTTGAGAAAAAGCTTTTGGAAAGGTTGAAAAAGATTAAATTTTCTGCGACCGGTTTCGACACATCCGTGTCATTCACGAGCAAACTGAATGACACGGATGTATCGAAACCGGTCGCAGAAAATTTAAAATTTAAGTAACACATGTACATCGTAAATTAAAACTCTTCAAAACAAAATGCCTAGAAATTGTTACATAGTTAATGCCCAAGAAATACAAAAAAAAGTTGAAAAAGATATTTGAGATTTTTTTTACATGTTGATGTCGTAAAGTCCCGTAAAAACATTAATTCCTTTTTTACGCATTGTTTATTGTAATAAAACGGAATTTTAAAATTGATTTCACGAAAACAAGCGACTATTCTCCGCTCCGTCCGGAGAGAGAATAGCCGGCTGCCAGTCGTTCTTCGGTGGACGGTGTAAGGTTCACTTTGAAATTCCAAATTCGTCGACTGCCGTATTGTCGCCGTGATGTCAAAAATAACAACGCGAAAATGCATATTATATTTTATTTTGTGAGGTTCGGAAGTAAATTTTATTTTTTTTGCGATTATCATAAAAGAAACTAAATTTGCCACATTAAACAATAAACAATATCCGAAAAGAGATTTATAAATAGTAGAGTTTGGACTTCAAAGTGTTTTTTATAGACCTAATAAAAAAAAATTCTAGGCTTATTAAAAGACCGATATTTTTAAGGGCCAAGATATGTTCTACACGCAGTATTTAATTGAAGCATCTATAAATAATACTTCTAAGCGATCAAATTTTCAAAACATATATGTATGATTTTGCATTATTTAGTATGGCTTCATCTTAAATTATATTCGCGAAAGTAAAATCTAAATTGAAATAGATTAAAAATACATAAATAAATGAAGCCGTGGTCCGGGCTAGTGCTTGCAACGCCACTGTTGGTAGCAACCTGCTAAATATAATATGTAGACTTTGTCACGTCACAGGAAACGGAAGGGAAAGGCAAGCGAGTACCAACTGAATAATGCGTTTATGAATTTTATTTATAAATCCACCGAA
The DNA here is from genome assembly GCA_917563855.2 of Limnephilus lunatus. Classification (NCBI taxonomy): domain Eukaryota; kingdom Metazoa; phylum Arthropoda; class Insecta; order Trichoptera; family Limnephilidae; genus Limnephilus; species Limnephilus lunatus. The sequence goes on from OU830602.1 coordinate 69,619,471, forward strand.
GAGATCAACCTACAGTTTGGCAATTAAGTGTAGAAAATAAATGATGGCGCTGCGATCGATTTCTTGGTTTTAAATGGCAACACCGTGATGGCTCATAAGACAATGAATGTATGTTTTAAAAAACCCTTCAGCCAAAATGCATATTTCATAACGTGTTTGTATTTTCATAAATTTTGCACAAAAACACATAATTTAATAGAAGTAAAATAAAACAAAACGGGTTTTAAGTGGGCGTTTATTTTGTTATAAAAACGTAGGTACATAGGTATTTAAAAATATGAGTATATTTATTCAACACCCGACATATAATAATTATTGTCTTAGTCCTCATATGATTCCTCTTCTTCCATATCTTCATCTTCATCTAAACGTTTTATCAGTTCATCTATATCATCATATAGAGTACTTCCTCGTGCATAATAATCTGCCTCGATTTTCATCACGTGTTTGCAACAATTTTTTTTAATCATCAACACTTATGCTATTTTCCGTTTTCCCGGTGTTTCAAATTTTCCATCTGCCTTTTCCCTTCCTTGACGATTTATCTTACTTTTCAGATTTACCTGTATGTGGAAAACATCATTAAAATGATTATTCTGTAGAAGGTAGTTTTAAAAAAGCACACCTGATAATATTAATTTAGAAAGAAAGAAAGAGAAAATTAAGAACAAGTTACATATGAGTTTAAAGAAGTTGCATATTATTATATTTTTTTAAATTGAGTTATTCCATTTTTCTTGTGGCCTAATATTAACTGTCAAATGGAAATGTCAAATTCGGATTTTTAAACATAACCTCAAATCAGATTGTAATGGTTATAATCGCACAAAAATTGGCATAAATCTTGTAATACTAATGAAATTTATTTAAAAAAAACTATACCACGTACCATTCATTTCTGCAGTTCGTTTGTAAACTTCTTTCAAATTGGATAGGAGCTTCTTCGCACGATATTCAGCTAGGCAGCGTTGAAACACGCAGTTTACAACTTCTCTTGCACCACTACGTATTGGTTTGTTCATTTTAATTCAATTCAAACAATGCACAGGCAAACAATGAAAAAAAAACACTAAACGAGCGATTTTCAGTGTGTTCTACATGATTAAAGTTAGTAAAGCCAAGAGCCATACAAAATGTCATTGACAAAACGAGTATTTCGGTGTTACCATAGTAATGAAAAAATTTAGTTCCAAATTAATTAATTTCTACACTTTCTTGCCAAACAATAATATAGATACAAGTGTGTGGCGGGCCTGTGACCTGCGAGTTCGAAGTGTGCTTTATTTGATCATAATTGGACTGAAATTAATAAATCAAATATTGACAAATTCTTTCTTAAAAGGATAATCAATTACCAAGTCATAATGGCTTATTCTTCTTAAGAGAAAACCCGGTCGTTACCAAACTATTGCTAATACTGTTGAGCTTACTCCCCCGAATAGTGAACTAAGGGAACAACTGCCAACTGCACCTCGGGCTGATAATACCTAAATAAAATCATAAAAATCGAGGTTTTTTCTCCTCCAAAACTGGACAGATTTTAAAGATTTTTTTTACCAACTGTATAAGAAGAAATTACTCTAAGACTTTAAGTTTTGCTTTTTTAAAATACATTGTCTAGTTTGTATACCTACTGAACGTCTGATAGCCTTCAAACCAGACAATTTTAATGATTTTTGGAGGGTCTCAACTTTTATAAGAACTAATAAAAAAAGGCAAAACGTACGTACACACAAGTGGTCGACGACTATATTAGTGACAAAATCCACAAAAAAAATAGGGAAATACGTTTGAATGGACAAAGCTCCGGCCGGTTCCTTTTTGCTGAGGATCGTGAACCCTACTCCAATTTCCATAGTGGAAGCAGAGGAAGAACTCCTCGCGGTCCAGCCAAGGACACCCTAGTACCAGACGCCTGTGAAACTTGGTCACTCCTAGCGCTGCGGTGACCTTCCTCTGCTTCTTCTATCAAACGCTGCGGCCAGTTTTGCGAGCAACGTGTAGGCAGTTAGTTGAGAAATGCCTACTTAGTTGTGGATGGCTAGCTCTTCCAGAATGGACACATTTGTGCGTCTGGCTGTCCAAGAAAGTCTGAGAATTTTTCTCCAGCACCGCATTTCGAGGACGTCTATTCGCTAGACTAGACTAAAAGTCAAACCGCTACAGATCACACTTCTAGGTATTTTCCGTACAGTGATTACACTAGATTGTGTCAAGGTGAGGGATATTTGAAATGAACAATGAATATTATTTTTAATAATAAGATTCAAGGCCATGTTAGATAAAAAAAGTAATCTTAAAATTATCGTAATAGTTAATATTAGAGGCGGTTTCTACCTGAAGAGTTGAAGTTGAAAATATTGCGGGTTCATATCCCGATATTCCCGATGTGTGCAAGCCAATTTTATTTCATTTTGTGTTATGTTACAATTTATTCATTAAAAATAATATATACTTAGTATATATAGTTGCGGCACGTTCCCGAATGGTATATACTTTCAGTATCGCCCTGGTGAAAGACCACAATTCAGAATAGTAATGGCTTTAGCCGTATTTTATGACCAGATCTGAATAGCTAGGTACATCATCTCATTCCCTTCCCCACAACCTTTAGGCTCAAAACGGAACGCAATTGGGATGCCATCGTCTCACTGGCTCCAAACTGTTGGTTGGGAGCAGTTGGGACCAATGGCGACTCGTGACTTTTGGGTATACTATAGTGCTAATATTTAAAAGAAAATTGCATTACTGATGTTGTAGCCGAAAACATTTTTTTTTTTAAATCAATTTTTGTATAAAGATTCTCAGGAAGTTTCAGTTTGGCAGTGCACTGCACACCGATTTCCAGAAAATCTTGATACAAAAAACCAAAGCATTCCAAAAGTCACGAGCCGTTGGGACGGGAGTTGGACATTGTGCAGTACTCAAATAAATAAAAATCTGAATACATCCCAACCTTCCTCTTTACTGTCTCCTTTCTCTCTGCCCTCCGTGCAGCTTCATAACACACCCCAGTAATAAATTGGGGATGCCATAGTTCCATTGCCACCACTTGGAACAATAGTAAAAACTATTGTACGGAATTTAAATTATTTTTTCAAAACGTTGTGTCTTCAGTTTCTCCTTTAGACGCCTGCAGAGTTAATTAATGTCAGGCTGTAATATTAGCTGTGTCTTTTGTATAAGGTGGTAAAACGTTAAGGCCCAGTTGTTTCGCAGAAATTAACATGTGAAGTAATCAAATTGCCATTCAGCGCCATTTTCAGCGTCAAAAAAACAAAATGGCGCTGGATGGTCATTTTATGATAATGTTCCATTTGAATTTCTGTGAAACAACCCGTCCTTAGAACAGCAAGGAAAAGAAGAAGTTGTTTTGTCGAAGAAATATTGTTTTTAATAATACGATAGTTTTTAAAAAACATGCAGTGATACCCGCTGTCTTTCCCGACATTTTATCTTGCAAATAAGCCGAGTAATAACATTAAATTGATAGTTTAAAAAAAAATTGCAATTAATGTTTTTTTTATAATTAGCATTAAACGTTTATCCGGTTTTCTAATCGATTTAACACTTTGACGCAAAGAAAACAATTAACTTATTCGCTGATGCGTTCAATTAGAACAGTGCCTACCTGTTACTACTTCAATGCCAAAGGAGTTATTCAATTATTGATATTTATATTTTATATTATACATATAATGGAATATTCTCCGCATTCCAAAATATGGCATAGGCCCATGGGGAAATGTTTAAAAATACTAATTTTTGGAGTGACTCCGTCTATCTGTCTGTAACTCGGATTTGCTTTGAATTTTGGTGTTATTTTTTTCAGTTTACTGAAAGTGTTCATTTGGAGAATTCAGACAAGCGATAAAGTCAATGACGTTATATAAATGGACTCGCCATAGTCTCACATACTCAGAATATAATGTGGAAAGCAAGCAACACTCTTTTGTTTTCAGCAGTTTTCAGTATAATTTCTAAATTCAAAACTTTATTCCTGTGTGATAAAGACAGACAATCAAAGAATGTACGTGTGTGAATGTCATAGATATATGGTAGGGCGGCTTATTAATTTATTTGCCGAATACTGCTTTCAAATCACGGGTGTGACCTATGGGTGTGACTGAGATAACAAGATACTCTCACTCGGTTACACAATGGACAGGGAAGGGAAAAGAATACAATGACGTATTATTATAAAATTGATTGTAATAATTATAATAATTGATAATAATAAGTAATTTGCGTGTACTTACAAATGAAGTGTTATTCCTTCGCCTTTACGACTATTTGCCGTGTAGTTTAAGCATTTTCTCATCACACAGGAGGGCATTTTGGCACTTTGCAATGCAATTTACTTACTGGTAAGACACGACCTCACTCGACGCGTAGCAGTTTAGTGCTAAAGTACTAGAAATAGAGACAGCTACAATCGTCTTGTGTTTGGCTTCCCACTTTGAGATTTCTACGCCGCGTCCAGTATTAATGTCATTGGATAAAGTACCTAATATAATATGTTTACTATCCGTGATTTTTCAAAGGTCTGCTTGTGAAATGTGAACCCAAGTTAAACGAACTCTACAACTTGGAGTTGCTTTGAATTTAAGAGTCTTTTTCAAAATTGGAAGTGTAGGTTTGAAGAGTTCAGACAAGCGATTAAGTATCTACCTATAAAATGCGCAACACTTTTAGCAAAAAAATATTTTAATTGCCATTTTCAAAAATTGCAACTGATTTGTCGAGAAATCACACTATCCGTGATGAAGCAGAACTATGCTCCAACTCTAAATGATAACGTTTAAAGTAAAAAGACGTAAAAAATAAAGTATTGTAGGCCATTAGTCATTACTCATTCTCTTTACGTTATTATGACACTATAGTATAAACAAAAATTTTAACAAAACAAAAAACGACTTCAACTTTTCGACTTTTTTTAGTGCATTTTTTTAAGTCTTTATGTTTTGTTAAAATTTTTGTTTATTTTTTAATTTTTAGTGACGAGCGTGCGTAAAGAAGTTTTACTTCAAAAAAAAGAATCATCGAAATCTGTTGGCGTAATATTGAGTTATTCGTCCATTTGTCGCGCACATACTTATTGCAAATTTAAGACATATATGGTTTTCTCATGGATCCCATTGTCAGAACTGGACCAAATTAAAATGGGACCACACGGGAAGCACCAGCCTTCTAATAAAAAAAAATCATCAATATCGGTTCACCCAATCGAAAGTTCTGAGGTAACAAAAATAAAAAAAAAAAAAAAAAACAAACAAAAAAAAAACAAAAAAAAACAAAAAAACAAAAAAAAAAACAAAAAAAACAAACGTCGAATTGATAACCTCCTCCTTTTCGAAGTCGTTTAAAAATACAGTAAAGCTGCCGTACGAATTAAAAGGATAGAGTCCGGGGGGGCGAACTGGCTCGTACATTCGTCGCGACCTATGGAACTAAACGTTGAATTAATTCTAGATAGCTTTTTGAAGTGAAAACTTCTTTATTTGAAACATGATGAAACGGCAACGAGCGATACTAAAAAGAGACAAACACATACATCTATAGCGACGTTTCCTAACCTTTTTCAGCCCCGGACCCCTAGGAAATCAAGCACAATTTTCAAGGACCCCCCTTAATAAAAAAACAGCAATAAATTTCGAACCATTTATTTTAGTACTACAAATCCAACAAAAAACTTTTTAAAATTAAAATACGTTAATTAATGTAAATGTTGGTGTTGCTTTTTTGTATCTAAATTAGCGATATTCGGGTTGATGTTACTACTAAGTTGTAATCTCAAATCGGAATCCACTTGTAATCTGTTTTAGTATATACAAGAGCAGAGAATGCCTTTCTACAGAGGTATATGGTGAAGAAAAGCAGTAAATGTTCAGATATTTCCTTATAATCTTTCTTTACATTCACCCAAAAACTTGATAAAGAGGTTTCACAAGATATTTCTATTAATTGGTTTTCCAGTGTCGTTGTCAAGCCAGTAACATCAGTAACATTTGTGTTGAAAGGATCTAAAATCCAATTATTTTTTCGAGTACTGGAAAATAATCCCGAAACGAAGACGCGTTACGAAAGAATTACGAAACTTTTGGTGGCATTTATTTATTACTGTTGATCCAGAGATGAGACCTGTGAGGGGTCCGCGGACCACAGGTTAAAAAACACTGATCTTTAGGATTTAGCCTGCGAGAGAATGAGATAAAATTAAACCTTTCCTACGTATAGCACTTTTCAAGGCTCCTGTTGGCTGAGATTGTTTGGGTAAAGATTTCACTTCTACAGGGTGACAAAACTAGGGTGTTTAAATGCACATAATGAATACATGAATGGGAAAACTTTGGGTTTAAGATTTATTATAAATTGAATCTATTACTAGGTACTATTTCTACTATTTAAATCTGAAACAAACGAGCCAACAGTTTTCCTAGCAAGCGAAGTTATTCAGGTTAAAGGTGAATAATTTTACATGTTATAAATTGACAATTATTACGTACCTGCCTACGAGACCTAAGATTACGTACACGAATACGTCAGCATACATTCATTTGCATACGGAGAGACGAGTTTCCGTGGATGATAAAGTTACATTGGAAATCCAATGCATAAAACCTATATGCATAAAAAAGAATGTCTGTGGTGAAATTTTGCACGATAGACGTTCAAACAAAGAGGAAATTACTGTCAACATTACTCGAAAACTCGTCAAAAAGTCTTGGCAACGCCGAGAACTTCAGCTGGTAGATAATAATTTTGGATGGAGTTAACGAAAGTTCACCCAGAGATATTTAAACTAGACATAGACAACCGTTGAGACGAAATTTTGGCTCAACAGTCAACACTCCTTAAATTTCAAATGCATAAATACGCTCTTCCCAACGCAACTCCCCGACCAACAGGCGAATCAAGAGTTACTAAACAAATCACTTATCGGAGAGAGAGATCGGAGGCTCAGAATGATCGATAGAAAAGTTGGGAAAAACGGCAGTTAGTAATGAAACAAACATGTCGTGCGAAACGTTCATATTATGTAAGCACCTAGTAAAAGAAAAACTTTACAAATATTTTAGAAAAAATCGTAGAATGAATAGATTAGAAAAATATTAAATGACACGATTTTTATTATGCAATCTTAGTTATTATTATTTTCAAATCTTGGTAATTTTTCACATAAATGCGAAACTACAGCGAAATCTAATCAGAAAGACGGTCGAATGATGGTCACAACCTTGAGAGATAAAACTTTTCTAAAACCCTCTAGGATCCGAATTAATTAAGTTGATGATAACGATACGATACGATTGTACCACCCAGCGAGGAGCACTCCTGTCCCTGTGAGACCGGTACACCAGGGGGCACTGATTTGTTAGGACTAGGAACACGTGCTCTGAGGATGGGAAGCAGGTTGGAGTTTAATCGACCGGTATACATGGCAACCTAAAAAGCCAATATTGGAATTTAGAAAGGGCAGGAATAAAGAAATGGATTGAGCGTTATATATATATATATATTATTTTTTCCCCTTTACGTCTTTCTTCTTTTTGCCTCTTCTCGGCTCTTCTTAGATCTTCTTGTTTATTCTTGCATCTTCTTGGATCTTTTTGACTGTTTTGCTCTGCTTGGTTCTGCTTGGTCCTTCTTGCCTCTTCTTAGCTTTCCTAGTCTCTTCTTGCTTTTTCTTATTTCTTCTTTTCTCTTTTGTGATCTCCTCGTCTCTTCTCGGATTGTCTCTTCTCGGATTGTCTCTTCTCGTATTTTCTTATCTCTTCTGGCCTCTGCTAGTCTTGACTTGTCTCTGATTATCTCTTCTTGAATGTTATCGTCTCTTCTTGCTTCTTGATGGGGGTTCTTGTCTCTTCTTGCCTCTTATTGGATATTCTCGTATCTTTCCGGTTCTGCTTCCTACTCGTCTCTTATCGTCTAAAATTGGCTTTTTATTGGGTTTTCTTAATTCCCTTTGTTTTTACTGCTTTTTCTTTCAATTTCTCACCTATTGTTGGCTAGTCTCACTTTCTCATACATTTTCTTGTTTCTTCTAGTCTGTTCTTGTATCTTCTCTCTTATTATTATCTCTTCTCGCTCCTTCTTGGCTATTTTTGGTGTGTCTTGCAACTTGTGAATTAATTAAGTTGATGATAACATTAAAAAACAATATTCAGTCTCGCACCCCCTTACTCATAAACGTGTCTTAAATTTAAGACAACTGGTAAAAACAACCGTTTAATAAATATAAATTAAATATACTTCTTATGTATTTTAATTATAAACACGTTTGTATTGTACAAACTGCCGTGAAATGTACGTGATTGCTACCAGAGTTGAGTTTTTTTATCGTCTACTGATTTGTGATGCGTAGCATTACATCAGTTTGAAATAAGCGCATATCTTGAGCGGTGATTAGAGCTATCGATAGTTGCAAATCTATTGATATACTTGTATTTTTAAGTAATCATTTGATTCAAGTGATGATGTATTAATAATTCATGCAACATTGGGACTCAGAGGGTTAACACGTGAACCAAAACTGATTAAAACTTATCTTATAATAATTTGGACGGTTAAAAGTCAAGCAGATCGGAAGGCGTAGCACCTCGTGGTAATTTTAAAAAATCACATTTTAATTCATTGTAATTATTATCCATACATTTTCAGTGATATCCAATCATTGCTTTACAGCAAGACGTAACTATTAGCTCTGGACTTCTTAATATCAAAGAGTTGGGGCCTTCGCTCATGGAGAAAACTGGCAACTCGATTCACGGCACAACTCAACTCATAAACATCCTGAACCAAATCGATATTTTTCTGATCTGACGTATCGCAAATTACTCCAAAACTTGGCACATGGCAACTGAAACGCGACGGCCGCGGCAACCACTGCTAGTCACCGCGTCGCCCTTGACAACTGGTCTTTAAGACGACAATATACTCTAAAATATATTCAGAATCTTAACGACGTAAGTAAAGAAGCCGTGTATACTATAAATTGCGACTCACGGCCAGTGTATTGGATGGAACTACTGTCGAATTTGCCGTATAAAAGAAAAGAAGAAGAAGACAAATAATGTGGGAATCTTAACGACGTAAGTGAAGAAAGCGTGTAAACAAATATGTGCCCGCTGCAAGGAGTATTGGACGAACATACGGTGGAATTCACCCTAGCAGGCCTGAAGATTAGACCTTTACACCGCGTTCAATTTAATTAATTCTGAAGAATGTGTTACAAATATTTAAAATGTGTCTCCATGTCGCACTCCCGAAGTTGTTAATTCATCTTCTAGAAAAATATAATCTGGTGCTTACCGCTAACTTTACAGTTGAAAAACGGGTTATAAAGTTTTAAAATCGTTGTACGTAAAATATATTAATGGTAAGGCATTGTTTTTATTAATCTGAAATACAAAGAGCTTACATCCCCAGAACAAGATGTGAATAAAAAAGGTAATATAGTTACGAATTAGTCGGAAATTATTAAAATGTGAGTTTTGAGCAAACAAATTATAGGATTGTGTACCGCCTTAAATAAAAGATAGGGCCGGGCCAAAGTTGCATCAAATACTGGAGTGACAAGGTTGGTGATGGAATTTGAGGTGTCAAGTGATTAAGCTATAAGAGAGCAACGACATTTTGCAAACGGCGTCAATATTGTTGTTACTGCTGATTTTTTAGTTGTATTACCGGAAACATACAAGTAAACAATTTACTTAGCGACAGCACTGACTTCGTAATTTGACTGCACTGTGTGGAGATTCGAGGTACCTAGTTTCGAACATAGTGTTATTTGGTCACTCTAACGCATAGATTCTCAACCTTTTTTTGCCCACCGCCCACTTTGACAATATATTTTTTTCTAGCGCCCCCCAACTGCTTTTACATACCATCTTGAGGGTTTCTCTGGGTTTCCTGAAAGTCCATTTTTATTTTTTACATACAAGGTACCTAGTATGTAAAAAATAGTCGCGAATCTGAAACAGCTATTGCCACGATTATATTTAAACGTGTAATTACACTGTAAGAAAGACTCCTATTATATTTCTGAGAAGAAGATTGTTTCAATGAGAACAATTAAAACGCACACTTAATTATATAGAGAAGTATTTTTATTAACATTGAAAAGATATTGAATTTATAACTTATCTAATGAGATGGTTGAATTTGATGCGTTTTAAGAAGTTTGTTTATATTAGGCTCGATTTTACATAAAAACAAACGTAAGTCGCCGCGTTCAGTAATACGGAGCCTATTTTTCTTTTTTGGTTACCAACGTTGCTACGGCACTGAATCCACGTTAAGCTAAATAGGAAGATGGGAATGCTATTAAAAATCTTTGATCTATCGACCATAATCCTGGGTACAGTGACGAAATCGGCTTCTGCAGCCAAAACTCTTAGTAGCCATTCTTAAATTTAATTTTTAATTCCTCATTTGTCGTCAGTTCTATTAGTTCTTCTTCTAACTGAGATGAACCTGCTGTGTTAACATTTGAAAACGGATCCAAAACCCAGTCTGGTATGTCCATATTTAAAATATCCTGGAATCGTTCCTTGAAATCACTGTGGAAGTTTTCCAAGTGTCGACAGTAAACAAGCAAGTCGTCGTTCTTGAATGATACTGCTGATAAATTTGGGAAGTTATTAAATTCCCGTCTGCCGATATTTCTTTTGTATAATAGTAGTTTGGATACAAAAGCATCAACGCAATTTTTTGTATTAATCAAATTTAAGTCGTCGCCTTGAAGTTGGAGATTGACATCATTAAACAATTTATACAGGTCTGTCAAGTACGCAATATCGTTCTTCGATGAGGTGAGGTTGTCGCGCAATTCTGTATCTTTGTTTCCTAGGAATTCTATCACAGACTCAAACAGATTGTAAAATCGAGTCAAACAAGAACCTTTTGACAGCCAGCGCACCTCTCTGTGAAGCAGCAATCGGTTGAAATCTTCATCATTGGCAATGCAAAGTTGACTAAATAATCTTTCATTCAATGAGTTACTTCTGATTTAATTAACTGCTCTGATAACATATTGCAATGATGTATGGGGGCGTTCACTCAGATGTTTAGCAACCAAATGTTCGCGATGAATTACGCAATGCACAGCAAGCAAGTCAGGAACTTTATTTTTTATGCACGCTATGAAGCCTTTGTGACGCACTGTCATAGTTGGGGCGCCATCCATAGCAGCTGACCTAATATTATTAAAAGGAATTTTATTTTCATCGCAAAACCTTTCCAGTGTATTAAATATGGTTTCTCCTTTCGTATCTGTTTCCAAATGTGTAACAAACAATAGTACATGACATATTTTCTCATCTTTGATGAATCTCACGTATGACAATAACAATGCTTCATTGGTTTGTAAAGTGGACTCATCCAGCTGAATTGAAAATCGACAAGACTGCAGATGATTGCACAATGATTCTTCAATGTTTTCAGCCATTTCATCAATTCGTCTTTGCACAGAACTTATTGCTCAAAGAAATTTTTCGGATATATCTGCAGCTGGTTTATGGAGCACAGCGGTTATTACTTCTTTTACTGCTGGTAAAATTATATCTTCCCCAATAGTATGTGGTTTGCCTGTTTTAGCAATCAACAATAAGATATTGTACGAAGCTCGAAGTCCGTCATCGTCATGCTTAGAATCTGTTGAAAATTGTTTGGATATAGTTGGCTGAATTTTGTACTTCTTTTTCATGTCTTGAAAATAGGTCACATTTTTGTCTTTCTTATGGGTGGATTATAATAATCATAATCCGGGTGGATTTTATTAAAATGATCTTAAGGCCTAGAAGGCTTCATCGCTTCATTTCAAAATGTTTTTCGACAAATAAGGCACATTGGCGATGATGGATTTGTGGGATTTTTGATAAATCCGTATTTAATGTACTCCACACTCTATTGCCGCATCTTCTTTTTTACTTCCGACATGGGTTTTCATTAACAAAAATTAACCAATATTAAAGTTTACTTTGATTTATTAGTATGTGATTAGAGTGTTTTGTTTGTCTTTTTTAGACCAAATTTTTTTACTTGCCAAACTTGCCAACGCCCCCCGGAGCCATCTCAACGCCCCCCAGTTGTCTCTGGGTCTTCTACCGCCCCCCTGAATGTCTCAAACGCCCCCAAGGGGGCGTTATCGCCCACGTTGAGAACCTATGCTCTAACGCATTGGTGTGATGAGTCCTCCACTCAGCTGCGATGAGTTTCTCGAGGTTTGTGTTCTCGGTTCAGCGAACAACGTGTCCAAATCTCTTTGAAATAAGTTGAGGCAGACAGCTGTGTAACATGTGCTGGCTGCTGGCTAGCTGGTTGATGGCTAGCTCTTACAGAATGGATGTATAGCCCCTGGCTCTGGCTGACAGTGAAATCCTGAGCATGATTTCCCAGCACCACATTTCGAGGGTTTGTACTAGGCTTTATACTGTCTATCCGCTTCCTTTGGCTGCCTCCTGACTCAAGGTATCCATGTTTCCACATCATTTAGAAATAAGGACAAATCAGCACCCGGACGAGTCTCATCTTGATGGTCTGTGTTATTATTTTTTTGCATTAACCCCACACAGGAGGCTCTTGGAGAAAATTATTTCCCTCAATGCCTATGTTATCTTTGGGGATGCTGTGTGGTTGGTCTTTTTAAGGAAAAGAAGGAGAGAAAGTTCTGGAAAGGAAAAGGTACGAGGGTTGGGTAGGAATTTAGAGTCCAGGGATAATGGACGTATGAAGTATGCGGTGCAAGACGGTGGCTCGATAGAGACCACCTGGAGAGGTCAAAGGGTCTCCCCAAACCGGCCTCTCGCGATCTGGCCCGCCACGCAGCTTCAAATCCTTCTTTTCACTTCTGTTTCACAACCGCCTTCGTCACCTAATGGTCGAACCTCAACAATATAAAGTCGTTCACTGTGTCCGTGAGAGCATGTGTTCCTAAAAAAGGGTTTTCACCTACAAAGGTCGATCACCATTTGTTTTGGTTTACCTTTGTTGATTAGTAGTGCGCCTAGATTACGGCTTTCTTTCTCCATTTTAGCAGACGGTATTTCATTTCAATCGATAAACGCGTTAGAATACAATTCCACTACGAGAAATCGAATATGTTGTTTACAACCCTGAATTACGAGTAAAAAATATAGGTATCTTCTGTTAATATTATTTTATTAATAAAGTGCATGCATATAACTTTAATAACACACACCTAATCAAAAGTTTGTATTTCTCAAGTTGCATTTGTTTTGACACTAACTTTACAATGTCCGTGAATACTTTTATGTGGCAATCATAGTAAGAATGTAAACTAGGATAACCGTTGTGATAAACACATTATTAATTAATCTTAATTAAAGTAAACTGCTATATTATCGATATGTTATTCCAATGTTGATAGTTCACAGTGTATAAAACAGAGCCGCCAGTTGCGTGATAACAAATTGTCTTAGTGGGGCTAGCCTTATTCGAAGTATTCGGCGGACTAGTTGAGACCTATACTGAATAACATATGTTTGCATTGAATCTTATACCAAATAATGTATTTTGCAAACACCCTACTTGTACAGAAGTTCCCAATATGTGCATCGCAAACACGTATAACATATTCTTTCTGGAAGGAGGTGGATTGAATGCATGTAACGAACATAATATGTATCTAGGACAATACCCTTGGACTCCAAAAGTAAGTTGTTTATGTCTAAAATACAATTGAAGGGATGAATAAAAAAATCCTTCTATTTCCCATTTTCCCTGTTAATAGAAACTACTGCAACTCGGAATGAACTCAACACCTCATTGAAAAGTCATTAAAGTTATGAAAAAATACAAGTGAAACCTTCAGAAAATAGAGTAGACAAGAGTGGGGAGGTTACGAAGCATTACACAAGAGGAGGCCGACGGGCTACGAAGCACCGCACAAAGAGGAGACCGATTTTACTATATCATTCTTTCGCAGACTTAATCCTGTAGATCATAGGTTCTCAACTTGAGTGATAAGACCTTCAGGGGGGGCGGTAGAAGACCAAGAGAAAATTGGGGGCGTTTCAGACTTTCAGGGGGGCGGTAAGAGACCCAGAGAAACCCATCCTATCTTGCCCCATCCCATTAGGGGCCATCCATCCACAAAGATATTTTCCGTATCCCATTATGCCCCATCCGTTCAATGACGTTATATTAAAAGACTCGCAATAGTCTCACATACTCACAATATAATGTGGAAAGCAAGCAACACTCTTTTGTTTTCAGCGGTTTTCAGTATAATTTCTAAATTCAAAACTTTATTCCTGCATGATAAAGATAGACAATCAAAGAATGTACGTGTGTGAATGTCATAGATATATGGTAGGGCGGCTTATTAATTTCCTTGCCGAATACTGCTTTCACATCACGGGTGTGACCTATGGGTGTGACTGATATACAAGATAATCTCACTCGGTTACACAATGGACAAGGAAGGGTAAAGAATACAATGACGTATTATTATAAAATTAATTGTAATAATTATAATAATTGATAATAAGTAATATGAGTGTACTTACAAATGAAGTGTTATTCCTTCGCCTTTACGACTATTTGCCGTGTAATTTAAGCATTTTCTCATCACACAGGAGGGCATTTTGGCGCTTTGCAATGCAATTTACTTACTGGTAAGACACGACCTCACTCGACGCTTAGCAATTTAGTACTAAAGTACTAGAAATAAAGACAGCTACAATCGTCTTGTGTTTGGCTTCCCACTTTGAGATTTCTACCCCGCGTCCAGTATTAATGTCATTGCATCCGTTGTGGTAAATTACTGTTTCAGATTCACGAGTTGGTAGGGGGAAAAATTTTCTCAAAGTGGGCAGTGGGCAAAAAAAAATTAGAATCTATGCTGTAGATGGTGTTTGTCTCTTTTTGGTGTCACTATTTTTCGTTTCATCGAGTTTCAAATCACAACGGTGCTAAAGAAGTTTTCACTTAAAAAATTGCGTAAGTGGGAAGATAGAATTTGTTTTTCTAAAAAGTGGGTCGCTTTAATACACAGTTTGAGACCCTTCCTCTAATAGTAAGTTAACCACTAGCAAAGTAAAAACACTGGAGCGAGACATTCGGTCTAGTAAAAAAAACCTAAACTAAAGGTCGTTCACCGCGATATTTCGCTAGTGGCTAAACCAATGGCCAGTCAGTTAGTTTCTCCAGCGTTAAAATTATGCCATTTGGTTTTGGTAGGTCTCTCCGTCTATAATAATGTTAAACATTTCGTGGGTCTGTCTATACTTCTTGTATAGTTAGTAGTTCGTACCAACTTCGTGAGAGCCGTGCCCCAATTATCAGTCCACATCATACCGGGCGATTCACTAATGCAGGTTTTTTATAATTATTTTACACGAAAATGTATGCAGATGCTGCGGCACGAGGCGGAATAAAACGGGACCAGATTTCAATCAATTTAATTGCTTCGGAGAAACACTACGTAGATGTAGATGCGAAGGAATGTCGATAGAAAATACTCTAAGGTAAAAGTAATGTGTAGGTATAATTTATTATAATCTATTGTAGGCATAACGTTTGGATACTGAACGCCTGTTGATGTAACCAAGGGCGGATCCAGGATTTTTTTCTGGGGGGGGCACAAGTGGCGGAGGGGGGGGGCCGCCCCGGGTGCCACCCGATGATGGGGGGGGGGGTGCCACTCAAGAGCACATTCCCCCCCCTCCTGGGACGAACCAATTTTTTATGAAGTCGAAATTTGTGTTTGGGGGCGTTCAAGTATTGCTTAATGCAATTTTTGAAGATTTTTGATCCCCCCTCCCCCCATGTAACGCACAGTAACGCTTTATTATACTACCCCCCCCCCCCCTCCTAAACGTTACGTAACGTCGAAGTGACAATTTTTACCTGAAAGTCACAATTAAGTTGCGCAAAGTACTGTAAAGTCGCTTAAATTCCTTTTTTCTTGTTTTAATCGCGTTTGCGGTAATAAATAAAAGAAGAAATTTTTAACGAGCGATACATGCGTTTATTGTTTATTTTATTTATGCAAGTTGCTATTTATAAAAAAATTGGGAATTATTATTATTTTTATCCGCTTTGTATTCCTTCCGGATCTCCACAATTTAACAGTCTTTCCTCATGTTCCAAATGCAGTTTTACAAGTTCTCAAAAGGAAGATTCAAAAATCTACAGTATGATTCACAGAAGAGAAAAACCTTTTTCATGTCCTGACTGCAACTACTCGTGTTCTCAAAAGAGATACCTAAGAAGTCACTTGCTGACTCGTAGTGGAGAAAATTCTCCTGCTACAACTATTAATGTACTACGAAGTAATTACAACTATTCATGTACTACGAAGTAAACGAAAATCTAAAATTCACATGTTTAACCACAGTAGAGAAAATCCTATTTCATGTCCTGACTGCAACTATTCTTTTTCTCGAAAAAAACCAAAACGGCAATTGCTGACTCACTGTGATGAAAAACCTTTTTCATGTCTCGACGGCGACTATTCATGCGCTACAAAACGGTATCTAAAAGTTCACATATCCACACTGGACAAAAACCTTTTTCATCTCCCAACTGCAAGTATTCATGTTGTACAAAGGAACTTCTTACAATTCATTTTCTGACTCACATTGACATAAAACCTTTTACATGTTTCTACTGCGAGTATTCACGTTCTTATTCACGAGAGGTACAAAGTAAATCACATGTTTATACATAGTGGACAAAACCATTTTCATGTCCCGAATGCAGTTATTCAAGTTCTCGACAGGGAGATTTAAAAATCCACAGCGCGATTCATAGTGAAAAAAACCCTTTTCATGTTGTGAGTGTAACTATGCTTATACGAAGAGAAATTTAAAAAATCGCATGTTTTCCCATAGTGGATAAAAACCTTTTTCCCTGCAAATATACATGTTCTAAAAAATAACAAATAAAACGTCACATATTTACCCACAGAGGAGAAAAATCTTTTTCATGTCCCGATTGCCACTTTTCATTTTATCGCAAGGGACATCTAATCACGTGTTAACCCACAGTGGACAAAAACCTTTTTCGTGTCCCGACTGCAACTAATCATGTTCTCAAAAGGGACGTACAAGAACGCACTCGCTGATTCACGGTGGAGAGTAACCTTTTTCGTGTTCTGACTGCAACTATTCATGTACTACAAAGGGATATCTAAAAAATCTTATATTTACCAACAGGGGAGAAAACCCTTTATGAGAAAATTTTAATCCATCAAAATTTGAACACTGAAGAAGTTCAAAATAGTGCGAGTAAGTATGTTAGTAACGACATAATTTTGGAGGTTTAGAAAAGTGCTTTTTTGATAAATGTATCCATCTACAATCTTATTTAACAGCGATAGCTTGAGATGGAGAACTGCCCCGAAAAACCAAAGCGATTTTAAATTTTAGGTTCTAAGACATAAAGAACTTAAAACAATTTACCCAAAAATTGACGTAGCCTTAAGAGTGTGCATTAAGTTTCTAATTCCTATTTTTTATTTAAATAGAAAAAACGTGTTACGTAACGCGTTGTTCGACCCCCCCCCCCCCCCTCAAGTGCGTTACATAATACTTGAACAGCCCCTTTTGTCAACTTTTATCAGGGGGGGGACTTTTCCGACCGCGCTTTCCCCCGACCGTACCGCTCTCGCAAACGCTGATTATCATATTTCATTTGCTAGTGCATGAAAGGGATGCAACGAACGAAATTCGAAATTCCGGCCAGAAATAGACGAGAGTTTGTCTCATGTTTTTTCTGTTATTTTATTAATATATTTTAACAACTCTGATAATTTGATTTGCTTCCAATTATGTACTATGATGGAATCTCCACAGTACAAAAAAATACCGTCCTGGGGGGGGCACGTGCCCCCGTGCCCCCCCCCTAAATCCGCCCTTGGATGTAACTTCCATAAGAAGTAACTTATCAAAAATAGTAAAACGTTCGGATACGCTAGTGGTCGATATCTATTTTATATATATATTTTTTAAATTGCACTAGTTTTCTTTTTAACATTAGCTCCACACATAGGAGGCCCTGAGGAAAAAACTTCCCTCGGGGCCCTTGTCATAGCTGGCTGCGTGGAGGGTCCCTCCAGGGAAAGGAAGGAGAGAAAGGTGAGGGGTAGAGGAAGGAAAAGGTATGACGGGTGGGCAGGAATCTGGGGGTCAGCGTGCCCAGTAGCGACGGGCGTATGAATCTATTCCTCTCACTGCGGTACAAGGCGATGGGTCGAGAGAGGCCGGCAGGGGAAGTCAAAAGGTCTCCCTAAATCAGTCTCTCCCGATCCGGTCCACCAGGCTGGGTGGGCAAACGCATCCGCCACCAAGACGTAGACAAACCTCACCCAATGAACCCGGGCACCCCTGCTAAGTCACCAAAAGAGTTGACCTAAGGCAGACTAGTGTCAAAATCTTGGTTTGTATGGACAAAACACCGCCCGGATTACTCTTAATCTCATCACATAACCAGAAGGCTTCAACCACATGCATCCGGAGTTGTACCATATTTCCTGTAAACTAACTAAAAAAAAAGGGGTTAAAATATAAGAGGTCATTGTGAATTCACCCTTCCAGTTCATTTCTTAATAGTGTTCCAAGGCGCCGGGTTCCCTCCCACCCGCAATCCTTTTCACTACACAAGCAACGTGTACCGCTTATAATCTTGATAGTAGCAAGAGTTCAAATAATGCCAGGCTAGTCGTAACCTGGAAATTGTTTCAATTTATTTTTAAAGTGACAACTTTTTTAGCACCATTGTGATTTGCAACTCGGATCAAACGGAAACCACACTAAAAAGAGACAAACGCATACCTCTGGTTTGGTGATTTAGCAGGGGTGCGCGGGTTCACGGGGTGAAGTTTATCTAGGTCTTGGAGGCGGATGACCAGGACACACTGAACCCCAGATTCCTACCCACCCCTTAAACCCTCTTCCTTACCAGAACTATCCTCTTAAAAAAACCTCCACACAGCATCCCCAAAGATGACATAGGCCCTGAGGAAAATTATTTTCCTTAGGGCCTCCTGTGTGGGGCTCATGTAAAAAAAAAAAGGATTTAGCCTGCGAGAGAATGAGATAGCTATAACATATTTATTTAACTAAACGGATACTCGGTTCCAGTATAATACGATAAATCCACGATCCTGCGCAACTGTCCTCTAGTGTAACGGTATAAAACGAACTTCAGCGGCCAGACATTCAGAGGATCGAATCTAACGAAATCCAAAAAAAATTAAATATTTTTGTAAAATCAACATGGGGGCATCCATTAATTCCGTGAGCAGTTTTTCTTCCAATCTAGACCCCCCCCCAGGTTTTTTCCAAATATATACCGAACAGTGAGCAAAAACAAATTTCGATATGAATTTCCCTAGATTACGGTGGTACCTTGGCAAATCAAAACCCGCTTCGGACTTTGAATCAATGTACAATGATTCAAATCCCCCCCCCCCCCCCTCCCCCTCGGTGAGATAAATTTGGGCAAATTCGTATATTTTTTTCAAGTAACGTGAGATTTTCCTGGCACCCCCCCCCCCCCCCCCCCCCCCCCGTTTGTGCACACGTATCTAATTGATGGATGCCCCCTATTCAATCTTCCAACCACTCCAAAATGAACAGTTAAATAAAAGCTACATCCAGCGACTCCGAAGAAGAAAACACAAATACTAATAAAATGACTAAATGAATAAGAAAAGGTGCACTGGAATTTGACGACAAAAATATGAAAAAAATCATCCTTCACATTCGATAGAAAAGGTGCTTCTTGTCTACCTTAGTTTTCTGAAGATTTCACTTTTATGACTAATTCAACATACAAAATAATCTGTAGCGCGGGCAACAAAACACAAGGTGTTGTTGGTGGCGGTGGACCAGTCACCAGTCATCCGGCCCTCCTAGCAGCTAGCAGCCAGCAGCTAGCAGGCAAGGCGACACTTTCTCCGCTCGCTGAGAATCTGGTCGGATTCCGCTGCTCCAGATATCACCAGCGCCAGCGTCGGTGTGGTGTGCGGCGAGGCAATTCAAATACTCTAGCACAACCAAATAAGCGCGAAAAAAACTGTTTTTTTCATATACTATACAGACAGACTCGTTTGAGCCAATAAAGAATAGAGAGGACATCTGACTAGTCGACCGAAATAAATATACTATACATATATAAATTAGAAATGAAGCTAGTAAATGTAAATACCCTCAGAATCTGCTTGATTTTTTTTTTCATTAACTCCACACAGGAGGCCCTGAGAAAAATAATTTCCACAGCCGAGCTGTTGAACTTAAGAAGTAAAAACGACCTGTTCTCATGTGACTAATATCAACCGTGTACAAATGTTGGGTGCGTGTTTCCCGACTATGCACCGGTGCCGAGGGGATCAATGACGCTAGTTCCTCGGAGCATCTTCCATTGTAATACCGGTAGAACAAGGACAGCATTCCCACCTGACGCCCGTGCTCTAAAGATTGCAATCTGTCTGTTAAGATGGGAGAATCTATCAAACGGACCGCCCGTTTCTGCACAGAGTCAAGGGTTTTTTTTGGTATTTTGGAGCTCCAGACCAGAGGTGGCTACCAAATTCAACCGTGGGGCGCACTGGCGATTTGTACAGGGTTAGCAGTTGTGTACTATTAAAGTATCTGCGGGCCCTGTACAGTACGCCCAGTTTCTGAGAGGCTATCTTAACTCTGGTTTCGATGGAGCCCCCTTGACCTGAGCTGGTCACTTAGAGTTACACCAAGCATATCAATAGAGGTCCAACGAAATGGATTGAACTTTATTTAGTGTTTAGGTCTGAATCTCCAGGTGGATACCGACCGTTATCTTCCATCTTCCTTCCGCTTTACATTATACCTACCCCTAATTTATTGTGTTTTCCGCATATGAGAGGAACGGGACATTAGTTTACAGATATCTGATAATTAACCATTCATTTTCCACACACGAAACTTGTGGTAAAGTATTTTATTAGATAAGCAATATAAGATAAGCAATCCGTGTCGCCAAATTCAATTATTATCGAAAGTTATGCCCAGAGAGTTGGATCCCAGAGGATATCGGCTTCTGGGGATCGTTACGAGAATACAGGCTGTCGGCTGTCGGAACAACACTGTCGTCGAACATATATATTTATAATAATACTCTGTGCTAAGAACGTGGGAAAATTGATTGAAAAGATATTGGATGATGTATCTACCTTTTACATTTGAAATAACAAAATGATGATATTTGGAATACGCATTAAACATGACTTCTGGTATTTTGTCTATGTTGTTTCCATTTACAGAAATGAAAATCCAAAAAATATGAGTTTAAGAAGGAATACTTTTAGGTTAACAAATCTGAAATTAGTTGGTAACTATAAGATAAAAAAGGCAGTTGTACAAATCCAAAAATTATAAGGTATATGAAGGAATAAAAATTCGAAAATTATTTGGTAATAAAAAGGTAGGCAAATCCGACAATTATATGAGAAATAAAGATAGGTGTACAAATTCGAAAATTAATTATTATACAATCCTGAAAATTATTTGGTACCCGTATGAGAAAGAAGGTATACAGATCCGAAAATTATTACAATTGTTTTTGCCCCAAACTAAACACTTATTTTGCCCAACACCATTATACACACCAAGGAAAATACTTCTTTACTAACCTACCAGTAGAAATTAGAAGCATTAATAACAAGGTACAATTGTTGAATTCTATTAAAAAGTATTTTATAGAAATAATCAATGGGAAAACTGCTGCTTCCCATATTTCCACACGAATGTCACAATAAAAACTATACCTATATATGTGACACGCGTGACTGCTACCTATATATGTGACACACGTGACTGTATTAACTGTACATATGTGAAATGTAAACTCTTCTTCCATCCACAAGCAAATGCTTTCGATGGAAGATAATTATTATTATAATATGTTCCATTTTTTTAAGATCAATAAAAAAAAAAAGAATTTTAAACCAAATATGACCTGAAACCTCAAAGATGGAATTCTAATAACCAAAATACCACCGGGATAATATTTTCCAAAGCAATTGAAAAAAGTATTATTAAAAGATAAAAGAGGAAAACGAATTAATTTTATTACCGCCAGCCAATAAGACCGGTGCGTCGTTGGAAAATTGCTTTTCATCTCTCTAGTCCTAGCTCTAGCTCTAGAGACAGGGACAATTATTGTTATACCATACCGTACACTGTCCGATATTAAACCTCTGCTGGATAAATGATCCAATCTTTGCACTTATAAAATATATTTTTACAGTCCAGTGTAGAAGATATTTTAGCTAGATAACATTATAAAAATCACCAAGTATCTGTGAAGCATGATAGAAAACAACTTGCACTTAAAAACAAATCGATGTTACTTACAGAGGTTTAAACGATCAACCCCGTTCTTACTTTGATAACGTGCCAAACACTAAAAATTGAATTGTAATGGGCATATTATTATATTATACTAGCTGGTTCCCGGCATGCGTTGCAATGCCATATTCAAATAAATACATTTTTCTCCCGGAATCACCTTCCCGTGCGTCCCCGTTCCCCTCCCGCATCTAATACATTCTTACGTTTTTAATACTTACATTTTTAAACTCGTGATATCTTTCGAATGGTATGTCCGAATTGAATATTTCAAAAAGTTAAATAAAGGTATTGAAGCATTCTTGAACATGAAGTAATTTATTTTGATAAGGACTAAAACCAAGATACGAATAAAGAGCCTTTTCAAACGGCGACATTTTAATTAATTTTTAAAAATAAAAGAACACTTATTGTGGCATAACTATAATAAAGGGTCCGCCAAATAACTTTTTTTTTTGAAAATGCTATAAAAAAAAAACTACTGAATATTTTCTCAAATTTCTTTTTTTATTTATAAGTACAATCCTTCCGGTTAATAATGGAAAATAATTTCATTCAAATGGCTGCCTCGGCTGGCCATGCAGTAGCCTACACGATCGGTCCAATTTTTAAGCACATTATCGATTGTGTGCAGCTGTATTTCACCAATGGCTTCACGAATATTGTCCTTTAAAGCGTCAATTGGCCCACTTCACGAATATTGTCCTTAACTAACTAACTAACTAACTAACCATCACGCCGTTTCCCCGCAGGGGTAGGCAGAGAGGACGGACCGCCAAACAACTCGGTCTTGGCACACAGTCTTTGCTTCACTCACATTCATACATCGTCTCATACATACTCTTCTATTATTCCGACTTTTGACATGACCCGACTCAAGTATCTGATTCACTTGATCGTGCCATGTCTTCCTCGGGCGTCCCCTACTTCTTCTTCCATTCACATTTGCGTCATATATTCTTCTCACATTATTTTCTTCTTTCATTCGCTCTACATGTCCAAACCATCTGAGGGTCCCTTTCTTAATCTTACTCATTATGCTTACATCAGCCTTGCATTCTTTGCGGATATCCACATTTCTCACACGATCATACATGGTTTTGCCACACATTCGCCTCAGGGATCTCATTTCGACAGCATTCAGTTTACTTTCATCCTTCCTCTGCCAACTCCATGCCTCACTGCCATACATCAAGGTAGGTACCAGGACTCCATTGTGGACTGCTAGCTTCGCGTCTTTTGACAGTGTTTTATTAGCGCCAACGGCATTCAGTCCTCCATTAATGGAGTTACCTGCATTTACTCTTCTTTCAATATCTCTATCAGCCTTCCCATCTCTCGTAAACATACTACCCAGGTACACAAACTCATCCACCTGCTCCAAGTATTCATCATTCACAACTATATTGCACACTGTTTTCGTACTCTCCCTTTCAAATACCATGACTTTAGACTTACTTACATTCATCATTAACTCATTTTGCATACACACTTCGTTCATCCTAGACACGAGAAACTGTAGATCTTCCATAGTGTTAGAAATCAGCACCGCATCATCAGCATACAACAGGCAACATATTTTCAGATCACTCAAATTCGCGCCCAATCCCATCTCTTTCAATTCTTGCATACAATTATCCATGTATAAATTGAATAACCATGGTGACATTACGCAGCCTTGCTTAACACCTTTTGTGATGTCAAACCACCCCGTAAAACCACCGTTCACCCTAACACATGCAACGCTTCCCTCGTACAGAGACGCAATTGCCTGTATGAGATTTGTATTCACTCCATACTTGGACAACACCTTCCATAGCTTTTTCCTGTCGACTCGGTCGTATGCTTTTTGTAGATCTACAAAGGCACAAAAAAGTTTTTGGTTTTTTGCCAGAAACTTCTCAGTGAGCATACGCAAGGAGAAAATCTGGTCCATGCATATTGTCCTTTAAAGCGTCAAAAGCCGGTACACCCAAAACGAGTCACTGTTTGGTGCGGATTTTGGTCCAGAGGCATAATTGGGCCATTTTTCTTTGAAAATGAGCAAGGAGTGGCCGTTACAGTCAATGGCGATCGTTATCGGGCCATGTTGAACGAATTTTTGTTCACAAAAATTGAAGAGGAGGATATTGGCAACATTTGGTTTCAACAGGACGGCGCTACGTGCCACACAGCCGAAGCTACACTCGATGTTTTGCGCCCTGTTTTTGAAGATCGCATTATCAGCCGCAGAGCTGATGTCGTTTGGCCACCTCGGAGCTGCGATTTGACACCGTTGGACTATTATTTGTGGGGTGCCCTCAAAGATAAATGTTACGCCGACAAGCCAGAGACAATTGACGCTTTAAAGGACAATATTCGTGAAGCCATTGGTGAAATACAGCTGCACACAATCGATAATGTGCTTAAAAATTGGACCGATCGTGTAGGCTACTGCATGGCCAGCCGAGGCAGCCATTTGAATGAAATTATTTTTCATTATTAACCGGAAGGATTGTACTTATAAATAAAAAAAGAAATTTGAGAAAATATTCAGTAGTTTTTTTTTTATAGCATTTTCAAAAAAAAAAAGTTATTTGGCGGACCCTTTAGTTAGACATATGCTGTCGCGACACTTTTTGTAAAAAATGATGTGTTCTGCAAAGTCGTAGTACATTATTTTATTATATCATCAATAGTTTTCGCAGCGCACGCGATGTAAAGAATATTTTAGGTATTTTTTTTACATCCTGGGTTACATTATTGGGGTTTTAGCAAGGATCCCTATTTTTTTTTAAAAAATATAATATAGCCTATGTCACCCGGGAATAGTGTAGCTTCCCAACAGTGAAAGAATTTTTCAAATCGGTTCAGTAGTTTCGGAGCTTATTCAATTCAAACAAACAAACAAATTTTTCCTCTTTATATAGTGTAGTAGATTTTACCTTTCAACTAGCCAATTCTCAGTGTATCATTTTTAAAAGGTCGCAATCGTGATAATATAATTGTATCTGCGATATATACATTCATATATCGAAATATTCACAATTATGTTGATTCTTAAAATGTAAATGCGATTATCCGATTACTTGCTATGACGTTATAATACAATAAGAAACAAATTCTTAATTCACTGGAAACGTAAGAGTTTATCTTACTTGCCACATTTTATCTTAATTTAAACGTTGTTAAATAAAAGATAGGGCCGGGCCAAAGTTGCATCAAATACTGGAGTGACAAGGTTGGTGATGAAACATTAACTTTTTTAATGCAATTTACTTAAAGGTAACACACGTCTTTACGCGACGCGTGGCTCCAATCTAAAGCACTACAATTGTACAATTGACTTATTTTTTGGCTCCCCACTACAGCGAGATTTCTACAGCGCGTCTATATTTTTATTTTAACGTCATTGATTACTAGCGCCACCCTGTGAAAAACAAACGGATACTATTATACGTACAATTTTTATATTTTTTTAAATAATTTTCTGTTAAAATGAATTTCTTCAAATAAGCAGTTCAAATTCTGAAAATGACTCTTAAATTCTAGAATTCATTGAACCGGAGTGTTACAGACAGACAACCGAAATAAATATTTTTAAAAAGGTGTTACAAAATGTCACGAGTAAGCGGTTGGCGTGTTATTCCGCATATGTTATTCACTTCTTATGATAATTAAAGCGGACATATCAATGGGCGCCACTTCCGCACCCGCTAGTTTGTCACCCATAATTATTAGTATTTAGCGTCAGTATTAGTATTTGGTATACATACGCCAAGCACTAACGACGAAGCTAACAGCAATCGCTGACTCTGCGGTTAATTGTTTACTGTTATTTGGTACATAGATGTTGACAGATAAAGTTGATGATAATTATTATGTTATGACTTATTATTGCAATTGCTTTGACCAGCAAAGCGGAAAAAGAGATGATTTAACAGAGCCGGCCCTAAGCCAAACTCGGAAAAAAATTTAAACACAGTCCCCCGTCAAAACCAATAAGATATCAAGGTAGGTGACCAATATATCAATGATATTTATTTATTTTCATCTTTAGCGCCTTTTGGCTTTTACTTGAGAAATTAGAATTGCGTAACAAGGAGCCCATTATTTATGTAATAGATTACATAAATCATCTACAAGTTTACGCTCATGGACTCTTTGTAATGATGAAATGTTATTTTCATTTTATTTTATGAAGTTTATTTTCTTAGAAGTTTTAACATAATCAAGAAGTTACCAGTTTTAGGTTTGTTATAACCGCACCAGGCTCTGGGGTGGTAAGAAAGTTTACAAAGGTGTGGTTAACATACATAATAACAACAAACTACAATGTTTCAAACGCCAATATTAGAAATAAAAAGCAAAAACAATAGAAAAGAAGGTTCTCGACTTGCAATCCGGAGGCGTATTTCCATCACCTATCGTATCGCCTAAATGCGGTAGGAATTGTTATGCATAAATCAACTCACAAACACTATACCGGTTGAGTCGCGGCAGCAACTGAGATGGGTTAGGTTTTGTAAGGGGATTTTGCACAACAAACCCTATACTGGAACTGGATCAGTCCCTACGCGCTTCGTTGCTCTATCCTCTATCTGTTTCTGTGAAGCTTTGTCCATTGCGCGGGCAAACGCCAGACTTTTGACAGTCCAACACAACAATCAAGGTCATAAATGTTTAACAATTTTTGCCAACACTCAAGGCCATAACTTTACACCAACATCGTTTGGGGTGAAGTTCGCGCGGTCCACACAATTTGACAAGTGGTCTGAGGTACGGACGTGTCCACGGCACGCACACTTGACGTTTATATCAATATTAAAATGCGTTCTGATGACAAAAGAGATGCATCAGGGAGAAAACACAGATATTTTAATAGATATTTATTTATCAGGAAAGATTTCCGACTAATACGCACGACCTAAAGTTACTATTTATTAAGAATTTAGAGTGAATACGTTTTGTTGCTACGTAAATAATTACGTAGCATCAAAAATAGAAGAATATCGATTTACAATGGTCAATTTCTCCCGTGTCTCTGAAACCGATTAATAAATTAATAGACTTTATTTACAAGTGAGTTCACGAAAGAAATAATCATCCATTACGACAGTGTGTTTATTTACAACTTAAAATCATAATTATTAGGTCCGCGTACCAAAAAATTTTACGTTTATCGTTTGCATAAATGTTAAAATGCGTTCGATGTAGAAAAGATGCTACCTGCATCAGGAAGAAAACACAGATCAGGGTTTATCAGGAAAGATTTCTGACTAATATCGATTATTGCACCAATGAAATTATTTTTTTTATTTATTTATTTATTATTATTAACGCCGATTAAAGCGGCTTTTACAAAAATATTACAATTATTTTACATATGAATACAGAATATACATAGATAAAAAAATATAAAAATATAAAAAAAATATAAATATAAAATACATAAAAAAGAACAATATAAATTGTAGTATCAACATAAAAACAACAACAAGTAGGTTATCATAAATACAATACAACATATTATAAATCCCTGACAATATGTATTAATAAATTAATAATAACGTCATTTTATTGCACGACCTAATTTAGAACTATAGAATCTAAATTCTATTATCTATCTAAAATCTAATTCTACTCTAAAGTACGTAAATATTTACGTCAACAACAGAATAATTATAAATATTTGATATTATATTATCAAATATTTCTATTATTATATTATATTCAGGTATAATAATATTTTAAACTCGTGATTATGTTCGCTCATACATAGCACATAACCACAAAAATTCGTTCCGATTTTTCTACATACACGGACCGCACCGCGCGACTTCTGTCAAAAAATGAATTCTCCCCCCCCCCCCCCGCTGGACCCCGCTTGCCTTCCCGCTTCACCCGGGATGAGATGTTTAAGTTTTTGTTTTCCGCCGAACACGGGAAGCACAAACACTGCGGCCTTGAGTGTTGGCAAAAATTGTGACCTTGATTGTTGTATAGGACTGTCAAGCAAAATTCTGGCGTTTGCCGGCGCAATGGACCCCGCATGAGGGTGACAACCGCAACTATAGAGTAGTTTTTGATATTAATAAAATGTGTAAAATATATGCAAATATAATTCCCATATAGCTCGCATTATATTCCCATAAAGTAAAAGACCCATTGTGGGATCGTTAATTGTACAGTGACAGTACATTTAATATAATTAAAACTAGCAATACATATTTCGTCATTTACTGCCTACTCCTTGCTTCAGTGATATTCATACATTGTCACATTTACTTACAAGCCCATACCTAATGGTTCAGTTACCCCAACATACTATAATACCATCAGATAGTTTTACCGCAGGGGTAGGCAGAGAGGATGGACCGCTAAATAACACTGGATTGATTGGATAACAAGACTTATTAAAAGTGATTAAAAAAAGAAATAAACTGCACCTAAAAATAAATTTAAAAGACCTTGTAAACTTGTAACCTATTACTGAAAACAGACTACTAAAATACGTAACCATATAGATAAATATAAAAAACCGAAACTTAAAAAACAATACTAGCAGCCTATTTAAAAAAAGTGAAAATAATACCAAAAAAACTTGGAACCTAATAAACAGCATCATCAAGAACAAAATAAACACTCAAAGTAAACCATATACAAAATTAAAGAAAGGTAATGAAATCATCATCACAGAAGACATCAAGATAAGCGAATACTTCAATAACTAAATTTGTAATATTGGCGCTTCTTTGGCTGGTAATATAATCAATAAATACACCCATAAACTGGATGATAAAATTACATTAAAGTATGGAAGTTCGGAATCAATATACCTAAAACCCACAACTGAACCCAATATATTAGCAATTATAAAATCCCTAAAATCAAACGCGAGTGCTGGACATGATCAATTAAAATGTACAACAGTGCAAAAACTTTACTGATTAACCTGAGACTAAAAGGTCAATTTCCGGACAGTTGTAAAATTGCAAGGATTCCTGTACTTAAGTTAAGAAAGCGAAATATTATATTTCTTTTAACTTAATAAATAAACTGGTTCCAGACGGTTGAAAGCAGTTGAGACATTGTGCGATATTCACAAAAAAAATATTTTAAAAGACACAGAAAACTCGTAGTTAGTTATCTGAGTTTCAACATCCTTTCTTCTTGTGGAATAATTAAAATATAATAATAGAACAAATAACGTGGCGTATTTATCCATTTTTCAACTGACAGTATTAATACCCTAGCGACTGTACGGTTGAAATTTAAGAATTCGTCTCCGAGTACAACTCTGACGTCGCGCCATATGGAAACCGTCTATGAAAGTGAAGTTTGTGACTAAGCTACTATCGTAATAGAACCGAATTAAAGCAAGTAGCTAATAATGCCGAAAGATGGCGTCACTTACGTTAACAGATAGTATGAGGAACGTCGGCTGGCAGGCGTAAGTACTCTAGGATTTGCATTTCCATGAATCTCAACTGGCCGAAGCCGAACCAAAAGCCGCCTGCAGAGCCTAGCACCAAAAATCTGCAGAGCAAATTTTAACCTGCTAATTTTAAATTTTAATGCTAAGGCAGTCAAATGTTAGTGTATTCGAAATTTAATATTAATTATTATTATTTGTGTAATCTTCCAAGTTATGGAAGCCATTTCCATGAAATGGAGATTATATAATTTGTGGAAGGCTTCTCCTGGAATTGAAATAAGCATTTTAATCCTCCACATCATCAAATATCAGGTAAATAAGTAAATAATAACAGTAAATATATAATATTCATCCCTTGGCAACAGGCTAGTATTATTCAGGATGTATCAGGACTCAGGACGTATCCGTCAGACCTTTCCAAAGATTCCAGATTTTATTTTTCATTGTTCTGTAAAATTTCTGTTCCGGTCGAAAATAATTTATTCGATAAGATATGCAGGGGTAAGGTATTGCAATACATCCTACAATTTATTAGAGTATAACAAAAAACCGAGTGTGCAATTCACACGTGGTAAAAGTGAAACCTTCAGAAAATTAGGTAGACAAGACTGGAGAGGCTACGAAGCACCGCACAAAGTGGAGGGCGATTATGCTATCTCATTCTCTCGCAGGCTAAATCCTATAGATGTATGTGTTTGTCTCTTTTTATGTTTCGGTATTTTTTGTTTCATCGAGTTTCAAATCACAACGGTGCTAAAGAAGTTTTCACTTTAAAAAAAAATAGAAACAATGAAAATGGTATTTTACGGATATTATATGTATATATAGGATATTATTTGATGGTCTTCGATAATTATTATGACTATTATGAGCAACGAAAAATATAAGTTCACCAAATTAAAGAAAACAAAGATGTCGCTTCATGGCTTCACAATCACAAGTGACTGATACGGTTGCAGTTCCGGGACGAGGTCTGCACTCTGCAGGGTGAAGATTACCCTAATGATAGGCAACCTCTGGTACCCTAATGACGGGAGCGGGCAACAGAAGAAGAAATCATTGTTTTCATTGAATTTGGGAGGCGGGTATGCGAACCATTTATTGGATAACCAATACCTCTGCCATAGGTCACCCCAAGTACGGTGACTTAGCAGGGGTTCCCGGGTTCATGGGTTTAAGTTTGTCCATATATTGGCGACGGATGCGTCTGCCCACCAACTGGTTGAGGTAGATCTTTTTACCTTCCCAGCAGGACTGCACTGCAGTGGGATGAACAGATTGTAATGGGCCACATACCTACACTAAGACTTGGCATAAATATATGTTTTTCCTTCCCGATCGCAATGCTCGGGTTTCGAGCATGTTTTATCCCTGCAACAGACGCAGAGACCTGCTTTCGGGCGTTTTAATTTATATCAGCTGCGGTTGTTGTGCACTCTCAAACCGAGAGGAACGAGAGGCGACGACTAACATTAACACTTATTCTTAACAGCCACTTTAATTTAATGGAGTAAGTTAGATTTCGGTGAACTTGAATAATGTTTTAATCAAATCGAACAGGCTTGAAATTGCAAAGTCATAAATTACGTCTTATAAGGGTTCCGCCTGAGATTTGCGCCTCTATTCAAAGTTTCCAATTCTGTGATAATAAAGTGAGTGGTATTTTCTGTCTTCAAATGTTGTGATAGTTATTGGGCAGGTATTTAATAATGTGTTCAATATTTCTTAACTCATAGACTGACACCAGAAAATTGAAAACTGCGAATTGAAAATTACAGAAACAAATTAATCGCTACCTATAACATAATATTTTTTAAAGAAAATTATTTAAAATCTATACTTATTTGAAAAGTGTATTTCTTTTGTTTAAATTTCTCAGGGTTAACATTGACAAGTAAAGTCAGTTTCGCGATTTTCACGGGTCTGCATTTTTTATCAAATACGCAAAAATCGTTCCTAAAATTATAATATCCCGTGATTTTTCACGGCTCTGTGCTACTTTATGATAATACTAATTCACAATACTACGAAATAATTTCGATTACAATAATAATGTAAGCCTAAACGTGAGGCAAAATGTTAAAAAAGTACAAACAACGACACAATCGTGCGGGGGCACAATTTACACCACAAATATTTAAACGGTTTATAAACAAACCGACTTACGAGTCGATTCAAGTTTTAGTAGAAAGTGTTGCCCGAGGCGCTATTTGCTGTAAAACTTATTATATATTATATTAATAAATATACCAATTTACTTGCTTATAACTTTAACAAGTAATATAATTAAATATGTAAGCAATATATCGTGTCAACTGTTTTAAATTTCGTTATTGAGATTTTAGTTCAGTAGTTCACAACTAGAGTTCTACGGAGCACCAGTGTTACGCGAAATTGTGCGAGTGTTAAAACTTATAACAATTTGTAGGTATTTTGGTTAGGGAATGATATGTCCGTAGGATATTTTGTCGGGGATATTTTGTCGGGGGATATTTTGTCGGGGATATTTAGTCGCGGAATAAAAAAGCGCATTACCGAAGTGAATGTGGTTTCGGACGTGTTCAGATACCACAATCATTTCTATTCATATTTTCACGGCCAAAAGTATTACCGTAATTTATTTTGGGGTATTATGCCGTGTTGCTCCTTCTTTAGCCAATCTTTCGGATAGCTTTACAGCGTCCATCATCTCATCAGGGCAGATGATAGATCGATTTGAGATTTTCACGTCCAAAAGTATTATCGAAAAATTTATAAATTACTTCGTTTTCCTTACTTCTAATACATAAACAAACAACAAAAGTAAAAGACTAACCAAATAGACGAAAAATGAAGAAGATGAGGGTGATGTATTTATGTTTGATTGCAAGATTCCACTTGCCACTAAAAATATGTTGGTAGTTGGTTGTCGAAGGACGATAAAGTAAAATATGACCGAATCCGATAGAATAACATCAACTCAGTGGTAGAGCTCCGCCTCGGCAAGGCAAAGGGCCTGGGTACGAGTCCCAAAAGTGGCAGTATCTTTTTCTGACCTTACTGTTTCAGATAGTCGATTCAGTGTCGCTAACATTGTCTTCATTAAATAAATTTTACAATTTGAGGTTTTACTCATTCAGATTCACTTTATTGTAATTTCACTTTCATTGCAAAATAACACCGCTTTGGATTTAAAAAATAGCACTTAACCAAAAAATAACGTAAATTTCGCTGAAAAACAAAATTTGACAAAAGCAAAGTTGACCTATAAATTTAATTGAAATCATATTTATTAATACAGTAAATTAAATAATTAAATTAGTAATTTGTAATTTGTTTGTATACATATAATATATATATATATATATATATATATTGTTTGCATGACCTTAGTAATATTAATGTCCCGCAACATTTTCCAATCCTCAAAAGTGTTCCGTGGATTCGAAAAGGTTAAGAACCACAGTCATAAATGACAGACTCGCCGCGCGCATCGAAAAAATACAAGGCCGTTTATTCCTAACAAGTATGCATTAACACTAGATCAGTTGTGCAATAACGAATGATCACAGAATTATGTAAACTTTAATGCATTTTTTTCAAGATTTATATTGACACAGTTTCATAGACTGTGATGATTTTTTTTTCGAGTGATTTCTTTGAAAGGCTGCGGAATATGGCTCAGTTGAGGTAATTATTACGACACTTCTAGTTGCAGAATTAAAGCAGAGTATCTCATTAAAATTAAAGTTTTCGAGAATTCTACATGTTACATTGTGTATTACGTTACAAAACTCATGTCGAATATTATTTCACACTGTGAAAGAAGCATCGTAATTTGCAAGCATGCGTAATTACAGAAAATAATACACTATACAAACAATGTCGAGGGGTAACGCTCTTGACTCACAATCCGAAGGTCACAGGATCGAATCCCGGCGTGCGCAAAATAAATTTTATTTCACAATCAAATAATTTAAAATAATATATAGTATATTTGCGGCACGTTCCAGAGTGGAAGATGCTCTCAGTATTGTCGTGCCTGTCTTTAGCCGTGTTTGGTGGCCAGATCTGAGTAGCCAGGTACTTCCCTACCTTCAGCCTCACAACATACCCCAATTGGGGATGCCGTAGTCTCACTGGCTCCAGACGGGAGCGGCTGGAACTCTTGTGAGGTATTCACATAAAAAAATGTAGGAAATCATTATTTCTTACGAATTTTAGAACGTTTTTTCATCCACACCTCACATGAAAGGTGACGTTGAACATTTCATCAAATTTCAAATTTAATTTTCAAGTTCTGTTATTATTTCAGTTTTGTGACACAACAGACAACAGGCCAACAACGGTATACATAAAAAACGAAATTGAATGGAACTTTCAATATGCTGAATTGATCAAATTCTATGAAACATCCCGTCCGTATAGTTATATAAACATGCATTTTTCCACTTCCAAAACAAATCTAACATTACTTTTATGTTCCCACGTCATTTCTGTCAAACGTCAAACGAAAAAGTATCAGACACAAATGATGCGACGCGTCGCGTGCGATCAGCACCGCCGCGCCGGTATCGTGATACTGATTGGAAATCGACAGCCACCGCGTAGCGCCGTGTAAGGGCACCAGCAAAATCGTACGGGGTGTACTTACGATCAGCGCGTATGATACGCGCACGAGGATCGAGTAGCTTGTAAGTAGCGTCATGTACGAAGGCACTTAGCCCCGTCGCGTCGCGTCGTCTCTATTAATATTATTGTGTTTTTGGAAGATTTTAATTGTGTCCATTATGGGGTATTTTCACAAACCATGAATACCATTAAAATTTTTAGGAAGATTTAAATTTTTCTGATACTGATCATTTTACTAAAACATGTAATTTTAGTACTTTGATTCGTAATTTTTAATATTACCTAAAAATCGCACATTCCGAAACGGTTCCAAAATTTTTTTAGAGAAAAAAAAACAATGGAAACGTCCTAAAAAACGTGCTCTCACACGCTCTTGCTGCATAAAATTAACCTACGTTATTTCAATTCCGTATTCGGCTAACATTAATCAGGGTTGGTTTTAGAATTCAATGAAATGTCTCACTTCCTTTGACGTGTTTATAATACCTATGTTTAAGAGCGTATAGCCAGAGAAAACCAGAAATATGTCATTTTTAAAACAGTGTTTAGATGTATTGACTCTTTTCCACAAAAAAAATATATATTGATTTCGAAAGATTGTTATTTTATCTAGTAAACGTATGTTTTAAATTTTGAGAAAAATGTTTTTTTTTTAATATAATAAGCTTATACCATAGGTCGTTGGCAGATTTGTTAAATTTTCAAAAACGATTTTGTATTATATAACATCCATTTCAAATTATATAATCATACAGTAAAATAAATCACTACGTTATCTGGTAAACGTATGTAACAGAATTTTAGTTTAAATAAAATCATAAAAAAATATATACGAGCATGTGTTTCTTGACGAAAATTGGTCCGTTTGGGTATTTATTTGCGCACTTACAGACTAATATATTTCAGATTTTTAACATTTTTATTTTGCTCGGACATTATTGAAAACTGATAAATACTTATGATCAAAAAATATTGGCAAAAAGGACATAATTTTTATAGTTTTATCAACACGCCTTTCAGCATTTTTGGATGTAGGTATATTAAAGCAAATTTGGAATGAAATAAAATCGAAATTGAGTTATAATTTTAAAAAGCGTAATTAATCTTTCTAATTGGAACCGCCCTGTACGATCGTAAGAACATCTTTCGACGAAATGTGGATTTTCGACCGCTGACTGGTTAACGCTCCGAATTCAAACCTCCAATAATTGAGTTTCTCGCAATCTCCCTTCCCTCAATGTCAGTAAGACTGTATTATGTTACCACTGTTACCAGTTACCAGACAACCCTTGGGAAGAATAATTTATGTCTGCTCCAATTTGGCCGCTATCTACTAAAATCGTCGAGTGGATACGGAATTGGAACGACACTTGTTTGTCTGGAGGTCTAGACACTAGACAGAAATACAGGCTTTTACATTTTGCAACTTGCCCCTCTGTTCGTTAGGTATTAAAAAATATTTGTTTAACACATACATAATACATAACAAACTTAACTAAAAAGAGGTACGTTGAAAATGTTTACGTACACAACAAAAGAAACGTAATTTCCAAAAGAAACAATAAAATTAAAAATATCTGTAAATAACATAGCAATAATAGAATAGCCCAAAAGTATGAAAATTTTTAAACTGATGAAAAGAAAATTATTAAAATAAATTACTAATATTACAAGTTGTAATGGTTTATGATATCTCATTAAATCATAATTTTAATTACTATAATATACAATTACAATTGTTATAGATATTTTTTAATAAATATGTCGATGTAATATGTAATACAAATTTACGAAATAACTTCCTTAGTGAGCGATTTAAATTTATTTCCTGTAAATAAATACAGTACCACGACTTTTGAAAATTAGAATTATGAACGTTTGTAATTTTGCGACGCGCTTTTAAACAGAAAAAATAAATATATGATTCTTAAGTGACGAAACCGGAATAATATCAAGATAAATTATTCCATTCTCAAGCGATTAAAATATATTTTAGTATGCTTAACCATTTTTTAAGGATAAAAAAGTACAAAATCGATGCAAGTGCGGTGAGCTAGTAGGAAATCCACGGTGGGTTTCTTGACACACCAGGGGTTAAGCGCGACAGGAAGGTATTTAGGTTTCTTTTCAAAGGTTTTTTGGTTTGAGTGGATGACCCGTTGGCCGTATCTGTACAAATGTTGCCAGGAGACGGAGAGACGCGGAGATCGGGGGGTGAAGGGACGGGCGCCGTCTCCATGACAACCGAACCGAGGCGTCGCGCGTCGTCCCGTCGCCATGACGACGCTCCGGCCCAATGACGTCACGCCCGGTTGCAGCCACCCCGAGTGACGTCTGGCCTGAACTGTTTGGGGCAGGGGGTGGAGTCCAATTTAAATGGGTCGCTTTATTACCTAAAATAATCTGTACAAACTGTGTCTAACCTTTAGTTTTTTTTTGCATTCATGCGACCTTATTTTACCGTCCGTATCATGAGGAAGAAATAAGGCACTTACGTTGAGTTTGGCAATTATTTTAAAGTTTATGTAAGGTTGTAATCATTTTCAAAATGATTCCAAATATTGAATACGTGGGTAAGTAAATAAAAAGGATTATTCAAAAATCATCTCAAAATTTGTCTTCAAGAAACAATAACTCGTTTCTGCAATATAAAAAAAGATTAATTCAAATTTCCAACCATCTAGTAGTTAGTCTACGAGATTAGTATTTGAATTTGAGAAGTATAAGAGAGAAGATTTTTTTTTTCAATTTGACGCAACAGATTAAGTTTACTGTTACAGCCCCTGTGTAAAAGAGACCGATTCAACACTTTGAGGGCTTTTCAGGAAACAGAAGTTTGGCTGACTTTAAGAATCGAAATGGATTTTAGAAGCTTTCCGTCGCCAATGGTTTACCCGTAAGAACTTAAACCCCTCAGCTCTCGGCCCTATTTTGTACAAATACAATGGCATATTTCTAAACGCATCCGAAAAATAAAAACACTTTTTGAAAGGTATTGTATTATAAACGTTATCATCAACTTAACCTTACCTAACCAAACCCAACATAACCAAACCTGTTTAGCAGTTTATTAACTTGTACCTTGTCGAACATTCCTATCAAAAACAACCGCGAAAGAAGTAGCTTGGTAAAACAACAAGGATACGTTTACGATGTACAAACATGCGGACATGAGTAAATAACGCCATTCGTGCTATGTTCCCCGCAAACAAAAATTCATGAAAATAACATTTACCTTATCATGGAAATTAATAATAGACGCAAGTAAATTACTTAAAGCGATGCGTGTAACATTTGGATTCTACATAAATAATACTCTTCCAACCAAAAGCGAACGCTTGTTGGTAATGCGCTTTTTCATTCCCCGACAAAATATCCCTCGACATAATATCCCAAGGACAAAATGTATCTTCACTACGTTGAATTCTTTCTTATAAACTATTTTTGAACAATAATTTATTATCTTTACACGCTTACAGGATGTCTGTATTATTTGTGTCCCATTTTTTTGTTAAGTTAGGTTAGGTTTTAGTAGATATTTTGTTTGGAATGTTTTGTCCGTAGGATACTTTATCGGTGGATGTTTTATCGTGGGATGAAAATGCGCGGAACCTCTTGTTATGCAATAGTAACATTAAAATCTCCTAATATGTAAAAAAAAAAAACAATTTTTGCCAAATTTGATTTATGCAAGAAAAGAATATCACCAAAAAGTGTTTAATTTTATTTTGTGAAGTTCTGGCACAAATATTTAAAAGTTTTACGATAATTTTCTAAAGAACTTAATTTGTCACATTGTACAAAAAAACCATAACCGAAAAGGAGTTTGTAAATAGGAGATTTTAAACTTTAAGACAGTTTTTACAGGCCTGATTCCTTTCCTATAAGAAGACTTTCAAAGGCCAAGATCTGTTCATCTCGCAGTATTTAATTGAAACATCTAAATTACTTCTAAGCAATTAAATTTTCAAACCAAAAACACATGATTTTGCATTATTTCGTAATGCTTCGCCTTTAACTAATAAAGTCATCACGTTATTTGTGTAAAAGTAATATGGAATGCTCAAGTAACAAAGCGTGTAGTAATCATCAGTGGCGGCTCTCCCCTTAGGACAATGGGTGTTTGACCCCCCAAAATTATAAGATATAATAATACATTTTTACGGATAAAACTGCTCAAAGCATCGAATTGTTTATTTGAAATGAATCGCGAAATAACGGCAGGCTAGCGGCGACATAGACGAGCAGTGGCATCTATTGCAAAAAATGGAAGCTCCCATTCACACAGTATTCCCTGGGTCAATTTTGCCAATGCCCGATCTTCTCTCTCTATGCGCGCCATACAACAAATGAGATGGCACTATGTTCTTCGCTTGGAGTTGATATTCTCCCGCATAGGTAGTAAAGAAATCCCAACTACGCTTGGGTTATGTCCGTGAGGGAGACACCATTATGAATGTTATGTGTTGTTGAAAGAGATGGTGATATAAACATAGGTCGGTTTTGCTTTTTGCACGCATGTCTCGCATGAAACAATGGTTGTTTTTGTATTGAACAGTTCGGGAGAGATTTGAAATAATTATTCACATTGTTATTGATGTAATTTGCGACATTTCAATTTTAATTTGGTAGTACATTGGGAAGTAGATCTTTTCAAAGATTATTTATTATATTATTATGATCAATTTTCAACAGACATGGAAAACAGCTTGATTTAACAATTTTTGTTTTTTTTTTATTTTTATATAGGTATTAGGTACCGGTGCCTATTATTTCTATTAGCATAAGTTAACAATAATAATCTAAACGAAAATATGAAAGAGAACAAGACACATAAAAACAAAAACATTATAAAATAATAAATTATAAAAATAAAGTTTTTCTTATAAAAATTGAATATTATTTCTAATCTAATTTTGTTTTTAAATTTTGGATACTTAGGTACTATTGGTGTGCACAACTATATGGAAAAGTGCCCTCTTTAAAATGATGTGCCTTCAAGTACATGTATTATGTAGCGACTTTGCAATTTACAAATAATACCTACCTATGTAATTTGAGTTGCGGATTCATGACCCTACCTCTCTTTAAATTGATTGATAATAATGTATCGGCATTTTTCTCAATATCAAATAAAGATTAATCACTTTTTTTTTTCAAATGACCTTCCAGCCCTAGAGCCCTAGAGCCGCCTCTGGTAATCATGTTACTTGCGCTAAGTAACACACTAAACTACTCTGTGAAGTAACATAAAGCACCCTCTAACCTAGCGGTGGTCCATTCTATCGCTATACATGATTACACGGATATTGGACGGACGACCTTTTACGAAGGCACCCCCGACGGGGATATCGGCTGATTGAATACGCCACACAGCAGGGTTCGGTACCGAAACAGGGTCAACGAATAGCTTTTAACTGGGAATGGTTAATAGAGTTACGAAATGTTGCGTGGCGCTAATTACGAGTATATTGCGACTTCCTATATTATCTGTTGTTGTTATGATTGGCGGAAAGCGTAATAAGAAATAATTATACACAAGCATGTATTGACCGTTGACATGCCTTCCGACAACCACGGGATATTTTAGTAATATAGGAAACCACACAGTTGAATTTCAAGAATGCTCGTATCGTAGTATTTCGTACTATTTATTCCCTCTCAGAACAGACATCGTCTAGTGAGGCGGGTAACTAACTTGTTTATTTATGAACTTTTTATTACAATATAATAAATAACTAGGCTACAATGATTTTTTTTCATTTACTTTGAATTATTAAAAAATTAAGAGGTTCTTCGAATTAAAACGCAATAACCATATATATATGTCGTAGTCCGACCGTAAAATCAGGCAAATCATGATGCGCCTAGCCACATCATGATTTGACGCATCGTGAAATGGCGGCAGAACATGATCTGCCTAATTTTACGATTGGCCTGCGACATAAACATTGGAAAAAATAATCTTTACTGAACCATTAAAAAGGCAACCACCTTGAAACGGACACGAAATGAACAAACAAATTTACAAACAGATGACATGCAAAATGGTTGAGTCAAAACAGGCCTTAGCTAGGCTCAGTCAATAAGTTGTAGTTGGGTTAATCTGCATATTTATTGCGTGATTTTTTATCTTTTTTCTAGAGCTAATAATTTTGCATCATAATTAAGTTTAACTCTCGGAAAAGATCGCATTTTTCTTTTTTTTATGCCATGATAGTATTTGCGTACTGAAGTCGTGACTTGCAAAATAAGGAAACAAAGGTTTTTTTTAATTAACTGCACATTTTTGTTGAATTGTGGCCAGGTTGAGGAAAATTTAGATACTAACTAAACAAAAACACATATAAACGTGTTTAAATTAATAATTACACGAAACGGGTTGGTTTGAATTTTTTTGACTAGGACTAGGTGTGCGGTGAATATATATTTGTTTATTTTTTTAAAAAAGAAAGACTAACATTCCCGGGTTACGAATAACCCAACAATGTTTGAAAATCTCCTAATACCACCACAGAAAGCCGAAAATGTTTTGTTTGTGTTGTGATGAAGGACTTAGCCAGCCGAAGAATCAAACACGCGACGCTCGGGTGGGACCCAAGCGCTATGCCCACTCAACCACTGATAAGTTAAAGAGTTTAGAAAAAGTATATCGTGTCACTGGACCACAGTGGATCCGAGGAACTGGATATTTTAGGAACCAGTTCCTATCGGATTTATAAGATGGTCACAAACACTGAAACCGGGCGAAGCTGAACTTAAAGCCGCCCGCAGGGCCTAGCAGCAAAAACCTGCGGAGCGGATTTTTAACTGCTAGTTCATATATAAATAGTAAAATTTAGCTAAAGCACGAAACGGTGGCATTTAAAAAAACACGATAATATCTAATAATTATCTAAATACTAGCTGACCTGGAAAACGTTGTTCTCCATATAAATTGTATCTATATGTGGATGAAAGTTCGATGAGGCGGACGTAGCGCCATCTGTCATTCAACAACATAAATAGTTTCGTTCTGTTTGAAATACGAACGGTTAAATTTGTTCATACAAAAATACTAAAATCGCGATTAAAAAATGGGAGGGTGGGGGTAGGAGGGTAAAAATTTAGGTTAATATGTATTTTTTTATGCCAAAAATAAAATAACTATATAAAAAAATTGTCAAATTTAAAAAAAATATATTTGGATAGGGACACCCTAATCACCTAGCGGTATGAAATATACTCTACGATCTATTCTCATACCTACCAAACGTACATAAAAATCAGTAGAGCCGTTTCGGTGGAGTGCGACCACAAACAACAAGACACGACATTTTTATATATATCTATATGTGTATGTATATCTATATTCAAAATTATTACGCACATTCTCTAAGATATCTTTTGACTGATAAAAAAATTATATCACTCGTATAAATCGTTGTATCGAGTGTACCTGGTACTTACCTATTATCGGCTACCTACGCATTTGATTATAATATAAGATGGCATATCGACCTATAACCTTATCAAAGTCTCGTTAAAGAACTCTATTCTTATCGACAATGATAACGCCAGGTAGGTGTAGGTGTAGGTGTAGGGTGTAGGTATATCCCAAAACCATGTGGTTAAAATTACAATTAGTGACGCGGACGGCGAAAACATTTCGTTGCCTCATTTGGCTCCGATTTCGTTCTGACTGACATTTTTTTTCAAAAATGACCTTTGAAAGCCAAAGCATTTCTTTTGCTCATTTCTATACCCAAAACAATTTTCAGAACCATCTGTGTTGTATTTTCGTAGATATATGTATGACAAAGTTCTGACATCAAGCATCTTAAATAATCATTCACTTTAAAAGGTTCTAACATCACTTACACTCTCTATTTTGTCTGGATCTGACAGTTGATCTTTATTACCTACGACCTACGAGGCGCATAGTTCGCTGTTTTGGTTGGGTAAGGTTCTAACTTCGCCTTACCGTGTTTTAACATTTCAAAGTTTGCAAAGACGAATTTTAGTAATCTAATTAACATTTCTTTTATTTTGAGTTTCAATCTTGTGTAAAGTATTTCAATTTATCATGTTTTAACAGAAAATATTTAAATACGGCATGGTCCTAGGTTGGAATCGCATTCGGAAAATGTAATTAGAACCTTATGCAATGAATTATTATTATTATAACCTAACCTAACCCAACATTTTTCTTCCTATCGCCTTCTCTTCTGCCTCACAATATAACATTCCCCATTTGCGGACTCCGAAGAACTGGGTGCAGTTGAAGTTCTTGTGCGGTATTCGTATAAAAAAACATTGTCAATTTGAATTAATTTCGATGGTCAATGATTTTATAACTTCTATTCTAAATTTTCAGTGGGAATGTATGTACATACAGACGAACAGCGTCTGTAGTCTACAGGTAACGTATTTATTATACGGGTAATAATACAAGTCGGAGAAAGTTAGAGATTGCCTCCATGCTTCATTAATCTAGGCTCTAGGCCCGTTGATTCGGATCGTAGCTCCGAAATGAGTTTGGCCACAGAATAGATCAGTGTGTCAAACGTAATTGGTTTCTTTTTGCACTTGCCATTTGGATATTTACGTAGGTAAAATACTTGCAAATCACGACTAGCCAAAAATAATTTGGTCAGGCAGGGGAATCATAGTGGAGCACTTACTTACATATTATATACACCCTGGAGAGCAATACAAACCGATTTAAATCATAGAGAAAAAAAAAACGGGAATAATTAAGAAAGCATGAATTACGATGTTTTTTTTTAATTCCGTGAGAATTATTTGTAGACGACGATGTTACTGCGGAATTCTCAGTGGCAAGATAATAATAGTCTGGGGTCGAACGCGAACTACCCGATCTTTGTAACCCGCCCACAAACCCGTGTGTCCCGTGAAGGGTGTCCGGGCATTTAGAATCTCGTTCTCGCGAAAGACAAATAGTCTAGGAGCCGACAACACTAAACCTGTAATGATAGGTCTCCCAAAGTTCATACATATAAATCGTCATTCATAGGGGAACACAAAATGGCCGTGTTGCCATGTCTGGGACCGGTCAAAGATTTAAAAAAAAAGAATAATTTTTCTAGGTTTCTGTAACGATAAATCTCCCGTATTCTGTTAGTTCCTCGGGACAGGGGAGGGGAAGGACTACACGAAAAGGCAGTGCTGCCCATCCCCCTGAGAAATAAGAGACACCTCGTACCCAGGTGTCTATAGTCTATATTGTCTATAATCATCGACCTCCTCAAAAAACAAAAGCTTATCTGATTCTGAAAGATCATCAATTTTTGTGTAAGAAAAACCAGTGCTGCCTTTTCCAAACAGTGGACAAAATGGTTGCAGCAGCGTTTGAAAGTCGCCCTCCGCGCAACCGAAATTGGCGTTTTTTTTGTATTTGTATTATTGAAATACCTACACCTATCACGAACAATTAATGTATGTCGTTTATTGTTTAAATAAATGAAATCGCATATTTTATCTGCCACTATCACGAACAATTAATGTATGTCGTTTATTGTTTAAACAAATGAAATCGTATGGGAGACTTATCATTACAGAAACCTAGATTTTTTTTTAGCGTTCACCGAACCCATACATGGCAGCACGGCATTTTGTGTTCCCCTAGGTATGAATGACATGACGATTTATATGTATGAACTTTAGGAGACCTATCACAACAAGTTTATTTATTCGTCGGCTCTCCTACTATAATAGATACCCGAACTGAAATCTAAAATAGGCTAACATTTACCTACGTCAAACGAAAGTACCTACTTGATTAAAGTTCGAGTGACGGATACTCGGGTCTCTGGTACAACGGGAACTATTTTCAAGCATTTTTCCCATGTGTAAAAGTACCCGATCAAAGAGTGGGTACTCTCGACCCGATCACTGTACATCAGAACCATCGAGTCGGAAGCCAGAGGGGACGATTAAATTGTTTGGCTTTCTTTTATGTTTCCTTGTGCACACTCTCTTTTTTCATGCATGAATTAATCTTGTTGTAATCTAGCCTAAAACTAAGTACCCACGCTCTTTCATGCTCGAGGATTTTAAGCTCATTCGAACATGTCTTAACCGTCTGTACCGTCTCGCTCGATGCTTTTTTGTTAGGCTCGCTGAATTGAAGGTCGATGAAAAAGATTCAAGGGCCGTAATTTTTGCTCTATGATCGACAGAAATTTACGATTTG
Source organism: Limnephilus lunatus (assembly GCA_917563855.2). Taxonomy (NCBI): domain Eukaryota; kingdom Metazoa; phylum Arthropoda; class Insecta; order Trichoptera; family Limnephilidae; genus Limnephilus; species Limnephilus lunatus. The sequence continues at coordinate 69,664,049 of OU830602.1, forward strand.
ACTGAGCGTGTTGGTGGTATATCTTTGGCGTATTGTGTCGAGCTGCTGGAACAAGTAGATGTAACGACGAGCATGGTTCCAAGTCAATTTGTTCCAAGTCAGTTGCCAAACCGTAAATGTAAAATCGCGTGAAGTACAAATTCATAATGTTCATAAAATAATTCAATTTATGACTGGAATAAAACAGGAAGAGGTAGTAACTAGCAACGGAGCTCTAGACTGTATGCTGTAGGTCCATAATATCGACTACAAGAACCCTCCACTGCTTGGTAAAGTCCGCGGCCGTGACGAACATAAACAAATAACAAAATAAATACAACTAATAACAACTTCTGTTGGTCAAGGACAAAGATGCGCCAGAACACCTGAATTCACAAAGCCGCAACCACCGAATACATAATACACACTAGAAATGCCTTCCATGTGGATATGAATGAAAACCAATCTAGCCGGTGATACAATACATTTTGTTTCTAGTTTTCTAGTTTTGTTTGGCGCCAACAAAAAACTGTCCAAAGAAGCGAAGTTAGCCGTCCATAATGGAGTTCTAGTACCTACCCTGATGCATGGCAGTGAGGCATGGAACTGGCAGAGGAAGGATGAAAGTAGACTGCATGCTGTAGAAATGAGGCGTATGTGTGGTAAAACCACGTACGATCGTATGAGATGTGGAGATCCGCGAAAAATGCAAGGCTGATGTAAGCGTAATGAGTAAGATTAAGAAAGGGACGCTTTTATGGTTTGGGCATGTAGAACGAACGAACGAGGAAAGGAGTGTAAGGAGAATATATGAAGCAAATGTGAATGGTAGAAGTCAAGGATGCACGAGGAAGACATGGCACGACCAAGTGAATCAGATACATGAGTCGGGCCATGTGAAGAGTCGGAATAATAGAAGAGCATGTATGAGACGATGTATGAATGTGAACAAGGCAAGGAGTGTGTGCCAAGACCGAGATGTTTGGCGGTTCGTCCTATCTGCCTACCCCTGCGGGGAAACGACGTGATAGTTAGTTACATTTGCCTGAGATCGCATATCGCTATTGCATTTGATCGAAATAAAAATTTCGTAATGATGACAGTTCTGCTATGAAATTTAAGCAAAGAATGGTCAGACTTTTGGATCACGAAACACGCCCACATCGCATTGCTTGTGTTTTTTTTTTTATGGCCGCAACAGCAGAGCTCAGAGCCGAGAGTACACGCCAACAACTGTAAAAAACTAGTTAATTTCAATAATACTTTTGACATTGAAATTTTAATGTTTGGAGACGCTGGTAAAAATCTGCTTGTTGCTAGTGGAATCATTACTAGAAAATGGGACATTATCTCCGTATCATTTGCGCTGAAATTGTTGCAATAATGACATGGCAGGTGTTCAAAAAAAAAAAACGAGCGTGCTTTAGACCACACGACTGAAGTAAAACTTCACTGACTTGGGATGGAACCATAACAGTTTAGTTGACACGATGTTAAAGTGGCTTTGCAACGCATGCCGGGTATCCCTGTCCCCATACCCTACCCTTATCACTCCCTAAGTCAAGCGTGCGTAAAGGCCCGGCCGTTCGCCTCATTCGATCACCGTTCGCATCTAGAATATATATATATTCTTTTTCGTAACGCTATCACCAGTTTACCCCCAAGTGTCGAGCGTGCGTAAAGAAGTTTTACTTCAAAAATCAGAGTGTGCAATTCACTCACGGAAGAAGTTAAATCTTCAAAACACTAGAGTAGACAAGGGTGGGGAGACTACGAAGATGATTAGATACTACCGTTCTAATATTTATTTTCACTTTTCAAATAGCTCGAAAAGTAGATTATTGGGGCAGTAGAATTTCCGTCGTGTTTTGTACATTCAAAAAATTGTTTAATAGTTTTGCACATGGTCTATTGTCTATTGCAAACAGGCTAAGCAAATAGGTCGTGAGATGACATCACCGAACGACAGTACCTACTGGAATATCAACAGCGGACTACTTACCGCTCGGCTAATACATATTTTCATAACTTTTGTATGCTTGTGATGTGAGAAAAAACTAACAATAAAAAATCTCCCCACCCCTGTATCGGAAGTAACAGTGTATTTTCCAAAGCTGAGCAAAATTTTATTCATAACAAATGAGAAATTTCATATAGAAAAGGGGATGATCTCTACTTAATTTTAAATCTAGTATTTAATTAAATGAAGACAATATTAGAAGAATAAACACAAATTTAAAAAAAAAATACAAAAAAATGATTTTAAAAAATGCACTACAAAGTAAAAAAATAATTTCGTACTATTGTTATTTTTGGAGTCGGTGTCAGCCAAGGTAACTAACTACATACACATGTTATAGGTGATATGTGGAGATCTTGGCTGACACCGACTCCAAAAATAACAGTCGTACGAAATTATTTTTTTACTTTTTAGTGCTTTTTTTGAAGTCGTTTTTGTTTTGTTAAAATTTAAGTTTATTTTTTTGATTTTTAGTGACGAGCGTGCGTAAAGAAGTTTTACTTCAAAAATAGAATCATCGTAATATTGAGTTATTCGTCCATTTGTCGCGCACATATTTATTGCAAATTTAAGACATTTATGGTTTTCTCATGGATCCCATTGTCAGAACTGGACCAAATTAAAATGGGACCACACGGGAAGCACCAGATTTCTAATAAAAAAAGAATCATCATTATCGGTTCACCCAATCGAAAGTTCTGAGGTAACAAACATAAAAAAAAATTAAAAATATATAAAAACCGTCGAATTGATAACCTCCTCCTTTTCGAAGTCGTTTAAAAATGAGAAAAAGATATTGGCACCTCTGGGACTAAATATAGTAATAATAATATATAGTAGTCCAGTAAGAGCTCGTGAAGCATTCCAATAGGACGTATTGTGGTAACTTGATTGGTATAATGTTGATGGGTGACAATGACAATGACCATTATTCTATAATTAATGGGACCTTTATAATATGAAAATAACATTTAAGACTTAGGACGGATTGTTTAAAAAAATTTGATGAATTCATCAAATATTTGAAGTTAATTTTCAAATTCTGTGTAGGTTATATTCAAGTTCTGTTATTATATCATTATAGGCAGGTTGCTGCATGAGTCTGAAATAATCACAAAACTTGAATAGAACTTACACAGAACGTGAAAACTAACTTCAAATATTTGATGAATTCATCAAATATTTTTAAGTTAATTTTATAAGATAATATAAAATAATATTATTTAATATTTCTGTTTTTAACCTTAATTTGCGTTATAATTCCGATGAAATATTATAATGATTATACAAACCTTTAATAAATATACTTTATGAAATTGTTGCACTCATTAATCTGAAACAAGTCCAAGTTGTACAAAACGCAATTGTAAAATTATTAGTTGTTCCGAATATTTTCAAACAGAGACATGATACACCATTACTGTTTCAGAGTGCTAAAATTTTACCCGTTAAGGCAATACTATGGCACAAAATTATAATTCAGTATATATTTACCCAGCAGCATAAAGAGAAATTAGAACATAAATACAGCACTAGATTCACGCGCAACGACGGGTTAATAGTTCCGAAATTTAATAATAAGTACGGACAGAGAACGTTTGAATACAACATACCGAAAATATTTAATTTATTACCTGATACTATAAAGCAATGTAATTCTATGAATAAGGTTAAATATATGCTGAAAAATTGGCTATCGGAAAAAAAATATTTATACTTAGATTGATTTGTATGAATAATGTTGAATTTGTAGATATAAGATGTAAAATTATAACATTTAAAATGTATATGTAACTTAATTATAAGCACCTGCTGACAAGCCAATTGAATTGGCTTAGCAGGACTTGTTTGTGATAAAAAAAAAATATACATATATAAATAAAAAAAAATAAAAAAAATAAAAAAATAAAAAAAAAACGAGTCGACCGGTTTCGCTGAGCTACAGAGATCTTCAGACCGGTCTGATGACGCCCGCATCAAGTCCAAATATAATAAGTGGAACAGCGTTATGCTTTTAATCCGAATAAACCCAATTTCTTTTACAAATATATGTACATATAATAGCGATGGGTAATTTTCGCGAGTCAGCTTAAAAAAAAGTGCATGAAAAACTTTTTATGGGGTGACCTATGACCTTGGGGTGACCTATGATCTTGGGGTGATCTATGACCTTGGGGTGACTTATGACCTTGGGTGACCTATGGTATGGTTATTCAATAAATGATTCCTCGTGCTCGCACCTCTCTCTTTTGCCCCTGCAGTAATACACGAAACGTAATTCTCTCTCTTTCTATCTTCACTAACTTATACCTCCCTCTCAACTTCCGTTCGCCTCGTCCGATCACACTTTTTCGTAATGCTCTCGTCGCGCATTCACCAGCTTCTCCCCAAGTCAAGCGTGAGTGCAGAAGTTTTACTTCAAAAAAATCTAAACAGGTTTGTTATGGAAATAACCGAACGGGCGATTTGTTCTCGGAATAAATATGATGATGTTGATGATATTAAAGAGTTGGTATTACCCATTATTTAATGCCGATTCTTGTAGCTACGGAATTACGGTAAAAATTCTATGAACATTCACATGTAGGTACAAGTATCGACCAATAAAATTTAACTACGAAGGATGTGTTACATTTATTATAAATAAATTTCTGCCAGGCGACTCTTTCTGATAAATTAATTGGTTTAATCAGTAGTCGGCAAGTAATTCATTACAAAGCGCCCTTGAGGTGATTTTTCACAAAAACGGCGCTATACAAATCATCCAAATATTATTATTATTATTATGTCGGCAAAGAAAGACCCATTCAAATTTCCATTTAAAAATCGGACGTCGCGTCGATCCGTTTAAAAATAGAATGTCTTAATGGCTGTAAATATTATTATATTATGGAGCTGTTATAACATGTCTGACACGATTAAAAAAACGGATCCGGCACGTTTTGTCGGGAGGATGACCAGCGCAGCACGTCCGTTTATAAATCGTATCGGAAGTCACTTAATCATAGGTTTGTATGATACTGTTTATACTTGCCGGCTTGTCGTTACGGTGTGATCCGTCCATGGATACAGGTAAATGACGGATAATATCATTTTTATTTTTAACTTTATGAGTAAAAACTTAAATTATAATATTTAATTAAATGAATACAATATTATCGAAACTCAATCGAAAATCTGGAGACAGAAAAATTAGAAAAAGATATTGGCACCTCTGGGACTCGAACCCAGGACCCTCTGCTTACATGGCAAGTGCTCTACCAACTGAGCTAAGGTGTCTATATCGAATTCGGTCAATTTTAACTGTATCATACTTCAACTGTATCATACCAACATTATCTTCATTTTCTTAACGCACATTTTATTGGCTGCTATCTTTATATATGATTGTAAAATTCAACCCAAACTAAATGCTATCGTGATAGTGTCTGGATAAATTTTTAGTCTTCATTTAATTAAATATTATAATTTGAGTTTTTACTCATAAAGTTAAAAATAAATATTCATCCTAGACTTGCAGAAAAGTCAATAGATGTCGCGTATTAAAAATAAAGTGGATACAAATTTATCCAGACACTATCTAGATAGCATTTAGTTCGGGTTGAATCTTGCAATCGTATATAAAGATAGCAGCCAATAATATGTGCGTTACGAAAATAAAGATAATGTTGGTAGTTCTTAATCGAAGTATGCTTCAGTTAAAAGTGACCGAATTGGATATAGACACCTTAGCTCAGTTGGAAGAGCACTTGCCATGTAAGTAAAGGGTCCTGGTTTCTAATAAAAAGAAAGCTCTAATTTAAAAAAATATAACATAAATGTGATAAATTTAAGAGAACGATTTATTTCGTTCCAAAATTTAAAACATAAAAAGCTGAATACATCATTTTGGGCCGTAGATTGGGCATGCCTGTCTAAATCGTAAAAACAAAATAATATTTCAAAAGGCATAACATAGTAAACATCTTGTGAACAATGCTTTTTCTGCTTCCTTCACAATTCTGTAGTCCCGTAAAAATCTCGATCTATGCCCGTATAAAGCAATCGAGGTTCTGAAAACGAGGAAAAAAAGGACTAATTAAGAAATGATAATCAACTCCTGACTTTATTGATGCTCAACATAGATTTATTATTGTTTTTCTCGAAGCAAAGAGAGCGCTAATTGCAAGACCATCTCCTCACCTTTTTCCTCGTCCACGTATTTTCGGTGTTACCTAATAGGCCACTTGCATGGATTTCAAACGACTTAGAAAAAATCGTGTGGATAGATTTTTTACTAAGATTACGAAAACGTTAGTAAGAATTTTTTTAAATGTAGTTTTTTTTTTTTTTAAATAAATAAATCTATTATTTGAACTCGTGACGTCACTACATGAAAATATCCTGTCTGCGATTATTTTCTATTAATTTTGTAAAATTCCACACTGATTTTTTTTTTATATGGCAACACTTTCATTTCCGGCGAATTTTTCAATTTGTTCACAAGATTTATTGTTTGTTCTCTGCGAACTTATCCTTTGGTTTGACGATTTTATAAAGATGGCTGTGTTTTGACAGATGTTACGAAGAGAACCCCGTACATTTTATTGCCATTCGTGTGGAAACGATACGATACGATTGTACCACCCCAGCCAGGAGCACTCCAATTATCGTTTTTTCGCACCCATAAAATTATGTCCCATTTTTCCGGTTTATAAAAAATGGTCTGATTTTTCAGATTGAAATTTTCAAAAAATCGCCAGGGTTTCAAACATACGATTAAAAAAAATACGGAATGTAAAACCGGAAAAAAAATGTGATGCAAGTGCCCTGTTGTATTCTTGGTTGCTTGGAGGAATATGTTGTAGTTAATACCCCGCGATATGAGAAAAAAACTTTTAACTGTTTCAGTTTTTTTTTTCAAACAAAAAAACACTCCAACTTTTCTAAAGATTTTTACAAACTTTTCGAATGATCAAAATGCAAGTACATACACGTAACTCGTTGTCCCCATTTCATGTGTGATAAGAAAGTAAAGGAGTCAAAAATAGTGATTTTGCATCGGGTCAATCAAACCCAGGACGTTTTACCAAACAACTAAACATACTTTGAAAATTTGCAAATTATGTTTTAGTCCATTTATACTGTTCCTAATACCCTGTTACGTCGAATGTGTGACTTGGCCCTTTTACCTGAATAAAAAGCCTTTGTTCGCAATCTTTTGGTATGTATATTCAACTCATCTCTTCAAAAATTGATTTTAGCCCCTTCACCTTCCAAGCACAATGGTTCAAGGATTATTTAACTAATAGATATTAAACTACAAAAGTGGGTGAGACAATCTCCGAACCAATGAAGATTACATTGAGAGTACCACAAGGATCTGTTCTCAGACCTATTCTTTTTATAATGTATATTAATGATATGGTAAAAGTATTGAAATATTGTAAAATAAGATTATTTGCAGACGACGCATTGATATACGTAGATAAAAAATATGCCACGGATAAATTGAAGCTTTTACTAGTTTTTCTATGTATCGGAATTACAATAAAGTTATTATTTACGTAACAAAAAATATAAGCGTAAACCACAAAAAAAAATGTTTTTTCAAGACTTTACTATGAAGTAATACAAGAAACTTTTTCTTTAAATACTCCTTTATGGCTAAGACTATTTTTGAGGTTTTCTATGTTCTAACTTTTTTTCATTCTTATAAAATTATGCAGAGAATAAATAAAAACCACTGTTTCGCTTACTTGTCTCGCGCAAATAAGACGCTTAGTTTTAAATTTTGTAGGCATGAGAATCGAAATATTTCTAGCGTTCATATTCCTCTTAAAGCAGTTTTTACGAAATCGAATGTAGGTAGTGACCTTCCTCTTGTTTAATACTCTCAGAATAAAACTATAGATTTGTATGCAAATCAAATCCACACCGCCCGCCCGAAGTCCGCCACAATTCAATTTCGGAGGCTGGTATGGGTACCGCCGTCCCAGGAACCATTTATTGGATAACCAACACCTCTGCCATAGGCCACCCCAAGTGGTTCGCTATGTTTGGTGACTCTTAGCAGGAGTGTTCGGTTACATGGGGTGAGGTTTATCCGGGTCTTGGCGGCGGATGCGTCTGCTCACCAACTGGATCGGATCGGGAAAGACTGGTTGAGGTGAGGTGTTTGAACTCTCCAGCAGGACTCTCTCAGAACATCGCAAAATTTCTACCCACCCCTTATACCTTTTTCCTTCCCAGAACTTCCTCTCCTTCGTTTCCTAAAAAGAACTCCACACAAAGTCCTCAAAGACGACAGGCCCTGATAGGAATTATTTTCCTTTGAGCCTCCTATTCTTAGTGGAGCTTATGTAAAAAATGCCCTCTTATTTATTTTATAAAGAAAGTAGATAGAAATATCCGCAGTGTAATGAACTAGTAGGCAAAATTGATGTAGGTATGAAACTATTTAATCATAATTTGTTTACCTCCTATTAACTATTATATGTACAACTAGTATAACATAAGTACTAAATTTGTTGTTTTTATCATAGTTACGTTATATTATTTTGATTTCATCCGGATTGACTCGCCAATTTACGACGACTGTATTTACAAAAACAGATTTCATAATCTCATCATGAAGGGAAAACAGAGTTAGCATTATTAGCAATGCTGCCAACAGAAGAAAGATCAATCTATCATCACAATATTTTAGAAGAATGCATTTCTTATAATCTGAATGGGTAAACATAGATTTGAAAATCGGGGGAAATTGTTGCTTCACTCAAAATCATAGAGTGGGTAGGTACCTACGTACTCCTATTGCGAACTGAAAATCTCCTATTGCGAACTGAAAATGCGTAAATAAATGTATGCTTGTGGTGTCATTTATTAGATATTTCTAAACATAAATTTCTTTTCGTAAAGGGATTTGAAATATTACTCGTTATAAAATGCTGCAGTCCGGTTATAAATAGCCCACTCCACAGTCCACACACAACACGAACGGAACGCTTCTTGAAACTAAAATAATTTCGTTCCGTTCCTGTGAGAAAAGCATTTTCTATAAATATTTCCACAAAATGGATACAAGACGTTATCACGCGGACACGTGTTGTAATAATTACAGTAAAAAGTTAAGTTGTCACCCAGTGATAGGGACCTGTATTGTAATATGGTGCACTGATAGTTTATATTACCATACAACTAAACAAATTGCGATATTATTAATCAAATAAAAACACGCGGAGTGGCAAGGACATATTCTTGAAATTCAACTGCGTCATGTTGTGGGCAATAAGCAGTAAGCAGCATAATAAATAATAATGTATCTCACACAGTATGTACGGCCGGGCAACCGGGCAATAGAATCATTGATAAGAAATATTTCTCAGTGATAAGACCGTGAGGTGAGAATTGAGAATTCGTGAAGGACAGTCAATCGGTTAGTTACGATGCGAGGCGCAAGCAATACAATTACTTATTAGAATATGTATTAATTAATGAGTTGGTGAGACAATCAGTTTGTTAGGAATAGCAGTAGATGCTAGTATAAACTATAATAAACAGATACTGTATCAACACGCGCATCACATCACATCGGAGCACCCGCGCACAACATGACATGTGATCTACTTCTCGTCCACACATCTAATTTCGACGACGAATTTTCACTTCTTAATTTCCTGAAACATTCCTGAAAGAAACCCCTTCCGCTGTGCCATTAGCTAGCAGGAATCCTCGCTTCATCCCGCAGATGCCAAAATACATATTGAACACGAGAAGCAAACATAACCAAAATGTAACACTACACGAGCTGTAAACTCAAACAAATGTGTACATTACGTAATTAAGCGGACATTTTTAAACACAATTTTGTCACATGACCTTATATGAGTGCACTCGGAAGGCAAGGGACGGCTCACCACAAAACCTGGAGGTTCTGGAAAAGTAAAATATGCAACCAAACTTTAACCAAATTTAGACATACGTGAATCACAGAGCAGATAGCTTTCTCACGACGTGGGCATACTACGTGGACACATATTTATACAGTAAAACGATCCTGCACGCGAACCAAATTATCGCAAATCGATTCACATATCATCTCCATTGCAAAATAAATCACTGCCTTTGCCATAAACTACTAAATATGCGACGAATATATAGGTCAAATTTCTTTCAGCCATTGTTAGAGTGCAGAGATGATCCAGCATTTTAGCTATAAATCATCGATTATAACATAACAGCTGTATAAAATATGACGAATCGTACAAGAAAATATAATTGAATCTCGGCAAGGGGTATAAAATAGTGAAAAATCCTACCTTATCTTAAAATCGTATAGTAAATGTTATCCAATACACGGCGAGAGCATTCCGCGTCCTTCACTATCAACAACACCCAGACCATAGAGAAAGATGCTGAATACATAAACATATGATAAATATAAACATTGCGCATGTCTTCCACAGACTAAGTGTACCTGCTCGGGGATAGTGAGCTAAATAGAGTCGGGGAAAATAATACCACCTAATAACAAAGTAATAAGTGAGCCAATCTTCTGAGAAATGAGTCCCGGGATCAGATACTTCCTTTTTTTTTAGGAGTACTAAGTTTTCCTATATTATTGATAAACAAAACTAATGGCTGAACAAAATTAATGAGTGGATAACCAGGATAAACTTTATACTATTATTTCAAAATTAGAAAGTTAAAAATTTGTTCCGGGGGAAGTTTATAACTATGTGAAGAAGTGAACTTTTTTCATTCTTCTCGAATTTTTATTCTGGGGAGTTAATTTACAGCAATGGATACGATACAATTGCGACCATTACACGTAATAATAATAATAACGAAATATTTGTATTGCGCAGTTTTGCGATATTTCACTTTTTAAGTGCGCAGAGTTTTGTATTACGGTCGTATGAGTGTTGAGTCCCTACCTGGCTCCATCCGGTTGGGAACAGTTGGGACCCTTGTGCGGTATTTATATAATAAAAAATTAATTAAATTAAAAACAACCGACCATCTCACCATCCCTCTAAACCCCCCCCCCCCCCTCCCCCTCTCGCCTAATGCTACACCCCCCCCCCCCCACTTTATTACAACTTTTCCTCAACCATTGTTGTACCGGACGTATTTTTAAGATTAATTATAGTATAATTTATTTTTAATTTTATGTAATATTTTATGAAAGAATAAAAATATTTACGGGGTCAAGCAGTCAGCCTAAGACAAAAAATAAAGCTTGACCCCACCCTCTGTGTACATACCTACACACTACCTTAATCAAATTAACTTTTTCCTTTGCACAAATTCGATCTGTGCGAAGCCGTTCCTATACAAACCTTCGCACGGGTCCAATTTGTGCAGATCTCTATTATTTACACTTGCATAAATTCAAATTTGTGCAACCTATGTGTTTTTACCTTTATTTACACCCTATGTATTTTTACCTTTATAAACACTTGCACAAATTCGAATTTATGCAACCTATGTATTCGTATAACAGTTTTGCATAAATATAAAATATTTCCAATTTGTGCAGACTGTTCATACCCTATGTAAAATATAAAATGTAAAATGTGCAAACTCACATAATAAACGAATGATCGGAGAGGCAGCGAGAGTAGGTCGAGATAAAACTCTGTGGCGCTCTCAGCTTCGTTGCGCAATAGCGAAACGAACGCGGTGGCGTTTTACAACTCTAACAATCAAAATTCTAAGAATTTCATCTCAGTTCGTAGAATTGAGATGAACAAAGGACTGAGACGGGCAGACTCCCGTCTCTGGACCCTTTAAATACGGCTGTTAGACCGCCAGATCGGCAGAGTTCCAGATCTCACCGCTTCAGCAACATCTCGCCTTCTCTTCTGCCTTCTCCGATCTACCCCTGGAAAACTTGGACTTCTTCTTCTCCGCCCTGGTTGGACCGCCCTCCAAGAAGAAAGCATTACAATAAATTGGTCGATCGCGCAAATTTCCCCTCTACCTCCCTTCTTCCCCTCTACTTCCCCTCTAACTCTACCCCCCTTCCGCCCCCCTTGCCTTCTACCTTTCTCCCTACATTTACCCAATTTTCCTGAAATCTCCCCACTTTTCCCTCTCCCTACATTTTTTCCTCATTTTCTCCCTAGGTGTCGAAGCGGCCAGCCGGCAACTTCCCACTTCATCGTCTGTGCGGCTGGCGACTACAGTGCCTGTCCCGTACATGGTCCTTCGAGCCGGATCGCCGTCTTCACGCCTTCACGCCTTCACGCCTTCACGTCTTCACGCCTTCACGCCGTCCATTGACGTCCCGAGATGCCGTCCCTGCGAAGCGGTCGCCGAGCTTCGAGCTCGGACTCACAACCCGACGTGGAGCCAGGGCTGCCCCTACCCCCTGCCGGTGCTGCCAGCCCTGCTGCCAGGGCTGCCCCCGCCGACCCACACGCTGCCGGCCCTGTGGGCCCTCACCCTGCCGGTGCTGCCAGCCCTGCTGCCAGGGCTGCCCCCGCCGATCCACACGCTGCGAGCCCTGCCCCTGACGATCCACACGCTGACAGCCCTGCCGACTCACATCGTGCCGGCCCTGACAGCGTACTGTCCTCGGATGCAGAGGATGACTCTACCACCACAGAGGACACCGTCAGGCAGCTCCGAAGGGACAACCGAGCGATGAGCAGACAACTCGATGCACTGCTCGCATCCATCCCCACCGCAACGCAGTACCTCCCTGGTGCGCCCCCTGGCGCCTACCCTGGTGCCCATGCTGGTGCGCCTCCTGGCGCCTACCCTGGTGCGCCCCCTGGTGCCCATGCTGCTGCGCCCCCTGGTGCCTACCCTGGTGCGCCCCCTGGCGCCTACCCTGGTGCCCATGCTGGTGCGCCCCCTGGCGCCTACCCTGGTGCGCCCCCTGGTGCCCATGCTGGTGCGCCCCCTGGTGCCTACCCTGGTGCGCCCCCTGGCGCCTACCCTGGTGCCCATGCTGCTGCGCCCCCTGGTGCCCATGCTGGTGCGCCCCCTGGTGCCTACCCTGGTGCGCCCCCTGGCGCCTACCCTGGTGCCCATGCTGCTGCGCCCCCTGGTGCCCATGCTGGTGCGCCCCCTGGCGCCTACCCTGGTGCGCCCCCTGGTGCCCATGCTGCTGCGCCCCCTGGTGCCCATGCTGGTGCGCCCCCTGGTGCCTACCCTGGTGCGCCCCCTGGCGCCTACCCTGGTGCCCATGCTGCTGCGCCCCCTGGTGCCCATGCTGGTGCGCCCCCTGGCGCCTACCCTGGTGCGCCCCCTGGTGCGCCCCCTGGTGCCTACCCTGGTGCGCCCCCTGGCGCCTACCCTGGTGCCCATGCTGCTGCGCCCCCTGGTGCCCATGCTGGTGCGCCCCCTGGCGCCTACCCTGGTGCGCCCCCTGGTGCGCCCCCTGGCGCCTACCCTGGTGCCCATGCTGCTGCGCCCCCTGATGCCCATGCTGGTGCGCCCCCTGGCGCCTACCCTGGTACGCCCCCTGGTGCACATGCTGCTGCGCCCCCTGATGCACATGCTGGTGCGCCCCCTGGCGCCTACCCTGATGCGCCCCCTGGTGCCCATGCTGCTGCGCCTCCTTGTGCCTACCCCGGTGCGCCAGCTGGTGCCCATGCTGCTGCGCCCCCTGGTGCCCATGCTGGTGCGCCCCCTGGTGCCTACTCTGGTGCGCCTCCTGGTGCCCATGCTGCTGCGCCTCCTGGCGCCTACCCCGGTGCGCCTCCTGGTGCCCATGCTGCTGCGCCCCCTGGTGCCCATGATGGCGCGCCTCCTGCTGCACACCCTGGCGCGGCTCCTGGTCCTCATCCTGGGGTGCATCCGGCTGCACACCTTGGCGCTTACCCAGGCGCTTTTATTGGCGCGCCCTCTGGTGCCCATGCTGGCGCCTACCCAGAGGCGCTCCCTAGCGCCTACCCTGGGACACATCCTGGCGTCCACCCTGTGCACCAGCCTGGCGCTCACCCTACGGCGCGACCACCGGTGCAGCCTGGCGCTTACGAGGGCGCCTACCCCACGCACCAGCCCGGCGCTACCCCTCAGGGTTTCTCACCGCTGTTCCCTCCGCAACCGACCGCCGACGAGACTGCCAGACATACCGACGAGTGGGTCCGTCAAGGCGTCAACCCTCTTCTGACGCAACTTGGCACCATTATGGCTGACGCCATCCGCTCCGCGCGGGACCAAGACAGCCCCCGTCCCACGATAGACGACAACATCCGGTTGACCGCTCTCGTCGCCCGGCAGTCCACCGCCAAGGACCTCCCCACATTCTCCGGGGACCCCCTCGAATGGCCAGCCTGGATTGCTCAGTATGAGCAATCCACCGCAACCTGCAAACTAACCTCCAGCGAAAACCTTATTAGGTTGCAGCGGGCGCTGAAAGGAAAGGCCAGGGAGAATGTTTACTCCCTCCTGCTGAACCCGGAGTGCGTTCCCCAGATCGTGGCAACCTTGGAGGAGCGGTACGGAGGTTCTGGGTCAATCGCCAACCTCATGCTGGATAAGGTGAAGAGGCTGCCCTTCCTGCCCGCAGAAGCCACCCTGGAGGATATTGCAGATTTCTCCGGGACGGTACAAAACCTAGTGACTTCCCTGCGGGAGCTGAGGACTGGGGGCTACCTCACCAACCCCACCCTGCTGGCCGACATCACCGCCAAGATGCCATGCACCCTCAGGATGGCTTGGCTGCTGGAGCTACGTCACCTGGGCCAGACGACGCAGTCTACGATTGTACAGCTGGCAGCGTTCCTGAGGAGTGTCGCTGGCATGATACCAATCAGCGGGATGGTGGATCCACTACGGTCCAGCAGAGGGCGCCGGGAGCATGTTCAAGTCACTATGGCGGACGCGCCATCAGGTGGAGCGGTCAACCGCCCACCACCACCGGCGGGAAAGAACAATAACAGTGAAAAGAAGACACCAAAGAAAAACAGTGCGTGCGCTCAGTGCGGTGAGCAACACAAAACTCGTGAGTGTCGGGAGTTCATTGCCAAATCACTTTCCCTCCGTTGGGAAACGGTGCGCGCGGGTAACCTGTGCAGAAAGTGCCTGGAGCCACACCACTCCAGGGATTGTAAAGAGAAAGTGTGGTGTGGTGTGGGTGAGTGCCGTCACCCGCATCATCGTTTGCTCCACCGGGAGAGCGTCGCGGAGGTGAATATGTGACGCCAGACTGTAGACGACCGCGTGCTGTTGTCGGTAGTGCCGATTGTGTTGCGGGGCCCCACCGGAGGGGAAGTGTCATCGTTCGGCAT
Source organism: Limnephilus lunatus (assembly GCA_917563855.2). Classification (NCBI taxonomy): domain Eukaryota; kingdom Metazoa; phylum Arthropoda; class Insecta; order Trichoptera; family Limnephilidae; genus Limnephilus; species Limnephilus lunatus. The sequence continues at coordinate 69,679,277 of OU830602.1, forward strand.
GTTGGATACTGGTTCCACCATCACCCTCATCGACGCTGACACCGCGACGCAGATCGGCGCCCATGGCCCGGTCCAACACCTGCGGCTGCGCGGAGCAAAAGGGCTGTGCACCTCCGACGCCCACTCCCAACGTGTGAAACTGGTGATCCGGGGCTGTGGTCTGGAGACCACCTTCACTATCTACGCAAACACAGTAGCTGACCTGAGCCTGCCGGAGCAACGCGTTCCTGGGCGAAGCGTCACCCCGAAACTCTTGATTGGGCAAGATAATGCCCATCTAATCATATCAAGAGAGGTCCGTGAGAATAACACTACCCGCATAGTGTCACGGACCGCTTTGGGGTGGATCGCTCACGGAGGCTCAAACCCCAACAATGACGGGCCAGCTACCACACTGGCCCTCCAGTCGGAGACCGCCGCAGATGCTCGCCTGAGGGAGTTGGTAAAATCCAACTTTGCCGTCGACTCCCTCGGCGTTACGTCTGCCGCCAGAGTTAATGCCATGGACACCAAAGCCATGGAATTGATGGAGAAAACCACCCGCCCTCTTGCAACTGGGCGGTGGGAAACTGGTCTCCTCTGGAGACACCCTGACGCCACACTGCCCGACAATCGGCAGTGTGCGCTGAAGCGGCTCCAGTCCCTCGAGAAGAAGCTGGCTGCGGACACCAACCTGGCAGCGGCGTACACCGACAAGATGTCCCAACTTGTCGCCAAAGGATACGCCAGACGCCTCTCTCCACATGAGGCGTCACTCCCTGCCCCGCGAAAGTGGTATCTTCCCCACTTCGCTGTCACCAACCCGAACAAACCAGGGAAGATAAGGGTTGTGTTCGACGCCGCCAGCCGATGCAGAGGGACTTCGCTCAATGACCAGCTCCTGACCGGCCCCGACCTGTTGTCCTCTCTCCTGGGAAACATCCTCCGATTCCGGGAAGGCAGCATAGCCATTGCTGCCGATATCCAGGAGATGTTCCTGCGGATCCAAATCCGGAGAGAGGACCAGCCCTCCCAGCTCTACCTATGGAGGGCACCCAACCAGAGGGAACCCCACACTTACCAGCTGGCGTCCATGATGTTTGGGGCGACCTGCTCGCCCAGCAGTGCCCAGTACGTGCGGGACAGGGTGGCCGGGCAGTACGAAGACCAGTACCCGGCCGCCGCAGCAGCCATTCGTTCACGGTTTTACATGGACGACTACCTGGACGCTGTGGAAAACCCTGACGACGCTGCTGCCCTAGTCCGCGACGTAAGGGCCCTCCTTGCAAAGGGAGGGTTCCACCTTACAAACTGGGCCTCAAACAGCCAGGACGCGCTAGCTGGAGTACCCCCTGATGACCGCGCCACCTCCACGGTAGCGATAAACAGCGGGTGCAGCGAGACTGAGAGGGTCCTAGGGTTGGTGTGGGACCCATCCACCGACCGCTTCATCTACACCTTCCTTGAAGCGGTCAGCCCCGAAGAAGCCACGCGGCCCACAAAGCGGCAGCTCCTCTCCATCGTGATGAAGATCTTCGACCCGGTGGGCTTCGTGTCCTGCCTCACGATACGGTCGAAGATCCTGCTGCAAGCCGTGTGGCGTTCAACTGTTGGATGGGACGACCTCATCACTCCGGAGCACGCCGAACGCTGGAGGGACTGGATGAGCCTGCTACAGGAGAGCAGCGTCTCCGTCCCGCGACAGTCTCTGCAGCGGAAGACGAGCAGCGTGACCCTGCATCTCTTCTGTGACGCCTCGGAGCAAGCCTGCTGTGCCGTCGCTTACTTCGTGGAGGAAGTGCAGGGCGCTCTACAAGCCACCTTCATTGCGAGCAAATGCAAGGTGGCGCCGCTAAAACCTCTATCCATACCCCGCCTTGAGCTGCAATCCGCACTCATGGCGGCTAGGCTGGCCAGAACCATCCGGTTGGAGAGCCAAGCGAGGATAGCTGCAACCATTTTTTGGACGGACTCGACCACGGTGCTGTGCTGGTTGCGCACGGACCCGCGCAACTACTCTGCGTTCGTGTCCAACAGGTTGGGCGAGATAGACGAACTCACCTCCATAGCCAATTGGAGGTGGGTTCCCACCAAGCAGAACCCGGCCGACATCGGCACCCGGGACTTGGAGCTGCCCGACCTGTCACTCCAGGGAAGATGGTTTTGCGGCCCCGCTTTCCTCACCACACCGGAGAGCGACTGGCCTAAGGAGCGGACCCTCACCAAGCCAGATGACCAGACCCTCGAGACCAGACCTCAGCACTTCGTCGGCCACATCACCACGGCCGGAGAGGCGCTGCCTCTGGTCGAAAGGTTCTCTTCCTGGTACCGGCTGATCCGCGCTACAGCGTGGATGCTGCGGTTTATCAGGCGCTGTCGGATGGGCCCGAACCGACCCGCCGAGTTCACGCTACGCGTGGAGGAGCTGAGGGAGGCCGAGCGCAGATGGGTGAGGAGGTCCCAAGAAGACGCCTTCTCCACCGACCTGCACACCATTAGGCTCGGCCAGGCGCTACCTGCCGCCAGTCGCCTGATCAGTCTGGCCCCCTTTCTCGGACCTGATGACGTTTTGCGGATGGGCTCGCGGTTGAGGAACCTCACCGGAACAACCAGCGTGGCGAAGACTCCCGTGATCTTGGATGGCGCAGACCCATATGCCCGGCTGCTGATCCGCCACTACCACGAGAAGGCAGACCATCCAAGCACGGAGAAAACCGTTGCCGAAATCCGATGCAGTTTCTTCATCCTGCGACTCCGCACCGTCAGCAGGAAGATAACTCATGACTGCCCCACCTGTCACATACGACGGAGCAAGCCCGCTCCACCACTGATGGGGATACTGCCACCGTCCCGCACAGCACACCATGTTCGCCCCTTCACGCACTGCGGGCTGGACTACTTCGGGCCGATGGAAGTCACAGTCGGCAGACACCGAGAGAAGCGCTATGGAGCACTCTTTACCTGTCTCTCCACCCGCGCCATCCACCTAGAGCTGGCGGCCTCTCTGTCTGCTGACTCAGCTATCATGACCATACAGCGAATGACCGCCCGAAGAGGTCAACCCGCGGTGCTGTATTCCGACAACGGGACGAACTTCCATGGCGCTGACGCGGAAATACGGGATGCCGTGGCATCCCTCCAGCAAGACGCCAGGATGACAGACGCCATCGCCACCAAGGGCATCGAGTGGCGCTTCATCACCCCTCTCAGTCCCCACATGGGGGGAGCCTGGGAAAGGTTGGTGCGCTCGGTAAAACGAGCCCTGAGCGCCACCTTAAGGGAAAGGGCGCCAAGGGAGGAAACCCTGCGCACGGCACTGGCAGAGGCTGAGTTCGTGGTCAACAATCGGCCACTGACTCATATCTCTGTCGACCCGCGAGACGAAGAGCCCTTGACCCCCAACCACTTCCTCATGGGATCTGCAGGAGACCGCCCACATTTGTCGCTCTACGACAGCAAGGAGGAGGAGGTATGTCTCCGCCGACAGTGGCGAATCAGCCAACAACTGGCCGATATGTTCTGGAGGCGGTGGCTCCGCGAATACCTCCCCACCTTGGGCACCCGACAGAAGTGGCAACACCCGACTGACCCGCTCAAAGCAGGTGACCTGGTGGTCATCATGGACCCCGCGCTACCACGCAACAGCTGGCCGCGCGGGCGCATCATCGAGGCCATCCCCGCTGCCGACGGCCAAGTGAGGACTGCCCGGGTCCAGACAGCCACGGGGACATACACCCGTCCTGCTGTAAAACTGGCCGTTCTCATCCCGGCACCAGCACCAGCAACGACCTCGACCACACCCGGACCAAGGACCCAGCAGCCCAGGGGAACCGGACGTCGAGGACGCCGCCGACCTGTACGTCCTGACAGCTAGGCGCAGCCGTGACTGCACCGGGGGGAGGATGTACCGGACGTATTTTTAAGATTAATTATAGTATAATTTATTTTTAATTTTATGTAATATTTTATGAAAGAATAAAAATATTTACGGGGTCAAGCAGTCAGCCTAAGACAAAAAATAAAGCTTGACCCCACCCTCTGTGTACATACCTACACACTACCTTAATCAAATTAACTTTTTCCTTTGCACAAATTCGATCTGTGCGAAGCCGTTCCTATACAAACCTTCGCACGGGTCCAATTTGTGCAGATCTCTATTATTTACACTTGCATAAATTCAAATTTGTGCAACCTATGTGTTTTTACCTTTATTTACACCCTATGTATTTTTACCTTTATAAACACTTGCACAAATTCGAATTTATGCAACCTATGTATTCGTATAACAGTTTTGCATAAATATAAAATATTTCCAATTTGTGCAGACTGTTCATACCCTATGTAAAATATAAAATGTAAAATGTGCAAACTCACATAATAAACGAATGATCGGAGAGGCAGCGAGAGTAGGTCGAGATAAAACTCTGTGGCGCTCTCAGCTTCGTTGCGCAATAGCGAAACGAACGCGGTGGCGTTTTACAACTCTAACAATCAAAATTCTAAGAATTTCATCTCAGTTCGTAGAATTGAGATGAACAAAGGACTGAGACGGGCAGACTCCCGTCTCTGGACCCTTTAAATACGGCTGTTAGACCGCCAGATCGGCAGAGTTCCAGATCTCACCGCTTCAGCAACATCTCGCCTTCTCTTCTGCCTTCTCCGATCTACCCCTGGAAAACTTGGACTTCTTCTTCTCCGCCCTGGTTGGACCGCCCTCCAAGAAGAAAGCATTACAATAAATTGGTCGATCGCGCAAATTTCCCCTCTACCTCCCTTCTTCCCCTCTACTTCCCCTCTAACTCTACCCCCCTTCCGCCCCCCTTGCCTTCTACCTTTCTCCCTACATTTACCCAATTTTCCTGAAATCTCCCCACTTTTCCCTCTCCCTACATTTTTTCCTCATTTTCTCCCTAGGTGTCGAAGCGGCCAGCCGGCAACTTCCCACTTCATCGTCTGTGCGGCTGGCGACTACAGTGCCTGTCCCGTACAATTGTGCTGAATTCACATCAAAATAAAAAAAAATAAAAACCTTCCCCCGCCCTTTTTCCCCCACTTCCCCTCACCCCCTTCAACCTCATGTGATTGGTATAGCATAGATACGATTCTGTGGATTTACATGTGGTATTCACATTTACATCATAAAATAATAAGTCCCCATGCTGGGCAGCTATAAGTTAAAGGCTATTTATAATGGTAAGCTCTGGTTTTATGAAATTTGTATAAATGAAAATGAGTGTATTTAATATATTTTAACGGCAGGGAGGGAAGGCACGAGGGGAAGGGTATAATGAAGGAGGAGGGGTTAGCGGGAAGGATGACGAGGGAGGGGAAGGCGTGGCCTTTAATTTTTGAGCTTTAAATATTGCGCTTAAATTTTTTAGCATTAAGCTTTGAGTTTTAGGCTTTTGGCTTTTGGCTTTGAGCTTAAAGCTTTGAGTTTTAATCTTTGAGCTTTGAAATTTGAGTTTTGAACTTTAAGCTTTGAGCTTTAAGTTTATTAGTCAAAGCTGAAAACCAAAACTCAAAACTAAAGCTCAAAACTCAAAGCTCAAAATTCAATATCAAAGCTTGTTTTTGTGCAGGCGATGCTTCGGGTTCCATAATATTGATTCTGATTCATGCAAAAAAAATAATAATTTCAAATGATTGTTATACCACTCAGTGGCATAGCCGCAGTGGCGTAGCGTGGGTGTTGGCCGCCCGGGGCGGAGGAAAATTTCGCCGCCCCCTAATGTGGGTACTTCAAGCGCCGGGGGAGGAGGGGGTGTGTGAGAATCCTATTTTTTTTATTACGACCTATTTATATACCAGCCGATTTTTTTAATAATCACGTGTTACGAGTATTCTTCCAACGAAAATCATGTTTATAAATTATACTACAAAATTTATAACTGCTGTCGGAAATCGTTAACGGTATGAATGTAAGAGGATTTCGCATCTCGAACATTTACACCATGTTTCGAACGCAAGGCAGGTTTTAACTTACGATTGATTCTGCGTTAGACTTGTCAAATATTAGTTACACACGGAAATTGTACATTCTGAACACAATTTTATAACTGCACAGTAAGAGAATGTTTTCCTTCGAAATGTGTCAGCAGATGACACAACAAGATAAATTTAACATTCTGAACATAAAACTGATTTAAATTTTATCTGTATACGGTGAATTAAAACAACACTCAGAACATGAAAATGGATTCTCTTTGATTCCGGCAACACATACACAGTCTTCAACTAGAATTTCATTACTGCACTTCGAATAGAGAATGTTTTCCTTCGAAATGTGTCAGCAGATGAATCCACAATTGGAAATTTACATTCTCAACACAAAATTGGTTTAAATTAAGTCTGTATGCAGGGTATTAAAAGTATACTCAGAACATAAAAATGTTTTTTTCCTTGATTCTGGCAGCACATAAAGTGGCTGCAGCTAGAATTTTATAACAGCACTTCGAATAAGATAATGTTTTCCTTCAAACCGTGTCAGCAGATGAATCCACAATTGAAATTTTACATTCTGTAGTTTTACCCTTCGAATAATAATAAAAAAAATTATTTATAATTTTTTCCCTTTCAAGGTTTGCGCACAAAATTCCCGGCTCTTCCCATGCATTTTAAATGTTCCTTTTTATTAGTTACTTTTTTTACCCTTTTGCAAAAAACAAAAATTTTCTAAAATCTAGATAAAATAATTTTATCGACGTGCTTATTAGAACATTTTTGTTTCTAAATATTAAAAATTTGATATTGGAAATGTAAATTGGCTTAAAAATACACACCTGGGAATATTCGAAATAGAATAAACTTAATATTTTAATTAGAGATTCCTGTTTTAATTTTTTTTTAATAACACTGTCTCTTCAGTTTTCATCGCATTCATACAATTTTATTTTAAAATTAAATATGTGGGACAATTCGCGTCTCTGTGATAAGACGGGTTAAATTAAATCTGAATTAAAACTATACTCAAAATATAAAAATGGTTTCTCTTTGATTCTGGCAGCACATAGGTACGTAGTCTGCTACTAGAATTTTATAACTGCACTTCGAGTGAGGGAGGTCTAGTAGAGGGGCGGGTATGTGGTGGATAACCTCCAATGCACTTCGAAAAAAATAATGCTCTCCTTCGAAATGTATCAGCGGATGAATACACAACTGAAATTCAATCGTTACATTCTAAACACAATTCTGGTTTTAATTAAGAGTGAATTTGTTTGCGAGTTTCCAGCTTTAATTTACGCCTGTCTCAACACAGGTATACCCCAGTGAGACAGGCATTGAATAATATTACATAAGCAAACCTTATATAGATAAATAAATAAAATAAAAAACACCATTTCTCTCAAATTATGCGTACAGTTTTCCTACGAATTACGAAATTTGCAGCTTAAAAAAATATAATTATTGACATTTAAAATAAATAATAAAATTAAGAGTTGGGTTCGTAAACGAAAGCATCGTATTTCAAATAATTATCATACATTTAAAAAAAAATTACTGTACTCCTAATGATAATAATTATGTTTCTCTCTAATAATTTATAAACATTATTATTGTGAAAATTTGCCGCCCCCCTTAAAAGTGCCACCCGGGGCGGGCCGCCCCCCCCACGCTACGCCACTGTATAGCCGGGGCGGATAATGTGGTGTCATCCCCCCCCCCCCACCCCCATGGGGGGGGCGAAACTCGGTGGGTGGCACCCGGGGCGGGCCGCCCCCCCTCGTTATGCCTCTGCTACCACTCCCCCTTAATAATATTTGTCATATTAACGACACGCGGCACATCTTTCTCGATTGCCTGCTGAGCGCAGACTGATGTGTGGAAGGCTGTTTCAAGTGAGATAGGTCAACTTCTTTGGTAGGGGTGGAGTTTACAGGAGGCGGTCCCAGGACAACTCGAACTCTAACCTTCCAACACCAACTCCCAATGCACAAACTATCCCTCTACACAATCGTCCGAATGTTTGAATTTGGCCTCAGTGTAGTTCTAGCATTAGATTCCCAAGGGGATGTATGGCGAGTGATAGGGTGAAACAGGCCAAGCCACGAGAATATAGCGCACATACAGTGTGGTCTGACACAAGTCTTTTTAACTATTAAATGGAAAATCATCATAATTTTTATTGCATAGTAAGTTTATAAGTAGGTAAGTATGTAAAAACCGATGAAGTCACAAGGGGTGGAAGGTACTTATATACATTATTACAAATTCTTTTATTCTCAAATACCCCGAAAAAAATTCCAAGCAGTTCACACAAAACTCTTACAAACTCTAACAAATTAAAAATATCCAATGGATGATGAGGAGCATTTTGCTCTTACATTTTTTTGTATTTTATATTTGATAAAAGGATGTAATTATTTATTTAAAAATACAAAAATTCAGCATCATTGTGTTCAATCACTGAATAAATTATTATTTTTATTTTTAACTTGACAAGCAAAACCTCAAATTGTAAAATTTAATTAATGAAGACAATATTAGTGCTCGAACTCAACCAGGACCTTCGGCTTACCGGAGCGCAACTCTACCAGCTGAACTAATGTATCCTTACCCAATTCGGTCATATTTCGACTAAGAACTACCAACATTATCTTCATTTTATGATTATTATTATATATGATTTTTATGATTACCTTAACACGGGCATTAGCCAAGTATGGTAGTAAAAAAAAAACATAAAAATTGTACTTTCAAGAAATTTATGAAATAATAAATTAAAAAATTCGCATATTTTTAATAACATATTCGGAAAAATGGTGCTAAGCGTGTATGTTTTCTGTAAATCCAATACTTCAGGAAAAATACGAGAATTCAGTTTATTCAATTCATAATATGTGTATATATGTATGTATGTGTGTATATATATATGTATGTATGTATGTATATATGTGTAAGTGTATGCATCTGTAAATATATGTATACATCTCAGAACAGACATAATCTAGTGAGGCGGGTTACTTACTTGTTTATATACGATAATTTAAAACAATAAACGCCCGGATTGCCGGCATAAAAAAAAATTTTTTTTTTTAAATTATAGAAGATATTAAAAAATAATGCATGGTTCGCAAAAACAGTGAACAATACAACCAGCATCATCTAATAAAAAAATTAGTTTAGAAAAATTGCCCGGGCGTAATTGATGCCTGTGTACAGTGTACAGTAAAACAAATCACATAAAGCAATCCAACCTCTTGTGCGCTGCTGTAAAAATAGACTACATGGAATTTGCGCAGGAAAACACAATAAGCCACTTGCATCACATTTAAAAAAAAAATTCTGGTAAGGCAAATATTCTAAGACATTCTGTTTTTGTTTTTTTTTTATTGTATTTTTGAAACCCTGGCGATTTTTCGAAAATTTCAATTAAAAAAATCAGACCATTTTTTATAAACTGGAAAGACGGGACATAATTTTATGGGTGCGAAAAAACGATAATTACATAAACGAAAATCATTTTAAAAAAAATAATGTTTTCCACACGAATGGTAAAAAAATGTACGGGGTTCTCTTCGTAACATCTGCTAAAACACCGCCATCTTTATAAAATCGTCAAACCAAAGAATAAGTTCGCAGAGAACAAACAATAAAACGTTCGATTCAAAAATTCGCCTGAAATCAAAGAGTTGCCATATAAAAAACAATCTGTGTGGAAATTTACAAAATTAATAGAACATAATCGGAGACGGGACATTTTCATGTAGTGACGTCACGAGCTCAAATAATGGATTTATTCATTTAAAAATAAAATAAACTATACATTTCTACTAATTTTTACTAACGTTTTCGTAATCTTAGTAAAAAAATCTATCCACATGATTTTTTCCAAGTCGTTATGAAATTCATGCAAGTGGCCTATTGTGAATTGATATAATCTTATATTTTTATACTTGTAAATAATGAGTAGTTTTTTTATTAGAAGCATAAAATATAATTCTTTCCTTTTTTTTCATAAGCTCCACAGGAGGCCCTAAGGAAAATAATTCCACTCAGGGCTGTTTCATATTTGGGGATGCTGAGTGGAGGGTGTTTTTAGGGAAAGGAAGGAGAGGAAATTCTTTCAACTGAGATGCAACGCAATGTTCCTAGGGAGTCCATCTGGAGAGGTCATTAGATCACCCTCAACCAATCTCTCCCGGCCCGGCCTGCCACGCTGTCGGTGGCAGACACATGCGCCGCCAAGATCCGGACGAACCTGACCCCATGAACCTGGGCACCCCTGCTAAGTCACCAAACATACCGAACCACTTGGGGTGACCTATGACAGAGGTGTTGGTTATCCAATAAATAGTTCCCGGGCGGCGGTACCCATACCCGCCTCCCAAATTTTTATCATATAATTGCAAAAATAATCATTAAAATTGGTTGATGCTCATCCAAAATATTGCATTTTTATTGAATACCATTTTTTTTTATTTAAATACACAATATATCTGTAGCAATTTAATTTAGTTTGTGAAAGCAACGAATAGGTCCACGTATGTGGTGGGTGGTCCTGTGATTATTGTTGCTGAATACGTAATATATTTTGTCTTGTTGCTCAATTTGGTACTTTGAAATCGATGAGATGCAGGAGTTCGCAAGAGTCTAATTCGGAGTGAAAATTTAAAAAAAAAAACATTTAAAAAAGGTTAAGTTAAGAGCATCATTGTACCGGACATGTCATCGGGGAAATAGAAGACGAGGAGTGTTTGCTAAACTTCCTTGTTTTCGAATTTCCTGTCGCTCGGCGGACACCCTCCCCCGTCAGCCGGAATTATTGTATGGTAGCGGCAGCAGCCAGGGCTAGCTATTTACGCTGAACTGCCGTACCGTTTCCCCTTCCCTCCCGCTTCAGGCTGCGGACGGGCGCCCTACCGCACAGCCAACCAACCAGAGCGCCAATTATCATTTGGTCGGATCTGTGCGGTAGTTTGAATTCTGATGATATTAATGTGTAATGTTTATGTTTTAATTACAGGAGTTCGGCCTATTATTTTGATTAATAAATGATAATGGAAGGTAGACCGAACTCCACTTTGCATAACTAGTTAATAAGAAATATTGTAAATGTAGTTTTAATTGATCTATCTTGAAATCCCCTGAAAATTGTGGGGCCGGGGACTCACGGACATTTTTGTATTTGTATTTTCTGATTTAATAAATATGCTAGAAGGAGATGGTTTTGGTCGGCAGAGAGAACACAGATGAAAGGATAGTTCCAGGGGTCGCAACGCCCGTCACGCCAATGGTGGCGGAGGTTACGATCCTCGAAAAATCCGATTGAACGAATAGGGCCGCATCGAATCCTCCGCTCGGTTGAGGATGATTTTAGAATAAATAAGGGGTGCGGCCCCGGAAACAAGGTACTCCAATACCGACACGACAGCTACCCTTCTCTCTCTGCAAACCGGACCCATCTCTCGACGGAAATTCACTGCAACTTTCAACTTTGATTCACGAGACGACGAGACCCAGCGGCTGACATAGACTTACCGGCCCCCTATTTTTACAGTCTGTATGAGTGGCGGAAACGTCTCTTACAATCATCATAGGAAAGAAGGAGAATTAATAAATCTATAAATAATACAAATTTTATGTTTAAATATTTTATATTTACAAAAACGATTCATGCAAACAAATTATAAAATATATGAAAATCCATAAAATTTAATTGTCACATTAAAAATATGTGCATAATATCACCAGGAATAATATTACTCCACAAGATAATATTATTTACAAAAACATTTGTCATCCCGAGACAATAATATAATAAATATTATGCTGGAAATATTGCATTTAAAGAAGTTTGTCCGGGAATATCAAACATTTTCTAATTTTATATTTCTAAATAACAATCAGTCTCACATTCTGTCAATATGGAAGTATTTGTCAGATAATAAATCTATCCTTAAAAACAGGGTGTCCGGGGATAAAGTGAATTAACTTCGGAAGGTGATTCTACATTATGATAGGAGTAAAAAAGATTAATAACTTTTTCTGAAATTCCAAATTTTTTTTTCCTTTACAAAAAGACATACCTACTAAAAATCCTCAGGGTAAGGTAAAAATTACTGGTTAAAGTTGGTGTTAGCTTACCGGATGCGATTGTTACAACGTTTGCTTGGTAATAATAATGCTGCCCGCACACGCCGGTCTAATTTTATCTTTTTACCACAAAACTACCCCTAAAAGTTGGAATTTCAAAAAAAGTTATTTATATTTTTTACTTATACTATCATGTAGAATCACCTCCCGAAGTTAATGCACTTTACCCCCGGACATCCTGTATTTATAATAATTAGGATGTTATCAAAGTGGATGCAAATCAATGCAGAGTAGCACAATAAATTATTCCCACAGCCGTATGCTAATTATTGTACTCCTAACCCTTGCCCTTGGATCTACAGACCTGAAATTTTCACAATTTGCAATAAAACTTTTTTCAGGATTTCAAAATTTTCACACACAACATATTATGCAATTTTTTTTAACAAATAATTTTTTTGTAAAATTTGTGCAAATTGTTACAGCTTTACTTTGAATTCTCACATATTTACTTGTATATTCGTTTTAGGAAGGACATTTAGCTAATATGACTATTATTATATATTAGCTAATTTTAATTAGGAATCAAAGTTTTAAGAAAACCCAATTTTATATTGCTCAGTACAATGCGTTTGACATGACTCATGTTGATCTACTATCACATACTTGATCCATCAGCAGCAATCCCTGTATATGTGTTGCATAATATGTGTTAGGTAAAATAGCAATATAAAACTTACACAGTTCAGAATATAATAGGGAAAATTCCAGGTCTCTGCATAATTACAACACTAGTCGGCTTCATCAAATACTGAATATTCTTTTTGTTTTTGCATTTGAAATGCTTAATGTTAAATACTTTCAAATTGACAAGAAATACAATAATTTTCATTCCTCAATGCTAAGTAAATTTTTAGTTTTCAGTCACAATACAACTAAAATAATTAAAAATAATATATTATCCATGGTGAACTTCAATTTTCATAAAAAAACACCGTAAAAGCTTAAGCTGCTGTTTGGGACAATAAATCTGTACCAGAATATAACCAATTTGAAATAAACTATGATAAATTGTAAGATGATAACAGTAAAAAGGCAATCTATATTATTTATTTGCAACAAAAATTACAAAAGCCTGACAGATTAAATTTGACATGAACCGTTTTATTTTGACACTACATTTCATTGAAGTATTTATTTTCTTTAAAACATAAAAAAATATTTTGCAATTAATTTGTCACTCTTAATTTTTTTATTTGGAAAATATTATAATAGATTAATATTATGATCAATTCTGCGATCTTAGATTGAAATATGTTAAGTAGTGCAAAACTGATCTAACTCAGAACAAATTGGAATCATAAATTGAAAAATTGTAATTTCACTGGTATTTTTGCTTTGGTAGGCCAACCGAGTTATGTATCATAGTTCTCAATAAAATGATATCATTATCACAAAATTACCACCTATCTTATATTGAAGTAAGACCACAGTAATTTTCAATTTGCTAATTTGTCTAACTTTCTCGTAAATTAATTGAATATACATTTGTTTACAGATATGCGTTTCAAAGGGTAAGTTGTTACATTTTTAAATAGTGCATTTCAACATTATGCAAAAATAATTTAATTAACATGTCAAAATGGCACATTCATCGTATTTTAATAATTAATATACAATTTACTTATCATAATACATATAAGAAACTGAATAAATTTTTGCAACTTCAACAACCCTCCACAGGTGTCATCATATAAATTTATTGTAATTAAATTTTATTTCACTTTGATCGTTGTATCGATTCATTATCCACTGCGGTTTGGTAAAACCCTTCAAACTTTTCAGGGGATGATAAAAATAAAAATTTTAAAAAATAGTTTATACAAGGTGGCACAAAATTAATCACCCTATCGGAAGATGTTAAATTTTTTGCAAATGGCGTCGTACGTCAATCATATGTGACATTTTTGAACTAGACAGCTGCAGAATACAAACAGACAAGCAATGGAGCACTGTACTCCGCAAGAGCGTGGAATAATTGTGTCGATTTTAGCTTTAACGCTTTTAGTGATTTTGTGTCGAAAGTCATCATGAGCGATGAGGTGCATTTCCACTTAAGCGGTTACGCCAATAAGCAAAATCTTCGTTTCTGGGGCACTGAAAATCCACGTGTGATGCACGAAGAACCATTACATCCACTCAAAACCACTGTGTGGTACGGAGTTCACATGGGAGGAGTGATTGGGCCGTATTTTTTTAGGACGCCATTGGCATTAAGGTCACTGTTACTGGCGAACGCTACAGGGCCAAGATAAACGACTTCTTACTGCCGGAATTGGATGAGCGGAGTTTGGTGAACATGTGGTTTCAACAAAACGGTGCAACCACACACGGCACGAGCCACAATGGATATTGTGAAGGAAGCGTTTCCTGGTCGCGTAAACTCCCGTTTCGGCGATTTGGCATGGCCAGCAAGATCACCCGATTAAACCATCCCCTTCTTCTTTCTTTGGGGCTACTTGAAGTCGCGGGTTTATGCCAACAAGCCTCAGACAATTGCAGCCCTTAAGGAGAATATTTGACAGGAATGCGAATGATAAAAAAGTTATTCAAAAACAAAATTGAATGATTAATTTTGCGCCACCCTGTATTATTAAAAATGCCTTAATCTAAAAATTATTTTATTGTGTTCATAGAGATATACTATAGAGGCGCTATCCCGTACATAATTCTCTGAGATTCGTGTTCAAATCATGCACGAACAGGCCTTCGGGAAAGTGAATTCTAACTGAAGCCACCACGTCGAAAGGCTCGGCCGTCAGACCGTCCTTTCCTTTTACTCAAGCCCATGGTTTCATCCTTTTCCATCCTACTTTGATAGGTCACACGCCAGCCACGGTTGACGGTTGTTGTTGTTGTATCTACTGATAGAGAAATGGGGGACTAACCTACGATTCCGTTAAACCAATTAATTCACTGAATGTCTCATCTATGTATATATATCAATGATTGTGTTGTAGTTCAGAGACTACATGTAACGTATTATAAAATGTATTCTATACGAAACCATTGAAAAGTATCATTCCAAACAATTTGACTTGAAGGGTTTTATCAAAACACAGTCGATATTATAGCATTTTGTCAACATCTTCATTCTAGTTACTTAACAATTACGGTCATAAACAGATAAAACAACAAATACAAGAACATGATAATCAAAAAACTGAAATTCTGACATTTCACTTATGGAAGGTAAAACTGTTGAACATTGTGTTTCTGAAGGATGATAAAATACACTTTCAAATTTTATAATTCAAAATAAACATATAATTTTTTACATATAAAATTTTTTAATGCAAACATAAAAAAAGTTTTCAAAAAAGGTTCACCTTATGTTTTTTCTTACCAAAATTACTGAAAATGAAAAAAAAAACACACACATGTTTTATTAGGCAAATGTATTACATATAAATATTATCATCACATCACTTTTTGCAGTTTCATGTAAAAATAATGACTAAAAAATTCACAAAGTTTCATAATTTTTTTCAAATTGCTGTCGGAAAATTTGGTTTCATAAAGATGTACATTTTAATTGTTTAGTGTTTAACTTTTAGATTTGAACATAAAAGGTTGTGTTTTCTCTTTCTAACATCGTTTAGATCATATTTCTAACCGTGATAGTAAGGGATTTCGATGCCTATATTAGTTGTTCTGAAAACTGAACAAATTAGCCCGAGGGGTTAATGTGAAACACCTGATTTGTCACATTCTCTCTTGTTAACATAATTCAACAGAAGATGGAATTTTAGTTACTTTTGAACACCAATTACTACTTGTCAAATTCAATTTATGTTTTACTTAAATTTAAATCAACATTATGCCACTCAGAATCCTCAATAAAACACATGATAAAAAATTTCGATTGAAAAAAGTCAGTATTCGTATTTCGTAATATGTAAAAACTTAAAAGTTGTAAGGGTCCTTCTTAACATAAAAATTCTCTACCTTCAGGAGCCAAAAAACTAGACGAGGGCTTCTAACAATAAAATTCCTTATGTAGGTGGCGATAAGGTTTAAATTCCCAATTAACACCAGCCGACTTTTTTGATTCACACATCGCCAAAACGTGTTTTATTTTATTTTGTGAAGTTCACGAACAAATATTTAAATATTTTATGATCATTTTCAAAAGCACTTAATTTTCCACATTATACATATAACCCAAAAAGGGTTTGTAAGTAGGAAATTTTAAACTTTAAATAAGTTTTTATAGGCCTGATACATTATTGTTTTCTGGGCTTGTAAAAACACTTGTCAAGAAATGAGGGGTTTTTCTGAAAAGCATTCCAAATGGATTTGTGTTTTGCTTGAGTCTTTCATTTAGTTTACAAGGAATGATTCAAGTGACGATATGAACACATATGATTTGTCCCAGTAAAAAGTAATTGGCTACGAATTAATTACAAAGTAATTGCCATTTAGGATTAAATCGGTGATGAAATTCCAGGTTTATGTCTTAAATCAGGTCTCCAGCGAGCAAAAGTTTTCAATCGGCCCTGCCCTAATGTTTCATGTTTTGTCAAACATTTGGTTCAATGTTTGTGATAATATTGTTGCTAGAGACCTGACTTTAGAAAGCATTATAACCACATAAAACATTTTGCAGGTAGTAAGTATTATTCTATGAATGGTAAAATAAAACATTAAGAACACCAGTGCAAAACAGTGTTGGATGGTAACATTCTTCCAATTTAAAGTCACCAAACCCTCCCTTGCTACAACGTACCAGCATTATTATTAAAAACGAAACATTTGAAAAAATTAAACATAAGCATTAAAGTATTTGAAACTAGTTTAAAAAAATCACAATACAATTTTACAAAACATCATTTAAAATATTGAGCAAAATTTGTTGGCAGAAGAGAACAATACCTACAACAGTTCTGCCAACGGAAGCTTTAAACATAATATGACAGATTAGTACTAAAATATTACTATAATAGGTGTCATTCAGTCCAAATCTCTCGTTGGCAGGACTAAAATAGATCAATCCTTATAATATTACCTACTACAAACTGGAATTAAAAATTATTACAAACCAAATAACGTTGTGTATTATTTGCTTTGTTAAATTATTATTTAGCCCTTTTGAGCACTGAATTGTTTAGGAAGAATTTGGGCTTTAATACTGATAAATTAATACCTTTAATGAAGCACACATTTATCATAAAGCCAGAAGTATTAATTTTCCCCAAATCATACTAAGATATCTACATTTTTTTCAAATTATTATACATTACAAATTATTTTCAATAGGTACAAAATAAAGACTGTACTAATTTATCAATCTTATATTATGAACTATCCAACTTACAGTAAAACATTTTATGTCTTTAATATTGAAAATATCAATAAAATTTACTGTTGAAAAATGCAAGTTCACTTTCTCTCTTATTACTAAATTAAAGATAATTTTAAAAAAAGCAAGCACAAAACAATTATTAAAATTCAACAAATTTAATATCTCAATTTATTATAATGAATAGTACAACATTTTCAATATTTACAGATAAAGCAAAGAAAATAACTATGTAGATATTTACAAATAATTTAGCTTTGTGACTAAAATTTAATCTAACTATTATATCATGGAAAAATAATCTTTATTTATTATAGTATTTTTTAATAAATTTATTGAAACTTAAAATCTTGTAGTACAAGATACCTAAGAAGAGAAACCATTTAAACCATATTATGTAAATACATTTTCCAATATTTGTGGGAGACAAGTTATTAGAGGGTATTCGCTATTTTAACACATATTATGCACTTCAGACTTTGAAAATTTCATAATTTTGGTTTGGTTGGTAACATTTACAGCCAAGGCAATAAATAGCAGGTGCAGTTTTTGTCATTTTTAAAGTTTCTGAGGTTATATTCTTTAACATGATACAACTATACAGCAGCAACTGAAAAATCTACAAACTAATAAAAAGATTTACAGTAAACATCTGAATATTTAAAAAACTTAAACTTTTTTTAAATGATCCAATATTAATTCCGTTGTAAATTGTTCCATATTGTGCCTACCCATTTTCATTTTTTCCAATGTTACTATTGTCTATGTTTATTATTTGTCTATGTCTGTTATTTTTCCATTGACACCATGTTCTACGTCTATTATTTAAAAATTAGTAATATTAAAACCCTGATGAAGTAAGCTTGGCTTACGAAACATGTCGGTTTTTCTATAAACAATTATAGTGGTAAAAACATTGACGTATGATATCTAGACGCGCCCTGTGAAATGCAAAATGACCCCAGAAGCCAGCAAAAGCAGGCTCTCGGCCCATTTATGAAAAAGTGCCTGCATTGTTTTGCACCGTTTAGATCGCATAGTGCTTTGTGTTGTACCTTTTATCGGTCTACAACGTCTACACCGAAACCAATTTGTGTTCCAGCCGTCCGCACCGGAGTTAATGTTTTCAAACACAAAAATATCTAACTTCCGAATGTTGTACAAAGTACACACCGCGGACTTTATTTTTGAAAATGTAGTCAGCTATCTGACTACAACAAAAAAATAGACCTTACATATGTCTTTTAGACAGCGTTTTCATAAACGTAAAAATGTTACAGAATTACTTTTGTTGCCATCAAAGTTTCCTACGTCATCAAATCACCGCACTGCCTGTGTTCGACTACTAATACATACAAGGAGGGCTAGTATCACAATTTGGAAGAGTTTTCAAACTTTTTTAAAGCGCGACCCGCTTTTAGTAATAAAATAAATTATATTATTTCCATAAATTATAATTATAATTACATAAATTCACCACCAGCTGTTTTTTAGGAATGATCAACCTTTTTAGTCGAAGTATTATTAATGTATCCATTATTATTATGTACTTATGCGGACCTTGGTGGGAGGGTATGTACAACATATCCTGGTTAACTTTTTTGTCGGTGGAGTCGCAAACCTGCTTTACATATTATAAAACAATATTTGTTTAATTAAACTATCAAAGAGGGTAAAAAAAAGCCGCAGCTGAAAATTTTATATCCGCAATGCCAAAACAATGAATGATATCGATTTTTTTCATTTGGAAATGTTAAATTTTGGCGGTTGATTCAAAAAGGGCAAAAATTGCCAGACAAAATTTTTACTACGTTCAAGGTCAAACCAGTAAATGGTGTTAGTTTATTTTCGTTTGTAATTACAATATTTATAAGTACAATATTTCGTCAAGATAATTTTTGTTATTTTGTAAAACGGAAACCTTTAAAATACATAAAAACCGCGATTTTAACAAAAAATCGTTTCAAAATTCTTTAATTAAGGTCGCAAGTTAAACAATTAACAATTACAATTAACACTTATAATTTAATTGTATGAAATTTCCCCCGATAGATAAAAATCGTAAGATATACTCCAAAAACATTATTAACACGTATTACAAGATATATAGGCATACGAAAAATTTCGTGATTCATTGTTTTTTTCAAATGCTTTTTGAGACATTTTCCGTGAGATTTTTGTCCTATTTCAAACGAGTCATGTTTTTAAGAATAGCGCGCTCCCTCTAATACTCGTATTTACGTATCTCCCCTTCCTCTTCTTTTTAAGCGCTTACTACTGGGCTTTAAGTATCCACTAATTTCAGTAATTTTTTTTATTTATTATACGCAAAAAACTTAATGTTTTGAGTAGCTGATTCAAAACTTTAAAAATAAATTATAGTTTTTGGTTAATACCTTTTGCAAAACGGAACAGAAGCCTTTGAATATTTTTAGCGCAATTTTTTGATATTTTTTTGTAGTCAGTCCGAAAAGCAGTAAATGGGCTTGCGGACCGCTGGTTTGCGGGTAGCCCACGGTGCATGGGCGGTAAAAAGATGATTTTTTCGTAAATGTATTCAAGCAAATGATGATTGGTTTTTTTAAATAATCTCATTAAGCTTACGAACCAACAAAAAATGCAGACGCATCTGCCGCCAAGACCTGGACAAACATCACTCCATTAACCCGGGCACCCCTGCTTAGTCACCAAACGTAGCGAATCACTTGGGGTGACCTATGGCAGAGGCGTTGGTTATCCAATAAATGGTTCCCGAGGCGGCGGTACCCATACTGGCCTCCGAAATTGAATCGCTTGTCAAAATAAAGTAAAAAAATATTTTTTTCCAATTAAATTTATAAATGTCTCGTGACCCCCACTTTGAAAACCACTGTATACAGCACGGCTTGTGGATATTGTTCATGCGGCCAATCCGTGAACAACTATCGATGTATTAGTTTGACAGAATTACACAATAGGATAACTTGACGGTCAGTTGTTTATTGCCGGGAACTCTGTATGCAAGACGGCGGAATTGGAAGGAGAGTTTTGTTGCGAAATTACTGTTACTGGCGTTATTTTATTCTGATTGTTACTTTGAGAGGGCTTGTCTAGGGTATACTTGGTCGAAGGGTAAAAACAAAGTAATTTATTAATTTGAAAAAAAACTTTACTCAGAATGTCATTTGTAACAATAGAACATCGATATAAAGACAAAATGCTAAAAATGTCATATCAGGGTGTCAATTATGCTCCTTTTTGTATAAAAAAACTTTAAATCAACTTCAATGGGAAGCTAAATCAATTTTAAAACTGTTATTATTTAGTTATCATATGAAATTATTATTATCATTTTATTTTATTTCATCAAATGCACATAACATGAGTCATATAATTTCTATATCCACTATATCAACTTTTATTGATTTGGATAAAACTGCAAAAAAAAAATTACAACTCTGCCGAGTGATTCTATATCTTTTGTGAGATCAAGATCTCCCGACGAACGAGATCTCCTGTCAGGTTTGTGTGATTTTCTATGGCTGTTATTTGCTTTTTCTATGTGCCGATGTCAGATTTAAACTGTGAACTGTCACATATTTTAGTTTAGATAGTTTTAAATTGGCGAAGTTGGCCTGATACACATAGAAAAAACTAATAACAGCCATAGAAAATCACACAAATCTGACAGGATCTCGATCTCACAAAAAATATAGAATCACTCGGCTGGTATGGTATATATAATCGCATATTATTAAATTTTATTGAAATAACTTTTTTAATAACTCTTTAAGGTTATACCCATCTATATTAATAATTAAAGACGGAGACAAAAATAAAAAGGTAACAGTCGAAACTGGGAATTGAACCCAGGATCTCTGTCTTACCGGGGCATTGATAATCCACTATTTTAGAGTGCAAAAATGCAAACAACATGTCATACTCAAATCTGATATAGCGGGTATAGAAATTATAGAACTCACAAAATCTATTGCCATCGTACCTATTTCACTAAACCTTCCCAAGAAGCAAACCTGTCTCCATATTATATCTTATATTTTAAAATGCAAATCATTAATTCAGAAACATGTAGAGAGGGAAAGGAGGTTGGTTGGTGTGTTTACCGAGTGGGGCAGTAGCGAGGGCGAGGGGAAAGGGGAGGGTCCGGTCAGATTTTCTCTGCCATGTCAGCCACACAACTGTTGCACACGCGCACGGGACTTCCCCAGCCCCGCTCTGGAACAGCTTGCCTGAAAACATCATATTACATTTTATCATAATTCTGCTGTTAACTCTCTTCAAATGTGGATGTACATGTACGGGCGTATCAGGATGTAGCTGACGGATCTTAAGGCCCATTAACCAGCAGTAGAGAATTTTAATTTCATGGGAATAGCCTTGTGATCGTATCCTTACCAGCTGTACAGGGCGGTTCCGATCAGAAAGATTTATTATTCTCCGTACCAGCATTTTTAACTAGTTTTCTATTAATTTGTTTCAACCACCGTAGACATACGAACGTACGTGATACGTCCACTATATCAGTGAGACTATGGCGAGTCTATTTATATAACGTCATTGGCTTTTTAACTGAAAGTAGTACTCGTCAAAAACATATATTTTCAACACAAAAACGTAACACCTCATTTGCACAACATCATTACACATATCTAGGGAAAAAATACTTCAATAGCCTACCTGAAAAGATAAGAACAATCGAAGACGATAAATGCCTACTAAAAGCCATCAAAGAGCAATTCTAGGTAAAAGTAACAAAATGATGAAATTATCTTCATAACTTATGTAACTATTAAATTCGTCTTTTTTTTTTTTTAAGTTCCTACCATAATTAATTATAAGATACAAAATATATTTTTCATCCCGATACTCGTCCCTCTTCTAATTACATGCGTCTGCTACTATAGAAAAGAAATATCATTAAAAAAAAATAATCAGTGAAAACTTATTATGTAATTTATTTTGTATTCAAAAAATATTATACTTTGTAAACTGATTTTTAATAAATAAAAAAAAAATAAAAAAAATTTGAACTAATATTAAAATTCTGAAAAGTGGCTTTCCTATATAATTTATTGATTTTTATGATTTAAAATGTGTGTTGTATAACACAACATTTTGTTTGAAAATTTAACAAATCTGCCAACGACCAACGGTATAAATTTATAATAAAAATAAGCAAACTTTTTCAAATTTTAAAACATAGCTTTAATAGATAAAATAATAATCTTTCAAAATCAATTTATTTTTTTGTGACCAGGGATTCGAGAGCTTATTTGGAGTAAAAATATAGATGGCATTTGGTAGAATTTAATGCCAATATGTGAACCATGTAATGCTTTGGAAGTGGACGCTGCGTACCACATGATACAAGGTTGCTGGCATAAGTTGCTAAACTATATAAACCATATCAGAGGCAAGCACGTGTAACATGAGACAGAACAACAATATTGTGTAATATATATTTATGAATAACTATTATTTATGGCATTAAATTTGATATAACAATATGTACACATTCATTGTCTAGCCAGAATATCAAAACAATAAATTAATGAGGCATGTTTGCTTAGTTTAAATCCGAGGTATTTAACCTATTCCAAGGAAAGGTTTGATTCATGTTGCCACCAACAAAAAATGATAAAAGAGAGCAATAAAGAAAAATGAAGAATAATAACAAAAAAAACAAACATTTCCTATTCTTTTCCGATATGTATTTACATTTGCAAAAGAATCAGTCAAATTTGCACTTTTCAAAGTAATGTAATGCAATAAATAGTAACCTTTGCGGTGAGCAAGAGGAGCACACGGACTGACCACAGCGCCGGCAGTGGTGTCTCGGGGTGCAGTGGGGCCCCGCGCCAAAAAGGGTCTCACAGCCCGCGCAGCCAGGGGCCTCCTCGTCGGGGGTCCAGTAGGTGGGGCGCGCCAGCCCGGTTAGGACTCCTGGCAAGTGGAGACGATGAAAGTTAACCTTTACAATGCTAGTCTTTTCAACGCAATCTTTCCAATCCACGCTGCATGTTTCGACACAATGCATGCGGTTTGTTGAAGCTCCACGGATCATAAATGCGACACCCGCGTACAGAGATAGCCGCAAAAGGACATCAAATGCGACAGACACGTAGATAAGATTAATATTTTAACCAGCCAAATGTTTTTCGCTCACCGGTGAGAGATATTTATTACGATCGCACTCGGCAAAAGGCTCTCATTCTTTTTTTTTTTTTAAATGAACTCCACACAGGAGGCCCTGAGGAAAATAATTTCCCTCAGGGCCTATGTCATCTGTGGGGATGCTGGGTTGGTTATCCAATAAAGGTTCCCGGGGCGGCGGTACCCATTCCCGCCTCCCAAATTGTAATGTGTGTGTAAATTCCTGTGAGTGTTTTAATAACATCCATGCTAGAATTTTTTGCAATGGGATTTTAACCTTTATGCTTTGAAAACTATACAGAGGACAAAATTAGAATCGATTGCGCTAATAAGACTGTAAATTCTACTTTTTTTATTTCATGAATGTAGCCTCAAAATTTATTTTCATTCAATGGCATTTTTAAAGGAGTATCAAGGTCATTATTTCTTTGAAAACAGCTTTTAATCTTTTTTACGTATAGGTTTAGTCAGGTTTATGTAGAAATAATGAAACAAGTGTAT
Source organism: Limnephilus lunatus (assembly GCA_917563855.2). NCBI lineage: Eukaryota > Metazoa > Arthropoda > Insecta > Trichoptera > Limnephilidae > Limnephilus > Limnephilus lunatus. The sequence continues at coordinate 69,703,308 of OU830602.1, forward strand.
ATAATATTCATATAAAAAGGAAAATTGATAGTTGTCTTACAAATGGGAATTTTTTTTTAAAGATAAATTTAGGTATTCAAAACATGAAATACATATGAATGATAAGATATGCTGCCTGGTAATGAAATAATTGCAAAAAAAATAATCGTAGTATTTATTCTAATATTTGAACAAAACTCGTTGAGGTAATTTTTGCATAGTTCTGCAAAATCTGAGCCCACAGTTGGGGGGGGGGGGGGGGGGGGTATATTGAGGATTTTCTATTCCGAAGTTCAAGAGGTTACAAGAGAAAAGGATGTGATTTTAGATTTTCACAGTGAATGGTAAAAGTTTTTTATTTTTTGAAATTTACTTGGGACTTGTTTAGAGTTTCAGTAAAAATAGGATAATTGTAACTTACCTTTTGGATACTGTAATGCCATGGTCAGGGGACCCAGGGCACCGGCCACTGCCTCCCCGACCTTCCGAGCCATCACGTCGCCCGCCTCGTCTGTATCTATTTCAAACACACAAACATATTTCTCTAGTAAATGTACTTTTGTATACTACCAAACTAGTCAAATAAATGCCAATCCTGTCTTTAGCATTATTAATTTTGGTAGATTTATTTTACATTTGTCATGACATTAATACAATTTGGGAGGCAGGTAAGGGTACCATTACCCCGGGAAACATTTATTGAATAACCAACACCTCTGCCATAGATCACCCCAAGTAGTTTGCTATGTTTAACTATGTGACTTAGCAGGGATGGCTGAGGGGTGAGGTTTGTCCGGATCTTGGCAGCGGATGCAGGACCTCTTCAGCAGGACTCTCTCAGAAAATTGCCTTGCACCGCAGTGGGAGGAATAGATTCATACATCTGTCACTCATAGTCACAATGACCTCTAGATTCATATTCACTCCTTATACCTCTTTCCTTCCCAGAACTTCCTTCCTTTCCCTAAATGTCAACCGTTTACAAATTTTGGGCGCATGTTTAGCCTGTTTCCCCGATGTGGATCGGTGCCAAAGAGATCAATGAGTAACTTCCATCGAAATAGGCCACTTGCATCACATTTAAAAAAAAAAAATCCGGTTTAGGCAAATATTCTAAGACATTCTGTATTTTTTTTTTTTAATCGTATTTTTGAAACCCTGGCGATTTTTTGAAGATTTCAATCTGAAAAATCAGACCATTTTTTATAAACCGGAAAGACGGGACATAATTTTATTGGTGTGAAAAAACGATAATTACATAGCCGAAAATCATTTAAAAAAAAGAACGTTTTCCACTTGAATAGCAATAAATTGTACGGGGTTCTCTTCGTAACATCTGTAAAAACACCGCCATCTTTATCAAAAAATCAAACCAAAGGATAAGTTCGCATAGAACAAACAATAAATCTAGTGAACGTTAAACGCAAATTCAAAAATTCGCCGGAAATCAAAGTGTTGCCATATAAAAAAAATGAAGTGGAATTTTACAAAATAAAGGGAACATAATCGGAGACGGGACATTTTCTTGTGGTGACGTCACGAGCTCAAATAATGGATTTATTTAAAAATAAAAAAAAACTATACATTTCTAAAAATTTTTACTAACATTTTCGTAATCTCAGTAAAAAAATCTATCCACACGATTTTTTCCAAGTCGTTATGAAATCCATGCAAATGGCCTATTTTGGTAGAACAAGGACAAAGATTGCAATCTGTTGGGTAAGAGAATCTATCAAGTGGCCCTTTTCTGCACAGATTAAGGAGTTTTTGTCAGGTATTTTGGGGTTCCAGACCAGAGGTGGCTGCCAGTTGGTTCGGTTAGGTAGGGCGCACAGTATGTTATTTATATTGATGGAAAAGTGATGAGTAACAGTATGATGTAATACGGACCAGTATTGGCGTGCTTGCAGGTGTCGCAGACCCTGACGGGGTGCTTCCACCCTCGCTGGGGCACGGCGCGCCGAGTGCTGCTGCAGGGGCCGCACACGCCCTGTCCACAGGCCCTGCAGTGGTGCAGCTCCCCTCGTCCCGCCTCCAGGGTGCAACGGCAGACCGCACAATTCTACAACAACAACAAACACAATTATACAATTTTTACAAAGAAACGTCACCAACTCAATGACAATTCTTCAAAACTTTCTTCAGGTGGGTAGGTACCATAATATTGATAAATTAACAAAAGTCCAAATAATGACAATTTTATATTTGAAAAGCAATCTGTACTGAATGGTTGAATTAAAATAGGACTTTGCTACATTCAGTTAATTACATGTACAACTTTTAAGATTCTGAACCTATTCAAATACAAATAATGTACCTTAATATCCGCAGTGGGTTGCCAGTAAGATGGTGCAATGGCGTCAGCCAGCAGGCCCAATGTTCCCGTGAGGCTTCCCACCCCTTCTAGAGCTCTCCGGGCCCCCAACCCCCCTCCGCTACACCCGCCTGAAAAGCTGTTCTGCTAGAAATAAAATAACAAATGAAAATGTCTAATTAACACTGGATTGTCAGAAAAAGCTTACTGTACGTCCCTCCAATGTTCAGTCCTTAGAAATTTGAAATTCCAGATTTATCTATGGTTATCCATACAATATTGACAGAATATTTGTTAGTATTTAAATAAAAATTGGATTATATTTATTGTGCAGACATTTAAATATGTTGAAAAATCAATTGAAAAAAGCTTTGACTGGTAAAAAAAAGCCAGTTTTAACAGTTCATAGATATAATATTCTTTATAATTGAACTCTGAAAAAGAGAGTATTCTACCCCATTGGTACCAATTAGAATGATAATGTTACCATAGTCATATCATAGGTAGGCACTAGATAAATTATTGCTGAAACAACCTACCCCTGGCCAGACGTGGATTATTTCAGTGTTGACCGCTGTTTCTTCCGGCGATTTGTTTCCATACCAATATTGTCGGCTTCTGGCAAAAATAATTCCTATTTAATCTCCAAACATTATAAACACATTTTTAAAAAAATAAAAATAAAGATACATGTCTTATAAATCAACATAAAAAACTATGTTAATACGGCTATGTTGGGAGGTTGGTACTTTATATTTCATTACTTTTTAAGACATTTATTGGTAATGTAATTTGCCTCCCTATACAGGGTGTTAAAGGATGTACTTGAATTACTTTAATCAATGATTCCTGGCATTATTTGGAGTAAAAAATGTTAATGAAATTTTGTTCTCCGGTGATATTTTTGATGTTTTCTTTTTTTCCTATAAAAACACAAAAAATAGTAGGCGTTGGACCGTTGGGGTGGGTTACGGGTTAAGAGGTTTGGCGGTTACTCGGCTGAGTGGCCAGTGACAACATGGAGAAGAAATTTTTATTTGGTTGATTTAGAAGAAAAATATATATTTTTTTTAAAGTCACCGGAGACCAAAATGTAATTTGCATTTTTTACTCCAAATAATGACAGGAATACTGGTTCAAGTCAAGTACGTCCATTAACACCTTTTATATATTGCTAACTTCAAATGCTTATAATATTGCCAGCTGGGTTAAATTAAATAGGCAGTCTGGTACTTTTTATTACAATATTTTTTTAATGATTACAGTGTCTGCCTACCTAAAAAAGATAAACAAGCCTACTCCAAATTTTATCCCTAATTGCAAATGGAGTCTTTGACATTTCTGAAGTAAACCGAAGAAGAACACACATTGACAAACCACGGATCTCTATACTTATGCGTAGTAATTATGTCAGATCAATAGGCCACTTGCATCAGATTATTAAAAAAAAAATCCGGTTTAGACAAATATTCTAAGACATTCCATATATTTTTTTTTAAATTGTTTTTTTGAAACCCTGGCGATTTTTTGAAAATTTCAATCTGAAAAATTAGACCATTTTTTTATAAACCGGAAAGGCGGGACATAATATTATGGGTGCGAAAAAACGATAATTACATAGCGGAAAATCATTTTAAAAAAAATAACATTACCACACGAATGGGCACAGGAGAATAACGATGCATACCAAAAATATTACATCTCATAAATATTTTTTCCTTGATCCATCTTATTGCTCATTAATCATATAATGTTCGACGTCTATATATGACTAAATCTAATGTAATATACTTGTACTTGTAAATTATAATAATAATAATTTTAAATACATGTAGGATTACGAAAGGTTTTTTAAATATTTATATTGAGGGATCAGTAGGATTTATCGGACCAGTTAGGATTTCATCAGAGCTGAACCCTCTGATATGAAAATATCTGGAGTCGGTGAAATATTTTCCCATTATGTTTCTGGTGGATTGACGTATTGTTCTTGTATTGTTTTGTATTTATTATACTTATATAGTGCACTTACATTGCGTGAATTTACTAGATAATCATTTGTGGAAAAGTGTGTGGAAGGGTTAAGTCTTTCATTTGGGAAAGATTTAACCCGGACATAAAATTTGGAGCACCGTAATTAAAATATTATAAAATTTGATTTTGTTAAGATCAGTACCATTACCATTACACTTCTAAAACAGGTACACAAGGCATAAAATGTAAGGGGTTCTCTTCGTAACATCTGTCAAAATGTCAAACCAAATGATAAGTTCGCAGAGAACAAACAATAAATCTAGTGAATGATGTCAAATTCAAAAATTCGCCTGAAATCAAAGTGTTGCCATATAAAAAAACAAATCAGTGTGGAATTTTACTAAATTAATAGAACATTATCGGAGACGGGACATTTTCACGTAGTGACGTCACGAGCCCAAATAATGGATTTATTTATTTAAAAATAAAAAAACTGTACATTTCTAAAAATTGGCCATGCAAGTGGCCTATTCTTTTTATTTACAAACAAGTTACTGTCTTAGGAAATCGAGTGAGGACTTTGGCACCACCTTAAATATATCATAGCATTTTTTTTCATATTTATAGCTACGGTGTGCCTACCTGTAGACCGGTCCACATTTGGGACAGTGAAGTTCATATCCATTCCATGCCGAGCGGGCAAGACCTAACCAAGACTCTTGAGGTGCGGCTGCGTATACTTCCTTCACCTGATAATAAAAATCATACATATATATCATGTTCATTCTAACCCCTCAGCACAACTCATATAGGTCTCATAGAAATTGTTGTCTCCCTTAATATCATGGTGAGAAATATGAATTAAGGAGTTGGAAAGAAAAAACACCTTTATATTCAAATCTAAAAGTTTACCGCAAAATAATTAAAATGTAAAAATGTGAAATCAAAATTTCTGGAAAAAAAATTATGAAACTTTCGGAATTTTTTATTAATTATTCTTACATGAAATTACAAAAAGTTGAGTTGACGATAACGTTTATAATACATTTGCCTGATAAAATAAATATGTGTGTGTTTTTATTTTTTTTCATTATCAATAATTTAAGTTAGAAAAAATGTAACATGAGCCATCTTTAAAACTTTTTTATGTTTTCATAAAAAGAATTTTTCAAATTTATTTCTAACTAGCTTTTACCCGCGGCTTCGCTCGCATGGTATTAGTGGGAAATTACTGGCATAATTATTGGCATAATTGTTATTATTCTTGCTTTTTTGTCTAATAAAAAATAATTATTGTTTAATAGAAAATTTCAAAATTTGAGAATGACATTTCGCAAATAAAAATTCTATTTTAGAAAATATTTAAATTATAGAAATTTATTTTAAGTACCTACTCTCCTAATTTATTCTGATGATTTCGCCTCAAGTAGGAATTAGTATTTTATTCATATTTGAATCCAGAGTAACCTAAAGAAATAACAAAATGACAGCATACATAGCAACGCTATGCTTTTCGTCCGGACAATAAACATTTTTAGAGATAGATAGATATTAACTATGACGCCAACAAAGCACTATTTTTAGGGTGAATTGCCTAGTTAAAAAAAAAAACATTGTTTCCAAGGTAACAATTTGTTTGACGTTTGCAATAACTCGATTTTGTTAGGGACAGAAAACTTATGAAAAATAATTGCATAACGCTACAGCTTATTCATAAAGCCAGAGCTTACCAATATATATTGCCTATGTTACTCGCAAATAATGTAGCTTTCGATTAGTGAAAGAATTTTGAAATTCTATTCGGTGTTTATTGCGTGAAAGAATAACACTCATCCATACAAACTTTCGCCTTTATAATATCTACTATAAGATAATAAAACTTGAAAGCATATTTCACCACATTTCAAAAACAGTTATTAGTTTTCGGATGCATTCACAAATATTCCATTTATTTGGATTTTATTGTAAAGTGGAAATATTTTCGCTTTCAGACAAAATATGTCTGAGGTCTGAGGGTTAAATAAATCCTATGTCAGTGGAAGCTTATTATAAAAGGCTTATTATTAGTATTATGTCAGTATGATTATTCCAATTTTGCCGACAAAAAAAGAGGAGAAAAAAATTGTCATTGGGACAACCTAAAAATGTTAGCGTACGCAATAACGCAGTTGTCTTCTGCACAAAAATATTGTTTTGCCAGCAATTTAAAATAAGCATAATTTAAATCGTAGAAAAGGTAATCGGCAAAATAAAAATAAAATATCTACCATATTAATGTAATTTTTCTTGAATAAAAAAAAAAAAAATACCGTAATAAAAAAGCATTGTAAGCAATAACACTGCATAAATAAACATAATACCTTTCTCTGGCACTTCTGGCAAACGAATACTTTGTTTTCAAACTGGTGTTGATATCTGCAAAGGTATATAAACGAAGAAATAGTGAGGCACAATTTTCATTAGAAATAAATAAATTTATGTTAAATATTTCACCAAAATGGCCAGCAACAAGATATAAGATAATACGAAGCAATAATTCATTTGCAATAAAAATTACCTGCATTTATTATCAGATGTATGCTTTATATCATCTACGTGGTGGCCCATTGACATTGTACATCTGAAAAATTAATTCAAACATGATAATAATTCACAATAAATATCTGCAAATCATTTACTACTGTGGGTTTGAGTTTTCAATACTATTGCTACAATATTAGGCATAAATAAATATTATAAAAGAAAGTGAACTGTAATGTGCGTGCTGCTAAAACTCACAAACGAGTCTAGTTTGGTAGCCCTCTATCCCCCATCCATGAAGAAGGTTCCCGTTTTTACCTGAAGGGCTTGCTTTAGAAGATATAAGGGCTGGAAGTTTCGCCCTCTAGAAATTTCTATAACAGTCCAGAACATTCGAGAGTATGTTTAATTTATTTATATTTACTTAATATATTATATTTATTACATAAACTATATAAACTTATTTTATTATTATTTACTTGACATTATTTAGCTGTTATTATTTATCAATCTTTATTTTTTGTTAATAATTTAATGCTACTGTGGTATGGTCACCCTAGTAATGCATCTGGTAAGCCACAACAGGTACCTTGTATTTACATATTTAGTTTACAGTATAATATGAGTATAGTGTTATTGTTGCCAACAATGAGCATACTCTGCCCAGCTGTAATAATTATTAATTAGTAACATTTGAATAACTGTACTCAGTGCTTCTTCTGTAGGTTTATTATTACATTTTTATTAAGTTTAGGTATATGTATGTCTTTATTTTTTTTTATTACATTATTGTAAAACTGCATATCTCGATACAGGAATGCCCTAGTGAGATGTGCAGCTTATGTTTTTATGTATTTCTTATTTTTCAATAAAAAATTCTGTAATGTTGTAGAATGTTTGGGAATAGTCTGGAATGTTCCATAACATCCCAGATCATTGTGGAACATTCCAGAACACTCTCAGAACATTCCAGAACACTCTCAGGAACATTGTGGAATATTCCAGAACACTCTCAGAACATTCCAGAACACTCTCAGGAACATTGTGGACCATTCAAACCCTTTTTTTGTATGGATGGGGCTACCCAGTGGTAGGGGTATATAAAGCAAGATCCGTTGTGGGTTCGAAAATCAGTTCAATCTAATATCAACTCCCTGAGCGAAGCCGGGTACCCCAGCTAGTTGTTAAATAATATAATTGTATATTTGTTAACCTTGGATTAGATCACTTAGTGGACCTTGTTAGATGGACACATAGATAAAACAAAACAGTATTTAATAATGAAGTGGACACTCGACTAGCTATCGGACAGGCCGAGTATAATACTGATAGCAGCTAATAAACTTACTACATATTCAACAAAATTTGTGTTTAGTGAAAAGATCTGCATTATAAATTTTAGGATTAATAACTTATTTTAACCCTATCCCATTAATCGGCATTTTGAAACTTCGTGGATCACATAAGCGACATACGTGTACGGGGATAGCCGCCGTTGATCACATATGTGACAGCCACTTAAAAAAGGGTAAAAAAAATAAATTTTGGATACTTACTTAGCTTGGCATGCTCTGCAGGATACATCGCAGGTAAGGCGGCCCTGGAAGCGCTCTGACAGGCTGTTGAGGGCCTCCAAAACCGCTCCCGGACTTCTGGCAGCCCTGACAACAATCACAATAGATTGTTAATAATTAGTACTGTAATTCAGAATGTTAATTTGTATGTCTGTCCGTAAGAAAAAAAAAAAAAAAAAAGAAACTGTTTAAGTGCGGTATACCCGCTCAAAAAGAAGAAGATGGAGAGATATGCAAATAAGAATTTTCGAGAGAGCGCACTAATATTAAAAATGACAAAATTTAAGCGAAAATTGTGAAAATGTTTAATAAAATACGACATGTTTAAATCTGAGCAAAAATCTTGTGGGGAACATCTAAAATAGCATTTAATAAAACACTGTGCATTTTTTCATACATATAACTTCCAAAGTGAAAAAAACGTGTTTATAATAATTTTAGGAGGATGCTTTGCGATTTTTTTCTATGGAGGGAATTTCATATAATTTGCGTTTCGGCGTGGGTAATGTCTAGATATTATCTTAAAAAATAACATATACCTTTTTTTGGGCTTTAAAACTAAAACAGCCTAACTAAAAAGACGTTGTGAAAATTTTATTAAACGACCGCGGATATGAAAACACTATTAACCCATTGACACACGAAGCCGGCGAATCGCTGGTCAACTATATATGGTACCAAAGCACTAAGCCGGCGAAACGCCGGTCTAAAAATCCAAAAATCCAAAATTTCAAAACTTTTTTTTTTACATGAGCTCCATACAGGAGGCCCTGAGGAAAATATTTTCCCCGAGGGCCTATGTCATCTTTGGGGATGCTGTGTGGAGAGTTTTTTTTAGGGTAAGGAAGGAGAGGAGAGTTCTGGGAAGGAAAAGAGTTTAACCGGTCGGATGCTACGGTTCCCGTGCCAAATTCCCTACCAAAGCGCCACTTTGAATTTTGAATTGAATGTTTTGTCGATTAATTTTGAGCTATCATATATTTTACTGACCGAAACACATTCCTAGAATAATAAACTATGTACCAAAACGACATTACTTGCGTTAATTTGATAAATTGATAGGTTTTACGATGTTTTCGTCAAGAATCACGCATCAGATTTCATCGCGGCAAATTTGACATTTCGATTCCAAAGATAAAATTATTTAAAAATATTCTGGTGTTGCCAGGTGGATGAAATTAGTGGCTATATCATCTATGATATTGGCACAAGCTATTCTGACCTTGTTCTTCATACAAATTCTGTACACAGAAGGGTCAAAATCGCATTCAAAAATATTTCTTTTTGAATTTCTTCCGCGCGCATGCGCACACACCGAGCGTATATTAGCGGTTCTGGCAAATCCCAGGTTAAGGGTTGGGTAGGAATCTGGGGTTCAGTGTGTCCTGCTCATCCACCTCCAAGACCTAGACAAACCTCATCCGGGCACCCCTACTAATCAACAAACGTAGCGAACCACTTGGGGTGACCTATGGCAGAGGTGTTGGTTATCCAATCATTGGTTCCCGGGGCGGTGGTACCCATTCCCGCCTCCCAAATTGAAGATGAAGATTAAACAAATACCCAAATAACAAAAAAAAAATATAGTTTTATGTTGTACCGTTTCAATTTTATGTGAAGTTTAGTGTAAGTTTCTTTGAAATAAAAGTTGTAATAATTAAATAGTGTTTTTAAATTACAAATTAAGTCATATTATTAGTGGTGGAATGGGTTAATTTTAAAAAATTGTTCATGAAAAGATATATGCACTTTTTGTTTTGAAGAGTTTTAATTTCCAATGTACATTTGTTACTTAAATTTTAAATTTTCTGCGACCGGTTTCAACACGTCCGTGTCATTCACGAGCAAACTTAAAACTAACTTAAAAATTTAAACAGCTTTAAAAAAGAAAACACTAAGTTTACCTCAGTCATCTGTAAATTAAATTTACGCCTATCAAAATGTTTCTGTCAATTTGACTGTCCTAGAACGGGAGACTCCTAGTTGGACAGTCAAAGCTTCTTTGTACTGATGTATTCTTTATAACAAAAACAAATAAATAAATAAAATTAAAATAAAAAAAACATTGCAATGTAAATTCATATTTTAATTTGTGCGCTTTAGAAACCTTAGAAATTAACAACTTTAGAAGCTTTCTTTAAAAAAAATAAGCTCGCTTCATTCATTCTCCGTCAGAATTGACAAAGTCCTCAGAGCGACTATCGAGGCCCTAGACTGGCTCCCAGACCCCGCTATGCAAAAGAACAAGAATGAGAATAGTAATTACCTAACGGCCGTGTTGTCCAGGTGCTGGTAGAGTACGGTGGGCAGGGGCGAGTTGGCGGGTAGCAGAGAGGAGACAGGGGGCGTGGGAGTGTAGTACAGGGTGCCCAGCCCCTCCACGCTCATGCCCAACTCCCGCACTCGAGATATTATCTGCTCCTCGGCTGTCTCTCCCGTCTTACCTGCAAACAAACAAACAAACTTACTAGGGATGTTCAGAAAGTAAGTGTACTGTGACCAGAGCGGGCTGTGTTTTTTTGTTTTTTGAGGTTTGGCAACACTGAGTGGTAGAGGGGGGTCTTCTGAACAGAGCAAGCAACGCAGAAACACCGCAGTATGTGGACTCACGTTGTAGTGACAAGTCGCGTGGAAGATGTCGGTTAAAAATCCCGCCAAGTTCTTTGATCCGCTTTTTACTCACGGAAGGAATAACACCTACAAGAAGAAAAGGTTAGGATTTCTGAGCTCTATTGTGACTGGAGATGATAGTGGGTGACTCTTTACATGCCTGGGAAAAAAAAACAGTCGTCAAAGTGGCGTCACACCAATTCCCCATCTGTCACAAATTGAAAATCACAATTTCGGAAAAAAAAATCATGGCCTCAGTGTTTTGGGACCAAAAAGGCATCATTTTGGTCGAATTTCGGCCTCAGGTTGAGACCATCAATGCACAACAATATTGTGTACCCTTAAAAAACTCAAAAGGAGCATTCAAAACAAAAGGAGGGGAATGCTGACCAGAGAAGTGTGCTTTTTTTCACGAAAATGTCTGTCCTCACACAGCCTTAGCCACCAATACGATCATGGACTCATTTGATTGGGGTGTTTTGAACCATTCCCCGTAATCCCCTGACTTGGCGTCTTCAGATTATCATATTTTCACCACATGCATTGAACGGGTTGGCCATTATTTGGAAAAATATTCAACAAGTGTATCAACAATATCCTGTAATTTTTTTTCTAATACACTTTTTAAAAAAATAAATAAAAATTCAGTACACTCACTTTCTGAACATCCCTTGTACTTCAAACTGCTACATTTCTAATAAGAGGAAAGAATAGATTTCCAATTGAATCTCTAAATCGTGCTGAAGTAAGTGTGACAATAAAATATGTAATATTAAAAAGCTCTAGTTACCAGTGGTGAGAGGAGCTGTATGTCGAGGTTCGTGGCTGATGATGACAGCGGGCCCCCGGGCACTCAGGGGCCCCCCGAGCTCGGCACGGTGCCCCACACTCTTCAGCACTTTCTGTGAAAGTAAAAGAGAAATTCACATCAGCATCAGATAATAAAGTATTAACATAGATATTGAATACCGTGAAACTCTCTTCCAAGGTTGTGTAAGGGACTGAAAAAAAACATTTTTAACCAGTAAAGTGTATTTGGTTCACTAGTGAACATTCTACTAAAACCAAAGATATTCAAATACAAAAGAGATATGCTATGATGTCCGCGCGACTGTCGCCGAACTACTACCTAATCAGGGTAGTTTGCATAAAAAAAGAATTTGTTAATTTCCTTGATTTTTGAAGGTGTGCAATTAGTATTGGTTAACAATATAGTTTGAATACGGAAAGAATTCGTTCATTTAGTTTGGCGTTTGTTTAGTTTATTCGTTAATTGGTAAACAATACCGGCGACATCCGGAAGCGCAGTCTCACCTAGTAAAAACTGCGGATAGCACATCTCCTTATATTTCAATATCTTTGACTAAAACCCATGTTTTCAATGCAATTTTAACCTTTATGTATAAAGGAACTGTATGAAGGACGAGGTCAGATTTGCTTCCAATTATAACAATTTAGAAACAACTTATTATTTGATAGATGTAGCTTTTCTGACGACTTTGAAGTACATTTTCCATCATTTTTTGACAATTGTTTCTCAAATTGGAGAGTTAGATATTCTGGGAAACACCTCTTACGATATAAACATGAAATATATTTTAACAATAAGAAATATTAATCTGACAAAAGCAATAGCAAAAAAAAAACATAGTTTTTATTCTGATCATCGATTCGAGTCAACATCATCAACTCATCAAGGTAATTTCTGCGCAGTTTGGAATTCTCGTCCCCCAGTTAACAGGTTAACCATGAAAACCTCTTATGTGGAAACCTTAGACAAGGACCCCACTGTAAACATACGGACGGGACATAAATTAAAATAATTTTTTAGAAGTGTGATATAATGTGATCAAGAATTTGAAATGCTAGAGTTATGACTGAACATTGGCTTAGAATAGTTGATTATTTTTTTTTACATTAGCTCCACACAGGAGGCCCTGAGGAATACGATTTGCCTCAGGGCCTATGTCATCTTAGGGGATGCTGTGTGGAGGTTTTTTTTAAGGAAAGGAAGAAGAGGAATTTCTGGGAAGGAAATAGCTATGAGGGGTGGATACGAATCTGGGGGTCAGTGTGTCCAGGAGTGAATCCATCCCTTCAAGTGCAGTGCAGGGCAGTCTCTCTCGATCCGGCCCGCCACGCAGCAGGTGGGAAAACGCTTCCTCCGCCAAGACCTACTACCTCACCCCATTAACCCGGGCACTCCTGCTAAGTTACCAAACGTAACGAACCACTTGGGGTGACCTATTGCAGAGGTGTTGGTTATCCAATAAATGGTTCCCGGGGCAGCAGTACCCATACCCGCCTCCCAAAATGATTAGCGCATACCTGGAAATGCTCTGTATAAGCTCTGGAGGCCTGACCAAGAAATGTGTACAAATCTGCTGGCAACCGTTCCGACCTTGTTCTGTAGATAACCACATCTGATACAGCGAGAACCTGTTAAAGAAAATTGGTAAGTTAAACAAATTAAATGCGCATTAATCGACTAAAGCTGATCAAAAAACAGAGATGGGCATGAATTATTATTGGTATGAAACGCACACAAAAGTGTCGTCAACATCGTTTACCTTGAAAGCCCTTGTTTTTACCTACACACACCAAAAGCAACACAATTATTGGCTCCGCAGCTTTGATAGTCCACGCAGTTTGGTCGTAGCTCAGCGACAGTCGGCACGCTTCCATGCCATATCTCTCTTTGTTTCTATTATATGTAGTTGGGACCTAAACATAAACCTACTGAGTTTAATTTGTTGTTTGGTTTTTAATGTTATCACTGACAACCCTGGCAAAACCCAAATCAAGTATTTTTAATCTGTTGAATGAGAAGACCCTATCTGTCCCAGCTCACATGTCTCATATAAATCACTTTAACACCCTTACCATCAGAGTGAGAAATATGTTTTAAACAGTGTTAGAAAGGCAAAACACCACGCTTTATAGACGAATCTCAAAAATAACCACCAAAAAAGTAAAATGTACACCTTAATGAAAGTAAAGTTTTGAATTGCAAATTGAAAAAAAAATGGAAACTTCGAGAATTTTTGAAGTAAAACTTCTTTACGCACGCTCGACACTTGGGGGTAAAATGATGAATACGTTACGAAAAAGAACCATATACTTAATGTGCAACGCTAATGAAAGTGAAACGCTAATCGATGCGAACACTAATTAAAGCGAACGCTAATGAAAGCGAACACTAGGGGTAGGGACTAGAGGTGGGTAAGTTCTGCATTTTACCGGAAGCCTCCGAGACTGGCTTCCTTTTAAAAGTACACGAGTTCTAGGAGCAGGTCCCGGGTCCGAGTTCTTAAGTGCGGACTGAGCACTGGGTGTTGTTGCGGCGCACCGAACCGGGACGCACGGGTTCAAATAACTCGGAGCCAGGACCCACTCGTAGAACAAGCACGAGAACTCAGAACCCCGCAGCCGGACAAGACCCGCACGAGGGCTCGGACCCGTCACCCGTACATTCAGTGTACTTACATTGCACGGGCTTTTATTGAGAATTTAAATAAATAAATTAGCTGTAAGCTGTAATGCTTTATAATAAACTATTATTTTATAATGCACTTCACCCGTTGAGTAACAATACCAAGATACGCTCTAATTAAAAACGACTCCGTGTCTAGTCGAATGTACTAAACAATTCCGCAATGACGTGACACACGGGCAGGGAGTAGTATACTGTTACGTCAAGCGGTCAGGCACGTGTGTGTTGATTGCCGGTTGGCAATTGAAAGTGTCGCAGTTAGCAATTCGCAAGCCGGCGACCGCGGGGTGAGTCACGGGCTGCAGGAATATATTGTGGTTCGCGAGTCGCGGGAGTGGCCGGCATGTGACCGGAGTGGCAGTAGTGTGTGGCGGTTCACGTGGCTCGGACTAAGACGCATGGGTTTCGGCGAACCCGGAACTTGTATTCGAATGGCTAGGAAAGCTGGCGCCAGGGCTTCGCGCTGCGGCGTTGAGTTGTTCGGACCGCCGGATTTATTTGGATGCGAGTACTGGGCCGGGTTCTTTGGGAGTAGTCGATTTGAAAAAGGAGTGGGAGTAAGAACCGCTTCCCGCAAAGGAGCGGATCACACGAGCCCATTCCAGCTGAACCGACACATCGCTAGTAGGGACTGGGGAATGGGGAATTGGGAATGCTGAATGGGGAATGGGGAATGGGGAATGAGGAATGGGGGATGGCGAATGGAAAAAGGGTAATGGGGAATGGGGATTGGGGAATTAGGAACGGGGAACGGGGAGCGAGTTGAGTTGCGAGTTGAGTTGAGTTGCGAGTTGAGTTGCGAGTTGAGTTGAGTTGCGAGTTGAGTTGCGAGTTGGGTTGAGTTGTGTCGCGAGTTGAGTTGCGAGTTGAGTTGCGAGTTGAGTTGAGTTGAGTTGAGTTTAGTTGCGAGTTGAGTTGAGTTGTGTCGCGAGTTGAGTTGAGTTGCGAGTTGAGTTGAGTTGCGAGTTGAGTTGCGAGTTGAGTTGAGTTGTGTCGCGAGTTGAGTTGCGAGTTGAGTTGCGAGTTGAGTTGAGTTGAGTTGATTTTAGTTGCGAGTTGAATTGCGAATTGAGTTGCGAGTTGAGTTGCGAGTTAAGTTGCGAGTTGAGTTGCGAGTTGAGTTGCGAATTGAGTTGAGTTGAGTTGCGAGTTGAGTTGAGTTGATGGGGATGTTGAGGGGATGGAGATATTTTTATTCCTGTTATTGTTAATGGGCGGCATAAGTTAGTGAAGTTTTACTTCAGTCGTGTGGCCTAAAGCACACTCGTTTTTTTATTAATTATTTTCTTAAGAAAAGACAAAAAAATGAGGTGTCAATAACGTCTATTATACATTTGTCGTTTTTCATTTTATCATTATCAGTAATTTTTGTTAGAAAAAAAGTGAGATGAGCCATTGTTAAAATTTTTTTTGTTTGCATGTAAAAATTTTATATTTCTAAAATTATATGTTTATTTTGAATTATAAAATTTGAAAGCGTATTTTATCACCTTTCAAAAACAGTTTTTAGGTTTGGGATATGTTCAGAAATATTTCATTTGTTTGCATTTTATTTTAAAGCGGAAATATTTTGATCATCTGAAAAATATGCCAATTTTCTGAAGTGTTAAAAATGTAAGTTCCTATGTTAGTTATAAATCTCTAACTTCTCTTTTTTTCACGGACGTACAAAATATATGGACATGCCCTTACGTGCTAAAAGGCGTGTTATTTCCCCCTCCCATTGGAACCATTTTTCGGAACCGGCTGGGCTTGCGAGAGCCCCGAGTTAATCTAAAAAATGTGACATCATCATTCTTGTCCGGACCAGTGTCGAGCTCTTATCGTACATTTTACGCACGGACGTTGTATGCTATGGAACACATACTATGACAATGAGATATATGGCGACGCGAAACACAAAGCCGCTGTTTACTGGGGTAAGTAAATCATGAAACATTTGTAAAAGTGTCTACGGAAACAAAATATTCGACTATGAAAATACTCAGAACCTTACTTTGCGAATTTGGACTTGACACATCTGTTCATAACGTGGCATGCAATTCGCGCTCCCATATAAAAAGGTCTATTCATTCAAAAGCAGATTTTACTTTCAAGAACTAAATGGTGATATTATAGTGCGAGGTGCCTATATACTGTTAGATTGATTTATTGGCGAATCACAAGTCACTTTCCTCTCTTCGTCCCGCCATAGTTGGTTTTTACCCCTCATCTGTAAGTTCTCGTCTAGCTATTTGTATGTGTATGTTTTTTTTTTATTTTTTTTTTATTTATCTATAAGAAATTATATTTACAATGGTTTTATTTGTATGCCTGTGTCACTAGGATATACCTGTGTCGAGAGTAAAGACTTTAAGTCACAGTTGTAAATATGCAGGGCCGGATCTACGAAATCTGGCGCCCTGTGCAGTAGGTACCGATGGCGCCCCCCCCCCTTCATTTTTATTTTGATTAAAAATTCGTTCACCCCAATTTCAATATTTAATTTTTTTTTTACACTAATTTATCAAATACTTTAAATCAAGACATATAAAGGGTGTAACTTTTCCAAGTGCCCTGGCGGTAGATCTCACACTCGTTTTTTTTTAAAGAGAGAATCGCCAGGAGCCCTATACTCTCTGAATCTATTGGGTAAACATAAAATTATGGTGCTATTTTAATTATTTTAGGAAAAACTCTTTTTGCAAGTTATGCTTTAAAATAATACAACGAATTGTTTGTTTGTGCCCGTACCATGATTTAAAATATAGGTTACGAGACAATGCGGGTGGTTTCGCTAAACTAGGTCCATTAGACATTCTTGAGATTTACTGCGTTTATGTATATACCCAACGCGAATATTAATAGAAAAAGCAAATATAAATACGTTTCCATGGCAACGTACAACACAAGAATAGCATCTACAGCTTCTGACTAGCTCTAAAATCTAATAAGAATATAACCTCATATTTGTACCTTGTATTTCCCCTGTGTTGAGCGAACAAACACCATACAAACACTGACGTATGGTATCAACGGCTTACGAAAGACGCTTACACTGACACCGTAAAATAACAAATCTAATAGATATTAATTATACATTTAACCTTTCTTGTGCCAGGATTTGTTGCCCATACTTCGTATAAAATCTCGGAAAGAGCACTTTTGAAGTAATATTTTGTGCATTTATTTTGAACTATCGTATATTTTATTGACTGAAACACATTCTTTGAACAATAAACTATCGATAAAAATACTATTACTTGTGTTTATTTGATGAATTCATAGGTTTTTATAAGTTTTTGTGACCAAACATCGACGGACTTTTGACAGTTCAACTGTGGCAATATATGACGTTCGTACTCCACAGAAAATGCTTTTTTAAATATTCCAGATTCCAGTGCTGCCATATGAATAAAACTTTGGCGGTATAAACAGTACTGTTAGCGTAAGTCATTCTGAGCTTGACTTTCATACAGTTTCTTTATATATAAGAGTCAAAATCACATATAAAAATATTGTTTTGGCTGCTTTAAAGGCGCAAGTCGGTTTGTTTGATTCTCCAGAATAAAAATACCGCGCTGTGATTGGTTATTGAATTTGGATCGCACCCATTCGTCGTAAGAGATATATGGAAAAATAGATCTTACGTTAAAACTAAATATATGGAATTTGTAAAAAAATTCTGTAACTGACTATAAATTGGTAAGCCGTTGATACCAACCTGAAGCGTGCGCATTCTGTTTCTTTGGAAAGTGTTGCTAGAGCGTAATAATTATTTCGTACTATGGGTAATTTTTAAACGATTCAGGGAATATTATAACTAAATTTTAATACAATATTTATTTTCTCACGGCGCCCTTTCGGAGTTGGCGCCAGGTTTTTTGCACGTTTTTGAACGTATGGCAGATCCGGCGCTGTAAATATGTATGTCATTAAGTCACTAGTTATAAGTCAGATAAATCTTAGTTGTAAGTCACTAGTTATAAGTCTTAGCTGTAAGCCGGTTATATTAATTTTGTTATATATTTATTTGTATAGCGCTCTTGAGGTGATTTTTCAAAAAATGGAGCTATATAAATTAGCCTTATATTATTATTATTACAGGTGGACGGATAGTGTGGAGGACTCCAGATACTAATATCTACAGCCTGTATGTCAGACGAATATCTACAGCTCATATGTTGGACAAATATATATGAACTTCAGAGTGAAGACTAATATCTACAGAGCTAAGGTCGGATAAATATCGATGACGGTCCCAGTGGTGATGAATATCTATGGAGCGTAGGTGGGACTAATACCTACAGCGGTTGTACGGAAAAGCATAAATTACTTCAATTACATAATACTAACCTAACCTAACTTAACATAAATTAAGTTTTTTAAACTGCATACGCAATATTACGTTATGCCAATATGATATACATAATTGCAAATCCAGCCTCTGCCAGTGCTGTAGATATTCGTCGACATCACCTGTTACATAGATATTAGTCAGCAGTTTGAGCTGTAGATATTCGTCCTCACTTTGGTTCTCATAGATAATAGTCAGCAGTTTGAGCTGTAGATATTCGTCCTCACTTTGGTTCTCATAGATATTAGTCAGCAGTTTGAGCTGTAAATATTCGTCCTCACTTTGGTTCTCATAGATATTAGACATCAGTTTGAGCTGTAAATATTCGTCCTCACTTTGGTTCTCATAAATATTAGTCCGATTTGTTCAGTTTTTGGAATTCCTGTAGATCATTGATTTTCAAAGTGTGGGGCGTGCCCCCCTAGCGCGGGCGCAATTTTGGGTTAAGTATCTCAAAGTTTATCCCAGCACAGCAGAGCAAGCACTAAAATTGTTTTTGCCTTTTCAAGCACTTATTTGTGCAAAAAAGCGTTTTCAGCAGTTGTAGCAATAAAAACAAAGTATAGAAGCAAACTAGTGATCTACGCTGTGCACTTTCTTCTATTGAACCCAGAATTGGAAATCTTGTCAAAAGAATGCAAGCTCATCCGTCACATTGACTCTTCTTATAAAAATTGTGTAAAAGCAATATTTTTATGATAAAACATCTGAAAATGTATTTTTTTACTTTATTACCTACCCTCATTTTATTTTACAATTGCTTGTCGAGCCCACTTGCTGCTACTTGCGGGGCCCTGGGCCGAGGGGAGGCGTGGGCATATTCAATTTAAGCAGTAGGGAGGCGTGATACTTATAAGTTTGGGAACCCCTGCTGTAGATATTAGTAGACGACTCCGGTGTGGAGGCCAACACCATATCCTTACGCAATAGGAGCTAGAGGTGGTCAGAAGAATTGGTGGCATTTTTAGACAATGCCAGAACTCCCCAAGGGTTGTAGTGCTGATGATGCAATAAGGATAGATTCATAATGTATTTATTTATTTATCTATATTTTATATAACAGCTTGTAGCTGATATTTGTATCATACATCCATTTGGCCCACCATTGACTTCACCATGCGACAGAAGATTTCATTAATCATGTGTAAATGAATAAAAACTGTATTTAACCCTGATAAACATTTAAGCATTCATCGCAATCTAAAACTTATGCATTCAAACCATAACGCAAATGAATCTGTCGAACTTTGGACTTATTATCATTAAGTAATCAAGAGAAATAGTATACTATAGTATTTGTTGTTTAATTACAGCAGTCTCTCGATTTTAAGAGACGGTAAACACGGTTAAACATAACCTTCAATATACAACTGCAACAACCTATCAAAATCGTCGATCAACTTCAAAACGGCATATGAGCCCGAACATTTCAAAATACGTTTTTTTGACGCTTTTAATTGGATTGGTGTTTTCAAATTTTCAGATTTTGAATTTGGTAAAAATCAATAATACCGCAAATTAACCATCTCCAGTACATAAGCAAGCAAGAGCATGTACATACCTAAATAGTTTTCGTTCCCCATGAACATTTTTACAAATGGTTCGTCCGCAGCATTGGTCTTACACCAATGGTATTATGTATTTATCTTCTCTTTTCATAATCGGGTCAGGGACCCATCGAGTCAAGGTTTCTGATTTTCTGGCAAGATTGTCGTGTATTGCCTGTTCTTATCAACGTATTACCCTGTTGTTATTGGGTCTCAGTTGACAGTGAGTCCACTCGACTCAAGACATTATGACAATATTGCCGGCAAATCTACTTTCTTATCGCTCTGTTACACACGTGCTTCTATGTTTACCTCCTATCCGCTATCAAAACCGTCATAATTTTGAATACGATTAACCCCTCAAGTCTCGACCAATTTGGGAGGCAGGAATGGGTACCGCCGCCCCGGGAACCTTTATTGGATAACCAACACCTCTGCCATAGGTTCTGCCAAGTGGTTCGCTACGTTGTGATTTAGCAGGGGTGCCCGGGTTCACGGGGTGAGGTTTATCTAGGTCGTGGAGGTGGATGACCAGGACACACTGAACCCCAGACTCCTACCCACCCCTTAAACCCTCTTCCTTCCCAAAACTCTCCTCCCCCTCCTTTCCTTAATAAACCCTCCGCACAGCACCCCTAAAGATGACATAGGCCCTGAGGGAAATTATTTTCCTCATGGCCTCCTGTGTGCAGTGCATGTAAAAAAAATATTCTGTCAATATTCATGACTAAATTTATTGTACCTAATATTTTTATATTACTTGCGTGGCAACTTTCCCTTATCCCTCTCCTCCCCTTACCCATCCCAACCCAAATACCTATTTCGCAGTCTATTTAAGTATTGTTTTAATTATTTTATTGTTGTGAATAACATGTTTATCACTTGTTGAATTAACATCTGTATTATTATTTTTTTTAAATTGCTGCTTAGTTCTGTTTTTATTTTATCTGTTTTTCTTAAATGTTCTAGTTTACATTCAGTTACTTTTATGTTTCTAAATACCTATCTGTGAACATTAATATAATTGGTCTGTTTTTTTGCCATCCTCTTATGTATATTTTATTACTAAGACTGTTTATGTTCCTTAAATAAATAAATAGGTCAGAATATTATCGCTTTGCAATAAAATCCAAATAAATAAATGAAATATTTGTAAACGTATCCCAAACCTAAAAACTGTTTTTTTAAAAGTGATGAAATGCGCTTTCAAATTTTATTATTAGAAATAACCATGTAATTTATAAATATAATTATTTTTTAATGCAAACTTTAAAAAGTTTTTAAAATGGCTCATCTTATGTTTTTTCTAACTAAAACTACTCATAATGAATAAAATAAAAACACACACACATTTTATTAGACAAATCTTATAGATATTATAAAGGCGAAAGTTTGTATGGACGTCACTTACTCTTTCACGCAATAAATATCGAATGGAATTTAAAAATTCTTTCACTAATCGAAAGCTACATTATTTGCGAGTAACATAGGCTATATATATATTGGTAAGCTCTGGCGTTATGAATAAGTAGTGGCGCTATGAAATTATTTATTATTCATTTATTGGCAAAGAGGGTTGCTAAGTAAATGTTCGACGTGGGCTGTCATATTGTTATTTATTTAGGTTACTATGGAGATTTATTTGATAGCAAAAAATCAAATATGAGTATTCTAATATGAATATTCAGTGTAGAAATATAAAATAGGTACTAATCTACATTTTGACTTAAGCCAACAACTATACTAATATTATGAATGCGAAACGGTGCGTATTTGATTGTTAATTGATTGGGGGAAGGGGAGAGGGTGTAGTGCGGGGGGGAGTGGGGGGGGGGGTGGAGTGGGGAATGGTGGGTTTTTTGGGGTGGGGGAAGGGGGGGGGGGGCGAATAAGTTATCATCATCTCATTTTTTTAACATTTCATGTATTTTATTATGTGATTTTGTTTTATCTATGCATTTCTTAGTCCATCTCATTAGTCCATCATGGAGGAAACTTTATTTTAACTTTTTAAAACCCAAAGTACATAAATCAAATGAGTCAATGAGTTATACAAATTCATAAAATCTTATAAGATATGTTTCTGTGAAATATTTGTAAAGTGATTCTTCATATGTTTGTGTCTGTATGTTGCTTCTGTGAAATGTTTTGTAAATTTTTTATTCATACATTGTGTCTACATATTGGGTTGAGTTGGGTTTAACTTCTCAAAAGTACCAATTGGCGATCCCTTAATGAGTTTTGATAACTCATGGGAGTGCAACTTCGTTGTATGTTTTTAATAATTAAAAAAAAAAAAAAAAAAAAAAATTTTAAATTTACAAAGCAAATTTTTTTTTTAAATTATAATTGGGAGCTTTGGTTAAGTAAAGATGTACATTTTAATTATTTGTGATTAACTTTTAGATTTGAATATGTCTATAGGGTGGTGTTTTCTATTTACAATACCGTTTAGATCACATTTATTACAATTATTGTTTGTTTGTTTGTTTTTGAATATTTATTTAGATGTATGCAATTTCTTTTCATACATCTAGTAATAGACTAGGAGACGAGATAGGTAAACCCTACGTCATCGAGTACACGAATAAAACTACTTTGTAGTGATAATGGACATTTAGAAAACCTTTAAAAAGCTGGTCTGCCGGTGCGCCTCTTGGCAGGAGCCGCGCTGCCATGGAAATAGTCAGCGATTTTTTTCGAAAAAATTACGTCATCAAGTACACGAACGGGAATGGTTTCATATGATAAAGGTTGATTAGAAAATGAGAAAAAAGCAGGTCTGCCAACCGGCAGCTTGGCAAGTTCGCAGGCGGCCGGCATCAAAGTGGGGTAAAAAAATAGTAAATTTTACGTCATCGAGTACACGAATGAAACCAATGAATAACTATAGTCCAGATCATTCCATTTAAAAATTTCTTGGTCTGCCGACCAGCAGCCTGGCAGCTTTTTGTGTACTATTTTTTTAAATTTTTTAAAATATTTCATTTAACTTTATTATTATTTTTATTTCATTATAGTTTTAAAAACTTAGATTGCCATATTTTAAAAAAATGAGCGATTATATTATAAAAAAATAATTTGAGGGTTCCGAGTGTACCCATTCGTCGGGGGCTCCAAACCACTTACGAAACCTGCCGCGGTGCCCATCACCGTTGTCGCGTGTCCATATTATTGTACAAATTTATTATAATAATAGTCCTTTTAAGATTGCTTAATAGTCCATAGTAGTTGGAAATTCGAACGACCGTCACCGTAAACGACGGAAATTTCCAAATCGAAGCACCGTCACCGTAAACGACGGAAATTTCCAAATCCCGCCCGTTTCATATCGGTTTCGCTTGCCCTGCTGCATCGATTACATCGAATACAGTGTGGATTTGATTTAACAGATGGCGTTGGTTATAAAGATTGGGTAATGGCGTGGCGTTGTGTTTTGTTAGCCACAGCAGTGTGTGGCCGGGTCTGCTAGTCATGTATATAATTAATCTGACCTTGAGCAGCAGGGTGGTAGGAGTGTTGGGCTGGTGGAGCGCTGGAGTGTCGAGGCACAGGAGTCTGCGGGTGGGTTGCCAGCCAGCCCACACCCCGTGCGTGCCTCCCTCGGGGCTCCCGCTCGTCTTGAACACCTCGCGCCCACGGAATAACACCTGCAATATCCAAAATAAAATTTATCTCACTTCGGGTGGACGCGCACACACACATGCCCACAGCACACTTTCATCGGTTTATCTCTTCAGTTTTATAAAATACATATATTTTTTTAAATTAATAAAATCTAGGATTACTCTCACATAAGTGAGATCATTTGTAAGAATGTAAATGTAATCTTAAAACATTTAAATCTACAACTAGTAGTTCTGTGAAGACTAAAACTAGAATCCAAAAAGTATGTTTCTAATTTTCTCATGTGTATTTAATAAATCAGAACCAAAATTTACTCAATAAACAAAAATTTTAACAAAACAAAAAACGACTTCAAAAATGCACTAAAAAGTGAAAAATAATTTCGTACGATTGTTATTTTTGGAGTCGGTGTCAGCCAAGGTAACTACATACATAGGTGGTTATAGGTGAGATGTGGAGATCTTGGCTGACACCGACTCCAAAAATAACAATCGTACGAAATTATTTTTTACTTTTTAGTGCATTTTTTAAGTCGTTTTTTGTTTTGTTAAAATTTTTGTTTATTTTTTGATTTTTAGTGACGAGCGTGCGTAAAGAAGTTTTACTTGAAAAAAAGGAATCATCGAAATCTGTGGCGTAATATTGAGTTATTCGTCCATTTGTCACGCACATACTTCTTGCAAATTTAAGACATATATGGTTTTCTCATGGATCCCATTTTTAGAACTGGACCAAATTAAAATGGGACCACAGGGGAAGCACCTGCTTTCTAATAAAAAAAGAATCATCAATATCGGTTCACCCAATCAAAAGTTCTGAGGTAACAAACATAAAAAAAAAATAATTAAAAATTAAATAAAAATTTTTTTAAAATACCGTCAAATTGATAACCTCCTCCTTTTCGAAGTCGTTTAAAAAACAATAGCTCAATGAAAATTCGTTTTTCAAACTTTCTTCGGGCAGGTATTGCAAAATACAAATAAGAAAGTCCAAAAATAAACAAGAAGATTTCACATTTGAAAAAAGAAACAAATTTACAGATAAGACAAAATGCAAAAACAATTCTTTCGTATATTTGCTAATGATATTTGAATAGCCATAGAAATAATACTGATAAATAAATCTGATGTATATAAAATAACAAACATTGACGAGTTCTTCAGACTACTTTTTTTTTTATTTATTTATCTATAAAAAGTATATTTACATTGGGTTTTTTTTATGCCTGTCTCACTAGGATATACCTGTGTCCAGACAGTGTTATTGTTATTATCTTCTTCTATTTTTGGGACCATCTGGCCCAAATTTACACAAAAATCCGTCCCTGAAATCCTCGAGTACGATTGCCGCCAGCGCTGGACTCTGATTGACCTTGGAATGAGGCCTTTTGTATTTAATTTTGATAGAATCTTGTATGTTTCTAATTAGAATATAAAAAATGTCTTATTTGAATTTATTTCTCATTAAGAGGCGGTTCTCCGAATTTCAACCGATTTCTTGCAAACCTCCCTTAAACATTTGAAGTTTTTAAGCTTTTAAAAA
Organism: Limnephilus lunatus; assembly: GCA_917563855.2. NCBI lineage: Eukaryota > Metazoa > Arthropoda > Insecta > Trichoptera > Limnephilidae > Limnephilus > Limnephilus lunatus. Next base: position 69,728,824 of record OU830602.1, read on the forward strand.
AATATATGTTATTCTTGAAGATAATATCTAGACATTTATCGCGCCGAAACGCAAATTATATAAAATTCCCTTGATAGAAAAAAATCGCAAAGTATGCTCCAAAAATGATTATAAACACGTTTGTTTCGGTTATTTTACAAGTTATATGTATGAAAAAATTCACAGCGTTTATTTAAATACAATTTAAAACAATTAACGCGAGATTTTTGCTCTATTTTTAATGAGTCGTGTTTTATTAAAGATTTTCATGATTTTTGCATAAATTTTATCGCTGTAAATGTTAGCGCGCTCTTCTAACATTCGTAATTTCATATCTCTCCATCTTCTTCTTTTTGGGGCTGGGAACTGAGCCTTAATGTCTCACTCTTAAGAGGGCTTGGTTATGCCTACAATACACAACATCTTTTTTCAGCCCGATTCCAATTAGAGACCAAAGTCAACATTTTTCACTTTACGCGATTGCTATTTTCATATCTACGATTTCAATTGTCATCACTGCAAACAACAAGTGAACCATGCTGTTTGCTGTGATCGTAGATAGAAATCGTAGATATGAAAATAGAGATGAAAATAGCGATCGCGTAAAGCGAAAAATGTTGACTTTGGTCTCTAATTGGAATCAGGCTGAAAAAAGAATTTGTGTATTGTAGGCTCAACTGGAAATTTGTCATTTTTAAACCAAATTCTAGAAGTTACGAAACATTTTGACAAAAAAACATAATAGGTATGATTTCGAAAGATTGTTGTGTTGTCTGGAAAAGCGGTGTTTTATATTTTCTAAAAGTTAGAATTTTTTTAATCAAAAAAAAGTTATACTCTTAGTCGATGCTCAGATTTATTAATTTTCAAACCAGAATTTTCCTCCCAGCTGGAGTGGGCTCTTAAACTCGGGTTCTTCGAGCGAAGCGGCTCCTACACCTACTTCCTTTTCAAATCGACTACTCCCAAAGAACCCGGTACAGTACTTGTAGCCAGAACTCGGCGGGCCGAGGCACAATCTGGTGGTAGCGCGGCGCAGTGGCAGTTTGCACTCATCAAACCCGTGCGTCACAGTCCGAGCAACATGTGCGAGTCGGGAGTAGGTCGCACATTCAAGTTGTTTTTGCGTGCTCCGTGCTATTATTATTAATATAAATTAATATTGTTTGGAGGTCGACCTTCATTTTCCTGCACCAAAATTGTCTTTTTCACTCTCCTTTAAAATAATAATTTTTTTCACATTGGAATTGCGCGCCCAGCAACGATATTGAATAGTTCTAGCCTAAAATGACTCTTGAAATCTTGAGGTTATAATCAGATTGAGATTTGGTTAATTTCTAAGGAGATAACCCGCAGTACATAATTATTCCTTATCAGCCACGTTGAATTTATTTACATAGAAACACTTACATGATTTAAAGTATAAGACTTCCCGTCTCCGGAGTTGCCAAATATTGAAACCACTTTGAGTTTGCAATCGTTGGGGCAGTCCAGAAGTTGGGTGAACTCTTCCACTCCAGAAACTTGGATTTTTTCATCGGAATCAATTAGAAGAAAGCTCTCACCCCTCGAGTGAAGGGGGAGAGATTGGAATGGCGCTTCTAATTTGATGTCCCGGTGATTGGCGGGAATTTTCGGTTTTATATCAATCAAATCAGCGTCATCGAGGGAAGCTAGAGATGAAACGTGAATCGATTGCATGATCGAAGAAGAGTTTGGTTCTAATTTCACTTCATATTGCTTCATAAATTTGTGATCCATAGTCGTAGAAAATTTATTTTTAACATACTCCATTCAGAACAAATACTGAATTTTCAAGGTTCAGACTTTCATCTGGAAGAAAAAAATTTCAATTATTTCAAGCGCATATGCGTTATTTAGATGGTAAATATTTTTATAATATTGAACACATAAATACAGAGTAACAACCGAAAATATGTGCACAAAGAAAGACTTGTTTACATCCCAATTATATATCATGAATCATAATATAGCAACAGAATGACATACCACAAACGCATGGAAACTGACAATATTGTCAGAGTAATATGGAAGATAGTGTGTATTATTTAATCAATACACAAAGAATTTATCTTGAACTTGAATTGCACAATTACAAAGCACAAAGATAATTCAATTCTTGTTTATACAATTTCTCTTCTAATTCTAGTAAGATGACACACGTGCTTGTCAACAAAAAATAAGACATGAATTCAGTAGAAGTGAGTCGTTCGCGAACGAGTCGGCTCAGTGAGCCGGATTTTCACACGGATCCGTAAGATCCGGATCCGAACGAACGATCTTCACGGTTCGCGGATCTTTGCGAACCAACTGACCCGCCAGATCCGGTGAGCCGACTGACCCGTGGGAGCCGGAGCAGTGTATCGTTCAACAGATCTCGCGGCTCGCGGGTCGCTACTGATGCGGATTGCTCGCTCGTTCGTTCGTTCGTTCACAGCCACTTCAGTCAGCGACGCAGAAAAGTAAAATATGAAAGTAAGGTAACGGCTTACAGCTCAGTTCACCATGAGACTTTTCTACGTGGTGGAGTACCGTGGCTGCTCAGTGTGCATGTAATTACCGAAATACAATTAATATAATAATATCGGAATTCAAGCGTGTGTGCGTGGATAATACGTCAGTCGTGACGTCAGCGCTCCCGCCACATTATTTTGTTTATTATAACAGAATGAGTGAATGTTAGAACATTACTTGTAAATAATGGAACGGGATTATTCAGAGTTAGAATTATCTCAGTTGACATTGATTCCTTGATTTGAACGGTGGGATGCTTCGATTTCTTAATTAATTTCTTCGATTTTCTAATTAGTTGCGAACAGTACGTGCATTTGGCTTTATTATTAGTGGCAACGGAAAAATGATTCCAAATTTCACCCGTATTTCTTGATGACATCATGAAATTTTAAGTTAAAGTCACAAGACTAACAATTCAGTAGTAATAAATAATTTTAAAAATACGTAATTATGTATCCCGGGTACAACGGGACGTGCATTATGTGATTACCTTTATTATTGAGATTTCGATACTGACGTTTCATAAAAACAAAGGATTTCCGAATAAAAAGGGAACCCCAAAATATTGGGGTTCCCTTTTTAATAAAGTGAGGAGGGCCGAGGGAGGGGAGGGGAGAGATGGACTAAATTCAGTCGTTCAATCGAGCCGGTTCACTGACCCGGATCTTTTCACTGAACGAGATCTGGTGAAGCGGCTCGCTCAGCTGAGACGCTTTGCCCGCCTCTAGAATTCAGTCAGCAGTGATGGCATAAATAAACCAGTCAAGTGATGGTATGCCCAAAAATTTTTTTCCCTGGATTTTGGATCAAAATTTCCCTTTGGGGTACCTACCACCTTTTAGCACACCTAAAATTGATTTTGTCATCGGTGGGGCGAGACTGGGGGACTTAACATACAATAAAATGAAAATTTACAAAAAATATGCGTAAGTATGTTATAGTCAAGAAGAAAAAATTTGCAGAGAAAGATAGAATCAGACCATTTCTTTTCCTCTTTTAGTATTTTAACAAAATTGTTTTATCTTTTTACTTTTTTAGCAATATCATGCCGATTTTCATCAACATTATTGGTCTCCCCCACACGTAGAGCTCGGAGTGAACGAGTCCTGCGCCATTTCAGGCCGCCGCGCAAGTAAAAATCGAAAGTAAGATAACGGTTTACAGCGCAGTCTAACTTAAGACTTTTCTGCGCGGCGGCCTGAAGTGGCGCGGGACACTTTCGCTTCCGAACTCTACACGTGGGGGGTACTATTATTAACCGATGAAGATGATTAAAAATCATAGACTATTTCCCAAAACTGTAGACAGCGTAATAACATTCCAGAAATTCATTGAGCAATTTTTTTTTGAGGTGTCTACTCATCGGTGGCCCCACAAAAATCTATTTCGCGGGGCACCCCCCAAGGTTCGTAGAAAATGTATTGTTGTAGAAAATGTATCAATACATATTTAAACCTTGGGGAGGTTTGTTAGTGCTTGATATGATTTTAGAAATGACACATTTATTTTAAATTAGCAAATTTATTCTAAAATAGCTAATTTCGTTAACTCACAATTTGCAAACGTTGGCACTATCTTGGCGGAAAAATCTTCAAAAAACTGAACTTCAGAAGACTCCTTATCCAAACTGTGCTCTACCATACGACCTAATCACTCATTCAATACCTTCAAAGTAAAAACAAGGGAAATCTCTGATCTCATAAAATCTCTGAAACCAAACTGCGCGATGGGACCGGAAAAATATTTCCAATCAAATACTCATAAATTTGCGAAAATACATTCTTCTACCACTTCAACACTTTTCCAAAGTTTTAGGCTTGGGATTGTCCCTGATCATTTGAAAATAGAATGTATTACTCTTACTCCAATGCATAAATCGGGATACAAAACCTTGATACTCAATTACAGATAATCACTTTACTAAATTTAATATCTAAACTACTAGAAAGAGCTATGAAAATGATTACTTGCGTGCATTGAAAAACACAATCTGCTCTCAACTTGCCAATTTGGATTTCGTGCGAAAATGGGTACAGAAGACGCTTTATCAGAATTAACCAACTACATAGTGAAAAGCATTGATGGCGGATCAAATGTGATAGGAGTATTCTTAGACCTAGTAAAAGCTTTCGACACCATTTCACATAATTAGTCTCCTTATTAACAATACGGCGAAGGTGTTCCATCATCACACGATCAAATTTTCCTAGGAGTTGCATCAAACCTAGGAAATTGCCATTATTAAAAATGTATAAAGTTTCAGATCCAGAGCTACCTTTGAACGACAAATTATTGCCTGCTAAGAAGAATTCCATGGACATCATTCTTTCGAAAATAGCGTCCCACGATTTAAGCGCACGATCGATAGATAGTCGATCAGTGGTCGGGTGTTTTCGGCGCCCCTCTTATAACGGTGCCCTGTGCGGTCGCACCGCTCGCACCGCCCTGGGGCCGCCACTGCCTTTGTGTCTACCCGACCTACTTCTATAGCATCTCCCACACGCACATTTCGGAGCCGCCAAGTCCCGCGCCACTTCAGGCCACCGCGCGCCGCGCAGAAAAGTAAAGACTGATAGGTTTACAGCACAGTTCACTGTGAGACTTTTCTGCGCGGCCGGCGGCCTGAAGTGGTCGCTCCGAAGTGTGCGTGTGGGAGGTGCTTATGCTAGCGACCTTATTGTAGATAGTACAAATTTGTTCAGTTCCGTGAATTTTTGGCAAAAATACGTAAAGGTACATCAACTTCCTTTTTTTCGAGTTTTGACTTCTAACCCATTTCTAACCTATGGTCGTTATTCTCTTACGACTGTAAAGTTGTCTTTGACTTAGGTCTATATAGTATTGGTTTATTTATGGTTTATATTGTCTATGGTAACATTCAAATTTTGTGACTTTTTCTGGACTCGACTGTCAACGGTTGGTTTATTTATGGTCAGCGGTGTTTGCTCTTTCCACTCATTTCTTTGAAATTATTATATTACTGTGCTACACTGTGCTATGTTTGTAAAAATTGTATTTATCAAAGTAATTTGATCTTCAAAAATAAAAGTTTATATTTCATTTTATATACAAAACAACGGCAATGTTGGACGTTCTACCGTGGATCGGACCGAGTTGTTCAAGACATCACTTCTCAATTTTGGTTGTTTCACCTAACAAGTTATATGCTGAGTTCCTATCGAAAGCTTTATATGACATGCATTTAGAACTAAACAACCGGTGGCAGCTATCTGTACACATCAGCAACGGCGTTACCTCTATATTGGAACAGCTGGGAAAAATTGGACCGTTTTCTATAGACTTTATAGTTATTTGTATGGACACATCTAAAGTCAAATGCATTCAATGGACCAAACAAATCCTTACACAATGCGACTCTGACCTGAGGCCTGGAAGAACCGTTCTTGTCAACGGAAGTGGTTTACCAACTCTAGAGATGGCAATGCCATTTGATCAAATCACCACAATCAAAAGAGAATACAAACTTCATTTACTAAACGGAAATTTACTTATTAAATCTGATATTATGCACACAGCACGAAAGTTGCATATCATTATCGAAACTGTGATGGGACTGAAAACAGGATTACCTTACACGTTAAATTAATCATCTCAAAACTTGAACTCGAGAAAAACATTTATTTATAAACCATAATAATGTGTACCTACCTGAAAACTTAATTTTCCCAAATCTACAATGGGCAGGCCATGTGGAAAGGACGCTAAAATGAGCGCAAGTAAGTGCCCCATGGGAAGTAACACGGAGGCAGACCATGGAATAGGTGAGCTGAATGGAAGAAGGGCAGGATGGGAAGGACAAGACTGCAGCATTTGTGGAGCAGGCCAATTTCCACCCTGGACTGCAGAACCGTGATGAGAATAATATCAGCTTAAAATGGTTGCCATCCATCCAACATATCTTCAGATGTTTTGAACCAATTTTCTGGACGCTTGGGGAGCATACATTAATTACGTGAGCAGTTTTTTCTTCCAATCTAGACCCCCCCCCCTTGGTGAGATAAATTCGTATATTATTTTTAAGTAACGTGAGATTTTGCTGGACCCTCCTCCCCCCTTTTGAGCTCACGTAATTAATATATGCCCCATATGCATCAGTGATCTTCCTCTCGTACTTTCCGTCTTCTCCAAGTTAAAATTTTTCACTTTGACGAATAATATCTTATGTTACACCTTGCAATTGATGTATAATTAATTATTCCTACCATTAGTGAAGCTTTATGAATAAACTAGTGCCAGCGCAAACTTGCATAGACGTTCTTCTTATTCCCTCTCATGCCTCTTATTTGGAAACGAAAAAGACAGAACTAGAATGGTGATATCACATACGATCTCTCGCTGGGACTAGTATACTTATTGTGGCAATAAAAGATATTTTAAATAAATAGTTTTTTGAGTAAATAGCCTTTTTAAGTATTAAGAATTTATGTTTTACTAATGGATTTATTTGGATGACATGAGGTTACCACCTCTACCCTGACTACCCAATGAACTATCCTCTGGGTATGCCCGGACTTCACTCCTTCTCAGAAGAGAGGGGTGCGCCGCCACCCGCTTATTCAGACTATGCGGGACTATTTTGGAGCATGTAAGTCTCTATGTTCCTAACGACCATCTTAGACAGCGTCATCATAGATTATTCTATCTTCCTGCCTGTAGGACCAACCTACCAATGGTTTTCCTGGTGAGGAGAGAAGTATATTGCCTTTGAATCAAATCTCTTCCGAAATCGATATATTTTGCATCAGCGAGGGGAGATTCCAGAGTGAAATCCTATTGAATCTTGAAAGAATCTCTAATTGACATTTTTTTTAATTTGCATATCATAATTTCTATAACTTCATTTCATGCTAAATTAAAATTTTAATGTCACAACTTCCTAGTACTTAAGATTATATTTACTGTACACTCTAGAACAGTGGTCTTCAATCTTTTTGAGCCAGCGTACCCCTTGACCAGGGATGTGATTCCCAAAAAAAATGTTTCCCTAGATTTCAGTGGCACTACCTTGTGTCAGGGGGGGGGGGGCGCATACCATGTATCCGTATGAAGCCGCCTACACTGCAGAAAGAAATGAGCATAGTGCGCGTATAGTCATTAAGGCGAATCTGAAGGTTTTTTTCTAAAAAATATATGATAATATTTTTTTTTTTAAATAATATTTTTTATATTTTCTGAAAAATATTCAAATTATTAAAAATATCATAAATATTCATATATGGTCAGTTCGATCGAAAATTTACCATAATTTGAAAGTATGTACTTTACCACTGAATTATAAACGGAATTCCTAATGAAAATCACTTTGCAAAATAAAAATCAAACGCAATCACTGAAATTTTCCCCATTTATCTTTTTAGGTAGTGCTGTAGAAATGAGATCCCTGAGGCGAATGTGTGGTAAAACCATGTACGATCGTGAGAGAAACGTGAATATCCGCAAAGAATGCAAGGCTGATGTAAGCGGGATGTGTAAGATTAAGAAAGGGACTCTCCGATGGTTTGGGCATGTAGAGCGAATGAACGAGGAAAGGAGTGTAAGGAGAATATATGATGTGAATGGTAGAAGAAGTCGCGGACGCCCGAGGAAGACATGGCACGACCAAGTGAATCAGATACTTGAGTCAGGCCATGTGAAGAGTCGGAATTATAGAAGAGCATGTATGAGACGATGTATGAATGTGAACGAGGCAAAGAGTGTGTGCCAAGATCGAGTTGTGTGGCGGTCCGTCCTCTCTGCCTACCCCTGCGGAGAAACGGCGTGATGGTTAGTTAGTTAGTTATCTTTTTAGGTACATAATATCATTTTCAGTTGTCAGTGTTTTTAAAACAACATTGCTTGAATGCAAGTACAAAAAGAATATTTAAGATTCATGGGAATTCAAAAAAAAAATGCGACTAGCAATACCAGTAATATTGTCATATGTATATATTTTTTTCAAATTTCGAAATTTCCCTTGATTTTGTGCTGATTTCCCTTTTCCCTAAAAAATATTTTTCTTCCCTAGATCTAGGGAAATTTCCCTAGACATCACATCAGTGCCCTTGACTCTTACTACAAATTTGTTTTTCCCCGTACCCTCTATCTATTTTTTGTACACCGTGTAATGAAAGTGGTGTTTCATTTGTAATTTTTAATAATTTCTTTATTATGTACATGATTTTAATAATCAAGTCACACAAACACAATTTACACAATTTTATACAGAGTGTAACACGACTTTTGGCATTTTTAACCAGTGATTCTACATGCGTGTCACATTATTGCGTACCCCCAATTTCGCACACATACCACAGGTTGAAAACCACTGCTCTAGAATATAATTATGAAATAATAACTCTTACACCAAGCCCAAGAGCTAGCTCTCTTGATTGTCGTAGAAATCCATTCAAATATGTAACTATTTTTTGTTTTTTTACATTATATTTTAATACTGTGACAATGTCATAAATTAAAGAATAAAAAATAAAAATATATATTATTTTTATGCAAATATTATAGGTATGTAATTTCTTATGTGTATTTATTAATTTAATTTGAATTTGTAGTGTATAAGAAATTTAATAAAAAAATAATTATTATTCTCATCTTCTCGGTTTTATGATATTTCCTGTGTTTGTTTGTATTCAGCCATTGAGAGATTAGCCGCTGCAATATCAAGAATTACAATTATTACTTAAAGGGATATTATACCCGTGGAGAAATCTGTAAGCTGTCAAAATTAGTTTTTTTTCACATCGCTAGATGGCGGTAGGAGTGTCTTCCCGAATTTTAAAAGATCAACATTATACTTGCGTTATAAACAGAAGAGCACAGTATTTTTAAATGTCAAAGTAAAAAACAAACTAATAACAAAGTGTGGTTTATTTATGGAACTTATTGTGTTAGTAGAATATTTAGTATGATCCTTTTTATAAATGTTTCATCATTTGCTTGTTCATGGTCCTTTCCCATATACTTCCATTATAAACACATATTGCGTTATGAACAGACAAGCACAGTATTTTAAAAATATATCGAAGTAAAAAAACAAACTAATAGCAAAGTGTGGTTTGTTTATGGAACTTATTATGTTGGTAGAATACTTAGCATGATCCTTTTTTATAAATGTTTCATCATTTGCTTGTTCATGGTCCTTTCCCACAGGCTTCCATTATAAACGGCGATTGGAATCTCGTGGTTCACATTTGGAGTCGATTTTTTTTTTCTTTACTTCTAAATATTCAGTAGTTTATTGTTTTTTAAACAATATTAAATTTTCTAGAATTCATCATTATTATTACTATCCCCAAATTATTTGGAAACGTATATTGCATAGAATATATACATTAATAACATCATTAATAATATTGACTACCAGAAATAAAAGAAAGATTCTTTTTTATTTATATATTTATTAAATTTTTCTGTGTTATTTAGTAAACTAAACAATAATCTTTTTTAACATGGCAGTAGTTGTCGTGCAAGGCTGCAGAAAACCATGACAAAACTGCAGCGACACTCACTCTATTTTAATAAAAATCATTTATTCCAGAACTAGAGAGTTCCCGGCAGAGCTCGCTATTATATACATATAGAAACCATCGCGGGCATGCACACATAAAATCACCAAAGTGTCATCGCAATCGGATGAACGGTTAGCAACGCATATTTTCATGATGCCAGAACTCACTATATATATAGAAATCATCGCGGGCATGCACACAACAACTTACCAAAGTTTCCTCGAAATCGGATGAACGGTTCATTAACGCATTTTCATGACGCCAGAGCTCGCTATTATATATAGAAACCATCGCGGGCATGCACATATAAAATCCCCAAAGTGTCATTGCAATCAGATGAACGGTTAGCAACGCATAATTTCATGATGCCAGAAATCACTACATATACATATAGAAAACATCGCGGGCATGCACACAACAACTCACCAAAGTTTCCTCGCAATCGGATGAACGGTTTAGTAAAGCATTTTCATGATGCCAGAGCTCGCTATTATAAATAGAAACCATCGCGGGCATGCACACATAAATTCCGCAAAGCATCATCGCAATCGGATGAACAGTTAGCAACGCATAATTTCATGATGCCAGAACAATCGGATGTAGTGCAATGCAATACATTCCGTATTACGAAATAGTACAAAAATGGACAAAATAACAATGCATTCATATATTAGTTTCAATATCCCGTAATAGATTTTTCTTGCATTTCTTAATTTTTTCTGTTCGAATTAGTGTCGCTGCTTTTCGTTTTTTCTCCAAGGCGGTTATAATATATTGTGGGTCACGAATGGGCATAGATCTTTTAAATCTTGGATCTATAATTTCTGGTAATAAACAATCCATAAAGAAAGTACTTAATCTGCTTTCCATTTTTTCTCCCCAAAATTTGTCGTCCCTTTTTATTAATTCTATTTTTAATGGAATTGCTTCACCAAACCAGACGGCAAATATACATACAGTCTTATTGGAAATGTGAAGTTGACCCTGTACTTGATAATACCAGTTGTGATTTGTATTTGTAAAAAATTTTTTTTGTTTTTTATCTTGCTTCCAGAACGTTATTTTTTTTTTTGCTATTGCTTCTTCAAATAGCATCCCACTAGCAGAAATCGGACATTTAATTTCTAATATTGTACTGTCATTTACCAAACCATCTGGGGTGGCTCCTAAGAATGGGAAAATGTCATCAATAAATAATCCACAGTCATCGACGACAATATTTTCTTGAATGCAAAGTTGCCTTTTTGCAACTTGCTCATGGTCCCTACCGTATTGAATAGATTTTATATTATCTAGAGAGCGGCCGTATAATATTGTTTTTACTAAATTAGCACAACTTATGGATTGACTTCGTTTACAGATATTACCAAATAAAGAAGCTGTTAACATGTTTCTTCTGCGTTCCAGCCACTCTCCGCTATCTGACTGTAAGACAGTTCGTCTTTCGACTGCCTTCTTTTCACTTTGTGAAATGTCGAGTAGCTTTAAGAATTCTGCCTTAGCACATTCATATGCATCTTGTTCCATATCCGTTTTTTCACACAATTCGCCATAATGGTTATCAGGTGCTCTTGATTTTGTAAGTAAATTTTTCCCTTGTTTTTTTCTTAAAGATCTTTTATCGTTCGTTTTAGAAGCCATTCTTCTTTTTGTTCTTTTCAATTCTAACCGTTTTAAAAAATTACTAGGACTCCTGTTGAAAATCTGCTTATGTAAAGAATAATAAGGTCGCTTGGAATTGAAAGAAACTACTGCAGCTGCACAACGACCCATATAGGACTGTTTAAAAGAATAATTAATTCTTTTTCCGCCAATAAATTTTGCAATAACTCCATTAAAACTCTCAACAATATTACTGTCTAAACAATATACTAGACTTCGGGCATTACTGACAAGTCGAGAATTAGCATCCATAATTTTTGAAAATATAATATTGCTTTGTAACTGTGGAACGTGATTGTAGTCTAATATTTTATTCGGATCAAGTTTAAATTTGCAGAAGTATGGTAAACAATCTTTATGTTCACCGAAAACATGTTTGGGTCCATTTAATAAATCTTTCCTTAAATCGATAATTTTTTGGTCCAAAGTACTATTTGATTGCATCCTGTAATTTGCAGCTCCGACTACCGCCTTCCTAAGACGAAGTTTGTTGGTTGAAATAATTTTTCTAAACTCCAAAGGAAAGCCGGTATCTTTTGTAATTTTTTCAATTTGATTGCTGTAGTTTCGAATTAAGTGGTTAGAGCATTCAATTTTCTGTACTGTAATATTAGGATACGGGTGACTGTTTCTAATTCTGGCATAAGTACTGGAGTCTCCATCGGCAATGAGGGTTGAATATATAAGACCGTACATACTCATCGATTGTTGGAAGCCGTCTAAAATTGCTTCAGCTTCCATTCCGCTTGAAGAACCAACATAATTTTTAAAGCACATGTGCTCGGGTATAGGAATTTTCAAATTTATAGCTCTTGCGCAGGTTGTACAGTACTTGTTTTTAACTGCCATGTAAATAATTTTTTTTGTGCGGTAACCGATAATCGTAGCAGCTCCTGAGAGGGCAGAATAGTTGGTTTTATAAGATCGCTTGGACCAACACGCATCAGCTACTACAGTGATCATCGGCGTCCCGTTTTCGTCAACATTGCCGCTTTGAATAGCCAGTTTTTTTTCTTCGTCAGCTGCCGCAGCCATACTGGTAAATTTGGTTTTCTCCCACCATTCACAAACCTTCTTATGGCATTTTCCATATCCAACAATAGATAAGGACGGAACTTCAAGGGTAGCACATAGCTCTTCCATGCCCGAATAACCCGATCCTATGCTCATTAATCCCGATACAAAAGATTCGTTGATGCCAATGCCTTCTTGTAGGCTTTCGGACGTTTTTAGTTTAAAAGTTTTACCACATAGCACGCATTTTAAATTAAAAGTAGAGTTCAAACCATTTCTATTTTCGGAGTTAATTCGCAAATGCTTTAAATTGCAGTTAAAAAGGGAATCATGTTGACTTATACATTGGAGTTGTTTAAAAAAATAATCAAATTGTACTACTCTCCGCCCTTCTACGCAAATATCATCGCTTTCTTCTATCGCCTCTTCAATAATAAGCTCCTGCTCCGATTCTTCACAGCTCCATCCTTGGTCTTCGGTCACAGGTAATTTGGCCAAAGAATTGCTGTTTTTTTGCTCCTAAACAATGTAGAAATAAAAAACTGATTACCATGTTATTCAATCTGATTTTGAGATTATTAGTATAAATTTTGGTAAAATACGAACCTACTATCACGATGTTGGGAACACGTGTCATCAAAATCATAAAAAGGCAAAAAAATTCTCGCCCTTCGACAATATATTTTATAAGGGCTGACGCAGGTGCATGAAAAAAGTGTTCCGATATGTTATGGTTATGAATATACGTAAATAGGTTATGATAAATCGTCTTTTCAAACTTTGACACCTCATATCACAGAACAAGTTAAGTGAAGTTAGAACCCTATCCCAATGAGGTGACAAATAGTAAATGCGAGATATTTGAAGTGCAATAAGTATAAAAGTACCTTTTCGACAGTAGTGGCTGATGTACCAATAAGAATATCCTCGTGCTCTAAATCTTCCAAGTTTGGTCCTCTGTGTGCAATATTTACGGTAGGCTCATTTGGTTCTATCGTATGTTGCTGTATTTTTTCCTAAATAAAAAAGCAAAAAAAAAACATTAAGGAATAAAGATTAAAAATCCCCCCCCCCCCCCTCCCGGGACTCCAACGCACTCAAATTCATTCGTTACTTGAAGCATACCTTGTTTGGAGTATTTTTTCCGGCTGCCATAGATAAATCATGTTTTGATCTACGAAGAGAAAAATAATATTATTATTTGGAACTTTACAACACAACACATATATTCTTCCATCTGGAAAATCATTACTTCTGGTGTGCCTCAGGGGTCCATTTTGGGTCCTTTGCTTTTCTCTATCTATATAAATGATATTACGACATGTTTTCACAACGCTCAAATTTTACTATTTGCCGACGATATGAAGATATACCTTCCTATAAGCTCCCATGACTGTTCTGTGCGTTTACAAGAAGATCTTGACCGACTGACGGATTACTGTCTCAGAAATAAGCTTTTTATCAATATTTCCAAATGTTGCAAAGTCACATTCACACGTAACCATATAAAAATACTGCATGAATACACCATTTCTGGATCGCTGTTAACAAATAAAGATTATATACGTGACCTCGGGGTTATTTTGGACTCTAAACTTACCTTTGATAAACACGTTGATAATATTGTCACCAAAGCAACAAAGAGTCTAGGCTTTGTACTGAGAACATGCAAATTTTTCAAAAACACTAAGATTTACAATTACAATTCACATGTTCGTCCTCACCTGGAATACTGTTCACAGGTTTGGAACTCGCGCTATATTGTTTATTTTAACAGGTTAGAAAGAGTTCAGAAGCGATTTCTCAAATTCCTCAATTTTAAATCATTCAACATATACAATTCTTACGACGAAATCGAGAAACATTTTCGAATCTCGAAACTGCTCGTTAGGAGGCTTGTCGCTGATCAGATGCTCCTGTACAAAATTATTAACTCAAAAGTTGACTGCCCGGAGCTGCTAAATAAAATAAATTTCCACACGCCGACTCGATATAGCAGACAAAATACCCTTTTCTACATTGATAGATGCAACACTAATTCCAACCAAAATGATTTTTAAATTGCTGCTTAGTTCTGTTTTTATTTTTTCTGTTTTCTTAAATTTTCTAGTTTACATTCAGATACTTTTATGTTTCTAAATACCTATCTGTGAACATTAATAATTGGTCTGTTTTTTTGCCATCCTCTTATGTATATTTTATTACTAAGACTGTTTATGTTCCTTAAATAAATAAATATAGAATATCTTTGATTTGACAATGTGTGAATGATTACGTGTACGCAGAAAGGCGATATTTTTGTTAATTTCCTTTCAAAGTTTTTTTTGTCCGTTTCTCCAACACCATTTACACATTATTGACTTCATTTGAAATTTTAGATTAAAATATATAAACGGCAATAAACTTTTTATACATGATCCTTATACTAATCCTATCCTCAGAGCACGTGTTCCACTCCTAACAAACAGTGCCCCCTGGTGTACCGGTCTCACCGGGACAGGAGTGCTTCTGGCTGGGGTGGTATAATCGTATCGTATCGTATCGTATGATCCTTATACTGATAATAATGTAACTAATTTCTACTAAGTAAAAAAAGTAAAACAAAAAAAAAAACTAAGTAAAAAAACATCCCATTAATTAAGAAATGTATTGCCATGGCCAATCAGAACTCAAGAAATTAAAACCAAAATTTTGTATTTTTACATAATTCTACCCCATAACTCCCCTTTAGCAATGTAGGGTAGTTATTGTATTAATTACCAAACACTGTGTACATAAAAACCGATTACACTCTCAGATTAGCGTTGATTTGTACAAACACAGTTATAATATATGTGGCTTGACGTATTTCAGCCTATTGCTCGCCATATATTCCAATAAGGAATGTACGGCGAGCGATATGCCGAAATACCCCACGCCACGTATATTGTAGCTATGTGTGTGTACACAGCTTAAAGACAATGAATTCTCACACATACTTGCAAAACGTGCACCTGCCACATGAAGTTTGTGCTAACGGTTTCGGAATTGGAATGCATACGCAAGTTAAATGTTATATTTTAAGTGTCTGGAACAAAATGGCAGTTGAAAAAATACAGTTTGTCAAAATTTACACCAAAAAAGAGAATTTTCGAGTACTTACTGTTTTTGTAGCTTCCTGAGATTATTGCAGTGCTTCAAGTGATTGGGTATTCTATTTTTAGAGCCATTAACAATGCGTTTTGATGGCATTTTTTAAATATATACGCTAACAAACAAGGAGCGTATAGTTTCGTTACTTGCCGACGGGAGATTCTAGCCCGGAATGAATGACGAGCTGTGAAATGTGTTAGAATTTCGTAAAAAAGGAAGTATTTATTTAATTGTTAAATCCACAGATATCATAACGAGAATAAGAGGCCGTACTTTTATAGATGTATGTATTATGTATATATTTTAAATTAAAAATATTGTATAAAATCATTATTAAGGCGATAAACATAGACTGAAGTTTTAAAAGCGGGTTGTATGGTGTATCAATGTTTTTATTTTTCATGGTCGAATGCCTACATCAATTACAAAAAAAAATAAGCAGATTGAAAAATAAAAGTCCATTATTTGGTAACAAAAAATATCAAGTCTGAGAATGACACACGAAAGGTAGTATTAAGCCGTTTTAGAGAGCCGTTTTTCAGCAAATTACAATTCTGCCCCTATAATATGCTCTTAAGTACTAAAAAAATATTGTATTCATACTCCCGATTGCACCTGCTAACCTCTCGGTGGCACCTTTAACGGTCTATCCATCGGAACTCCGGGACTAACGGGACATAAAGTTAATAATTTAAATAAAAGTCAACAAGTAATTGATTTTCACTTGGTTTATTTGTGTATCGGAATAAATTATAATACATTATTAACCTACTTCAATTATAACATCACATGTATGCTTATATAGCATCCTACACTTAGTCTAATCGTCAGTTGTTATAGCTGATTCCGTATTCTCTACCTATCTCCATATAACCTGCCATTTCCCATGTCCTTCCATTCATTTGCGTAAGTATGTTATGCCAACACATTCATCATTACAGTAAACATAATATTACACTTCTATGTGGTAATTTTCTGTTATAATCTAACCCAAGTTAATATTTTAAAATGTCGTAAGAATGGTCTTACGTTATCCAGTAGTTTTTCAGCAAATAAATCTCCAAATGGATGTGTAAATAAAGAAGGGAAACTGCTGGGATTAAAATACCTTACCATCCCGTTTGAAAGTGTCACTAATTTAAACTAAGTCGTATACCGAGATATTAAAATATAAGTAACCTAAATGAGTACATAAATAAAGCGTGAAGCCTTTGAGTTATCCCTGTGTGCGCCACACAATCCCATTATTGGTTCCGTTGGCAGAAAGAGGTTAACTGAGCCACATTACAATATTGATATGTTTACAGAGGAGTGGAGTGTGCAGCCATATTCTCCATCCCATCAATACTTCACTTCCCCTATTTTCATTCACCTCAAAGGTTTGGAGACATTGTGCTTGTCGTAAGGAAATTCTAACAACTATTTCTGTAAGTGCAAATTCAAATTGTAAGATTAAAATGTGAGTTGGTTTATTGGCACAATTGTTTTTAAAAAAAAAAATTATCTTATCTGCAAATTTACATAATATGTAGAAAGAAAGCAATAAATGGTGTTAAATTTTTTTATCAGCGACACAAATTATATTAATATTACATAAAACACATACGATATTATCTAAAATATTGATAAATCATACTTATACAAAAGAAATCACAGAAAAGAATAATTATTATCCACGGCCTCTTAAATGGTCAATAAATGGAAAGATTTCCTAAACTGACTTATATTAAAATTCTGTTAAACTGAAACACATACATTATATTATTAGGGTAGAAAAATAAGCATTCACGCGCCACAGACAAAATCTACTTTAAGACTGTATTTACTTATTAGGCAGTTTCTACATCTTTACACCTTCACTGGTTACTTTCTTTGTTTTAAGTAATTTCAAAAGAAGTATGAGCAGCGGAGATATCAGCATAAATCAACAAGAGTTTTAACATCTTCAATTTCTCCATCTTTTCATTAACCTTTACTTCTCTTGTACAAGTTGGGAAAGGAGTCCAAAAGTAGACTTTGTCGGAGCTAGACAAGTTTTATGGAAGAAAAATAAATATTGAAGTTTCCACATTCTCCATCAGGTAAACATTTAAAACAGTTTACAGAACAAACTGCAAATAATAAGGAGATGCAAATAACAGAACGGTAGCCAGTGAGATATTATTTAAAAATGTGATATATATGTATTAAATAATAAACAGGAACTTCGTTCTCACAATGGGGGTACAAAACTTGAAATATCTTTCAATTTTTCATAATAAAATTAATCCCGTAATAGCCATACATATTTTTAAAAACTACATAATGTCAAGTATTATAAATAATAATAACGAGAAACATTCTTTTTTAAAATTATTTTAGCTTTGTGACAATACATCTGTAAAATCCAAAATTGTACCCCACTTTTATATTCTAAATAATCATTTATTTATAATATATACATTGTTTAGATATTTTTTTGAAAAGATCCAACTAGAGATGAATATGAAGGTGGAAATAATCACACGCAGGAATGATAATAAACATTAATCAATAAGAAATAACGTATTTGATTAACAAAAATCTACAAATGAATAACTTTTACACATGTGCGATTTAAAACCAATTTTTTTTTTTTTCATACAAAAAAAGAAATTATCTTGATGCTTTTAACATATTTTTAAAGATTATAATAATATATTAAATTACATTTAGGTATATATTTTGAAAAAATGTCTCTTTATGCACTAAATTAAAAAAATTATATTCAATAATAATTAGGTAAGAAAAACAAATTTCTCGTAATATTAATAAAAACTTTCAATTAAAGCAAAATATTCGACAAAGTATGTTATAATTTCCAATTGATTTTAATATGAAAATATCACTATTCTTGAGATTCTTTCATAGACATTCACTCGAGTAATTTTAATAAAATTGAATAACAGGAAAAAAATTGTGATATGGTATAAATATCCAGTTACTATGTACTAGAATTTACAATTCTCTAATACTGTTTCAGACGGATCCTATTTCCTAGAATATTAACTAAGTATTCTAAATATGTAATAGTAGTTGTGGGAATATTATACTAGTCTCATAATTAACCTTACGTAAATACGAATTATATAAATGGCTAAGTCTACACCGTAAAAAAATAATGAAAAGAAATAAAATATGCACCACTCGTAAGTCAGAGAGCTCCTCTCCACACGTTTATCAGTTGCCCGCTATATTACCTATTTCTGTTGACTTCCGAGTCGCCAACTGGAACAATTAAACAAACAATAAATATTACACAGTGCACAAGGTGGGAACAGTGAAAAACTTACAGTTTAACTATACCGGCGTCAAAAATCTGAATTAATATCGCATGTGACTAGTTCCAATTTGATTTAAAATTGTGGCGTTTACATACTACACTTATGCACGGCAAAAGCCAGTACACTTTGGCGCTTGCGATTTCAATCACCTACTACCAGTATTTATTGAACAAGTAGGCTAGCACATATTGAAGGATCACAATATGGATCACAGAATTTTTAGATTCAAATATCGATTGATTTTAATTCGGAATACCGGATCGTGATAAATATTGTATGTGTAGCCTAGGCCTCAATATTTATCCGGTCTTTCACGATACGGAATTCAGGAATCTAGACATCTGCGATAAATATTGTGATCCGCCAATACGCTCAATTCAATAGGCCACTTGCATGAATATCATAACGACTTGGAAAAAATCATGTGGATAGATTTTTTTACTAAGATTACGAAAATGTTTTTGATAAAGATGGCAGTGTTTTTACAGATGTTACGAAGAGAACCCCGTACAATTTATTGCTATTCGTGTGGAAAACGTTTTTTAAATGATTTTCTGCTATGTAATTATTGTTTTTTCGCACCCATAAAATTATGTCCCGTCTTTCCGGTTTATAAAAAATGGTCTGATTTTTCGGATTGAAATTTTCAAAAAATCGCCAGGGTTTCAAAAATACGATTAAAAAAAAAAACCAGAATGTCTTAGAATATTTGCCTAAACTGGAATTTTTTTTTTTAAATGTGATGCAAGTGTGGCCTATTCCATAAATATCACAATCTTATCTTATATGTATAAAAAAATCAATATTTGTTTGTTTGTGTTTGTTCATATGTTATGCGCTGCCATACCGTTCATCCGATTGCAATGAAACTTGTGTGATTTGTTGTACGCAAACCTGCGAAGGTTATAGGCTATATATAATGTTAAGCTCTGGCGTTATGAAATTTGTATTTTTTGTTCATAAATGAAAATGAGTTTATCTATCTATACATATAAAAATCAAAATATGTTTGTTTCTGGGTTTGTATGGGGCCTATACATTGCTAAACCATTCTTCCGATTGTGATGAAACTTTGGAGATTTGATGTGTGCATGCCCGCGATGGTTTCTGTATACAATAGTGAGCACTGGCATCATGAAATTACGCATTGCTAAACCGTTCATCCGATTGCGATGAAACTTTGGGGATTTGATGTGCATATGCCCGCGATGCTTTCTGTATACAATAGTGAACTCTGGCATCATGAAATTAAGCATTGCTAAACCGTTCATCCGATTGCGATGAAACTTTGGTGAGTTGTTGTGAGCATGTCAACGAAGGTTTCTATACATATATACTGGTGAGCTCTGGCATTATGAAATTTGTATAAAAAATTTGCAACTAAAATTGTACCTTTAAGTTCACTCAGAGTCCAAGTCCACCACCTCCTGCGTGACCTTGGGGGGCCCCTTGGGCGGGCGGCCCCGCTGCGGCATGGCAGCCCCCGGGCCCCCGAGCAGCAGGGCCCTCTGCTGCTGCTGCAGCGCCGCCATGTCGATCATGTCCCGGCTGCCCAGGCCCCCCGCGTAATACTTCATGTTGGCTTGCAACTGGAGAACCAGGCAAAAATTACAATTAGGTTTACAGGCGATTAAAGTCGAGAATACATGTCCAATTTTTTCATGCAATGGTCGGTTCCGATAGTCTGATCTGACTATCGGAAGACGTTCATCGGAAATCAAAGCAAATTAGAGTTAATTGAACCAGAAGCACAGACAACCAACATTGATATTTTTGATAGCTGACCACATTTTGATCAAATGGGAAGATAATAGGCATTTAACAGGGACTGTTAAAATTCAAATGACTACCAATTATAAAACTTGTGACCAGGGACTGTTAAAATTCAAATGACTACCAATTATAAAACTTGTGACCCACAAAACGTTTCAAACTATCGACCGATATCTGCAATATCGAATATAGCAAAAATGTTTGAAAAGATTGTAAAAAAATGAATTGGAGGAGGAGGAGGAATGGTGAGCAATAAAACATTACACTTCTATCAATTCTGATTCATAAAAACAAAAATTACACAAGACGCAACAGCAAATGTAACATAATTTATATACTCGGCACTTGATGAAGAAAATAAATGCGCAGGAATATTCATAGATCTAAGAAAAGCATCCGATAGTATCTCAACATAAAGCTTATGAAAAAACTGATATCCAATCTCATCAACGATAAAGCCATCATCCAATGGACAGAAAGTACTTGAATAATCGTCTACAATTTGTTAAAATAAATGACAAAACTAGCAACTAAGAAACATCATATTTTGGTATCCCACAGGGCTCCATGCTGGGACCAATATTGTTCATTTTGTATGTAAATGACATATTTATTCAACCATTAGATGGGCAAATTATCTCTTATTTGATGATCATCAAGTGTGAAGGAGTGTGTGACTTATAATATAAAAGGTAACAACTTAGTCTCGACACAGGTACACCCTAGTGAGACAGGCATATACATAAAACCATTGTAAATATATTATATTATAGATAAATAAATAAAAAAAAATAAAAAAAATGTGTAGCAACTCACGGCTTGCTGCTGCTGCAGACGCTGAAGTTGCATCTGCTGCTGTTGTTGCCAGGACTGTTGGTACAGGGGGGCCGCCCTCAGCCCCGCTCCTCCGGGTAGAATCCCCGCACCTGCCACACCCATAGCCGCTGCAGAAACCAAGGAAAATTATGTTATTACTTTATTTATGTAACATCTTAGAAAAAAATTGTGTTTAGAGTCATCAGCCCATAAACAAAGAGTTATTTTTTAATGATCTTAATACCTCGTGATGATAAAAATCAACAGCATTCATTTTATTTAAGTATATAATCCAGGCACCAAGTCCAATACTTACATACACAAATGTTTAGTAATTAATTATATTAAATTAAGTAATAAAGTAAATGATTAACCACTCGGATCTATAAGCTTGTTTTGTAAGGAGGAGGAAGCTCCCAAATACTCCCTATTGATCGGAGTCAGTGGGATTAGGATGCCTGGCTATTCTGACCTGGCTACTAAATAAGGCTAAAGCCAAGTCATGCAAAGTTTAAATTATGGAAGGTGGTCTTTTACCAGGTCGGTACTGAGAATATCTTTTACTCTGCTGACAATTCAATCCAGATTAACAAAGTGGTTATTTATTTTCAGTGCCAGAATCTATCAAATTAGCACTTTACTCTAACAAGCAATGGGAAGCTAAATTTGAAATCTTAGAAAAATACAAACCTGGGTTCATTCCCATCATCCCTTGCGGCATCCCTTGTGGCATCCCTTGGGTCATCATTGGATTCTGCGGATACTTGTATCCTCCCATCATGCCCTGCGTCGCCAACATTGATGTCATCTTCTGCATCAGCTGCACGAGGAAAGAGGAAGGATATCATTTAATCACACTGAACAATGATCACCTAGTTGCATTTACAAAGACACATGCTGCGATATAATGTAATATTATTGCATGATTGGCATTCCATTCACATCTACAGTAATACAAACAAATGGTAATATTTATAGACTTACGCCATAATCATAGGTCGGGTACATTTGTTGCGTTAGCTTAGGACAAAACAATCACAGTTAGTTTAATGTAACATGATTTTATCTCCTAGAGGGTTATGTTTATCCTGTATGTATATTGATTTAATAACTAACTAGCTTTGTATTTCAAATATTTTGTCTTTATAGCCAAGGGTTTTGAATAAGTTTAATGTAACATGATTTTATCTGCTAGAGTGTTTTGTTTATCTTGTATATTGATTTAATAACTAATTAGCTTTGTATTTCAAGTATTTTGTCTTTATAGCCAAGGGTTTTGAAAAAGTTTAATGTAACATGATTTTATCCGCTAGAGGGTTTTGTTTATCCTGTATGTATATTGATTTAATAACTAACTAGCTTTGTATTTCAAGTATTTTGTCTTTATGGCCAAGGGTTTTGAAAAAGTTTAATGTAACATGATTTTATCTGCTAGAGTGTTTTGTTTATCTTGTATATTGATTTAATAACTAATTAGCTTTGTATTTCAAGTATTTTGTCTTTATAGCCAAGGGTTTTGAAAAACTTTAATGTAACATGATTTTATCCGCTAGAGGGTTTTGTTTATCCTGTATGTATATTGATTTAATAACTAACTAGCTTTGTATTTCAAGTATTTTGTCTTCATAGCCAAGGGTTTTGAATAAGTTTAATGCAACATGATTTTATCTGCTAGAGTGTTTTGTTTATCCTGTATATTGATTTAATAACTAACTTTTTTTTTTTTTTTTTTATTTTATTTAGTAACAATACATTTATTATATTTTACATTTTTATAGGAAACATGTTAGGTATAAAAAATAAGAAAATATATTCGTAGTCCTCCTCACTAGGAGATCCTGTGCTGACCTACCTTTGTATTTTAAGTATTTTGTCTTAGCCAAGGGTTTTGAACAAGGAATGGGGGCTTTTATAATTCCACAACAACGGCACATGGCGTTCAATTTCTTTAACACATGCGAGGGAGATGTATGGTAATGATTAAATTTTGTATGGAATGAATTCCCATCTTTTGATAGAGCTGCAGCAATAGTGTGATAAATATAATATTGAATAGTGAGTGAATTCCAAAAATTCAAAAACATCAAATTTCAATGTGCTGATTGTTTTGCTTTTGTTCTTAAACATATAATGCTGCTTCTCTTTCTTACACACTAAATCGTCACCTCATTTGGACAAGGTTCTAACTGCACATTGCTATGGTAAGGACTTTGACACCTAAGAACATGTGCTTAGATGTCAAAGTCCTTACCATTGTAAGGTGCAGTTAGAACTTTGTCCAAATGAGGTGACGAAATGTCAACAGTCGTAAATGAGACTAACAGTGAACGTATGTCTGCACCCCTCCAAAGGAAAAACACAATAATTATAATAGGTAAGGACTTTGACACCTAAGAACATGTGCTTAGATGTCAAAGTCCTTACCATTGTAAGGTGCAGTTAGAACTTTGTCCAAATGAGGTGACAAAATGTTAACAGTCGTAAATGAGACTAACAGTGAACGTATGTCTGCACCCCTCCAAAGGAAAAACACAATAATTACAATAAATCTCCCTCACACGTATGAAGAAAATGAAACGCAATTCCCGTAAGTAAGTGGTAAAGTAAGAAAATCACAAAAAATATAAATCTGTACACAACGCCATCTCTGATACTGACAAAAACAAAACACGGATAGTTGCGCATCGATAATGGCTTCATTGTGTAATTTTTAAGTTAATAAAAAAACTGAATTAATTCAGCTAATAAGTTGTCCTGGTCAGCTAGTATGTTATAAAAACGAGCAGTGAGGTTATGAAAACATTCTAGTTTTGACAATTCAACAGTGCTTGGTGGCGACGTGGGTCTTGAAATCAGTAGCAACCTGTGTGATAAGTTGTTTGCAACATGAGAATCGGATACTTGCATATCATTATATTACATGTGAACCGTATGTCCGGCTTTTATGGTAAGTGCATAATCATCACAAAAATGATCAAATCACAATTCTTTGAGACTAAGGAGTTGTTTAAAATAATTTAACAATTCAACAATTATTTCAATTATTATTTTCAAGTTAATTTTCACTTTCTGTGTAAGTTCTGTTATATAATTATAGGCCAATTGCTTCATAAAACTGAAATAATTACAGAACTTGAACAGAACATGAAAAATTTGAAGAATTGTAAAAGTTTTGTCAAGTGAGAAAAGTGTAATAGTATGGGAATTGATGTTTGCTCTACAGTGCAAAAAATATGTTTGTCAACACTCAATAGGTTACAGTGAAACCCTCCAAGAAGTTTTCCAAGGGACCGGAAAAACCAAACTTCTTAACCTCGCTCTCGCCGATAGGCCATATGTGGCCGCGGTAGGAATAAATCGCATCCAAAAAAAAAAAACTTTTTTGGATGCGATTTTGACCCTTATGCATAAAGAAATTGTATGAAGAACAAGGTCTGAATGGTTTGGGCCATTCTCGTTCTTGACCTAACAAAAAACCGCATAGCGCCTAGCCTCTCGGAATAAATTACAAAAATTATCTTTGGTTGACTTGGCGACCTCAGCGTCACTTCAACTGTCATTTTGGGTGTGTAAACTTTGAAAATGTAAATATTTTACATTTTCAAAGAAGTATTAATGTCATAACTTCCCCGAAAAACCCTTGGATTGTTTTTTTTCACGTAGGGTGTCTATTCAGGTTTGTGTAGAAATAAATAAAAACAGTTCGTTTTTCGTATAAATATATTTTTTTACAATTTGTTTCCGGAGTGCGAAAAAGCTAATTTCGCGCGGTTTTTTCTAAATACGCCCGGCTTTAGCCAGGTTAAGCCACGAAACTTCGAGAGGGTTTCACTGTATATCTAGGAACAAATAGAGGAGTCCTGAATGTAAAATAGTTTATCCGCTATGTAAGTGTTTTACATAGCTTTATTATAAAAATGCAAATTCAAAGTGAACTCTTGTAAAATTGATAGATTTGCAAATAAACTATTTTGGCTTGGGACCGTCGATGCGACATAATAATACTAATACTTGAAAGACTGTTTAATTTATTTCTTTTCAATTACTATATCTGGTGAAAAGGCTATAGAAATTTTATAACAGCTAAGGCATCATATTTATGCTAAGAATTATCTCAAAAAGTATGTAATTAATTATACAATGTTTACAGTCATTTTATTATTTATTACTTAATAAATATAAAATTATGTCCTGTGAAACCTTCTTAAAAGGTTGTTCAAGGGACCGGAGAATAAATGCCTTCTTATGTGGGTTTTACGATATGCACTTGTTATTTTAATTTTCAAGGAACTAAAAAAAAACTAGGAAGTCCCTTTGACTTCTTCAGCCGTACTCTCTCGGAACATCGCCTTGCACCGAAGTGGGAGGGATGGGTTCATACGTCCGTCACTCCTGGACACACTGACCTTCAGATTCCTAGCCACCCCTAAGACCCTTTTCCTTCCCAGAACTTCCTTTCCTAAAAAGACCCTCCACATAGCATCCCCAAAGATGACATAGGCCCTGAGGTGAATTATTTTCCTCGGGGCCTCCTGTGTGGAGCTAATGTAAAAAAACAATGATTTAAAATGAAATAACAGAACAAAACAATTTGTTTTAAATTGCACATTTCTTTTCAGAAATCCTGAAGAACTGTTTAAAAAGTGGAAGTTTAGATTGTCATGATAGATATCACCTATTATGTATACAGTTCCCACATAAGAAGTTTCATGTTTAACAAGGTCCCCTGAAGACAGATATTAAAAAATTATAGTTTTTTTAGTGTCAGAAAAAATCTTATAAGAGAGATTCACTGCAATAGATTCTAAGCTCGTTAAAGTTGGCAGATGACACAAGATAAATACACAGATGATAATGTAGATTATTAGACTTACTGCGGCATCTCCGTTGGTGTACATCTGCTGCAGGATGGTGGGGATCATGGTGGCGATCTGCTGGTCCGACAGCGAGGGGTAGTCCTGGCGCAGCACGGCGCTGAGAGCGTTCATCGTCATCT
Organism: Limnephilus lunatus; assembly: GCA_917563855.2. NCBI lineage: Eukaryota > Metazoa > Arthropoda > Insecta > Trichoptera > Limnephilidae > Limnephilus > Limnephilus lunatus. The sequence continues at coordinate 69,755,556 of OU830602.1, forward strand.
GCTGCTGCTGGTGCTGCTGCTGCAGACCCTGGAGCCAGTTGCTTCCTGCAATCACATCGGCAAGTCACGGGATCTTTAGATGAAACTCAATAAAAAGGATTGAATAACAGAATAGAACGGAAGTAAAGATTTGAGCAAACATTGAAAGGCTGAGAATGGACAGCGCAGTAACTGACCTCCGAGTGTGGGAGGAGGCTTGGTCTTCTCATTCTCATAGTCATCCCAGGCGGCCTTCCTCTCTTCTTCCGTCAGAGTTTCTTCTTCCTTGTTCTCCAACAGGGAGTCATGCTCGTGGAATTTGTAGATCTGAAACAATATTGATGTATATTTAGTTTTATTGCACTCCGTGTACATTTTTAAGAAAAGGAAACAATTTCCTTTCTTCCTGTCAAATGCTATCATGTCAACCAACTCATGTGAACTTTAGAAGGCCCCAAATTATTTAATTTTTTTTATTATTTTATAAACAAACAGTACATAAAGTGGATTGTAAACAGTTTACAAGGTTTTAGAAATTATTCCAAGGATCAGTACCAAAGACAAGTCTCTATCTATATCTACGTTCGGCAATTAGTTTTGGTGGCAGGCCGTACATATATGTCTTTCTTTTTAGCGAGCAGCATGACTGTCGACGTCACTCGTGCCCGTTCGAGCCTGCTCAGTCAGCGCGCTTGTGACTGCCCGTCATCATCCACAAGGAAAAATTAAGTGATTGTATCATGTTTTAAAATATCACGGCGAAACAGAAAGTAGCGTAGTGTTATTAAATCTCACTCGGACGTTGTACGTTTACATATGTGTTTTCTTCACAACAAAAAATTGCAGGCCAGATCTGGCCAGCGGGCCGCCAATTGCCGATATATATGAAAAGAAAAATATAATTTTCTTTAATTTAAAACAATGCCGATCTTGGCTCGTCATTGTGTATGTACCGTAGACTGTCACTGGATATGTGCCACAGTACCTAATTAACAGTCAACTCGATATTTTATAATCTATGGATAATTAAAAATATAGTCAAAATAATCTATGGCCATGATAAAGCAAATTGATAAGATTAATTTAAATAATTAAAAGTAATTACTATCGTGATGGTGATTAAGGAATCGACATTACAATTAATAACATTAAATGTCGTTTCTTTCCTTACAGTTATGTTTTGTTACTAGATACTTTTATTTATGTAAATCTTGTGAGATTAACAGAATAAACCTCCTCTTTCCTTACAGAGAAACTCAATTGTGTTTTAATTGATTTTGTCATCCAAATCATATCAATAGGAAAATCTCATTATATATATAATATAAAAGATGTATAATCTAAGTAATAATATAAGTGTTTGTGTGTGTCTGAACTGTATGTAGTGGAGTCGTGATTAAGTTACAAATAATGTCTTTCTAGTGATGTTGAGAATAGGCCACTTGCATCACATTTTAAAAAAAAAATTCGGTTTAGGCAAATATTCTAAGACATTCTGTTTTTTTTTTTTTTTTAATCGTATATTTGAAACCCTGGCGATTTTTTGAAAATTTCAATCCCAAAAATCAGACCATTTTTTATAAACCGGAAAGACGGGACATAATTTTATGGGTGCGAAATAAAGATAATTACATGGGCGAAAATCATTTTAAAAAAATAACGTTTTCCACACGAATAGCAATAAATTGTACGGGGTTCTCTTCGTAACATCTGTAAAAACACCGCCATCTTTATCAAAAAATCAGACCAAAGGATAAGTTCGCATAGAACTATAAATCTAGTCAACGTTAAACGCAAATTCAAAAATTTGCTGGAAATCAAAGTGTTGCCATATAAAAAAAAATTAATCAGTGTGGAGTTTTACAAAATTAAGGGAACATAATCGGAGACGGGACATTTTCATGTAGTGACGTCACGAGCTCAAATAATGGATTTATTTATTTAAAAATAAAAAAAACTATGTTTATAAAAATTTTTACTAACATTTTCGTAATCTTAGTCAAAAAATCTATCCACACGATTTTTTCCAAGTCGTTATGAAATCCATGCAAGTGGCCTATTATGTTACGTTTATTATTAGTTCAAATATCAGAGATTGAATGATTAATATATGATTTAAAAATAAAGACTGACTGATTAATACTGACTATTTTTTTTATTGAATCTGAGACCGACGCCGAAACTCAGTTTCGTTTTCGGCCGTAAAAACTAGTTTCGGACGGACACTAAAATCCATTTGATGAAACGGAAGTGGCGAATGTGGTATTACAAGAGGAGCTACTCGATGAGGAGCTGAAGGCGAAATTTAAGAAAGGCTATCAAACATTTTGGCTGCCGGCAGAAACACCCGAAAAATATCCAGAGCTGTGGGAAATTATAAGAAAACTTTTGATAGCGTTTCCATCGTCATAACTAGTCGAAAAAAGTTTTAGTGTCGTTACAAACCTATTAACAAAAAAAAAAGGAGCAGATTGAACATCAACATCAACACAGAAATGGGAGATTTTCCGGTTATTCCTTACAAAACTGAAGCCAAATATTGATAATTTGCTGTCAATCCGTCAAGTACACCCCTCCCATCAACATTATATTGGAGTTTTACCTACCATTAAAACTCTTATTATGTTGCCTTCCTTATCCAGAATATTCCTTAGTGAGAGATGACATCTCTGTTTCTATCCGATTTCGGTCTCTCTTCTCCTTTTACCGTGAAATTTTCAAATTTCGCGCGATTTTTTGTTCCTTGGTGATCGCAAATCACTGCTACCAACAGTTAGGCGCTCGCTAGCGTCTGACGCGACGCCATTTTCTTCAATTGTAGTCTCACCAGACAGGGGATGAGGAATATTCTGGATAAGGAAGGCAACATAATAAGAGTTTTAATGGTAGGTAAAACTCCAATATTATGTAGTGCCGTTCCTTATCCAGAATATTCCTTAGTGAGAATTGTCTGCTATCGTCTGGTGGCAGTGTTGATGCCAATTGTGATCATCTTCATAAAGAAGCGCCGGTTGGAGGTCTGCCCTCACAATGATCGCTTCTCCTTCTGTCTCCAGAAATGGAAGACCTTTGGGGGTCTGCCCCCCTCAGGCGAATGATTGGATTAAACAGGTTTGTCAAGGACGACGAAGTCCCCGGCTCCTGAATATTGGATTGCCTTATTTCTTTTTTATAATATTTTTGGAAGGTATTTTCATTCTGCCAATTTCCCTTTTCCAAAATGTCCTCTATTGAACAGTTTTCAAACCACCGAAGTGAAGCCACTGCCGACCTAGTGCTCCCCGCAGAGGCCTCAATACCAGCATCTCTAAGTATTGTCTTGACCCATCCACCGATAATTGTTCTAGAAGCTGCTTTGGCTGGACCTGATGTGGATAAAAACAGGTTATCAATATTAGGTGCCTCTTGTCTCCTGTCCTTTGAGAGAACACACAGCTTCTTAAGCCAAAATACAGGATCGGTGGATTGATTTGATGAGGAGTTTAATCTCCATCCTGATTGTTGATACTTTGCAGAATCTGTCTTTGAACCAAATGCAGGCCATAAAATAATATGATCATCCATATCAATGAAATGTTCCGATGTTAATCTCAAAAGTGTCAGATCATGTACCCTTCGCCCTGAGGCTAACAGGAGTATGACTGCACACCTTCTGGATGCTTCAAATAAGGTTATAGTTTCTGGATTGTTAGTCTGAAGCCAAGAACATATCTGTCTCGGGTCCCATATTGTATCCCGTTGCACTTTAATCGAGCTGTTTACTATTCCCTTCATTACTTGCTTCACCACAAGATGGTTACTTAGTCTATTTTCATTATTTGGATTGCATAAAGTTGAAATAGCCGATTTATGCAAAGCTATAGTGCTAGGAGCTAAATTCAGCGATATTTTGAGATGCGCTAGAAACTTTGCCAACTGGGCTCCCATTGGATCTTTGAAATTAACATGGTTGGATGAGCACCATTCACGCCATCTAATCCACGCTGCTTTATAAGAAGCTTGTGTTGAAGTTCGCCAGCTGGATTTTAAAATCTCTCTTTCTCTATCAGACCATCCTTGCAATGCATCATCCCAGCCCCAATTTTCCACACTTGCAGTTCTAGTTGAAGTATTTGCTGGGGATGGGAGCCTGTGGTGGTATCTATCAGTATCTCTTGTAGATTCTTGATCTCCTGAGGTAGGCACAAGGCTCTCTGTTTCAAGTCTGGTAGCCAAAATACTTTTGTCCATTTGGGAGCTACTAGCAGATAAATTCCTGTGGATTTGTTCAGATGAGCAAGCACTCGGGGAATTAGACAAGGAGGCGGAAACACCCATGCAAGAGGAAAGTGCCAAGGTCTGCTGAAAGCATTGTGAAATAATGCCGCTCTGTCTTTCCTGTCTATGGATACATATTTGTCCACAACATGAGCCGTGTGAGAGGCAAACAGGTCCACAGTGGGTCTGCCCCATTTGTGAAATATCTGTTCTGTTGCAGGAGGTAGAAGGTGCCATTCCGGTAGACGGGTTCCTCGGGACAAATGGTCCGCAAGACCGTTGTACCGCCCTGGTAGGTAGTGAACTTGCAGGGTTATATTGTATTTGTCTACTAGAGACAGAATCTGAAAGGTCAGATGAAGTAGACTCAAGGATCTCGTCCCTCCTTCGTTCCTCAAATAAGCGAGGACTGTTCTGTTGTCTGACTGTATTAGAACGGTAGAACTCCTCAAACGTTTGTTCTGGTATTTCAAGGTATTTAGTATGGCAAACATCTCTTTCAAGTTGCTGTGCCAATTCTGCTGTTCCCTGGTCCAATTTCCCGCAATCGGAATATCGTCCACTTGAGCGCCCCAGCCATGATCTGCTGCATCGGTCGAGAGGAAATGAGAGGCAGCGGGGACGTGTAGTGGCATAAAGACCTTTACATTCTGTGCCCACCATGATATGTCTTTCATTACGGGTTCCTTTATAATAATTCTCATTCGTATGGGAAGTTTCATCATGGAGTGCATTTGTAGTTGCATCCTTCGGCAATGAAGACGACCTCTTGGAGTGACGAATGATGCAAAATTTAGTTTTCCCAGAACTCTCTGGGCCTCCTTCACATTCCACTTCTTCTTTTTCTGAAGCCTTTGAAGGGATTGTTGAAGGTCTTCGCACTTTCTCCTGTTCAGTGACTTCCGACCGCGTTGTGTGTCCCACATTACACCCAGATACTCCACTGTTTGTACCGGCTCGCTGACGCATTTTTTCAAATTGACAGTCAAACCGAGGTCTCTTAGTAGATTCAGAAATAGATTTGTTTGGACCTTCAGAATTTCCCTGTCCTGGTGGGCCAGAAGGAAATCGTCCAAGTATACAATGGTCCTCACATTTTGACGACGTAGGGTCTCCGCAACCCAATTGGTCACCTTGGCAAAGGCTTGTGGAGCACTGCTCAAGCCCTGGGGAAGGCATGTCATTTGCAAAAGCTCTCCTTTGTACACAATCCTCAAAAAACGACGATGAGACTCTGCGACTGGGATGTGAAAATATGCGTGAGATATGTCTATTTTTGTCATCCAGTCTTGTGGTTGGAGAAATTCGGGAACTTTCTGATGCGACATTAAAGAAAATTTTCTTACCGACACAAAGTGATTGAGACCTTTCAGGTTGAGAATAGGTCTGTTGCTTCCGTCCCCTTTTCGAACCAGGAACATTTGGGAGAGAAAACCGGAGTTGTTGACTGCCGGTTCCAATATATTCAGTTTTTTGAGAATTTCTATTTCTTTTGTCATTGCTGGGGTTGTATTTGTCACAAATCTTTTCAAAGTTAAGGCAGTTGGGCGTAATAATAGGGGCTTTGTAAAGAAGGGGATTCTGTATCCCCCTATGATTTTTTGAACAACTTTGGGAGCATTTAGAGCTGCCCATTTGTTTTTGAAATTCAGCAATTGCCCCGCTTGAAACTTTAATGGCCTCCAGTCATGCACCCCTGTAATAGCGTTGGTTAGAGGTCTGCCCTCGCACCGGTCGCTTGTTACTCTCCTTTCCCCCCTTTTAATACCAGAGGTGGAGGGCTGGGGATACCTTTGGGGGTCTGCCCCCCTCGGGCGAAAGGATTCTCGGGATGGAAAAAATTCTCGAGATGGAATAAAATCTCGGGTCGGAAAGGAATCTCGGGCCCGAAAGTATTGAACAGGCTTAGAAGCCTTTTTAGTATCAGACCCCTCCTTTGGTGGACCGGTAGTGATGACTTGTGAGAAGGGCCTAAAACAATTCTTTACTCCTCCCAATTTCTGCAATTGGGTAGAGAGGGCTTCCTCATTGAAGAGATGAGAGGAAGTCGGAGGGATCTGCATAAGAACTTTCTTGTCTGATTTCTGTTTACAGGAATTGAGAATCCTGTCCCTTCTAAATTCAATTATCTCTGCCCGTTTTCCGCATGTTATTTGCAGCAGGTCATCGGAGCATTTTTGTAAGTCGTTCTGACCTCCAATCAGCTCATTAACTTTCTCGTACAGGGTTTCTGGAGAGACATCCTGTACTTCAAATCCCCATTCGACCAATTTCTGCAGAGACTGCTGCAGTTGTTCCCTGTGTTTGAGAGCTGCATGTGTTATTGCCGCGAAAGATCTTTCAATAGCGACCTGTTGAGGAGACCCAGAATCGTAAGGTTGCAACTCACAGTTCACCTCAAGCTCCTTAAAGCCCGGATCGGCAAGGTGTTCCTTAATGACCTTGTTATATCTCACATTGGTCCAATCTTTCTGATTAAATCGTTGAAGACGCTCTAACACTTCAAGTCTGTCTTGAGGAGGAGCAGTCATTAAGGGTTCTTTAAGAGAAATGGTGGGACTCGGCATTTGAAAAACACAAGTATTACGCCCGGATACTGTTGAACACTCTTTCTCCGTCTCTGCGATGGACATATTATCTGAGGCTGCATTCTCTGCGAATCTTGACCTCGGTGCTTGCAGAATAAAATTTTGTAGTCTGCCTACCTGTTCAGTTAATTTCTTAATAGAACGGGCCATTCCTCGCCTTCTGGAGCGTGAAGCCCTGCTTGAAAAACTCATGGAAGTTGAGCTGTCGGAACTTGGTGAGCGTCGGCGTCGCCTTCGTCTTTTTCGTTTATTGTCACAAACGGATTCATTAGAGGAACAGTCGGAACACAAATTCTTTCGTTTCGTTTTTCGTATTTCATCACGGTTTACACTCGCGGACGCGGAAATCTCAACCGCTTCGGGAGATACATTATTTTCTGACATTGCGTAATGATTTTCGTAATAATTTTGGAGAAGAAATCTAGTTTCTGGTTTATATCGCAATATTGTAACTAGACGACCGTTCGCGATAGAAATTAGACGCCAATTGAAGAAAATGGCGTCGCGTCAGACGCTAGCGAGCGCCTAACTGTTGGTAGCAGTGATTTGCGATCACCAAGGAACAAAAAATCGCGCGAAATTTGAAAATTTCACGGTAAAAGGAGAAGAGAGACCGAAATCGGATAGAAACAGAGATGTCATCTCTCACTAAGGAATATTCTGGATAAGGAACGGCACTACATAATGACTATTTTTTTTAATTGTTGATTTGCATTGTTGAAGTTACGGTACGTTATTAATGTTTAATTTTAATTCTATCAAGTCTGTAATCATATTATTTTAATAAATAGAATACAAGAAAATATACTATTTTTCTTTTTAACTCAGAATTTAGGGTTGGAAATCAGCTGCGATGCAAATTTCCATCACATTTTTTGAAAAGTTATGGGAATATGGTAGAAATGTAGCAGCTGGGGGTCCACCGAAACCAGTAAAATTTTGAGAGTGGTCTATGAGAAAAAAAAGTTTGGGAACCTCTGGTTTACATGGTATGCTAAGATTAATATGAGGCAGGAGTTTAGGGCAGTCCATTTCATTATTTAGGATTTTCTAGAGGAGTATAGTGTCGGCCACAGTTTGCTAAGCCGTCCTGTGCCGTTGGTCATCCGGTGGCCACGGCTGTATTTAAAAAAAAAAAAAATTGCAAGCAATTTTGACCCTTATGTATAAAGAAACTGTATGAAAGATAAGGTCACAATCGATTGCGCCAATATCTCTCTTCGTAGCTTTAAAGATTTCATGCATGTGGCAACACTACACGATTTGTAATTGAATTATCTCTGACTTCGAAACGCTGTCAAAACTGGAAAGTAGGGAGAAAGCGGACTTTTTGTTCCTTTTTCAAATGCATTTAAAGGTATTTATTTATTAGCAATCACCTTTGAAATGTGTTTTTCATGTAGGTTGTGTATTCAGGTTTGTGTGAAAATAACATCAGTTCATTTTCGTATTTATATGGATATTTAAGCAAAAGTCAGGAAGGTAGTTTGCGCGCGCTTTTTTTCAAATCGGCCTGGCGAATGAGGCACACAAGAAACATATAAAAGGTTAGTTGAATCAACAATAGTATCAATAGTACCACTTTATCATGCTGCTTCATGAGATCAGCAAACAGCCTGTCCTTGGGTAGCTTGGGCACTTCTCGGGGACCCTCGGGCTCCGGGCAGAAGATGTACAGCTCCGCCAGGTCGCTCTCCGTGTAATGGCGGTCAATCTGCTGCTCGTCTATCACACGCTTGGAGATGGCCTGCTTGGTCACTTGACGCTCATATATCTTCTCTTCCATGGTGCCCTGCGCATTGGGAATAACATGTTAATCTTATGTTGGACGGGAATGAATCATATATCTTCTCTTTCATGGTGCCCTGCGCATTGGGAATAACATGTTAATCTTATGTTGGACGGGAATGAATCATATATCTTCTCTTCCATGGTGCCCTGCGCATTGGGAATAACATGTTAAATTTATGTTGGATGGGAATGAATCGTAATATTCAAAACACTTAAATTAGGTTACGTGACCTAGGAATACTAATCTTTAAAGCAAAAGAACTGTGTCCAAAGCAGTCAAAATTCTTAAACTAGGGTGAAGCCGGGATGTTACTACCAATATTTTCTCACTCTATCAAGAGTAGAACTTTGGTTAGCTACCTTAATATATTCTATAATAACAGTAATCATATTAAAACAGACATTTGTTGTAAAGAATGAATGCTTCTAGTACTGCAGTATGGATTATTTGTGCACCATATAAATAAAGGAAAAGTAGAGGACTTACAAGTGCCAGGAAACGGTATATGTAACAAGGTTTCTTTTGGCCAAATCGGTAAACCCTGAAGATGCTCTGGACATCGTGGGACGGATTCCACGACATGTCGAATATCACCACTCGGTTGGCAGCAACCAAGTTGATGCCCAAACCTCCCGCGCGTGTGGATATGAGGAACAGTCTGAAACCACAAAAATTTATAATTAGTTTTATATCAGTGAAGAAAAACGTCAGTTGATTGTTACTGCAGGAAGGCAACTCATTCAGGTTAGTGCACATTTTCAATATACGTTTAGGCAATTCTTGACCACAATCTTTGGAGGTGAGAATGCAGCGTACATAATTAATTATTTGTTATATGTCTTGGGGCATACAGTCTGCTTTTGTTGGGGCTATTTATAAGCTCCATCATATATATTATTGTCCTTTCGCATCACGGCGAATGTCACATCATCACATGTAATTTACTGTGCTATCTGAAGATGTGAAATTGCCGTGTATGACTTAGACCTGGATAGGTTTGTAGTAAATAGATTTCAGGTTGGTACAAGGCATGCCAAATTTATCTGACAAATATGCATTGTACATAAAATGAAGGTTTACCTTGCTCTTGGATTATCTTCGCGGTTGAATGCTTTGCACCAGATGGCTCTGTTCTCACATGAAGTGGATCCATCTAGCCGGAAATAATCTAAGCCTTGGGACCAGGAACCTATGGAGAAAGAACAAACCCCATCATCAAACCTGACACATTCACTTAACAATATTATATTTGGTACAGCTGATGGTTTTTCTTTTGTAAGAATATTTTAATATAGTTGAGTTGAACTTACCAAGATGACCACCCAAATGATCATCAGTTTCACCCTTTTGCGTGGCATCATCAATTTTAGAGAGGTATTGTTCAATCAGATCCAAGGAGTAGAGAGATTGTGAGAAGACCAGCCTGAAAACACAATTTTTACACTTGAAATATATTTTAGCTCTGATATTTCATTACTCTAATAATAGTTCAAATAAATTATGTATTATGTAAATCAGTACAAGTGCTCAAATCTTAATTAATTTGAATACTTCGCTGCCAAACAGCGCCAGCTGCAGTGGCTACATCTAACGTTTTAATTTGAAGCTCTCGTTCTACAAATACCTATGCTGGGTCAATTCATTAAATAACCAGGATTATATTGTCTTCCGTCTCTATCCACACCATACAATAAACAAGATGGCACTATGTTGGGCACTAAGTAGATTGATAGTAGATACATGACAGAGACAGCACGATTAATATTTTGCTAAAGACTTTAATAACATAAACATCATAAAATTACTATACACGTCTCTGGTTAGAAGTCAGGTTGAATACAATTCAAGCATTTGGTCTCCTCATTTCTACTCTCATTGTTTACAAATTGAAAAAACTGAAAATAAATTTTTACATTTTATTCATTTCAAAATTGGTATTACTATTATTGAAATCAATTATGTCAATTTACGCAGTAAACTTAACTTATCGAAATTATCTGAAAGGTGAAAAATATTTGATCTTTTATTATATAAAATTATTCATTCTAGGTTGGACTGCCCTGACGCTATAAATTTTTTATCTATACATATACCTTCAAAATATACCAAGCAATGACTTGGCTATGAATTCTGTGATAGAAAGAATACATACGTTGGGCAATGAACTAACTGATGTCACTGACATATTTAATTTAAACTTTGACACATTTAAAGCCAAATTAGTCCGCCACTTCTTAAATAAATAATGAATATAATATCTGTAAATAATGAAAGAGAAATCATTTTGTTTTATTTCGATTTTCTTGTTTGTTTTTTTTATTGTTCGTATTCTAGATGCAAAAGTAAGTAAAAATGAATGTGTTTTGATTTTTTTCTTTGTTGCTCATAGGTACATATATGAATTGTATCTCTAAAGTCTCTAAAGTCATCCATGTGGATTTAGCATTAGATATATTCTTATTTGTTATATTGAGTTTACGCTTTATTTATATATTTTGTAATCTTTTTATTTATGTTATACTGTTGTTATAAATGAAATTTGTATTCGATATGTAAAAGTCAATAAATAAATAAATAAATGATGTGTTTGAAAGAGATAATTTGGATTAAGAGAAATCTTTTCATGGTGTGTAGTACCATCTTGTACTAAGATTGTTTATATATTGCGGGATGATCACTTACAGCTTATCTCCAATGGCCTCACAGCTCTTGAGAATCTCCAGCAGCAGTACGAGCTTGTTGGAGTGGCGAACGTCATTGAGCTCCTCCTCGGAGCACAGGGACATCCACCACTCGGTTGGGTTCTCCGTGCGCGGCTGGTCTGGCAGCTCCGGTAGTACTTCCGGCTCCTCCTCAGGGTCTGCTTTCACTGACAACATTCATTGATGTTATTATATCACTTAATTTCATCATCTGCAAATTTGTTTGTTCTGGTGCAAGACGGTGGTGTTGTTGGATACTACCTTTTTATGCAGCGAAGGTTCCTACTATGAGCATTCAAATCGGAATAATCAATATTACAGTGAAACTCTCTTAAGAAGTTTTTCAAGGGACCGGGGAAAAAAAACTTCTTAAGTGGGAAAACTTCTTAAGTGGGATTCAATTTTAGCCATTTAATAACTCGAGTCTGGGGCATACGTCATTCCAATGTCTACCTACGTTAAATTGTTGTGAAAATAAGCTTACATGATGCACGACAAATTTTGAAGTTTTATTGAAAAAAAAACGTTATTATAATGCATCTTTTACCATCTCCTTGGGCATATTTAATCATGTTGTTATGAACATAAAAATAAAGCTAATTATATTTATTTGAAGGTGAAATATTCCGTATTAATCGTGATCCGATAGATTTAATCAAAAGTTTTTCGTGTTTTACAAATTCGATGGAATAAAAATTTTATACAATAATACAGTAGAACCCCGTTAATTTAAAATCCACGGGATATAAAAAATAAATTTTCGAATTAACAATTCCCACATAATTCGAAATTTTACGGAAAAAAAAATCGTAAAAAACTGCCGAAAATTGAATATCTCAGCGGCAAATTCAAATTAGGGTAGGTTCTTTGGAATAAATTCGTAATACTACGACTTATTCCCTGGGTAAGTCGAATTTTCGCAGCCGTGTACCGCCGCGGACGGCCCTCTATCCAAAGTAAATTCACAAAAATACGATATTTTCCGAGTAAATTAAATTTTCGCGGCCGATTACCGTCGCGGCCATCCATTTAAAATAAAAAAAAAATTAATTACCGCGTAAATCGAAATTTCGCAGCCTACTTCCGATGCAACTGGCCCTTTGAATTCAGATACTCGAAGTAAATTCGTAAAAATACGATAAATTTCGCGTAAATGGAAATTTCACAACCGAATCCCGTCGCGGCCGGCCCTCTAAATTCAGATAGGTATAATTATAAATTCGTAAAAAAACCGCATATTTCTGCAAAATCAAAATGTTGCTGCTTATTGCCTCCGGGGCCGGCTTATCAAATTTAGATATTCGAAGTAAATTCGTAAAACTACGATATATTTCGCGTAAATCGAATTTTTGCAGCCGAATCCCGTCGCGGCCGGCCATAATGCAGATACCTATTCTGAATAAATTCATGAAAATTGAATTTTCGCGGCCGAATATAGTCGCTCCCGGCCATAATGCAGATACCTATTCGGAATAAATTCATAAAAAATATGATTATATTTCGCGTAAATTGAGTTTTCGCGGCCAAAACCCGTCGCGGCCGTCCAATATTCAGATACCTATTTGGAAAAAAAACATTAAAAATTCGATATATTTCGCGTAAATCGAATTTTACCGGCTGAAACCCATTGCGGCCGGTCATAATGCAGATACCTATTCGGAATAAACTCATAAAAATACGATATATTTCGCGTAAATTGAATTTTCGCGGCTGAATTCAGTTGCGGTAGGTCATAATTCAGATACTTATTCGAAATAAATTCATAAAAAACGATATATTTCGCGTAAATTGAGTTTTCGCGGCCAAATCCCGTCGCGGCCGGCCAGTATTCAGATACCTATTTGGAAAAAAAATCATAAAAATTCGATATATTTCGCGGAAATCGAATTTTTGCTGCCGAATCCCGCTGCGGTCAGCCATAATGCAGATACCTATTCGAAATAAATTCATAAAAATACGATATATTTCGCGTAAATTGAGTTTTCGTGACTGAATTCGGTTGCAGCCGGTCATAATGCAGATACCTATTCGAAATAAATTCATAAAAATACGATATATTTCGCGTAAATTGAGTTTTCGTGACTGAATTCGGTTGCGGCCGGTCATAATGCAGATACCTATTCGAAATAAATTCATAAAAATACGATACATTTCGCGTAAATTGAGTTTTCGTGACTGAATTCGGTTGCGGCCGGTCATAATGCAGATACCTATTCGAAATAAATTCATAAAAATATGATATATTTCGCGCAAATCGAATTTTCGCGGCCGAATCCTATCGCGAGCGGCCCTAATTACCTACGCTTGATTTATCGACATTTTACGGCATTTTACCACCACGGCTATCTGTCAGATTCTGATTTACGAAATTTGTTTTTTTTTGTTGTTATAATCGATGTTTTTCGAATGACTAATTTAGAATCTTAAAGACCCTTCCATGTTCGTTACTCGTTACATAATTCCGCACGGCATATTCGTTCGACGTGTCACATTACTATTGTACCTAGGGGTTACGGCTTATGGCCCGGCCGGCGGCGGCCGACAAAGGGTCTGTTTATGGTCTCAGGTACTAGAGATCGCGAGTAATCTGTGAAGACAACATCTTTCATTTTATGACTTGGAAAAAGGTTCATTTTAGATATGTATTTTGCAGCACAATATTTCGTTTGTGTTGATATTACCGCCGGATTTCTAAAACCTCTTAAGCGGGAAGCAGTTTTAGCTCTAAAACTTCTTAAATGGGAAAAAATCGAGTTTTTTGCAGTTTTTTGTATGGAATTTTCAAGGGACCGAAAATCAAAACTTCTTAAGAGTGAAAACTTCTTAAGTGGGAACTTCTTAAGCGAGTTTTACTGTATGTATATTGTACCTAGCCTGAAGAATAAAAAAGAATAGGCCACTTGCATGGATTTCATAACGACTTGGAAAAAATCATGTGGATAGATTTTTTTACTAAGATTACGAAAATGTTAGTAAAATTTTTTAGAAATGTATAGTTTTTTATTTTTAAATAAATAAATCCATTATTTGAGCTCGTGACGTCACTACGTGAAAATGTCCCGTCTCCGATTATGTTCCATTAATTTTGTACAATTCCACACTGATTAATTTTTTTATACATGGCAGCACTTTAGATTTCCGGCGAATTTTTAAATTTGTGTTTAACGTTCACTAGATTTATTGTTTGTTCTATGCGAACTTATCCTTTGGTTTCATTTTTTGATAAAGATGGCGGTGTTTTTACAGATGTTACGAAGAGAACCCCGTACAATTTATTGCTATTCGTGTGGAAAACGTTATTTTTTTAAAATGATTTTCGGCTATGTAATTATCGTTTTTTCGCACCCATAAAATTATGTCCCGTCTTTCCGGTTTATAAAAAATGGTCTGATTTTTCAGATTGAAATTTTCAAAAAATCATCAGGATTTCAAAATTACAATTAAAAAAAAAAATACAGAATGTCTTAGAATATTTGCCTAAACTGGAAAATTTTATAAAAAAATGTGACGCAAGTGGCCTATTGTCATTGAGATGGAATTTCTTTATACAAATTGTATAAATAATTCCTTATTTGAATTGAAAAAGATGTTGTGTAAAATATTATCAGTTTATAATTAGTAGGTAGGTATTTAAATACCTACCTACTAATCAGAGAAAATTTTGATTTATTAACCCTTTGAGGAGTATCGCCGCATATGTGCAGCCGTACGACTTTATTCAATTTTTTCTAATAATTTTTTTATAATTCACTGAATTTATCCAACTATAATTTATAATGCAATAAGAAAAGGTTATAGTAATAAAAAAGCTCCGAAATTAACTTGTGTAGTTAAAAAGTAAGAAGATAATTAATTACATCGATTACTTAAAATTAAGAAAAACTTGAAAATAAATCACTCCCACAATGTAAATGATAAAAAAAAAATTACTCACTAATCAAAGGGTTAAATAAGAGAAAAATGAAAGTATATTTTTTTGGACGCAAGGTCTACTGCTCATAGAACTACTAGTTTAAATTGGTAGAGTGACAAAATAAAGGTTTCGTTCTTTCTATAATTTTAGTTAGTTTTATTTTTACCTGCATTGGCGCGCGTCACCCTTTTATGTTTCACTTTGGAGTTTTTGCCTTTTTTCTTGGGTTTGATCTTCTTATTGCTGTTACTGTTTTCAGAGTCATCTGATTCCGACGTGGAGCTTTCCTGCAATGATAATTTTAAAAATAATTTATTAAATGCCCTATTCATTAGGTGGCTGTACTGCTCCCCCCCCCCCTCCCCTCCCCCGCTGTGGCACAATTAGCGGGCTTCAGATGGAACTCAAGCATCATCCAATAGCTCTTGGATAGCAGAAGTTTTGATGAGAGTCATTGAGTCAGCAAAACTGGAGACATTTAACCTTGGAATGCCAAGCTAACCGCAGTGTGCCGAGGATAAATGTCGATTTAAACGGCTATACATTATCCTAATTCGTATTATTATTTTATAAATCTGAAACGATGTACTCTGAAATGATGTATTTTTTCAAATTTACTTTGAATTTTCGAGTTTGAAGGGCCAGCTAGGGCATAATCGGCTGAGAAAATTCGATATATACAGAAATGTATTTTTATAAAATTTATTTCGATTATTCTCTGAATTTGAAGGGCCAGCCGGCTGCTAAGTTAATGGGCAACCAAATTTCGATGATGACCCGACAATTGGTCCGGCGACAATTGATCCTGCGACAGTTGGTCCTTCCTACAGTTGGTCCGGCCGACAGTTGATCCTTCTGACAGTTGATCTGGCCGAAAGTTTAGAAGATGTTTTCTTCAAGTAAGCATGCAAAGAGGATATACGGCCGTACAACCAAAGTCGATATACAGTGAAACCCTCTTAAGAAGTTTTCCAAGGGACCGGAAAAAACAAACTTCTTAAGCAGGAAAACCTTATATGTGGGAAAATTTGGGCCAATATTGAGCCAAGGGACCGAAAAAACCAAACTTCTTAAGCCACGAAACGTCTTAAGAGAGAACTTCTTAAGAGGGTTTCACTGTACTTATATCTTAAGGCATCTTGAGTGAAAATCTGCCGTAAAAATATTTTTACTAATAATTTCGACTCTCCGAAGAAGCATGCGGCAATAACAAAATACGATATACTTATAAGTGCAGTCGGCTTAGCAAAAAAACGCGAAAGATTCCAACTTGCATATAAAATAACTTTTTTATCTGAATATAACACAATAGTCCGAACTGCTCCCAAACGTTTCGAGCCAGTGAGACTATGGCATCCCCAATTTTGGTATGGTGTAAGGCTGAAGATAGCGGTAAGGGGAAGGAGATATGGAAAATGCACCTGGCTATTCAGATTTAGTCACGGCTAAAGCCATTTCAAGTAACGTTTCAATTCTGAATGAATACCGACGAATATCAAAATACGACATACTTATATGTGCAATATCTACATAAT
The DNA here is from genome assembly GCA_917563855.2 of Limnephilus lunatus. NCBI lineage: Eukaryota > Metazoa > Arthropoda > Insecta > Trichoptera > Limnephilidae > Limnephilus > Limnephilus lunatus. The sequence goes on from OU830602.1 coordinate 69,772,322, forward strand.
ATTTAGAAGGCAGATATGTTTACCGCCACCCCGGGAACCATTTATTGGATAACCAACACCCCTGCCATATATCACCCCAACTGTCGGAAGAATCAACTGTCTGAAGGATCAACAGTCGGCCGGACCAACTGTCATGGAACCAATTTCGATATATGCAAAAATATATTGAATTTTTATAAATATCTGAACTTGAAGGGCCAACCGCGGCGGTACCCCTTTGAAAATTTGATTTACACAGGAATGAGTCCTATAAATAATAATTAATCCTAATCCTCACGAGTGATTGAAAAACTCGGTTATCGAGATTTTGAGAAAAAAAATTGAATTATGTGGGAATTTGTTAATTCGAAATTTGATTTTCAATGTCACGTGGATTTCAAATTAACAGGGTTCTATTGTAACGACATTAGCTGTGTTCAGCAACTGTGTGGTATTTACAAAAAAAATCCTTACCTGAGGTGTGGTGGTCTCTTCTTCATCATCTATAAACTCAGCCAGGGATCCTTCAGAATCATCCTCTTCTTCTTTGTCTCTCTACAATGGAAAATCACAAAAGTGTTAATTATTATTTGTTTGTAGAGAAGCTGTGGCAAAAACAGCATCTCTGAATTGGATTATAGGAATTTTATTGATAGGTAAAATAGTATTGTCATATCTAGAATATGATTGGTTACCTTTTTCTGCTGCATCAGTTCATACCGCTCGGAGTTGGCCTTCAGCACGAGGGGATGCGTCCAGATGCGCTGCAGGGACTGGAAATCGGCAAACAGGGAGGGGGTGGTCTTGCGGTCGGCATTTGGTCTACAAATTAACAATTACATTTTAATTCGTCAAACATTTTTACATGTAGTGTGTTCACAAAAATTTTCATGAGATTATACGGGTTGTAACAGCACCTGAAGGATTTCAACCAGTGGCTCTTGAGCATAATTGGACTAAAAAATGCAGATGTCTTTTTGGTGTCTTTGAAGTCCATTCACTTTGAAGTCTTTGTCACTTTGAAGTCCAAACTCTCCTATTTATAAACCTCTTTTCGGATATGGTTTTATTGTTTAATGTGGCAAATTTGGTTTCTTTTATGATAATCGCAAAAAAAAATTAAAATTTAGGCCCGAACCTCACAAAATAAAATATAATATGCATTTTTGCATTTTTATTTTTGACATCACGACGACAATACGGCAGCTGACGAATTTTGAATATCAAAGTGAACCTTATACTAGTCCACCGAAAAAACGACTAGCAGCCACCCCTATTTTCTGTCACTACTCCTCCGGACGGAGCGGATAAAAGACGTGTTAGGCTCCGCGTCGCTTGTTTTCGTGAAATCAATTTTAAAATTCCGTTTTATTACAATAAACAATGCGTAAAAAAGGAATTTATGTTTTTTACAGGCCTTTACGAAATCAACATGTAAAAAAAAATTCTCAAATATCTTTTCCTAACTTTCCAAAAGCTTTTTTCATTGTTAGTTTTGGGGATGTTATGCCGTGTTGCGCTATCTCCTTCTTTAGCCGACGTTTCGGATAGCATTGCAGTGTCCATCATCAGGGCAGATCCGGTAGATCCGACGATGGTAGATCCGACGCTGTCCGAAACGTCGGCTAAAGGAGATAGCGCAACACGGCATAACATCCCCAAAACTAACAATGAAAATGCTTTTGGCCGTGAAAATCTAAAAATTTCTTTCCAAAAGCTTTTTCTCAAGTATTTTTAAACTCCTCCCATAAAGGAGCGTGAATTGCGATTTCGATTTTTTCCTGTACTATTGGATCGCCTTAAGTTCCTGAAAAAATTTGTTATTTTTTAAAATAATATCTATACATTTGTAGAGCTGAAACGGTAATTGTATGAAATTCCCTCAATAGAAAAAAATCGCAAAGTATGCTCCAAAAATTATTAACAGTGTGAAAAAATCCTCCGACACAGGTAACATGCAAAAAAAAAAAAAACAACAATAAAAATCAAACCTCATCTTCCACAGCCCGGCTGGTCGCCGTGGAGGATCAAGACCAAAACCTTCTGAAGAAGAAATTCTAAACTTCCTCAAAAATACGAGCAGTGACACAAACACAAGAAATACTTAACCCTACGAACAAAACAAGAGTTAAATAGAATTCTTTATAGGAGGCCTTCACCTTCGCCTGAGAGAAAGGTTCTTTCTTGCTTATGAATAATTTAAGATAGAGTCTGTCAAAAAAGAGTAGAAAATAAATGAGGGCGCCACTGTAGTTCAAATGGCAATACTAAAAATATAACACATGGTGGTAACTCAAAGCTGTGTAACCTACATTTTTTGTAAAAATTCAAAAACACATAAAAGTGGGAAAAATATTTTTTTAATTGCAATTTTGACATCCACTGACCTCAAAATTAGAATTGCATACACTTAGGAATATTTGCAATTTTGTGTTAATACAATGAAGAATAACGATTTTATAGTAAAAAAAGCACAATTAGAAATTGCTCACATTTATTTAATATTAGCTTAATTGCCCGGACTTTCAAATCATGTCTCTAATTTTAGATCTAAACCAGTTATAAAAGTAGCATTTTTTTATTACATAAATAATACCTTGTTTTGTTTTTTACAAGGTTTTATTTAATAATACATACAAAATCATTACATTATATGCCTATATACAGTATCCATTCCAAATCCCAGAACAAACTATAAATAAAGTATTTCGTAATAGGCTTTAATAATTTAATAACAAGTAACAAGGAATTGGGAACATTTATTTCAATATTGCTAAAACATACATAATATCATTCTCCTTCTTTAACAATTCGCCTGATGGTACTTTCTGATTTACCTGCGAAAAAAGCGATAGCCACTATTATAGTATATCTATGTAAATAAAATAAAATCATACATAAAACACTTTACAAATATTGAAAAAAGTACTTTAAAATTGTTATTATTAAAATAAAACTGAAAATATCTTATGAAAAAAAAATGTTGCTTACAGTATTCTACATATACAGCGTCGTTGCACTTTAACAGAACTGTCAAATAATATGTAAACATAACCTTCAAAAAAAGTTATTTTCAAGTGTATTCAAGCAACAGTTCTCAACAAAATATGTGCTTATCATGTCAATGTGTTACAGAATTTAAAAATAAATAAACATAACTTCACTACATACCAATCAATTCAGAAGTTCGCTTAAAAACTTCGATTGTATTATCAGTTCTGGATTTTTGCAAAATACGTTGAAAAACGTTAAAAATTACCTCCCTAGCGCCACTTTTTATGATATTATTAATTTTATTTTTAGTTTTTACTCAGAACTCGAAAAGAATTACATACAAACCAAACAAAAACTCGTACGACGACACTTAAAAAAATACTTCAGCAATATACCATTGATAGTTGACAGCATGTTGACAGTTATATTGGTGTTGCCAGCCTACAAATTTTTTAGTTCCGTTTTCTTTATTTTCTACTCTTTTTTGACAAACTGTACCTATATTTCATTTTTCGTAAATAGCATTAAGAAGCCGGTATTCGAATTTCTACCGATTTCTTGCAAACCTCTCTTAAACATTTGAAGTTTTTAAGCTCTTAAAAAAATATATGTTATTTTTTAAGGTAATATCTATACTTTCCCCACGCCGAAATGCAAATTATATGAAATTCCCTCGATAGAAAAAAATCGCAAAGTATGCTTAAAAAATTATTATAAACAAGTTTGTTTCAGTAATTTTACAAGTTATATGTATGAAAAAATTCACAACGTTTCTTTAAATGCTGTTTAAGACAATAAGGAACTCCAGTGAAAAATATTATGGCTTTAAAAAAATATGTTCATATAGACCAATAAACGCTGATTCTGAATATATAACTTTTATTTAATAATATTAAACGTACAGTTTTTAAAAAAATATTAAAAAGTGCATTTTTAATATTCTCGTTAAAACACAGCGCCAGGTTGGTATGCTGTGTAATGCTGTCATGGTGACGTCACGATAGTAATCACGGTAATGACTGGTTTATTTATGCTATACGTCATTTATATGGGAATTTAGGTATGACACAAGCGAATGTTCTATAAATTTCTTATTTTTGAAGATGTCGTAAAAGCATATACCTTTATAGAAAGTTAATAGAATTGCCTTTTAGATTTTTGTATCTGACATATACGATTGTGTTTGAAAAATGCAGTATTTTAAGTTTCAAAATGAAAAAATTAAAAAAAAACAGCCGACTGTAAACATATTCTATTAAATGGTCGAAAAAATTAGGAAAATTCAAAATTTAAAAAATACAGTCCTCTTACTTTATGAATTTGGAATAAAACTGTCACTTCACTTTTTATCTCGTTCATACAATTAAAAAGGATAAAAAAATATTATAATAATTCCTAAAAAATAACTGAAAAAATCCGACATCTTGGACTCGGTTTTACGCAATTAATGCGTTGATTTCTCGAATTTTTATTTATTTACACATGCATAAGGCTTTTACATTATCAAATAATAATACTTTTATGGAAGTTTTATTAAATTCACGCGGAAAAGTCATAAAAATTATAGGGAAGTAACCTTTGATTATGTAATGTCAGCTATGTGGTAACCTAAAAACCGAACGAAACTAAATCACCAAAAAAACATTATTTAAGGACTAAAACTGAAAAAAAGTACAGGCAGCATTAATACTTATGCTGAATTACACTAATATCACAGTGAATTAATCATTTAAACGAAAATTAGCATCAAAAACATAAAACTGCAATTGAAATTCATCAACGTCATTCATTGTTTTGCAAAGAATTTGATTTCGCCATTTGCAATAAATAAGCCATTAGCCAATCAACGCGTTATAATAAACAAGATGGCCGCGCGCCTGCGCAAATCTATGTGAGATTCAAGAACACCAACATAAAAATCTAAAATATATGAATCGTTATTTTAGTAGATGACGTCACAAAATTCACCATAGATATGGGTGTTTTCGAGGGATCTCCAAAAATTAAAACTTTGAAAATTATTTTAACTATTAAAACTAACTCTAAAAAAAAAAAAAAATATGCAGTAATTTAAGTTAGAAGGTCATTTTTCATTAAAAAAAATAAAAAAAATGGACTGGACTTCTCTATTATCGAAAGATTTTTGCTCTATTTTAAACGAGTCGTGTTTTATTAAAGATTTTCATGATTTTTGCATCGATTTTATCATTCTAAATGTTAGCGCGCTCTTCTAACATTCGTAATTTCATATCTCTCCGTCTTCTTCTTTTTGGGGCCAGGAATGGAGCCTTAATTATACTTTTTATAACTACGTAACATACCTACTTGCAAGAAATAAAAGGCTTTTTATTTTATTTATATGGGTAAGAAAAAATTCACAATGTATGTTTAAATGCAACGAAAGCATTTGTTTAGAGATTTTTACACTATTTTAAACGAGGCGTGTTATATCAAATATTTTCACAATTTTGATTAATTATTATCGTTTTTTAATATTAGTGTACTCCCTCTAATATAATTGTATTTAAATAGCTCCCTTTTAAACTACCTTCTCTTTTTAAACGCTTATTACCGGGCCTAAAATGCCGTAAGGGGGCATCCATTAATTACGTCAGCACAAACGGGGGGGGGGGGGGGTCCAGCAAAATCTCACGTTACTTAAAAATAATATACCAATTGGTCCAAATTTATCTCACCGAGGGGGAGAGGGGGGTCTAGATTGGAAGAAAAACTGCTCCCGTAATTAATGGATGCCCCCTAAAACGATACACAGAGGAATGAACGATCAATGCGATCTATTTTTGCGATTTTTGTATGAAATTAATTCAGGACTGGAAGAAATAAATGAAAAATGCAGGAAAAGGATGGATTGAGAATTCCCTGTATAATTATAGTATAAGGTGCAAGATAATTTAAATATATTACCTCCGGGAGTGGTTTTCCAGATAATAGGCGTAGAGCTTCACCTGAATCTCTGTCAGGGAGATGAACAGGACATACTCGTGTTTGGGGGGAAGGAATGGTGCCAGGACTGCGTAATCTCGTCTCTGGAACAATTCAAATTCAATAAATAATTTTTAATTTTCACGAATTGAAAACACGTTAAATAGATGGATAATTGAATTTCTGGAACTGTCGTACATAAACACGTAATAAAAATCAATTAAAACAATCACTTTCACCTCATTCTAAGCAAAAAAAACGGCTGTCAGTTTATACGAGAATTTTTTGTCAACAACGCAAAATACATTATTTTTAGATATTTGTAGTAAAACGGAGATGCAAAAGAATAGAGACATCTATGAAAAAAACCTTAAAGGATTTTATAAACTGCATTGTTATGCGAATTGCAGATCGCGGGAGTTTATGAAAATATTTTGTTATGAAAATATTTAACATGTTCATAACAATTGTAATCAGGTACTGATTACTAATATTAGTATTGTTTATGGTTTTTTTGACAGCCATATATCGGTGCAAATAGGCAGGAAGCGTTTTATTCTTGCCGGCCTTTGCACTTACCCACAGAGCCTGATTGGGCACGGACTCTGTGGGAACATCACTAGTGCCAAGTTGCTGTTCTTTGTAAATCTTAAAGTCGAGCGGAGAAAATGCTCTTTTAAAAATCAATCCAGGCATCCGATCCTGGAAGTTACCGGATAATGCGTTCGTGACCGAATCGGAAGTATATACGCGGAATGCGTGCATTAAAATCGTACCCGAAAAGTGATACGCGTGTCAGTGTACACGGTGAAAAAAGGTTTCCGTTGGTTGGAATCAACGCGTTCTGGCGTAATCCTCGCTCGCTTGGTACTTGATTGCTGTCGGGAACGAGCAGTATTAATTACGTATTCGGATGGAATCGGTATTTGTAGGCAAAACCGCCTTTTACCCAGTTTACCTCGCACGCCGTGGAGGTTGCGCTAACTCACGTATGGAAGGCTACCGGAGGTAATCCACGAGATCCCGGTAGATTTCTTGGCTGAAAACTGTACGAGAGACGGGCTGGCAGGCTGGATGCCGCTCTGGAGCAGTCGTGGAACCCCGGAGGAAGGCGTCCCCTTCCATCGGCAGTAACATAGTTAGACAGATTAGGTATAGTTAAACGGTCAATGATGGGGGTAAGTTTCCAATTCCTGCCTGTTTTTGTAATGCACTTATATTGAAATAGATATTAATTAACTGTGTTATCAGAAGATCTTGCCTTTCATTGATTCATGCAGGTGTACTTGTGAATAAGCACCTCATGCCCATCCCTGAAGATGAGAATCCATGCCTACCCGCTGAGTCAGCATACTCCGGCAAGGTTTGGCGTCCGAGTTCCCGTCGGGAACAAAGCTGACCACTGTGATGGCGATTATCGTTATTATTAAATGTACCTACCTATAATCATGCATCCACTTAACAAGCGGTGTTTAAAGGCATCTACCCTCACTAAGTAGGAATAAAACACATCAATAGCCCTTATCAGATAACCCTACTACCGCTGCCGTAATATAGCGTATCAATTTCAAAAATTTTTTAATGTATCTAGGGAAAATTTTCTGAAATTCAGCAGCTTAGCAAACTTAGGTTTTGTAGGTGGTGCTGAAATTCAGCAAAAAACGTTCAAGTGGTTAATAAATGAAACCCAAGTTAAAAATGTGTTTTATTCCTATTAAAATATTGCATACTATAATCCAAATGCCTCGATAATTTGGAAGGGGTCTTGTTTTTCCCTATCCGGATTAGCAAGGCCCTACTGTACTTTGAAATTTCAAAAATGTAGGTTCATTTTCTTGATGCCACATAATTTTAATGAATAGGCAAATTATTATGAAATTAACAGTAGAATCTAAATGACTTTAGTGCAAGAGATTCCGATTTTTTCCTTATACATTTTTCAAAGCAAAAGTGTTAAAATTCCGTCACAAAAAAAATCCATCTTGGACCATTATGACTCATTTGACGAACCTAGAACTTGAGATATCAATACTGCCACTCACAGAAATAACACCTTGATCAAAAAGTTTTAGGACTTTATTCATAAAATCGAAAAAACAAGTTCATTCATCAAAATCCATGTGGTTCCATTCAAAGCACTCCCCGTCAACTGCATCTCACTGGCCCCAGAGCTTGGTCTAATCCTCGAAACACCGCTACACCAGTACTCAATTTCAGTATGTCCATCAGAGCGGGTTTTGATTTTTGATAACATTCTCTCGGGTGCTGTAACGCATTCCATGAAGCGGTTTTTTAAGTCAGTTGAACAAGAAAAAGTCGCAGGAAGTCAAGTCAGGCAAATTCGAATGCTGTTGGATAGTATTCGTGTTGTTTTTGGTCAAAATTTCACAGACAAGGATCGCATTGTGCGATAGTGCATTATTGTGGTGCAAAATTGATGACATTTTCAGACTTATAAAAAATCGAAAACACGCACAAAGGTAGAGGTGCTCAGAACAGCGTAACTTTTACAAATGCCAAACTATGAAGCTGAAATTTGGAGAAAATTGTCAATGAAAGATGTGGTAACCTAACAAAAAAAAAACAATTGCAATCGTGAAGGTAACTGACAGCGTAACATGGTGGCCGGTCCTAAAGCTTTTTGATCAAGCTGGTATACATATTTTGTTCCCGCCCGCGGTAGAGAACTTTGCTATTACCTCTCTTTCTATTACATGATTCATTATGAGAAAGAGGGAGAGGTTATAACAAAGCTATCAGCAGTACGCCTATCAGCCATGGATATACGACTTTTTCAAACCGGGACAGAAACTTGACACGGTGGCGTCCCCTTTTTTTTTTTTTTTTTTTTTTTACATTAACTCCACACAGGAGGCCCTGAGGAAAATAATTTCCCTCAGGGCCTATGTCATCTTTGAGGATGCTGTGTGGAGGGTCTTTTTGAGGAAAGGAAGGAGTTAACATGGGTCTTGAAGAGACTCATGTTGTAGGAGGGAGGAAACACAGAGGCCGGTAAATCGTTCCACAGCCGAGCTGTTGAACTCAAGAACGAATCGTAAAAACGACCCGTTCTCATGTGACTAATATCAACTGTGTACAAATGTTGGGCGCGTGTTTGGCGTGTTTCCCGACTATGCACCGGTGCCGAGGGGATCAATGACGCTAGTTCCTCGGAGCATCTTCCATTGTAATACCGGTAGAACAAGGACAGCATTCCCACCTGACGCCTATGCTCTAAAGATTGCAATCCGTCTGTTAAGAGAGTCTCGCAGCGTTTGTGGGGGGGGGGGGGGGAGAAGGGGGGGGAGGGCTCAACTGTTTGTTACGCTTTTTTATATTATATAACAAAAAATTTCATATCCACAAATTGCATCTTTCACACATGGAATCTTTCAGTTCAATTTTCATCCACTTCCCGAACTAACGAAATATGTAAATTTTCGCACACATAATATATATGATTACAACCCAAACTAAAATTAACCAATAAGTTTACTTTGCTTTATTAGTAGATACATGATTAGCGTGTTTTTTCTCTTTTTTAGACCATATTTCTTTTATGTGCCCACGCCCTCACTGTGCCATCTCAACGCCCCCTAATTTTCTCTGGGTCTTCTACTACCCCCCTGAAAGTCTCAAGCGCCCACAAGAGGCGTTATCGCCCACATTGACGTACATTATGCACGCGTTCAAAACAGACTTAGGATACATTCATAAATCAACTTAGAATTCATAAACCAACTGGGCGTTTTAAAATCAAATGAATAATCGATAGAACAACATGCTCTGGATGCCAGGCGCTTTGTGAATCTAGTTTTTTCAATCAAACATATAAATTATTATTAAAACCCTGATGAAGTAAGCTTGGCTTACGAAACATGTCTTAATCAATTTGAATTAAAATGGTGCCACAAAATAAGTTTGCTGTTTTAGAAGAAGTGATATAAATTATGACTTTGGCGCCCCCTAAAACTGCCATCCGGGGCACGTGCCCCGGTTTGCCCCCCCTAGATCCAGCCCTGATGCCTATACTTTGCAGTTGGATAAAACCAGAGTTCATAGAATGAAACCAACTTATAAGATTCCCTCATATTTTTTTTTCTGGTCCCTTGGAGATGGAGAGTTTCACTGCAGTAAAATTGATAGAATGAATGATTACCTGCACAGCCCCGTCCAGCATCTTGTGCAGGACGTGTGAGCGCCTCTTCATAACCCGGATGTCTTGCTCAGTGGAATTGGTGTACTGTCCGTTGGTGATGGGGTTCACAAACCTATTCAGGTAGTCGTTGTACTTTCCCAGCAGGTCTGGCTTCACAAACTGAACCATGCAGTAGTCTGGAAGGGAAAATTAATTATTATTCCCCTAATTTATGTCACGATGCAGTGTTGCACAATGAGAGCTTAAAAACAGATCTAGTTATATGATTCAACGCATTCTGTATGCGTCAGAACTGTAGGTAGGTTACACTGCATCTCAATTGCCTAAGTCAACTAATCTTTCTACCGAGATACTGTAGCTCTATGGAAATGTTCCTGTACGAATGAGTGCACTCTTTTAGAAGCATTTCTCCGCCACCGCGTATTTCATCACCTTTCAAAAATGGTTTTCAAATGCTTTAACCTCTAATTGGCCGGAGCCGCCAATTGGCGTTGTGTCTGTGCGCATGCGCGCGGAAAAAACTTATTTAAAATATTTTTAAATGCGATTTTGACCCTTCTGTGTACAGGATTTGTATGAAGAACAAGGTCAGAATAGCTTCCCCTAATATCGTAGAAGATATAGCAACTTATTTCATTCACCTGGCAGCAAGCACCAGAATATTTTTAAATGATTTTTATCTGTGGAGTCGAAGTGTCAAATTTTGCCGCGATTAAATCTGATGCGGAATTCTTTACGAAAACATCGTAAAACCTATTAATTTGTCAAATTAACGCAAGTAATGAAGTTTTAGTACATAGTTTATTGTTCTAGGAATGTGTTTCGGTCAATAAAATATATGAGAGCTTAAAATTAATTCACAAAACATTCAATTCAAAATTCAAAGTGGTGCTTCGAAATTCAAAATTTTGGAAAAAAGAAGAAAAGGGTCGGTAAATGGTGGTAAATGACAGGTTAAGAAATATTCCACTTATTTGGATTTTATTGCAAAGCGGAAATATTTGGACCTTCCAAAAAAATAGTCCCTATCTTTTACGTTTTACTAACAGCCTGTTAGCTTAACTTGGTGGTTTGAGCAAAGTTGTCGCAGCTGGCTAAAAATGGTAGTCAGTAACTTTTCTGTTTCTTTTATGTCGGTCGTGACGATAAAATAAACTAAACCTTAACAGAAAAGTTACTAACTACCATTTTAGCCAGTTGCGACAACTTTGCTCAAACCACCAAGTTAAGCTAACAGGCTGTTAGTAAAAAGTAAAAGATAGGGACTAGGCCCCCTGAGGGGTTAAATAGGTTAAGAGTTACTTTTAACTTTTTTTTGTTCATAACTTTTGATAACTTTTCAAAGAGGTTGCATGATTCTGAGTTGTCTTGGAACTGTTTTTAATATTATAAAAGCAAAGGATTTGATAATACATGCGATTGATCTAACAGTGTCCTTTATTTAACAGTTGTTTTGTCTAATTTTTGTGATATTATTTTGAAATATGGTATGTACTGCACTGCACTACTCCTATGTACATTCTGGATTAAACTATTATGTATAAATTGACTTATTATTTATTATTATACACAACCAATGAAGGAGGATACAATTGATTTCTATGGAATGAAAAATTTATTGATTGATGGACATAGAAAGAAGTGTCTCTGGAGAATACAGGATGCGAAAATGGATTAAAGAGATTTTTATTTATTTGTTTATAGTTTACGCCTGAGATATGAACGAGTCTTAAAACTTAATTAGTGAATGAATGAGTAATAATATCATAATAGATTGGCTGATTGATGACCCATACATGAGATGAACTGACTACCCATAAAGAACTGCCGATGTTGGACGGGTGAGAGCCAAACTTGATAGTGGCGCCACTTCTCGATGAGTGGCGTCCCTTCTCGTGAGGTGAGTGATTGTCGCTTCGCTTGACGTCGACCGCTCGGGTTTATTCGGCTCACCTCGTGTAGCCCTTAGTTCTGGATGCAACGGGGATTCCCCTGGCAGAGACATCACGTACACTATGCACGCATTCAAAATCCACATGTAAATCAACTTAGGATGTGTTCAAAACCCAACCGGGAGTTTTAAAATCAAATGAATAATCGATAGAACAACTATCAAGTTCAATTCAAATTCAATCAGCGATATGATTATTTAATTAATGACAACTTACATTCTTTGAGATTGTTTTGCAGAGGTGTTCCGGTAAGAACAATACGTCGCAGCGTCTTGACACGGTTCATGGATTGCGATATGCTAGTCTTCTCGTTCTTCAGCAAGTGACCCTCGTCGCACACCACCAGGCACGGTCCTGAAAACAGATTTCCAAAAACCTATTTAACAGCAAATCGTAACAGGAAAAAATATTGATATTTTTATAATTTTTGGAGATTATTGGAGGTTAATCACAATGATAAAACATTTTCATACCCATGACGTTAAGTAAAACACGCTCTTGTGTGTTCAGTAAATTCTTAATTCAAAAGTTATTCATGTATGATAAAGATAGACGTTCAAAGTATGTGTGTATGAACAATATAGATATAGGACCAGTGGTGTTTGCGTATTTGTTTGCTATCTCACTTCCTCTAATGGCGCTAAAAATCTTCCGGAAACAATTGAAATATGTAATTGTATTTTTTATAATACAGTGAAACCCTCTTAAGAAGTTTTCCAAGGGACCGGAAAAAACCAACTTCTTAAGCGGGAAAACCTTATAAGTGGGAAAAATTGGGCCAATTTTGAGCCGAGGGGCCGAAAAAACCAAACTTCTTAACCCTTCAAATAATAAGAAAATAATATCTGTAACCTTTTGCCTGTCAAGGTTCGCGCGCAAAATTCCTGGTTCTTGCCATGCATCTTAAATTTTCCTATTTATGGGTTATTTTTTAACTCTTTTGCAAAAACAAAAATTGTTCTAAAATCTAGATAAAATAATCTTTCCGATGTGTTAATAGAAATCAACTTTTTTTTTCTAAATATTAATATTTTGATATTGGAAATGTAAATTAGCTAAAAAATGCATACCTGCGAATATTGGAATTAAAGTACTTAAAATAGAATAAACTTAAAATTTTAAATACAGATTCCTTTTTTTAACAAAATTTGTAATAAAACTGTCACCTCACTTTTTATCACTTTCATACAATTTTATTTTAAAATTAAATGTTTGTTACGTCAAAAATTGGCTCGAAATAAAACCGTCACTTATGATCGGGTTTGTAAAATATCTCAACAACATAGCTCATATAATCCTAATACAATGAGAAGCATTATTTCTTTGGCTCTCTAACATAAAAGAAATCACAAATATTCGCATGACAGGAAGAGAGATATATAACTTTTAATAATGCACGGTCGCTCTGGGACAATCTGGGTCTCTTGTTATTATAACGGCATATGATGTTTTGGGACAACTTGGGTCTCCTGTGATTAGAAGGGTTAAGAGGGTTCCACTGTATTTACGAATGAAATGTTATTCCTTGGCTTTTACTAGTGTTTGCCGTATAATGGAAACATTTTCTTATCACGACACCAGGACATTCTGGCACTTTTTAATGCAATTTACTTACTAGTAGGACACAATCTTATGCGACCAGTTGAGTACTAAAACTACGAAATTGAAGACAAATACATTTGCCTTGGTTTTGGCTTACCACTTTTGAGATTTCTACCGCGCGTCTGTAGATTATAAATAACATGATTGTTGCCTACAGTGAAACTCTCTTATTAAAAACTTATTACTAAAGACCGGATTATATGCAACAAAAACAGCCCAAAATATGCAAAAAAAAAATAGCTAAAATATGCACGAAAATGCATAAAAAGGGCCAAAATATGCAACATGTTATAACAATGGAAGTCGTATTTTTAAATATTTTTATTTTCGTAAGCTTAGTTCTCAAGGATAACAATCGTATTTTCGAAAATATCAATTACAAAATGTATTTAACAATGAAATTTAAAATTTACCTTTAAAAATCTATATGACTAAGTACTGTTCTAAATGTTCTGTAGACAGATTGTGTCTACGAGCGCTTAATATATTTTCGTAAGCGGAAAAGGAGCGTTCTACGTCTACTGATGTGACTGGACAGAATTTAAATTTGGGTGTGATTTTTTAACTTATTGTGTCGGGCAAAATTTCACCAGCCCCGTTGATGAAGCTATCAATTTGGCACAAGGGTTCAAACCCTGGGTTATTGTTCGGTAAGTTTTCAAACTTTTCTTTGAGTTTACTCGGGAATAGCTTTGGCAACGAGGAATTCATAAGGCGAATTTTCTTCATAACCTAAATAGATTCATTTAACGCCAATCCATGAGTTTCAAGCGTTTTTATACTTGCAGGTATGAAGGCGAAATGAGTGCTAATCATTGCTAGGTTTTTTTAATACTAACATCGTCAAACGCTTGAAAAACGAACGAGATCGAGCGTAAGTATGCAAGATCTCAAATTTTTTGCAAAAATATGCAAAAACCGCTGAAAAGGGTCTAAATATGCAAATGCATATGGTTCGTATAATCCGGTCTTTACTTATTACATATGTGAAAATAAACTTATTATGTGAAAAAACCTTCCACATGAGAAGAATGGGATCGTTTTTCAAATTTTTCTTTTCAAGAACCAAAAAAACAGAACTTAACTAAGCACTTATAAATTTAATAAGAGGGTTTCACAGTACATATATGCAATAATTTATTTTGAACATACCTGGGTCCACAAGGGCTTGCTGGAAGGTGTTCAGTTGTGCACGCCTGAATTTTTTGGTATTGTCCTGAGACAAGTTGCGGAACATGTCGTAGCCGAGGATACAAACGCCCCCGTACTCGATCCACTCCTTGAGCTGGAATGCCCTCTCGCAATTTTGTTTAAATCTGAAAAAAAAAATCAGCGTATAAATAACCTTTCTGCACACATACGTATATAAAGAAGAGTGCCTGTGGCGGTTGGTAGTGTCGCGAGCGGTGGAATGTTCAGGTTTCTACAATTAATTTATTAATTACGTGTAACTTTACCTAGACAGTTCAAAAATGTTGATTTCTTCCTCAGAATGTGCGTGTTCCAGCCAAATCTTGAACTCGTTGACCCAATTGAGGACCGTGCTGAGGGGGCACACCACCAGCACCCGCTCCACCTTGGTCTGCTCCTTGTGGGTTAGCAGGGTGTGCACCAGGGTAACCACCTAATCAGGTAACAAACACAACATTGTTAATTATGTCAATTACATATATGCCATGAACGCTTTCAATTAAAATCCTTATTGAAAGACCATCATTCAGAATTCAAGCGTTTCTTGAAATGGCATTAGCCAGTGTTTGGTAACCAGATCTTAATGGCCAGCCACTCAATTCACGAGGCGGATGCAGGTACCAACACCTCTGTTGTCATAGTTCACCCCAAGTGGTTCGTTACGTTTGGTGACTTAGCAGGAGTGCCCAGGTTCATGGGGTGAGGTTTGTCCAGGTCTTAGCCTTGCACCGCAGTTGGAGGGATGGATCACTCCTGGATACACTGACCCCTAAATTCCTACCCACTCCTAATACCTTTTTCTTTCCCAGAACTTCCTATCCTTCCCTTCCTTAAGCATCCCACACAGTATCCCCTAAGATGACATAGGCCCTGAGAGAAATTATTTTCCTCAGGGCCTCCTGTGTGGAGCTAATGGTAAAAAAAACGCAACTAAAACTATTACAAGCATCATTTTGATTCTGAATGATGGTCATTCACCCGGACGATACTGAGATTATTCAGCTCTTTAGCTAGCAGCAACTGGCAAAAAACTGGGGTGTTGAAATTGCACGATTCCGAGTTGTCATGGAACCTCTTTAGCCATATCCCAATTTAGAAAGAAATGTTTTTTTGTCAAAAATATATAAATTACAAGTGGCAAGTCAGAAACATCGCTTTAGTGATAATAATCATACCAGCTGTGGGTGAACCGCCCGTGTCAGGAACTTGAAGCTCAACTGGACACTAGCTATCAGACCACACTGATTCATATCGGCCTGTTTTCTCATCATGTTTACCACAAAAAATAATGGACCTAATTCATAAATTCACTCAGGCGAACAGTATTTAGATATACCAATGTGCAAAAACTGCAATGTGCAATATTTATGTAAAAATCATTCAGATGGCGTAACCAATAGATATTATAAAAGAGAGTGCACTACAATGTTGCTAAAACTTAAGAAACAAGTCCCGGTACAATCAAGGGAGATATGTGGAGTGGCAGCCCTCTATCCCCCATCCATGAAGAAGGTTCCCGTTTTTACCTGAAGGGCGTACTTTTGAAGATATAAGGGCTGGAAGTTTCGCCCTCTAGAAATTTCTAGAACGGTCCAGAACATTCGAGAGCATTCCAGAACATTCTGAAATGTTGTGGAATGTTTGAAAATAGCCTGGAACGTTCGGAAACATCCCCAATTATTGTGAAACATTCCAGAACACTCTTGACTGTTGTGGAATGTTCCAGAACATGAACTTTCTGAGCGAAACCGGATACTCCAGCTAGTAATGATATAAAATCAATAGATTGTTAATAACCCAATGTAGTATCTCGAGATAACAAATCAACGGTCTCGTAGAACTATGTCAGATCTGCTATAAAATTTATATAATTTTATTGGCATATTTAAATTTCCTATTGAAAATTTAAGTCTGTATTTTCGGAATTTTGAATGAAATATATGTATTTTTCTTATATGCTATTTGTTGATCTCAAAAACAGTAAAAATGCAGAAATTCTTTAAGACCGTCGAAATGATGAAGAAGATACATTGGACAACTGGTTACACTCTTTTAGTCCTTATCGGTCTCTCTTCATACAGATTAAACAAAATGAAATAAAAATAGATAATTGAAGGTTTGAACACAATTGAAGTTGATGATGAATATGAATGGAACCAACCTGCAAAGTCTTTCCCAGCCCCATACAGTGAGCCAGGATACAACCGGAACCCTTCTCCTTCTTCACCTTGATCTGCTTCTCACTTTCAAAGCAAGCGTCCCACATGAACTTTATTCCATTTGCCTGCAAACAAACAAAACATAATTAGATGTATTACTAAAAACAAATTTAAAAAACATCAGGCGAAGTACAGATCGTTTAATATTAAAATAAATAGAAGCAGTAATTTACCTGATGGGGTTTGAGTTTCTCAACCAGTCCTTGGTCCACACTGATGGATGGCTCCTTTGTGTCGGGGTCAAAGTCCAAAACCACCTTGTCCAGCTTGATGACTTCATCCGGCCTTCCTGACTCATCGAACAGGCTCTCATTGTACTGTAACATTAGAAATACATTTATTACAACATCCAGCCTCTTTACTTCATCAACATATGCATGTACTTTCCAGTAGGCCCAGCATAGAAGGGAATGAGTTGTCCTTACAACTTGTTCTTGTGCTCAACAGTCAGATTGAAATGCCTTGTCTCTTACAACATGGGTTGCTTTAAGACACAGGTTTACTTTCATTTCTTCCCAATGATATTCCACACAAGATCCCCAAAGATGACGCAGGCTCTGGAGGAAATCTTCTGTGTGGGGTTAAGATAAAAAAATAAAAGGGATCCCCGCTTATATCGCATGATTTTGTATAAACTGACAATTCTTTTAGTCTTAGTCATTTATAGTAAAAACAAAAATCTAGATGCCTTACCTCATGTCACATATTATGTATGTGATCCATTGGCGGCTAACCCCATTCTCAGATGTGACATATCATCACCTCATTTGGACAGGGTTCTAAATGACCTTAAAATTACCTTTGAGTGCCAAAGCATTTCTTTTGCTCATTTCTATACCCAAAATAATTTTCAAAATCATCTGTGTTGTATTTTCATAGATATATGTATGACAAAGTTCTAACATCGAACATTTAAAATAATCATTCATTTTACAAGGTTCTAACATTATTTATACTCTATTTTGTTTGTATCTGACAGGTGATAGTTATTACGAGGCACATTACGGTTTGCCACTTTGGTTGGATAGGGTTCTAACTTCACCTTACCATGTTTTAAAGTTTACAAAGACAAATTTTCGTAATCTATTTAACAATCTTATTTTAAGTATTTTAGTTTGTCATATTTTAATGGAAATTATTTAAATAAGACGTGGCCCTAGCTTGGAATTGCATTAGGGATATGTAGATTGCGTTTGGTTCTATTTGCAAATTTAGGTATGTTCTAAAATGGTAAGTTTACGTCCTATCTAACCTGTCCGGGAGTATGACCGTACAAGTACGGTGAGAAAAAAAAACAGAAGGAGTATGACAGTACATGTACGTTAGCGCCTAGAAATTAAAAATTACTGGATTTCTTCAAGAAAACTGAATGTTACCGACATCTCTAGTCATTTCACCATAACTTGTCAAAGTTTTTAGCGCTGTAGCTATCATGCCGGCGGAGTTATTCACGAATTAAACATTCTATGACGTCACCTTTCGGCGTTCCGTAATGACAAACATTTTTATTGCGAGCGGCGTGAAACGTTTCCTTTTAAAGATTAAACCGTTGTTATTTCTCTGCATTTTACATTGTAACTTATTCGTTTCGTATTTTTTCGCATTGAAAAATTATCTGACACATTTGTATGTATACATTTATTATGTGATTGTGCCGAGAGTGATTTTTTTTATTTCGTTTGAAGCATTGACGTATGATATCTAGACGAGCCCTGTGAAATTCAAAATGACGCAAGAAGCCAGCAAAAGCAGGCTCAAGGCCAATTTATGAAAAAGTGCCTGCATTGTTTTGCACCGTTCAGATCGCATAGTGCTTTGTGTTGTATCTTTTATCGGTCTATAAGATCTACACTGAAACTAATTTGTGTGTCAGCCGTCCGGACCGAGTTAATTTTTTTAAAATACAAAAATATACCACTTCCGAATATTGTACAAGGTACACACCGCAGACTTTATTTTTGAAAATGTAGTCAGCTATCTGAATACAACAAAAAAAATATACCTTACAGGATGTCTTTTAGGCAGCGTTTCAATAAACGTAATAATGTTAAAGAAATTACTTTTGGTCGAGCAATATTTCTGACGTCATGCCACGTAGCCCGGTTCGTTCACTAATACATTGACATACAGGCTCAAAACCAAACATAACGGCTTGTTTAAAATTAAAAGACCACATCTTGTCACACACTGAACGCCCTCGGGTTATTTCTTCAAGCGACTTAGCGAGCGTGTACGGCTAGTTTATACCAAGTAGGAGTGATAAATTCAACTCCACAATACGTGTCGCGTGATATTCAAGGCATCTGATTGGTTGATGAATGTCAAAACTACATAATGGGATTTGAGAACGAACTTTGTGTTTTAGGAACTGGCTTCTCTAGGCTTTTTGAGCGAGGCGGTGGAATACGATGAAGAGTTGTATTGTTAACATTAATATCATGGCGTCATTATTCACAGGCAAGTTAGTTAGGTAGGGCTTATCTAGACTTAATTGATCAAAGGTTTGAAGTCAGTTTTTGACAGTTGG
Source organism: Limnephilus lunatus (assembly GCA_917563855.2). Taxonomy (NCBI): domain Eukaryota; kingdom Metazoa; phylum Arthropoda; class Insecta; order Trichoptera; family Limnephilidae; genus Limnephilus; species Limnephilus lunatus. The sequence goes on from OU830602.1 coordinate 69,791,888, forward strand.
AGCGAAATTCAAAGGAGTTGTTCGAATTGTGAAGTGCGTATTGTAATATTATTCGTAAATTAAAATCATTGATGTTACAAAATAGATTTTTCTTTATAGGTAATTTGAATTTGTGTTTAGTACTGTTAACTTATATACCTAACCCTTTGAATGAACAAGGCATCGCCAATATGTTGATCGACGGTGATACATCAGATGCGGATGAAACTGTAGCTAGTTGTTCAACTTCTAAAAAGAGGAAAGTAGATCTCCATAAATGGGATCAGGGTAAATTTACCTACATTATTCATGAATTCGATTCAAGTAACTCAGGTATAAAACCAAATATTTCTGTTAGCGAAAATTTGTTGGAAATTTAGTTTTTTAAATAGTTTTTTTAGCTTGATGTAATGAACATAATTGTTAGCGAAAGGCTAACAAATGGATTGAACGGCCGGGTAATAATAACATCTCAACAGAATTATTTATTTCGGATTGATCTCATTAATTATTTGGATTCATGAAGCTTCCAATGAACCAATGCCAAGAAAAATGGAAATTATAAGTATTAGTAACCAGTTTCTGTCGCTCGGCTATCCTGGCGACACGCTCCTTCTCCTTGCGTGCTGCGATGCGAGTGGCACTGTCGAGGTTGCTGGACTTCTTAAGGGCACGGATATTCTTGCGGCCGGCCTTGCGCTTCTCTGCGTCGCTGCCCGACCCATCGCTCCCCCCTGAGCTCTCGTCGCCTGAAACTTTCTTTATTCGTTGCCGCTTCTTCTTGCTGAAATTATATAATATCAAATTGAGTACAAGTAGTGGTGGATTAATACTAGAGATGCTACGAATATTCAGCTGCTATTTGGTATTCGGCTACTTTTTTACTATTCGGTATTTGGCCGAATATTGCAAACTATTCGGCCGAATACCAAATACCAAATCATGAAAAAAATGCATGTAAATTTAATATTGATATTTATTGTCTTCAGTATAAATCTCATAACATTCCCAAATAGGTGATTTTTTATTAAATGGTGCCATTTCATAAAGCTTTTCGCGATCAAACAGTCGTGTTACACACTATAAGTAACACAATTTGATGTAAGGGGGCATTTGACCGGTCAGTGGTTGAGTGGGCATAGTGCTTGGGTCCCACCCGGGCGTCGCATGTTCGATTCCTCTGCTGGCTAAGTCCTCCATCACAACACAAGCAACATTTTCGGCTTTCTGTGGTGGTAGTAGGAGATTTTCAAACATTGTTTGGTTATTCGTAACCCGGGAATGTTTGTCTTTCTTTTTAAATAATAAAAAAAAAAAAAAAAAAATACTTTGATGTAATTTGGGAGGCGAGACCGCTGCCCCAGGAACCTTTATTGTTTAACCAACACCACTGCCATAGATCACTCCAAGTGGTTCGCTACGTTTGGTAATTTAGCAGGGGTGCCCGGGTTCATGGGGTGAAGTTTGTTTAGGTCTTGGAGGCGGATGACCAGGACATACTGAACCCCAGATTCTTACCCACTCATTAAACCCTTTTCCTTCCCAGAACTCTCCTCTCCTTCGAAAAAACCCCTCCACACAGCATCCCAGCGTAGCGCAGCGGTAAGACGCTTGATTCGCGCACCGAAGGTCGCGGGATCGAATCCCGGCGTGGCAAATAAATTTTATTTGATTTATTTGTGTTCTTTCACAATTTGTTCATTTAAAAATAATAAATAGTATATTTGCTGCACGTTCCAGAGTGGAAGATACTCTCTGTATCGCCCTGGTGTAAGACCACCATTCAGAATTGAAACAGCATTAGCCGTGTTTGGTGACCAGATCTTAGCCAGGTACTTCCCCACCTTCCTCTTCCCTATCTCCTTCCCCTCCCCACTACCATCAGCCTCACAACATACCCCAATTGGGGATGCCATAGTCTCACTGGCTTCAGACGGGAGCAGTTGGGACTCTTGTGAGGTAATCATGTAAAAAAAAAAAAAAATCCCTAAATATGAAATAGGCCCTGAGGGAAATTATTTTCCTCGGGGCCTCCTGTGTGGAGCTCATGTAAAAAAAAAATACATAATTACGTGAGCTCAAAAGGGGGGAGGTCCAGCAAAATCTCACGTTACTTGAAAAGAATATACGAAATGGCCCAAATTTATCTCACCAAGGGGGGGGGGAGGGATCTAGATTGGAAGAAAAACTGCTCACGTAATTAATGTATGCCCCCTAACCATCAACAACTAATGGGTGTTGTGACACCACCTAATCGCAAATGAAACAAATACATATTTACCAAACTCACTTCGATGATGAAGGTCTTAACCTGTCACCCACCAAATGTACTAAGTGTCGCGGCGATTCGGCCGAGACCCTAGCCAAATATTCAGTATTCGGCAAAATCACTATTCGTGTCAACTTTTAATTATATTAACTAAAATTGCCCCCCCTCCATTCAACATCTCATCTCTTTTAATAAGTCAGGTAGGCCTCCTACATCATACGTATGTCTGGCAACGTAAAGTTTGAATTCAACTACAATATTTTAATTTTGAAATTTTCCCATTTAAATAAAATTAATACATACGCCCCACGTAAATTAATACGCCCCACGTTGGGCGCCATGTTAGGGTCAGAGTCCCGCCAATAGTCGGCATATTTATCAAAGGGATTTAATTATAGTGAGTGGTCGAAATGGCTTTGCCGGTTAGTACCGGACGCGCCAGGATCTGATCCCGAGGAATCCTCAGCCTCAGACCCGCCAAATCGACCAGCACAGCGGTAGAGCAGAGTTCCCCCTCCCAGAGCGGGGAATTATGTTCTAAGATGTCAGGCATAGGCAGGAATTACCAGGTTTTGTAAATAAAATAAGGTTAATTATAAATGGACTAACCATATAGGTTTATTTAAAATATTGCATGTAATAGTACAGATAGGATAGAACTTACCCCCACAGACCATAACCGAAAACTATAGCTAAAGTAATCTGACTATTAACGCGATCGTTTAGACGATGAGGGATCTTCCCGGTGACTAAGGTTGGTGCAGCGGCCCACGTCCCACGGTGATGCGCGCTGACTATATTGGTGGCAGGAACCCTCTGGCATCTGCAGCATGAGCAAATAAGGCTACTCCACGTCCCACGGTGAAGTAAGCTGGCTATATTGGTGGCAGGAACCCTCTGGCATCTGCAGCATGAGCAAATAAGGCTACTCCACGTCCCACGGTGAAGTAAGCTGGCGCTGGTTGCAAATGATGAGTCACGCACGTGTATGGTGAATTGATACACCAGGAGATTTCCTGGCGGAGATCGGGTAGAACATTATATTGGCCGGAAATCATACTAGCCCACGGTGTTTCTGGGACTAAAGGCAGGGGCGTTTACTGTCCAGATTGAACTTTCCTATTCCTAATCGAAATACAATTCGGCCATGTGTGAACACAACACTTTTTCCGGGAGCGCGACTAGCGGGGTCGAAACCATAACGGGAACTCAAATAAACTTGTAACGGCACTATAATAACCGCCCGAAACTTTACGGGAACTTCTCGAATCTATGATTTGGCACCGATGCACTTCATATTCCCCGATTATCTCCAATGCCCCGACTCGACCTCCGGCGGCGGAAGCCCGCCGGGAAGTGCCTCCATCCCATTTCCGCTCCTCTCTGGTGTTGCCAGGATGAAAAACAATAGACAATGCTAAGGTGCCGCCTCATAGATTCCAGTACTAACTTAAAACGACAATTAACCTATGTTATATACATAACATTACCCCGCTCGCCCCCAACGTGTTTGCCCCCAAACACAAGGAGAACAAAAGAAAAGCCTGAGCTAAGAGATACCCTAACTTGGTCTGATGGGTTCCTAAAAATATACATAAACATAATATCATAAAAATGAGTTGTACATCAGAGAAAAAAAACAAAACTACCAGCAACAGTATGCTTGCAAATGGGTGTGTCACAAAATCAGTCGCGCCCATCATGCGGAAGACATGATGGTTGAGTCTGCGACGCATCCATTCGAAGTTGGAAAATTATATATAATTAAATCAGTACTTAGAGTTAAAGACCTTAATAGTAGACAATTTGTAGTAATAAGAAGATACGTGAACGGGGCCCGTAATCACCCACAGCATATAAGACGCTGGGTGATGTATTCTGACTCTCGTCTGGGACTACCGTAGACGTAGCATCTATAACAGAATAGAACTTAATATTAGAATAGATATTATCACCAAGACATGACATCAATAAATATCAACACATTAAATATGCGTAAAGCATCACTGTTCAGAACACTTTTAAGTAAGCCAAAGTAGGCTGTACACTTAGATGGTGTACCATCTGCACTTCAACACTGATTTTAAATCCATTATGGATAAAAGAATTCCTCTTTAGAAGAGCCTACCTATCTAACTCTCTAACTGGTCTTTTGGGGGTTGTAATTACTGAACCAATTATACAATCCAAAAACAATATATAAGTTGTATCATACCTTTGTTTTTTCTTTAAAACAAGGAAAAATATATAAATCCACTTCATAGTAGTTAAAATATTAGTGTAAATATTCATGATTTTTTTTTATTTAGGCAAAAAAATAAACGGTATGTTGTTCGCAGACAACTAAGCAAGATGTTTTGCGTACACAGTAATATGACATCTCATAAAGCTTAAAAAAAATAACAAAAATTTAAAAAATTGAAACTCGGAACATAAAGAAATAATGGGCTGTTATATCTGTATGTTCTAATTTTATAGTTTCACATAGTTTATAATATACATATAAATAAAATGTACCAAGTTTAAATTTGATATACGTTTTTTTTTTTTTTTATTCCATGTGCAAGCATTTCCACAAATTAAGTTACAGTTGAGATTTAGTTACGAGACATTTTTGTTAAATAGTCTTTTTTTTGTATGAGACTTTAATTTGAGACTTATTTCAATGATGCTTGAAATTTGATATAATTTTTTTTTTTTGAGTCATGTGTGACTAATTGTATTTCGATTAGGAATAGGAAAGTTCAATCTGGACAGTAAACGCCCCTGCCTTTAGTCCCAGAAACACCGTGGGCTAGTATGATTTCCGGCCAATATAATGTTCTACCCGATCTCCGCCAGGAAATCTCCTGGTGTATCAATTCACCATACACGTGCGTGACTCATCATTTGCAACCAGCGCCAGCTTACTTCACCGTGGGACGTGGAGTAGCCTTATTTGCTCATGCTGCAGATGCCAGAGGGTTCCTGCCACCAATATAGCCAGCTTACTTCACCGTGGGACGTGGAGTAGCCTTATTTGCTCATGCTGCAGATGCCAGAGGGTTCCTGCCACCAATATAGTCAGCGCGCATCACCGTGGGACGTGGGCCGCTGCACCAACCTTAGTCACCGGGAAGATCCCTCATCGTCTAAACGATCGCGTTAATAGTCAGATTACTTTAGCTATAGTTTTCGGTTATGGTCTGTGGGGGTAAGTTCTATCCTATCTGTACTATTACATGCAATATTTTAAATAAACCTATATGGTTAGTCCATTTATAATTAACCTTATTTTATTTACAAAACCTGGTAATTCCTGCCTATGCCTGACATCTTAGAACATAATTCCCCGCTCTGGGAGGGGGAACTCTGCTCTACCGCTGTGCTGGTCGATTTGGCGGGTCTGAGGCTGAGGATTCCTCGGGATCAGATCCTGGCGCGTCCGGTACTAACCGGCAAAGCCATTTCGACCACTCACTATAATTAAATCCCTTTGATAAATATGCCGACTATTGGCGGGACTCTGACCCTAACACATGAATTAACCTTTCCTCGTGCCATAATTTGAATTGATGACCTAGAACACCCGTGAAGGGCGAAAGCCAGAAAAATTTGAAAAACAAAAAATAATAGTAATTTGCCTTTCTACAATAAAATGAACATAATATCAGTAATAAATCATAAGTAATCACCTGGACCCCATGTCCTCAGAATCATCACTAGATTCTCCGGAAGACTTGGTCTTCTTGATCTGCCTCTTTCTTTTGGAGGGAATGAAGATTTCCGATTCATCCGACTCTGATCCCAGGCCCTTGTCGTCCCCATTCTTTACTTTTTTCTCCTTTTTATCCTCTTCTGACCCTTCCGATTCCTCGTCTTCACTGTCTGAGTCCTTGCCATTCCGCTTCTTCTTGCTCTTCTTGGGTTTGTCGTCAGAGTCTTCCGACCTTTCAGATTCCGAGTCCAGTTCTATGACATCTTTTGATCTGAAAATAAAAATATTTTCAAAATTATTACCATATGGCAAGCAACAATTTCTATTATTACCATATGGCAAGCAACAATTTCTATTATTACCATGTGGCAAGCAACAATTTCTATTATTACCATATGGCAAGCAACAATTTCTATTAACCATGTGGCAAGCAACAATTTCTATTATTACCATATGGCAAGCAACAATTTCTTTTATGATGAGAGTAAGGAGAATTCAAATTTTGTGCGGTTGTTTGTAACCCGGGATTGTTTGACTCATTTTTATTAGAAAATAGCTTTTGCCCCCGGCTTCGCACGCGCCACTCCCCCCCACTACCCCTCCTCCAAAACAGTATTTAATGAAACACTGCGAATTTTTTCATACATATAACTTGTGGAAAATAAAAAAATTTGGAGCATACTTTGCGATTTTATTCTATCGAGGGAATTTCATATAATTTGCATTTCGGCGTGGGGAATGTATAGATATTACCTTAAAAAATAACATATATTTTTTTAAGAGCTTAAAAACTTTAAATGTTTAAGGGAGGTTTGCAAGAAATCGGTAGAAATTCGGAGAGCGGCCTCTTAAAACGCCTTTATAAAAATATACTATGTCTTTTGGGTGCGAAAGTTTGCGCGGGAAAACAATAATACTTGATTTTGACAGCCAATGCATAGATACGCCAAGAACTAAGCATTCGCTACTCGGTATCGGCTGGTTCGACCCACTCGTGTGGAATGACTTTTGACGTTTGGCGTATGTACCTTCGACGAGGCTCGAGAATAAACAAGTCGACCAATGTACGTACTTTCGACGGCGATTGCGAGCGACCTGGCTTTGAGAATAGCAGACCAGGATATGCGCTGGAGTTATTCCCACTATAGGATACAAATTGTTCCGTTACGTTCAGATATATAGTTTTACTAAAGAGTTTTAAAAATCACAGATTTATCAATAATTTGTATCATTTAATTTTAGCATAGCTATAACTTAAAAAATTATTACCCGTTCTTTGAACTGGATCTGCTGTGGTTGTCATTTTTTTCTTCCTTCATATCCTGGAACATTAAATTTTTAAAATAAGATACATTTAACTTATTTTCGACTATAGCGGTTGATAGAGCTGAAATAATAATGTATACTCGTATGTAAAGCGTACAATAATGATTTAATTTAATTTATTGCTTCTTCACAATTTAAATACATTTTTAGCATGTAATTATTAACCCCACTAGGGTTCGCCTGTATGGGGGGGGGGGTCTTAACACTTCCCTTAATTTATAAACATTGAATTAGCATAAGACCAGAGATTCCCAAAGTGGACAATATGTCACTAGAGAGTTCCACCACTGAACTGCAATAAGAAGACGCTGATAAATTTGTTGACTTAAATATGTATGTATATATTTTTTTTTTGCTTGTCTATACAAATATAAAATAATGCATAGTGACAAGAATCATGCTTTTGAACCATGTTTTGGCCAAGTTCGTTGTTTGTTCCAAGAAAACACAAAATGCATATTGCAAACAATTGCTTTTTAGGACGGAAAGTCATTTTATTTAAAATGACTTTAAAACTTCAATTTCAATGTGTTTTGTCGATATCGACCAATCGTGCGTGGCTGTTGCCACTCACGCCGCATGTCGTGGAGACTTTAAACATGGCGTGTATTTTGTAACAATGCTAGAAACAAAACAGTCAAGAAAGAATGACACAATATAAAGATTAATGACAGCTACAGCAACTGTTTGTTAGTGAGTGAGGTCGTGAAAGCATTCTAGTTTTGAAGTTTGGAGAATTCAACAATGATTAGTGGTGAAGCGGGTCTCGTATTTTCAGTAGGGACAAGACTGTAAATGTAATCAAGTCCAGATGTATAAATAAAGGAGACAAACGAACTTCATCACTGTCCTCGTTTCCGGCTTTGTCAGGTTTGGCAGCTTTGCCTTTCCCATTGAGTCTGGGAGTAGACTCGTGGGCACTGCTTGAAGTGTCGTCCAGTAGGTCATTCTTTATTCTCTCCATTGGCTTCTCACCAAATGACACTTTGGACTTGGATTTGGAATCAGCTCCTGACTCTGCAAATAATACTTAAACATTAAATTCAAATCTAAGTGGCCCTTCACCGGAATCTTGTTAAGGATTACTTATCAATATATTAAGTTATCAACCCCCGCATTGACTTGAAAGGGTTAACCACAGCAATGCCTCTGTGCTCTGCCACACCCAACAGAATATCCCTACAAGTGTGATCTACACCACTTGAAAAGAAAACTATGTCACCAGTTTCCATAAGGGTTCAAAGTGGTTTATAGTGATGAAATAAAACAACTAACATTACCTATTATGTTAAGGGAAACTTTCGGGACTTAACCTATGATTGGCCAGAGCCGCGCGGAACAATAGTCGAAAAAAAAAAAAAAAAATTGGATGCGATTTTGACCCTTATGTATAAAGAAACTGTATGAAAGATAAGGTCACAATCGATTGCGCCAATATCTCTCTTCGTAGCTTAAAGATTTCATGGATGTGGCAACACTACACGATTTGTAATTGAATTATCTCTGACTTCGAAACGCTGTCAAAACTGGAAAGTAGGGAGAAAGCAGACTTTTTGTTCCTTTTTCAAATGCATTTAAATATTTATTTATTAGCAATCACCTTTGAAATGTGTTTTTTCATGTAGGTTGTGTATTCAGGTTTGTGTGAAAATAACAAAATCAGTTCATTTTCGTATTTATATGGATATTTAAGCAAAAGTCGGGAAGGTAATTTCCGCGCGATTTTTCCAAATTCGCCTGGTAAATGATGGCCAATGATAGGTTAATATGAATATTTTTCAGAAAAAGCCTTTTGATTCACTTTTATTAAAAGACAAGTATTTGCATTCGGAGCGATGGAAAACACAACACCAAAAATTAATAGTGGTGTTTTGGAAAAAGGAGACGAGTCAATATATTTGTCAATTGAGTAAGGGATTCAATTTTGTCAAATCTGAAAAATTATATTAAATAATAATCTGTTAGAATTGCATACCAACGCAAAATTTCTGAAAAAAAAATTGGTAGTGTATTCATCTCTCTTTTCCATGTAGAAAAAAAAAATCATTTGGCATATATCATACTGCATTTTTATTGACTTATCTCCTTTTTCCAAAACAACACAGATATTATATTTACATGAAAATAATATATTTTTATGAATTTACTTTGAATATTACAATGTAATTGGAGGCCCTGCCGCTAAAGGTTAAATCAACCGTGAAATATATTGTATTTTTTTTATGAATTCACTTCGAATATCTAAATTTAAAAACTCGCCCGCGACGGTAATTGAGCGTGAAAATAAATAGTCCTATTACGAAATTCCTTCCAATACTTATCTGAATTTGAAGGGACATCTGCAAAACTACAATTTTTATCATTTTTTTTTTCTTAAAATTTTGTTTTTCAAAAAATTTCCTGATATTTCAAAAATATTTATAATTTCCCTGACATTTCCACTGATAATTCCCGGTTTGGTAAAATTCACTGACAATTCCCGGTTTTCCAGGTGTGTGAGCACTCTTGATTATGTACTTATCCAAATTGAAGGAAACATCAACAAAGGCATTGTATACTGCGGGCTAATAAAGGGATTGAAAAATGGCTTAACCCTTTTCACTCCAAGCCTTTTTTGTTTTTAATTCACCAGATCCACATCAAAATTATGTTTGTACGAAAATGCGTAGTACAAAATGGCTTTTTCGACAAAATTAGCTTAATTTTTTAGATATGACGGGATCGAAGATTATTTCACTAATACAAAAAATATAAATCACAAATAATCCATTCAACAAGTCTGCATGAAAACAAACACGATAATGCACATTTGGGGATAAGATGTTGAAGACAACACGGTGCGATAACTACTAGTGTAATTTTGTAACAACCTGCGCCTCTACCTGTGCTGAGACCCAGCCCTAAACAAAATTCATTCATCCCTCGACCATAGCAGGTACTAAAGTATTGTGCGATTCTAGAATATATATACATATTATATGGATTATTGAATAATAGAGTTTACCACTGGAATGCTCACTGCTCCCCTTGTCGGATGTCTTGAGATCTCCGTTGATGATGGTGTTGAGGAGGGTATTGTCTACTTTGGACTTCTTTGAGTCCTTTCCTGCCTTGTCTGCGGAAGCGGTTGATGCGTCGGGTTCACTCCTGGAGTCAATAAATTAATATTTAATATTTAGATAAGACGTACATTAAATAAATAATATAATTAAATCATATAAGAATTGCTTCCAAAATGTGTGCATAGTAAATTTGAAGCTGCAAACAAACTCTGTAACTTTGCTCGAGATAAAATGTTCAGCAGTCTGCGGCTAAATCTACAGGTTCCAAAACTAGTTTGTTGGTTTGCGACCTGCAAACTTAACCGTTTCAAGCTGTATAAGTTTTATAATAATAACAATAAAATAACTATGTTTGAATACGATTTTATTGTTTATCTTTAAACTTTTCATAACCGGTTTCGGTTCAGCCTGAATTAAAAAAAAAAACATATTAAATAAATTATAGAATTAGAGTATTTAAAGGTAAAATAAAAGAAGGAGAGAGAACATCAACTTTGGTGGGGGGCAAGATGGAGGCATCTAATAGAGGGGGTAAAAAGGGGCTAAAATAGGTGTGGGAATGGGAAATATGTTTAAAATGGGGCTATTTTATAAATCGTTTATTTAGTACTAGCTTTTGCCCCCGGCTTCGCTCGCATTTCCCCCCTCCTCTCCATACCCGTTACATTAATTTTTCACGATGTCACCTATTAAAACGTAACAATCAAATACGCGCTAGCTGTTGGCTAAGGTCAAAATGTAGATTAGTACCTATTTTATACATACATATTTGAATTTTTGCTATCAAAAGAATCTCCAGAGTAATCTAAACAAATAACAAAATGACAGCCCATGTCAAACAATTACTTAGCAACACGTTTTGCTTTTCGTTCAGACAATAAACGTAAAATAAATAATTTCATAACGCCACAGCTTATTCATAACGCCAGAACTTACCAATATATATAGCCTCTATTAATCGCAAATAATGTAGCTTTCGATTAGAGAAATAATTTTTAAATTCCATTCGGTATTTATTGCGTGAAAGAGTAACGAACACACATCCATTGTCTGTCGTCGCCCCTTTAGATTTCCTTAACGCCCCCTATTTTTCTTTGAGCCTTCTACTGCCCCCCTGAAAGGCTCCAGAGCCCACAAGGGGGCGTTATCGCCCACTTTGAGAAAGACTGATTTAAACGATTCATGTTAAACTTCGATTCAAGACCTGTTTCAGATTTTTATTGAATTGTGGTCTGCTGACTATCATATCAGCATATTTATATTTCATGTTAATCACAATTTGAAAATCAGCTGGAACCGGCTTGGAATCGGTGTTCAAAGGGGACCATTAAAATTTCAAAATCAAAATTTTGAAAACCAATGAATAGTTTAAAACAACCATACCTCAACTTCCTGCATTAATATAATTTTATTTTTTATACAGTTTCTGATGAAGATGGAGACACAGATGATGAAATAAAAAAAGCCATGCTCCAACAAGCGGTCAGGGATTCCAAAGAAACCAAGACGCCTTCAAAAGAAACTAAAAAATCATCTCCCAAAAAAGACAACGACAAACCGTCGAAAAATATTACATACGACTCCGAATCTGCCACAGATATTGATGAAGATATATTGGAAAAATTCAGAAGCAATACACAAATTCCAAGGGAATCCACTGACTCGCGTAACATAACCTTATATTTGTCCGATTCTAGCGATAACGAGTCAGGTAAAAGTAAAAATTCAACATTAAATAAAAATAATTCAAGCAAAGACAGCGTTGGTCTAAATGATTCAAAGAAAACTCTACCCGACAATGAAACAAGTAAACATGATGGAAATGAAGAATTTTACGATGTGTGTCTCGACGATGTTTTGCCAGACTTGTTTTCAGGTATAAAGTTCTACATTGATCCGAATCTGATGAAAGCCAAATTCGATGTGGACGAAGTTAAACGGTACGTACTGGCGTATAAAGGGGAGATTTTGGAAACGTGGCCGAATAAGATGATAGACGTCGCCGTAACTACGCCCAAGTGGGCGGAGAAGCTGAGGGAGGGAAAGTCAAAGAAAAGCTCTTTTATGCCGCCCGAATGGGTCTGGAAGTGTAACGACGAGAAAGAGTTGTACGCATTTGAAGATTTTATTATTTTGTGATAAGGTGGTTTTTAAAAATTTCAACTCAAAAATCCTAGGTGATAATAATATGTAGTGTGTTAAACCACCAGTAATTTTAATGTACAAACTTTCGCCTTTATAATATCTGTAAGAAATTCATTTTATTTATTTTTATTGATATTTTTATTTCAAGAGCTTCTAGATTATTAAGACGTAGACCATAGATTCTCAACTTTTTTTGCCCTCCGCCCACTTTGAGAATATTTTTATTTTCAGCGCCCCCTAACGAAGGGGCATAATGGGATACCGCGATAGGGTTACATTTGCCACAATTGAGGGGGCGAGGAGGCACCACTTATAGATGCCAGAATAGTTTAAATTATTTTCTTTTTCCTTAGAATTTATCAAAAGTTTACCTAGGTTATTATTAGCATAAAAAGCGGCGTTAATTTCTGTAGGAAATTTTGAACACATGAGGATGAAAAATTATATTAGAATAAAATTCTATGTCAAGCCAACCATGGTTTTTATTGTCTCTGATGTTGGGTGTATTACTATATAGGAATTTATTAGAAGATAGTGTGAATTTTCTTGAAAGGGAGAACAGCTTATAACCGATTTTTGAGGCAACTATGCATATCGTCGCAAGAAAGCAATACTGCTGTAACAGCCAAAAACCAAATTTTTCACCAGGACCAAAAAACTTTTCAGATTTTAGAAAAAAAATTCATAACTTTTAACCAGTAATTACAGAAATGCCATTTTTAAAACGCTTAGCTGAAAAAATATGATCTATCAAATAGTACTATTTAAATCTAATACACTATATAAAGAGGTAAGATTTGTTTGTTTGCATTGAATAGGCTCCGAAACTACTGAACCGATTTGAAAAATTCTTTCGCTGTTGGGAAGCTACACTATCCCTGGATAACATAGGCTATATTATATTTTCAAAAAAAAATAGGCATCCTTACTAAAACTTCAGTAATGTAACCCAGGGTGTAAAAAAATTACCTAAAATATTCTTTACATCGCGTGCGCTGCGAAAACTATTGATGATAGAATAAAATAATGTACTAAGACTTTGTAGAACACATCATTATTTACAAAAAAGGTCGCGACAGCATATGTCTAACTATTATGGTTATGCCACAATAAGTATTCTTTTATTTTAAAAATTTAATTAAAATGTCGCCGCTTGAAAAGGCTCTTTATTTGTATCTTGGTTTTAATCCTTATCAAAATAAATTACTTCGTATTCAAGACAGCTTCAATACCTTTATTTAACTTTTTGCATTTTTCAATTCGGATATTTAATTAGAAAGATATCACGAGTTTAAAATTGTTAGTATTAGAAAAAGTTTCGGCTACGGGCCGGGCGGGAGAGGAGTCAAGAAATGAAGTGCCAGGGGGGTTGGTGGGACGGGGGAGCGAGAGAGCGGTGGCGGGAGAGCGGTGGCGGGGAAGGTGGAAGTGGAACGCTGGCGGGGAAGGTGGAAGTGGAACGCTGGTGGGGAACGCACGGGAAAGGACATGCAAGGAGTAACATTTTATTTATTTGAATATGGCATATATTATAAAAGAAAGTCCAAAAAAACGTGCAGCTCGCAAAAACTCAGAAACGAGTCCCGGTTCGATCAAGGGAGTTATATGGTGTGGTAGATCTCTATCCCCCCTAGGGACTAAGGGTATCCGTTTTTACCTAAAGGGCGTGCTTTTGAAGATATAAGGGCTGAAAGTTTCGCCCTCTTGAAATTTCTAGAACAGTCTTCCGGAAAGTTCTAGAAGGTTCCAAATTCCATTAGAGCTGTAGAAAATTCTGGAAGGAGTGGTGGAGTATGTCATGGAATGTTCAGGAATAGGGAATCGGGAACATCATTGTGGAACATTCCAGAACACTATCTTATTGTCCTGAGCGAAGCCGGGTAACCCAGCTAGTCTTTTATAGGTGAAGGACAATTTTTTGGCGGTTACAGCAGTTGAATTTTTTTTTGTGTATGCAAAAAATGTAAACACCGCTGCTAATGTATGAATAATGAAATATCAACTTTATTTTCAGCTGCATAAATTGCTGTAAGCCCTAAAGTATATCAATATTAAAATTTTGAATAGCTGTAAATGTGTGTTGTTATATTTTTGGGCCAAATTCGTTGGGTTTACAACATAGAACAAAAAATGTGTTTGAAATGAAAACGATGTAAATGTAATTGAAACTTTAAAATGTTGACAGTACAAATTATTATATCACACAGGACAAATATGTAATTATTTAATTTTTTTACGAGAAATGACTATTTATGTAGGGGGAGAAGAAAAAGTATGCATAAAATAGGTTATTAAGTTCTTAGCTTGGGTTATTTAAATAATGTGTGCCTATTTTGATTGAAGCAGAACTACTAACAAGTAAGAAAAATGGCAGCCGAGAACTGTCAAATCAACTTCTTGAAAAAACTGGTACTTTATTGCATCTTTTACCAACTACCCCGACGTCAATTACATGTTCTTACATTTATTTAAGTAATTAAGTTAATAAAAGTGGTGTTTACAAAGTTATTGTTTTATTTTAAATTAATACCAATATGTAGTTGTTTTTATTAATCGTGCAGCGAAATTCGTAACCTTTACTCAATTAAAATATTATATTATAATAGTTATTTTTAGGAAATTTCATTTCCATAGCCATGGCTAAATTAAATCCAGCCACATACGAGGGGGAGTTTTTAAGTTCGCGGAATGGGAAGGTTAGAGATTAGGGGGGGTGTCGCTGAATTAGGTACTAATTGAACAACTCATTATTAGTATCAACACTGAGTTTTATCGCAATTAAGTCATTAGTCTTTGAGTTATCATCGACCAAACATGTCAATCGGGAAGAAATTGTGAAATATGGAGAAAATTGAGTTCCGCTCTGTTATAAAGTTCCTTATGAAGCAAGGAAAATCAGTTCTGACCATACTGAAAGAGATGTCATTTGTTTGCGGAGACTCTTGTCCAAGTAAAACTATCGTTTACAGGTGGCATACCCTCTTTAAACAAGGCAGGGAGTCACTTGAAGACAACCCACGGCCAGGAAGGCCGATCGAGGTGACCACAAAAAGTTGAAAAATGAATATTAGAAGCCTTGAAAAATTTATTAGCCTTGTTCGGACCTGAATTTGATGAAAATGCTTTCTGCTACTTAGACAACCTAATCTTGGTGTCGGAAGATTTACAGTCTCATCTCAAATTATTAAACCGTGTCTATGAACGACTACGAGACGCAGGTCTAACCATAAACCTAAAAAAATCTGAGTTCTGAAAAGCCGAGCTCAAATATCTTGGCTATATTGTTGATTCTCAAGGTCTTCGTACGGACCCTATAAAAATAGAAAGTATTCAGAACTTCCCTGTACCCAAAAAGCAAATACGAGCCTTCGTTGGTTTATGTGGGTACTTCAGGAGATTTATTAAAGGCTTTTCAGGCATTTCTGCCCCTCTTACAAGACTCATGGGTTCCAAGAACGGTATCAGCAACTTTGCGTGGTCCCCAGAAGCTGAGACCGCCTTTGGTGATTTAAAAAAAGCCTTAACTTCAGCTCCGGTTTTAAGTTGCCCGGATTTCACAAAACCCTTTGCAATACATTGTGATGCCAGCCCCGCTGGGATAGGCGGAGTTTTGATCCAAACCATAAATGGACTAGAACACCCTATCGCTTATTATTCGCGTTGTTTAAATACTCACGAACGCAACTACGGTATCACAGAGCGCAAACTTTTGGCTGAGTTAGATTCGGTTACACATTTTAGACCGTATATAGAAGGTGCACATTTTAAGGTTGTCACCGACCACTCGAGCTTGAAGTGGTTGGGGTCTTTATCTAACCCTAGTGGCCGTCTTGCACGATGGAGCTCACGATTATCACAATTTTCTTTCGAAATAGTTCACCGTAAGGGAACTCAACACGTTGTACCGGACGTACTTTCGCGAATGAACTTAGCTTTAATATCAGGAACTGTTCCTAACCACACCACTGACGAATGGTATATAAAAGCTTGGGAAGGTTGTCAGAAGTTTCCACAACGGTTTCAAAATTTTCAAGTACGTGACAGCGAATTATTTCGTCATACTAAGACTGATTCAGCTCTCTGCGAAGATACAGCGTGGAAAAAAGTTATCCCTCAAGAACTTAGACAGATTTTATCAAATATACACAAATCTTCTCGAGCTTGTCATCCTGGTGTCTTTAAAACGTATAAAAAAATTGCAGTTACGATACTATTGGCCTAATATGTATAGAGACGCCAAACAATTTGTGAATCGTTGTCAAACCTGTAAAGCACATAAGATTAGTACGGCCCCTCCTAATGGTATATCCTCAAACCCTAAACGAGTTACAAGACCTATGCAAATGTTATCCTTAGATTTGGTAGGTCCTTTACCTAGAAGCTACTCCGGTTTCACAGTAATACTGTCATGTGTGGACGTCTTTACTAAGTTTACTTGGCTATTTCCGCTGCGCAACGGCTCCGCGAAAAGCATCGTAAAAAATTTTGAAGAGAACGTCTTCCTTGTTCATGGAGTACCGCGTACTGTAGTCTGCGATAATGGCCGTCAATTCATCTCGAAGGAATTTAAAGAATTACTACGTAATTATAACGTACCACAACCTTTTTACAACTCACTATATACTCCTCAAAATGATGTAGTAGAGCGTTATAATTAAACATTGGGAACAGCACTATCTATTTTAGTTGAATCGGATCACAGGAATTGGTCTAAGTTTCTTCCTCAAGTTCAATCAGCTATGAACAATACTGTCAACTGCGCTACAGGATATACTCCTTTCTTTTTGATGCATGGTAGGGAGCAGATAATTGACGGAGATCTCCACCGTAATCCACTAGCAGATGGAGATACCAATTCGCAGAATGATGTCCAACCTGAAGCTTATGCTTAAAGGTTAGATAAATTATCGGCAGTATATGAACAAGTCTCAGATGCACTTCTTAAAGCCTACCAAAAGGGAGCTAATCACTACAACCTACGTAGGAAACACGTTACTTACCAGGTTGGGGATGTGGTTTGGTGTAGAAACTTCGTTCAATCGAATGCATTGAATTACTTTACACAGATGTTAGCTCCGCGATTTGTTAAAAATATAGTTGTGAGAAAGAAATCAGATCTTATATATACGCTCGCAGATCTGAATGGTAAAGAAACCGGTGACTTTCACGTGAAAGACATCGTAAAATCGGACAGTATTTCTATATAGTCCTCTTATCTTCAGTACTGTCTGGCCATCCTTGCAAGGGCTGACAACGTTAAGAGCTAACTTAGACCATTCAATTCGACTTGATCAATTGAATTGTTGTGGTCAGTATTTTGTCAATAAGTCAAATTCTAATAAATACTTCAAATTATATGCCTCCTAAAGAGTAGATAATTTTTTTTTTAACTCTGGTTTAAAACCTGAGTTGGGAAAGGAACATTAGTTCTGTATACACATCTAAAATTAAATTTAAGTTAAATATATATATTTATACACCTCTAAAATTAGGATTGTGGAACGCTTGCACATGGAAACAAACTAATTTTTTTTTTACTTTTAAAAATGGCACATTTTATTTTTTTACTTTGTCTAGTTTTAAGTTATGTCAACTTGGAATATACAACGATATTGCATATACCCTCTTGTATTCCAAGCAAAAGAAAAGTATTTGTTTACCCACGGCTTCGCTCGCATGGTATTAGTGGGAAATTACTAGCATAATTGTTATTATTCTTGCTTTTTTTCTAATAAAAAATAATTATTGTTTAATAGAAAATTTCAAAATTTTAGAATGACATTTCGCAAATAAAAATTCTATTTTAGAAAATATTTAAATTATATAAATTTATTTTAAGTACCTACTCCCCTAATTTATTCTGATGATTTCGCCTCAAGTAGGAATTAGTATTTTATTCATATTTGAATCCAGAGTAACCTAAAGAAATAACAAAATGACAGCCCACGTCAAATAATTACATAGCAACGCTATGCTTTTCGTCCGGACAATAAACATTTTTAGAGATAGGTAGATATTAACTATGACGCCAACAAAGCACTATTTTTAGGGTGAATTGACAGTTAAAAAAAAAAAAAAACATTGTTTCCAAGGTAACAATTTGTTTGACGTTTGCAATAACTCGATTTTGTTAGGGACGGAAAACGAATGAAAAATAATTGCATAACGCTACAGCTTATTCATAACGCCAGAGCTTACCAATATATATAGCCTATGTTACTCGCAAATAATGTAGCTTTCGATTAGTGAAAATTTTTTAAATTCTATTCGGTGTTTATTGCGTGAAAGAATAACACTCATCCATACAAACTTTCGCCTTTATAATATCTATAAGATATTTTTTTTCTCCTTCCCTTGTACGGGATATTATTATGTTAATTATAGATTAGCGTCTTAAGCGACACATAACAATCTGATCAGATACTATTAGGTTTGTGTGAAACCTTTATAGCTGTGTACAAAAACATTTAACCTTACCAATTGCACCCTCTTGTAGGCGATTGCATACATTTCTACTTGGCACCATTCATTAGTGATGGTTGTTAACTCTTTGGCACCATTCGTAGGCGATGGTTGTTTACATTATTTCATTACAGAATGATCTAAATTATAGTCTTCTGATATAATATAAAGGTATAATTATTAAACTGTTTCTACTGTATAATTGGTTCAATAATTACAACACCGAAAGACCGAATATAGGAAGTATAGTTAGGGATACTATTCGAAGAAAGTTTTTTTTTCCAAAATGGAAGTAAAATCAGTTAAAAGTGCAGATGACACACCATCTAAAAAGTGTTGCCTGTTGAGGCTCTTTAAAAAAAAAAAACAAAAAGTGTTTTCGTAATAAGTGACGCCTAGTGTGTATATAATGTCATAGTATATTAATAAATTTATAAGGTATTTTAATATTGCGTGTTATAACCACTACATTGATAAGTTAATGCCCTGTTACAGATGCTACGTGTACGGTAGTCCTTGAGGAAATCATATTACAACACCCAGCATCCTTCATGCTGAGGGTGTTTGTAGACCCCGTCCACGTATCACCTATTTGAAGTTTGTTTACTTTTAAGTTTTATATATTAAGCTTTGTTTTCTTTCCTATCCGCTAATGGATGCGCCGCAAATTCATCCAACATGCTTTACGCATGATGGGCGCGATTGAAGTTGTGGCGCAATCATTTGCAAATTATCTGTTTTTTTTGCTCATTAATCTAGTATATGGCTTTATACTTTGGTTGTTATCTTGAATATTTTTGTGTTACACTTATCCTATAATGTTCTTTTTCAGTACCCCATCAGACCAAGTTAGTTAGTCTATAGTGTAGGGTTTTCCTGATAGTTTTGGGGTTTTTTGTGTTTGAGGGCAAACACGTTCGGAGCGAGCGGGGTATTGTTATGAAAATATTGAATATTTTATAACAATTGCGGTCAGGTACTGTGTTTTCCATAATTTATGCTTGTCTATGGTTTGTTTTGACAGCCATATATCGGCGGAGAAGGAGGGAGATAGCTTTTTCCGGGACCAACGACACTTCCCGTTTAGGCCTGGTCGGGCTCGGACCTAAACGGGATGGCAGTGCCATTTTGATTGTTAACATGTGGTTGAGCGTAACAAATGTTACTATAATTAAATAAAGAATCCAATACTGGATCATAACAAATATTAAGCGCGAGTTCGGATCAAAGTTTTACCCGGAATGTGCGTGACGCAGAATCCTTGCCGTTAATGTAAAAACGTGAATCGATGTTTTCCGTGCAAGGGGGGTCGATTTGATAATCGTGAGTTCAAAGAGCCATCCTTGCTCGCCTCGAACGTGTTTGCCGACGGAAAGTAGTAATTATAAATGCATTGTCGGTCGTGTACCGTATTTGGGTAGCGGCCCCACATTTTGCCCGACAGGCGACAGAATAACCGCGCCTGGGATCCATATGATGGGGATCGCATGACAACAGCGGAGCCTACGAGACCACCGAGCTACGAGACCGCTCGTGGAACGTTGAAGGGCAGCACGCCCTGCCTGATGCAGCCGTGGATCCAGGGAAGAAGGGTTCTCCGTTCATCAACAGCACATCCTCGGTATTAGTTAGTATAGCATAGATATCAAACGGTCTGGGGGTAAGTCTAATTTCAATTACCATTTTGTAAAACATGTAAATACTGAAATAGAATTTCAACTGTTTTGTAATCCAATGTTTAATTTCTCATAACATGGTCCCTCCTCATGTAATTGCGAAAATAACACATTATGCCCATCCTCGGGAAAGGTTTCTCATGCCTACCGCAGAGACAGCATACCTTGTCATCGACAAGGTCTGGCGTCCTAGTTTCCTTCGAAACAAAGCTGCTCACTGTGATGAATAAATATTTAATGCACCCACTTCATAAGCGGTGTATACCACACATAGTAGGAAAAACACATATCAGTAATTAACTACATAGCAACGATTAAAAAGAGCCTAGCAATTTTTCTCCAATTATTATCATTTTCAACAACGTGTGGATAAACAAAAGATCTAAAAAAAACTTTTTCTTATATTTTTTGTTTAACATAATATATTGTCTATTAATTTTGAAGTATAACCGTTATTAATTGCAATTTGTTTAATAGTATTTAATTCTATTTTTTAAAGATAAGGGAACATTAATTAATCTACTTAGCAAGGTATGAAAAGCTGCTAATTTTTGTGAAAATGGATGATTAGATGTTTATTATTAAATTAATTATTAATGATAGAAATATTTAAATCCAAAAAATTTAAGCTGCAATTACTTCCAATTTCTAGGGTAAATTTAATTTTTTTGTTGAGTTTATTAATGAAATTTAAAAATATATTTAATTGTCTATTAGTGCCAGTCCACATACAAAAAATATCATCTACATATCTTTTCCAAAAATAAACATATTTTAATAATAAAGCACGACTTTTAAAAAGTTTATCTTCAAAATTGTTTAAAAATATATGTGCTACTTAAAAATTTTAACATTAGAGTTAAGGAATATTTAAGATGTTTAAATAATAATTATTATTCTGAATTTGCCAACCATATTTTGGAAACAAGTCATTCTTTTGATATTAATAAAGATCTTAAAATTTTACATCCTAACACTACGGGCATACAATTGGATAATTTAGAAATTTTAGAAATTAGAAAAAGCATTAAATTAAATATTATAAATAACCAAACATTTTTTTAAAATAGCCATATTTTAAATTTATTTTCTTATTAATACTTACAATAATTATAATTATTTATTTTTTGATTTAGACTAATTATTTTAACCCGCTCCGCAGGTTTTTACTGCTAGGCCCTGCGGGCAGCTTTTAGTTCGGTTTTGCCCGGTTTGAGTGATTGTGACAATTCTATAAATCCTATAGGAACTGGTTTCTAAAATAGCCAGTTCCTCGGATCTACTCATCTAGTGTGATCAAGTGACCATTAACATTGACAGGCGACAGCTAGCTGACTAACCGAGACAAAGTAACAGTGACAAAATAATCGAGACACGCAATGACGTTATATGTAATTTATAACAAATTCGTCATTGCCGACGATCTTTCTAAATAGAAATGTTACTTGATGAATCAAAATCTGTAGCTCTTATACCTAGATGGGAATTAATCATTTGAGAATTGTTGACGGAAGTGCGCCATCTCTGGCAAATTCTTGAATTACAAATCGAATTACAATGGCAGCTTTGTGTGAAACGCCACGTACACAGATGTTATTTGTGGCACGGCGTATAAGGCGTGACTTCGGACATGCAATGAAAGTCGGGTTCTGGAATTCAACCACACGCAGACGATAAGCTATTAATACTGTTTGATTATTTGTTCTTAAAAGTTTTTTTATTATCTAAATGCAATTTTATTTTTCCTTAAATAATTTTTATATTTAATTTTGTATAACTATTTTTATGAGATTTTTAAGCAATTAATCACCTCTACTTTTTAATATTTTGCCTTTGTTCTAATTTATTCTAATTTGTCCATACTTGTTGGTCATTTATTTTTCTTTAAATTAACATATCCTGATGGAGATAACATTGTTATCGAAACATGTAGATATTGTTTATAATAGTGGTTTAATCAAAGTGATCTCTCATTCATTATATAGTCTCAGTCCCAAATTAATTTCATACAAAACTCACCAAAATAGTTCTCTTTGATCGTTTCTCCATGAATCTTTTTACGGCATCAATTGTTTTAAAGTACATTTTTGTGCCGCTTCCATTTAGTTGTCGTTATGCTTATCTTTATAATCCTTATCTTAAATCCATTAATCAGAATTTCGATTTTGTTTTCATGAATGAATTAACGCAATCTTGGAAGTGGAAATTAACCCACTTCCCGACATCTGATTGAGCTGAAACTCAGCAGATAGATTCATTGTCGTTGACAATGCATTCCATCAGCACTTTGGTGGCACTCACGCATCCCACATGCATTTCTCTGAAATTGGCTACCAACCGGTCCAAGAGATGGCCCGAAAATTGAAAATAGATATATTATACTAAAAAAATAAAATTGTTTTTATTGCGGGGTAATTTTTTATTTTTGAGTGTTTCAGTCTTAAACATGAACCATCCAGTGACAAAAAGTGCATACTCTTCAAGAAAAACTAAAAATTGTCAAAGTAGAAAAAAAAACCCATTGAAAAACGTGTTCATATAGCCAAGCGTTAAGAATCGCGGTACTTTTTATTCAAAAACATTCATTTATATAAATCATGAAATATATGTCTTTTTTTAGAACATTAACGGCCTTACTAAAAAACCCCGTGAAAATTTTATTCAATTGACAAACGGCCGCGGATGTGAAAACATTACTAATTAAAAATTGTTCTTGGAAAAAAAGCACCGTTTGCACAACCTGGAAGGGTAGTTTATCTCTGTTTTAGTGATGATGTTTGAACGAAATTTGGAATTTTCCAAAGTATTTTGAATGTTCTATATATTTCTTATTTTTGAAGGTGTCGTGAAAACAAATACCATTTATAAAAACTAGATAAAATTACCTTTTAGATTTTTGTATTTGAAATACACTTTAGTTTTAAAAAACTGCCATATTTTAACCCAATAGCTGCCCAAACAAAAACATTATTTCTCTACCGTACGCCAGCTATTTCGGTGTTTCAATACAAATTCATACAGGCGATTTACATCGTATGGTGTAAATGGCAGTTCTGGCACAGATCGTTCGTACACCTATAGATGCTAATGGCAGCCGTTGGGTTAAGATTTAAACACGGAAAAAAATGTAAAATAATTTCTTACCAAAACATTTTTGATGAAAGTATACAGAAATATTTAAAAAATTAAAATTTAAAAAATACAGTCCTTTTATATAATGAATTTGGAATGAAACTGTCACTTCACTTTTTCCTCGTGCATACAATAAAAAAATTATAAAAAATTACAAAGTTTTTTTATTGCCAAAAAAATAACCTAAAAATATCTCTGACATTTCAACACATTTCTTGCACCACTAAAGATGTTAATTTCTTTGATAAGTTTACAACCACATGAATTTGATATTAATATTTACAAAAAATACCACTTTTATGAAATTCTCATAAAATAAATATCATTAAATGTAAATATGAATTTTTATGTATCATATAAAAAACTTTTTGACTTTTCAACTTTGAAAGTACAATTATTGTTATTATAACTTCACTAAAACTTATGAAAAACCACAAAATACACGGTAAATATATCAATTATATGAATATACGAGTGAATTAGTTATATTAATAGAAATTACGATCACATTTGTAATATTCCAAAACACATCGCCGTAGAGAATTTTCATTGTGAACAGCGAATGAGCTGGCGCCCCCATCTAGCGGCTATGAATGAAAACAACAATATTTAGTATGAACATTACTAAAAATTGCACTGTTGCCAGATTTTAAAACCTGTTTTAGAGTGAAATTCGTTATTAGTAATATTTCGTGTTTTAGTGTAAATTTGTTTTATTGATGTTGCTGCAAAAACACAGGTTATCGGTAGTGCTGTAGTTTTTTTTTTAGTAAGGCTGTAAATATCTAAGGATGTGATTTTTTCTATATTTCCGCTTTCATACGAGGGTTTTCCCAGAAGTACCCGACCTGACGTACTCTGGTGGGTGGTTGTTGCTTTGAAAAAAATATGGTAGAAAGCACCAACCTTATAAGGCTTAAGTTTTAAGGCGCTACGTTGTTTAGTGTTTTTTTGGCAGCCATCAATAGCAAACCCTCTCAGTTAATTTGTAAACATGGAAAAATTGGTCATTTTTATGTGATACAAAACTTTCATTTAAAAGCTCTAAGTCCAACGAATATCAAAGCCGAGATT
Source organism: Limnephilus lunatus (assembly GCA_917563855.2). Classification (NCBI taxonomy): domain Eukaryota; kingdom Metazoa; phylum Arthropoda; class Insecta; order Trichoptera; family Limnephilidae; genus Limnephilus; species Limnephilus lunatus. The sequence goes on from OU830602.1 coordinate 69,816,710, forward strand.
AAATTCTACTCCGGGGGAGTCTGCTCCTTCGTTTACAACAATAAAATGTTGGGTGGCAGAGTTTAAACGAGGACGTACGAGCTGCCGAGACGAACATCGCAGTGGTCGACCAAATGAGGTGACCACGCCAGAAAAGGTAAAGAAAATCCACAAAATGGTAATGAATAACCAACGATTGAAAGTGCGCAAGCTAGCAGACATAGTAGGCATTTCAAAAAGTACTGTACATCGCATATTGACTGAAAATTTGGACATGAGAAAGCTGTGCGCAAGATGGCTGCTGCGTTTGCTCACAATGGCCAAAAAGAGCATTGTGAGGATGTTTCAATAGAGTGTTTGGCGTTGTTTCACAGCAATAAAGCCAAGTTTTTGCATCGATTCAAAACCATGAGTCATCACTTCACACCTGAGATGAAGGAACAGTCAAAACAATGGACTAAAAGGGGAGAACCGGCTGCGAAAAAGTAAAAGACAGTTCCATCTGCAGGCAAGGTCGTGGCATCAGTTTTTTGGGATGTTCATGAGATAATGTTATTGATATCTTCAAAAAGAAAAAACAATCAACGGCGAGTATTATGCGAGCTTGTTGCAGCATTTGATTGATTAAATCAAGAAAAAACGACCACATTTGGCGAAAAAGAAAGTGGTGTTTCTTCAAGACAATGCACCAGTTCAAACATTTGTTATCCCGATGGCCAAAATCAATGAATTAAAGTTTGAATTGCTTCCTCACGCACCCTATTCGCCAGATTTAGCCCCCTCGCATTATTTTATTAATCTAAACTTGAAAAAATGGCTCGGTGGTAAAAGATTTACCAACAATGAAGAGGTGGAATCTGCGGTAGATGGCTATTTTGAGGTGCTTGACGGTTTTCACCATAAACAGGGTATCAAAGCTATTGAACAACGCTGGGAAAAGTGTGTCGAGCTGAAAGGAGACTACATATCTTCAAAAATCCAAATTTTTTGTGTTTTCTTTGTTAGGTCGGGTACTTTTGGGACAACCCTCGTAGTTTATTTAAAAAAATAAAAAATAAAGCTTTTACTATATACATTGTTAGCGCCATACTTGAATGTTAGCGCCATACTTGAATATTATTCGCCATACTTGAATATTAGCCCCATACTTGAATATTAGCCCCATACTTGAATATTAGCGCCATATTTGAATATTGGCCCCATACTTGAATATTAGCCCCATACTTGAATATTAGCCCCATACTTGAATATTAGCCCCATACTTGAATATTAGCGCCATACTTGAATATTAGCCCCATACTTGAATATTAGCCCCATACCTGAATATTAGCGCCATACTTGAATATTAGCCCCATACTTGAATATTAGCGCCATACTTGAATATTAGCCCCATACTTGAATATTAGCCCCATACTTGAATATTAGCCCCATACTTGAATATTAGCCCCATACTTTAATATTAGCCCCATACTTTAATATTAGCCCCATACTTGAATATTAGCGCCATACTTGAATATTAGCCCCATACTTGAATATTAGCGCCATACTTGAATATTAGCGCCACACTTGAATATTGGCACCATAGCGCTACTCTCGTCGCTGGCAGCTATTAGGAGGACCACTCATCGTTTGAATTCTTCCTACTTCTACTGCTACTTGAGATTCCACACTATAAACAGCACATCCATTAATCCACTAGCACCCCATCACTGAGCTGAGAATACTGAGAACTTTGCTCCTAGGCGGTTGGAACAGCACTGCGAGAAGTTTAGGTTTGATGTACAATGTCAAAAGGGACGTGGTTTCAGTGCAGCATTGTACTGTTATGTTCGGCTTTTTTTATATACGAGAAAAAATTTCGACATGTGCCCCGCACACCGCTGCGCAACAGTTAAATTTCGATATACTGGGTGTCCGAAAAGAAAGTTTATATTTGTTTTGACTACTGAGTGAACGCAACTTTTCCGAGGGACGCGGGGTTATGTCAATCAGTAGCCTGGTTCTTGAGAATTTAGCCACTATGGAGCATTTCCCGGGAGCGACCGCGCGTTGTGAGTGCGTGAGTTTTACAAAAATGGTGATTCGGCGACGTAGCGCGTAGAAGACTCTGCAATATTCGAGGTTTTCGTCACTTAAATGATGCGCCAAGCATTCCTCTCATTCGAAAATGGGTCAAAAAGTTTTAAGAGATCGGTACAACGCTGGCAAACCCAAAATCCGGGCGAACAAGGTCATCGAAAACGGTAGAAAACCTAGAGAGTGTTTATCGATCTTTTCATGCCGCCCCAAACCTTTCGATTTGGAAGCGCGCAGGTGCTTGAAATGTGCATCATTACACAGCCTTTTACACAAAGACTTTTACAAAAATGGTGATTCGGCGACGTAGCGCGTAGAAGACTCTGCAATATTCGAGGTTTTCGTCACTTAAATGATGCGCCAAGCATTCCTCTCATTCGAAAATGGGTCAAAAAGTTTTAAGAGATCGGTACAACGCTGGCAAACCCAAAATCCGGGCGAACAAGGTCATCGAAAACGGTAGAAAACCTAGAGAGTGTTTATCGATCTTTTCATGCCGCCCCAAACCTTTCGATTTGGAAGCGCGCAGGTGCTTGAAATGTGCATCATTACACAGCCTTTTACACAAAGACCTAAAGCTGCTCCCCTACAAACTTTACTGGCTCAAACCAAAAAACATTGTTCCAGCAAGACGGAACAACGTCACACACGTTCGATACGTCTCTGCCACGAGTTCGTGAAATTTTCCCTGGAAAATTGATCTCCAGGAGAGGTGACATAAATTAGCCTCCTTGTAGTCCTGATTTAACGCCTATGGAAGTTTTCCTGTGGGGTTATCTCAAATCTAAAGTATACGCCGACAATCCAATTTCCTGGCACAATTAAAAGAAAATATCTGTCACGAAACGGCAGCCATCACGGAGCCTACCTGCCGAGCCGTCATAGGAAATTTTACTATTCGATTAAATGAATGCTGCGAACACGAGGGTTTACATTTGGACAATATTATTTTTAAGAAATAAATTCCCAAACCATGTATTTTAATATTTAATAAACATTTTTTCGATGGAACCCTTACTTTTTTAAAAATTGATCCACTAAATTTAAACTTTCTTTTGGGACACCCAGTACACACATAAAAAAGAACACAGTATTTTCATAGAGCAGTTTAGTGGTAGTTTAATGTTAATTTAGTGATAGGTAGCACGATCGAAAGTGATTTGCAGACATTTTTTACGTGTGAACGAACATGCAGAAGGCAGAGAAGTAATAATATTATAGAAGAGTAACATCTGTTTGGAACTGGTAATGTCATTTTTTTAACGTGAATACCACGCAAGAGTTCCAACTGCTTTGACCATCAGTGTGACAGTGGCGTCACCAATTGGGGTATGTTGCAAGGCTGAAAGTTGTGAGAAGGGGAAGGAAATGGGGAAAAGGAAGGTGAAAGTACCTGGCTATTCAGATCTGATACGGCGATACAAATATCAAATCCATCGCAAGTAATGTTTCGATTCTGAATGGATGGTCTCTCTCTCATCAGGAATATACTGAGATTACCTTCCACTCTTGTTAGGTTAGGTTGGGAATGTGAGATATAAATATGATTAAAAATGCATTATTACCTATCTTTTTGCGATTGTGGAAGCGAAGCCGCCTGCTCGGCGCGGCCCTTAAGCCTCAAGCTGCGACCCATCTGAATTAACAATAACACCATATTAGTGATTCATTAAAAAAACAACAACAAAATACAAAAACATATAAAGATAAAACCAGGCAGATTTGGTTCTTTCACTGGTCGCTGCCTTTAGCACCTGTATGAAGTCTCTTTGATATTGAGCCATTGTGTGGAAAAACAGCTGTTAATAGAAATAATGCTGTTTTTGTCCAAATCCATTCAAATTACGCTCCATATTTGTCAATCGTCCAGTTAACCACTCCGATAAATCGCGAATATGCACTTTTTACGTCTTAAACGACATGTCAGATTTACGAAAACTTTATGTTATTTCCGCTTCACAATTAAATCTCTATAAATGAAACATTTCCGAACTTAGCCGAATACTAAAAACTGTTTTTGAAAGGATATGAAATAAGCTTTCAAATTGTTGTTACAAATAAATATTAACATTTGTAAACAGTAAAATTTAGAATGCAAACATAAAAAAAATTAAAAAATGACTCACGTGATGTTTTTATGTGAAAACGGTACTAAAATCACGGATTATATAAAAAAACAATATTTATTCTATCTTATAAATGTATAATAAACAATTTGGTCACCTCGCTTTTTTATCATTTCATACAAGAATATTTAATAAAAAAAATAACGATGTCGAACAATGGATAGGCAATTTGGCGGTCTATCATGTATCTGACAGAAAAGATTTTTTTAATCTATTTCTATGGACATCTTGAATAGTGATGGGTAGCTTGATTTATTATGGAGCTTCTCCTTTTTGTTTTAGGGATGTCACTAGAACAATAACGGAGTTATGACGATTTCTGTATAAACATACGCGTTGACGTGTAAACACGCTTATTGTACTTAACTGATGTCGGCATATTAACGTGTATAACTGCTTATGTTGCTGAGTGGTTAAATAGTCAACATCTCCAAATAATAAGTTTTGAGATAATGAGGAAAGCAATATTCGAATGCACACCATTAATCAAATATTATTTACATTCCTTTCAGTACAACGGTCAAGTAAATTTAAACCTGAATTAGGTGATTGGAATATTTGTCTTTATGAACTACATATCATCTTTGAACTTCTTCTGTGAAGCCGAATAGTGCTGATTGGCTGAAAAATGTACTGAAGTGTTGTCCAATCACTAATGGAGATGATCATGATACTCAGTAGAGAAAGTGACACATTTCATGGAAACACAATGTTAAGAAAATCCAAATTAATGTAGATTTATGAGAAAATGGGTTTAATTTTCTTTTACGATCATTGTAACCAAAACTTATGAATAAATAGATTAAAATAAATAAAATGGTATCTATTAACCAAGTGAGCAACCGAGTTAATAATTGAAAAACGAGTTGAGCCACCATGATATCAGAGCATTCGATTTGTAAATTTTCCGCTGTCATTCAAAAAATCATACGGCTAAATTTTAAAATGGAGACATATTATACCCATTGGCCACAAACCCCGGAAGCCTGCCGGGTGTGCAACTCGGGTACTTAACCACAAACCCCGGCGCGCTGACGGGTTAGAGTAGGTCCGCCAAAAAACAGAAAACGAGCAAGACAGAGACATTATTGAAAAAAAAATTAAATGCCGAACGCTCTGTAGGTAATTAATCATTATTTTGTGGAATTTAATGTTTCCTATATTTTTTCGCTGATATTTGTGTTCCAAGTTTTGTAGGCAGTCAGCCGCCATTTAATTTCTTTAAAATTGCGAGTGGTACTTGGCTTTTGGCAGTGACCCTGCACGTCCCCGATTGCTTTGAGGACTATCATACTAAATTATTTTATTAGTTATTAGTATACATGTATGTAAAAAACAAAAATTATTAATGTTTGATTTATGAATATTATGTTTTTTTGTAACTTTATGGAAAAAAATGTGAAAAAAACCTTACGAAAAGAGAGAAGGTTATATTTGTATCCTTATTTACACATATTTCAATATTTAAAATAAAATTATTTTTATATTTTATAGTTAGTTCCTTTAAAATTGCAGTGCGAGATAGTTTTTCGAATCCACATTGAATATTTTCTATTTCTAAACTGGAAAATATTTGAAAGTGAATTTTTATATAAAATTAATATAAAAGGACTAAGTACCTTTTAAAGATCATTAGAGATTATAGATACAGTGAAACCCTCATAAGAAGTTTTCCAAGGGAACGGAAAAAACAAACTTCTTATGCAGGAAACCTTATATGTGGGAAAAATTGGGTCAATATTGAGCCGATGGACCGAAAAAACCAAACTTCTTAAACCACAAAACGTCTTAAGAGAGAACTTCTTAAGAGGGTTTCACTGTAATATTATAATTTAAAAATAGATGAGGCAAAAAATGACAACATTGTGTGAGTCAGAAGCCTCGATAATATACATGACATAAAAATATATATATATATATTTTCTATTTCTGTGTGTTTACTATGGCCTACTAGATACAAATTTATATTAGAACACTCAAAATTTTAATCGGTAACAGCTGTTCGAAAGTTTTGTAAGAAAAAAGATTTTATAGAATTTGGGTTCACAAACTGTCGAATTTGAATGCACTAAATTATTAGAATATTTAATACAATACCACAAAGAACTGGTATTACTTTAGAAATATACATTCACCGTCTACAATAGAGAAGTCCAGTCCATTTTTTTTATTTTTTTTTATGAAAAATGACCTTCTAACTTAAATTACTGCATATTTTTTTTATTTTTTAGAGTTAGTTTTAATAGTTAAAATAATTTTCAAAGTTTTAATTTTTGGAGATCCCTCGAAAACACCCATATCTATGGTGAATTTTGTGACGTCATCTACTAAAATAACGATTCACTATTTTATGATTGTTATGTTGGTTTTCTTGAATCTCACATAGATTTGCGCAGGCGCGCGGCCATCTTGTTTATTATAACGCGTTAATTGGCTAATGGCTTATTTATTGCAAATGGCGAAATCAAATTCTTTGCAAAACAATGAATGACGTTGATGAATTTTACTTACAGTTTAATGTTTTTGATGATAATTTTCGTTTAAATGATTAATTCACTGTGATATTAGTGTAATTCAACATAAGTACCAATGCTGCCTTTACTTTTTTTCAGTTTTAGTCCTTAAATAATGTTTTGTTAGTGATTTAGTTTCGTTCGGTTTTTAGGTTACTGACATTACATAATCAAAGGTTACTTCTCTATAATTTTTATGACTTTTCCGCGTGAATTTAATAAAACTTCCATAAAAGTAATATTATTTAATAATGTAAAAGCCTTATGCATATGTAAATAAATACAAATTCGAGAAATCAACGCATTAATTGCGTAAAACCGAGTCCAAGATGTCGGATTTTTTCAGTTATTTTTTCGGAATTATTATAATATTTTTTTATCGTTTTTAATTGTATGAACGAGATAAAAAGTGAAGTGACAGTTTTATTCCAAATTCATAAAGTAAGAGGACTGTATTTTTTAAATTTTGAATTTTCCTAATTTTTTCGACCATTTAATAGAATATGTTTACAGTCGGCTGTTTTTTTTAAATTTTTTCATTTTGAAACTTAAAATACTGCATTTTTCAAACACAATCGTATATGTCAGAAACAAAAATCTAAAAGGCAATTCTATCAACTTTCTATGGTATATGCTTTTACGACATCTTCAAAAATAAGAAATATATAGAACATTCACTTGTGTCATACCTAAATTCCTTTATAAATGACCCAAATGAATTACAGTGAATCACCAGGTGAATTTTCCATCGTGACGTCACCATGACAGCATTACACAGCATACCAACTTAACGCCGTGTTTTAAGGAGAATATTAAAAATGCACTTTTTAATATTTTTTTAAAAAATTTACGTTTAATATTATTAAATAAAATTTATATATTCAGAATCAGCGTTTATTGGTCTATATGAACATATTTTTTTAAAGCCATAATATTTTTTACTGGAGTTCCTTATTATGAATAAGTATAATCTCGATTCTTGCTTTATTTAGTTCAATAAATCGTTTTACACGGACAGCCTATTTCACAATGTAAAATACATGAAGTGGGGAGTTCACACTTAGTTTAGAAAAAAAAACTGGACAAAACGCCACTACTTTTTAATTCACGTGAGTTGAAACCACGTTAAATAGATAGGCAATTCAATTATGAATACACTGGTATATAAATATGTAATAAAAATCGAATAAATCAAGTTCAATTTTAACATGCGCGCTTTTGAGAACAAAACTTTTGTTAACTTGAGAATAAACAATATTGGAATTTGGCCACGTATAGAATCGACGACAGGGTGTCGATTTGAGACAATGGGAAAGTATTATATCAGCTTTCTACTAACGAATACTGTAGATCAGTGGTCCCCAACCCCCAGGCCGCGGTCCGGTATGTACTGGGCCTTGGGCCAAATGGTACTGGGCCGCGTGGGCTGCGCTAGGGCCTGCTTAAAAACCAAAATTAAGTAAAAAAAAAAAAAAAATCGAACGTACACAATAAAAAATTAAATAATTATCTACAAAAAATACAGTGGCACCATTCATGACGAACACCTCTCGCACAATGAGCAAAACAGAATTTTGAGAAAAAACGCTCCCTTAACGGGTGACTTTTCGCATAAAGAGCGACATTTCGCATAAAGCAAGGAGAAGTCCCATCTTCACGTCACTCACTTGTGAGCCGGGACTTCCGCAGCAGTTCATCAGTCTCTGGTTAGCACTCATTCCACTAGCACATTAGTATCGCTTGTGCTCATACATTTTTCCAAATTTTTTGTTTTTGGAAAATTGGTAATTTTTTTTCATTATTTGTAAAATTTCGGAACATGAAAAAGGTTTTTCTCCACAGTGAGTCAGCATGTGTATTTTAAATTGTCACTTTCGAGAACACGAATAGTCGAGAACACGCAGTCAGAACATGATAAAGTTTTTTCTCCACTGTGAGACGGCTTGTGGACTTTTAAATGTTCCTTTTGAGAACATGAATAGTTGCAGCAGAAAAAGAAAAATGGTTTTCATCCACTTGAGTAAACTTGTGGGTTATCAAAGTCTCCTTTCTAGCACATAAATAATTGCAATCGGAACATACAAAAGGTTTTTCTCAACTGTTAGACGGCTTGTGGACTTTCAAATGTTCCTTACGACAACATGAATAATTGGAGTTTCTTATATTCAGGGTGTAGATTAAAATGACTTCCGGCATACAGATTCACTCTTAAATTAAAACCAGTTTTGAGAAAAGCCTTAAATTCGAGGTGCACAACAGAGAAAAATCATCTGCTTGATCTGTGTGTAACTATTCTTTAAGCTTGTGGAGTCGTCTTACCCCCGCGGTTAAATTATCAAAAGTTGACCGGTCCGCGGTGATAAAAAGGTTGGGGACCACTGCTGTAGATCACGGGTAGATTTGAAAATATCAAAAAAATGTTTTTACGAAAGGGAGATATGCTCACTACCGTCAAATGAAATCGACGGTCCTGAAGAACAATGTCGGATCTGACAAAAATTGAAAATCGTTCTTTTTTCATATTTATTGGCTTATTTTGTTGATTTTAAAGCCTGTATTTTCGGATTTTTTAATGAAACGAGATGAAGTATCAAAGATCAAAACAACACTACATTTCTTGATACCAAAAACAATAAACATGCAGAAACGATACTTTAAAAAGCTCTACTGCAAAAATCCAAAATCGCACATCCGACATTGTTCTTCGGGACCGTCGAAATGTTTAACAGCCAATATCCCGAAACTTACTTTTCACATAACACTGTTTTTCCGCATAAGGGCTCAATTTAAGTTTCAATTATTCTGACACTTTCTGCTTATTAAATGTTACATATTAATCGCCAATTTTCTACTTGAAGCAATAATAATTTTCTACTGTATCGATTACCAAGCCAATTTGTTATAAAAAGCTTACCTTTGGCTAACTAGTAGAAATGTGTAATGAAGAAAAAGATTTAAAATACTTATAATAATATTCATATCCTGGTAACTGAAAACTTGAGGTATAAGACATAAGAGGAAAAGTGCATGTTCTACGTACGAAGATGATGAGTTATGAATGTTTTGTTGAAATGACAATTCATGTGTCGATCAGCCATGTTAAAGTTTGTTTTTAAATGAATTTAAAAATTAAATTTGTACTCCTCATTTGGCAGGCTGTTTTGCCCTTTCAGGGGTTGAATCTGTATCTTTTGTATGTAAGCTACCGCGGTGTCAAATGAGTGAGTGTAACGAACAAACTCCTAAAGGTAGAGTGAGTCAAAAGGTACAGACTCACCCCTCAGTGCAGAGGGAGAGAGCCAGCAACAGACATGGCTTGCAGCATGTGTACAGTCGTATAATGCTGATAGTACCCTCGTACTTTTTTTCCATTCACGGCTTTTTCTTCATTATGAATTTTCCATTTTAATCAAAATCCAAATAAATAATTGATCCTTATAGGTATATAATATTAATTACATTTGCCATACTACAATACTAAAAGTAAAATGATAATTCAATCTTGCCGAAACTAAAAAAACAATAAAAAGAAAAGATTGATATTTAAAAAATATATACGTATTTAAAAACAGAGCAAAAAAGGCAGTATCACATGATTGAGATAACTTTTTATCCATTGTTTACAAAATCAAAAAAATAAAAAGTGATGAATTTCAGCAACCGATCTACCAGCAAAACCATTCATGTGAGCCATCTTTTCTCCCCTTGGATACATGTAAAATCAGATCTCACTAACCTCAACGCCTTCATTTCCACTGGTCCGTTCATCTCCACTGGGATTTGGACCTTCTGAACTCCCAGAGGAGTTCTTTCTGGATTTCTCTCTCCTCTTCTTGGGCAGCGAGATGAGACTGTCTATCTCATTTTCAGAATCTGACAAGTCACGCTTTTTGTATTGTGATTTGGTTTTTGAAAATTTTTTCTTTTTTCTTCTGTGTTCAACCGGCGAACTCTTGCCCGGACCTAATTCTACCAGGGAACTGCTGCCCAAACTGTCAGGGGCCCTTTTAGCAGCGACTCTGGGAGCAACCTCATCTGATGAGCTACTGGAATTCAGAACTGCTTGCTTTGCACTCTCATTCAATTCTATTTCCATGTTTTTGGAATCTTTGTAACAGATTTCTCCTGATTCATTGATTACTATGTTTATTCCATATTGTGCTAAGGAACCAGTCTTAGTCCATGAAAATGTATCCCTGACTACATTGACCCATGTTTCACTCTTTCCTTCTAAAATATTACTTTTAATGCCTTTTAATACATCATTTGCAACTTTTGAGTCATCAGAATCAGAACCAGATGAAGTATCTATTATTTTAGCTTTTCGTTTAGGTCTTTTATCTTTTTGTTTATTTTTATTACCTTGTTGCAAATTTTCATTATCTTTTTGTCTATTTTTATTGTTATTTTTTTTTCTATCATTTTCGTGTAATTTCGATAAATTGTAATTATTTTCTTTTTGTTTCATTAAAATGGATGGGAGATTTTTGACAGGGGTTGTTACTGCTTTTTCAGGTGAATCATCTAGGATAATGTGAATTGGATCGTCAACAAATGTTACAATTTTACGTGCCCTGGGAATCAACGCTTGGGGTGCAGCTTTGACAACATTGGGAGCTAAAAGATTGGAGATGTTAACACATCTGATCAGCGGTTTCTCCGTGGCTTTATCTAAATCATCGTCCTTTTTATCTTCGTCTAAATTGGTACTGAGATTATCAACATCTTCATTTTCAGGATCACTTTGTACCTTTTTAGTTGATTCTGCCTCAATCAGTTCATCTTGAGTGACTTCCTCTGAAACAGGAAGTTGTACATGACTTTGTTCCTTATTACCGGTTAGGTTCTTCTCATGCTGATGTGAGTCCTGCTCATCGCGTTCACCAACAATTAGAGATGGCTCGTCTTCATCATTCTTCTTATTGCTTTCTGAATCAGAGGCTTCCTTCGCATCTTCATTACTGCCTGGCTCAGTTGGTAAATCATCATCAGATAATGTATCACTGTCTTTGTCGCTATCTAACACATTCTCCTTGGTAGTTTGAGAGGTTTCCAATTCTATATTATCTTTGGTAAGTGCGTGGTCAGACTTCACACTATCTAAATTACCAATATTCTTGTTCTTAGATGATCGAAGACATGTACTTTTTTTCTTATATAGAGATCCTTTTTTAAAATTCTCAGACAATTTGGTGGAGGTTTTCTCTGCATGAGGGTTTTCCAACCCAACTTGCTCTGTTTTTAAAACAATATCATTTTCTACAGCTTCTAGTTTCTTATCAGACGTACTATCTACATTCTCTATTCTTGGAGAAGATCGCAAACTTAGATTCTTTTTCTTAGATAGAGATTTGGCTTTGGTATTTTCGGAAACTTCCTTAACTTCATCTGTTGTTTCTGAAGAAGCATGATTTTCTTCAGATTCAACTTTCTTGTCAGTCATTGAACTACCTAAAGTCTTAGTTGTTGAAGAAGATTGCAAACTTGTATTTATTTTCTTAGATGTGATAATCTCAGACAATTCCGAAGTTTCCGAGTCTTGTCCAAATTTTTCTGTTTCGGGAGGAATATGATTTTCTTCAACTGGTAAATCATTAGCATCTTGTTCAATATCAGAAATAGTAATTTCATTATTTTCAGATTCCAACTCAATTCTCGTAGTATTTTTTTTTGCATCTATTTTAACAGGAGTCAACAAATCATCTATAACCGTGTCTTCCCAGCTCTGGTGTGGTTTTTGACTCTCTGCATCAATTTCCACTTCCAGTGTTCTTTTGTTGGCTTTATCAGAATCATTCCCGTCTTGGCCCGTTTCATCAGCAATCATTGAATCATCCGATATTGGTGAACAGTTGAGATTAAATTCCTCCTGATCAAATTTTTTATATTCTTTTTTAATTTTATCAGCAGTTATAGATGTTTTTTTTTTTAAATGAAATACTTTTGGCTTACTATTTTTTACTCCCGGTTGTTCCTTTTGGTCTGTTTGTTCTCTTGGGATTTGGTCAGTCTCTTCCACTTCCAGTGTTCTTTTGTTGGCTTTATCAGAATCATTCCAGTCTTGGCCCGTTTCATCAGCAATCATTGAATCATCCGATATTGGTGAACAGTTGGGATTAAATTCCTCCTGATCAGATTTTTTATATTCTTTTTTAATTTTATCGGCAGTTATAGATGTTTTTTTTTTTAAATAAGATACTTTTGGCTTACTATATTTTACTCCCGGTTGTTCCTTTTGTTCTGTTTGTTTTCTTGGGATTTGGTCAGTCTCTTGTGCGTCTCCTTCAGAATATTTAGTCTCTACATTAGTTGGATCGGTGCTAGCTCCTGCCTTCAAGGAACAGGAGTCTTTAGCTTCTACATCAGTTGAATCGGTACTAGCTCCTGCCTTCGAAGAACAGGAGTCTTTAGTTTCTACATCGGTTGAATCGGTACTAGCTCCTGCCTTCGAGGAACAGTATTCTCTAGTTTCTACATGAGATAGATTGGTGCTAGCTCCTGCCTTTAAGTAACAGGAGTCCGTCCCTGCCTGCGACTGGTGGGTTAATTTATTTCTGGATATCAGTATTTCGCTATTTCCTATATCTGCCTTAATTACTTTATTGTTAATTTCCTCCCTTGACAATTGGTCTTTGGGTTCACTGCAACTATTACCATTTTTTGATAATCTTTTCTTAGAAGAATGTTTGTCTGAGCTTTTCATTTGTGGTCTAAAAATTTCATCAGAATCACTTTCTGGTGTGTAAATATTTTTAAACTTTCTTTTTAAGTCTTGACTTAGAATATCTTTATTATTTTCATCTGATTCTTCAGCTGCAGACTTTTTGAAAGGTGTTTCACTATTCCTCAAATCCTCTGATTCCGCTGCACAGCCCTCAGTTAGTCGGGTTGGGCCGTCCCTTTGAACAGAAGAAGTTTCTCCATTTCTCCGCTGTTTAGATTTAGTCCGGGATTTATTTGAATTATGTCGAGCATCTTCCGCAGTTTTCGTTGAATTAAGACCAAAATCTGAATATGAAAAGGGGACCACCCCGACTGAGCACTTTAAGTAATCTTTTAAATTAACATTTGACGGAATAAGTAAACTTCGATTTTGATGTTTAACTTTTATAAACTTAACACCATGTCGATTTCTAAATGTTTTAGCAGGCGAATTATACTTTTCGTCAACGGTTTTGTGTGAGCTATTTTTAGGAGAGGATTCTCTTCTTGATCCATCTATCACCATACTTGATTCAGATTCTCTTTTGGTGGGAGTTTTCTGTGCCTCTTCCTGTCTATGAGATTGTGATACCTTCCTTCTTTCATTTGTCTCTTTGATAGAGCTAACGTCATGGTTCAAAGATTCCACTAAGGTCTTTTGTACATACGAGTCCACAGATCTTTTTATACCTTCTTCGACTTTATCGATAGAAGCTTTTGATAAAGAACAAATAGAGTAAATCTTCTCGGCAGTTCTCTTTACTTTCTCCGGGGAGCTGAGATAGGAATCATTTATTTTAGTGTCTAAGAGATGCTGGGTTCTTTTTTGTATATTTTTCCCTAGCGTTTGCAAATATCCGACAACTTCTTGGAGGTATTCGTGCAGTGCAACATTTGTGTCAGACATGATTGTACTGAAATTTTTAAAAGATAGTTCGTGAATATGTGGTTTAAAAAATATTATTTCTAAAGCGCAATGCTTTATCACGTTTATTTGTGCCCAAACGATACTTCAAGGATAGAAAAATGGACAACAAAATTTTCGCGCCTTTGACAACTCCGATACAGTTGCACAAGTCGCATATCGCTACCACACAGTGCAGGTTTTGAATGTTCCATCAATCCGGCCATTTATAAATGTGGATATTTATACAAGCTACTACTACTATGCCATATCTAAAATGTATCAAATACCGCTATCAACAAAACGAACACTACAATCCGAAAGCACAATGAACGCAAAATGCTGAACGCGCACCGAATGGAGTAGAAAGATATGTCGGCCAACTGCTCCGTGACGTTAGAAAACAAGATATAGTATAATGATCTTATCGCCCGGCAAGTGGAAAACTAATGTCAACATTGCAAATAAATTCACTAAATAGACATGCACCATCAACCAATCTAATTTGAACCATGCAGACTCACAGTTAAATTGAAAAAATAATTCGTAAGTGTATATTATATTCGTGCAAAAAAAAGTTTTTTTTTATAGAATAGCGCCGTACTTACCGCCTAATTAAAGAGTGCGCCTTATATCGAGCACTTCCTATTGAACATAATGTGAAAATCGATTTACATGTTGATATTATACACACCAAATATGAGTTTTTCTCATCCAACAATAAGGCAGATCGAAGGCCGACGACGAAATCCCTGGCGAAAAGTAAACTGTAGCAAGATAGACTGCCGTGAGTCTAGAACACAGCAGAAGGGTGGTGTCTCCAAGTACGGAGAAGGCGGCGGCAGTCCTATTTCAGGTACGTTTCTAGCTCCTACGCAGTCTTGAGTCTGAGGGTGTCGAAGATAATATTTATACAATACACAGACCTAACAAGAGTTCATAATTTTACAAAACCATTGTTTTGTATTTATTTTTTGCGTGTATCTATTTATCGTTTTTTTTTAAATAAAAATTGCTCTGTGTAATCAATATTTGTAGGAATGCGTTAACACTTTGTTAAAAACTGGTTATTTTAATCATTAAAATGTGTATTATTTATTTGCATTTTTATTTTATTATTTTTCTTTTAAATTTATTAACTTTTAAACCTGCTAAACCACTAATGGAGTTTGTCAGCAGGCACATAATAACACCATCCTTTTTAATAAAATGGTATGTTTTTAAACGGTATATATGTATAATAATGATGAAGCAGTTAAACATTTAACAATCTCCATTCGTTTATGCGGCATTAACTGAGTATTTAATCATTTCTCCCCTAAACCCTACCGATTCCTGGTTGATAGTTCTGCAACTTCGACAAAAAAACTCCAATTAGTTATTTATATTGCAATTCTGATTTGCTGATGACGACAGCAGTGCAATGTGAAACCTCGTTAATAGTTCGGAGAGTTGTTAATAAATAGGTGATATGAGTATTGACATAACACAGCAGTGTTTTTATTCACTTAATGTATTTAGGGTCGAACCCCCCTATATGAATGCTATAGCTAAGCCCTTGGCCTTATACTGTGGTTCAGTCAATGGGGGGGGGGGAATTCACAAAACACAACATAAATGGTGTTAGCAATTAGATTTTTTTTAAATACTTTTGGTAGGTAGATTATGTTTTGTTTATGAATATCCGAATAATCAATTTGGGAGTCGGGAATGCACCCCTTAAACCCCTTTTCATCCCAGAACTCTCATCTCCTTTATTTCCTTAAAAAAAAACCTTCTACACAGCATTCCCAAAGATGACATAGGCCCTGAGAGAAATGGTGATGTATTTTCCTCAGGGCCTCCTGTGTGGAGCTCAAGTAAAAAAAAAACCCTGGTTGACATTCATATGATTTTTACATTTAACATAATTTAGTGCATGATACAGAGAACAAAAAAGTTTTTAAGCGTTAGATTTATTAATTTAGTTATTAAGCTTAGCTCACAGATATTAACGAATGATATTCTATGGACTTACGTAATTTTATTAACATTTTAGTAACGTTATTCTCATCAATGTAATATATCATTTATATGTGTCTTGTTCTCTTTCATATTTTTGTTTAGATTATTAGTGTTATCTTCTTCTACAATGAAATATTAATTTATTTGGGAACTGGCAGACCGTGTAATATTGTCTAATGAAATATTAATTTATTTTGGAACTGGTTAACAGTGTAATGTTGTTCTTCCCTCACAGTGGGTATAAATATATACTACATTTATAGCAACAACTTTTTAATAATAATAATAATTGGACAATTTGTAAAGCGCCGTTTTTGTGAAAAATCACCTCAAGGGCGCTTTACAATTCATTATGAATTCCTAGGCTCTATTTAATTTTATTATTTACAGATAGATACAAAAACATACTTAGGTACCTGCAGGTCACTTCCGAAAAACACACTTTATTAGAAAGTTTATGCTTGGGAAAGATACGACTTTGCACGTGGAGGACATTTTAAAGATATAGGTTTAATTTAATTACATTAATCTTTGAATGCACTTGTCATATCAACATAAATGGGCTAGCTCTAATTGGACGTTTACTGACTTAAATAACTTGTAACCCATATACACCACTGTTTTAAGCCTGCTCATAACCAGTAGCACTTCCCTATATTTTTAAATCAACTTTTAGTACCTACCCATTTTTTCGTTAGTTGGCTCCTGACAACTCCGATCAATAACATCGTTAAGTTGGTGTTTCTGCTATCACACATGCGTTTTCTCAATTTTTCTTTTCCGAGTGTTTTTTAGATTGTACCGCCGGTTGCGTTATCTTTTGTGAAATAACTAATTTGCCTAAATTATAATGGCGCAAAGTACGCTGAACGATATGGCTGGTAAATTTGCCAAGGGCGGGCCCCCCGGCCTAGGACTCGGATTGAAGGTTCTCGCCATCGGAGGAGCAGCGGTTTACGGAATATCACAATCTATGTATACCGTCGAGGGTGGCCACAGAGCTATTATGTTCAGCCGTATCGGAGGTATTCAAAAGGATGTGATGGCTGAAGGTTTGCATTTCCGCATGCCGTGGTTCCAATACCCCATAATATACGACATCCGCTCCAGGCCTAGAAAAATATCTTCTCCTTCAGGATCCAAGGACTTACAAATGGTAAACATTTCTTTAAGGGTCTTGTCCCGCCCCGATGCCAATTCCCTGCCCTCGATGTACAGACAGCTCGGTTTAGATTACGACGAGAAGGTTCTCCCATCAATTTGTAACGAAGTCTTGAAAAGTGTGGTTGCAAAGTTCAATGCCTCCCAGTTAATAACACAACGCCAGCAAGTGTCCCTACTGATAAGACGCGAGCTAGTCGAAAGAGCGGCTGACTTCAACATAATCTTGGATGATGTATCTTTAACGGAGCTGAGTTTCGGTAAGGAGTACACAGCGGCTGTGGAGGCCAAGCAAGTAGCGCAGCAGGAAGCCCAGCGAGCAGCCTTCGTGGTGGAGCGCGCAAAGCAGGAGAGGCAACAGAAGATCGTCCAGGCTGAGGGAGAGGCGGAAGCTGCTGAGATGTTAGGAAAAGCCATGGGAATGAATCCTGGTTACCTGAAGCTAAGGAAGATCCGTGCCGCACAGAGTATCTCTAGAATGCTTGCGCAGTCCCAGAACAGAGTATTCCTGCCAGGAAATGGCTTGATGATCAATCTGCAGGATCCCAGCTTCGACGACCTTTCTGAGAAACTCACCAAGAAGAAGTAGGATTTAGCTCAGGAGATGCCCAGTTCCGAATCTGATGTCATTTCATCTGCTGATAATATAACAGATATTGGCATTGCTAGAACTCCGGCTTCGGAATAGATCTCCTGAACAACTTTGCATTAAGCTTATTCGATATGGTGAAATATTATGTAATCATAAATATGTCTCTGCAGAACTTTGATTTTTATAGTTTCTAGGAGATGCTGTTTAATTTTGTCAAGTTCTGTTACATTGCATTTAAAATGTTCTGGCATTTGTTACACTATATGGGTTTTTGTTATTTTTTAATAAATATAGTACTGTAAATAGACAAACTTTGTTTTATTTCAATGTATTTTGCTGTCTACATAATTTATACATCAAAGAGCTCAGTAGCCAAAGTAACTAAGAACATGATACATTTAAGGGACAGAACACAATACTATTTCAATTATTTGAGATAGAGGAAGGCTGCGGTAGTCTGTATTTGCTCATTTCAATTTCTGCTTCATAATAAGATGTTACATTGTAGCAGAAATACTCTGGAACCTTGTAGTCTCCAGATTTCGATGGCTCCACTCCTGGTCCGACGGGTTCAGTAGGGTTTGAGAGACAGGAGCTGGATAATCCAGGCACATCTGTCTTGATGGCTCCAGCAGAACTCGCCGAACTGGGCTTGGATGAACCCATAAATAAACCAGTCATTAGATTGATAACTTCCTGCTTTTTGCTCAGACAAAATTTCAACGCTATTTCACCATAGATACGCCATAAATGTGACAACTTTTTTTTTTCCTCGCGGTATGACGTCGTAGACACCATCGACAAGAATAGAGGAAACAATAAAAGGCTCGACCATAAACAATATAATCATCTTTCAGTACCTACCCAATTTTTTTAGCCTAAAATATTATTTTAAAAATAAAATGGAATGTCATAATAAATGAAAACTCAATAATATGTTTTAATATTTTATTATAAACAGGTAAAAACAGGAAATACAATACAATAATACAAGAAGAAGGAAATACAAGGGCATGTAGAGCGAATGAACGAAGAAAATAGTGTAAGAAGAGTATACGACACATTTGTGAATGGTAAAAGAAGACGGGGACGCCGGAGGAAGTGAATCAGATACTTGAGTCGGGCCATGTCAAAAGTCAGAATAATAGGAATGTATGAGACAATGTATGAATGTGAGTGAGGCGAAGGGTGTGTGCCAAGACCGAGTTGTTTGGCGGTCCGTCCTATTTGCCTACCCCTGCGGAGAAATGGCGTGATGGTTAGTTAGTTAAAAACAGGAAATACAAGAATAACCAACTAACCATCACGCCCTTTCACCACAGGGGTGGAAAGACAGGACGTTCCGCCAAACAACTCGGTCTTGGCACACACTCTTTGCCTCATTTAGAAATCGACACATACATACTATTCTGACTCTTGACGTGGCCCGAGGCAATATCTGATTCACTTGATCGTGTCAGGTCTTCCTCTGGCATCCCTGAGTTCATCTACCACTCACATCTGCGTCATATTACTTACATTCCATGCTTCGTTCATTAGCTCTACATACCCATATACATATCTGGGGGTCCCTTTCTTAATCTTACTCATTACGATTAGCCTCGCATTCTTTGCGAATCTCCACATTTCTCACATGATCATAAATAATAATATTTTAATGATCTGCATAGCGCCAGTTTTGTAAAAAAATCACCTCAAAGGCGCTCTGCACAAACTTATAAATAAAGTAGAAAACCACTTTAACTTATAGCAAAAAATTTCATCCACCGGTTCAGCGATCACTGATATGAAACTATACTCGTACATTCGTTTTGACCAATAAACGCTATGCTGCGTAAAATATACACATATAGCTTTCATTATACTCAGTACAGGCAGAAAGGGACTATACAAGATTTTACACACATACGCCTCGGGGATCTCATTTCTACAGCATTCAGTCTACTTTCATCTTTCCTCTGCCAGTTCCTCACTGCCATACATCAGGTACAGTACTGACTTCACTTCTTTGGACTTTTCAGTTTTTTTGTTAGCGCCAACGCCATTCAATCCTCCATTAATAGTTACCCGCATTTACCCTTCTTTCAATAACTCTATCAACCTTTCCATATCTTGTAAACATACTTCCCATGATATACAAAGTCATTCACCCGCTCAAGCATTCATCATTCACAACTGTATTACAAACTGTTTTTGTACTCTCTCTACTGACAAAAATATAAAGTACAAATAGAAAAGGCGTACTGAGAATGTGTCGTTCTTGTCGAGTTCTGGTGGAGACTCTTCCTTCTTGTGTTCTCTCAAGGACAGCGGTGCCAGGAAGTGGTGGAATAAGTCAGCCCCCAATCTCCCGGTATGACACCACAACGTTACTGAAGGAAATGAGTGTACTCCAGCATTTGTAGTCTCCGCCAGCCTGCCAGCTGTAGGGGTAGAAAGTAGGCAGCCTGACACTATATTCGTCACTTTGGTGTTTCGAGCTGAAAGTATTAGAAAAACTCGTGAGATACATAAAGACAGACAGATCAAAACAAAACATTATAAATACGTGAAAACAAGATTAAATTAATGTACCTATGACACTATGAAGTGATTGTAATTATTCGCTAAAATAGCCGTACGAAATGAGCTTAAAATTCCATATAAATAATCAACATAAATATTTGTACCTGGAGGTTATGAATTCACGACGATTATGCATTCAATCGCAATGTGCCATTTCACGATAGTATTATCCAAAAACACATGCACGAGTTCTCAAAATCGGGTAAACAATGTATTCAAGTCTGCTAATTCCACACCACGCTGATATTTACATGTTTAAAGTTTTAGATTGCGCTCGGGTAAATAAAGCGTGACATTTTTAAGAGCGACCATTTTGGATTATACTGGATGATTAGATTATACACTGATACACATACACATTACACATACGCATAGCTGTCAAGCTTTCCATTGGTCCTCGCGGTATGACGTCACGCAGTCACAGAAATTTACCATTTTTGAACTCGGTTGAAGAAATGAAGCGGAGTTATACCCCCCTGGATGAACCAGTCTGCTGAGAAAAATTCCTTGCAATGGAATTAAAAATTATCCTACTTCTGGTCGCCATTTCAAAGGCAGGGGATTTTTCGAAGGATTGAAAATATCGAGGCAAGAGAAGATTTTTAACCTTATTATTTAGAATTTATACTAATACCGAAAACGGAACATAGAAAAATTATTTTTGTTCTTGTTCTGACGTCTGACGTAAGACCATCACCATACCATCACATTGGCATCATCTATGGCATAAATCGGCATAAATATACTAAAGACTAACCCCATCTATCTATGGTAGATAAAAATAAGGCATGTCTACACGCAGCGACTTGCATTTGCGCAAAAAGACGGTACACTGTGCGGACTGCGGATGGGTGGTTTAGTATATTTATGCTGTGCGGGATCCAGACGACAGCAAATTGCACGTGCAAACAGAGTGCAAATCTGTTGATGGCATCGCCAATATAGAAAAATAATTTTGTGAATACCATATAAACGTTCAAACAGTCCCATTGGGTATGTATTATAATATAACAAACTATAAAATATCGCATATAATACAATGACGTTACATAAAATATAATTTGAAAGTTGGTAGATACCTACTTAAAACATATGTACAACCTTATTATAATTTATTTAAAAAAATATTATTTACAGTGACAAGGATTAAAAAAAATACAGGGTAAGCTTTTGTACAGGGTGAGGCAAATGTAATCATCCGATGTTCTTTTGCTGTAATTTTTTTTTAATCAAAAACTTTGGTTATGCTTGTGAAATTTGTTTATTTGTATTTTGTACCACCCTGTATTTTGTAAAACGGTAACTAATCATTTATAATAAAATAAAATAAATCATTAAACTCTCAAAAAAGCGCCGCAGGTGAAAATTTTACATTTTATCATTTCATAAGGAAACCAATAAATATTGTGATTTTCATCAATCTGAAAATTTATACCATGTAAAAAAATGCTTGTAAATTTGGATGATTGATTCGACGTATTTATTGAAGAAGTTATTTTTGTCGCATTTTGTTGTATTTTGTAAAACGGAACGGAAGCCGTTAAATATTTTATTCACAGCACTCGGAAACACGAACGAATCTCACTTCCGTTACTTCTATTTTTTAATAAACAACAAATTTGATCGTGTACCCTAAAATGGAACCCAATAGTTCCTCCCACACGCACACGATCGAATCCCGCGCCATTTCATTTCGATAGGTTTACAGCGCAGTTCACCGTGAGACTTTTCTGCGCGGCGGCCTGAAGTGGCGCGGGAATCGGTCGCTCCGAAGTGTGCGTGTGGGTGGTGCTACTTAATATCCATAGAGAAACCGCCGCAGACGAAAATGGGCAAACCAATAGGTTAATGTTGTTGATTTTAATTTATTGAAATAAAACTTAGTTACGCGCTCGACTTGAGGAGTAAGCTGGTGAATGCGTTACGAAAAGTGTGATGCGAACGGTAATCGATGCGAACGATGATCGATGCGAACGGTAATCGGGTGAGGCGAACGGTCGGGCCATTACGCACGCTTGTCTTGGGAGTGATAAGGATAAGGATGAGGATGAGGATGAGGATGAAGATAAGGATGAGAATGAGGATGAGGATGAGGATGTGGATGAGGATGAGGATGAGGGTGAGGATGAGGATGAGGGTGAGGATGAGGATGAGGATGAGGATGAGGATGAGGATGAGGATGAGGATGAGGATGAGGATGAGGAGGGTAAGGATAAGAGGGAGATATAAGTTAGTAAAGTTTTACTTCAGTCGTGTGGTCTAAAGCACACTCGTTTTTTTATAAGTGGGGAAATTGTGGCGGGCAGCACAAAAAGAATAGCGGGCCGCTGGTTTTGCATCCCTGGTTCAAATATTATTCAGTTTTATTCCGTATCACAAGAAACGGTAAGAACTTTCGCAAATAATAAAATTCTTTATGGTAAGCATGAATTTCAAAAAATGATTTATTGTCTACGGATAGCAGCTTTTGCTTTTGTCAATCCAGTCCAGGGGGGTATAACTCCGACTTATTTTGTGACCAAATCAATCTCTATGGCTCGTGACGTAATAAATATCATTTCTGCCATCTTTAGATTTGATCCACCAATCATACGGACTTCCAAGTCCAAAGAAAAACTGAGTGGTATGCAGTGGGATATCTATGGTTATATTATGTCAAATAGCACATGGCCGAACAATCAAACGCCAACGTAAATATTTTGAAATGCCACCTAAATACTGTTCTAGTGTCGAAGGCTGCAAGGATCTGACATCAATTCGACATAAATTAACGCGAAACGAAAGTTATTACAGGGAATGTGCATGGAGAATTGGCAGAAGTGACTTCGTTGTTCATCCGATTTTGGGAAGTTGTGGATATGTTTGAGGGTCCCATTTCGAATACAAATGCAAACATTCCAACGGTTCGTTGAAAAAATATGCTCTGCTGTCCCTTAATCTTCCGTCGGAAAATCTAATCAGAAAACATCGGACTTTACCCAGTGAAAACCTAAACTTACGTAGGACGTGGTTGCCACCAAAATACAGGTTAGAATCTCTTTTTTGTGCAGTGTTCCTAATGTAGGTACTGTGTAAATTATCATTGTTCGCCTCAGAATTGAATCTATTTTCGTTTTTAGATCGTGTTCTACCAGCAGTGTCCAGCATAAAAGTACCAGAACCAAATGTGTTCCGCCAGCAGAGTGCTTTTTGCTGTCAAAGTGATCCTTGAAGGTATACTACATCTGTATTTATATTTCGTAGGAAATAATATTCTATATTTTGTTTGCGAACTTTGGTTAATGTGATGAATATATTTATTTCAGAATCAAATGTGTTCCCTGAAGCGGAAGGGACGTGGGACAGGAATGGGACGAATAGTGAAGGACACGCAGGGAGAAACAATTTCTTAATTAAATGGCATAGCAACGCATGCCAGGTACCAGCTAGTAATCCAATAATTGCAACTCCTTCAAAGTCTTATTTTCACAAGATATATTGACATCAAAAGACATCACAACGAACATCTTGTTTTTGGAAATCAGCAAGAATAATAATCCTAAAAATGGTTTGTGATGAATATATTTAAACACCTTTAAAATGTGTTTGTGTGATTTATATTTCGTGTGTGAATGTAAAATATAAATGTAGTATAAATTGATACAAAAATAAAAAAAGTACTATTGACATTTCAGACGTTTTATTTTTAAAATATATTTTTAGGCTAATAAATTGGGAAGGTTTTTAAATTGTCTATGGTAGTACCCTTTTTTTAACTTTCCTCTATCTTTGTCGATGGTGTGTGACGTCATAAATTTGAAATTGATAATCTTTTTTATTATTTATGGTTAAATAGTGTTGAAACCTGTTCAGTACTAAAAGCCCGAAGATATCGATCTAGGTATTAGTTCATTTATGATCCAGTCCATTCTGTGTCATTATTTGTTGGCTGAATATAATCGAGTTTTCTTTTCGCGATGTGCTAAGATTATAAAGTTTATTGTGCATTATACATTTAATAAAAGTGATATTTTGAACTGTGTTCGACAGACTACGTATCAAAATGAATATAACATCGGCTGCGGGTATTATATCCCTGTTGGATGAACCAACCTATGAGCTGAGGGTGTTCGCACTCAAAAAGCTCGATGTCATCGTGGATGAATTTTGGCCCGAAATATCGGAATCTATTGAAAAGATCGAGATGCTATATGATGACCAGCTGTTCACTCATCACAAACTGGCCGCCCTTGTGGCGAGTAAGGTTTACTATCATCTCGGATCTTTTCTTGATTCTTTCACTTATGCCCTCAGAGCTGGTGATTTGTTTGATGTGAACGCTCGAAACGAGTACGTCGATACGACCATAGCAAAATGTATCGATTTTTATATCCAAAAACGAAAAGCTTCATACCCTGACTTTTCCAAGCCCATTGATTCCAAGCTAGTGGCAATCGTAAATCGTATGTTTCAGCGATGCCTAGTGGATGGACAATACAGACAAGTATTAGGACTGGCTCTGGAGACCCGTCGCATGGATATATTTGAATCAGCCATCACACAATCTGACGATGTGTCCGGAATGCTTTTGTACGCATTCACTGTTGCTATGAGTCTCTTGCAAAACAGAGGTTTCCGCAACACAGTACTACGATCTTTGGTCGGCCTATACAGAGGCTTGACTACTCCTGACTACGTCAACATGTGTCAATGCTTAATATTCCTGGAAGATCCTTTAGCAGTGGCTGAGATATTGGAGAAGTTGACCCGAAGCTCCCAAGAATCGGTTCTGATGGCTTACCAGATAGCTTTTGATCTGTATGACTCTGCCACCCAACAGTTCCTGGGGCAGGTGCTCCAGGCCCTGCGCACTACGGCCCCCGTGCCTGGTGCGCTGGGAGGGCAGCCCCAGCCCCAAGGGGGCCCCTACTCTCCTCCCCCGGCCACCCCTGCAGAACCCAATATCACCGCTTCTGACCAGAAGGCCGCTCAGCGAGACTTGGACAGTTTGTCCGAGGATGAGAAAGAACACCAGTGCCGATTTGAGAAACTAGTATCCATCCTTGGAGGAGATGTTTCCATTGGACTGCAGCTGCAATTCTTGATAAGGTCCAACCACGCAGATATGCTCATTCTCAAAAACACAAAAGACGCCATTCGAGTATCCATCTGTCACACAGCCACCGTTATTGCAAATGCTTTCATGCACTCTGGCACCACCAGCGACCAGTTCTTGAGAGACAACTTGGAATGGTTGGCTCGTGCCACTAACTGGGCCAAGCTCACTGCCACTGCTTCTTTGGGCGTGATCCATCGCGGCCACGAGACAGACTCTCTCGCTCTCATGCAGTCGTACCTTCCCAAAGAGGCTGGACCTTCTTCAGGATATTCCGAGGGTGGTGGGCTCTACGCCCTGGGTCTCATCCACGCTAACCACGGTGCTAACATTATCGACTACCTCCTGGGCCAGCTGAAGGACGCTCAGAATGAGATGGTTCGCCACGGAGGCTGTCTGGGCCTAGGTCTGGCTGCCATGGGAACTCACAGGCAAGATGTGTACGAGCAGTTGAAGTTTAACCTGTACCAGGATGATGCTGTGACTGGCGAGGCCGCAGGTATCGCCATGGGAATGGTCATGCTGGGCTCGAGGCACGCTGCCGCCATCGAGGACATGGTAGCCTACGCGCAGGAAACTCAGCACGAGAAGATTCTTCGAGGTCTGGCTGTGGGTATTGCGCTGACCATGTACGGAAGACTGGAAGAAGCCGATGCTCTGGTTGAACAATTGCTTCGTGATAAGGACCCTCTCTTGAGGAGAGCGGGATGTTATACGCTTGCGACTGCGTACTGTGGCACAGGAAATAACCAAGCTATCAGAACACTTCTGCACGTGGCAGTGTCTGATGTGAATGATGACGTGCGTCGGGCTGCAGTCACCGGCCTTGGATTCCTGCTTTTCCGCACACCGGAACAATGTCCTTCTGTAGTGTCCCTTCTGGCGGAATCTTACAATCCCCATGTGAGGTACGGAGCCGCTATGGCGCTGGGAATAGCATGCGCCGGAACTGGTCAGCGAGAAGCTATAGCCCTACTAGAACCGATGCTGAAGTTTGATCCTGTCAATTTTGTACGTCAAGGAGCCCTTATTGCTTCAGCTATGATCTTAATTCAACAGACGGAAGCCACTTGCCCCAAAGTTACCTTCTTCCGCCAACTTTACGCCCAGGTCATTTCCAACAAACACGAGGATGTCATGGCTAAATATGGTGCTATTTTGGCTCAAGGAATCATCGATGCCGGCGGCCGTAATGTAACAGTCTCCCTGATGTCCCGCACGGGACACACCAACATGGTGGCAGTTGTGGGAATGTTGGTATTCACCCAGTACTGGTACTGGTTCCCCCTGGCCCACTGCCTGGCTTTGGCCTTCACCCCGACCTGCCTGATAGCTCTCAACTCAGACCTGAAAATGCCCCAGTTGGACTTTAAATGCAATGCTAAGCCTTCCTTATATGCTTACCCTGCAGCCCTGGAAGAGAAGAAACGTGAGGAGCGCGAGCGCGTCACAACAGCCGTACTCAGCATCTCGGCCGCACGCGCACGCAGGAGGGCTCACGCTTCCGACTCAAGCTCCAGTGGAATAACTAAGATGGAGGTCGATGAAGAGGAAACTAAAACTAAAGATAAGAAGGGTAGCTCTAACATCACTGTCATTTCACTAAAGAGTGATGCTGCAAAGGATACCAAAGATGCTAAGAAAGATGAATCAACTGACGATAAAGAAAACAAAGAAACCAAGGAAACGAAAGAAAAGAAAGAGCCTGAACCCACATTCGAAATCCTCAACAATCCAGCGAGGATCCTCAGGCAGCAGTTGAAGGTCACTTCCGCGGTGGAAGGATCTGGATACATTCCCCTGAAAGATGTGACTATCGGTGGAATAGTGATGCTGCACCATAATGCGGAAGGAGACCAGGTGCTGGTGGAGCCCGTGGCTGCCTTTGGCCCTAAGCCCGAGGAAGACAAAGAGCCCGAACCTCCGGAACCATTTGAATACATTGAAGATTAAGAAGCACAAAGGAATATCCTCATTGTTTAATTAATGTTGATGTGCTTTGATTTTTACTAACAAATAATAAGTATGGATAAGATTATAACATTGTTTTTTTTGTGAACGAATAAAATAATTATTTACAATTTGAGTTGTTATATTATTGTTGTTGTTATAAGTTTGCCATCTTGCCTGTTGGACAATTGATGGCCTACATGGTTTAAGGGTACGGCTCTCGACTTGCAATCTGAAGGTCGCGGGATTGAAACCTGGCGTGTGCAAATAAATCTTATGTGATTAATTGGTGTTATTTCAAAATTTATTAAAAATATATGTTATGTTTGGGGCATGTTCCAGAGTGGAAGATACTATCAGTACCGCCCTGGTATAAGACCACCATTCAGAGTTGAAATGTTGCTTGAAATGGCTTTAGCTGTATTTGGTGACCAGATCTGAATAGCCAGGTACTTCCCCGCCTTCTCTTCCCCTCTCCACTACCTTCCACTCTCCACTACCTTCAGCCTCACAGCATACCCAAATTGGAGATGCCATAGACCCACTGCTTCCGATGGGAGCATACAGCTTGTGCGGTATACACATAATAAAAAAAAATCTCAGTGAAGTCGCAGGCAAGGTCTTTAACCTTCTTGAAATTCTTGTGTAGGTATTAGGGGTCGTCCATTAATCACGTGATGTTTTTTTAGCAACTTTTTGACCCCCTCCCCCCCCTGGTGATATGTGGTGAGGTTTTAGGCTAACTCCCCCCCCCCCCCCCCCAAAATCACGTGCATTTTTTTAGTACAAAGTATAGGACATTCACCTTTAGAAATCGTGCGTTCAATGAAAAATAAATACACGTGATCTCATTTTACCCCCCCCCCCCCCTCGTGATATTTTTCGACCCCCCCCCCCCCTTTCGAGCCTCACGTGATTAATGGACGACCCCTTACCAGCTAACCAGAATTCCGATTTTGTCACCAGCACACAATCGTTAGCACTCGCGTACGGACTTTTTTAGAACTAGATAGCTTTCATTCTTATCCTACTATCACACATGTCTGGGTGAAACAATACATTTTTTATTTTATTAAATGAAGACAATATTAGCGAAACTTAATCAAAATCTGAAGACAGAAAAATCAGAAACAGATATTGGTTCCACTGGGACTCGAACCCAGATACCGTCTTCATTTAATTAAATATTATAATTTGAGTTTTTACTCATAAAGTTAAAAATAAAAATATATTTTTGTTTTTTTATTCAAAATGCAAATAAGTTTTTTGATGTTGGGACTTGTATTTAATGGTGAAAATTTTCTTATTTGGACCATTGGTGGCCAATTTTAGCGAAATGATAACATCAGAATTTTCCTGGGAAGAGCGTCACAGAGACGTCCTCCCTAGGCCTCTGTTCGGGCCGGTATGAATTGGCTTGGAAATTATGTTTTTGGCTGCTGTAAAGATGACCAAACTCGAGTTGGTAAATTAATTAAAAACATATATTTCCTCAAATCATTTTTGTTTAAAACAATTTTTTATTTTTCAATAATGTTTTATCAAAATATGTGTTTAAAAACATCTGAATTATATTGGTAAATGCGCAAATAAATAAACAAATTTTCGACATGAAACATGTGCCGGGATTTTTTTTAAAATGATTTTATTTGAACTAAAATTAAAATTTTGAAACACAGCTTTACCAGATAATGTATTGATGTATAATACTGTATGATTATATGGTATAAATTCTGTCTTGTATAATAATATTTCCGGTTTGATAATTTATAAATCTGAGCACCGACCAACTGTACAACTTTTTTTTAATTAAAAAAATTCAAAATGAAAAAAATATAAAACACTGCTTTACCAGACAACACAACAACCTTTCAAAATCAATTTGTTTTTTTTTTGTAAAAATGTTTCGTGACTTCTAGAATTTTGTTTAAAAATGACATATTTCCGGCTGTGTCTAACCGAGCCCTCGCAAGAATCACGATCATTTAAAAAATTTGACAATTGTTCCCCAAATCTTGTCAAAGAAAGATTGTTAAAGAAAGTGGGTGGCTTGATTTTTGAGGCGCATAAATGATTTAGTGAGGGAAGAAGACAAAAATCTGGCAAGTCAAAGCTGAAGGCAATGTTGATTGTTTTGGCAGCTGATATTCAAGGAAGAATTGGGAGAATAATGCTATTGTCATAATTCATTCCCAGTAGCGATATGTAGGTTCCGCTCGAGTGGGCTCTTGAACTAGAACGCGGGAAGCAGATCCTACTCCTACTCCATTTTCAAATCGACTACTCTCAGAAAACCCGGTCCCCGAACTCGGAGCCGGAACCCGAATGCTTCCACCGGCGTCCCCGTGTTCGCGGTCCGAGCCACTTGCAAGTCGGTCCCGGGTTTGAGTTCTTTTGCGAGTTCTGGCTCCAAGGTCTGGCTCCGGCCGAACCCGTGCGTCCCGGTAGCCGCAACAGCACACAGTCCACACTCAAGAACTCGGACCCGGGACCTGCTCCTTAGAACTCGAGTACTTTGAAAAGGAAGCACGCCTTGGAGTCTTCTGGCAAAATGCAGAACTTACCCAATACTATTCCCCAGCTCGCAATGTCTTCAAGCAATTTTCAGCAGCCAGACATATTGACCCTTTATAACAAGGTTCCATCTCTTTCGTCATGCGGTGATGGGATATATAGTAAGCTACTTTAGAGTTTATTATCGCATGACGTTGTTATTCTAAACAGTCGATATTGTACTCGGACTGAATGTTTTTCTTTACTACTGCCGGCCTCCGCCAGACAGAGAAAGGACGGTGGAATAAGTGTACAAACAGAAGAACGATTGTAGTTTAGGAAAATAATAATTCTTTCAGTTTATTCATACAAATTATTGTATTATGCATTACAAAAAAATCGCTTTCAGAATAATTATGTACATATTATTTATTTTAATCATCAAAATAAGGCAAAACATTCTCGTTTAAAAAATTGACTTTATAAGCTTTGAACAATTGTCAGATTAAAACAATAGTTTCAGGAAGTCATAGAGGTAGGGTATTTTCACTAACTATGGATATCGTTCAAAATGTATAGAAGATGTACTGTTAATTTTTCTCATTATGATCATCGTTCTAACAATTTGTGTTTTTCAAATAATTATTGATTTTAAAACGATCTAAAACTGCACATTCCTAAATGGTTGGAGATCATTTCTAGACGGCTGTCACCGACTTACAGACTTAGTTGTTACAGAACAATTTAAAATTTGTCAAATAACAAAATAAAATAGAAATACCACCATTATCGTATTTTTTTCAACAATTAAAAAAATTGTGAAAATACCCTATGGGGTTTGGTTATACACAAACGGAGAGTGACTTAGACATGGCGCGGATAGATGTCTCCTCTGTAGAGTTTGCATGGCATGAATTATGCACAAGAGACGTGACGCGGGCACAAAGTCTTTATGGAGGGTATCCTCGCATAACGCATCGAGTAACGCATGTATATGCGATCGTGCCACGTCTCCATCACTCACCACTTGTGAATAAACCATGCCTATTATATCATGGCAGATAGAGTTAATTTTTCTGAAGATTGAATAAATACTTTATTATAAATAAGTTTTTATGATTAATCCATTTTGTTTTAAACCAAGTTAAAGGTCTGCATAAACGCAAATGTTGAGTTGTGGTAGTGAAGTTACTATTATTTTTACATTACATTAGCACAGGAGGTTCATGAAGAAAACAATTTCATTCAGGGTCTGTGTCATATTTGGGGATGCTTTGTGGAGGGTCTTTTTAAGGAGAAGTTCTGAGAAGGAAAATGGTTGGAATCTAGAGGTCTGTGTGTCCAGGAGTGACGGAAGTATGATCCATCCCTCCCGCTGGGATGCAAGACGATGGGTGGAGAGAGACCAGCTTATTGTAACTATGTAAGAACATTTTCGTTTACACAAACCTTAAGAATCACACATTATAATAGTCTAACTGTATATTCCATAAATTATCTACAAATTTGAAGAAAAGAACACACACGGTTGGAGGGATAATGTCATTTAACAAAAAGTTTAAATAAATTGTAGGGTCACTTTGATATAAGAAAAACAATTAAAGTGCCCTTTTAATTGGGTGGTCTTTCCTTTGACAAGACAACATAAGAAAGACACTGGGAGAGCACCACCTTTAACAATAATTCATTTCAAAATATTGATACTTCATAAGTATGTTTACTTTTACATTTATCGCAACACTAACAAAATCAATACTTTATAATTCACATAAAGGCAAAACAATCTCACAGCAATACTTTCAGATCACATCAACTTATGACTATAGAAAGGAATTTACAAAAATATATTACACTTTTCTGTCTTAGAAGTAAAATGTAAAAAAAAAACCTTTTAAATTGACATTGGGATAAAACGAAATGGCCCAGAAAATATGTAACTAACACCCGGGTGATTAGATAAACTTATAAAGGGTAAGACTGGACACGGATGATGGTAACTAGGTTTAAATATACATATTAGAAGCCTTACAATATCCACACATTTCATATTGAATTAACTTGTCCTATCTTAAGTATTATTTTTGTTAGAAAATCTGTTACAGTACAGAACCAAAGATTTTTTCTTTTGGAAAATAAATATCAAATAAGGAACTCCAGTCCAATTTATTTTTATTTTTAAACGACTTCGAAAAGGAGGAGGTTATCAATTCGACGGTATTTTTTTTTTTAATGAATAATGGACCTTCTAACTTAAATAACTGCATATTTATTTTTATAGTTAGTTTTAATAGTTAAAATAATTGTCAAAGTTTTAATTTTTTAAGATCCCCTAAAACCATCGTATGCATGGTGAATCATGTGACGTCATCACTCTCCAAGAGTTTCATTTATTTTCAACAGGTGTTGTCATTTTGTGTGGAAGAATCAATTGAGGAATGACTTTAGGTGTCAGAAGTCGAGGAGTTTTTTATTCAAGATTAACTGCTTTTTATGTAGAAAAATATTAGATCAACATTTTATCTCTACTGTTATTGTATTGTACCAAAGTGCTATTGTAACTGTTATTGTATTGTATCTGTGACCGCACCTGATAAACTGTTTATAAGTGTTCCACGATCTGCATTTCTACGGCAAAGGTGGTGTGATCCTATGAAACTAATCGATAAGTAAAAACATTATTTAGGTGGAATTATTTATTTATTTATTAAATCATATTATGTATTATATTTTTCAGTATTATTACGGGAGAGTGGTATAAAAATGTTTGAAATTATTATATTTTTAGCTTTACGAATCGAAATGAATATTATGGAAACCGAAGCATCGCCTGAACAATTGTAGGCAACTGATAAGGTACAGCGCCGAATCAGCTGTTCGACGTCTGCCATTTTGAAGTTCAAAGTTGGAGGGTTGGCCGCAGCCACCACATGATCGGTGTGGAAGTAGTATTACAATTTTTTTTGTACAGTTTAAAGTTTTTGAATATTTTAAATAATATTCAAATACCTCTATTTTTATACCGAATTATTTAGGCCTAAATAATGTTTCAATTAACACAACAACTATTATATGTCTAAATCTCTATAAACGGTATATAAATAAACTAATAACATGAAATGTTGTTAATACCGATGGCTTGCATCATATATTTCAATTTAATTTCAATATGCTATCACCAGGTGACCGAAGAATTATGGAGAGCAGTGACGTCAGTTCTAAAAATTCAATAATACCAACTTGACAGTGTGTTTTAATGACATGATTTAAAATGCACTTTTAAATCATTTTTTTAAAACTCTACGTTTAATATTATTTAATAAAACTTATATATTCAGAATCAGCGTTTATTGGTCTATATGAACATATTTTTTTAAAGCGATAAAATTTTTCACTGGAGTTCCTTATTTGCACTTCATGCATAACACATTGAAATTTTTATTTCACTCGCCACTTCAGGCCGCCGCGCAGAAGAGTAAAGACCGAAAGTAAGATAACGGTTTACAGCGCAGTTCAACTGTGAGACTTTTCTGCGCGGCGGCCTGAAGTGGCGCGGGGCACGTCCCGCTCCGAACTCTACGTGTAAAGGGTACTATACTGTAATGGATTTTGATGCACGCTATTGCACTTCTGCAACTGTTGCCACAACTAAAGTTGTTCAAGTGCTCGGCTCAGTTGTCATTAATCAGGACACAATGGTGATTGATAAAATTCTTATAAATACTAAAAGGAAAATTAAAAACAAAGCAGTGAGATAAATGATGAGAGGTTTAATAATTAAAATTCACAACTTTCAGTACATAATAACACTTAATAGCACAACATTCAAACATAGTTATTAATGTCAATTTCCAATGATTAAATCACATTTGTACAACTTTACATTAATTTAGAGTCTTGTCCAAAAAACATTGCGTAAATGGCAATACTCGGCCTCCTACAGGCTGCAGCTTGCAGCCTGTCAGTCTTCAAGTTCTCATTGTCAATATTATTCTTGCCATATTGTAACATTGTGGTTTTATTTGAATTCGAATCACAATAGTAAGAGGACTAAATATTTCGACGGTCCAGAAGAACAATGTCGGATCTGACAAAAATTGAAAATCGTTCTCTTGGCTTATTTTGTTGATTTAAAAGTCTGTATTTTCGGATTTTTTATTGAAATGAGATGAAGTATCAAAGATCAAAACAACACTACATTTCTTGATACCAAAACCGTAAGCATGCAGAAACGATACTTTAAAAAACTTCACATCCGACATTGTTCTTCGGGACTGTCAATTTGAACATTGAATTAGAATATGCATTCACCATGAGAATACGATGCCGGATACTGTTACGAGTATGTTCCCAATTTCATTATACAATAATTGAATTAAAATTTAATGGTCACAAGCATATTAGTCTGGTCAGCTGAAATACAAAAATGCATATAATAATTCCCTGTGTAATGTACTTATAATTAATTAAAATATTTATTCATCAATTCCAGTCAATGAGGTTATAAGTCATTGATTCCCAGTAGAAGTTTATCTTTCTTTACACAACTACCAAAAATATTTGTCTGATTAAAATAAAACATTTAAATCTGCTTACGAATATTTAATATTCCTATTGTAGGTATATAATATATTATTATACATTTTTTTTAAAACTTTTTTAAAATGACTTACAAGTAACTTAAAGAGTAACATCACACTTTTCGTAATGCATTCAGCTTACTCCCCAAGTCCAGCGTGCGTAAAGAAGTTTTACTTCAAAAACCACCCCAGGTTTTGAATGGTTTGTTTGGCAAAGCAGGGTTTGTCTAGTGGGTATGTGTAATTATTCCAACACTTTTCTTTCCTGTTATAAATACAGGTACAAACTTGTCAATAATGCATTCACTTTGTTTTATATGGCAATAATATTTTTTCTACGACTGGCAGCATTGGTTGATGTATATAAAATGTTAAATAAAAACGATAAATATAAAATGGCGTTACCGCGTAAGTGAATTAATTTAAAAAAAAATTAAAATGTTAAATGCATATTTTTTGCATGTTTTTTTGTCTCCCCCGACATAAATACTCATTTATAGTAATAATAAAGCTAATTCTAACTGTTTATTAATATAAAATATATTTCGTTGTTTATTAATATAAAAAATATTCTGTATTAACGAGTAAGCGGTTCAATGCATAAATAATATGATATTAAAAAAAGAAAATTGTCTCCAAATAATAATTGCAATGGAAAAATAAAATTTATAATTAAAAATATAAAATAAAATTTGAATTATATAATAATATTAAATGAATGATGAAATAATTTGTAAAATAAAAATTTGTAGGTTGGGGTGTAAAGTCACCCAAGTCAGAAAAAGTCAAGTTTAAAAATATAATTTTTTAAATTTGTGACTTGCATGACTTTACATTGACTCACAAATTCCTATTTTTTCAACAAATGTCAAAAGAGTGTATAATTTTAGTGAAATGGATTTCGGAGATTTTGACTTTGAAATAATTCACACACAGCAAATGATTCGCAAATTTTAGGAGTAAAAATATAAACAAAAGAACCAATGTTCAATAGTCAAGGATAAAAAAATTGTTAAATACATAATATAAAAATAAATATGTTTTCTGAAACACAAAAAGTAAATTGTAGAATTTTCAGTGCTTTTAACGCCGGCCACCTGAAAAAAAAAATTATTACAAGTTTAATAATCAATTAATTTGCAAGTCGCCACTACAGATTGGTTCTAGTCCATTTAGCATGCGCTCTGTCTCTCTAAGGCCCTTCTTCCATAAGGATACTTTAGTCTCTGATACTTATCATTGGTGGTTCGTTATCGACTAGTTTTAATACTCTTACCGTTTTTAATAAAAATATGGAATAACCTAAAGCTATCACATTTTCAGACAGATCAATGAATCTTATTAATGAGACTTTTCTCATGACTATTCACTTTTGGGGGTGCTGTGTGAAGCGTTTAAGTAAATTAGAATTGTTACCTCTTTTGTTTCTCCTGGGATTACCTCCTAAGCCCCCACCACCAAGGGAAGGCCATTGTTCTTCAGGGGAACCTGAAATAATTCCACATCAATAATATGAAACAAAAAGAGTTATAATACCATTTAATTTACAATTTGGGAGGCGGGTATGGGTACCGCCGCCCCGGGAACCATTTATTGGATAATCAATACCTCTGCCATATTCATTGTTTGTTTTTGGGGTGTTATGCCGTGTTGCGCTACCTCCTTCTTTAACCGATGTTTCGGACAGCGTTGCAGTGTCCATCATCAGGGCAGATCCGACGATGTGTCCGCCCTGATAATGGACACTGCAACGCTGTCCGAAACGTCGGCTAAAGAAGGAGGTGGCACAACACGGCATAACACCCCAAAAACAAACAATGAAAATGCTTTTGGCCGTGAAAATCTAAAAACTTATCTGACCTCTGCCATAGGTCACCCCAAGTGGTTCGCTACGTTTGGTGACTTAGCAGGGGTGCCCGGGTTCATGGGGTTAGGTTTGTCCGGATTTTGGAAGCTGATGCATCTGCCCACCAACTGCGTGGCAGGCCGGATCGGGAGAAACTTGTTGGGGGAGATTTTTTGACCTCTCCAGCAGGACTCTCTCGGGACATTGCTGTTTCTTATCTATCTTGGTACGAGAGCACAACAGAATGGAGTTTGCAGGAAAACACTTCTTCTTCTTCTTTAACACGATTTATTAAATGCAATAAAAATAAAATTATTACAAAAGGGTCTATTTACCCTTTGATCGGTTGATCTCCACGATCACACCACACTGACAAATATCGAAGTCTCTACTTCGATATCTTTATCAGTTTTTTACAATACTGAACTGTAGGTACAACATGTACCTCCCAGTTCAATCTTAACAATGATACTGACGCAAAGGGCCTATTTTCCCTCTGCTCAATTGAAGATACACCTCGTGTACCTTCCAGTTCCACCGTAATAACAATACTAACTCTCTCTTGAACACGTCACCATATTTAAAGAAAAACATACAAATACAAATAATTAATATGGTACATTATCTGTGGGAACAGAATATTTCAGCGGTTCCCACAACTGGATTTTAAAATCTAGCAATAAAATAATTGCTCAAAAGTCGCCGAAAAGGGCCACCAATAAAACTAAATCTAAAACACTTAAGGACAGACAAATATTGCAAATATTACTATAATAAAAGTTCCTCTTAGGTTGGGCCATAAAAGGCCGACAGCAAACACTTTCCCTTGGGGCTGCCATAAATAGTTATAGGTGCTATTTGAGGGTCCTATTTGAAATGTGCAAATACCTACATAAAAATAAAACCATTTAAATAATAAACACTTTCTTCCTAATCTTTGCAAAGCAATGCATTTATATGATACCAGGCAGAATACATATTATTTCTCAAGGTTGGGACCTTACTTGAAGAAACCGTGGGATAATATTTTGTTTGCATCTTTGAAAAAGAGAAACTCCGTGTAACTAAAATAACATGAATACCTACTATGAATAATTATTTAACTGACTAAATAGGAAAAATCGCATTCTGGAACGAACATACCCCTTCCCGTGAATTAACTTCACTAAATAGGTAAAGAATGCGATTCTAGTTTGCATATTTGAAAAAGATAAACTGCGTGAATCTAAAATGACATTAATATTAAGAATAATTATTTCACTTAAAACTAAATAGAAAAATCGCATTCTGGAACGAACATACCCCTTCCCGTGAATTTACTTCACTAAATAGGTAAATAATGCGATTCTAGTATCTTTAATAGGTACTACTGATTTTAGCATATTTACAACGCGGTATCAAATGACGGCGTACCCCTTTTTATGTAAGGGGCGTCATTGCTGATACACTGAAATTAACGGGTCTACGGCCCGCATCTCGAGAAAAACCCTGTCAGGTTTTTGTTTATGCTTCGTATAAACAAACCTTTTAATCCCTGTTACGGCGATTATTTGTCCCGTGTCTTGTAACCAATGGTATTGTTTACACAGGAAAACAAATAAAATAATAATTCTTATAAATTTATCAATCGGTTTGCCGTTAAATGCGGAAAAAAGTCTAACCATGGGCCTGGTATCATATGAAAACATTGCCTTACCCATTGATTGCGCGAAGCGGTCTTCAATTATTACAGGTGTCAGCCTCTGTAACCGGCCCTGCGGTTCAGGCCGCTGCTGCCCGTTGCTTTTCTCTGCTTTGCTGAATGACTGCTCCCAGCAGCTACTTCTTGGCGGCTGATGCTGCATCGACTGCAGTGGGAGAGGTTGCCCTATCGAGGGTTTCTGATGCGTTGATCTTTTGGGCGGGGGTACCTCGTACCGCCCATCTTTTTGCTGCTCCATCCGCCTTTCCAATTCCAGCGGAAGAGCCTGCTCTTCCCGAGGTTCCAATTGCGACGGGAGAGTCTGCCCTGGTAAGGGCTGTTGATGATCAAATCCTTTTTGTCGGAGTAGCTCGTACTGCCTACTACTATGCTGCTCCAACTGCTTTTCCATTTGTAGCGCAAGATCATGTTTTGCCCGATCATCTAACTGTGATTGGAGAGGCCGCCCTGCCAAGTGCTCCTGATGTGAAGTTCTTGCGGGCGGCCATAGTGAGAACCGCCCATCACGGAGCAGTTCCTGTTGCTGCTCCATCCGCTGTTCCATTTGTAACGGAATATCCTGCTCTGCCCGATCCTCTAACTGTGATGGGAGAGACTGCCCTGCCAAGAGTTCGTGATGTGAAGTACTTGCGGGCGGCTGTAGTGAGAACCGCCCATCATGGAGCAGTTCTTGTTGCTGCTCTGTTTGAACTAGGATACACTGCCCATCATGATCTCCAAGTTCTAACGAAGATCCATGAACCGACTGGTCCACCCAGTCATTGCCTCGCTCCTCCGGAGTCCGTCGGAAAGTCCTTGATGCGACTTCCAGAACCATTGCTGCGTGCTTCTCCTCTGCTTCCAGGACTGCCATTTCCGCAGCCATCTTTGTTTCAGCCCACTCTGCTATTAGGCGGGCCTTTCTTTTCGCGATATCCACCTTGGTAGCTGCTGCTTTCAGTCGTGCCTCCTTCCAGCTCGTGCTGGACCCCGCCTTGCTGCCGCAGATGGA
Organism: Limnephilus lunatus; assembly: GCA_917563855.2. Lineage (NCBI taxonomy): Eukaryota > Metazoa > Arthropoda > Insecta > Trichoptera > Limnephilidae > Limnephilus > Limnephilus lunatus. The sequence goes on from OU830602.1 coordinate 69,855,986, forward strand.
TGTCATCTTCGATTGTAGTCCTGTTTCCATGATGATTGTATTCTCGATCCGGCTCGAAGGACCATATGTTTCTTATCTATCTTGGTACGAGAGCACAACAGAATGGAGTTTGCAGGAAAACACTTCTTCTTCTTCTTTAACACGATTTATTAAAAGCAATAAAAATAAAATTATTACAAAAGGGTCTATTTACCCTTTGATCGGTTGATCTCCACGATCACACCACACTGACAAATATCGAAGTCTCTACTTCGATATCTTTATCAGTTTTTTACAATACTGAACTGTAGGTACAACATGTACCTCCCAGTTCAATCTTAACAATGATACTGACGCAAAGGGCCTATTTTCCCTCTGCTCAATTGAAGATACACCTCGTGTACCTTCCAGTTCCACCGTAATAACAATACTAACTCTCTCTTGAACACGTCACCATATTTAAAGAAAAACATACAAATACAAATAATTAATATGGTACATTATCTGTGGGAACAGAATATTTCAGCGGTTCCCACAACTGGATTTTAAAATCTAGCAATAAAATAATTGCTCAAAAGTCGCCGAAAAGGGCCACCAATAAAACTAAATCTAAAACACTTAAGGACAGACAAATATTGCAAATATTACTATAATAAAAGTTCCTCTTAGGTTGGGCCATAAAAGGCCGACAGCAAACACTTTCCCTTGGGGCTGCCATAAATAGTTATAGGTGCTATTTGAGGGTCCTATTTGAAATGTGCAAATACCTACATAAAAATAAAACCATTTAAATAATAAACACTTTCTTCCTAATCTTTGCAAAGCAATGCATTTATATGATACCAGGCAGAATACATATTATTTCTCAAGGTTGGGACCTTACTTGAAGAAACCGTGGGATAATATTTTGTTTGCATCTTTGAAAAAGAGAAACTCCGTGTAACTAAAATAACATGAATACCTACTATGAATAATTATTTAACTGACTAAATAGGAAAAATCGCATTCTGGAACGAACAATTGCCTTGCACCGCAGTGGGAGGGATAGATACATACGTCCGTCACTCCCGGTCACATTGATTCCCAGATTCCTAGCCACCCTTCATACCTTTTTCCTTCCCAGAAGTGTATTCAAACTGACACCATTTATACAGATTACAGCAAAGCATTCGATAAAATTAACCATTCCATTCTGTTTAGTAAACTAAAACTCGCGGGTATCCATGGAGATCTACTAAGATGGCTAGACTCATATATCAGAAACCGTTCGCAAGCTGTTGTGCTAAGTGGTTTCAAATCAAACTGGGTCAATATTACATCAGGAGTTCCACAAGGATCAATTTTGGATCCTCTCCTGTTTAATATCTATATTAATGACATTACAAGTTGTTTTAAACACTGGAAGGCAATTTTATATGCAGAAGATATGAAACTATGCCTTCCAATCGATGATATCGCGTGCTGCTTAAAAATACAGGAGGACCTTAATAATCTCAGCGAATATTGCAAAATTAACTGCTTGTTCCTAAATATAGATAAATGTTACTCAATATCGTTTACAAGAAATAGGACCAAAATAATATTTAAATATTCAATAAACATGTCAATATTAAAAGAAAAGAATCATTCCAAACTTACATTCCAATTACATATTAATAACATTGTCACTAAAGCCACCCAAATGTTAGGATTTATACTACGAACATCAAAACTATTTTATTATCTCGATACATTTATTTTGCTATATTATACCTATATTCGTCCGCACCTAGAACACGCCTCACAAATTTGGAATCCAAGATATATAACATATGTTCATAGAATAGAACGTGTTCAGGAAAAATTTCTCTCCTACATAAATTTTCGGTCGTTTTATGCATTCCAATTAAATGAAGATATCCATCAATTCTTTAAAAACCCGAAATTAAATTGTAGAAGAATTATTTCTGATCAATTGTTATTGTACAGAATCCTAAATAATACAATATCTTCCCCGTATCTTTTACAAAAAATAGATATTAGAGTTCCTGGTCGCAATGGCAGAAACGTATCCCTTTTTTATAACAGCCGCTCCAACACCAACTACTTACAAAATGAATTCATACATCGAGCCTGCCACTATCATAACACACACCTCACATATACAGACATCTTCAATATAACTTTCAACAAATTCAAAGCAACACTATCAGATAAATGTAATGCATCACAACACACCACTTAACATCCATATTTATATTTATTTATTACTAGCTTTTACCCACGGCTTCGCTCGCATAGTATTAGTGGGAAATTACTGGCATAATTGTTATTATTCTTGCTATTTTATCTAATAGAAAATAATTATTGTTTAATAGAAAATTTCAAAATGTGAGAATGACATTTCGCAAATAAAAATTCTATTTTAGAAAATATTTAAATTATAGAAATAGAAATTTATTTTAAGTACCTACTCCCTTTATTAGTATTTTATTCATATTTGAATCCAGAGTAACCTAAAAAAATAAGAAAATGACAGTCCACTTCAAACGCTATGCTTTATAGCAACGTTATGCTTTTTGTTTGGAGAATAAACATTTTTAGAGATATGTAGATATTAACTACGACGCCAAAAAAGCACTCTTTTTAATCACAACAAAGCACTCTTTTTAAGCCTAAAATTAAAAAAAAAAACATTGTTTCCAAGGTAACAATTTGTTTGACGTTTGCAATAACTCGATTTTGTTAGGGACAGAAAACGTATGATACATAATTTCATAACGCCAGAGCTTACCAATATATAAAGCCGTTGTTACTCGCAAATAATGTAGCTTTCGATTAGTGAAAGAATTTAAATTCCATTCGATATTTATTGCGTGAAAGAGTAAGGACCATCCATACAAACTTTCGCATTTATAATATTAGTAAGATATTATTAATCAGATTTCTTTTCCTAATTTGCAATACATTTACATATTCCATAATTACATACATATCATCCATATACTCCTATAAGATCATAAGCTTACCCTTGTGTGTTGTGTTTTTCTATATTTTATCATGCATATTTAAGTATTTAGCTTCTCCTAACTATTATTTTTTCTTAGTTTTTCTTTACGTTTTAATTTAGCTTCTCTTAACTATTTTTTTCTTAGTTTTTTTTAATGTTTTTCTTGTCAGCGAAAAAAAAAAAATTATCAGCGAAAACATGTTTTTAGGCTTACTGTTTTATTTTAGCACTCTTTCTTTTTTATGTATCTTTGTAAAGCTGTTTGTTTTCCAAATAAAGATATTATTATTATTATTATTAGAACTTCCTCTCTTTCATTTCCCTAAAAAAGAACCTCCATACAGTATCCCCAAAGATGACATAGGCCCTGAGGGGAATTATTTTCCTCAGGGCCTCCTGTGTGGGGCTAATGTAAAAAATAATAATAATACTAGTACACATTCACATTTGGAATTTAAAAGAAGGATGCTGCTATTTGAAATATTTATTTACTTTTTAATATATATATATTTTTTTTTACATGAATACCGCACAAGAGTCCCAACTGCTCCCGTCTAAAGCCAGTGAGACTATGGCATCCCCAAATTGGGGTATGTTGTGAGGCTGAAGGTAGTGAACCTGGCTGTTCAGATCTAGTCACCAAAGTGGTCATTTCAATTCTGAATGGTGGTCTTACACCAGGGCAATACTGAGAGTATCTTCCACTCTGGAACGTGCCGCAAATATACTACATATATATTATTTTAAATTAATTAATTGTGAAATAACACAAATTAATCAAATAAAATTTATTTTCCACACCGGGATTTGATCCCGCGACCTTTGGTGTACTAGTCAAGCGCCTTACCGCTGCACTACGCCGGTCGTCAAATTCTATTTACTATTTTCTATACTGACTAATCACATATAAAACATATTTCCACTTAATTTATTTGTGACCGTCACCAGTTTCAGCCTGTTAAAGCCGTCTTCAGACTGGTACAAATGTTTTTTAATCTACAGTTTATTTACATAATATATGGGGGAGAGAGAGGGGGGTAGACTACAAGGCTTCTATTGGATTTATATGGTTTTTCCATATTTGTTGTTATGTCATCTTTGACGATTGGATTTCTAGTTATTTGGCTAATATGTACATATATACTTATTGGTTACGGTCACAAATAAATTAAGCGGAAATGTGTTATATTATGTGTTATTATTATTTATTTATTAGCTCAAGTCCACGGCGTCGCTTAGGCTTATCGCAGATTTTTTCAAAATTTCAAGTAGTTGGTGACCATCCTCTTGTTTTGAAAGTCAGGTGTGCACAATTTCATCAATCTCGGAATAAAATGGTGTCAGCCACACGTCCGTCCTGTTGCCACAGACACTCTGCCTTTAACGAATCGATTAAATACAGAATATTGATACCTTAATGGCTCCAAATTGTCATTCAATATTTTCTGAAAGGATATGTCTCAGGTATTTTAGTCCAGTCAGTGGGGGATAAAAAAGGACTTTAGCTTGCAAAAGGTGATGTAGTAGCAATGTTGATGGTTGTTTAGATTGGGACTCTAAAGAAAAAAAAAAGTTTTCGACCTTGGGGGGGTCGAGCTCGAGCCGCTATCTTGGATTGAAGGTGCCAAAATTTGTTTTTTTTTTCAAAATAATTCCTCAACAGTTGATTTTAAAATAAAAATGTCTATGGCGAATTTGAAGAAGACTAAATTACGTACATTTTTTGTTTGAAGTTTTTTTTTATAAATCTAATATATAATGACTTACAGCGGTAGAAAGAAGAAAATTTTGAAAAAAAATCGTAAAACTCAGGGTTTCTTAATAAATTTTGTAAGAACATATATTACACAATATCATTTTAACATATTTCCACAACATGATATAATTATATAGCAAAATCTGTTTCAAATTACAGTAATTTTTCGTGTTACATAGAGGAGAGAAAGAGACGGCAATATACCGCGTGCCTGCAGTCCTGACTGCAGTGTTGCCAGCTCTGTGCCTATATTGCTACAGGCTAGGATCCCACTATATCAAACTCTACGTCATCGAGTGTATGGATGAAACTTCTTTGTAGTGATAATGAACGTTTAATAAGCCTTAAAAAAGCTGGTCTGCCAGTGCGTCTTCATCGAGTACACAAATGAAAACAACATGATGCAAAACCAAAAGACATAGCGGATGCAGGAACACCCTTTCTTGTTGCTTTATACGGGGGTGACATGGATGAGGAAACCTTGGAAGAAGTCCGCTACCAACGTTTCGCAAAGTCGACAACATAAAAGTAAATTCCATCTTGCCTCTTTGCCACCAACGAATGGCGCTGCACGATACCATGCATTTAGGACATACCATCAAGTCCAAAAATGGTATGGAATCCAAAAAAAAAAAGAAAACTGGGGCTGGAAACGTGGCACCAATGGGCTTGTTCCATTAAGAATAACAAATATAATATTTAATATTTCTTATACTTATTTATGTTTCTATTATGTACTCGTATTTTATTAAATTGCAATATTTTTTTCTTCTATTGTAAGACATTTTATACTGTACTATGTTTTTGTCCACACTATTTTCCTGCCGACAAGCTACTTGCAGTAGCTTTGCAGGTGTAATGTAAACAAGAAAAAAACCTATTTTCTGTAATTGAAAAAAAAAAAAAAAAAAGAAGAAAGAAACCAGCACCTGAGACTTTATTAAAATTTATTTCATGCAATTGAATATGAAGAGATTTTGTCAATGGAAGCCCAGAATCTCAGTACCAAAGGCAATGAGTTAGATCATGACATTGATGACGAAGACTATTATTAAGAAGTCAATATAAACCAACCGGGATCAAAAAAAAAATTATTATGCAATAGCGAATATGTAACATAATTACGAATACTGGTCGAACTCTGTCCGGCTCAAGCGCCATTTCGAAATCTACCATCGCTGGAATATCTGTGGAATAGACCTACTGACCTTAAAATTGTTGGAAGATCCCTACAGGCTGTAAGAGAGGTGTTTGGAGAATGCTGCATGAGTGGTGGGTTTGCAAATCAATGAGAACTAAAATCATGATGCAAACCAAAACCCCACACTGCAGAATAAAAGATTAAGCAAAATTTAAAGACACTTATAATTTCGAAGTGGTCGAAGAGTTTACATACCTGGGCTTCATCATAACGCAGGACAACGAAGACCCAGTAGAAGTAAGAAAGCGCATCGCAGCCGCTAACAACACTTACTTCGCGTTGTTGCCAGTGTTCAAATCCCACAACGTCAATAGGAAAACCCTATATAAAACAATTATTAGAACGGTCTTGGCCTATGGATGTGAGGCGAGAACACTGACAGCTAAGTCTGCGGAACAGCTGGACACCTTCGAAAGAAAGGTACCGCGAAGAATCTTAGGAGCGGTGCAAGAGGGAGAGGTATGGAGAATACACCACGATAAAGCTCTATGATATTTACCAAGCTACCAGACTCTCTATCCATCTAAGGCTCCAAAGACTAAGATGGGCCGGACATGTGCATCAAATGCCAAGCACGCGAGTACCGAAGAAGGTTCTAACAGGACACCCGGGACGTAAACGAAAAGCGGGCAGACCTAGGCTGAGATGGGAGGATGATGTTAGGAAGGATGCAAGAGGACTACTCCATGTCACAGATTGGAAGACAACGGCGGAGGACTGAGGGCGGTGGAGGCTTATGTTGAAGGAGGCCAAGGCTCGAAATGGGCTGTTGTAGCTCCATTGAAGAGGAAGAAGACCTACTGGGGATGCCACAATAAAAAATGCACCATTTTCTCTACCTCATGGTGGTGTGGAAATGAGTTTACAGTATTATAATTATGTGATGAATGGCCCGAAAAAATAACAAAAATTGGGAATTTTACCATTTTTTAGAAAAATATTCACATTTCAGCCACTGTAACTCGTTACCTATTAGACTTAAAAAAATTTGATACAAAAAATATTAGAAATTTTATCTTCTTTAAGTTTTCGTTTCACAATTTGGTTGTGTAGGATCAACCATTGCACAATTATTTTGAAAAAAAAAACAAATTTTGGCACCTTCAATCTAAGATTTTCTAACTTTTTTTTCTTCTTTAGAGTCCCAATCTAAACAACATATATCAAAATCGCTACTACATAACCTTTTGCAAGGTAGAACTCCCCACTGACTGGACTATTTAGCCTGTGAGGTAACAACCAGTTTATTTCCTTCTGGCCAGATTGGTCAAATATTTTTTAGTGGCTCTTTATTGTGTTTAAATAGGACGATCACTGATTTTTTTGAATTGTACAACAGGTTTTGTGTGTTTGCGCCATTTTCGCACTAGCCGTCTCATCGCATTGATCGAGGGTACCAGCAGCATCATTTTTAATTTGCCTGTGGTACTGTCGCCACTGGAACCATTTATTGGACAACCAACACCCCTGCCAAAGGTCACCCCAAGTGGTTTGCTATATTTAGTGACACAGGGGCGCCCGGGAGATGGGGCGAGGTATGTCTAGGTCTTGGCGGCGAATGTGTTTGCCCACTTACTGCACGACTTGTTGAGGGAGACCTAATCTAGGGCTTACACCTCAGTGAGAGGAATGGATTCATACGCCTATCACTCCTTGACACATTGATGCCCAGGTTCCTACCCACCCCTCATACCTTTTTCCTTCTCAGTAATTTCTCTCTTTCCTTTCCCTAAAAAGACCCTCCATACAGCATCCTCAGAGATGACTTAGGTCTTGAATGAAATTTTCTCTTCAGGGCCTCCTGTGTGGAGCTAACGTAATTTTTTTTTCCTTTATCCGCAGTTATGGCAACCAATCGATGAATGAACTATTGTAGAAGGTTGTTTATGTACACTAGAGTTGTTTATGTACAAATAGAGAAGGACATTTATTATTATCCTGTTACATAACTACGCTTTTGAGGAATGGGGGTCTAGAAGAAGCTTCTGCATTTTGGATGTAATTTTTATGTTGCGCATTTAATTTATTATTTATTAACAGCAATTAGTTTTGATGGCGGTCCGTATGAATTATGTCAATTTTTTTGGAGGGCCACGCGACTGTCGACATCTTATGGATATACGGATATAAAAAACACAGCAGGCGAAAAAATATTAAGTGAAAATTACATGTTATGAAATATCACAACCAGGTTGGTGTTGGTTCCCAGTTGCGGGTTCGATCCCCTAACTAGTTTAGTCCTCCATCATTGAAAAAGCCACAATTTATGCTTACAATGATGGAAGTGGGTTAATTTTCAACATCAATAAAATGACAGGAATTATTGTACTCATATGCGAAAGTAAATTTTAATTTTACACAATAAGGAATTCCACTGTAATTTTTTTTAATGAATAATGACCTTCTAACTTAAATAACTGCATATTTATTTTTATAGTTAGTTTAAATAATTGTCAAAGTTTTAATTTTTCAAGATCCCCCGAAAACCACCGTATGTATAGTGAATCGTGTGACGTCATCACTCTCCAAAAGTTTTATTTATTTTCAACAGGTGTTGTCATTTATTATGGAATAAGCTATAAAACTATTCAATAAGTAAAAACATTATTTAGGTGGAATTATTTATTTATTATATTATATTATTGTATTTTTAAATATTATTACGGGAGAGTGGTATGAAAATTGTTTGAACTTATAATTTTTTTCGCTTTACGAATCGAAATCAATATTAGGGAAACCGAAGCATCGAACTGATAATAGAAGGGAAGCCCAAGAGGGAATTTACTAAGGGGAGAAAAAGAATAACTAATAACAAAAGAATAACTAAGGGGAGATACCTTTGCACCCTGTTATGAACTACCACCAAATATGAACCCTTAATATAGGCGGGTGCGTCTAGGAAAACCGATCAGATTAGTAAAAAAAAATCGATTCCCAAAAATACTTGAGCGTGTCAGAGGTAAAGTGAGTTAATTACATGCAGAAAAGTTAACATTTCAATAATCTGACGATTTGAACATGATATAAAATTGGCAAGTCACAAAGTTCCAAAAAAACAAACATCAAGTGGATATACTCGCGTGCGGTTAATTTATTTTTATTTTTACGGAAATCATGTAAGTATCACGGAAATAACATAATCTGACGATTTCTGCAAGCCGAAGTAGCTAAAATTATCACTAAAGTGTGGTGCATGCAGCTGCTGAGAACTTTGTAGGTATTTCGTGATTCGTCACTGAGATGCCACCAACAGATTTCGGATGGAAAAATGTGGGTGGAAAGTTGGAGATGACTTGGTTCGTTGGCAATCAACTACCAGACGCATATCAAGATATTGTCACAACACCTGTCACTCCAGGATAGGGGACACTCCAGATTCAGATATGTGTTCTTTTTAATACAATAATAATATCATGAAATGTATTAAAAGGTTGTTAAGTATTATAACCATTTCTGATTACAGATACGCAAGACGTTGATGAAGGTAACCAAATAAATCGATTCGAACTTGCAATACGAAGATGATTCCACTGATGACGACGATTAAAAGCTCATTCTTAACCTTTTTTTCATTAAGCCATTTTCTTACAAATTCATAATAATATTTTACGTATATATACTTTTTTATCATTATATATATTGTTTTTTGTTCGTTGTAATTCTATTCAGTAATAAAAAAAAATTTATACTGTCAGATTCAGAAAATCCCTCCATATAATTGTCAGATTATAGGTCAGCACGACTAGGACATCAAGCTGAACCGTCTGTATAAAAATCTGACGAGCTCGAGTATTTTAAGGTCACGATTTTTTTTTACATTTTTAAAAATCAGCCATGAGTTTTGGTTACGTCCAAATTGTCAGTCTTTTGAATATGACATCTTTTAGGGTTCACTTAACATTCCTACTGAATATCTGACAAGCTCAAATAATTTATTTTTTTCAATTTTCTACCTCTTCGTATGGCCATCCCCACCAAGCAAGTCGTCAGATTAATATCTCTCCGTTACCAGAAACACGTAGGGTGTATACGCTATTAATATCTGACGTGCTCTAGTATGCCTTTGTGACTATTTTTTTTTTAATTTTTGAAAAATTATACTCGCTCCCCTTACCCGTGAAAGGGCATACATCATAAGAACTTTTTTTTCTTTTTAACATCGAATCTTCGTAATCCAAAATCCAATATGTTCCCACAACTCTCGAGTAACTACCCATTTATCCTCTTGGCCTCCCCTACTATAAGATACAACGCCGAAAGCTGTTCGACGTCTGCCATTTTGGAGGGTTGACCGCAGCCACCACACGATCAGTGTGGGAGTAGCTTTACGATTTTTTTGTTACAATAGAGATACTTTTATTTTTGATACTGAATTATTTAGGCCTAAATAATGTTTCAATAAACACAACATTCTTATATGTCTAAATCTCTATAAACAGTATGTAAATAAACCAATAACATGAAATGTTGAATGGCTTCCATCATATATTTCAATACAACTTCAACATGCTGTCACCAGGTGACCGGAAAATTATGGAGAGCAGTGACGTCAGCACTAAAAATTCAATACCGCCAACTTGACAGTGTGTTTTAATGACACAATTTAAAATGCACTTTTTAATCATTTTTTTTAAATTCTACGTTTAATATTATTTAATTATGTATTCAGAATCAGTGTTTATTGGTCTATATTAGAGATGCAACGAATATTCGGTTACTATTCGGTATTCGGCCACTTTTTTAACTATTCGGTATTCGGCCGAATATTGCGAACCATTCGGCCGAATACCAAATGATGAAAAAATGCATTTAAATTTAATATTTAACATTTATTGTCCTCACTACAAATTTCATAATATTCCCAAATAGGTGATTTTTTATTAAATGCAAAAAAATTACTTTTATAGTAATTAAGTTGAATCTAAAAAATAAGTGTTAAATAATTAACAGTTCGATCGATTTACCAAATCGAAATTAGTTGCCTTTTGAAACTTGTAAAATTGTCAACACCAAATATATCTATAAGTTCACACACCAGATGATAGCTGATTTTAATCTTCATGCTTTGAAAACTGTATAGAGCACAAAATCAGAATCGTTTGTGCTAATAACACGGTAATTTTTTTTATTTATTTCATGAATGTAGCCTCTCTGACTGTTTAGAAAACATTTTATCCGTGCGTGTCAAAATCCATTTTCATCTAATATTTGAATTTTCAAAAGAGCATCATGGTGATTATTTCTTTGAAAACACCTTTTGATCCTTTTTTTTCATGTTGGTTTTCAGGTTTACATAAAATATACATTTGTATAAATATATTTTTTTGACAGTTGTCTTCTGATTTTTGTTGTATCCCTTTCTTAGATTAAATATTCTGAGAAAATGTGTCACGCTATAAACATATACGTCGATTCTACTTAATTGCTTTATCGGGACAGCCGGTTACTGAACTGAAAACTTTTTTAGCACTGTTGTGATTTGAAAATCGATGAAACGAAAAATAGCAACACTAAAAATAGACACGTCATACATCTATAGGATTTAGCCTGCAAGAGAATGAGATAGTATAATTGGTCTCCTCTTTGTGCTGTGCTTCGTAGCCTCCCCACTCTTGTCTACAGTTTTCTGTAGGTTTTACTTCTACCGCATGTGAACTGGACAATTGCATTTTTATTTGGGAACTAATAAAAGTTTTAGTTAAGGTTTTCGCAGTATGAGCAATGGAACAAGGTTAACTGTGAAATATGTGAATTTGGCAAAAGTCATTTAGCGACAATATTTATTTACATATATTTTTTTGCAAGATTTATGTTTTTCAAAAAGGATAAAATCAAAGGTTTAAAATAAACTACTTTTAACTACAAATGAAACACATATTTGACAAAGATGTTTTAATTATAGTCCTGTACTATAAAAATATCAACAGACAATAAGAACTTAATACTAGAAAAAGTTTAAAGCAGGTTTATACTGTAACAGCCTTACTTATAAAAAAAACACTTCACAACCGTTAAATGGTTGTTACATTGTTTAAAGACCGTACAATTTCTTTTTTGAAACGTTACTAATAAAAAAAATGTCATTACATATTATGCTGGCAACATCGAACTTTGGGAGATCTGATTTTTTTTTCACGTGCGGCGAAATTATAATATGTGATATTTTCCATGTGAAGCATATAATGTTTTTGTACTTAATTTCTTTTCTAATGACCAATTCCCTATTAATGCAACATAATAACTATTATTTGTGTTATTTTTTCGTCAGTTTTAACCGGTAATTGGCCGGAGCCGCGCGGATGCGTTCGGTCTGTGCGCATGCGCGCGGAAAAAAGTTCGAAAAAATATTTTTGAATGCGATTTTGACCCTTCTGTGTACAGAATTTGTATGAAGAATAAGGTCAGAATAGCTTGCCCAAATATCGTAGAAGATATAGCAACTAGTTTCATTCACCTCGCAGCACCAGAATATTTTAAAATGATTTTTATCTGTGAAGTCGAAGTGTCAAATTTTGCCGCGATTATCTGATGCGGAATTCTTTAAGAAAACATCGTAAAACCTATCAATTTATCAAATTAACGTAAGTAATGAAGTTTTAGTACATAGTTTATTGTTCTAGGAATGTGTTTCAGTCAATAAAATATATGAGAGCTTAAAATTAATTAACAAAACATTCAATTCAAAGAGGTGCTTCAAAATTCAAAAAAGAAGGAAAAGGTCCAAAAGGTCCGACCCATGACAGGTTAAACCTTTAAATAATGTCTTGTGGTTAATTTTATTTTGTTAACAGTTAAAGATAGGTTATTTCTGAATCAATATTTTTTTAATTGACTTTTCCGCGTGAGTTTAATAAAACTTCCGTTGAAAGTAATGTTATTTAACAATATAAATGCCAACATTTAAATTGTTTAAAAATGAATAAAAAATGTCAGATTTTTCAGTTATTCTTGGGGAATTATCATAATTTTTTTTTTTAAATTTTATGAGCGAGATAAAAAGTGAAGTGACAGTTTTGTTGCAAATACAACAATCTAAAGCAGTGGTTCCCGACCTTTTTTTGACGAGGGATCACTATGATATTTATTTGTTCTCACAGGGACCGTAAGGTATAATAATGATAAACTGTTAATCGCGTAATTAAACGCGTCCTTGCAAATACTATCATTTTGGAATTCAATGTGCTCTTCTTGGACTTCTTCAGCTACCTCTCCATCATTAATACCAAAAGGGTTATGAATCAGCTTTTGGATGCCTTTCGATTCGGTTTTGTAGTAAATGAAAAAATGTTTCGTGGACCACATTTTAGATCTCGCAGACCATCTGTGGTCCACGGACCACCGGTTGGGAACCACTGATTTAAAGGGTAATTTTATCTTGTTTTTAAAAATGATATTTGTTTTTACGACATCTTCAAAAATAAGAAAATTTATAGTACATTTAAAATACCTTGGAAAAAATCCAAAATTTGTTGAGAAATTGTAAATAAACAAGTACATATATAAAATAGAAAAAAACAATCCTCTTTGGCTGTGTAAGCAATGTACATATCTTTCCATGAACAATTTTTGTCAGTTTTTAATTAGTAAGGTTTTCACATACATGGGAGTTTATCAATTGAATAAAATTTTCACAACGTTCTTTGGTAAGGCTGTATAAGTATTAACAGACAAACAATAATGAGAACATACTACAAAAAGTTTGAAGGGTGGTTTATACTAAACAAGTATTAACAGACAAACAAATAAAAACTTAATACTAGAAGAAGTTTGAAGCAGGGTTTATACCATAACCCCCAACTAATAAACATATTTTAAATTTTGCACAACTGATAAACAACCATCCCTACTATTAATGGGTGCTTATCAGTTGTATAAAATTTTAAACACTTTTATTTTCAAGGCCCTAAAAGTATTAACAGACCAATAAATAATTAAGCAATATATCATTGAAGATGTACATAATACTAATAAATTTAAACAAAATAAGAAAAAGTACAAGACACATGAAAATAAAAAAGCTAACGGTCACAACTAGGACTCGAACCCAGAATTTCTCGTCTCGCCGGACGAATGCTTTAACCAATTCGACCACTGAGACCCACAGAGGAAGCCCTCAATAATATGGAAAAAAAATTAGTGGAAGATAATTTTGTTAAAATTCTGAATTTGAAATGGATGATTGATGAAATATGAGATGAGAGATCCTGGGTTCGAGTCCCAGTTGTGACCGTTAGCTTTTTATTTTACTGTGTCTTGTTCTTCTTCATATTTTGTTTAAATTTGTTAGTATCATTTTCTTCTTCGAAGACATATTACATTGATGGAAATAACCTTTAAAAGTTATCATAAAAAAATAAATAATTAAGCACTTAAAACTAGAAGTTTGAAGCAGGGTTTATACAATAAAAGTATTAACAGACAAACAAAAAACAAGAACTTAATACTGGAAGAAGTTCGAAGCAGGGTTTGTACCATAAAAGTATTAACAGACAAACAAATAATAAGAACTTAAAACTGGAATAAGTTCGAAGCAAGGTTTGTACCAAAGATATTCAAATACAAAAGAGATATGCTATGATGTCCGCGAGACTGTCGGCGACTACCTAATCGGAGTAGTTTGCATACGAAAAGAATTTATTCATTTGGTTGATTTTTTTAAGGTGTGCATTAGTATTGGTTAACAATATGGTTTGAATACGGAACAAATTCGTTAAGTTTATTCATAAATTATTCGTTCATTTAGTATATTCGTTAATTGGTAAACAATATCGGTGACACTCGGAAGCGCAGTCCCACCAAGTAAAAACTGCAGATAGCACATCTCTTATTTTTCAATATCTTTGGTTTGTACCATAAAAGTATTAACAGACAAACAAATAATAACAACTTAATACTGGAAGAAGTTCGAAGTAGGTTTTGTATCATAAAAGTATCAAGACGATACCCTAGTCCTGAACCTATTCAGAATTGGGCGGAGCAAGCGACTTTAGCATTGACCAATCAATAGCCAACAACGGTGTTTTATTATTTGGATAGTACATTTTTATAGAACAAAGCGATACGAAAATCAAAGCAACGTCTATTCGGCCCGAAATCCGGGCGGTTTTCGTTCCTTCTGCGGACCGCAGAAGGGTGAAATTTGCAGTTGGGTAACGCCTCTTTTAATTTCCTGTAAAAGAACATCGCCAAAGTTCCTTTTTTTATTTTGTTTTGTGAAGTTCAGGCATAAATATCAATTTTGTTTGCGATTATTATAAAAAAAAAACTGAATTTGCCACATTATACTATAAAGGCATATCCGAAAAGGGGTTTATAAGTAGGAAAGTTTGCACCTGAAAGTGATTTTTTTAGACCTCATACTTTATTTTTTTCTAGGCTTTTAAAATGACCAACATTTTTAAAGGCCAAGATATGTTCTACACGCAGAATTTAATTGAAGCATCTATAATACTTACAGTCCCTGGCCAAATTATTAGACGCACTGTATTTTTTTTTGTAATTTTATGTTTCTTAAGAGTTTTTATGCAATAATGATATATTTAAACTACAATATTATTGATTTTTATTTAAAAGAATTGTTGTAGACTACATATTTGTATTTATTTTTGACATATGGCAACACTGTGTTGACAAAATGATATATGAACGTAAACAAGTACAAACCTGTATCAGTCGCGATCGGAATCGAGTCAGGTACGGACGTGTTTCTGTGGCTCTATGGACTGTGGTTGTTTGTTTAACAGTTTTATACTACTCAGTTATTAGATTATTTTGTATGCAGTGTTTTAAAAAAGTAATTGGACTATTTTCATTATGGGTAGAAAAGGCGATCTTTCACAATTTTCACTTTTCTTTAAAACTTAATAAACTAATGCTGTTTTAATTATGTCAAATAAATCGGTAATTGTTGGATAATATATAAAAAAAAAAAAAAACAAATCAATCTAAAATAATAAAACGGTACAATATCACCCGGTAATTAATATTTTACATGAAATCTTGCAGTGCGTCTAATAATTTGGCCAGGGACTGTATAAGCGATCAAATTAAAAAAAAAAATAAAAAAAAAAACAGTATTTTGTATGATTTTGCATTATTTTGCAAGGCGTCATCGTAAGAGACAAACAAAAAGATAATTAAGAACTTAATACTAGAAGTTTGAAGCAGGGTTTATACTATAAAAATATTAACAGACAAACAAAAACATAATGAAGAAGTTAATACAAGAAGTTAGAAGAAGGGTTTGTTTGGTATGATCGGCTTGGTGCAGGAGATAGTGCCTTGATATGGTTAGGTTCATACTTACTGGCTTCAACAGGGGGAGTTGGGGGGGCCCGCGCGGCGGTCTGCGGCCGCTCCCACACGGGGGCCACGTAAGACTAAAATAGGACAGACACATTATAATAAAATAAATTAATCAATCAATTTATCCATTTTAAAAATATTACTAAATACAATTTCAATTTGTTTTTAACCTGTTGAACGCTGGATGGTATTTCGAAAAACTGCATGAAAATTACCGTGAGTTTTGGTAAAATATCGATATAAAAACAAAGCTATAATTTTTTTTGCAATTGTTTTCTGTTTACCATATAATATATCTAATTTTTCATATATATTAATTACATGATAATATCGTAAGGAGTTTTCCCAGAATAGCTAACTTTAACTAAAAAAAAAAACTCTTCCATTCGGCAAACAAATATCAAAAAAATATTTTTATTTATATTTTTAATTGAAGAGTAAAATCTCAAATTATAATATATAATTAAATGAAGACAATATAAGCGAAACTCAATCAAAATCTGGAGACAGAAAAATCAGAAAAAGATATTGGTTCCACTGGGACTCGAACCCAGATCCCCAAGATTTGCGGTCTTGGCCGTATAGTAAGTACCAGCCGCCCTCTTTCTCAGTATCCATCATATAGACCAGTGGTCTACTTTATCGCCTCGGACCGGTCAACGTTTTACATTTTGACCGTAGCCCGGTGGCGGGGGTGGGGGAGGGGGGGGGGTGTTTATAGAATCTACAACTAGATATTAATAATTGCACTCAGAACAATTAGTTACACACAGAATAAGCAATTGATTATCATCCAAATTATGCACCTCATCTCGAAACTGGTCTAAATTTAAGAGTAAATCTGTATGCAGGAAGTCGTTTTAATCTACACCGAGAATAGAAAAACTGTTCATGTTCTTGAAAGGAACATTTAAAAGTCCACAAGCCTTCTCAAAGTGGAAAAAATCTTTTTTATGTTCCAATTGCAATTATATATATGCTAGAAAGGAGACTTTATAACCCACAAGTTTACACATGGTGGAGAAAAATCATTTTCATGTTCCGACTGCAACTATTCATGTTCTCGAAAGTGACAATTTAAAATCCACATGCTGATTCACTGTGGAGAAGAACCTTTTCATGTTCAGAATTTTTACAAACAATGAAAAAAATTACAAATAATGTCTGAACACAAATTTGGAAAAATGTATGATCTCATACCATAATAACGTGCTAGCGGAATGAGTGCTAACCAGAGACTGATGAAGTCCCGGCTCACAAGTGAGTTACGTGAAGATGGAACTTCTCCTTGCGTTATGCGAAAAGTCCCTCGTTAAGTGAGGGTGTTTTTTCGCAATCTGTATTGCTCGTTATGCAAATTACTCGTTATGGGGGGTGCTCGTTATGAGTGGTTCCACTGTATTTTTTTGTCGGTAATTATTTCATTTTTATTGTGTATGTTCCGATTTTTTTTTAACGTTCTTTTTATTTTTAAGCCGGGCCTTGGGCGGCCCGGTACCGGTCCGCCGGACCAGGGGTTGGGTAATTGGGGACCAGGAAACTTTTATCGAAATCGATTCAGAAATTTAGTTAACTATAATAGCTGCTAGTTTGTAATACTTATACATTTTATGTGTGCGAAATTATTATTTTACATTATATTTTATTATTCATTACATTATAGATATTAATATTTTATACATAAAATGTAGAAAGTGATTTAGGAAGATTATTGATATACGATACAATGCAGTGCGGCCGCCATAATGTGCAGAGCCTTTAGAATATTTAGGTACTCTGAGTTATTTCTTGTTATCATCAGTGACTTTTTTGTCACGATTGGCCGCCCCTAATATCTAGCCGCCCTAGGCACGGGCCTACATAGGCCTTAGGGCAAATCCGCCACTGAGACCTGGGTTCGAGTCACAGTGGAACCAATTTTTTTTTCTGATTTTTCTGTCTTCAGATTTTGATTGAGTTTCGCTAATATTGTCTTCATTTAATTAAATATCAAAAAAATATGTTTGTACGAATATAAACTTTTTTATGTAAACGATTTTATTATTTCAACACATACCTGAATACACACCCTACATAAAAAATAAAAACAATTCAAAGGCATTTTTAAATACAGTAACAGTAGAACCCTTTTTTTTTAGAAATTTAATTAAATTAAATTTGATATGTTATATCGAGTTCTGCAAGTATTAACAAAGTATTTTAGTTACAGCTGTAACTAAAATACTTTGTTAAATACTTGCAGAACTCGATAATAACATATCAAATTTAAATTTAATTAAATTTCTAAAAATTAAAATGGAGTTCTACGAATTAAACACAAAAACAATTAATACAGTAGAACCCCGTTAATTTGAAATCCACAGGACATAAAAAATAAAATTTTGAATGAACGAATAACCACGTAATTCGAAGTTTTATAAAATAAAAATTCGGGTAGATACTTCCAAGTAAATTCGGAATAATACGCCAGTGGGCCAGTGACAGTTGAGGGGTTAAAGGTACGTAAGGAAAACAAAGAAATATATAGTAATGAAACAGTTTCCAATTTACACCACAGTGAGTGAGTGTGTGCAAGTGCCACCAAAAGTTGATAGTATCCATCTGCCGAGTTTCAGCTCCATCGGATGTCGGGAAGTAGCTTGATTTCCACTTCATTCAAGAAACAAAATCAAAATTCAAATAGATGTATTTAAAAAGGGCAAGCACAAGATGTTAAACATCTTTATTCCAGGTTTCAGTGAGGCTTAAGGCAATTATTATTATGACTTTTCTCAAGTATTCAGTATTCAGGCGCAGATATAATCACTAAAAATACAAACCGGACTAGCAATAGCTGCCTCGTTCAAAAAGGGCACCGGTTCTTGGTAATGATAGTCAATCTTTTCCTGAGCCTGAAAAATAAACAAAAAATAAATAATTAACCACTCGGAACATTAGAGCGTCAAAAGACGTGAATATAATAATAGCGGTCAAGACATTAGAGCGTCTTTTGACGTAAACGCGCGAGATTTTACAAAAATTGATTTATTTCCATCACTAGTATACGGATTACCATGAAATAAAAAACGGAATATCGATAATGAACAACGCTACGCATCTGTATTCAAAAATATCTATGGAACGTAGAGATTAATTATCTGAGCCGAATGGAACCTCCATCTTGTTTGATTGTCATTTGTTCAAGACATTGTTAGTTTTTTATTAAAATATTTTTGTAAGAAATGGTAAAAAAGGGAGGTAACAAAATTGTTTATTATACATTTATACGATAGAATAAGTGTTTTTTTTTTACATAATCTGTGATTTTTAGTACCGTTTTCACATAAAACATCACGTGGGTCATTTTTACAATTTTTTTATGTTTGCATTCTAAATTTGAATATTTACAAGTGTTAATATTTATTTGTAATATAACAATTTGAAAGCTTATTTCATAAATTTTCAGAAATGTTTCATTTATAGAGCTTTAATTGCAAAGCTGAAATAACACAAAGTTTTTATAAATCTGACAGTTTGTTAAGACAAAAAACTTGCATAATCGCAAAATACCGGAGTGATTAAAGGCAATACATAGTTTGCAGCGCAGTCGATTGTGGGACTTTTCTGCGTAGGATTTGGATGTTCATTTTTACAAACCGCCTAGTGTGGCAATGATAAAATTGAATGAGGTGGGTTGAATTAAATTTTGAAAAAAAAAATTTATTCAATAATGTAATATTTCTCAATCTTAGCACTCTAGTTCACTCAAAAGTACTGAATATGTGTCTGAATGTTGCTTTTAAATAAATAATGAAAGTGACTTACCTTTGAAGACGATGCTTTGGATACCTGCTGCCTAGCTGCCGCAGCCTGGACCACTTCAAAGTCCTGAAAATATAAAAAATTTATTAATTTATATTTCAGTAACAGCATCCTAATGTTACCTTTTTGGATGCATTGGCTTTGGCTATATTGACCACAGATAAAGGTGTATAGCTAGACCACAAGCAAAAGGTGTGCAGACAAAATCTGTTGAAAAACTATTAAAAGGTAGTTTATTAGGACTTTCCTTTGCATTTTTTTTAAATATTGTGGTACTTTACCTACCTGCCCGAAGAAAGTTTAAAAAAAAAATTGTTATTGGTAGGGTGAAGTTTCTTTGATTGTCCATTATGCGTTTCTAAACCATTTTTAAAATGAGTGTATTTTGTACAGTTTAACGGCAGGGAGGAAAGGGGAGGGGAATGCGGAAGGGGGGAAGGCAAAAGTAAAGCGGGAAGGTAAATGCGCAAAGGGGATGGGAGAGGGTAATGGGGGCGGGAACCTGGGACACATGGGAAAGCACACGCAGGGAGAAACAATTTCTTTAAGTGCACATCCGATATTGTCGGTTTATCAGGGTAGGGGATGCAATAGCTAGTGGAGTAGCTCCTGGCGGTTAAGACTCTTACGCACACTCTCATAAAAATATAATAGATTGTGTTACCCCGGTGTAGGACTTCTGGGGTACGTGGAAGCCGGGCTTGAGGGACACCCCGGCTGGTTTGCAGCAAAAGTCACAAATGACAAACGCCCACCTCTTTGCCACCGAGAGGGCGCAGCAGTAAAACTGGTCACCTTCTTCGTGAATCTGAAATTAAATATTACATATCAATTTAATTAATTGTAGGACATGTGTAAATTACCCACATTTCCTGTGAGGAAGTTAGTTAATTAACCTAGTGAGTCTTCCCAGGGTCATCACCATTGGTAAGGTAGTTCTGCATCTGGGAAGAATTAAAAGCCTGTTAGTGGCTAAATATTGTAATTGGGGCAACTCGGTTATGTATAAAATAAACAAAATTTTTAACAAAACAAAAAACGACTTCAAAAAATGCACTAAAAAGTAAAAAAATAATTTCGTATTTTTCTACAACTTAATAATCAACTTACTTTTTATACTCATCAATATGTAGGTACGATTGTTATTTTTGGAGTCGGTGTCAGCCAAGATAGGTTTGTCGCGCGTGCACACAAGCTCATCTCACCTTTAACTAGTAGTTACCTTGCAAATGGATCGGACCTTTTTTGTACCTTTTCCGTAGCCGTGGTGCACAAATGCCGCGAATACGGTCCATATTTGTCAAATCTCCATTCAAAACGTCAAGATTCTCATAAAAGTTCGCCATTTCAAAAAAGTTACAACGCCGTGGTACGGAGTTAACCCTGGTGGTCGGATGGTATAAATTCTGACAGCTACTACATCTCCCGTACAGCGACGGGGTAAGAAAACTTGCATGCCCGCGATTGACCCACCATGTTGAGTAACAATTTCACCTAACCCGGTCTTGCTCTCGTGGTTATTATCTTATTTTGAGATTATGAGTAAGACTGTTATTCTATTGCATAAATGTATAATAAACAATTTTGTCATCTCACTTTTTTATCATTTCATAGAAGAATATTTAATAAGAAAATTAACAATGTCTAACGGCGCGTAGGCGATTTGGCGGGTGAAAACTGTTTCTAAAAAAATAAGTCTTATTTATGTACTTCTATGGACAACTTTGAACAGAGATGTGAAGCTTGATTCAATATGGATCTTTTACTTTTTGTTTTAGGGTTGTCAATAGAACAATAACAGAGTTATAACGATTTCCGTGGGAACACACGCGTTAGCTTGAAAACAAGCTTATTGTGCTCGACTGCTATTGTTATATTGTCTCGTAAACATGCTTACGGGTCGGAGAGGTTGCGACACGTTGCACTGGGTTAAGCGGCACGAAATTTTAAATGTGATTTTTTTCAATGTTGGTTCAAATTTACGTACTCCAAAAAACGTAAGCTCTTAAGACACCGCAAAATTAATCTTATGCATCTAAACTTAATTTCGAAATCAGACTTTGTTTCATTGAAAGTAGAAATGGAACATGGTAAAACACACTTCCTTTTGATCTAAATAATTAACAAAAAATTTATAAGGATTCGATAGTTGTGTTTAACTGACTAAATAAAATAAATTAAAACATTTTCTTCTTAACCCATTGGCCACAAACCCCGGCAGCCTGCCGGGTGTGCAACTCAGGTACTTAACCACAAACCCCGGCAGCCTGCCGGGTGTGCAACTCAGGTACTTAACCACAAACCCCGGCAGCCTGCCGGGTGTGCAACTTAGGTACTTAACCACAAACCCCGGCAGCCTGCCGGGTGTGCAACTCAGGTACTTAACCACAAACCCCGGCAGCCTGCCGGGTGTGCAACTCAGGTACTTAACCACAAACCCCGGCAGCCTGCCGGGTGTGCAACTCAGGTACTTAACCACAAACCCCGGCAGCCTGCCGGGTGTGCAACTCGGGTACTTAACCACAAACCCCGGCAGCCTGCCGGGTGTGCAACTCAGGTACTTAACCACAAACCCCAGCAAGCTGACGGGCTAGAGCAGGTCCGCCAAAAAACGGACAACGGGCACGACAGTGACATTTTAAAATAAAATTTTGAATGCTGAACGCTCTGAAGGTGATTAATAATTTATTTAAGTGGATTGGCAATAATAGTTTTCTTATGATTTTTCCCTGATATTTGTGTTCAAAGTGTTATATGGAGCCAGCCGCCATTTAATTTCTTCAAAATTGCGAGCGGTTCTAGGCTTTTGGTAGTGACCCAGAACGTAACTGATTGCTTTGAGGACTATCATACCAAATTATTTTATTAGGTACTAGTATAAAAGTATATAAAAAATAAAAATTATTGTCGTTCCATTTATGAATATTGTTTTTTGTAACTTTTTGAATAAAATTGTGGAAAAAAACTTACGAAAAAAGAGAAGGTTATATTCGTATCCTTATTTACACATATTTTATTATTTTTAAAATTTATATTTTCATGATTTTCTTTACCTTAATCCAATACATAAACAAATTTAAAGAAATTAATTCATTTGAATATACGGTTCAAAAGTTACAATAGATTTAGTACACCAATGCAGGTTTCAATTTTTGGTACAAAATTAATTCAGTGGTGAAGGCAAATTTTTTAGTTCATTAATTCTGTGGCCAATGGGTTAATAATACATTAGAATCCGTTTATTATGACTCCGCCTATATCAGTGTTTCCTAACCGTATTGAAAGAATCGCCCCCTTTACCACAGTAAAATAATTCCCATTAGGGCCTATGGCATCTTTGAGGATGCTGTGTGGAGGGCCTTTTTAGGAAAGGACGGAGAGGAGGTGGGTAAGAATCTGGGGGTCAGTGTGTCCAAAAGTGATGGATATATGAATCTATCCCTCCTAGTGCGGTGCAAGGCAGTGTTCCGAGAGAGTCCTGTCGGAGAGTTGAAAAAGTCTTCCTCGACCGGTCTCTCCCGATCTGACCTGCCACGAAGTTTGTGGGCACCCCACATCAAGATACCATATTCTGGCTGGCTTCAGACTGTTGGGACTGTGCTATCATATAGATAAAGAAATAATTACTTGACAACCCAGTCCCTTGGTGTAGGTGAAGGGATCTTTCTCCAGTTGTGCCAAGGCAATGGCCTGGGACGGGAATCCGATATCCTCACTCGAGGTGAACACATTCCGGAGCTTGTGGAACAGCCTCGAAAGGCAGTAGATTTTGAACTCATTGGAATTCCCTGAAATCAAAATACAAAAGCTTAATAACATCTCACAAATTTAATAATCATTGAAGCAAAAACCACTAAGAGTACAAGTATTTAATATGGCTTCAGAGAAATTGTGCTACGATGAACTTGCCCAATACTTTTCAAACTTTTTATAAATGATATTGTCACTGTTATTTTTAATATTTCCGACTAAACCAGAACTGATAATAAAACAAGAATGTATATCATGATCTTAAAACAAGAGGGTTATTAACCTTTTAAATGCCAGTAGGTAGAAGTGTAGCTGTGCACAGCAGGCCGTGAACTTTTAATCAAAATGAATCATTTTTAAATCTTATTTAAAAAAAAAAAAACAAAAAAAACCAAAATCAAAAAAAAAAAAAAATTTTAAATCATCCCAATAGATCTCTCTGTGTGTTCCATATTTTAAATTAATAAAAAATGGGACAAATGTATGATACAGAGGCTCAAAAAGAGCGAGAATACTCGCTATTTTTCTATGGCCGGCCTGCTGGGCACGGCCAAGAATGCGAGATATCTCGCTCTTGGCACAGAAGCGGTTAACAAGAGGGTCACAGAGGTCTTCACTAAACAAAAGGAACATAGAATAGAACTTGTTTATAAATAGGCATGTACCTTTACTAAATTTATTGTGTGACATGACTCTGGTGAACGATGAACCCCCACATATTTTGACCACCGGCCGCCACTGCTTGCTACTTGACTTGCAGAAAAGTGTTTGAATTACTTAAGAGTTCATTAGTGAGCCGCGCGTTGCAAAATGACGAGCTGTCACGCAACAAAGTAAATACGCTAATTAAGCTGATTGGAATGCTTATTTTAGAAGAGGTGGAAGAATAAATTAGTGAGATGAAAATAAATAAACCACGGACATGAAAAGAGACTGATAGCAGCGTAAATAAAGAATTTTAGAGTAGGATCTTCGCTCCCACGGCACAACAATTCTACGTGTCTATTAATGAACTATGCTAAAACGATGGGTTCGCGCATGTCAGTGCGCAGGGATGAGAGGTGGAGGTCGCTATTCACCCGAAAAAATAGAACGAAATTGATGGCCTCTATCAAAGAGCTGACTAAACTACTCTACTAAAATTGTGGTTTTCGGACGCGTTTAGTTACAAATATACTCACTTCTCGACCAAACTACACTCCCGGTGCGGACGGCTCTTAACTTCCGTTTATGGAGTCCTATTATAAAGTAGGCTATAATTTTGGACAATAATATAGGGGTGTCGTCAGTACTACAATAAAAAAATTCATTCAAATGTACATATTATTTTCAAAGATATATACATATCGTTTTAAAACAAATTTCATTTATTCGAACGGGTTTCTTGTTTTCGCTCGCCTGAAGGGTTTTGATATAAATAAAACCATTTCAGTCGCAAATTACTCAGCATGCAAAAAGATGATATTTCAACAAACAACAGTGCATTTTTTATAATTTATTCATAACTGATGTTGTGTAGCTAGTCTGAAAAATCACAACCAAAGTTCCCCATAGTATTAAGCTGACGATTGTTAATGTAATTAAGCTAACGCTGACAGGCTTGCAGATCGGCGGTTAACAGGACGCATTCAAAGGTCAAAAATAAAAAGTTGGGGACAAGTAGTGATTTACCTGCGCACAAGTACAGCTGCTTAAAGAAAGACTCCACCTGCAGGGCCTTCTTGGGCAGAGTGTAGATCGGGTTTACTGCGGGATCTACAAAGGAGATGAGCTCTGCCAGGATGCGGAGCATGTCTCCCTCAGCGCCGGGTACGGGCGGCAGCGGGCAGCCATTCTCCTTCACATTCTGCTTGGCGTTGAGTCCATAACCCGTGGGAATGCTCCCTGCCAAATTAAAATGTGCAAAGTGTTCAAAATGTCCGGATAACCGTAAGAGCCCAGTGGCTTTGCTATCACAATCAGTTATAGTTAATGTAAGTCACACTCACCAACATCGATAAAGCAATGGTAGTTATTTGTCCTAACTCCTCTTTCCAAGTTAAAGCATACGACGGCCACCTCGCATGTGACATGCTGGCCATCGTTGAGGATGCAGTAGAAATTTGTGTCCACTATGTAAAAAGTCTTCTTTAGGAGGGCTGTAAGAATATAATATTTTGTAAGAACTAGGATTTTTAAATGCTGTCAATGTTTATTGAATTGCCATACTGCAGACCATGTGCATCAGACCCCTTTTTTAATGACGGAGCGGTTTAAGTACATACTTTCTACACATCATTTTAGCCTCTATGTTTCAAGCTTTCTCTGATAACTTCTCTACGTGATTATCCTGTCTGGCTAATTTGTTTGCTTTTAGGAAAAACTCATATATGTAGGTCTCATAGAAATCGTTGTTCTCTTATATCACTGTGAGAAATATAATCTAAATAGTGTTAGAAAGAGAAAACACCATGCTTTATTTAAATCTAAAAATTAACCACAAAAGAAGTAAAAGGATTAATTGTTCCGTAAGCCGCCGCACTTTTATTAGGCACAGATTTTGAAAAGTACACTACTTTAAAACTTGGTTACCATAAAAAATATCGGTTTCAGTCGGAACCGGTGAAAAATATGCATTTGAATTTATATTTCATAAAAAAAAATGTACGTAATTTCTCGTTACGGCTGACATTTCTTATTACATTATTTTGCATACTGACCGATTTCCAGGGTACCAATCGATAAATATTAAAAAAGATTGCCATATTGCAAAAAATCACACATATTCGAGGAAGGTACTAAAGGTTGCACCATACAAATTTTCATGTTCTGAATAAATACATAATTGGAGTATATTCTTTTGAATCACAAACCATGTTACGCAAACCTAGCGTAGCCGCTAAACTACTTGAAAACTGGGATGTTTTTCTTGCCTTGATGCGAGTAGGCGTTATAAAGGGGCACTTTCTTTTGTATCACAAACCATGTTACACAAACCTAGCGTAGCCGCTAAACTACTAGAAAACTGGGATGTTTTTCTTGAGGTAATAATTTTTCGGGTATGGCAACCTTTATTAATATTTAAAAATTGGTACCCCTTCAAAATGGAAAGAATACATCATGAAATGTCATTCGTAAAGGAAAAATTACGTACAAAAAAGTTTTTATGAAATATAAATTTAAATGCATATTTTTCCGCCTTTTTCGACTGAAACCGATGGTTCTTGTGGTAATTAAGTTTATGGGTAGTTTATTTCTTTAAATGTATGCCTATTAAAAGTGAAGCGGCTTGCGGCGGTTAGGTAAATATTTACCGTAAAAGGTACACCTTAGTGAAACCAAAATTCCAGATCGAAAGTTGAAAAAAAAAAATTGAAACTGCAAATTTTTTATTAATTATTTTACATGAAAAGACAAAAAAGTGAGGAGACAATAAAGGTATAACACATTTGTCTAATAAAATATGTGTAGGTATGTTTTAATTTTTTACGTTATCAGAAAAAACATAAGGTGAGCCATTTTTAAAACATTTTTATGTTTGCATGAAAAATTTTATATTTAAAAAATTATATGTAAGTATATAATAATTTTATCATATTTCAAAAGCCATTTTTAGTTTTGGATATGTTCAGAAACATTCCATTTATTTGAATTTTATTGCGAAGCGGAAATATTTTCACCCTCTGACAACATATGGCAGAGGGCCGAGGGGTTAATAAAGTATGTTGTAAATATTAAACCTCTTTATTTTAATCATCTTAAACCTTCAAAAATCAGGCATATAATGTCAGCAGGTAAAAATATTTCAGCGTTGCAATAAAATCCAAATAAATGGAATATTTGTGAATGTAAACAGTTATTACTTATTGATATGAAGGGCTATTTAATAATCTATAGGCATATTTAATGAGTCTGAAGAATAAACTTTTACCATTTTATAAAAACGTCATAATATAAATATTATCTTTTCTTTGTTGTGACAATATTATTGCAACATTGTCACAACAATAAAAGGTGAAAAAAAAAAAATACGGCAGCCAAGTTTTGTTTATGTCACTAAAAATACATTTTTTTTAGATAAACTCTCCCTGCAGCATTTTGCTTTATCTTTAGCCGACTATGATAAGTCGATCAGCCATTTTGGTTTTTAATATTATGTATACCTAAGGATTACTTACTATTACTTTCTTGTGCAGTTTTGATTGTGTCTTCAATTTCTGCATTTTCACTATTTAAAGCTAACTCCTTTTCCACCTGCAAGTTTCGGATGAACTCCATTGGTATTCCATGGGAATTAAACTTTTCTCTCGGACCTCCCTTGGATTTTACCTGGTATACCTCCTTCTGCTTTGGAGACAATTTCTGAAAAAAAATATGCCGCATTATTAAAATCCACTATTTTACATGTTCTGTATTAATTTAAAGGTCATTTTTTATCAAACTACTAGCGCTATAAAACGAAAGTTTTATTGTTGAAAACCAATTTGTTTTAATTAAATCGAAACGTATTTCAGATATTAATTTGAACATTAGTGTATTGATTTATTGTAATAATTACCGCCCATGCAGGGCCCGCCAGCTGAAACTTTTCTTTCTCGGGCACGATGATGCCCTCTTTTCGTTTTCTCGCCACATAATCGTCAACAAAATAGGAATAGGCGTTTTTCGATGACATCTTAGGGGGGCTGGGAATCGAAATTATCTGTGAAAGTATGAAAACAATATTATTTCAAGAATCTGAAAACAAAAGGTCGAATTTATTCACCTTCTCTTGAGAAGTTGTTTAATTTATGCTATTAGTGATGTCGTGGACCCATGATCCATGACCTATCAAAAACACAACGTAAAATAATTATTGTTCAAACTAATATCAACTATATGCAACTCTGCAAAAGCCGTCACTCGAAACTAGGTTATTATTATTTATGCCGGGAATATTAGTACCATCGGAATATAGGAAAATTGATTGAAATTAATAATTTTGTTCAATCCATAATATAATAAAACACTATGAAAATCTTAAATGAGGAAAGTAATGTCAAATAGGTAAAAGATTGTAAAAACGGCAAGGTAAAAGAGGTGATAAAGGTAAAAGAGAATAAATATGCTGTAAACTCAAAAATAAAATTATTCGAAAAAGAAACACTATAAATCTGATCTTATAATACCTTTTAGTGACCCGTGAAATCCAAGAATTAGGGGTAAAACGAGAGGAAGAAAAATACGAGGCCGCCGGACCGCTCTCTTATCTTTCCAAATTGGAGCACAAACAATTAAATTATTTAAACTTATATCGTATATCATAGATCATAGACAGTCAATGACAGCTCTATCCACTCTATGGCTATATCAATGGCTCTATCGTACGATACGGTTGCGCAAAAGCATTACAGTGACACCAACATTCAAAACGCCACTGTGACGTCACCAGTCGCAAGCAAGGATGCTTTAGTGCCCCCCACACGCACACTTCGGAGCGACCGAGTCCCGCGCCACTTCAGGCCGCCGCGCAGAAAAGTTTTACGGTGAACTGCGCTGTGAACCTATCGGTCTTTACTTTTCTGCGCGGCGGCCTGAAGTGCCGCGGGACTCGGTCGCGCCGAAGTGTGCGTGTGGGGGAGCCCATAAATCAACCAGTCATGGGGAGCCTTTTGTTGTGAGTGCGCGATATAGTTACTAGGCATGGGCAGATTCATTCCCAGGAGTGAATCGATTCAGTCTGATTCCCCTGGCGTTTGAATTGATTCCTTTTAAAAAATGTAAAAAATTAAACAGTTTTTTGTTTCATCCCTAAAGTCTTACTATTTTTTATTATTAAACTTAAAATAGTTCAACTTCACGTGATTTATTTATTTATTTACACACATATGGCACAACACGTGCCATTAAAATAATTGACATTACTTGGAAGGTAGTAGTGAGTAAAAGGTAAAATGTATACTTATAAAGTGTAAAGTATAAAATATAAAGCATAAAGTACAAACTAAAAAGTACTAGCTTTTGCCCCCGGCTTCGCTCGCATATTTGCCCTCCCCCCCCACATTCCCCTCCTCATCCCCCCTCTCAGTCCCCCCCCCCCTCATTCCCACTCCCACAACCCCCCCCCATCCCCCAACCCCCCACTCCAACCCCCCCACCCATTCCAAAAATAAATGAACAATAAAATACGCGCCGTTTTGAATTCATAATAGTAGGTCAAAATGTAGATTAGTACCTATTTTATATTTTTACACTAAATATTTATATTAGAATACTCTTATTTGAATTTTTGCTATCAAAGAAATCTCCACAGTAACCTAAACAAATAACAAAATGACAGCCAACGTCAAACATTTACTTAGCAACACGCTTTGCCAATAAAAGTATAATAAATAATTTCACAACGCCTAAGCTTATTCATAATGAAAGAGATTATCAATTTATATAGCCTATTAGCTATAGCAAATAATGTAGCTTTCGATTAATGAAATAATTTTTAAGGTTAAACGTCACGCATGTTATAATCTACGCATTCACAGATGGCGCCAATCAAATTATTTTAGGTTTTTAATGCTTTTTGCACGTTACGCTTTAAGATATTAAGGTAAATTAATTGTTCGCGCCCGTACATATTTAATTAGAATATAAATAAATAGTTTTGTCCATAAACAAACCCAAATCTTTCAAGAAAGGCTGAAAAATATAATATTGGATTGAGTCACCGATACAAAATTGAATTTTTCAGCCTCTCTTGAAAGATTTGGGTTTGTTTATGGAAAAAAACTATTTATTTATACTCTAATTAAATATGTACGGCCGCGAACAATTAATTTACCTTAATATTTTAATTCGTAACGTGCAAAAAGCATTAATAACCTAAAATAATTTGATTGGCGCCATCTGTGAATGCGTAGATTATAACGTACGTGACGTGGAATTTATTGCGTGAAAGAGTAACGAACACACGTCCGTACAAACTTTCGCCTTTATTTTATTAAAATTATTAAATTACGGTAAGCCTCTTAGCTTATTTAACTGATTTTATAAGCTGTAAGAAGGCTGGAAATTTGCGCGGGCGCAATTAGACCTGTCAAAAAACTTCCGGAAGAATAAGTTGTGTAACTTGCTATAAATTACGTTAAGTGATTTTTGGTGTCGTTTACCTTGGTAATTTGGTCATAAATCGCTTACAAGAGCGATTTACGCGAAAAAACTTACGAGTCTAACCCAGCCCTAATGATTGCAAGTTCTCCAAGAAAGAATTTTGCCTGAGACTAGTTGAAGCAATTTCGACATGAACAATGACTTGTCTCTAGTTTTTTTACTCGGGACTCTAATATTGATTGATGATAAAAGAGTTGGACAGTCGATAAGACCATTCAAGTAAGTCATATCCGTAATGTCTCTCCTACTTTTTAGAGTTTTGAGTCCATAATGTTTTATAGAACTGTCCATGTCATAATAACGCACATATGTCTCTTGAAGTTCAGGTGGTGTACAAATTTTCTTTGGACAGCTTCTATGCGTTTTGTGTATATATTATACAGAGGATTCCATATAGGAGAGGCATACTCAAGATGACTGCGAACATATGAGTAATATAATATCTTGAGGGTTTGGATATTGGTGAACTCTTTTCCAATACGGAAAAGAAATCCTAACGTGCCCAAGAATTTCTTAACAATTTTGCTGTATAAATGTTTGTTGTATTTGTTGTTGTATGAGTTAAATTGTGCAAATTTTGTAGTATAAATGTTAATTTTTTTATTTTTTATTATTATTTCTATCCTATATTTTGTACGAGTGTTATTTTTTTCCTTTTGTTTGTCGATACATTTACTGCTTATAAGTTAATGGCACATGATGTTCCCATACTAATTATTGTAATTTTTTAAGAAATAAAAATGATTCATCTATTAAATCTTGTAGTTTTGTTTCTGTTTCTCAACATATTGTGTTACCTACCCTACACACAAGACAATGGTAAGATTATCACAATAGTTATAAAACAAAGTATAACTGTAGACTTGTGATGCACTGAATGAAGTTTCATTATTGAAGTTTACTTCGAATGGAAGATTAATTCCATAAATAAAATTGTTCCAAGCATCCTTTTTTTTAAATTTTGTGATTTATTTATGCGAAATATACAAAGTCGCAGTTTTACTTTATTGCAATTCGTTATGCAACACATAAAACAGAAAGGAATAATGTTTAATAACATTTTAACACACCCTTCAATTATTCCAGGACGCTGAATTGTTAGAGATAAGAAAAATTTATTGTATACAATGTTTAAAATATATATTTTCTCGAAATATTCTTTTTACAAAAAATGAAAACCGATTTAGTAATAGGTTAAATAATGTATTTGAAATTCCACCGTGTAAAACTAGGCTTGCGCAAAGACATGCGTATTTTATTGCACCAAAAATGTATAATGCTCTCTACAAGACTACAGAAATTGAATGTAAAAATATATCCTCCTTCAGCAAATATAAAAATGTAATAAAGTCTTGGATGAATACCATTGATACAAACATTTACTTGCTGTAACATCTGACCTGATGTAACTTAACAAATTTTAATCTTTATTAACATCTTGTTTGAATTGTAATTCAGTAAACACTAATTATTATTTTTTTTATTTATTTAATTTTATGCTTTTTTATCTACAATGATAATGTATGTATATGAGTCAAATTTAAACCGTTTTAAAAACACACAAGTATACCTACGAACAGGCGATGCCTATGTGGGATTTTTTTGGTTAATCTGCTAATTATTTTATTCTTTAATTTTTAAATGTTTATATATAAAAAATGCCTTTAAGTATTGTAAAATTATACCAATGTATGTACCAAAAAAATTATTAATAAAAAAAAAAAAAAAAAAATTAGCAACAAAAAACTTGGAATTTGCGAGTTCCCTCTAAGAAGTTCCCTGAGTTCTCGTATATTTTGCCTACTTTGCATATGGCGGCCGTCGAAACCGGAAGACTGACCAATTTACGCGAGTCATCCATCCAGTTATATTATATATATCTATGGGTATACCCTAGCGAGACAGGGTGGGTGGTTCGGTATATTTATGGAGACAGGCATCGAATAATATTATAATGTAAACATCCCGTGGATAGATCAATAAATAAATAAATAAGGTTGAAATCTAGGATTAAGAAAATCGTCATCAATCTGTATTCGGACCTTGTTTAATATAAATCTTCGACCAAGTATATTATAATCATAAATACATCATTTTTTATGTTTTGGAGTTGAATGCATAGATTGTTCCTAAATAAATAACATTGCTGATTTTATTTTTGCTACAACTTTACTGCCATCTGTGTGATTTGGAGGGTGAACTATTTTTCTCCAATTTGCTAGCCATCTTGCGGTGAGTAGAATATTGAATGTGCCAAATTTATTAAAAATATAGACATTTTAATTAGTAGGTATGTTATTTGACCAAATCACGATTCTACATATTTCCTCTTCGCTTAAGAAATCGCAAAAAGTACATAGTATAGTATTTTTTTAAAATTATTAATAACTTTTTTAAATTTGAAGATGACAATTTTGATGGTACTTGAAGAAATCATTGTAGTTCGTAGGCTATTATTTGTCGCGACACGTCATTTTTATATAAAATGTATGTATAAACAAACTGTAATTCCTAATTTCACCGCTAGAGTGAATTGTGGTTGCTTCCACTCACTGGCAGTCTAGCCTAGCACCTTTTTGTATAATACACGGGTGCCGAGCCCCTGTTCGTCACAGTTTATTCGCGAACCTTGTCTAGTTTGGACGTGCCGTCGCTTGAATTGTGTTATTCAAATTGTATCGAAACATCGTAGTGCATTCTACCGAGCCCACTTTTATCACCCGGAATCGCCGCTTCATCAAAAACGGAGTCCCTTCCGGAGTTCGGTACATTGTTATCCAGCGCACTGTATTCGGTGAACGGGTCGATACCGGCCAAGCACCGCTGTCTTCCTCAATACTACATACTGAGAAACTTCTCGCCATGGCTTTCATGATGCCAGTCATGAAGAACGACTGGGACATTTACAAGAGTAATCGCTCCAGGAGGACTTCGGAGAACTCCCAGCCGGGCAGGTCCAGGAAGGTGTCGGAGAGCAAGTCTGAGAGCGGGACGGCTAGCTCACCCGGAGGCGGCTCGCTGGGCTCCCCGGCGCACCGCAGCGTGCCCACGATGATGGGGGCCGCCAGCCGCCCTGCGCGCCCACCACGGCCCGCCCGCTCGCTGTCGTGCTCGCCACCCGCTGCCGCGCCGCCCGCCAAGTTCCACACCAGGCTGATGGACAAGCTGAAGAAGACTCTGCAGCGCAAGGAGCGCGACGGTCCGGACGACGAGCGCTCCTCGTGAGACGAGGCCCCCGCGCCAGCCGCCTCCAGCGATCTGAGCTTGGCCTGAGGGTGTGAATGTGTGACAGTGATGGACTCCTTCACCGGCCCGAGCTGATTGATCCCTGTGATATTTATACAATATGTCATGTAACGGATGTGCTACTTGGGTTTGGGTGTTCTAGCGACCCGCTGCACTGTGCACACTGCACTGTCATGTGCATACGTCGCGCGTCGTTGCAAATTTATGTTCCTGTGTTTTAACATAATACCAGGAAACGCATCACTGAAAATAAACATCGAAGATGTTGATCACAGAAAAGCTTTTGCTTATTCGTTTTGTTCGTGTTCTCGCCTACTGGCCTATACTTTCTTGTGGTGCCTAGGAATTAGGAGACGAGTTTTACATCATCTCCAAAAATTATATCAACGCAGTTTCAGCCTAGACCCTAGACTCTAAATAAGTTCCTATTTTTATTGTAATTTCGGCATAGAAAAGGAAAATATCAATTAAAGTAAACGGGCACCAATTTTTTTACAAGAAGAAAACAAAGCGATGATATAAAACTCTTAATTTATTATTTATACTTATTGTGTAATTTAAATATAATCCGCAAATGAATGATTGTATGTTTCGAGTATTATTAGTAAAGTAAGTTGAACGTGAAAACAGCCATTCCCCACTGGGTCAGTCGTTCAGTCAGTTAATGGCCCTTTGGCTCTGAATGCAAAGGTCAGATTCCTGTGACAATACTTGCTCTATATATCCAGGACCAAATAATATCTATGGATTTCTGCTTTTTATATTCAGACTAAGTTAGTAAATTAGTATCATATTATTATTATAATAATGTTATCTTGACTTTGAATTAATTTCATTTTGCCTTAAAGGTACCATTTATCGATGGAACTATAAGACTGCAAGTTAGTTATAGAATATTTACACACATAATTAGTTATTATATACATATTGATCGATTGGTGTGGCAAAAAAGCGTTTTGCTCAGAGAATGTCCTGGTGATGATTTAAATGTTTAGATCATTTGCCAGGTTTTGGTTTCCCAACACAGGATCTGGACTGGACAGTTGTGACTTGGAACTATATATGTATTTCCACAAAACAAATTTTACAAAAACGATTCTCCATATTCTGGTGAATTCTAAAAATTAAGTTTTAATACATAGTTTATTATTCGTTACAATGTTCAGCCTTTAAAAGTGTTCCGATCAGAAATTTCTACAGTTATAAATACCTAGGTACTTTATGTAAAAATATATGTTTTTAAGCGCTTTTTACAATATTCTAACTGACTGTAACTACTATGTATGATGCTTAAAACGGCTAAACCAAATTTATTTTTGCAGTTCCATTGATTTAATTTAATTATGTAATCGGCAAAGTGTATTTTATACGCCATGTCTTATATTTCAAATAAATGTTCTTATTTTATACTTGACACATTTGTTTCATTCCCTATCAATAAGGTACAATGACACCTCAGAATCATTCAGCTTCAACACCCTTTGAAAAGGCATTATAACTTATGAAAAAAAAATGAAAATAGCCCAAAACGTAACCTATTTAACAAAAAAAAAACTTTGCGACTCTTCAAAGGAGGTGTTGAAGTTGTATGATTCTGAGTTTTCCGGTCACTAAATAAAACATTCTGTCCAAACGGTTACCCAAAAATGGCGACCAAGAATGAATCAAGTATTAATTTACCATATAAACTGAATAATAACCATGGAAACCGCCGCCATTTTGGTACAACCGTGTGTTTGGACAGAATTTGTATGTATTTCTTTCAGTACCTATGCCAAGTGTCGTATTATTCGTTTAGTCATTGCACTATTGAAATTATGACGCTGCTTGTTATGACAAACCAATACCTACCTACATAAATATACCAAACCACCCGCACTCAATAATTCCCGTGTGGGCATCATGTGGGGCGGGGTCAACAACCATAACATAAAATAGTGATGATGCAATAGGTAGATAGATAGGTAGGTACTATGAAAAGAATGCTTTCAAATCTATGGGTAAATTGCTCGATGTTTCACTCATATGTATAGCACATTGGCATAACGTAATATTGCGTAGATATGCAGTAAAACTTAATTTATGTTAAGTTAGGTTAGGTTATATACAACGCAATATTACTTTATGCCAATATGCTATACATAATTGCAAATCCAACCTCTGCCAGTGCTGTAGATATTCGTCGACATCACCTGTTCCATAGATATTAGTCAGCAGTTTGAGCTGTAGATATTCGTCCGACATACAGGGTGTAGATATTAGTATCTAGAGTCCTACAGAAATTCATTTGAAAGCATTTCGAGAAGCTAGATTTATCAAATAAAGTATTACGTCAATATAGATGTTAGAGCAAGCGATTCTGATCTTATCCTTCATAGAGTTACTTTATACATAAGGGTTAAAATCGCATTTAAAAAAAAGCAAAGGCGAATCACAGATGAGAGGTCAATAGATCATAACGTAATATTGCGTATGCAGTTTAAAAAACTTAATTTAATACAACGCAATATTACGTTATGCCAATATGCTATAAATAATTGCAAATCCAACCTCTGCCAGTGCTGTAGATATTCGTCGACATCACTTGATCCATAGATATTAGTCAGCAGTTTGAGCTGTAGATATTCGTCCTCACTTTGGTTCTCATAGATATTAGCTGAAGATATTCGTCATCACTTTGGTTCTCATAGATATTAGTCAGCAGTTTGAGCTGTAGATATTCGTCCGACATACAGGGTGTAGATATTAGTATCTGGAGTCCTAATAAAATAGGCGTTGTAAAAGAAACAAAAAGATGCAGGAATGTGCTTCTGGAAAAATAATTCTGATAATTTGCTTGGCGAATCGGCTCGCCGAGCCTGTCAGACGCAGAAATACAATGTTGTAGGTACTTATGTTCAGGGGTCAGAAATACAATTTTCAAACCAACACTTAAGGCAGAAACATACTTGCGTGTCGTGGCGCGCCAGAAGCACATCGGTTTCATACATTTACTATGGTTAGAGACATATTTGTAGGTCGTGGCGTGTCGCCGTAATGTATGAAACCGATGGCTTCTGGCGCGCCACGACACACCACGACACGCAAGT
The DNA here is from genome assembly GCA_917563855.2 of Limnephilus lunatus. NCBI lineage: Eukaryota > Metazoa > Arthropoda > Insecta > Trichoptera > Limnephilidae > Limnephilus > Limnephilus lunatus. Next base: position 69,893,224 of record OU830602.1, read on the forward strand.
GTGTACGAACCTTAAAGGTTCTACTTTCTTGTGCTATTGACAATGATATTATATCTAATTACCCATTGAGCTAACAAGGTACCTACAACAATAGACCGTTCAAAATAAATGGGTTTACAAAGTTATTTGTTATCTTAGTTAGGTTCCCTTTCGTGGTAAGTATTATTGTACGTGGATATGAGACAACACAAATAGGTTCTTACCTGGCTACTGAACAAAAGCACTTCCTGGTAAAGTTTATAATAATGGTAATTGTCTTGTAAATAAAAATACCCACCTTTTAAGAATTCTTGTACTCATTAGCACTGGCCCTTTAATCGATTTATGGCTTTACTGCGAGCAGTTCTAATTTTGAAAATGACACTAGGCCCGGTGGTAGTAAGCGTTCAAAAAGAAGAAGAAGGGGATATAAATAAAAATAATATATATATATATATATATATAAATACGAATGTACGAGGGAGCGCGCTAATATTAAAAACGATAATAATTAGGTAATTGTGAAAATGTTTAATAAAACACGTCTCGTTTAAAGTAGAGCAAAAATGTCGTGGGAAAGGTGTTAAATAGCATTTAAGACATTTCTGTGGAATTTTTCATACATATAACTTATATATGTATAAATTGTTATAAACAGTGTTTATAACAATTTTCGGAGCACGTTTTGAGATTTTTTTCTATCGAGGGAATTTCATACCGTTTCGGCGTGGCAAATGTATACGTATTATCTTCAAGAATAACATATATTTTTAAGAGCTTAAAAATCTAAGTACATATGTTATAAATAGGTAAAAATTTCTTGATTCCGAGTCTTAAATTCGAAGCAAATGCGGGGTCTAGAGTTCATAACTGAAATAAGTATTCATATCAATATGGAATGATTTTATTATTTCCACACAATCCTGAATGCACACTAGTGATGCAACAGACCTCTGCTTCCGCTTCCGCTTCTGCAGAAGTTCCGCAAGTTTTTCACTTCCGTTTCTGGTTCCGCAAGCTTTATAACAGAACTCTAAACGGAGAATATATAAGGTTTAATATATGAAGAACACCGAAACAGACTCAAAGGTGTAAAAGCAGCAAAATTACTTTTATTAAATATAATTTACCTGTGTTTAATTTCGAGTACAAAAGTACAAAATACAAATTTAAGTAAACAAATCTTAAAAAATAAAATGTGCTTTTTCTTTGTAGTATTAACACTCCCGCTTCCGGTTCCGGTTCCGCTTCCGCAAAGATTTACTTCTGACTTCTGTTTCCGTTTCTGCTTCCGTTAAGACACTTCCGTTGCATCACTAATACAGACCCTACATGAAAAAAACAATTCAAAGGAGTTTTTAAAGAAATGATGACATTGATACTCCTTTGAAAACGTAAAATAACGTTATTTTCGCCACTGACAGCTGCTAAAAGTGACGCACAGAAATTCATTTGAAAGCATTCCGAGAAGCTAGATTAATCAAATAAAGTATTACGTCAATATAGATGTTGGAGCAAGCGATTCTGATATTATCCTTCATAGAGTTACTTTATACACAAGGGTTAAAATAGCTTTAAAAAAAAACCAAAAGCAAAGGCGAATCACAGATGAGAGGTCAATAGATCAGGGTTTCCCAAACTGTGTTCCGCGGAATCTGGATAGGGGTTCCGCAACAATTTGTCGGAAGAATTTTCTTAAAATTTAATATAATACACATATTCATATTTCAACACCACTGATATTATTCACACGAAATTAATATTTAAATGAATATTTCACAATAGTTCCTAAGTTAGGTTCTAGATCCTTCCAGGAAGAGAGACTTGTTTGGGGAGGGAGCCGTTTACGCTGTTGTCGTTGTTAAATCTTCATTTTACATAGATACAAAAAAAATCTCTGAAATGTATTAATTACTGTGCTGTATAATAGTCAATAATATGGACACATGTGCGATGTGGAAACGATAATAACGGGATAACGGATCTGCAAATATTTCACGCAATTTCTATTCCTAAGGAACCCAACCATATTTTTTTCGAAATCGACTTTACCTGAAAGTGAAATAATGTAAACATCAATCAGTTGTAGGTACTATTATCCTTGCTAGCAATTAATCGAACTATAAAACACACGGTGCCGTAAATGTTGCTGAAAAAGTGAAAAATAAAATAAATTTTGGATTTAACCAATTCGATGAAAAGGTTTCCAAAGATTTTAAAACACCTACATAATTTGAAAACAACTCTTTTGCAATATTTTCCGAAAACTAGTAAGCACGATTCATGGGTTCGAAATCAATTTTCCGTGACAGCTAAACGAATCACATTTGTGTTCCAATTAGTCGTTTCTAATTTAAATTTAAGCCCATCAATATGATTTTTTTAATCCTTTTTTACTTTTTTTAACTTCATCATTATCTTAATGAATAGGTAACAATTATTATAAGCAATAATTATTAGACTGAAACACTCATCAACATTGAAAAAATCTCCCGAGAAAAGATAAATGCCGTCGACGGGACTTGAACCCGCGTCCTTCTGATATCCGGTCAACTGCTCTACCAACTGAACTACGTCGGCTTATCTCCCACCCGCCAAATAATTCAATATACATATACTAGTGTTTCATTCAACAATTACTGCTTATTACATTTTTCACCTTAGAATCCTACTTACCAATATAGTGCATGATAACAAGAAAAAATGCAATTGACGGACTCAAAATCGTCAAAGTCATAATATGCTTTATTTTTTCCATTTTTTTGGTTATACATATTATATAAATACAGGGTGTTAAGGGTTTTACTTGACATATTTAAACTAGTGATTTCTGACAGATTCGGAGTAAAATGTTAATGAAATATTGGTATCAGGTGACTATTCGATCTCTTTCTTTTATTTTTTTGAAATTTTTTTCTTCAAAATAAAAAAAAATTTTTTTTTCGCATATCGTCGCTGGACACTCAACCGTAATTGTAACCGCTCAACCTCTTACTCCGCCCCAAACTGTCTAAGAACTACCATTTTTTAATGTTTTTGTAGAAAAAAATAGAACATCAAAAATGTCATCGGAGACCAAAATTTCATCCACATTTTTTACTCCAAATAATGTCAGGAATCACTAGTCAATTGCGTCCCTTAACACTCTTATTTTTATGTTCGTATGCAAAATAAATAATGTATTTAATTACTTTTTTTATTTTTTACTATTAGGAATTACTCTACCTAAAAAAAGCCAGGGGTTCCGTTAAAATCTGAGGGGTTGTAAAGTGTTCCATTGCAGAAAAAGTTTGGGAAACCCTGCAATAGATAATAGAAACAACGGATTTCGTGGCAGTGGCGTAGCAAGGGGGGGGGGGGGCGGCCCGCCCCGGGTGCCTCCCGACCGAGTGTCACCCCCCAAGAACACAATTCTCTAGCTACCCCCTCCCCTTAGGACGGACCAATTTTTTATGAAGTCGAAATTTGTATTTTTCAACTTTAATGGGGGATGGGGGGGGGGGGGGAACCACATTATGCGCCATATCTGCCCCGGGTGCCACCCATGCTAGCTACGCCAATGTGTCGTTGCATGAAGGCATGCGACAGCTATGCGTCATAATAGTTTGGTCATAGTCTGTGCACGGACTGTGTAGGTATATTACTTAACTTTAGTACATGATTCATTATGATTCTCACACGGCATTTCTTGTGTCTTCTTTAGTCTATGATTGAGTATGTGAATGATAATATTTAATATTCAATGAATTTTTCGATTTACTTTTCAATGTTTTAAAAATACTAATAAATCTCAATGAAACAGAATAAGACACAGAAAAAATATAACGGTAGCAACTGGGACTCGAACCCGGGACACAGCGCCACCAACTCGGACCTATATTGTATTATAAAAATATTGGCCACAATGGGCGAGTTGTTGTTTCTGTGTCTTGTTCTGTTTCATGTTTCGTTTATTAGCATTGTCTTCGTCTTCAAATATAGTAATTGGTTAAATGACGTTGACGATTTTTGAGTGCGCAAGGTTTTATACCAACGATGGTTCATGGCCCATTTCCCTTGATTATAAATATTATCTATGGTACCTACACAGATAAGGCTTCCAACTTCTAGGGATTATTATATTCAATGGCAAGGTTCGTAGAAAATGCGTTTAAGATGAAGCCATGCGAAATAATGCAAGATCATGTGTTTTTGGTGTGAAAATTTGATCGATTAGAAATATTATAGATGCTTCAATTAAATAAGTACTTCGAGTAGGCCTTTTGTAAGTCTGGAAAAATAGTTTTTTTTTAATTTTCTTGTTATTATAATGAACAATGAATAAGAAAGAAGTTATTGTTTTTTACAGGCCTTTACGAGATATACCTGTGAAAAACAACAGTTTTTTTTTTTTAAATTTAAATTTTATTAAACTTAAATTTGATTATGTTATTATCGAGTTCTGCAAGTATTTTAGGATGAATTTTAGTTACAGCTGTTTCGTATTTTATATTGTATTTTAGTCCAGCAAGTCGAAACAGCTGTAACTAAAATACACCCTAAAATACTTGCAGAACTCGATAATAACATTATCAAATTTAATTTTAATTAAATTTCTAAAAATTAAAATGGAGTTCTGCGAATTAAACACAAAACTTAACTAAATTAATTTATTAACTATTAAATGCCTTCTCCGACCTTTCCAAAAACGTCTTTAAATCTTGAAGGATTTAAAGTATTTTTAAATCCTTCCCAAAAAGAGACGTGGATTCCAATGTCGAATTTTTCAAGGACTAGTGGATAACCTAAAAATTCGTGATATAGCTTGAAGTCCATGTTCCACTGGGAGTTTTAAATTAACTGCAATACTATAGGAGTGTTTTACTTCAAGCTACATCACTTGTTCCAAATTTCGAAAGCGGCCCGACGAGTATTTTTTTCTAAAAAGCCCCGCACGACCTAACCTTGTTAAATGCATTTTCTACGAATCTTGGTTCAATGCTATTGCATAATAACTATTGGTTTGTGCTATTGCACAATACATACATATTTACAATTTAACTTCTATGGTACGCTATTCTAATTCCTTAATATTCTAATTCAGGGGTCTCCAAACTTTTAAGCCGGGGGGCCGTACTGATTACTCCAGAGAGTCCTAAGGGCCAAAACCTATAATTTCAATTTTTCCAATTTATTTTCCTGCCATTATCTATAATTTATAGACAATTCGCCGAGAACGTGCTCTGAGCAAGCACACGTGTGCTAAATTCGCTAGTTCAATTACTAATTGTGTTATATTGTTTTGTCACGACTGCGACGCTTAACGACATCTGGTGGTTAAGCCTCGATGACACACGGCGAGTTTACAAGCTACTATCTACTAAGTTTAAAAGCGGGTGAATCGGCGAGTGAGATTGTCATAATGACACACAAAACTGTCCACTCGCTCAGAATCTAGACTCGCACGTAGCTGCTAGCGCCAGTAGCGGAAATAACGTGAACTAATTCTTCAGACAGTTGACAGTCGAAATCAGCTGTTAATTGGGAGCCATATTGGAAACATAAATAAACCAATCACGAGTTGGCGTGTAGCGGGTAAAGTTGACGACCTCTCAACTTTTTTCGTAGATTGTCAACAATCTGCTAGTTAGCAAGTAACACGATAACACTGAGCGAGTTTACTAACAGATAGTGAATTTCTCAGATAGTAGCTTGTAAACTCGCCGTGTGTCATGGAGGCTTTACAAGCGAAAATAAACGTGTTTTTGTGTTTTTAAAAGACATTTATGTAACAGTGTTTTGGTTTGAATTTGTTTTTTGGGTTTGATTTACTATGAAAAGTATGGCAAAGAAGCGAAAAGTAGACCGAGAATGCAGAACATTCCAAGATCAATGGAACTTTCAATATTTCATAATTGAGTCCAGTAAGAAAGCACTCTGTTTGATTTGCAATGAAACCATAATACTGTTGATGACCTCTTGCCCCGCTTCCCTTCAGCAGAGTTTGTGGTCCTGGGGGACTTCAATGTTCATAACGAACCTTGGTTAAAGTTCTCAGGACCAACGGACTCGGCTGGACGAGAGGCGGAATCCTTTGCCCTCTGCTACGGACTGGAGCAAATGGTTCAGGAGCCTACAAAGGTTCCTGATGTCCAGACTCACCGCTCCAATCTGCTAGATCTGTTTCTAACCACTGTGCCACACGGCTACAAGATTGAAGTCACAGCGCCTCTAGGATCGTCCGACCACTGCCTGGTGACAACATCAATCCCCGTAACCTTCAGACCGCCAAACGAGCGGCTAAAGAGAAAAGTGTGGCACTATAATAATAATAATAATAAATTTATTTCAGATCAAAATTGTACAATTAAACATATGTGGAAACTTTGACTAGCCAACTAGGAATGGATCCTGTTTTAGGCCAGTCAAATTGACAAATTTAGTTCATATCATAATTTTATTTTAACATTGTTTAAGTATATAACATATTATTTAAAGAAGGAAAAAATGTGTTACAATTGAATTCCTCATACAAGCTTTAGATAAATACACAATTTTGTGCTTATGAGAACTATTATATGTATAAGCTTTAGATAAATGCACAATTTTGTACTTATGAGAAAAAGAATACCTAAGTGAAGAGAAAAAATGAAGAATGCTTATATTAAATGAATGTTTTGGAAAATGAAAAATAGAAAATAGAAAATAGAAAAATAGAAAATGGGAAGCGTAGTGATATAAGTTTATAATCTAGATGGGGGATTAGAAAATAATCGATCGCATAAATTAATAAAGAATAGACAGTTATGTTCTGGAGTGATAAGTATGTGTTTTTGTAATGTATGGACTCAAACAAATTATGTATGAGTGTATGTTTTTTTTTTTTTTTTTTTTTTCTATTTTTTGTTAATCCTCGACTAACTATTGGTCAACATATTTTCGCTTTTGACCCTCCCTAAATCAAGAAGCCAGTCGTTGATCAATTTGCGCAAAACAGTTGTACTTTTCGATTTCCAAGCATTAGGAATGATATTAAATACTTTAGGTCCTAAGTACGAAAATTGCCGTTGCCCAAGGGAAGTCGTGGTTTTTATCGGGACTATTGGATTGTTCCTTGAATGTCGGGTGTCGTGAAGGTGGTCAATGGAAGGGAAGTGCTGACGTTGTTTTTGAGCATGTAATACAATCTTTCTAATATACAATTGTCTAACATCAAGAACTTTTAATTCCGTAAATAATGCGTCACTGGGGTACCTGAATGGTTTTTTAAGGATGACTCTTAGTAGAGATTTCTGTGCTTTAGCCAGGGAGTCTAATATTGTTTTAGCACATCCACCCCATCCTAGGGATGCATATTCGAGTAAAGAATTACACATGGCATAGTATATTGATTTCATATCTTTTACAGAGAGAATATTTCTGATGGTAATAAAAAGGTGAGTAAGTTTTCTGACTTTTGAGGCAGTTGAGTTAATGTGCTCTTCCCATCTCAGATATTTATCAATGGTGATCCCTAGATATTTTAAACTATCCACGCATTCTAGGTTATTGCAAGTACAAGTGTTCGTTTCATTGCAGACGTGAATAGTAATATTTAGTATTACCTTGGGTTGTCCCGCTTGTGTTGCACTAAAACGTATAAATTTTGTCTTATCTGTGTTGAGAGTAAGGAGATTATAGTCTAGCCAATGTTTGACATTGTTTATTCCAATTTCTGCTTTTCTATGCGCTTCGTACCAGTTAATGCCCTCAAATATTAAGACCGTATCGTCAGCAAAAGTGATGATATGATCGGCTAGGTTACTGTTGCAAAGGTCATTGATATAGATATTAAACAATATCGGTCCTAAAGTACTTCCTTGTGGTACACCAAAATTGATATTGGCTGGATCGCTTAGAGTACCACTAATATTAACTCTTTGGCTCCGATTTTCTAGATAGCTTCCCAACCATTTGAGTAACTGCCCCTGTATACCAATTATCTGTAGTTTTTTCATAAGGATTTTGTGCGAGATGGTATCAAAAGCTTTAGCCAGATCCAGAAAGAGCGCGATGCTTTTAATTCCACGATCGATGTTATTAGAAATTACTTTAGTAAGATTGCCAATTGCATTTTCGGTACCTAAACCCGGTCGGAAGCCATATTGTCTCTCAGAAAGAATGTTATTATCTTCAAGGTAGAGGTTAAGACGGTTTTTGACAATTTTCTCTATAATTTTTGAGACAGAATTGACCAAAGATATCGGCCGGTAATTTTGAATCGCAGATTTATCTCCATTTTTGTGAAGTAATACAACAATTGAATGTTTTAGATGGTTAGGGAATATTCCTGATTTAAGACTTAGATTGGAGATGAACGCTATCGGAGGAGCTATGGATGACTTTATTACTTTGAGCAGATTTGTCGAAACTTTGTCTGGTCCACAAGCGTTAGATGGCTTTAGGTCGTCAATTATTTCCAAGACTTCGTTCGTCGATGTTTGTATATTGTCAATTTTATGGACGAGGTTAGAGGTAACCAACTTGGCAAGTTCGTTTTCAGTTTTATTGCATTTATCGAGAATTTTTTTGGCAAGTGAGGTTCCCACCGCTGTGAAGTAGTTATTAGCAAAATTCGCCATATTTTTAGGATTAGAGGACTTAATGTTACCGATATCCAACGATTTAATTTCGGAAGACCTGTTGATTTTTGTTTTACTAATATTGCGAAATGCTTCCCACATACGTTTTGGAGAATAAGAATTTTCGTAAATGAACGTTTTATAATAATTTTCCTTCGTATATTTAATGATCTTTTTGCATAAGTTCCTATATTTCTTGTAGTGGGTTTGTACTAGGATATTATCTGGAAACTTTTGCGCCCTTTTGTGGAGTTGGTTTCTTTTGTGAATCGATTTAACAAGGCCGGGTGAGATCCAGGGCGTAAGTTTGAACTTGCTATTCGATATAAGTTTATTACTTGTATGTTTAGATATATTTGTGTGTAGAATAAAAATGAATTCCTTCATCGCAATGTCAGTGTCAGTTTGATCAAATACTTTTTGCCAGTTTTCTAAAAGTAAGTCCTCAATTAAATTATTATAGTTTAATCGAGGGACGTACTTGATTTTAGCAGGTGGTGGTGGTTTATCTTTAAAGCACAGAGCTGTCGTATAGTGGTCGGAAATTGACGTGTGGATAACGAATGAGTCAGTGAAGTCAATATTTTTTACGTAGATGTGATCCAAACAGGATTTGTTCATGCCCTGTTCTCGAGTAGGTGTATTAATTGTCTCTATGAAACCGTTTTCTGTGAGCAGGCATATGTAGTCATTGAATTGGTGGTGAAATGGAGATATGGTGTTGATATTAATGTCACCAATAAGGATTTGACGTTCAAATTTATTGGAACTGCTGATGACAGTTTGAAGTGAATTCAAAAAAGAATCTATGTTCGGGAAAGAAGGTGACCTATATATAGCAAAGATACATAAATTATTATTCAGAACAATTTTAAGGCAGTTACCTTGCGATAATATAATTTCTTCGACTTGCGCTTGAATACCATCTTTAATGTAAACAACAATCCCACTAGATTTATTTATATTTTTAATTGAGTGATATTCCGTGTAAGTTTGTATTATTTTAGAGGTGTAATTTTTGTGGATCCAACACTCTGATAAAATTAAAACATCAAAAGTATGATTGAATTGATCTAGAAATAACAGAAAATCATCAAAGTTTGACATACTTCTGATATTCTGGTGAATAATCTTTAAACTATAAGACTTCCAGCTGTAATTATTTAATTTTTTGAGATCGTCAATCAAATACTTGTTGCACGTTATATCTGTGTCATTGTAAATATCAGTAGGTAATTGAATCATGATTATTCAGATGAAATGCAAAGCAATGAAAGTTTCACTACTATACAATTTGATCCATTTCTAGAAAAAGTATAACGTACAATAAAAATAACAATATTTATGAAAAACAAAATATGTGATAATAATCGAAGTATTCCCAAGTAAGTGAACGCAGAAATATTAGTGATTAGGTATATAGCAGAATCGGTAACATAATAATAATATAATAAATAGTGGAAAATAGCAAACCTCGTGAGTAAATTTGGTTCGAGTAGCTGGGTGTGTATAATCACAGGATATAATAATGGCAATAATAATAATAATAGAATCTGCATTTTATAATCGTTGTCGGCATTAGGTATATTGTATTTGAAATAATCATAGGGAAGCCAGCTTGTTTTCATCGGATATAAGAATTGCGCCTGATCCTGTCTCTCTCTGCAGATAGACGCGTCCCTCTTTGACCCAAACAAATTGAAATCGTCTCTCTCTCGCAAATTGGCGAGTTTTATACCAAATCTGCTTTGCTCGAAAAGTCAGCTGCTCAGATACATAGATTGGCAACCGGGGGCCGGCGAGACCGATATTTAACGTGTTAAGTTTTTCTTCGGTATTGTGTTTCTTCTTGTTGAAATATTTCACATCATTTAGCAGTTGATTTCTAGCCATGTTCGATTTAAGTTTAAGAACAATTGTCCTAGGTTGCTTCTGGTTATTATTTTTTTTTTGTAGGCGATAAACAGCATCGATGTCCTTAGTTTCAATGGGAGATCCTGTAGTTTTGAAGATGTTGAAGACCACGTCTTTTAGATTTTCGTCCTTGATGTCAGGGATACCTCTTATTTCTACATTACTAGACTTTAAGGCCCGCTCTTGGAAATCGAGACTATTCTCCAGTACTACGATTCTAGCTTCCAGTGCAGAATTCTTCGCTGTAAGCTCATCGTTTCGATGCTCGACGTCACGGATTCTGGTCATAAAGTCTTCATATTGAGCGTTCATGAATTGTAAGCTTTCCAGGATCTTGTTGTTTTGGTCCATGATGTCGTTCTGTTTTTTTTCCAGGTTGTTTGTTTTGATCATAACTAAATCCTGAATATCTTCGAGATTAGCGGGGGACGATGATGATGATGGAGCTCCTTGATCTTTAGTGGTCGTTGATTTCTTGGGCGGTTCCAAAGATGCGTTATCGCTGGCAGCGGCCGATCTTGTGTCCCTTTTGCACTGCTTACACTTTTGTTGTTCGCGACGTTCCTGAGTGAGTCGACGGAATGTACTTTCCGTTATTCCTCCACAGGCGAGATGGTAGATGCCTTTACACACCGAACACACAAATATCGACTCGTCTGATAGAATAACCTCGGGGCAAACGCGGCAGTGCATTTTAAAATGATTTATAATGTCTACCGACACGAAGTTATTTTTATAATATAGTATTTATTCTGAATTAAAATAAGTGCGACAGTAAAACGCCTTGATATTATTTGAATATATTAGAGTGTGATGCCACAGACAGGATGCACTATCGTTTTCTTACTGAATGTTGCGATTTAACCTTTAAAATAAACTTTAAGACGGAGTAAAATTGATATGAACTAGTCTCATGGATCTGTTAATGTATTCTCCTAGATCAGCAGATTGGTTTGGTCTGTGGGCTCATTTCAATGCCTTCCCGTGGTCAGTTGTCTGTTTTCAGACTTCGGATCCCTCAAGATGTGCCCAGGAAATTGGTGAAGTCATCATATCCGCGATGGATGGCTTCATCCAATCCACTGTGAAAGAAACTGGTGTGGGCTCAAAGCCGTGGTTCAGTCTACAATGCTCCGAAGCAGTGCGACGAAAAAACGCGGCTTACCGAGCCTACAACACATCTCGAACGTCTGAAAACAGAACAGTATATAACAAAATGGCAAAGGAATGCAGGAGGATCATTAACAGGTCAAAATTCGAGCACGACCTGCAGATCAGCAGTAAGCTGGCTGCCTGCCCGCACGGCAGTAGAGCGTTCTGGTCGCTTGCGGGCTCAATAGGTCGCAATTTCTGCAAATCCAGTCTGCCACCTCTTACCAGACCTGATGGCTCTCTATCAAATACCGCCGCCGAAAAGGCTAACTTATTAGGCAAAATGTTCGCGGAAAACTCGACCCTCGATGATCAAGGTGCTACCCCGCCGTCGGTTCCTCATTGCAGTTTTCGTATGAAAAAGCTGAGGATCCGGCATTGGGATGTATTCCAAGTCTTACGAGGGCTTGATGTTAATAAAGCTAGCGGGCCTGACGGAATACCTGCCCTGGTATTGCAGAGGTGCGCTGTAGAAATAGCTCCAATTTTGACGAAACTTTTCAAAATGTCCTTGAAGACTGGCTCTGTGCCCTCTGGTTGGAAGAAAGCAATCATTCACCCCATTCCAAAGAAGGGTGACCGCTCCAACCCAGCCAACTACCGCCCCATAGCGATCACATCTGTTCTGTCAAAAGTGATGGAACGTGTGATCAATGACAAACTGCTCACATACCTCGAGAAGAACAAAATTATTAACGACCGTCAATACGGATTCCGGCGGAACCGCTCGTGCGGTGATCTTCTCGCGTATGTGACGCATGTTTGGGGGGGACGGTGCCTGGAATGTTTTGGTGAGACCCAAATGGTTTCACTGGACATTTCCAAGGCCTTTGACCAGGTTTGGCATCGAGCGCTTGTCAACAAACTGCGTTCTTACGGACTTCCCGCATCCTTGTGTGCGTGGATTGCCGACTTTTTGAGGGGGAGGTCGATTCAGGCAGTTGCTGACGATTTCACCTCTTCCTCGCATTCGATAAATGCTGGCCTCCCACATGGATCGGTTCTGTCTCCGACTTTGTTTCTGTTGCACATCAACGACCTCTTGTCATGTGCACCGATTCATTGTTACGCGGATGACAGTACAGTCCATGATAGCTTTTTGTTTGACAAGCCTCCAAAGAGCACACAAACCCCAATAGCTCGGAGGGCTTTGAAGCAGAGAATGGACGGTTACCTTGAGAGTGTTTTCTCTTGGGGTAAGAATAACCTCGTCGAATTTAATGTTTCAAAGACCCAATCATGTCTGATAACGTCTAAAAGGGATCGAAATGATAATCTAGTCTCCTTCAACGGAAGCATTCTCCCGAACAGGACCTCCATTGATATGCTTGGTGTAACTCTTAGTGACCAGCTCAGGTATGGGGGCTCCATCGAAACCAGAGTTAAGTTAGCCTCTCAGAAACTGGGCGTACTGTACAGGGCCCGCAGATACTTTAATAGTACTCAACTGCTAACCCTGTACAAATCGCAAGTGCGCCCCACGGTTGAATTTGGCAGCCACCTCTGGTCTGGAGCTCCAAAATACCTAAAAAAAACCCTTGACTCTGTGCAGAAACGGGCGGTCCGTTTGATAGATTCTCCCATCTTAACAGACGGATTGCAATCTTTAGAGCATAGGCGTCAGGTGGGAATGCTGTCCTTGTTCTACCGGTATTACAATGGAAGATGCTCCGAGGAACTAGCGTCATTGATCCCCTCGGCACCGGTGCATAGTCGGGAAACACGCCAAACACGTGCCCAACATTTGTACACAGTTGATATTAGTCACATGAGAACGGGTCGTTTTTACGATTCGTTCTTGAGTTCAACAGCTCGGCTGTGGAACGATTTACCGGCCTCTGTCTTTCCTCCCTCCTACAACATGAGTCTCGTCAAGATCCATGTTAACTCCTTCCTTTCCTCAAAAAGACCCTCCACACAGCATCCTCAAAGATGACATAGGCCCTGAGGGAAATTATTTTCCTCAGGGCCTCCTGTGTGGAGTTAATGTAAAAAAAAAAAAAAATAGCAGTTCTCAAAGAATATAATAAAACGTCTAAATATAATGAAACGAAAAATTTTCAAAATATCTCAAAATATACAGGAAGTTTGTGGACAGAAAAAATTGAAGCTTTGAAGCGTGGATTAAAACCGCAGCAATCTTCGTTTACGAAACTCAATGCTGAACAAGAGGCTGCAACTCGTACCAGCTTTCGTGTGGCTCTTGAATTCCGCTTCTGAGGAAGGTTTTAGATATAAGTTGTCGCGGGCCTGATTGATGACACTGGTTCTAAGATGTCGCGGGCCGGATTGATGACACTGGCGGGCCGGATGCGGCCCGCGGGCCGTAGTTTGGAGACCCCTGTTCTAATTCAATGGCTCGTGGCTCGTAGCAGGGTCCGACAATTTGCCTATCAGGGCAAGGAGCCAGCAGCCAATTGGACTAAGTCCAACGCCATTTTAGAGAGCACGTGATATCTGCTGAAATATAAACAACCATTTGCGATAAATTAAAATTGTCCTTTTAAACTTATTGGGAGATGTTTTCGCGCTCAAGGACGAAAACTAGACCTCGCCTGGCACGAGATGATATTTTTGGTTTTCTAAGTCGTAACTCAAAATTTGATGACGAATAGTAACGTTCATTAGGAGTTAAGAGGAATATAAACGCTTGAAATATTTCGATTCTCATGCCTGTAAAATTTAAAATTAAACGTCTTATTTGCATGAGGCAAGTAAGCTAAAAAGTTGTTTTTATTTATTCGGTGCATAATTTATAAGAATGATAAAAAGTTAGAACATAGAAAACCTCAAAAATAGTCTTAGCCATAAAGGGGTATTCTTTTTAAATTGTTTCTTGTATTACTTCATAATAAAGTCTTGAAAAAAACATTTGTTTTAGTGGTTTACGCTTATATTTTTTGTTACGTAAATGATAATTTTATTGTAATTCCGATACATAGAAAAGCTAGTAAAAGCTTCAATTTATCCGTGGCATATTTTTTGTTATTCATACTGCAAGCCAATTCGTTGTAAAGATTAATCTAAATAGGATTTCACGTATAACTTCACCTTAATAGTTATATTATTTGAGGACCCTTTGCGATAGTGGTGTAATCCCAAAAATGTTTCTTAAAAAAATTGAGGTCTTTTAAGCTCTGATAATATTTCGATACATGGGTTTAGTTCCTATTTTGTGGTCAAATTCACTTGTTTTGTGGGTGACGTTAAAAAAGTATTTTTTACAGTAACTCCCCACGTGGTCCTGAGAGAAGTAATTTTCCACGGGATCTATGTAATTTGGGAGGCGGGAATGGGTACCGTCGTAACACCTCTGCCATAGGTCACCCCAAGTAGTTTGTTACTTTTGTACTGGTGACTTAGCAGGGGTGCCCGGGTTCATGGGGTGAGGTTTGCCCGGATCTTGGCGGCGGATGCATCTGCCCACCAACTGCGTGATGGGCCGAATCGGGAGATACTGGTAGAGGGATATATTTTAATCTCTCCAGCAGGACTCTTTCGGAACATCGCCTTACCGTAGTGGTAGGTATGCATTTATATGTCCATCACTCCTGGACATACTCACCCTCAGATTTCTTCCCAATCCTCATATATTCTTCCTTCCTTTCTTAAAAAAACCCTCCACACAGCATCCCCGAAGATGACATAGGCCCTGAGGGAAGTTTTTCTGTTTTTCCTTCTATGTGGAGCTAACGTGAAAAAATCATCTTTGGAGATGCTGCGCGGAGGGATTTTTTTAAGGAAAAGAAGGAGAGGAAGTTCTAGGAAGGGAAAAGGAATGAGGTGTGTAGGAATGTATGGGTCAGTGCAAGGGCGGATTTAGGGGGGGGGGGGGCACGGGGGCACGTGCCGCCCCCAGTATTTTTGTGTACTGTGGAGATTCCATCACAGTACATACTTAGAAGCAAATCAAATTATCAGAGTTGTTAAAATATATCTATTAATAAAATAACAGAAAGAACAGTCAAACCCTTGTCTATTTCTGGCTGGAATTGCAAATTTTGTTCGTTGCATCCCATTCATGCTCTTGCAAATGAAAGATGATAATCAGCGTTTGTAAGAGCGCTACGGTCGGGGGAAAGCGCGGTTGGAAAAGCCCCCCCCCCATAAATGTTGACAAACACAATTTTTCGACTAGACAAAAAATTGGTCCGTTTTGGGGGGGGGGGGGATTATGCTCTTGAGGGGAACCCCCCCTCCGCCCCTTGTGCCCCCCCCAGAAAAAATCCTGGATCCGCCCTTGGGTCAGTGCAAGACCGCGGTCTGCAGCCAAATCGTGGGCCCCATCACAAAATAAGGGACTTAAAACTTACTTGGAAAACAACATATCCAAGCAAAAGTTAAATCGCGCCGTAAGTTCTCTCTACCTTGTATGCTTGGTATGAGTATGTGTAAAGTATCGTCTTGATGGTCATTTGTAGTGTGCAGTCTTGGCCGCCCTACCGCCTCGGACCGGTCAAGTAGAACCTACAACTAATTATTAATTGCAACCATAACAATTTGTTACACACAGAATAAGCAAATGATTTTCCTCCGAATTTTGCAGCATGTGGTATTTTTTTTTTTTTTACATTAACTCCACACAGGAGGCCCTGAGGAAAATAATTTCCCTCAGGGCCTATGTCATCTTTGAGGATGCTGTATGGAGGGTCTTTTTGAGGAAAGGAAGGAGTGAACATGGGTCTTGAAGAGACCCATATTGTAGGAGGGAGGAAACACAGAGGCTGGTAAATCGTTCCACATCCGAGCTGTTGAACTCAAGAATGAGTCGTAAAAACGACCCGTTCTCATGTGACTTATGTCAACCGTGTACAAATGTTGGGCGCGTGTTTGGCGTGTTTCCCGACTATGCACCGGTGCCGAGGGGATCAACGACGCTAGTTCCTCGGAGCATTTTCCATTGTAATACCGGTAGAACAAGACAGCATTCCCACCTGACGCCTGTGCTCTAAAGATTGCAATCCGTCTGTTAAGATGGGAGAACCTATCAAACGGACCGCCCGTTTCTGCACAGAGTCAAGGGTTTTTTTTAAGGTATTTTGGAGCTCCAGACCAGAGGTGGCTGCCAAATTCAACCGTGGGGCGCACTTGCGATTTGTACAGGGTTAGCAGTTGTGTACTATTAAAGAATCTGCGGGTCCTGTACAGTACGCCCAGTTTCTGAGAAGCTAATTTAACTCTGGTGTCGATGTAGCCCCCATACCTGAGCTGGTCGCTTAGAGTAACACCAAGCATATCAATGGAGGTCCTGTTCGGAAGAATGCTTTCGTTGAAGGAGACTAGATTATCATTTCGATCCCTTTTAGACGTCATCAAACATGATTGGGTCTTTGAAACATTAAATTCGACGAGTTTATTCTTACCCCAAGAGAAAACACTCTCGAGGTAACCGTACATTCTCTGCTTCAAAGCCCTCCGAGCTATTGGGGTTTGTGTGCTCTTTGGAGGCTTGTCAAACAAAAAGCTATCATTGACTGTACTGTCATCCGCGTAACAATGAATCGGTGCACATGACAAGAGGTCGTTGAGAAGTCGGAGACAGTACCGATCCCTGTGGGACGCCAGCATTTATCGAATGCGAGGAAGAGGTGAAACCGTCAGCAACCGCCTGAATCGACCTCCCCCTCAAAAAGTCGGCAATCCACGCACACAAGGATGCGGGAAGTCCGTACGAATGCAGTTTGTTGACAAGCGCTCGATGCCAAACCCGGTCAAAGGCCTTGGAAATGTCCAGTCCAACCGTTTGGGTGTCACCAAAACGTTCCAGGCACTGTCCCCAAACATGCGTCACATACGCGAGAAGATCACCGCCGGTCGTTAATAATTTTGTTCTTCTCGAGGTATGTGAGCAGTTTGTCGTTGATCACACGTTCCATCACTTTTGACAGAACAGATGTGATCGCTATGGGGCGGTAGTTGGCTGGGTTGGAGCGGTCACCCTTCTTTGGAATGGGGTGAATGATCGCTTTTTTCCAACCAGAGGGCAGAGAGCCAGACTTCAGGGACATCTTGAAAAGCTTCGTCAAAATTGGAGCTATTTCTACAGCGCACCTCTGCAATACCAGGGCAGGTATTCCGTCAGGCCCGCTAGCTTTTTTAACATCAAGCCCTCGTAAGACTTGAAGTACATCCCGATGCCGGATCCTCAGCTTTTTCATACGAAAACCGCAATGAGGAACCGACGGCGGGGTAGCACCTTGATCATCGAGGGTCGAGTTTTCCGCGAACATTTTGCCTAATAAGTTAGCCTTTTCGGCGGCGGTATTTGCTAGAGAGCCGTCAGGTCTGGTAAGAGGTGGCAGACTGGGTTTGCAGAAATTGCGACCTATTGAGCCCGCAAGCGACCAGAACGCTCTGCTGCCGTGCGGGCAGGCAGCCAGCTTTCTGCTGATCTGCAGGTCGTGCTCGAATTTTGACCTGTTAATGATCCTCTTGCATTCCTTTGCCATTTTGTTATATACTATTCTGTTTTCGGACGTTCGAGATGTGTTGTAGGCTCGGTAAGCTGCGTTTTTTCGTCGCACTGCTTCGGAGCATTGTCGACTGAACCACGGCTTTGAGCCCACACCAGTTTCTTTGACAGTGGATTGGATGAAGCCATCCATCGCAGATGTGATGACTTCACCAATTTCCCGGGCACATCTTGAGGGATCCGAAGTCCGAAAACAGACAGCTGACCACGGGAAAGCATTGAAATGAGCCCGCAGACCAAACCAATCTGCTGATCTATAGTGCCACACTTTTCTCTTCAGCCGCTCGTTTGGCGGTCTGAAGGTTACGGGGATTGACGTCGTCACCAGGCAGTGGTCGGACGATCCTAGAGGCGCTGTGACCTCAATCTTGTAACCGTGTGGCACAGTGGTTAAAAACAGGTCTAACAGATTGGAGCGGTGAGTCTGGACATCAGGAACCCTTGTAGGCTCCTGCACCATTTGCTCCAGTCCGTAGCAGAGGGCAAAAGACTCCGCTTCTCGTCCAGCCGAGTCCGTTGGTCCTGAGAACTTTAACCAAGGTTCGTTATGAACATTGAAGTCCCCCAGGACCACAAACTCCGCCGTAGGGAAGCGGGGCAAGAGGTCATCAACAGTATTGCTTAGATGTTTGAAGAGTTCGGACGTATCTGGAACGCTAACGTTCGGTGAGCGGTATAAACACGCGTAAAATCTTACCGTACTGGCAAGATTGACGCGCACCCACGTTACGTCGAATTTGGAGTTCTCCAGATTCAACAGCCGCACACAGTTGACATCAGCTCGGCTGAAGAGACAGACACCTCCTTTGGGTCTGAATTTGCCCATGATGGTGAAACCCGGGCAATCCAGATAAGAGGCATCTGTAGGCTCAGCTATCTGCGTTTCGGAAAGGAAGAGAAGGTTGGGACGTTGGGTGAGAAGGTGGTGGTGGACTGAGTTTAAGTTTTTGTGCAGGCCGCGAATGTTGGTGAAGTTCACCAACAGTTTTGGCCTGCACCGGGGACTCCTGCTTCTCGCCGTTGTAATAACGTTACTTGATGTTATTGTGTTATTCATGATTTTATGTTAATTAATTTTTTTTTTTTAATTTTTTTTATTTTTTTAATTTTTTTTTGTTATGAGGGGAAAGGAAGGTCTGGAAAGGAATGTTGAGGGATGGGTAGGAAGCTGGGGATCAGAGTGTCCAGGAGTGACGGACGTATGAGTCCAACCCACCCACTGCGGTGCAAGGCGATGGGCTGGGAGAGTCCGGCTGGAGAGGTCGCCCAATGCGCCCCAAACGCTACTGCTGGGTCCCCTCCGGTCACGAACCGGCACAACAGCAGCGGCAGGGTTTTTGCACTCGTTGATGGGGCAGCCCACCCTCAGTCGTGAGCCTGAGGGTCAGGCCCCTGTACTACCGAGCGGCCCGGACAACGGAAACCGGTTGTAAAGGGTCTCCCTCAACCAGCATCTCCCAATCCGGCCTGCCACGCAGAAGGTGGGCCGACGCATCCGCCATCAAGACCCAGAAAAACATTACCCCATGAACCCGGGCACCCCTGCTAAGTCACCAAACGTAGTGAACCACTTGGGGTGACCTGTGGCAGAGGTGTTGGTCATCCAATAAATGGTTCCCAGGGCGGCGGTACCCATACCCGCCTACCAAAATAATTAATTAATGGTATGCACCTCGAATTTAAAGCTTATCTCGGAACTGATCTAAATTTAAGAGTGAATCTGTATGCAGGAAGTCGTTTTAATCTACTCCCAGAAAATAAAACTATTCATGTTCTTGAAAGGAACATTTAAAAGTCCACAAGCCGTCTCAAAATGTAGACAAACCTTTTGTATGTTCCGATTGCAATTATTTATATGCTAGAAAGAGACTTAAACCCACAAGTTTACACATAGTGAAGAAAAACCATTTTCATATTCCAACTGTTAATGTTCTCAAAAGGAACTTTTAAAAGTTTACAAGCCGTCTCACAGTGGAGAAAAACCTTTTTCGTGTTCCGATTGCAACTATTCGTGGTCTCGAAACAGACTAAAAATAAAATAAAAATCCAAATGCTGACTCACTGTGGAGGAGAAAAACCTTTTATGTTCCGACTGCAACTATTCATGTTTTCAAAAACTCGTACCAAACATTTAAAAGTCCACAAGCAGTCTCACAGTAAAGATAAACCTTTTTCATGATCCGACTGCAACTATTCATGTTCTCAAAAGGAACATTTAAAAGCCCACACGCCGTAACACAGTTGAGAAAAACCTTTTTCATCTTCCGGCTGTAACTATTCATGATCTCGAAAGTGACAATTAAGAATCAATCATGAAAAAAATTACAAATAATGGCTGAGCACAAATTTGGAAAAATGATCACATGCGATACTAACGAGCTAGCGGAACGAGTGCTAACCAGACCAGAGACTGATGAATTGTCATGTGCCGGCTCACAAGTGGCGTGAAGATGGGACTTATTCGCTCGTTAAGGCGATCCACTAGTACAGGAAAAAATCGAAATCGGAATTCACGCCCTTTTATGGGAGGAGTTTAAAAATACTTGAGAAAAAGCTTTTGGAAAGGTTAGAAAAGATATTTGAGAATTTTTTTTTACATTTTGATTTCGTAAACGCCTGTAAAAAACATTAATTCCATTTTTATGCATTGTTTATTGTAATAAAACGGAATTTTTAAATTGATTTCACGAAAACAAGCAGCGCGGACCCTAACACGTTGTTTCTCCGCTCCGTCCGGAGGAGTAATGACGGAAAAATGGGGCGGCTGCCAGTCGTTCTTCGGTGGACCGTATAAGGTTCACTTTGATATAACAAATTCGTCGACTGCCGTATTGTCGCCGTGATGTCAAAAATACCAACGCGAAAATGCATATTATATTTTATTTTGTGAGGTTTGGGCGTAAATTATTTATTATTAAATTAATTTGGCCGACGTAGCTCAGTTGGTAGAGCAGTTGACCGGATATCAGAAAGACGCGGGTTCAAGTCCCGTCTGCAGCATTTATCTTTTCTCGGGAGATTTTTTCAATGTTGATGAGTGTTTCAGGCTAATAATTATTGCTTATAATAGAAATTATTATTTACATAAAATTTTATTATTCATTACATTATTTTCATATTTATATTTTATACATTAAATGCACAAAGTGATTTAGGAAGATTATTGTTATACGGTGCAATTCAGTGCTGCCCGCCATAATGTTCGCGAGCCTTTAGAATATTTAGGTACTCTGAGATATTTCTTGTTATCATCAGTGACTTTTTTGTCACGATTGGCCGCTTCTAATATCTGGCCGCCCTTATGGGCCTTAGGGCAAATCCGCCACTGTGCCAGGGTATGATTGGGATAATGAAGAGCGTATAGGTAACGTAGTACTCGTATTTATTGGGAAGCGGTCCGCTTGCCAAAGAGGACTGATCTTGTACCCTATCATCATAGTAAGAAAAGTAAATTTTGTACAGACAATAAAATACTCCTGTATAAAAGCACTATCAGAACCACCTTTTCAAACGCTGCATCTATTTTTTTTACCTGCCCACGCCCTCACTGTGCCATCTCAACGCCTCCTAATTTTCTCTGGGTCTTCTACTGCCCCCCCTGAAAATCTCGAACGCCCACAAGGGGGCGTTATCGCCCACGTTGTGAACCCATGATGTACACTATGCATGCGTTCAAAATCGACTTATGATACGTTCATAAATTAATTAAGGATGTGTTAAAAAATCAATTGGGCTTTTTAAAATAAAATGAATAATCGATAGAACAACGTGCGCTGGATGCCAGGCGCTTTGTTAATCAAGTTTCAAATCAAACATATAATTTACGATTTTGGCGCCCCGTAAAACTGCCGCCCGGGGTTGCCCCCCCCCCCCTAGATCCGGGCCTGACGGTGTAATGTTATAAAATAACAAAGTAATGGCAATAAAGTAAATGGAAACAAAGTGGCAATAAAAAGATAACAGCAGGTACCTATCAGCACATTATAGGTACATTGGACCCGCGGTAATCCGTCAAACGTTTGGCAGGGCGATGTCGGATTATCGAATTTGTCAGATTATAGAGTACTGCCTAAGACCTTCTACAGTCCGGAATTTTTTCGACAATCCCTTCTAATCCGACAAATTACAAATCAAAGAATCTATTTGAACTACGAATCATACTACATAAATATGTATATCTCTATACTAAATCACTCTATTTATAACCAATTCCTAAATAAATGCGAATGTATCAATAGATATAATTGACTTTGCTCTATTCTTCCAATCTACCTGCTAACAAGTCACCTTTATTTATGTAAATGTTTTTATTTTGCATAAATATAATATTCTGTTATTTTAACATATTACATTGCTATTCTACGTTATTTTTGGTTGCAACACATATTTGTAACATATTCCTATAAGCTAGTTTTTCCTAATACTAAATACATCATATTGTTTAATGTCAGGTCTTATATTAACCTAGTATATTATTTAAATATTGTTTAACAATTGTATTTTTGTTATTATTATAATACTGAATACTGATACCCCCCTTTGTACCACTGTATCATACCACTTGAATTTAAAAGCCATTTTATGTCGTTTAAAGAAATAAAAATAATATGTAAGTGGAAATTGGTTCATTATATTAGTGAAGATTTGCCGAAATCGGCGTGTCGTATTACAGGGGGCTGTAATCCGACAGATTAGACAGGGTCCGGATTACCGCGGGTCCACTGCAGTGAAAAATAAAGTTTTGCATCCAGAGCCATCCATGCCCTTTTGGAGCAGGCCGATCCGGGAGCGTATTGCTGAGGTGTCGTTTTGACGAGCTACTGTAGTGATTGCTTTCCTCAGTGACCGTTCACAAACTCGCTTATATTATGCACTGTGTTCAAATCTAACCTCACCTGAGTGCTATGGAGGCATCGTGGAGGCCATACACAATATACTCTCATATCACATACGGTAGGTTACCCACGGGGCATTTCAAAAGGTGGCTAAAATCAAGCTCCCCCAGGCGTTTGACTTAGGGCCGGGAACGAGAATAACATCATTACCACAATTACGTGCCAGATTTTTGACAGCCATAATAAATACGTCCCAATGTTAATGTTTTTTCAGGTATTTCTTGATGACATGACAGTTGGTCAATATTATCAATAAGTCAGGGATTTCGAAGTTTCCTCGAAACTATTCGAAAAATAAAAATACCTACCAGTTTTAGCATTGAATAATCGCTATACCTATATGTAGAACGGAATTAGTTTGCTAGCCTATGCCAAGTCAGTTGTTCCGCCACGAGGCGAAGATTATGTAATGCTAACTTAAAAAAAGGTGCTATATCATTAGAAATATATGAACTCATATAAGAAACAACGTTTAAAAAACATAATTTTATGGCTAAAATAATCTGTGACAGTTTCCTTTGATTAACTTTTTTCTTTCTTATAAAATTATTCACGAAAAAAGAACCTTTGCGCTTGAAATCGTGACCTCCAGACTCCGTTTGCCAAGCGATTTGTATGTCTATTTCCTACATTCGTGACTATATAAGGCACATTAAGAATACCTTACGCCCGTTCATGATCGACGCGTGGGCTTGAACGAACCTGTTGACTTGAAACCATGCTCGTCGTTACGTGCACATGCACGCTGAGTTGGTTCGGATATATATGGTCAAATGAGAGTGGCATATTTATAGACAAATGTCAAAACTGCTGACTTCGTAATCCAAAATTTATAAAAAAAATAAAATAATATATTTGCGGCACGTTCCAGAGTGGTTGACATTTTCAATATCGCCCTGGTGAAAGACCATCATTCAGGATCTAAACGTTACTTGAAATGGGTTTAGACATGTTTGGTGACTAGATTTGAATAGCCAGGTACTCACCATTTTATTATCCTCTCTTCTGCCTCAACATACCCCAACTGGGGATGCCATAGTCTCACTGGCTCCAGACGGTTGGGAGCAGTTGTAACTCTTATACAGTACTCTGATTTAAACAATCAAATTAACAATTACACGACCCGTAATTCGGCACAAATAGGTCCCATCTCGTTTATTTTATATCTATGCTTGTTTGCCCGGTTTCTTTACGAGGCGTCCTTGATTAGCCTCGGTTTATTTCAGTTGAAATGTGTTGTCCTGTTCCCGCCTCTCATAACAAGCAAAAAATACTCACATTGCTGTTATTTATTCTACTTTGGCAAATGGTCAAAAATCATCAAATAAAAAATAGCGAACATTCCGCACAAAATGTATTTGTATTTATAATCGTCTAAGAATAATTTACTTTGTTTACTAAAAATTGATTGTTTACTTTAATTTCGTATTGTTATTGTTTACATTATATATTATTTTAGTTACCAGTTATACCAGTGATGAGAAACCCGCATTTGGTCCGTGAGCCCATTCCGATTGGACCGCAAGTCTTTTCGTACTGCCCATTTGGCAAAATAAAATTTCAAAAAACGTTTTCTTGATAAAATTTTGCTTTATTTTTCGAACGATGAATATCAACAGCTGCCTAACATTGCAAGAAAGTATTTTTTTTAAATATATGTTAAAATCTGGAGTGATCCTTTTAAATAAAATCTCGTTCTATTCACAAACTTTCACTTTTATTTTCAACTATTGAACATGGATAAGTTATAAGAAACAAAACGGTAAGAATAACTACTGCTTCACTAGCTCCGACTTATGAGCTTGCCTTATATTGCGTTTATTGCAGAGAAAAAGAACATAAAACACATGATGCGAGCCTTTTTAAAGAGTAAATCCCATCCTTCAAAACTGCAATTCATTTACAGGAGTGGGAGACTAGAAGATAAAACGAAAATCTACAATATCGATCAATATCCTGATAATCATCCATAAGCAAGGACTCACACCATTTGGGTGAAACATAGTAAGCTGAATTAATCGACCACAGATGTTGGTAGCCTTCACTTTTCTAACATATTGCCCGGGGCAGGATTCACAAATTTTATTAAAATTTTGGAATCATAATCTATTTAAAATAAACTATAAAACAAACAAAATAAACCAAAAAATCCTTAATCTAAGTACCTATACCACAAAAATACTAATACAATAATTCAAAATAGCATAAATTAACTAAAAACCCTTTTTTTTTTCTACACTGAACTTATAATTTAACTGTATAAATGCTGTTGAATTACTCTATTAATTAACCAAAAAATAACTAAAAATTATTAATCCTATTAAATAACTAAAATATTCAAATGACTAAATTACACAAGTGTACATACTAAATTTTACATATTTAAATGGTCCAATAACACAAAATAATATTGTTTACACTGAACACAACACAATTATTGTTCTTTTTTCTTCTTTCTTCTCAAGTCTTCTGCTTGATCCATCCAAGGTGTAGTCGAGAAGATAAGTACCATAGTGTAAGGTACATAATCAATCCTTGGTAAGGTCCGGGATGTCAATTACAGGTTTAGTATCTGACTCCAGGGGCATCAGACATATCTTTGTGATGGGCCTCACAAAGATTCCTTGAGGTGTTTTTAGGGTAACAACTCGTACTACTCCATCCGCTCCAGGGTGTGTCTGCAGAATTCGGGCCATTTTCCATAAAGGTGGAGGTAAATGGTCTTCCTTTAAGATCACCAGATCGTCCTTTTGCAGTGCCCGTTGAGTGCTGGTCTGCCATTTAGTCCTCTTTTGCAGTTCCATCAGGTAATCTTGCTTCCATCTAGACCAAAAAGATTGAATTAGCGAACTGATCCTCTGATATTGAGTTAGCCTGTTGTCTGGTATCGCCCGGACGTCTCTCCCTGGAATGATAGAGGATTCAGTGCCTATAAGGAAATGGTTTGGGGTGAGTGGTTGGTAATCATGGATGTCATCGGACAAGGAAGTTAATGGACGGGAGTTCAGACAGGCCTCAATATGACAAATTAAGGTATACAAGAGTTCAAAGGTTAATGAAGAATTATTAGTGATTCTATACAAATGGAACTTTGCTGACTTAACTGCTGCTTCCCACAAACCTCCCTGATTAGGGGCTCGAGGGGTTATGAACTTCCACTCAATACCTCTGTTCACTAAATAATTTTGAATCTTGTCGTTGTTTTCCCTCAAACTGGTGTACAGCTCTTTGAGCTTGCTGCAAGAACCTACAAAGTTACTAGCATTGTCGGAAAAGATCTTTTCAGGTTGTCCCCTACGGGAGATAAACCTTTTTAAACTGTTCAAAAAAGCATTGCTAGATAAATCCGAAACTAATCCCAAGTGAACAGCTTTGGTTGAAAAGCAAATAAAGATACATAAATACGATTTCACGAGGGAAGCTTTTCTCAGCGTCCCACTTTTGATTGGAATTGGTCCGGCATACTCGATTCCAGTGATTGCGAAAGGACGACTCGGCGTGATTCTTTCGGGTGGCAAATTTCCCATGATTTGATGACCGGTTCGGGGACGACATCTAAAACACACAATACATTTATGTAATATCTTTTTAATAGTATTTTTCCCAAAGATAGGCCAAAATTTTAGTCGTATTTCAGCTAACAGAGCTTGAGGTCCTGCGTGTAAGTTTACATAATGGTAGTGACGTATTATCAATTCAGTTAGCTTATGTTTAGCTGGCAAGATAATTGGGTGTTTTTGTTGGTACGATAACTGTGTAGCTAAATTCAGCCTACCGCCCACATATATTAGACCATCATGTAAGAAGGGATGAAGAGATTTTAAATTACTTTTTCTGTTGACGATGCCATGGTTTTTTTTTTTTTTTTTTAATTCCTTCAATTCCTTTTGAAAGGCGTGTATTTGAGCTGATCTCAGTAGACATTTCAAGCTTGATTCCAATTCAGCTACACTTAAATTGCCTGAAATTCTACCTTTAACACTTCTGCAGTTATTGACAAATCGCAATACATATGCAGTAACTCTTTTCAATTTAATAAATGATGAGAATTTTTTAAATATCTCCAATTCTTGAACATCCGTGGATAATAGAATATTTTTGCCTTTGAGTTCCGGAGGGTTTGAACACGAAATCTTTGATATAGGCCAAGCGTTGACTCCTTCGGTCAACCAACTTGGTCCATTCCACCATATTGCAGAATTTATCAATTTATCTGTAGTGGTTCCTCTTGAAAGTATATCCGCTGCATTGTCTGCTGAAGATACGTGTCTCCATCGATCTGGATCACTAAGTTCTTGTATTTCAGCTACTCGGTTTGCAACCAAAAGTAGCCCATCTCGTAGGTTGACCTTTCAGCCAGCACAACGTTATCATGGAGTCACACCAATAATATGTGTCGATCTCCACTATATTTAGCGCTTGTTTTACATTTTTTATTAATTTCGCCAGTAGCACAGCACTACAAAGCTCCAACTTTGGCAGTGAAATACACTTCAATGGTGCTACTCTTGATTTAGACGTTATTAGGTGTGAATGCCACTTACCGATATGGTCCACTGACACCATGTAAACGCAGGCTCCGTAAGCCTTCTCAGATGAGTCGCAAAAACCGTGTAGTTGTAGATATTTAGATTGCCTGCAAATAATTTTTCTTGGTATTTTCAACACATTTAATTGAATTAATTCTTGAAGGTAGGACCTCCAGGGTGCTAATATTTCATTAGGCAATGGATCATCCCACGCTGCTTTAGACTGCCATAACTTCTGCATTATCAATTTGGCTACAACTATAATCGGTCCTAGCAGACCTAATGGATCAAAAGTTGATGCAATGCAAGATAATATCTGTCTTTTACTCTCGGTTCGACTTGATGGTTTCATTATTACATAAGAAAAATAATCAGATTCATTATTCAGAATTGCCTGATTCGGCAATCTTAGCTTGGCCCGACTCGGCTGACAACTCCAAGACATTGGACCTCCATTTCCTCAAGGTCATCCCCGCAGACAAAAAGATGCTGATTAATTGCTCTTTTAACTCTCTACAGGATTCCATGTCATCTCCTCCGGTTAACAAGTCATCCATATAGAAGTCATTTTCTATGACCTGACTAGCTCTAGGAAAATTTATATTGTTATCCATACCAATTTGCCGTAGACTTCTAGTGGCTAAGAAGGAGGAAGGCCCCAGACCATATGTGACTGTCTTCAGACGGTAATGCTTGAGCACCTCCTGCGGCGACTCGCGCCATAGTATCTTCTGCAGGTCACGGTCCGCTTCACACACGTTAACCTGGCGGTACATCTTCTCGATGTCGGCCGTCAGGACCACTTGATGTTTCCTGAAATGCAATAGTTGGGTGTATAAGTCCTTTTGTATAACAGGTCCTGTCATCAAGGCGTCATTGAGAGAAATTCCATTTGAAGTTTTGGCGGAGCCGTCAAAAACGACCCTCACTTTGTAACGGGTGGATTCGTATACGGATCATCCAACCCCGATTGCGACGGTACTTACACACAGCAGCGGTCAGAGTATGACATCACTGATCTCTACCGCTCACAGGAAATCTATTCGCGGCGAGCTTCAGTGCAAAGGAACCAACCAGGAGGAGTACACGCGTGCTGCAAGGTCGAGGCCAACCAAGCCATGGCGCTTTTGGACAACGCAACGTAACGTTAATTATATTAGTTATCAGATTATTCTTACATTTGTCAAATTAGTTTTACTTTATCTTTAAAAGTAATGGCGCCCTCATTTCATTAAATATTATGCTTGCCCACTTGTAAATTTATCATGGTACATTAATCTAACATGTAACATCTTCGATGTTCATGCCCACCCTTGAGTATTTAATTTTAAGATAGAGTTCTCATTAACACATGCTCCTTTGTATTTCAATAAATCAATATATTATGTTCTATACGTCTTATCATTTATTTAGAATTTATAACAATTATTTATCTTGATAATAAAGCATCTTCTTTCTACGTTACAACTTTAGTAGTAGTGCTTGATTCTTTTATTACAGCGTGATGAGGTAAAAAATAGGATTCACGATCCCCCTTTGACTGGTCACACACCTCCATATGACCCAATTCCTCATATTCACGCATGAATTGTACATATTGTGTCTTCAATTCGGGATTCGACACAAATTTTCTCTCTAAATTTTTAAATCTTTTTTCAGCAGTGAGCAATGAACTTCCCAGCTGATCAATGCATGCTCGACGCGGTAAACTTACTACGTATCTACCGTCGTCTTGTCTGATATGAGTACTAGCGAAACTGGCTTCACAAGCCTTTTCTTCATGATTTAGAATCTTAGTGGGATTAATCTCCTCCAATTTCCAAAATTTTTCTATTTGATGACTTATTTTATTTATAGATAAACTACAAAAATCTGATACAGGCCTTTGCTTGGGGTACATGTTGATCGGTCCTGATATGATCCATCCCAGTTGCGTACGTTGAAGTGTTGGTCCCGACTCGAGTTTCAATCTATCGTTGGTTAGGATTTCCCAAAAACTTTCCGCGCCCAACAGGATGTCGATGGGTGCAGCTATATTGAAGTTCGGGTCAGCTAGCTCCAATCCTCGTGGTAGCTTGAAGACTTTTTTCTCCATTGTCACTTGTGGTAAGTTTGTTGTAATCTCCTGTAAAATCAGACATGATATTTCGCGTTTATAATCAGTATTAAGCGAAGTCATCTCCACTGAAATTCTCTTTTTTATGTGTGTGATATTATTATGGATCCCAGAGACGGGTTTGTTTATCAATTCACATGGTAAATTTAATTTATTAGCAAATTCAGCTCTCATAAAATTTGACTGGGCCCCTGAATCAATCAGAATACGGGCTTTAAAAATCTTATTGTTACTACCCACAACTCCTATGTTGGCAGTTGACAATAATATTATTTTTTCTGCTTTATCCGATGCAGAAAAATTTGATACTGAAACCTCGTTATCAGCATCCATATTGGAGGCCTCCCGCAGAGGTACCTCATTGTGTAGCAAGGTGTTGTGGTTATCCTTGCCACAACGCCTGCAAAAAAGGTTTGCCTTGCAACTCTGTGCATGGTGACCCACCTTTAAACAGTTAAAACATGCTTGGATTGATTTCGTAGCATCAATCCTCTCATGTAATTTTAATTTTATAAATTTTTTGCAATAATAAATTTGGTGACCTTTCTCGTTACAATAAATGCAGTTGTTAGCCTTTACCGCTAAAAATACTGATGAATCTTTTTTGTAATTATTGTTGCTTATTTGTGTTTTATGTAAGCTAGAAATCTTTTTCTCAGAAGCGTTCATAAGTTCCAATACTTGTGCTCTAGCAGATAAACATTTTAAGAATTCCTTTAACGTAGGTAATTCGTCTTGCAATGTATATTGCTCCCAATTTTTTCGGGTAGATGCGTCTAATTTATTTGATATTATATAAATAATCAACGGATCCCATTGATCTACCTTGATCCCGATATTTTGTAATGCCTTTAAACTAACGTTTGTTTCATCAATTAAATACCTCAATGCTACAGGCTCTTCTTGTTTCATGTCTTTTAATTGAAATAGAGATTGGATGTGTTTATGCGCGGTAGTTCTTAAATTTGCATATCGTTCATTTAACAATTCCCAAGCGGAAAGGTAATTTAATTCCGAAACTTCTAGATTAGCTATTATTTTTAATGCGTTTCCCTTTAAGGTGGATTGCAAGTAAAAGAATTTTTGCACATTGCTTAAAGTACTGTTATTATGGACTAAAGTCTTGAAGGTTTCGACGAAATTAACCCAATTTTTTTGATCTCCATGAAATTCCCGCAATTGAAGGGTGGGTAGTTTTATTTCCACCTTACTTTGATCGACGGATTCGATCGCGCCTTTGGCCGTTGCCAAAACTGAGAAATATTGGTTTTCGAAAGCTTCTCGTTGACTATAATTTTCAATTTCGTCTGAATCCGGTAACATTTCAATTTTCTGTTGACTGCTTCGAATTCATCTAGCAATGATTTCACCCGATCATATCTTAATTTAATTTCATTTACCGACAATGCATTTAATGAATCTGCGAACCTAGTCAATTTTCCCTTAATCACGCCACGTTTGCTTATTAATGATTTCATATTTTCCATTTTTGATTCTATATTGTTACTATTGCTTGACAATTATTTTATTTGAGCAAAGCACCCGTTTGAAAGAATACCAATGACAATCTTGACAATACTATTTGAGAACACTATTCAAGTAATATTATATTATTATTCTCAAGTGGGTAGTGATTTTATTTATAATAATGACTCTATTTAAGATAAATCTCGTTTAAATACATGAGGTCTGAATAAACATAAGATAGATGTGATAGGAAGACACTGAATACTTATCTCAGAATTGCTATGTGGTCCACTTTCCTTAATGATTTCCAGGTTCAATCAATTTTGTATTTTTTGGCTGCTGGTTCCTTGTTTTTTATTTATGTATACAATCTCCTGATTGTAATCCGGCTCGAAGGACCAAATGTTAAAATCTGGAGTGATCCTTTTAAATAAAATCTCGTTCTATTCACAAACTTTCACTTTTATTTTCAACTATTGAACATGGATAAGTTATAAGAAACAAAACGGTAAGAATAACTACTGCTTCACTAGCTCCGACTTATGAGCTTGCCTTATATTGCGTTTATTGCAGAGAAAAAGAACATAAAACACATGATGCGAGCCTTTTTAAAGAGTAAATCCCATCCTTCAAAACTGCAATTCATTTACAGGAGTGGGAGACTAGAAGATAAAACGAAAATCTACAATATCGATCAATATCCTGATAATCATCCATAAGCAAGGACTCACACCATTTGGGTGAAACATAGTAAGCTGAATTAATCGACCACAGATTTTGGTAGCCTTCACTTTTTTAACAATATATATTCTTCAATATTTCTGAATGCTAAAAATTGGCTTTGGAGGTATAAATTACATAAAGCACTCTTTTTAGGGTGAATTGCCTAATTCATAAAAAAGGTACAAATTATTGGCAAGTGGCGCTTTGTTTTTGCCTTTTATAATGGTTTAATTTAAAAAAAAATACGTTGTAGAAAATACAAATAGGTTTGCAACACCACCTACCGCAAATGTAACAATGTCAATCAATGTAGGTGCTCTACCTCCTGCGGCAAAAATTGAAAATGGTGATATTGGCCCTACTGCTAAAAAGGTTGATCGTCACTGAGTTCTACGCTAAAATACCAATGGCGGGAGTGATTTTTTGTATGATTTTCCCGGATAAAATAGTACAGATATTCTTATAGTCGCCCTGGTGAAATAGCACCGTTCAGAATCGAAAAGTTCAGGTCAGGTTTGTATCAGTGACCAGGTTTATATTTTAACGCGTGGCTTTAATTGTAAATATTACTATTGATGAATTAATCTGACTCCATTAGCACTACGTTAAAATACACGGGATTTAAATAATAAAGATGTAAGTTATAAACTTGGTTCATTTATTGCACGGTAGTTTTACAAAGATCACAATAATTTATAAGCTTCCTGCCATGAGAGATTCAAAATTGCAAGTGGCCTCAATGCTGCGAGGTCCGCGCCGCCTAGCGGCGACCATCCAAGTACACTACCCTACCGGTGTGGCCAGCCGAAATAACATGGTTTCGAGTACCTGGCTACAGACCTCCTCCCCAGCCTTTTGGCGACAAAAACAAAATTTTACTATAAGTATATACAGGGATACTGGGCTAAACATCAACCAGTCCATACAAGATTAAAAAGTAAGGATAAAAAATAATTATATAGTCGTTATAATAACAAAAGCATTACCAAGGGAGAATTCACTTAGGGTAGTGTCATTGTCAATTAGATACTATTCTGCAACATATAAATCTTATTCTAAAATATGCAATACATAAAATATTCTATAAGTGTATCACATTATGTGTAGAAATGGAAAGGTTCAAATAATCATTATGCTGTCCACATCACTTCTGCACACAGTGTGGTACAATACGTTATGCTTATAGCTATATAAAAATTTAACATATAGATTACCTATAGATTAAACAATGATCATATACAATGAGTGT
Source organism: Limnephilus lunatus (assembly GCA_917563855.2). Classification (NCBI taxonomy): domain Eukaryota; kingdom Metazoa; phylum Arthropoda; class Insecta; order Trichoptera; family Limnephilidae; genus Limnephilus; species Limnephilus lunatus. The sequence continues at coordinate 69,926,320 of OU830602.1, forward strand.
TGACATATTCTTACGTCTGCTATAATTTAATAAAAATCAACATAAAACTGTAGTGTACTCAAGCTTAAAGATCTAAATTATTCCAAATCAAAGATTGCGCTTCAAATCAGTGCATTTATATCTTGTGAAGTGTTATTTTTTCATGTTTTTTGTCTTCCCAAAGAAATTGCATGATAACTGTCAAAACAAATAATAAAAATAAAGCTGTCATTCTGTACTAAAACGAGCCAGCTGTAAAAAATACAAAAGTGCCAAAACTGTGTTGAAACTATCAGTATTATATATCATACAACCAATTTTTAATCACAGCGAAATCACTTTTTATAAATTAATTTCAACATGAATACACTATGCATCGTTTGTGGCAAAAATATTGACAGTCCAGCCGAATTCATATCTTGTGTTGTCTGTGAAAACGGCTACCATCTTGTTTGTGCCGAGATTGTGGAAAACTTACGTGGTGCTCGTAATCATCAATGGAAATGTAAAAAATGTTCTAGAGGTTTTACTAAAAAAAAGAGCCAAGAATATGATATTCGATGAAAAAATCGATCAAGAAACGGCATCTAGCGGCAAACCTAACAAGCAGCTATCTCAACCTTCTAAATCTGTAATCGAGCAGTCAACTGACGCGGAGAAATTTCCTTCCTCAACCATAGATGGCGCAAGCGGAATACTTACGTCAGATTATTTCATTTTGGAATTAAATAATTTCAAAAAAACCATTATGGATTTTGTTGAACAAAAATATGAATCGATTATCGCACAAAACAAAGAAATCCTTGATTCAATTCAATTTTTAGCGGATCAGCAAGACCAGCTAAAAAAACGCATAACTGACATTGAATCCTCGCAAGTAAAGGTCAATACTGATATGTTAGAATTAAAAAAACAAAACGCTGTATTAGAAAATACTTCATCTCATCAGGACGACAAAATTGACCGGCTGGAGTACATTACACAGATGTGCAATATCGATATAAGAGGGATCCCAGAAGCAAACAATGAAAATATTATGGAAACTCTCAAAAAAATATCAAAAATCATTAATTACGGAGATACCACGATACCTTTACAATCTGAAATTAATAAAATGTACAGACTAGGACCAAAACTGTCCGAGAAAAATCCCAGATCTATAATAGTGTCGTTCAATAGTATTAAATCTCGAGATGACTTCCTACTCAAAATCAAAGAATATAAAAAATCCTCTACCTCCAGTTCAAGCAAACTCAATACAGCAGATTTAGGGCTATCACAAGAAGCCAAACGAATTTACGTGTCCGATCATTTAACGCAAAAAGGAAAATTCCTACTCTCCCAAACTAAAAAATTTGCCAGGGAAAATAACTACAAATACTCTTGGACATCTTCGGGGCGCATTCTGCTAAGACAAACGGATACATCCAAAATTATTACGATCAAAAACATCATTGATCTTGATCGAGAAAAACGCCAACAACTGTGACAGTTGATAAAAAGTACCTCAACATTTACTGCACTGCTAAACGAAAATAATCCGGTTAATATCATTTTTATCGCTAGTTTTCATATGAGTTTTTTCTTTGTCTTTAAAAATAATGTATTAATTCAAAATAATGCATTCTTACTCTTTTTAGTAGTTCTTTCATGTAGCAACAAAATCAGTATGAAAATTGTTTATATCAGTATTCACTATTTTTATTATACGTTACCTCCTTTGACTGTAACTCACGTTTCTTTAACTCTCTCTAAGAACAAATTATATATCTACATAAATAATACATTCAGTACAAGTTTTTATTTGAGTATTACCGCCATCTACAATTCACTCACACTAAGTTTAATTATAATAACTAATATTTATCAAAATAATTCATTCTTACTTTCATTAGTAGCTTTCTCTAGTAATAGCAAAATTATTATAAAAATTACAAATCTTACAATTAAAAATTCTAACCATACTCTTCCTCTAATCAACAAAAATCACGCTGTTTTAGTATTCTTTAAGATAATATCAGTTTACTGTGTAAATACTATTCTTACAGCATGTTCTCGTAGGAATCAAAATCAAAAAAATATTTATTGTACAAATAAAAATCAGAGTATTAATATCTTATTTACTCACTATATGATGCTCATATTTTCTGTAATAATCTTTTTGTTTTGGTTAACTATTATTATATGCACTTGTATGTACAGAATTTACATTAACCACAAATGCTCGAGCTCTGTCAAAATAATGTTTTTTTATTTCTCAAAAACCATTACTACTGTTTTATTTACATATTTTTTCAGCATTATTATCTACCGGGTTCTGTTCGATTTACTTATACAAGTCAGAAATGCGAGTGGTACATCTACCTTGTATTTAATTATTCGCTCGTTGAAGTGCGGTATTACATTCAATTCTTGGGCATTTAAGAGGCAGTTCATAATTCTCATCAGAATATTATATATTCAAGGTAATATATTCTATATTCAGTTTTCGACATCCGTGATTAGCACATTTAATTTAACTTTAGGATACTACAGACGTATACCTACTGTTTATATACCTGGGAAAAAATCCCGTTACAAATGCCCACGCACATTTTTAATCATACTTTTGCATTTTTCACATGTTACTGTATTTAATTATTGTTTTTTATCTCACCTATCAATTACAAGCAGAAGCATTATACACTATATTATGCACGTTACTGTTAAAATATATTTTAAGTTGGAATACTATGTATCAACATTATCATTCACGTTATATAATGTACTCACATTGTCTCATAATAATGCACTCTCTCTATTATTGGTATTAATTGTATTGATTGTTCTTTGTTGTTGTTTTATGAGGCATGCCAACACCTCAAACATTCTTTTTTATACGCATAATAATGTATTTTTCGTTCTTCAATCAAACTCATATGAACTTATCACAAGCAGTGATACTATTTGTAAGATGATGTTCCCAGCAAATCTATATAAATCTGGAAAAAATCTTAATTTACATAAATATGTCCTAGTATTGGTTCTACTTTTGCATTTTTCGCATGTCATGGTATTCAATTATTGTTTTTTGGCATTTTTTTCGCATCAACTTATCTACAAGAACAGCACATACTATGCATCTGGCCATTTTATTGATTATATTGTTTTTATATTTACAGTATTTACAGCCTTCATGACAGATACTTACATAATCATCACCTGCTTAGAGTGCTTCTTTACGAAACATACCAACAACATCATATTTTATAACATCTTTTATATCTATAATAATTCACTTTTCTCATATTTTTCTCTTATATGGGCTCGTAGCGAAATCAATCTTCATCTCGAAGAAAAATACGCATCATACTATCAAAACTCACAATCTCCTATACAATATATTAATAAAATACTGATGAACAACACCGTAATTTACAATTTCTATTTTTACTATTTGTTTGCTGACTTTTCGCACAAGAACTACGGGTTCACCACTACACATCATAATAAATTTAAACATAATTATGTTTCAGTTACCTTCGGATAATTGCAATGATTCTGGTATTAGCGTTAATATGAATATAATTCGAGATCTGGAGAATTTAAACAACTATAACTGGGACTCATATAGTCTAAAAATCATACACCAGAATATTAGAAGCATATCGAATCTCGACGACTTTACAATTTTTCTTGATCTATTTAATTCCTCTTTTGATGTTATAATATTAACTGAATGCTGGTTAAACAAATACTACACCGTAAAATCAATCCACGATTACACTGAATATCACACCACAACCAACCTCAACAAATCTAGTGGAATTGTTATCTACATCAAGGACGGAATTAAAGCTCATGTAGAGGAAATTCCTTTAGCACAATCAAACTGTATGAAAATAGTATTGAATAATAACATATGCATATTTGCCATTTACAGATCTCCTTCCTTCATCAATATTGACCCCTTCCTGTTTACATTGCAATCAATTTTAAACAATGCCAAAAAATTTGAACAGCAAATTATTATGGGAGATTTAAACATAAATACTATCCCTGATTACCACCGTCAATCAATCGATTATCTATGTCTACTTGCGGAAAATGGTTTCACACAGACTATTAACAGCTTTACCCGTGAACAGGGCTCGAATAAATCCTGTCTTGATCACATCAATGTGAAAAATATTAACTTTATTGACACTTATGTTATACACTCAACTATTTCAGACCACTATACAACATCTCTTTGTCTTAAAAACAAGCCTCTCATTTCTTCGAAAATTAAATACGTTGCTAAAACTAATTTCAATAATTTAATTGAGGACTTGAGCGCAGAAAACTGGCTAAATGTTCTAGATCAATCAGACACTGACTTAGCAATGAAAGAATTTATTACCAAACTACACGAGTACATATTAAAACACACAAGTAATATAACCATATCAAATAAACAAATTAAATTCACACCATGGATCACCCTGGGTCTAGTTAAATCGATTCACAGAAGAAATCATCTTCATGAAAAGGCAAAAACATATCCTGAGAATTTGGTATTACAATGTTATTATAAAAAGTATAGGAATTTGTGTAAGAAATTAATTACATCGGCGAAAGAAAATTATTATAAGAAACTCATTTACGAAAACAACTGCAATCCAAAACGTTTTTGGGATACCTTTCGCAACATAACCAAATCCAAAATCAATAAATCTTCAGAAATTAAATCGCTATACATTAACACATCAAACTCTGAAGTTCCCAAAGACATGGCAAACTTTGCAAACTGTTACTTTTCATCTGTGGGAGACACACTTGCGAAAAAAATTCTCGATAAGTGTAAGAAATCAGAAACCGCTCTCGCCAATTTAACTATCCCTAATATCGGTCACAAAATAGACTCAATCACAACGTCATCTAACGAAGTCATGAAGATAATTGACGACCTTAAGTCATCAAAAGCATTTGGTCCCGATAAGATTTCATCGAATCTTCTAAAAATCATTAAAGTATACATAGCATTACCGATTGCGTTCATTGCGAATCTAAGCTTTAAAGCAGGGAAATTCCCTAACCATTTAAAGCAGTCAATCGTCATTTTACTGCATAAAAGTGGGGACAAATCACTGATACATAACTACCGGCCGGTTTCCCTGCTCAACTCGGTCTCAAAAATTTTGGAGAAAATTGTAAAGAACCGTCTCACCCATTATCTAGAAAATAACAACATCCTTTCTAGTAGACAATTCGGCTTTCGCAAAGGTTTAAGCACTGAAAACGCCATCGCTAATTTGACAAAAATCATCTCCAATAACCTAGATAAAGGTAGTAAATGCATTGCACTTTTTTTAGATCTAGCTAAAGCATTTGACACTATCTCGCACAAAATTCTGCTGAATAAACTACAGCGAATTGGGATACAGGGTCAAATTTTCAAGTGGTTGGTTAGTTACCTAGAAAACAGGAGCCAAAGAGTGGATATTAACGGTACTCTAAGTGATCCAGCCAATATTAAATATGGCGTACCGCAAGGAAGTACTCTAGGTCCCATATTGTTTAATGTTTATATAAATGACTTATGTAATACTTCCTTTGCAGACCACATTATTACATTTGCTGACGATACAGTACTTTTATTTGAAGGCAAAACCTGGAATGAGTCTTGCAGTAAAGCTGAATTCGGCATAAACAAAGTTAAACAGTGGCTAGATAGTAATCTCCTCACTCTAAACTCGGATAAAACGAAATTCATCTGCTTCAGTTCAACTCAAGCGGGTCAACCACAAGAAATCCTTAACATTAGAATACACCATTGCAACGACATCATTACATGTAATTGCAATACCTTAGAATGTGTGGACAATATAAGATACCTAGGAATTATCATTGATAAATTTCTGAGATGGGACAAATATATAGCCTTAACTTCAACAAAGGTCAGGAAACTTACACATCTGTTCATAGCTATAAGAAATATTCTATGCGTAAATGATTTGAAACGAATTTACTTTGCAATGTGTAATTCCATATTAGACTATGCTTCCTTAGGTTGGGGCGGTTGTGCTAAAACTATACTCGATCCCTTAGCTAAATCCCAGAAATCGCTTATAAGAGTCATACTGAAAAAACCTTTCAGGTACCCCAGCGATTCATTGTTCGCAGAGTTTCGTGTTCTTGATGTGAGACAATTATACATTAGGAAAATCATATTACACACTCAAAAACAGAGGCACCACTACGCTTCCGTAAACCACTGTCATAATACAAGACATGCAAAAAAAAAACCAATAGTTCCGCCCACCACTTCCTCATCTTTAGCACAGAGACAATTCTCATACCTAGGCCCTAAATTGTTCAATCTCATACCTGATGCATGGAAGGCAATGAGTACTAATATTCTGCGTATGCAGGTTACTAATTGGCTTCTGGTCTTGGGGAGAGCTGAATGCGAGAATATGCTAAACAACAGTAATTGAATTGTAATTTTTGTTTTTCTTTACATTTTAATTTATATTGGTATTATATTAGCATTACAGTAACTGTATTTTTACATAAAGTAACTTCGAAAATTGCTCAATTCTTCTTGATATTTTTCCTTAAAGGAAAAGTTCCTTCTTTACTTTCATTTTTATTTTTCATTTTCTTGTTTTATCTATTAACATCTCTTTAGTTTATTATGTCAGCTAAACAATAGCATAAAATGTCGTGATATAACTGAAAGTATACTAGATTATGAATATATACATATATGTATTATTTTACCAACAGAATTTCTTCATTCATTTTCATTTTCAAATTCATTTTTCTTGTTTTATCTATTAATATTTCTTTAGTTTATTATGTCAGCTAAACAATAGTAAAAAATGTCGTGGTATAACTGAAAGTATTCTAGAATATGAATATACATATGTATTATTTTACCAACAGAATAGTCAACACTATAATTTACTATAATTTACATGTAAAACCATTATCGTACTGGAATGTCCTAAAACGGGCAATTGCCTAGTTGGACATTTTAAGTTCACTATATTGTATTTTGTAATATTTTCAAACAATAAATAAATAAATAAAATAAATACAGATGTTAATAGAAAATGTGTCATATCCTCAATACAGATAGCATTAACCTGTTAAATATACAAAATTTATATCATAGTTAACAAACTAGAAAGATAAATATAGAAATAAAAATTCATTCATGAAGGAGTAAAAATATTTAACAATTACTGCTAATACTTTTGCAATTACAAGTGTTTATGTTATGTCTTGGACTATCCTGGATTTTTATGTTAGGACGTGTCAAACTGGGGTACTTGTTAAGGATGTCTCTGTACTTCTGGCTAGAGGATAATGTTGAAATTCTAGATGAGGGTCCTTTATATGTAGCGCCTCTAATCTGTAATCCTGTTGATTGGTCAGCAAGTACGGCCTTTTTTAGGTTGACAGTCAGGTTGAAATGGTGTAAGAAGTCAGCACCGAGTATAGCTTTGGAGACATCGGCCACAATGAAACGCCATTTCATTGCTCTTCGTAGTCCGAAATGTAACTCGACAGTTCTGGTACCGTATGTTCTTATTGAAGATCCATTTGCGCCATACAAAGTGGTTGGACATTTGTCTGAAGTTACACAACTCTTCTTTGTATTCAGGCTTCTGGGTATCACTGACACGTCTGCGCCTGTGTCAACTAGAAATTTCTGGCGCGTTTGAAAATCATAAATATAGAGACGACAGGTGTTTTCTGGAATCTCACATGTCTCTACTGTGACATTCCGTTGTCGTTTCCCGACCTCCTTGTTAGGGTACGTACATGGTTTATAACACTTGTATGCCTTATCTCCGAATTTTGCATGGAGTCGGCAGAATCCTTCGGGTGATGTGGATGGTGATCTACCGCGAGACCTGGAACGTTGTCTTCCAGCAGGATTGTTTTGAGGTGACGGTTGATTGTTCCATCTGCGGTGTGGGCTTTGGCCTCTTCTATAGGTGTAGTTCGAAGGGTTGTCGCGATCTGTGGTTCTAGATAATTGTAGTTGCTTCATTTCCCTTGTCAGATGTTGTATCTGGTCTTGCAGATTTCGCAGGATCGTTGACATATTAGCGTCGGAACTTGTATTTGCAGAGTGATGGTTCCGATCAGCTGGTCGCTGGTGATCTACTGCACTACATTCACTCTTTTCGTAGCAGTCGAGGATCTTGTCTGCTGCTAACGCTAATTGAGGTAGTTGATTGTCTGGCAAGGCTGATAGAATGGCTTGGACGTGTTGCGGAAGTCGCTGTAACCATAAGGTACGCACTATAGCGCTATCCGCCAGCTGTGGTCCCGCTAGTTCACACATATGCCGTAGCAAGTCTGTTGGCTTCCTGTCATTTAATTGCAGTCCGGTGAGCAGTCTGGCTAATCGTTTCTCTTCGGAATCTTGCAATCTTTCGATGAGTGATGCCTTTAGTACTGTGTACTTGTCCTTCGCTGGGGGGTTGATGACAATGTCACTCACGCTTCGGAGAGTCTCAGCATCCAGAGCGGCTACAATGTAGTTATATTTGGTGAAGTCATCTTTTATTCTCGAGTTTGTAAACTGTGCCTCAGTCTGCGCAAACCATAAAGCGATGTTCTCCCGCCAACAAGCTGGTAGTCTGACGGAGACGTGGCTTAGTTCGGATGGTTTGTTTTCTTCCATTTTTGTTGATGATCCGGCGGCTGATGGTATGTTAAGTGGCGTCGCATCAGGATTGAGGTTTTCGGCGTTCATCATGAATTTGTTCAGTATAATTGAGGCAAGGTACGGTTTGGTTAAAATATTACATCAAAGCTAATATACAACAATATTAATATTCGACAATACAATGTGTGTATAAAAATTGCAGCAATATTGTCGTCATGCAAAATTTTATTAATATTAAAAATATATTCCTCTTGAAATGTTTGATTAAAATTGAAATCGACCAAAGAAAACAAGGAAGCTAGTGATTGGTCCACCCTACTGTGCAAAATTTTATCAAAAGCAAAAATATTTATACTTTAATAAATTTGTTGGTCCACCCTGATGGTAAAAACCTTTGCACATGAATGTGAAATTGGACAATTTTGGGTTTCCTTGATGTTATTTATAATTAAATATATTATTTCTTGCAACATATAAGATTTTTATAAAGTTATTTTAAATTTCAAGGCTTTAAATGTCAATTATTTTCGAAAAATTTTCGATATCACCACATGTTTAAAACTGTAGGTAGGAAAAAAAAATTTTACAACAACATGTTGATAAAAAATTGGATAACATTACGATTGCGACATTTTCTAGTCCTTTCTTCTTTGTTTCCACAGCTATCCCTGCCTTTTCTCGAACAATTTGGGGAAGCTGCCATGTGGTCCACCCTATTTCTGCAGCGGTCTTAAAGCAATCGGCGTCTTGGATATTGGGAAGTTTAGCTGCAGGACGTTGCAATCCTGATCTCTCACAGCTGAAGTTTTATAAACTACGTCGTAATATGTCGCGAATTCGGTTCGGGGTTACCATTTTTAACGCGTGGCTTTAATTGTAAATATTACTATTGATGATTTAATCTGACTCCATTAGCACTACGTTAAAATACACGGGATTTAAATAACAAAGATGTAAGTTATAAACTTGGTTCATTTATTGCACGGTAGTTTTACAAAGATCACAATAATTTATAAGCTTCCTGCCATGAGAGATTCAAAATTGCAAGTGGTCTCAATGCTGCGAGGTCCGCGCCGCCTAGCGGCGATAATACAAGTACACTACCCTACCGGTGTGGCCAGCCGAAATAACACGGTTTCGAGTACCTGGCTATGTCTGGGCTGCGTTCGATAATCCAAACTGCATTGAAGTGAACTCAAATAGTCCAAAAGGTGTAATGATGGCAGTTTTTGGTATATCACCAGGTTCTACTGGTATGTGATGATAAGCTCTCTGCAAGTCCAATGTCGAGAATATCTTCGCCTTGGACAGTTTGTGCGAGAAATCGTACAATTGGGGAATGGGGTACTTATCCGGTAGTGTCTGCGCGTTAAGACGTCTATAATCCCCGCACGGACGCCATTCGCCATTAGGTTTCTTCACCATATGTAATGGACTTGCCCAGTTGCTCTTAGATGGTCTGCAAATTCCCTGTTCTATGAGGTACTTGAACTCCTTCTTTGCAGCTTCCAGGAGGGCTGGTGCAAGTCGGCGCGCACGTTCTGTGACTGGTGGGCCTTTGGTTTCGATACAGTGGGTTATGTTATGTCTTGGACTATCCTGGATTTTTATGTTAGGACGTGTCAAACTGGGGTACTTGTTAAGGATGTCTCTGTACTTCTGGCTAGAGGATAATGTTGAAATTCTAGATGAGGGTCCTTTATATGTAGCGCCTCTAATCTGTAATCCTGTTGATTGGTCAGCAAGTACGGCCTTTTTTAGGTTGACAGTCAGGTTGAAATGGTGTAAGAAGTCAGCACCGAGTATAGCTTTGGAGACATCGGCCACAATGAAACGCCACTTCATTGCTCTTCTTAGTCCGAAATGTAACTCGACAGTTCTGGTACCGTATGTTCTTATTGAAGATCCATTTGCGCCATACAAAGTGGTTGGACATTTGTCTGAAGTTACACAACTCTTCTTTGTATTCAGGCTTCTGGGTATCACTGACACGTCTGCGCCTGTGTCAACTAGAAATTTCTGACGCGTTTGAAAATCATAAATATAGAGACGACAGGTGTTTTCTGGAATCTCACATGTCTCTACTGTGACATTCCGTTGTCGTTTCCCGACCTCTTGTTAGGGTACGTACATGGTTTGTAACACTTGTATGCCTTATCTCCGAATTTTGCATGGAGTCGGCAGAATCCTTCGGATGATGTGGATGGTGATCTACCGCGAGACCTGGAACGTTGTCTTCCAGCAGGATTGTTTTGAGGTGACGGTTGATTGTTCCATCTGCGGTGTTGGCTTTGGCCTCTTCTGTAGGTGTAGCTCGAAGGGTTGTCGCGATCTGTGGTTCTAGATAATTGTAGTTGCTTCATTTCCCTTGTCAGATGTTGTATCTGGTCTTGCAGATTGCGCAGGATCGTTGACATATTAGCGTCGGAACTTGTACTTGCAGAGTGATGGTTCCGATCAGCTGGTCGCTGGTGATCTACTGCACTACATTCACTCTTTTCGTAGCAGTCGAGGATCTTGTCTGCTGCTAACGCTAATTGAGGTAGTTGATTGTCTGGCAAGGCTGATAGAATGGCTTGGACGTGTTGCGGAAGTCGCTGTAACCATAAGGTACGCACTATAGCGCTATCCGCCAGCTGTGGTCCCGCTAGTTCACACATATGTCGTAGCAAGTCTGTTGGCTTCCTGTCATTTAATTGCAGTCCGGTGAGCAGTCTGGCTAATCGTTTCTCTTCGGAATCTTGCAATCTTTCGATGAGTGATGCCTTTAGTACTGTGTACTTGTCCTTCGCTGGGGGGTTGATGACAATGTCACTCACGCTTCGGAGAGTCTCAGCATCCAGAGCGGCTACAATGTAGTTATATTTGGTGAAGTCATCTTTTATTCTCGAGTTTGTAAACTGTGCCTCAGTCTGCGCAAACCATAAAGCGATGTTCTCCCGCCAACAAGCTGGTAGTCTGACGGAGACGTGGCTTAGTTCGGATGGTTTGTTTTCTTCCATTTTTGTTGATGATCCGGCGGCTGATGGTATGTTAAGTGGCGTCGCATCAGGATTGAGGTTTTCGGCGTTCATCATGAATTTGTTCAGTATAATTGAGGCAAGGTACGGTTTGGTTAAAATATTACATCAAAGTTAATATACAACAATATTAATATTCAACAATACAATGTGTTTTTAAAAATTGCAGCAATATTATCGTCATGCAAAATTTTATTAATATTAAAAATATATTCCTCTTGTAATGTTTGATTAAAATTGAAATCGACCAAAGAAAACAAGGAAGCTAGTGGTTGGTCCACCCTACTGTGCTAAATTTTATCAAAAGCAAAAATATTTATACTTTAATAAATTTGGTGGTCCACCCTGATGGTAAAAACCTTTGCACATGAATGTAAAATTGGACAATTTTGGGTTTCCTTGATGTTATTTATAAATAAATATATTATTTCTTGCAACATATAAGATTTTTTTAAAAGTTATTTTAAATTTCAAGGCTTTAAATGTCAATTATTTTCGAAAAATTTTCGATATCACCACATGTTTAAAACTGTAGGTAGGAAAAAAAAATTTTACAACAACATGTTGATAAAAAATTGGATAACATTACGATTGCGACATTTTCTAGTCCTTTCTTCTTTGTTTCCACAGCTATCCCTGCCTTTTCTCGAACAATTTGGGGAAGCTGCCATGTGGTCCACCCTATTTCTGCAGCGGTCTTAAAGCAATCGGCGTCTTGGATATTGGGAAGTTTAGCTGCAGGACGTTGCAATCCTGATCTCTCACAGCTGAAGTTTTATAAACTACGTCGTAATATGTCGCGAATTCGGTTCGGGGTTACCATTTTTAACGCGTGGCTTTAATTGTAAATATTACTATTGATGATTTAATCTGACTCCATTAGCACTACGTTAAAATACACGGGATTTAAATAACAAAGATGTAAGTTATAAACTTGGTTCATTTATTGCACGGTAGTTTTACAAAGATCACAATAATTTATAAGCTTCCTGCCATGAGAGATTCAAAATTGCAAGTGGTCTCAATGCTGCGAGGTCCGCGCCGCCTAGCGGCGATAATACAAGTACACTACCCTACCGGTGTGGCCAGCCGAAATAACACGGTTTCGAGTACCTGGCTATGTCTGGGCTGCGTTCGATAATCCAAACTGCATTGAAGTGAACTCAAATAGTCCAAAAGGTGTAATGATGGCAGTTTTTGGTATATCACCAGGTTCTACTGGTATGTGATGATAAGCTCTCTGCAAGTCCAATGTCGAGAATATCTTCGCCTTGGACAGTTTGTGCGAGAAATCGTACAATTGGGGAATGGGGTACTTATCCGGTAGTGTCTGCGCGTTAAGACGTCTATAATCCCCGCACGGACGCCATTCGCCATTAGGTTTCTTCACCATATGTAATGGACTTGCCCAGTTGCTCTTAGATGGTCTGCAAATTCCCTGTTCTATGAGGTACTTGAACTCCTTCTTTGCAGCTTCCAGGAGGGCTGGTGCAAGTCGGCGCGCACGTTCTGTGACTGGTGGGCCTTTGGTTTCGATACAGTGGGTTATGTTATGTCTTGGACTATCCTGGATTTTTATGTTAGGACGTGTCAAACTGGGGTACTTGTTAAGGATGTCTCTGTACTTCTGGCTAGAGGATAATGTTGAAATTCTAGATGAGGGTCCTTTATATGTAGCGCCTCTAATCTGTAATCCTGTTGATTGGTCAGCAAGTACGGCCTTTTTTAGGTTGACAGTCAGGTTGAAATGGTGTAAGAAGTCAGCACCGAGTATAGCTTTGGAGACATCGGCCACAATGAAACGCCACTTCATTGCTCTTCTTAGTCCGAAATGTAACTCGACAGTTCTGGTACCGTATGTTCTTATTGAAGATCCATTTGCGCCATACAAAGTGGTTGGACATTTGTCTGAAGTTACACAACTCTTCTTTTTATTCAGGCTTCTGGGTATCACTGACACGTCTGCGCCTGTGTCAACTAGAAATTTCTGACGCGTTTGAAAATCATAAATATAGAGACGACAGGTGTTTTCTGGAATCTCACATGTCTCTACTGTGACATTCCGTTGTCGTTTCCCGACCTCTTGTTAGGGTACGTACATGGTTTGTAACACTTGTATGCCTTATCTCCGAATTTTGCATGGAGTCGGCAGAATCCTTCGGATGATGTGGATGGTGATCTACCGCGAGACCTGGAACGTTGTCTTCCAGCAGGATTGTTTTGAGGTGACGGTTGATTGTTCCATCTGCGGTGTTGGCTTTGGCCTCTTCTGTAGGTGTAGCTCGAAGGGTTGTCGCGATCTGTGGTTCTAGATAATTGTAGTTGCTTCATTTCCCTTGTCAGATGTTGTATCTGGTCTTGCAGATTGCGCAGGATCGTTGACATATTAGCGTCGGAACTTGTACTTGCAGAGTGATGGTTCCGATCAGCTGGTCGCTGGTGATCTACTGCACTACATTCACTCTTTTCGTAGCAGTCGAGGATCTTGTCTGCTGCTAACGCTAATTGAGGTAGTTGATTGTCTGGCAAGGCTGATAGAATGGCTTGGACGTGTTGCGGAAGTCGCTGTAACCATAAGGTACGCACTATAGCGCTATCCGCCAGCTGTGGTCCCGCTAGTTCACACATATGTCGTAGCAAGTCTGTTGGCTTCCTGTCATTTAATTGCAGTCCGGTGAGCAGTCTGGCTAATCGTTTCTCTTCGGAATCTTGCAATCTTTCGATGAGTGATGCCTTTAGTACTGTGTACTTGTCCTTCGCTGGGGGGTTGATGACAATGTCACTCACGCTTCGGAGAGTCTCAGCATCCAGAGCGGCTACAATGTAGTTATATTTGGTGAAGTCATCTTTTATTCTCGAGTTTGTAAACTGTGCCTCAGTCTGCGCAAACCATAAAGCGATGTTCTCCCGCCAACAAGCTGGTAGTCTGACGGAGACGTGGCTTAGTTCGGATGGTTTGTTTTCTTCCATTTTTGTTGATGATCCAGCGGCTGATGGTATGTTAAGTGGCGTCGCATCAGGATTGAGGTTTTCGGCGTTCATCATGAATTTGTTCAGTATAATTGAGGCAAGGTACGGTTTGGTTAAAATATTACATCAAAGTTAATATACAACAATATTAATATTCAACAATACAATGTGTTTTTAAAAATTGCAGCAATATTATCGTCATGCAAAATTTTATTAATATTAAAAATATATTCCTCTTGTAATGTTTGATTAAAATTGAAATCGACCAAAGAAAACAAGGAAGCTAGTGGTTGGTCCACCCTACTGTGCTAAATTTTATCAAAAGCAAAAATATTTATACTTTAATAAATTTGGTGGTCCACCCTGATGGTAAAAACCTTTGCACATGAATGTAAAATTGGACAATTTTGGGTTTCCTTGATGTTATTTATAAATAAATATATTATTTCTTGCAACATATAAGATTTTTTTAAAAGTTATTTTAAATTTCAAGGCTTTAAATGTCAATTATTTTCGAAAAATTTTTGATATCACCACATGTTTAAAACTGTAGGTAGGAAAAAAAAAGATTTTACAACAACATGTTGATAAAAACTTGGACAACATTACGATTGCGACATTTTCTAGTCCTTTCTTCTTTGTTTCCACAGCAATCCCTGCCTTTTCTCGAACAATTTGGGGAAGCTGCCATGTGGTCCACCCTATTTCTGCAGCGGTCTTCGAGCACTCGGCGTCTTGGATATTGGCTGGAATAGATAAATACACGCACTTAATTCTTTTTTAAGAAACTATGATCATTTAAAAAAGATTATTGGGTTATTTATATCAGTTTCAAGATCGGTATATTTGAATATTTCTCAAAAGGTCAAACTATACGGGAACTGTCTAATCGTAATTTGACGTCAATATTTTTGTTCTGAAAAAAAAATACTGCAGCGGATTTACATTTACTTGAATTTAAGTTATAATAAAATTGAAATAGAACTTACGAAGTTTAGCTGCAGGACGTTGCAATCCTGATCTCTCACAGCTGAAGTTTTATAAACTACGTCGTAATATGTCGCGAATTCGGTTCGGGGTTACCATTTTTAACGCGTGGCTTTAATTGTAAATATTACAATTGATGAATTAATCTGACTCCATTAGCACTACGTTAAAATACACGGGATTTAAATAATAAAGATGTAAGTTATAAACTTGGTTCATTTATTGCACGGTAGTTTTACAAAGATCACAATAATTTATAAGCTTCCTGCCATGAGAGATTCAAAATTGCAAGTGGCCTCAATGCTGCGAGGTCCGCGCCGCCTAGCGGCGACCATCCAAGTACACTACCCTACCGGTGTGGCCAGCCGAAATAACATGGTTTCGAGTACCTGGCTACAATATAGTCAGGTACTTCTTCCAATCTATATCTTCTTCTTATCCTTTCCAATTGCTTTAGCCTCAAAACATTTCCCAATATTTCTATTTTTGAAACTGATAATTCGTGGTGGAAGTCCATTATAATAGATTATAATAAAAAAATTAAAAACTGTATTTTACTTAATTTTATTTGACCGTAACTGGTTTCAGCTCGTCAGAGCCATCTTCAGACTGACTTTTTGACTTTTTGAAATATTGGCATACAGAGCTCCGGGCCAAAAAGGCCCCTTTCTCTTTCATCATGAATTTATATTTACGGTTGTTGAAAATTTTAGATTTTTTTTAGTTGTTTCTTTAAAATTTTTTTGCAAAGGTACATGGCTGCAATATGGGGAGGTTAGACTTTACGGAGGATTTGCTTAGGTTTTTTATGTGTGGTACGTACGTTTTCGTCGTACCGGGCGAGGCAGTTTATGGACGCGTTTTCATGGGTGGGAATTCCCGCATAAAAAGTTTCCGCGAGACTTAAAATGTGTTTTTTTAATAAAGGGATTTCAGAGTCTTTGTGAAGTTGGGCTACCCTCATCCATCTGGGGGCGCCCAGGGCTATTCGTATGGCTTTATTCTGGAATGTTTGAAGTTTTTTCAAAAGGGACTTTGAAGCGTGGGCCCAGATGGGGCTTGCATAAGTTAGTTTTGGCCTTATAGTTGACTTGTAAATTAGGAGTTTATTTTTAGTTGAGAGTTTTTTATTTTTTTTACTTAACGCGAAGAAGGAATAGGTATAATATCCGTACTAAACTGCAACAGAGCACTCCAGCGGTCAGAACGGTCTTTATCATTCATTTTGAGATTATTTTGTTTTCAAAAAGTTTCGTTAAAATCCGAAAGATGCCACTAGAAAAATAAATATTATTTATTTTATTATTCAACATGTCGCATCTGGTTGCATCAAATAATTCGGTCGGCTAGCCGGCCAAGGGTACTATGCACGTGTCAATACAGTAAAGTTTTGAGAAAAAACTACCTGAAGTCATTATGGCAACGTCGCGTCGCACGTCAGCTGTAGCTAGTGACATTTCTGACGCTTGGCCAATTTATCGTCACCCAAAATCTCAAGATCACGTGGATCACAGAATGATTTGTGCTTGTTCCTTTTTTGCATTATCTCGATACAGGAGGCCTCAGGAAAAAAATGCTCTTAGGGCCTATGTCATCTTGAGGGTGCCGTGAATAGGGTATTTTTAGGGAAAAGAAGGAGGGGACGTTCTGGGGGGATTAGGAGTGACGAACGTGCGAATCCATCCCTTTCACTGCGGTGCAAGGCGACGGGTCAAAAGGTATCCCTCAACCTGTCTCTCCCAATCCGGCCCGCCATGCAGTGGGTGGGCTAAAGCCTTCACCGCCAAGACTTAAACAAACCTCACCCCAAGAACCCGTGCACTCCTGCTCACCAAACCTAGCAAACATTTGTTGTTGGTTATCCAATAAATTTGGGAGGCGGGTGTGGCTACCGCGCCCCGGGAACCATTTATTGGATAACCAAAACTTCTGCCATAAGTCACCCCAAGTGTTACGCTACGTTTGGTGACTCAGCAGGGGTGCCCGGGTTCATGGGGTGCGGTTTGTCGGGTGTTGGCGACGGATGTGTCTGCTCACCTATTGCACGGCAGGCCGGATCGGGAGAGAATGATTTTTATTTTTTTAATGTTCTTTATTCATTAAAGTTTATATATTACAGTAAATGGGTAATTTTTTGGCCATCACACTAGGCACATGCCCGTGTTGTAGTGGTGTTGTTGAGGGAGATCTTTTATCCTCTCGAGTCGGAATCTCTCGGAACATCGCCATGCACCGTAGTAGGATACGTCCATCGCTCCTGGACACACTAACCCCAGATTCCTACCCACCCCACGTACCTTTTTCCTTCCCAGAACCTCCTCTCCTTCCTTTCCTGTATAGAGTACCGGGCTATTCAGATCTGGTCAAACACGGCTGAAGCAATTTCAAGTAAAATTGAACTATTTCTCAAAGGAATGTATTTAAAAAATAATCGGAACGTAGCTTCGACCAAGTATACCGTCAATGGAACGTAGCCATCTATTTTAGTTTTTAAATTGAAAAAAAAAAAAAAAAAACTTGGTTTGACCAAGGCTCGAACCTTACCTCCCAGTGACCGAAATCAAACGCTTTACCACTAAGCTAACTCGAAAGTCGGAGAGTCCGACATTATTTATAATATAAGACTAAACTCATGGACAGAAGGGAAGGCGATGATTTTATTAATTGGCAACAGTGTATTGTATCGCTTTCCGTATCCTGTTGCCAAAAAATAAAAGCTTTTGGTTCAAGTTTGGGCCACGGGCATGATAAAGCGCCATGTTACGGTAATGTAATTCATTACTTTAAAAGTCCCGAAAACCTCTTTTAATACAAAATTTAAAAATATGAAAATTATTTTAAAAAATGGAAAAAGATCTTAAAATGATGTTGACGTTTCGTTTTTTCTAATAAACTTAACCTAAGTTTTGTAATTTGAATTTAAAAAAACATTGAATTTAGGGTTTATGAAAAAAGTTAACCAAAACCCTATTCTTGATTTTTTTTTAAATTTACGTATGTCGCTTTAAAGAAAAATCTCCAGAGTATTTTTAAGGGTCTTCATAATTTGAAAATATTTTGTAAAACATATGTAAGGGCGGTCAGAAAAGGGTCTGATTTCTGATTTATATTTGATAAATGCTAACCCCCTGTAAATTTAAATAATACGAAATTATTTTTTTTCCCACTAAAAAAATTATTTTTATCGTATTGCGAAATAAAATTTTCGTTATTTCGAAATAATTTATGATTACATTCCACCTTAACATGGGGTAAAGGGCTGCAAGGATTTTGTTTGCCGAGGCTAAAGTTTCGTCTATGTGCTTTTTCCAAGTTAATTTACTGTCTAGCGTTAAACCGAGATATTTAATGCTTTTTTTCCACGGGACGTTTTCTCCGAACAAGTGAATATTGGGTGGCCTTTTGGGACGTCTACGTGAGAAAACGCAGGCGGCGCTTTTCAGGGGATTTATACTTATTCGCCATTGTTTGAAGAATGTTTCTAATTTAGATACGTGGGATTGAACTTTACGGGCAGCTTTTTTTTCGCTTACCGATGTTGACATGACGTCGGTATCGTCTGCAAAGTTTCCAATTTTTGTGCGGATATCTTGGCTACCGGGGCGGGGGATGTCGCTTAAATAAATGTTAAAGAGAGCTGGTGAGAGAATAGAACCTTGAGGGACACCGGCTCTTATCAATCTCACTGTGGAGAAGATACCATCTAGTTTTATTCTGAATTTACGATTTTTAATAAAGGGTGCTATAAGTTGAATCATAGAGAGGGGAATACCTAAGAAGTTCATTTTATAAATGAGACCTCTAAGCCATAGTTTGTCAAATGCTTTGCAGACGTCTAAGGAGAGGACTACCGTGTGTTGGCGATAATTAAAACCGTTTGTAATTTCTTCGACCATCCGCAAGAGTTGGTGAAGAGTGGAGTGGCCCGATCGAAAGCCGTGTTGAAAGTCAGGGATGAGCTTAAGTTCGTCAACTGATTTTTTAAGCCTGACGAGGATAAGTTTTTCTAGAACTTTTCCTGCGCAGGGAAGGAGACTTATTGGTCTGTGGTTTTGGGCCAGAAGGGGATATTACCAGGTTTGGGGATGAGAATAACGTCTGCTGTTTTAAAGTCTTGAGGGAATTTTCTAAGTCTAAAGGACGCATTGCTGATGGCTGTAAGGGAGCAGACGGCTTTGGAAGGGAGACATTTTAAAATTTTATTTGAGATTGAGTCGGGTCCGGGACATTTTTTTTTGTTTTGAGAGTTTTAATAATTTTTGTGATTTCCTGAGGGGTGGTGAATGGGATTGGATTGTCTGTGGGGATTTCGGCCATGATGGCTTCGACTTTTGAGTCAACGGTGGAAACGAATTGAGGGTCGTCGTAGGTCGTAGTCGGGGAAAATTGTTCTTCGAGGCTGTCTGCAAAAGTCTCGGCTTTGTCTCTAGAGGAATAAACTGTGCCTTTTGGGCCCGTAAGGGGACTTATTCTGGTGGAAGGTTTTCTAAGAGTTTTTGAAAGTTTCAAGAAGGCTGTTTTATCGTCGTCTAGGGTGGAGATAAAATCGTGCCACTGCTCGTCTCTGTACTTTTGAAGTTCGACTTTAACCTGGTGTGAGAGGCGGTTCATACGAATGCGATCGATCGGGTTTGAGAATCTTTGCCACTCCTTTCGGGCATAATTTTTCTCTCTAATGAGTTCTTTCAATTCTGCGGGTAGGTCGGGTCTGTATTTATCATTTGCGACTTCGACGGTGGCAAGGTTCACGGCTGATATGATGTCGTTGGTAAAATTTTTTGTTGCTAAATTTAGACTATCTTCGCTGGTAATCGATGTTTGTATTTTTACTGATTCTAGGAGTTTGGGGAGCTTTTGCCATAGAATTTTTTTACGTGTGGTTCGATGTGGTGGTACTGAAGGGAGGGAGCCGTCTGATAGAAATAGGAGAACTGGGTCATGATCTGAGGATAATTTTTTAACTGGTTGGAGGGTGTAAACAAGGGGGCAGTTTTTCAAAATTATTATATCTATCTTCAGACTGGTACAAATAATTCTTAGTCTACGGTTTATATACATAATATATGGGGGAGGGGGAGAGGGGTGGCCTACAAGGTGTCCGTGTTCGTCTTGATGTTGGAAGATGGCCCTGACGAGCTGAAACCGGTTACGGTCAAATAAAATTAAGTGGAATAAAGTTTTTAATTTGTTTTATTATAATCTAACATTTCCCAAATTGAGGATAGCTACCCTTTGGCCATTTGTTCCGTGCAGTGGAAACTCTTCTAGAGAATTATCTGATGACAGGTTTTCTGAAAAGGGAAAACGTAACCGTTTTTAAATTTAGGTTGTTGGTTTAGGTGTTGGTTGGAATACATTGCCAATTGGGAATAAGCCATTCCGTATTATAGGTACACGTATAAACGGTGTCCCGAAACTAGTGATATTACAGGTAAACTGGTAAATCTGCTTCACATGGAGAACACGAAAAATCGTTTTTTCGATGTGAACATTTATAACTAATCGGCGAAAAGCTTTTTGGATTCATGTGTATGTGTACGCTTCGACGCGAGTCTACGCGTAGAAAATGTTATAGGTACCTACTATAAAATCGACTTGTAAAAATGTGATGTAGATTCCGTGTGTGAATAAATAAATATGAACGATTAGATTACAATCTTTAAGACACGGGAAACAGGTGTGAATTTCAATGGAAGGTACTGAACTGTGAAGAATTGTGGGTTTTGTTGAACCCTCGATTCTGGTGCAGTTGGGAGCCTGAACCTGCCAATACGTGTCCACCCATGGAACTAAAATCCAATGGAAGCGGCATACCTAACTCAGAATGTATAAAACCGCCAAAACCAGTGTAGCTCTAAAAATTTGTGGCCGCCGGGAAGTGGGGATACAGACGGGGTAAAGGGGCCAGCGTGCGGGGGAAGGGCAGCCGCCAGGAGATAAGGGCCGAATTGGGAATGGGCTTCACATTTTTATTTTATTATTAAAAAAAACGTTCGTAAATTTTTTATAAATTTTGAACATATGTATAATAGTTGTTTTCTGAACAGGGAATGGTGGTGAAAAATAAGTAATGAAGAAAAGGAAGGTAATTAACAAAAGACTTTTGAGTAATTTTAGTAATTTGAGACTACATTATTTAATTTTTAAAATGTCCTGATGTATGTTACTCATCCAGACCACAAACAATCACATAAAAAACAGACATATCGTGACAATAATTCGAAAAAAAAAACCTAACGGAAGATACGATTATCTGACCAATGTCATGTTGAATTATTCCGACTGATGACGAAACTTATTACTGTTGGATACTAAAAAATATTTTGCTGACACCAGATGTTCATCAAAAAAATTATTCAAAGCATCAAGAGTTTATACTGCTTTCATCAATTCAGGATGGTAGACATATACAAGTTCACCCTACAGGCTCGTCGGATACATAGATAATATATCATACTCCCAGGTGTCCAGCAGTCAAATGATCCCCGTCTTCATGATATTGTCGAAAACAAAGAAATTTTGCTGCCACCAGCTATCCAGCACCTAAATAATTTACACAACATTGTCGGATATCAAGATATATCTATAATTAAAAATGACAATTCCAAAACCAACATTGACCTTATTATGAGTAGAACTAAAATTCACGTGCAATATGTCAACAAAAAAGTGCAATCAACAAAAACTAAATATATATATTTTTTAATGTGATCACCTCACAAGAATCCCAACTGCTCCATTCTGGAGACTATGGCATCCCGGGGTATGTTGTGAGGCTGAAGGCAAGTGAGGAGGGGAAGGATATGGGGAAGAGGGAGGTGGGGAAATACCCGACTATTCAGATCAAGTCTCCAAATACGGCTAAAGCTACGTTTTAATTCTAATTGTTGGTCACTCAGCTGAATAACCGAACAACTTCTAACCCCGCCTTTAGCTGTTCAACACATACCATTTTTTTATGTTTTTGTAGAAAAAAAATGTCACAGAAGACCAAACTTTCAGTTACATTTTTTACTCCAAATAATGTCAGGAATCACTGATTAGAGTAGAGAAGTCAAGTACGTCCCTTAACACCCTATATATACACACACACACACACCCTCACACACACACACACACACACACACACACACACACACGTATATATATATATATATAACATAAAATTCGAATATATGTAAATAACAAATAATCGAATATGTACATATGAATAACACACAATCGAATATATATATATGAGGGGAAGGAGATAGGGAAAAAGAAGGTGGGGAAATACCCGTCTATTCAGATCTTGTCAACAAACATAGCTAAAGCCATTTCAAGCAACATTTTAATTATTAATTGTGGTCTTACACCAGGGCGATACTGATAGTATGTTCCACCTGGAACTTGATGGAAATATACCTTATATTATTTTTAATTATTAAATTTTGAGAACACAAATCAATCGAATAAAATTTATCTGTGCGCAACGGGATTTGAACCCGCGACCTCCGGATTGCTAGTCAAGAGCTTTTCCCCTCGTCCACGGGGGCATGTCAATGTGAATTTTACATAACAATACAGTGATTATTTTATATACTATGAATTACAATTGTAAACACATGTAAAAGGAGTGATAAATTAGTAGGAAAAGAAATAAAAATAACAGTGCAAAAAAGACGAAGTAAAAACTTTTAAAAATGAATAAGCTAAACGATAAAAAACACGTACATACGACAGTACATTACGTTACGACGATGTGTAAATCAGAACTTTATATTTGTGCGTTATGATTTATAAAAAAATAAAAGTTTTTTGGTAACTTTTAATTATTATAATTTAAGTTGACTGATTCGGCCCATTGCCATTCCGAGATCACGTGATAGCGACGGGCCGATGGCGGTACCGGTTGAAATGAACACGTCGACAATTATAAAATGTATATTTAAGCGATGTTTAAACACTTATATGTGAAAGGTAAGACCGTCTTTCTTTTTAAAGGTCTTCATAGAACTACTTTTACACAATTTTACGGCGCATTAGACCATTTTTCTATGTTTTATGAACGTTTTACTGGGAGCTCTATACGCGACCGAGGTGTAAAAGCCAATGTCAACCGTCTAAAAACCGTTCGGTAAAATTTTTGAATAATCACACTTTGGGTCAGTGTGCACACTTTACATGCCGTCTCTCTAATATCCATACTCTTAGTGTCCACCATTCGTACACGGTTAATATTAGCCCGCTCCCTCCAACGTTCGTATTTACATATCTCTCCTTCTTCTTCTTTTTGAGCGGTTACTAATGGACATCAAGGTGTCGTAACCCCGCTCAAAAAGAAGAAGATGGAGAGATATGTAATTACGAATTTTGGAGAGAGTGCGCTAATATTTGAAGCTATAATATTGAAGCGAGAACCTTGAAAATGTTCAATAAAACACGACTCGTTTAAAATAGAGCAAAAATATCTTAGGGGCTGTCTAAAATAGAATTTAAAGAAACTCTGTGAATTTTATTATACATATAACTTGTAAAATAACTGAAACAAACGTGTTCATAATAATTTTCGGAGCATTCTTTGCAATTTTTTTTCTATGGAGGAAATTATATATAATTTGCGTTTCGGCGTAAGGAATGTATAGACATTATCTTAAAAAAATAACATGTGTTTTTTTTAAGAGCTTAAAAACTTCAACAGCCTTACTTACTAAAACCACAGCACGACTGATAACCTGTGTTGCTGCAACAACATGAATAAAACACATATACACTAAAACACGAAATATAACTAATAAGCTTTATTCCGCCGTCACACTTTAAAATGCATTTTAAATCTGGCAACAATGTCATTTTTTATAGTGTACATATTAAATTGTTTGTTTTCATTCATAGCCGCTAGGTGGCAATATGCCTGCGCATTCGTAATTCGCGTTGAAAACATATTAACCACGATTATCCATATTATTGGAACACGACCTGCAGATCAGCAAAAAATTGGTGGCATGCCCGCATGGCTGCAGGCAATTTTGGTCGCTTGCGGGCTCAATAGGTCGCATTTTCTGCATTTCTTGTCTGCCACCCCTTACCACTTGTTTGCTCACTAGCAAACACCACCACCGAAAAGGCTAACCTATTAGGGAAAATGTTTGCGGATAACTCAACCCTCGATGACCAAGGTACTGTCCCGACGTCGGTTTTCGTATGAAAAAGCTGAGGATCCGGCATCGGGAAGTACTCCATGTTCCAAGGGCTTGATATTAATAAAGATAGTTGGCCTGACGGAATACCTGCCCTGGTACTGCAGAGGTGCGCTGCAGAAATTGCTCCAATTTTTAGGGGGGGGGGGGGGGAAGTTTGACAGGGTGTATATGGGGGGGTCATCAGCTCAGCGATGTAATAATCTAAATTATTATGACGCAAAAATCTAAATTATGTAAAATAAAAATATATACATGTGACGTCACACTAGGGGGGAGGGGGTCTCATAAATGTGACGATGTGTGATAAGGAAGGGGGGAGGGGTCAAAAACATGAAATTTGATAGGTTGCATTTATTGTTGTTAGTTTTTGGGGTGTTATGCCGTGTTGCGCTACCTCCTTCTATAGCCGACGCTTCGGACAGCGTTGCAGTGTCCGCGCAACACGGCATAACACCCCAAAAACTAACAACAAAAATGCTTTTGGCCGAGAAAATCTAAAAACTTATCAGGTTGCATTTAGTTCGAGATGATTCATATATAAAATACAGCAGCCAATAAAAACACGCGTTAAGAAAATGAAGATAATGTTGGTAGTTCTTATATATATATATATATACATATATATCTGTAACATAAATATAATTTCTCACATCCGCTCGTTTACTGAGTTAAAAGTAAAAACCACCATTTATTTAGAATATTGTCACTTTGCTTGAAATTGCGTCAGCCACGTTAAGTGAACAAATCTGTATAGGGTGGTCCCTCCACCCACCCCAGACATTTCACTTTCTCCACCCCTTACCACAACTCTTTCATCTAAAATGCCGAATATTGATTCGCTCACTGGAACGAAAAAGTTGAGTCGTCACAATATTAATAGTAGTTCTATGAACAATAGATCTGGCGTCAAAATTTTCCTAATTTTCTCTTATTTAATAAATTGAAACCACAATCTTCTCTGAAATCAGAAGACTAGTAAGTAAGTACTTGAATACCTTTTTTATTTTTTTTTTATTTATTTTATACGCTTTACAAATACAAGACAAAAAGTCCCGATAAACTACTTTTTAGCAGTTTGTCTAACGGGTTCTTTACGTTAAAGATCTTATAATAGTGATTTAATAGTTACATTTTTACAATTATATAAAATAAAATTTAATTTTTTACAGAAATATAGATAAAAATAAATTTTTGAAAACATAAATAACATTTTTAAAGTCTTTAAAATAATATGTCATTGTAAGCTAATACAAATTAATTCTTTCCGTAAGCCAAGTCTTCAGTAAATTCATTAATTGTTTGTTTTGGGCACAGTTTTTAATTTCAGTAGGTAACATATTTAAACAACTGGGAATCATTTAATTTAACGTTCTTTGTCCATATTTATTTGTATGCTTAGGTACAATTAGCCCTTCATTAAAGTTAAAACGAGTATTATGGTTGTGTTCCAGTCTGTTTATATATAAAGGATTATTTATGTGCTGAAATATAATTTTGTACCACAGAATTGCTCTCACTGAAAGAACTTTGAGACTCTGATAAAAGTATGGAATATTATGCCTTTCTTTGTATACATTTTTTTCAGCTAATAATTTAACCAATGAATTTTGCACTGATTGAACATGGTCTATATTTGTTTTACAGGAAAATCCCCAAGCTGTTTTTCCGTACCTTTTAACAGATTCAGCTAGAGATAAATAAATTATTCGAAGTGTGCAGATAGGAACAAAAATTTTTAGTTTATACAATCTGCTTACAATTGATCTTAGTCGTCCACAAACTTTGTTTATTTGTATATCCCACTTGAAAAAGCAATCAATAATAATACCTAAATAAACATATTCTTTAACTAGTTCCATATTTTCACATGTACACGTTACAGGAATACCAGTGTGTAAGCAATCTGATGTATGTGTCTTTATTTCAGGTGTAATATATACCTTAACATTAGGGGATCTTATATGTAACAATTTAGTTTTTTTGGCATTTATGACTAAGCCAGAGTCATGAGACCACTTTAAGAGTTCAATGTAGTATTTTTGTAAATGATCTATACAAGTTTGCAAATCACTGCTAGAAATCACTAAAGCAGTATCATCCGCGTATACAAAGTACTTTACGTGTCTAAAAATTAATTTAATAAAAGATACATATATAATATACAGAATTGGACCTAATATGGAACCTTGAGGAACGCCGGCAAAAAACTTCTTTTTTTTTCACTTAAGGCGAGACACAACCTCGGTCATCGAGGTTTTGCCCGAGGCTCACATTTTAATTTATTTTGGCGAAATCGTAATTAAATTAAAAAAACAAAAATGATGTCGCACAAGGGAAGCGAGTTATTTATATTTTAGATTAATAAAAACAGTATGTCATCATCAGTTTTTTTAACGTACAACGCCTTTAAAAAACTGTAATACGTTGTACAACTACAACTTTTGCGTTATGATCAATTTTATTTTTCTATGCGATGAATTCATGTATTCCCTGGTGTTTAATCTGAATACATCTTAGATTTTATTCATATGTTCATCAGAATTAATTAAATTCCACCACTTGGAAAAATCAAATTTCGGGACTGACAAGAGATACCCAACCGTAGTTACTTCAAAATGCCGTTGCCCCCCATTATGTTTCTATGCAGGAAGAGAAGCACTTAAGCCATTGTTATTCAGTTGCCGAAAGGGTTTCGGCAAGCAAGGACGTATTCCTTCCGGCCGGTCTCTACAGTGATTTTTTTACGTATTTTTTTATTTAATCAATCGAATACTTTTAAATTCTATTAGTGAAATATTTCGTTTAATTTAAATTTTACTCCTTCTACAAGTAAGTAAAATATTTCTTGTGTGTTTTCACAATTTAAAATAATATTATTTTTTTAGTACTTATTTGAATTTAAAATACACACAGTGGTGAAGTTTCAGAAAAATATGGACAATAATTTTTGTTTTTGGGGTGTTATGCCGTGTTGCGCTACCTCCTTCTTTAGCCAACGTTTGGGACAGCGTTGCAGTGTCCACCATCAGGGCAGATCCGGAAGATCCGATCCGCCCTGATGGTGGACACTGCAACGCTATCCGAAACGTCGGCTAAAGAAGGGGTAGCGCAACGTGGTATAACACCCCAAAAACAAACAACAAAAATGTTTTTGGCCGTGAAAATCTAAAAACGTATGGACAATAATGTTTTTTTACAATTGTTTTAAAGTTTATTTTGTACCTAGACCTATTTTTTCAAATCATAAGTTTCTTTGCAATATAGTGTCACTAGAAAAAATAATTAAAGTAGTTGAACTTTGTTACTCAAACATAATGTAGAATTAGGTAGACACGTTTTTAGATTTTCACGGCCAAAAGCATTTTCGTTACTAGTTTTTGGGGTGTTATGCCGTGTTGCGCTACCTCCTTCTTTAGCCGACGTTTCGGACAGCGTTGCAGTGTCCATCATCGGGGCAGATACGGCCGATCCGACAGATGCCGGATGCCCTAATGATGGACACTGCAACGCTGTCCGAAACGTCGGCTAAAGAAGGAGGTAGCGCAACACGGTATAACACCCCAAAAACTAATAACGAAGATAGAATTAGGTAATCATAAATAATGTATGTATACATATTGTTTTACAAATTATTAATAATTTTATGTAGCTATAGACCACAGCATTTTTTGGAAGTGGAATATTTTCATCAGTTTATTTTTTTTTACATTTTCAGTTCAGTTCAGTCGTATATTTACGAAAGCATACTCCGAGAAGTGTCATTTTTCTCGGTTTGGAGGAATAAAACTTTAAGGTCACCATTTTGGATTTTAATTTGGAAGTTTACCTGACCTTTGTGGACGAGCGATTAACAACTACGAATCCAGAGGTCGCGTTTTCAAACCCCAGCGTAAGTTAATACATTTTATTTGATATGATATTAAAGATGGGATATTTATTTTTTTTATAAGCATACTCAAGATTTCGATAGTTTGTGCATCCTTCTTGAAATCTGGTTCAATGAACTCAAATTTTTCAATTAAGGTGTCGTTTTCGAAATAGGAAATGATTATAATTACCTATTATATAAAAAATTTAATAGAAAGCAATTTTTCTTTAAATTTCTAAATAAGAACTGATTTATCAGGAATTCACTTGAGATTATTTATTGTAGATAGAGTTGCATAATTACCTCCCTAAGTTACTGTATCCACTTAGTTAAAATGATTTTCAAATTCACAAGTCAAGATAAATCTCATAGCTAATATAAACGTATATTTCAGTAAAATATGGGAAATAACAGGATAAAAGGAATATCCAAAAGAAGATTACGACAACGAGGTAAACTACTGTTGGAATTGAGAAGGTTAGTAATAAATATTATATTATTTATTTTGAATTTTAATTTTATACGCTTTAATTTTTTTTTCATTTTAATTATCGTATAAAACCTATTATATTAGAGGCATTGCTAAAAGCCACCTGTATTTCAGGAGAAATCTGGAAAATGTAGCTGAGTAATTACCCCTTTGTCAATAGAATTAAGTAATAAAAAAAAGTAAGATGTGTAGGTAATTATCTAAAAATATGTCAAATAAATGGTGCCGCTTTAGTGTTCGGTCTACCTTTAACTTACAGCAGTTTACCGTAATAGTTATTATTCAAATGTAAAACATAGGCAGGTAGACCGCACACTATAGAATAGACATAGCAGGTAATCTGCAAGTTAGAGCGGCACCTACATAAATGATTTTATTATTATTCTGCCGTGGCAAGTAAATACACAGTAAAGTCTGTCGGGTGAAAGTCTGTCGGGCACGTCCTGTTTCATCTGTAAGCATGGGCCTGCCAGCCATAGCCTGTATTTATATATATATATAATCGCCCTTGAGGTGATTTTTTCACAAAAACGGCGCTCTACAAATTGTCCAATTATTATTATTATGTATATGTGTGTTTTTGATTACAGGCAAAATTCCGTGGGGCATCATCAAGACAATATCGCATCTAATCAAGAAAATACGCCATTTTTGTTAAACTCTATATCTTCACTCAACTTGGTAATTTTTCCGCATGTTTTGAAGATTAAATAATATTACATTTATGAGATTAAATGAGCGTCATAAAAAAAACACTGCAAAAAACCGATATTATTTTTCAGCATATGCCAGAGAATAATGAACCTGAAATTATTCGCTCCTTCAAAACGAAGCAGAAGCAGAAGGTTCGCAAGCAAAACTTATCAATCCGGTGCAATCTGATCTCGGCGTGATTAAATTAATCATGGATTTTAACTGTTTTTAGGCAGAATCTGCAAACAAAATTTATAGAAATAATCTTATAAATTTACATACCTATTATATTTTATTTATTTTCCGTAATTTTTTTTTAATTCTAAATACATACTATCATACAATATTATAACGTGTATTCACTTTTAATTATATTATCTTGGTTACAACATATGACTTACAACTTATACAAATGTCTATATACCATCACTTATTTGGCATGAAGGATTTAGGTAAGCAATGTGAATACATGGTTTTAAAGCTTTTTAAATTTGTCACATACTTTGTAATTTTTTTCAAATTCCCGCCGCAAAATAAAATTCAACGTCAAAACTAATTTTCGAAAATAATTATTTTCTTTGCAACAATCCCATTATTATTGGGTAAACTATGGCAGATAAAAAAGTTTTATTTTATATAAGTTTTATAAGAAGTTCATTGGTGGAATTTTTTTTCTGATACATATTATACATATCTGTTTTATATTCCTAATTGTTTGCCACTGCACACGCAAGAATCTCTTAAAAATTATTTTCCTGTACCAGTTTGAAGATGACCGTTACCGGTCCCGGGTCCAGTCTATAAAATAAAAGTTAAACGAACTTAAAATTTGTTTTATTTTTAATGTCATTACTATGAAATTCCACAAGATATAATATATGTATTAACAGTTTTAAAAATATATTACTATATATTTATCGTATATGAATTACTTCATAAATAAAATATAAATAACTTAAGGAAGGAAATGTGATTTAGGATTACTTGAGATCTCTTATTGTTGTTGTAGGTACGGCTAGTTTCCGAGCACCATGTAAATTATTTTATTATATAATTACTGCTAACAATAATGTTGCAGAAATTTACTAAAATTTGTCCAGGTTAAATTGAGAACTGTCGCACTGTGCGATATTTAAACGCAGCCAACAACACTGTTTGTCAATCACCCGTGCCGTGAGTATTTAGCCGGTAACGCCCGGCCGTAGGCCACGCCTGTGGCCCCGCCTGTAATGGATTTTTTCCTAGGGTTGAGTACCATCTTTCACTTAAGGCGAGACACAACCTCGGTCATCGAGGTTTTGCCCGAGGCTCACATTTTAATTTATTTTGGCGAAATCGTAATTAAATTAAAAAAACAAAAATGATGTCGCACAAGGGAAGCGAGTTATTTATATTTTAGATTAATAAAAACAGTATGTCATCATCAGTTTTTTTAACGTACAACGCCTTTAAAAAACTGTAATACGTTGTACAACTACAACTTTTGCGTTATGATCAATTTT
The DNA here is from genome assembly GCA_917563855.2 of Limnephilus lunatus. Lineage (NCBI taxonomy): Eukaryota > Metazoa > Arthropoda > Insecta > Trichoptera > Limnephilidae > Limnephilus > Limnephilus lunatus. The sequence goes on from OU830602.1 coordinate 69,957,661, forward strand.
ATTTTTCTATGCGATGAATTCATGTATTCCCTGGTGTTTAATCTGAATACATCTTAGATTTTATTCATATGTTCATCAGAATTAATTAAATTCCACCACTTGGAAAAATCAAATTTCGGGACTGACAAGAGATACCCAACCGTAGTTACTTCAAAATGCCGTTGCCCCCCATTATGTTTCTATGCAGGAAGAGAAGCACTTAAGCCATTGTTATTCAGTTGCCGAAAGGGTTTCGGCAAGCAAGGACGTATTCCTTCCGGCCGGTCTCTACAGTGATTTTTTTACGTATTTTTTTATTTAATCAATCGAATACTTTTAAATTCTATTAGTGAAATATTTCGTTTAATTTAAATTTTACTCCTTCTACAAGTAAGTAAAATATTTCTTGTGTGTTTTCACAATTTAAAATAATATTATTTTTTTAGTACTTATTTGAATTTAAAATACACACAGTGGTGAAGTTTCAGAAAAATATGGACAATAATTTTTGTTTTTGGGGTGTTATGCCGTGTTGCGCTACCTCCTTCTTTAGCCAACGTTTGGGACAGCGTTGCAGTGTCCACCATCAGGGCAGATCCGGAAGATCCGATCCGCCCTGATGGTGGACACTGCAACGCTATCCGAAACGTCGGCTAAAGAAGGGGTAGCGCAACGTGGTATAACACCCCAAAAACAAACAACAAAAATGTTTTTGGCCGTGAAAATCTAAAAACGTATGGACAATAATGTTTTTTTACAATTGTTTTAAAGTTTATTTTGTACCTAGACCTATTTTTTCAAATCATAAGTTTCTTTGCAATATAGTGTCACTAGAAAAAATAATTAAAGTAGTTGAACTTTGTTACTCAAACATAATGTAGAATTAGGTAGACACGTTTTTAGATTTTCACGGCCAAAAGCATTTTCGTTACTAGTGTTTGGGGTGTTATGCCGTGTTGCGCTACCTCCTTCTTTAGCCGACGTTTCGGACAGCGTTGCAGTGTCCATCATCGGGGCAGATACGGCCGATCCGACAGATGCCGGATGCCCTAATGATGGACACTGCAACGCTGTCCGAAACGTCGGCTAAAGAAGGAGGTAGCGCAACACGGTATAACACCCCAAAAACTAATAACGAAGATAGAATTAGGTAATCATAAATAATGTATGTATACATATTGTTTTACAAATTATTAATAATTTTATGTAGCTATAGACCACAGCATTTTTTGGAAGTGGAATATTTTCATCAGTTTATTTTTTTTTACATTTTCAGTTCAGTTCAGTCGTATATTTACGAAAGCATACTCCGAGAAGTGTCATTTTTCTCGGTTTGGAGGAATAAAACTTTAAGGTCACCATTTTGGATTTTAATTTGGAAGTTTACCTGACCTTTGTGGACGAGCGATTAACAACTACGAATCCAGAGGTCGCGTTTTCAAACCCCAGCGTAAGTTAATACATTTTATTTGATATGATATTAAAGATGGGATATTTATTTTTTTTATAAGCATACTCAAGATTTCGATAGTTTGTGCATCCTTCTTGAAATCTGGTTCAATGAACTCAAATTTTTCAATTAAGGTGTCGTTTTCGAAATAGGAAATGATTATAATTACCTATTATATAAAAAATTTAATAGAAAGCAATTTTTCTTTAAATTTCTAAATAAGAACTGATTTATCAGGAATTCACTTGAGATTATTTATTGTAGATAGAGTTGCATAATTACCTCCCTAAGTTACTGTATCCACTTAGTTAAAATGATTTTCAAATTCACAAGTCAAGATAAATCTCATAGCTAATATAAACGTATATTTCAGTAAAATATGGGAAATAACAGGATAAAAGGAATATCCAAAAGAAGATTACGACAACGAGGTAAACTACTGTTGGAATTGAGAAGGTTAGTAATAAATATTATATTATTTATTTTGAATTTTAATTTTATACGCTTTAATTTTTTTTTCATTTTAATTATCGTATAAAACCTATTATATTAGAGGCATTGCTAAAAGCCACCTGTATTTCAGGAGAAATCTGGAAAATGTAGCTGAGTAATTACCCCTTTGTCAATAGAATTAAGTAATAAAAAAAAGTAAGATGTGTAGGTAATTATCTAAAAATATGTCAAATAAATGGTGCCGCTTTAGTGTTCGGTCTACCTTTAACTTACAGCAGTTTACCGTAATAGTTATTATTCAAATGTAAAACATAGGCAGGTAGACCGCACACTATAGAATAGACATAGCAGGTAATCTGCAAGTTAGAGCGGCACCTACATAAATGATTTTATTATTATTCTGCCGTGGCAAGTAAATACACAGTAAAGTCTGTCGGGTGAAAGTCTGTCGGGCACGTCCTGTTTCATCTGTAAGCATGGGCCTGCCAGCCATAGCCTGTATTTATATATATATATAATCGCCCTTGAGGTGATTTTTTCACAAAAACGGCGCTCTACAAATTGTCCAATTATTATTATTATGTATATGTGTGTTTTTGATTACAGGCAAAATTCCGTGGGGCATCATCAAGACAATATCGCATCTAATCAAGAAAATACGCCATTTTTGTTAAACTCTATATCTTCACTCAACTTGGTAATTTTTCCGCATGTTTTGAAGATTAAATAATATTACATTTATGAGATTAAATGAGCGTCATAAAAAAAACACTGCAAAAAACCGATATTATTTTTCAGCATATGCCAGAGAATAATGAACCTGAAATTATTCGCTCCTTCAAAACGAAGCAGAAGCAGAAGGTTCGCAAGCAAAACTTATCAATCCGGTGCAATCTGATCTCGGCGTGATTAAATTAATCATGGATTTTAACTGTTTTTAGGCAGAATCTGCAAACAAAATTTATAGAAATAATCTTATAAATTTACATACCTATTATATTTTATTTATTTTCCGTAATTTTTTTTTAATTCTAAATACATACTATCATACAATATTATAACGTGTATTCACTTTTAATTATATTATCTTGGTTACAACATATGACTTACAACTTATACAAATGTCTATATACCATCACTTATTTGGCATGAAGGATTTAGGTAAGCAATGTGAATACATGGTTTTAAAGCTTTTTAAATTTGTCACATACTTTGTAATTTTTTTCAAATTCCCGCCGCAAAATAAAATTCAACGTCAAAACTAATTTTCGAAAATAATTATTTTCTTTGCAACAATCCCATTATTATTGGGTAAACTATGGCAGATAAAAAAGTTTTATTTTATATAAGTTTTATAAGAAGTTCATTGGTGGAATTTTTTTTCTGATACATATTATACATATCTGTTTTATATTCCTAATTGTTTGCCACTGCACACGCAAGAATCTCTTAAAAATTATTTTCCTGTACCAGTTTGAAGATGACCGTTACCGGTCCCGGGTCCAGTCTATAAAATAAAAGTTAAACGAACTTAAAATTTGTTTTATTTTTAATGTCATTACTATGAAATTCCACAAGATATAATATATGTATTAACAGTTTTAAAAATATATTACTATATATTTATCGTATATGAATTACTTCATAAATAAAATATAAATAACTTAAGGAAGGAAATGTGATTTAGGATTACTTGAGATCTCTTATTGTTGTTGTAGGTACGGCTAGTTTCCGAGCACCATGTAAATTATTTTATTATATAATTACTGCTAACAATAATGTTGCAGAAATTTACTAAAATTTGTCCAGGTTAAATTGAGAACTGTCGCACTGTGCGATATTTAAACGCAGCCAACAACACTGTTTGTCAATCACCCGTGCCGTGAGTATTTAGCCGGTAACGCCCGGCCGTAGGCCACGCCTGTGGCCCCGCCTGTAATGGATTTTTTCCTAGGGTTGAGTACCATCTTAAGGAGTTTAAGAGTTTTAATTTCATGCATCGGTTGTTTAAGTAATTTTCAAAAAGTTTTAGTAGTTTTCCTCGTATTCCTATAATTTCTAGTATTTTAAGTAATTTACCATGATCAATAGTATCAAAAGCTTTCGAATAATCTATAAATAAGACTAATGTATGTTTTTTACAGTTTAATTCATTATTTATCATGTTGGCAAATTTTTGAAGCAGCAATTCTGTACTCTTTTTTTTGGAATCGTATTGATTAGTATCTATTATAGAAAAATCTTCTGAATATTTTATTAATTTTATTTGAATATATTTTTCAAGAATTTTTTCTAGAGATGGCAAGATACTAATTGGTCTGTAGTTACCCAATACAGTGTGGTCACCTCCTTTATATACAGGTCTTATGATACTACATTTTAAGTCATCGGGGATTTTTGCTTGAAATAAGATTCTGTTTATAAAATGGGTTATAATTGGACCTAGGATTAAAATATGTTTTTTAATATCGCTCATTCTGATACTATCAATTCCTGGAGAAGAACTCTTCATTTGTCTAACAATGCTTTCTATATCCGCCGCTGTTGCCCTCGGTAGGTACATGCTTTGAGGCATCTCCTCTGGTTCAAATTTAGTTGTCTTATGGTTGCACTTATGTAACATATTGTAAACACTTTCAGAGAAATAATCAACAAAATCATTAATTAAACTTTCTTTTGTTCGACCTTTCATCAGATATTTAGAAGCATTTTCATCACAGTCATTTTTACATTTAGTTCCTAAAATTTTATTACACTCCTCCCATGTTTTTTTCGAGTCTTGAAAATAGTTTTTGAATTTATCATTATAGTAAGAAGTTTTTAATTTAACTAATAATTTATTTAACACATTTCTAAAACATTTATATTCTTTCTCGTAATATTTGTTTGTTGGAGAATTTTTCCAGCGTTTATATAAATTATCTCTTTTTTCAATTTTACATAAAACATCGGAAGATATCCAATCGTTTTTCGCATAAGGCCGGGTTTTGGATTTTTTACTTATCACAATTGTGCTATTTTTATACAAGTCATCAAAATAATTCTGAAATTTTGAGTAAATAATAGAACAGTCATTTTCTTCTAAAAGTGAATTCCAATCATAATTTTGGATATTATTGTCGATATGTCTCTGCGAAAGAATCGTTATATTTTCAGTTTGGTTCAAGTTTACCTGTTCTATAGAATCTAACTGAACATTAATAGCCGTGGTGTGGTGATCAGCAATGTTATAATCACATACGCATGAGGAAATTGAACTCACACATGTGAAAGCTCCAGCGGATTGTCTTCCGCTAATCCTTACAAAAAAATGATCGATACACGAGCTGTTTATTTTCTGTTGAACTATCACTTCTCTTGTTACATCATCTATACATTTTATTAAATAATTATTTGCAAGGATATTTTCATAAGTTATTATGACTGAATCATTTCTATTTAATAAGTTTAAATTGATGTCACCAAAATATATGACACTTTCATTTGGATCAATATTATTTTTAAACACAGAAGATATTTCAGACAAAAATGCTTGTTTATTGAGATTCGGAGGTCGGTATATAGCTAAAAGATTTAAATTTTTGTTATTTTTAAATGTCAATTTTCCAAAAACGTTTTCAAAATATATTGTGTCTATAAATATTTGCGAGAAGGTGAGATTATTTCTTACATATAACAAGATACCTCCACCGGATTTGTAACTTCTGCAATAGTGATATGAAATAAATCCGGGAATTTCATATAAACCAACATGTTCTGAACGTATTGCTGTTTCACAAAGCATAAGTATGTCAATGTGATTTATACAGTTTTTTGATTTATACAATTTATACCTACATACTTATAAACCATCCAGTAACACTTTTTTATTGATTTCAAATAAGGAATTACACAATTTATCTAAAATAAATGTTACCATCTCAATGACAAACTTTTTCGGTCAGTAGGCAGGTATTATTATCATTTAACAGCTAATAGTAGTAACAACAACCGTGCGTACTCTGGCGGGTTAAAAATGTAGTTTCCAATAAGGCCACCATCTTGAACCGGAAACGTAACATAACAAACTAATTTGCACACAGATGAAATGCAAAATGGTTGAGTTAGAACAGGACTACTCCGTTGTTATTAACCTTAGGTAATTAACAGACAGATTGCCATCTTCAACGCACCGACATAATTTAGGCAAGCTGAGTCTGTTTCAAAAGTATTTTAATGGAGCCTGCTCTAAGGAGCTAGCAGCATTGATTCGGTACACTAGTGCACGTGCGTGACACTCGACGGACACGAACGAAAAACTCGATCACAGTTGATGTTGGCTGAACAGTTCGCTGTAACGAGCTACCGGCATCTTTTCTTCCTCCTTCATAAAATCCAGGTCTCTTCATGACCCGTATTAATAAACCCCCTTCTTCAGTCAATATTATAGGGGAGGGTTGGGTGTGTTGAGACGGGGGCGTGTTGATACATCGCGTTTAAAATTCCCGCTAGTTGACTTAGCTGCGCGCGCATCGCACCGTTTCGTGTGAACCCCGTACCGCCAGTTTCTGTCAAAACGGTGGTGCCGTGTGGTCGGTATAATTAAAGTTATATGACAAAGTGTGATTTTTAAGGGCTAAACGAACTTTTCCAGGAAATTTTCGAAGTCGTCTGCCAACCTGCTAACACTCGGTAAGTAGTTATATGTTTTTTTTTCCACAAACTGTATCTTTTGACTGTGTTATTAGTTATAAATGAAATGCGTACGTCAAGTATGTTTACTTGCATGGCCATTTTTATGTGAAATCGTCGGGTGGGGCGAGTTGTTACATCAAGGTGGGGGCGAGTTGTGGCAGACATAACTCGCCGCTAGAATTTAGTTTTTTTTTACGTTTATATAAAATATGCATTAATACAATATGTGTTATGTAAACAGGCATATTTTTTTAACATATTATGAATGTATATATGTATTACCTAGATACATTTTCCTTTTTGTGCCTATTTGTAATTTTTTTTTTTCAGTCTTGCAAAATGGTCCGAAAATATAAAAAAAAGACGAATAGAGGGGAAATTCCAGAAAACGTTTAAGAACAAGCTGCAGCTGAAATCATTACTACAAACGTGTCACTTCGAAAAGCTGCAGTCTCTTTCGGAATTAATCATAATATGACAATAAAGCGGTTCATCGAAAGGAAAAAACTTAGTCCTCTTACAAATTGTAAGGTGGGATATTCCAATCCCGGTCAAGTTTTTACTCATTCACAGGAAAAAGAACTTGCAGATTACATCGCAAAATGCAGCAAAGTTTACTATGGGCTTAATACACCCCTACAAAGAAAAAAATAGAATTAGAAGACAAACTAAGAAAGGAAAAGAAAGAGAAAAAAATAGAAAAAAGCGTACATACAAAACTAACTAAAAAAAACAAGCACCCAATAAAACAAAGGCGGTGTCAAAAACAGAACCATATAAAAAAAATATTTTAGACGTAAAAAAACGAATTTTGGTGTCCACATCATCCAGTGAAACTGAAGAGGAGCCACCACTTATGGAAACTGACGACAGCGATGCAAACGAAGAAGAGCAATGTATCATTTGTCGTAACCCCTATTCTTATAATATTTCTGGTGAAAGATGGGTGAGGTGCATAAAATGTCATAAATGGTGTCATGAGTTATGTGCCGGAGTGGATGAATACATTCCTGACTTCATCTGCGACTTTTGCTTGACTGGCTGAGATTTATTTTAAATGTTTTTATTTTTTTTATTACATTGGAGGTACACTACAACCACTTTTATTTAACTGATGATAATATATTATCAGGACTTTCGATTTTACCAATTTTATTTCGTACCTACCTAAAGCTTTTACTTAATTATTTGTTCGTCTCAACACGCCCCACCCCCGTCTCAACTAGCCCCACGGGTGGGGCGTGTTGTGCCAATTCCCATATTTTGTAAAATAATATTTTGTCACTTTATTCGTATGTTAACAAGGTTAATAATACCAAAATAATGTAGCCAAAGAGTTATTTTTTTCCATTAAAATGTCAAACCTTTGATTTCATTAAAGATTTTTCTACGACACTCAGTTTTGTAATTTTGTCACAACACGCCCCACCCTCCCCTACCCTAAAATATATTCAGAATCTTAACGACGTAAGTAAAGAAGCCGTGTACACAAATTGCGACTCGCCACCCGTGTATTTGACGGACCTACTGTCGAATTTGCCCTACCAAACACTCTAAAATAATGTGGGAATGTGGGCGACAAGAAAATAAAAATTGGTGCTTACCGCTAACTCTATAGTTAAAAAACGGGTTATAAAATTTTAAAATCGTTTTACGTAAAATATATTAATGGTAAGGTATTGTTTTTATCAATCTTAAATATAAAGAACTTACATCCCCAGGGGTCGGTTTGAAAAAAAAAGTTATTATAGTTAGGAATGTGAGTTTTGAGCAAACCAAAAACACAAAAAAATATTAGGGTATTGTACCGCCTCAACCCATCTAACAACGCTGCCTAACCAGATGGCGTCATAGTTCCCGTCTTTACACAGATAGTGGCGCTCTTGCGAAGTGTCACATAAAAAAAGTAAAGTAATACCTTTTTACGCAGTTAACATCATTTGAATGTTTACTACACTAGTAAATTTCAGGTAAAATAACGTAGCTGACTCGTATCGCAATCTGATTACCCCTTGGAGAATAATGGAGACCTAAAATTGGATATTTTATTGAATTAGTCTGTCCTTGGCTGGAGAAAACGAACTTGTAACCTCGCTTATTGCCAGGATATTCCCCGTGACGTCATTCACCCAACTTAGAGCTGGATCCGTAAAGTAGATAGGTAAGTACTAAAGCCTGAGGGGTGGTAAAAGGGAGAAAAAGGGGGTTCGTCGTTTCCCCATTCCATTTCTGCTGAACCTCGACCTATAAAGAGTACGTTGGGGTGATGATTTACCTTGGCACAGTTGTCACGAGTCAAACATTATCTACGATGTTACTATCTATTATTGTTTACGCACAAATCGTATGTGAATTGGTAGGTACTTTATCTATATAAGTCGTAAATACAAGTTCATCGTGTTTATTGTTTAGGTACCTGTTGTATACATGCATGCTGATTGCTGATAATATTTTGGAACAGTTTACGAATTCAATGTAAACAAGAAATAAATGGCTGATAACATTGTAATATAAGAAAAGTTTATTTGATAATTCGCGGGTAGAGCTTCCTTCCAGTTTTTCAAAGATTATACAAATATATTAAGTACTTGAAAGTGATTGATTATATCAATTATCTGTCTGTTAAATCTACTGGTACTACGATTTTTTTTTCATTTTCATCGGGGGTTTATTATTTTTTTCATCATCATCATCTTCTTCCCCTTGTCCTATTCGGGTCGGGGACCCATTGTATCGACAAGGCTCCTCTATACGTCACTGTCTTGTGCTGATTGTTCGGCCTCCGTCCATGGTAGACCCACCTCACACAGTTTCTGGAGTTGCCTCGCCCAACTGTGTCTGGGGCGGCCCACTGGACGTCCACCCTCTGGAATCGTACTCAGTATTTTCCTCGGAATTCGGTCATCAGACATTCTTAGTACATGCCCATTGCCCAAGCCACCTCAGTTGCGATTTTTCTATGAAGAGTAGCAGTGGTTCAATGTTTAGATCTATATTCATCTTGGATCGTTGAGTTTCTAATATGATCCAATTTCGTAACCCCTGCCGCTCCTTTCAAGTACCTCAATTCAGCAGCTTGGACTCTGGAGCGTGTTCGTTCATTTAGCATCCATGTCTGGTGGCCGTAAGTAGCGTCGGGCGGTATACCGTTTTAAACACTGCCCTCTTTGTATTGATGATGAGCTCGGCTTTTCTTATCACTGAGCTGTAGAGAGGACGCAATACACTGCTTGCTGCACTTATTCTTCTATCAATTTCTTCGTCTTGCCGACCATCGCTGGAGAATTCGACCTCAAGGTATTTGAACCTGTCCACCAGTCCACCTGTTTCAGCTGACTCCCATTAGCGAGTATGTTGCACTGAGTTTGGTCCCTTTCTATAACCATCACCTCTGTTTTTGAGGGACTCATCTTCATTCCCGCCGCCGCGCCGTGCATTCTTCGTTGAAACGGTTAATCCACTCTTGTAGTCCTTCCTGTGATATCGTTAATCTCGCAATGTCGTCAGCGAATAGGAGTGAGCTGATTCTAGCACTGCTTACCAGTGCTGCTTCCGGTGTTTGGCTGTTTCGGCTGATTCGGTCCATGAATATAGTGAATAGGATTGGCGACATAGGGCACCCTTGTCTGAGGCCGATTTCCACTACAAATTCTTCCGAAACTACCATTTACGCGGACCCTACTGCTACTATTTTCTTATAGAGATGCTATGCCTTTTAGAAAGTTGTCTTCAACTCCGTATTCTTTAAGCACCTCCCACAGCAGTTGACGTAATTCGTATGCTTTCTCTAAACTCTAAATCGATAAATCCAACATATTTATGATGGCTTACCGTATTCCTAACATTTTTGTATCTTCACTTGTAGTATAAAGAGCTGATCCGTAGTGCCTCTACCTTGTCTGAAGCCGCACTGTTCTTCTTGAATCTTGTTCTCTGTCGCTCTTCGAGGTCTTTTTTCCAGGATCCTAGCGTAAACTTTTCTTGGTTGACTGAGAAGTGTTATTCCTCGATAGTTGGAGCACAGTTTCTGGTCACCTTTTTTAAAATTTTACTATAATTCCTGTCCTCCAGGCTTTAGGGGTCTTACACGTTCTCCAAGCTACTGAGAAAACTCGCGTTAATCACCTAAGGCCTTGGTTGCCCATGGCTTTTAACATTTCTGGCCTTATTTCATCTACGCCGTCTGCTTTTCCCCTTTTGAGGGACTTAATTGCCATTTTTACTTCTTCCAACGAAATTTTGCCCTCTTCGTCCGTTTCAATGCTATTTAGCTCTTCTTGGGTTCCTATTTGGGGGGCGTTCAGCAGCTTCTCAAAGTATTGTCTCCATCTACTGAGAATTTCATTTTCCTCCCTAAACAGGTTCCCTGCCATGTTTGTGTCCCTGCCAGGTTTAATGCATCATTTAATGATCATAATGCATTTAATCATAATGATCGCGATTGCGTCTCCCTTACGAAGTCGTCGTATTGTTTGTCAGAAAACCTTATTTGGAAAAGGCTAACCTATTAGGGAAAATGTTTGCGGATATCTCAACCCTCGATGACCAAGGTGCTGTCCCAATTTCGTATGAAAAAGCTGAGGATCTTGATGTTAATAAAGCTAGTGGGCCTGACGGAATATCTACCCTGGTACTGCAGAAGTGCGCTGAAGAAAGCTCCAATTTTTACGAAGCTTTTTAAAATGTCCCTGAAGTCTGGCTCTGTGCCCTCTGGTTGGAAAAAAGCAATTATCCATTCTATTCCAAAGAAGGGTGACCGCTCCAACCCGGCTACTACTAACTACCGCCCCATAGCGATCACATCAGTTCTGTCTAAGGTGATGGAACGTGTGATCAACGACAAACTGCTCACGTACCTTGAGAAGAACAAAATTATTAACGACCGTCAATACGGATTCCGGCGGAACCGCTTGTGCGGTGATCTTCTCGCGTATGTGACGCATGTTTGGGGGCGGTGCCTGGAACGTTTCGGTGAGACCCAAACGGTTGCACTGGACATTTCCAAGGCCTTTGACCGGGTTTGGCACCGAGGATTTGTCAACAAACTGCTTTCTTACGGACTTTCCGCATCCTTGTGTATGTGGATTGCCGACTTTTTGATGAAGAGGTCGATTCAAACGGTAGTCGATGGTTTCACCTCTTCCTCACACTCGATAAATGCTGGTGTCCTGCAGGGATCGGTTCAGTCTCCGACTTTGTTTTTGTTGCACATCAACGACCTTTTGTCATGTGCACCAATTCATTGTTACGCGGATGACAGTACAGTCCATGATAGCTTTTTGTTTGATAAGCCCCCAAAGGGCTCACAATGGTTTTGAAGGCTTTGAAGCAAATAATGGACGGATACCTCGAGAGTGTTTTCTCTGACTCTGCGCAGAAACGGGCGGTCCGTTTGATAGATTCTTCCGTCTTAACAGACGGATTGCAATCTTTAGAGCACAGGCATCGGGTATGAATGCTATCCTTGTTCTACAGGTATTACAATGGAAGATGCTTTGAGGAACTAGCGTCATTGATCCCTTCGGCAGCGGTGCATAGTCGGGAAACACGCCAAACGCGTGACCAACATTTCTACACGGTTGAAATTTGTCACATGAGAACTGGTCGCTTCTTCGACTCGTACTTGTGTTCAACAGCTCGGCTTTGGAATGATTTACCGGCCTCTGTGTTTCCTCCTTCCTACAAACATGGGTCTCTTCAAAACCAACGTTCATTTCTTCGTCTCCTCAAAAAGACCCTCTACACAGCATCCCCGTCTGGGTAAACATATATTTTTATTTAAAAACAAGAGTTACACGAGTTTCAGAAAACATACGGGCTATAAACACGAATGTCTTTAATTTGTTTCTTAGCGGTGATCATGTGATAACTAACAAAATTTAAAAAAATACAAATATGTTGACAACAGAAACGTCCAAAAATAAAGCGTAACATCGCAGGTCATTAACAAAACAGGCAAGCTTCCTCAAAAGCACAAAGTTGATGAATATAAATAACTTTACTATGTTGCTCGTTCTAATGGGTTTCACATTGTAAGTCTGCTATCTGCGGCTGTGTATGAAATTTCGTAGCTGTGAATCACAAACGCAATGAACGGTATAAATTTAGTAATTTGGGCAGGGTCGCTAGAGATATTGTTTCCAAGATCTGATGCAGTTTTAAGAGGCCGCTATCCGAATTTCTACCGATTTCTTGCAAACCTCCCTTAAACATTTGAAGTTTTTAAGCTCTTAAAAAATACAACGTTATCTTCGAAGATAATATCTAGACATTCGTCGTGCCGAAACGCAAATTATATAAATTCCCTCGATAGAAAAAATCGCAAAGTATGCTCCAAAAATTATTATAAACACGTTTCTTTCAGTTATTTTACAAGTTATATGTATAAAAAAATTCACAGCGTTTCTTTAAATAAAACTAAAGACAATTATCGTGAGATTTTTGCTCTATTTTTAACGAGTCGTGTTTTATTGAAGATTTTCATGATTTTTTCATCAATTTTATCGCTGTAAATGTTAGCGCGCTCTTCTAACATTCGTAATTTCATATCTCTCCATCTTCTTCTTTTTGGGGCCGGTAACGGAGCCTTAAGGAAGGGATGCAATCGGCTCAGGGCAATAGCTTAAGTATTTTCAGGAATGTTGTCAGAAACCTACCCGATAGCAAATTGACGAACTTAAACATTTTCTAAACTAGTGAAACTTTAAAAAAAAATTCGATACCATCGGTGTGCACAAATACATTCAAATGACATCTTCTCAAAAAGTCCTTCTACGTAGCACCCCAAAGATGACATAAATCCCTTGGGAAATTATTTACTTTAGATCCTACTACTTTAAATACTTTTTTCGATAATAATTCGTTCTATTAGACAATTTTTTTCTTTAAATTTAGCGAATGAGTCAATCGTAAAGATCGCCGATTCAAATGGCGTTCGCTGCAGAGAGAAAAATTCAAGAGACCACCTTTTGAATCTGCCGCCCGCGTGCACGCTCTTATGGTTTGCAAGGACGCGGTGCCCCTGATAATGAGTTCAGTAAGAGATCTGAAGAATTAATAAAATGCAAGTATTATTGGCTCCGGGATTTTTGGACCTCTGCCAACTAAGTCAGATATTATTACTATGTTGGGATGTGTCTGCAATCTGCACGACCTACGTAAGTGCATAATACCTTTGTTTCTTATTTTATCGTACTGCGCACTCAACTCTCTAAAAATAGTTAGTCAGGAATGTTGTTTTTACGGTATGATTATTTTTTAAGCTTTATGATATAAAGAATCGAAAATGCCCAAATAAAGATATCAAATACTACGCCGTGGCGCCGCACAGTGTTTCGTTTCATACGTGCTAGACGGAAAAAAAACTCTAACACATCTATCAAGTACTCGTAATCCACTTTCGGGGGTATTTAGCCCTTATATGAATAAAAATCTGTGATAAATTTTATAATTTAATTTAATTTTTATTTTTATTTTTTTTATTTTTTATAACACCTATGGTAAATATGTCTAATAATATTATTTATTTGTGGGTATTTTTGGTCATGTACAACTACAGTATTTACAAGTTATAAGAAAAATATTCATTTTAGTATTAAATTAAGCCCACCTCTATTTTTCACCACTACTATCTTTTCAAGTGCACATATACTTAAAATATTATTATACATTTCTTGAAGCCTTTCTTCGGCAAACTGGAAAAAGTTCTGCATGTCACGAACTTCCGTTTCGAAAATTTCGTTTGTGGTGACTGTAAAATAACAAAAAGGCATGATTCAGGTTCGTGTGGGAAAAAATCGGAACTGATTTTAATAAAAAATAACTATTTAAAGAAAAAAATCATTATTATAGATACTATTTGAAAAAATAAATTATAATGCGATTTTAATTATACTCTCTGAAATAAATTCTGGATTAGTAAGAAATTAAATATTTTTAAACCACGTAAAAACATGCAAGTTCAAAATATATTTTTTTAAAATCTAAAATGATTAATGTTAATTTTTTAGAAAAAAAACCAAACTACATACCTTTCTAAATAGCCTCCATTTTACTTCAAGACCGAAACTAATCTCTATATATTTGGGATCCGGGAATGGATACCGCCGCCCCGGGAACCTCTATTGGATAACCAACACCTTTGCCATAGGCCATCAGATTTAGCAGGGGTGCCCGGGTTCATGAGGTGAGGTTTGTCTAGGTCTTGGAAGCGGATGACCAGGACACACTGAACCCCAGATTTCTACCCACCCCTTAAACCTTTTTCCTTTCCAGAACTTTCCTCTCCTTCTTTTCCTAAAAAAAAAAACCCCACACAGCAACCCCAAGTATGACATAGGACATTATTTTCCTCAGGGCATCTTGTGTGGAGCTCATGTAAAAAAAAAATTTCACAGTAGAAAAGATGACATAGTTTATATTGAAACTGGGCCATTGATTTCTTCATCAAACAGTAGAAGTTGCTCTAGTTCCACAGTGGGCCTTTTTAATGTAGTTTACCATAATTAATAACTTATCTAGACAATGCTAAAACCATAGATAGCATAACATTGCTGCAAATCTATATTATCATTAGGGCCATTTCTTCCAATCTTTCCTTATGGTCGGCTAAGTTAAGTCTTTGACTTCTAAATCTAACGGCCGCTGTTCCCAATTCTACTAAGCAGAATCTAACGTTCAAAACCGCTTACGCATCACTTAATCATCACTTAGTCTAGATTAAGTGATGCTTAAGCAGTTTTTAACCTTAGTTTCGGCTTAGTAGAATTGGGAACTGCGGCCGTAAGTGTCAGACTTTTAGCAGGTCCCAATATTTTTCAATGAAAAGCTTTCGCTTGCACCGCAGTGGGAGGAATGGATTCATACGTCCGTCACTTCTGGACACATCGACCTCCAGATTCCTACCCACCCCTCATACCTTTTTTCTTCCCAGAACTTCCTCTCCTTCCTTTCCCTAAAAAGACCCTCCACACAAGCATCCCCAAAGATGACACAGGCCCTTAGGGAAATTGTTTTCCTCAGGACCTCCTGTGTGGAGTTAATGTAAAAAAAAAACTCTTCTGATAAACTACCTCGGCTGATCGCGCGGCGGGAAGCGAATGTAAGCAACTGATCATTTTATTATTTTATTAACTACTTTATCTAACTTTGGGACTCTGGTAGTAGTCAACCCGTGCATTCATTAACCCAATTAAGAATGCATTTGTTACACTGACTACCTGGCAATACCCCCATGATGTCATCGTTTAATAATTTCAAAGTGATTTACATACCTTCTAGTTTGTATGGGACAGTGCGACGTTTTTTTATTATGAGCATTTAAAAAATATATTTTTATTATCTGTATTATTTGGTAGAATATCTCATTTTCTACAAGCACAAGTAAAGAGGGGATTATACTTTAGAATAATCCAATTCCATCTAAATTATTTTATAGAAATAATGTGAAACATTACATCATGTATTTAAACGACTTTACAGATAGTAGGTTCAAAAGGAGGCGTCTACTAATATCTACAGGAATTCCAAAAACTTAACAAATCGGACTAATATCTATGAGAATCCATGTTCTGACTAATATCTATACGAGGTATGTTGGAACAATATCTATGGGAACCAAAGTGAGTACGAATATCTACAGCTCAAACTGTTGACTAATATCTATGGAACGGGTGATGTCGATGAATATCTACAGTACTGGCAGAGGTTGGGTTGGGTTAGGTTAGGTTAGGTGCTCAGCTGCCCTCTGTTTTTAACAATAACCATCTTACTGAAAATCAGAAATCTGTATGAATATAACATAATATGCCTTTTAATCTACATAATCCTAAACGGATTTATACACACGAACACAATATTTATAAAAACATCACGAGAACATGAACACAGACAACAAGACAACATTATTGAACCAATTTATGCATGTATAATTTTTACAATTGAACTAATTTTATGCATGTATAATTTACATAATTGAGAAAACAATTTTAGTTTTTATCATACTATTTATTATATTGTGTCTAGAAATTAAACAGTAATCTTGCAACTAAAAAATATTACATTATTTTAAAAGGAGGTAAGTAGTACAAAAATTATGTCATTACATAATATATCATTACATTTATGCAGTTTTGTACTCATTTAATACATTTTTACTTACAAATGCACTCTTGACAGAGTTTTTATTAGGTATGTTTATATTTATTTTCGTCACAATTGAAAATATCTATACTCATCAGATATAATGTAATCATATTTATGTTGGAGGCTAGGCAAGCATTTTGGTTTCAATTTGTTTTAAAGTGTTTTTTCTTTAAAAATATTACACGAACGTGTGATTGTTATTGCACTATATATATATATATGTAAAATCGACCACCATAACACGACCATCAGCCTAGCATGGTGGTCGAAAAATCCACAAATATGTAAACTTAATATTTTTGCAATGAATAAAGATAATTTAATAAAAAAGGTAAAAACTATGCACTAATTCAGTAAAGTGTTAAAAGATGCAAATGCCACGAGGGTGTACACATGAGTATGTGTACATATTCCCTATAGCCCGAAAACAATTGAAAAAAACATGTTTAAGAAAAAACTTATTAATATTAAGATTAGTGAGCAAAATCAAAATGTACCTACTTATAAATGAATAATGTGAAACCATAATATTAATAAATTTTTAGTGTGTACTTAATAATCTTCTCTTTCATAGATGGAGCGATTTTAAGTTTACGGGAAAACGCATTTAAAAAAAATAATTTTTTGTTGTTGATTATTTTGTATTATTTCACAATTAATTAATTAAAAATAATATATTGCATATTTGAAGCACGATCCAGAAGAGATACTCTCAGTATCGCCCTGGGTATCTAGCATGGTCGATCGATAAAGGTTTTATCGAAAATGTCGGTAACTTGTCATCGCTCCCGAGCACGACTGCAGGCCGTTTGTCGGGTATTCCTCGAAGATGTTTTGTAGCGTAGTATTACATTACGTTTGACGTGTCTTGTTCCCTCCCTGTAACATTAAAAAATTTCATAAATTATGGATTAAAAAAAAAAACCTAGTTGTGCTTTTAAGCGCAAACAACGCCAGAAAAGAGAAGATAGTAAACAAAAATCACCCAATTTTTTTTTTTTTTTTTTTTTTTCAATTATTTCTGGCTTTCACCCTTCAAGGGTGTTCTAGGCCATCATTTAAAATTACAGAGAAAGGGAAAGGTGAATTTATATATTAATTTTATTTAAATGTACAAATTTCAGAATTATATGGAAGATTGGAGTCGAGTTCAGACTTAGAAGAGATGAAATGTTGAATGGAGGGGAGGCAATTTTAGATAACGCTTGATAGAAAAGAGGATATTTATTTAGAGAGGGACAACCAAAAAATATGTGATCTAAAGTGCCGACATCTAGACCACAGAACGTACAATCTGGGGAGTCAAGGATGGGAATTTTAAAAAGGTGAGAAGGAACGGAACAATGACCGATTCTCATTCGAATAAGTGAGGAAATTTCTTTTTTGGAAAAATGGGGAAATTTTTGAAACCACGGTTTTAATGGGATAGTCCTTTGTATTGAGGCGTAGCGAGCTCCCTTGGATTGACTGGCAATGTTCCAATGCTCTGTCCAAACATTGCGGGATCTATCTTTGATGATGGAAAAAATATCAGATAGTGGAATATGGTTTACGAGGGTAACAACAGGGTTGGACGCTCCTTGTTTTGTCAAAGAATCTGCAATATCGTTACCCACTATGCCAATGTGTCCAGGGATCCAAACAAGAATTACGGTTTTTCCAGAGCTTTGAATGGAGGCTATCAGCACTCTAATGAGACATACAAAGTGATCATCAGGATGAAGAAGAGGACAGGATTTAAGTTTTTGGAGGGAACTGAGAGAGTCAGAGAGAACAAGGGAATGTTCACAATTATTTTTGATTATATATTTGAGTGCTTCAATTATTGCAATGCACTCAGCAGAAAATATTGAAAATTGGTTTGAAATTGAATAAAATATTCTATCATTAGAATTATTGTGGTAAACGTTAATACCTATACCACAGTTAGGAGAGTCAGGAGATTTGGAGCCATCAGTAAATAAAAGAGAAGAATTGGGCCATTTAGAAGAAATAATGTCATTGAACATGTTATTAACAGTACGGGCTGGGAGATTGGAATGACTTTTAAGGATGCCGATCCCTTCCAAAATTGTTGGGGATAGGGTGACGTGACTATATTTTAATTTGTATAGTGGAAGAAGATCATTTTGGATAATTTGAAGCTCTGAGAGAGAGCGAAAATTTTTACAGATGGCAGGAAGAGGTTTAGTTCGAGCTCTGATTGTAGATGAATGTGTTGAGTCTTTGAACAACGAAACTCTGGGAATAACCTGATGACATTTTGAATTTAAACATTTAAGAACAAATTTGTCAGCAAACAGTTGTCGCCTTAAATAAAGTGGGGGATCAGAACATTCCACTTGAAGGGAATTGATGGGCGACGACTGCATCGCTCCAGTTATTATTCGCAATGACTTCGATTGAATTTTGTCTAATTTACTGAGTGCATTTTTGGAGGCAGTACTAAAAAGTGGGCAGGCATAGTCGAGATGACTTCGAATAAGTGCATTGTAAAGCAACTTAATGCAGGTAGGGTGAGCACCCCACCAAACGCCAGTCAATGATCTGATGATATTTAAATTTTTTTCACATTTAGTAACTATATTATGAATATGGGAAGACCATTTAAGTTTCCTATCAAATGTTACTCTCAAAAATTTTACTTCAGAGGCGTTGGGGATTGGAGAGTTTTTAAATAAAATTTGAACAGGAGGATTTTTATGACGGTTTGACACACTGGCTCTTTTGAACTGAAAGTTCCAGACCATTTAAAGTGAGCCATGTGCAAAGGGCATCCATGGCTTCATTAAGATATTTGACGGCAAGTGGGATGATTTTGGATGATAAGAAGAAAGCTAAATCATCTGCGAACTCAATAACTTTTACCTGAGGGGGAATAGAGACATGCATATCGTACGTGTATATATTATACAGTATAGGTGATAATACATCGCCTTGGGGTAAACCTTTCCAAATTGATCTACTCTGAGGAGTAACATCTGGTAGTTCAATGAAAATTTTTCTATCAAGAAATAGATTAATAATAGATTGGACAAACATGGGGGGAAGGCCAAGGCCTAAAAGTTTTTTTTTAAGGATTGGGATGGAAACATTGTCAAAGGCACCTTCTATGTCTATAAAGACTGCAAGACATACTTCATGATTAGAAATGGATAGATTAATATCAGTGCTGATGATGGCAAGGTTATCTTGCGTAGATTTTTTTTTCCTAAATCCAAATTGAGATGGAGAGAGAAGCTGATTACTTTCGACAAAAAATTCTAACCGGTTTTTAATTAACTTTTCATAAATTTTACTGAGGGTGGATGAAAGAGCAATTGGCCTGTAGTTGGATCCAGAATTGGGTGATTTGTTTGATTTTAGGATTGGGATGATTATTTGAGAACTCCAGTCATCAGGCATTATGCCAGACTGGAAGATTTTATTTAAGATGCTTAGGAAGTGATTTAGAACATTATCATTACTATTTTTGATAATGCTATAAGGAATACCATCTCTGCCTGGAGATGAGTCTTTGACTGTTGATAAACAATTTTTTAATTCAATTAAAGTGAATGGAGAGTCTAGCCAATGATCAGACATAGGAGTGTTGTGGATGGGAGTTATTTCGTCTAAGTTAGGTACAGAAGGGGGGGCAATTTTGTCCAAGAACTCATCTATCCATTTAGAATGAGACGCTCGAGGAGATGTTGAACTGAAGGAGGATCGAAATCTTCGAATCACAGACCAAACTTCCGAAATTGGAGTATTCGGAGATACTGAACTGCAGAAGTTGTACCACCCGGATCTTTTTTTTGACCTCAATACCCTTTTGGCATTGGCTTCGGCATTTTTGTATATAAGATAGTTCTCCATAGTCATATTGTGACGATACGAAAGAGATTTAGCTTTCCGAATTCTCACTACCTTAGAACATTCCTCATCCCACCAGGGAGTCGGAGGGAGTTTTTTAAGAGATTTGGTTTTAGGGGGAGGATTTGATTTATTTATTGCAGTTATGAGCATCGATTTGAAGTTATCGTAGTCATCTTTGACAGATAATATATCGGAAGAGGGTAAATTTTGTATAAACTTATCCATATGCGAGTTAAATTCGTCCCATTTGGTGTGTTTTGTTTTAATCTTCGTCGAAATATGGGACTTGTCTGAATGGAAAGAAGTTTGATAAGTGATGATGATCGGGAAATGATCACTGGAGCAAGGATCGGGGGACACCACCCACGAGGAGAGAGGTGCCAGATTTGTAGAGCATATGGAGAGATCCACTGCACTGGGGTTTGTGTTGGGGCGAGAGATTCTCGTAGGAGATCCGTCGTTCAAAAGGAAAAGGTTGGATTCATCTAAAAAATCCATAACATTTCGACCATCTCGATCAGAGAAAGCAGAACCCCAGACGGGGGAATGGGCATTAAAATCGCCCAATAAAAAGAATGGAGGGCTTAGTTGACGGACAATTTGTAACCAAGCTTGCTTATTGAAGTGCGATGATGGGGGAATATAGATAGAAACAAAGGATGTGTCCTTTATTTTAGCTGCAACCATTTGAAAGTCAGCATTGGGGGGTTTGATATTATTTATTGGGGAAAAGGGAAGGGATTTTTTAATAAAAAGGGCAGCACCGCCGCCCGTACCTTCCGGGCGATCATCACGGAGACAGGAGTACCCTCCCACATTAAAGTGGGTGGATGGAGTAAACCATGTCTCCGAGACAGCAGCCACAGAAACAAGGTTCGATTTGTTAGAAATAGCACTGCGGCTATTCCACTGAAGTATTCTGACATCTTGAAGTGCCATTTTGAACAAATGATTTTAACGTGGAAATAATAGAAGCAGCGTTGGACGGTAGATTAGTTTGAGAAGAAATTAGGTCAATTAGAAGCATAATAAGAGTTTGTATAAATGAAGAATTATCTTGTGAGAGTTGTTCAAAAAGTTTTTGATGGTTTGTTGAGGACGAATTATAGTTGTTTGCGCACCCATTTGTGGCATTTGAAAGAGGAGAACCATTGGGATTTAAGAGAAGTGAGTTGTGTTGTTGCCGATCGTATCCAGGAGCCGGTTTAGAGAGAGGGTTTTTGTACATAAATTTAGTTGAACGAGAAGATGTTGAGGAGAAGGGGAGAGGGTTGGATGGAGAGTTACTGGATAAAACCTCGGCAAAAGATTTTTGACAGGCGGGAATAGTTTAGAAGCCTGCAGAAAAGACAAGTTCTCAGAGGCCATGGAAATTTTTATATTTTTTTGGCGAGATTGTTCAGGGCAAGAAGAGTGAATGGCGGAATGAGTGCCTGAGCAGTTAAAACATTTAGGTGAAGAGAGAGAAGAACATTGGTCAGCCGTGTGGTTTTCTCCACATTTGAAGCATCTGGGAGGGGATCTGCATGCAGCTTTGGTATGACCAAAACGGCAGCAATTGTAACATTGGGTGGTGGGGTAAGTGTACATTTCAACTGGTAAGGAGTTGAAAAATAAATAGATATGAGAGGGAAGAGATTGTCCTTCGAATGTGATCACAACAGATTGGGAGGGCTTCCAGGAAACGATGCCCTCAGAGGTGTCCTTATAATTTAGCCTCCTGGCTTTTATGGGATTGCCGATATGTTGGGGGGTTGAAAGAGAAGACAGAATTTCTGGAATGGACAGATCGGTCGAGATACCCCTGACCAGGCCCATTCGAGTGACATTGAAAGTTGGGATGTGCGCCTTGAATTTAGAATTAGATGTAATAAAAATGTTTTTGATGAAGTTGTTGGCGGCTGAACCTGAGAGGAATTCAATAGAAATTCGGAAGCGACCCTCGGCTTTTACACCTCCGGGCTTAATCGAAAGGTTCATTTTGGTTGAAAGGAATTTACCAAATTCAAGAGGATGTATGGTTTTACCTTGTTCAGTTTTTTGCGCATATACAATGAAGGGGCCACGGGAATGAGTAGAGTAAAAGTTTGTTGGAGAAGTTTGAGGAAGAGCTGGTGGGGACTGTGAAGACGAAGGCGAATCATGTTTTTTTGGTGAAGAGGGACTGAATTTTCTTTTTTTTATTGAGGTTAGGATGACAGATTCACTGTCTGAAATGTTTGAAGGGTCTGAAATGTTTGAGGGTTCTGAAATGTCCGAAATGTCTCCATCTGGAGGGTCAGGAGGGGGATCTGGGGGCTTTGTAGGAGGTAAAGGAGGGAAATACTCCTCCATTGTTCAAGTTACAGGAAGTACAAAAAGTGACAGAAGTAAAAGTAAAAAAAAAAGTATATAAATATCTGAAAATGAGCAGCAAGAAGTGACTCCTGGAAGATCAGGGGGAGAAGAGTCCTCAAGACACAACACACTACAATTTTTACAGCCAAAAAACAATTAAAAGATTGGTTTAAGATGATTTTTGAAAGAGCAAAACAAAAAACTGTTGACAGCCAAATGTTATTGTTGCGAGCCCCCAATTTTTTTAAAATTCAGTTTTCTACAAGTTGTTTTGGCCCAAATATTTCTGTTGATAGTGGCTCAGATAATGTTACCAATGCAGTGCTGGTTGAGAAGCCTACTGAAGAAGATTTAAGAAATATTGAGGAATCATCGACCTCATAATTTTTTGAAAATTTGAACGATCAATCTTCTTATGACTTGGGAAACTTTACGAAACTTTAATTTATTTTTGTACCATTTTTTTTGTTAGGTTAGGTTTTAGTAGATATTTTGTTGGAGGATGTTTTGTCTGTAGGATATTTTGTCAGAGGATATTTTTGTCGCGTGATGAAAACTCGCGGAACCGGGTAAATTATCTCTTATTTTGAAAGGCCTATTTTGATCCTGAGTCAAATATACTTTTTTAATAAATATTTCAGTTTCACAAATTAGAAGATTCTTTGCCTTTTCACAGGTACGCGCTAGTGCTTAGTATTATTTAGAATGATTCATTACCGGTAGTAATATTTATCTAATAACCACCGCTATTTCCGTGAAATGCCGTAAACAAATTATATTTTTAATCATTACAATCTTGTGAATAACTTACTCATTGAGAAATAATGCTAGTTATAGCAATAACATTTACACATTCCTCTCCCGACGGAAACGAGAACAGATTAGGTAAATAAATCCACAAAAACAAAATAATCAAAAAGAAAACCAGTAAAATGTAATCCGGCCAGTGATGTTACGAATATCCAGAAATCAAGAATTTCACCATTCAGTTCGGAAATTGAGGAGCGTTTTTATAAAGAGAAATATTTACAAAATCCTTTTTTTTCGTAAGTCAGTTTAACCCGTCACCATATTTTATCAGAAGGTCAAAATATTTCCGCATCGCAATAAAATCCAAATAACTGGAATTTTTGTGAACATATACGAACATTAAAACTGTTTTGGAAGTGTGATAAAATACGCATTTAAATTTTATAAATCAAAGTACATAAACATAAAATTGCATGTATGTAGAAAATTAATGAAAACTGCCATTTACAAAATTCTAATTATAATATCCCGTGATTTTGAAGTGTCTGCGCTAGTTTTAAATTCCAAAAACTAATAACTTTTTAATGTAAAAAGAACCCATTGAAAAACTACCAAAATGTAGTTAATTGGGTTTTTTCTGGCGACCGGTCAGTGGTTGAGTGGGCATAGCGCTTGGGTCCCACCTGGGCGTGGCGTGTTCGATTCCTCGGCTAACTAAGTCCTCCATCACAACACTTCGGCTCTCTGTGATGGTAGTAGGAGATTTTCAAAGATTTTTGGGTTATTTGTAACCCGGTAATGTTTGTCTTTATTTTTTAAGAATAAAAAAAATCTCTTTTGTTCTATTATTATTTTTGTTTGTCACGAAGTTAATTTTTTTAATTTAACTTAACATTTTTAAATTTAAATTTTAACAAAACACACATGAGTCTATGATTATCATCATAAATGATGGATATAACCCTTACCGTCACTCAAGTATTGGTATAAACGTATTATTATTGTAAATTATACAGGTTGTTCAGTCCAGCGGGTATGGGAATCGCCGCCCCAGGAACCATTTATTGGATAACCAACACCTCTGCCATAGGTGTTCTGCCCCAAGTGGTTCGCTACGTTTGGTGACGAAGCAGGGGTGCCCGGGTTCATGTGATGAGGTTTGTCCAGGTCTTGGTGGCGCACGCGTCTGCTTACCGGCGACATGGTAGGCCGGATCGGGATAGAACGATTGAGGGAGTCCCCTTGACTTCTCCAGCCGAATACACTCGGGACATCGCCTTGCATCGCAGGGAGGGATGAATTCATACGTCCGTCATTCTTGGACATACTGACCCCCAGATTCCTACCCACCCCTAATATCCCTTTCCATCCCAAAACTTCCTCTGCCAAAAATACCCTCCTTACAGCATCCCCAAGCTCCGAGCTCTGAGGGGAATTATTTTCTTAAGGGTCTCCTGTGTGGAGTTAATGTAAAAAAAACCTTCCAATTTTGAAAAAGACACTCAAATTCAAAGCAAAACCGAGTTCTACAGTTCATTGAACCGGAGTTACAGACACACATCCAAAATAAGTATGCTAACTCTTTTTCTTTGTATTACTATAAATGTATGAGGTGGTAAGGCATAACACATTATCATGTTCCCCTGAGGTGGAAAAAACCTCAGGAGAACATAATAATATGTCATGTACATGCCTGAAAGGAATTCACTTGCGACATTTGAGGCTATTTCAAAATGGTATCCTGTTGATTTCTTTCCAGCACTTTTGTCAACAACTTATATCCCAGGTATTTCTTTTTTCCCAGATTGGCGATTTGTTGAAAACAGCAACAATTAATAGATCGCTCATTTTAAGATCAGATTCCCTTCAAAATAAGCTTCACCAGTATTGAAATGTCCCAAAAATGAAAATGTTTCAAGGATAAAAAAATTCGAAACTGAAGTTTGAACTGCATTCCTGATTTCAGGATTTCCCCGTGTGAACCATGCTAAAAATCGTATCCCACTCAGAAGTGCACACTTTTGTTAATTAATGACATGTTCGACATGCTTTTTTTTAAATAACCATGGAGGTGACCATAGAGGACACCAAATCATGAAAGGATCCAAAATCCATGCACATGGAAACATTGAGTTTCATTGACCGGCGTCACCGGCGAACAGGAATTAACAATTCATTCCGGTAAAGCTGACCTGCTAAATCTGAACTTGCCTTCACTATGTTCGGTCTAATATCTGATCATTGATATATGTACGTAAATCAGTCAATTAGCGAATAAATTGGTTCAACGGAATCGTAGGTTAGTACCTACATTTCTCTATTAGTACGACAACAACAACAACAACCGTCGACCGTGGCTGGCGTGTGAGAGTATCAAAGTAGGATGGAAAAGGATGAAACCATGGGCTTGAGTAAAAGGAAAGGACGGTCTGACGGCCGAGCCTTTCGACGCGGTGGCTTCAGTTAGAATTCACTTTCCCGAAGGCCTGTTCGTGCATGATTTGAACACGAATCTCGGATAATTATGTACGGGGTTGCGCCTCTGTAGTATATCTCTATGTATCTGATACGTTGACATACAAACAGTCGGCCGCCCATACGCCGACTAATGAGAAAACCGAAACCCGCTTTGTTTTTGTTCGTACACTAAGCCTGTAGAATGATTCGAGCAGGTACTTTCTCTGATTACTCCAATCTGGTTCCTAAGTAGCTACTAACTTGCTTTCCTCGACTTTGATATTCATTTACCTTTCATATTTACCGTCAGATGCCTCTCTGGTGTTGCCATTAAATAATTCATACCGCGCTGCCAACATAGCGGACCGAAATAGCCGGGTCTACGCGGTCTGCATTTGCCAAATTGGGCCGACTGAGGAATTTTTCTCTTGTTTATCTGTCAGGGAGCCAATAATTCCCTGCAAATCTGGCGCTGTGACGTCATCAGAGAGGATGTTTGCGCGGGAACGGGCGTCGGTTCGCGTCAAATGGAACGTAAGAATGGCGTCTGAAGATAATTCGAGTAGATACTTTTTCCAGAGAATTTCACTTTTATCAATGTCAAACGTTGTGTTATAAATTTCAAATGCGCATTTCTAAAGAGTTAATGGCTTAAACACGGCGCTTTCACCGCGATCAAATGAATACATCTTTTTATTCAAAGTAAATGGTGCTTATTTTTGTAACATGAAAGTTTTCATAGAAATATGTCATTTGTTGATCCTAATGCTATTGGAGATGCAGCCTTGGTAATGTGTAACCCTTCAGGCTAATTTGTTCGCTTTTAGAAACCACTCATATAGGTCTCATAGAAATCGTTGTGTCTCCCTTACTATCATTGTGAGAAATTGATTGAAACGGTGTTAGAAAGAGAAAATAACACGCTTTATATTCAAATTTAAAAATTTACCGCAAAATAAGTAAAATGTACACCTTTGTGTTCTGAAATGTTCCACAATGATCTGGGATGTTCCGGGATGTTCCCGAACGTTCCAGACTATTCCAGAATGTTCCGGGTTGTTGTAAAATGTTGTGGAATACTCTCAAATGGACTGGACTGTTCTAGAAATTTCTAGAGGGCGAAATTTCCAGCCCTTATATCTTCAAAAGCACGCACTTTAGGTAAAAACGGTAACCTTTTTCATGGATGGGGATAGAGGGCTATCACATCATATAACTTTCTTGATCGTACCTGGACTCGTTTGTGAATTTTAGCGGCACGCACATTACAGCACACTTTCTTTTATAATATATATTATTTATATTGATTAGCTTCCTTCAGTTTAGTAGGTACTCATTATCTGTAAGAAAAATTTTAATACCTGTGTTTTTTTGTGTTACTTATCTTTATTAAATTATTAACCTCAACACGGACCTGTCTTGGTAAGGTTAGAAATTGGATTGTAAACAATTATACCTACCCACGAAAAGAAACATTAAATTGATTTTTTTGCTGTTGAAGTAGTAGTCCATTAATCACGTGATGTTTTTAGCAACTTTTTAACCCCCCCCCCCCCTGGTGAAATGTGGCGAGGTTTTAGACTACCCCCCTCCCTACCCAAAATCACGTGTATTTTTTTAGTATAAAGTATTTTGAAATTTTCAGAATATTATCTTTAAATACTGGTATAATCTGATTAAATTTTGGAAAATTAGGCATCGTGATAAAAATTTCCAGAGAGACATTAAGGTTGCAGGTTGTTTTTGACTGGCATTTGGTTTAGAAACCGTGCATTCAACGAAAAATAAATACACGTGATATCTCATTATATACCCTCCCCCTCCTTGTGATATTTCGTAATTTTTTTTCGAACTCCCCCCCCCCCCTTTCGAGCATCACGTGATTAATGGACGACCCGTAAGTAGGTACGTCATCTATTATTTCTCGTATTTATATAAAAAGTATGATTTAACAAGTATTATTTACTGCTAGACTACGTCTGAGTTTCGACACACCTTTACAGTTATCTTTTTATTAAATTATTGAACAATAGATTAAGAAGTACAAGTATAGGAACCGTCTGAAGCCAGTAGACGTTGAACAAGTGGAACAAGACATAAGACACGTAGGCACTCCCAATTTTGGGAAAGTTTTGAGACCAAGGAATTGAGAATGATAAACATTAAGGGCATATTTTTATTTATTTGTAAGAATGAAGTACAGACTTATTGACTAAACAGTAAGCATAGTTAAAGTTTTATAACTCATCGGAATTGCCATGTAGCAAGACATATAATAATGACTAATAACGTTTGGAGATTTCCGCAATCTGATTAATTCCAGTCTTGAGCTCTAACCTGAAATTTCTGAAATTTCCTGCCCTCATAAAAAAAAATCAAACCTCCAAATTTTAATACGGAGACTTATAAACTGCTAACAGTGTTAAGACAGGCAGTGAATGCACCTACATATATTTAAACGACTATCCTATAATTTCAGGATTCATAAAATATTATAAAAAATCGTAAAATTTCTAAGTTTTTTTATTTATTTATTTTATTTTACGAAAAAGAAGTTACATTTTTAGTATTATTTCACCCGCCATGCTAGAGATGTCTTTGTTCGATTAAGTTCATTTTTTAAACGACTTCCAAAAGGAGAAGGTTATCAATTCGACGGTATATTTTTTATTTTTATATTTGTTACCTCAGAACTTTCGATTGGGTGAACCGATATTGATGATATTTTTATTAGAAAGCTGGTGCTTCCCGTGTGGTCCCATTTTAATTCGGTCCAGTTCTGACAATGGGATCCATGAGAAAACCATATATGTCTTAAATTTGCAATAAGTATGTGCGCGACAAATGGACGAATAACTCAATATTACGCCAACAGATTTCGATGATTCTTTTTTGAAGTAAACCTTCTTTACGCACACTCGTCACTAAAAATCAAAACTTTTAACAAAACAAAAACGACTTAAAAAATGCACTAAAAAGTAAAAAAAATATTTTGTACGATTGTTATTTTTGGAGTCGGTGTCAGACAAGATCTCCGCACCTCACCTATAACTACCTATGTATGTAGTTACCTTGGCTGACACCGACTCCAAAAATAACAATCGTACGAAATTATTTTTTTACTAAAAAATGCACTATTTTGGAGTCGTTTTTTGTTTTGTTAAAAAAATTTTATTACATAGTATTTAAATTAGGAAAGTTAGATTAGAAATTAGATCCCACAATAGGGATTGTGGAAAGATATAAAGTTAGACTAGATGGATGGAGTGTAAAATGTATGGGTATTATGATTGAAATGTATTGCAGATGTAAGGTTCCATAGGCCATACATAGGTGATCCATTAATAATTGAAAAATTCGAAATCGAAATCGCCGCCTCTTTATGGGAGGGATTTAAAAATACTTAAGAAGACTTTTCGTAAGGTTGGAGGTGGTATTTGAGAGTTGTTTTTTACTGGTTGAATTCATAAATCATATTTTATTGATTAATTGCATAGAACCAAGCGACGCGGAGCCCAGGGACGTATATACGTGGCGGGGCATTAACCAATACAAAATGTATTTAGGCAGACGGCTTTAGGTTTAATTCTGAAATCTAAATTCGTTGAACGCCTCCCATTCTGATACAAGCCGAATAAAACAGCGTGAAATTGCATTGTTTTATTTTATTTTGTGAAATTTAGTCACAATTATTAAAATGTTTTTCGTGTATTTTCTAAAGAACTTAATTTGCCACATTATGTTATAAAACTTTATCAGAAAATGGATTCATTAGAAGGAAATTTTGCACTTTCGACACTTTATTTTTTTCCAGACTTACAAAAATACTCGATTATTTCCAAGGCCAAGGTACAAGTATGTTCTACTTGCAGTATTTAATTGAAGCATCTGCAATATTTCTAAGCGATCAAATTTTCAAACAAAAACACACAATTTTGCATTAATTCGCGTGGCTTCCTCTTAAAAACAATTATTTCAAGTAAGGCATTATTCTGCGTATTAAATATTTACATTAAAATTACCGTATGTGGAACGTATTTGGAGCAATATTAAACACAATGACTCATGTATATTTTCTACATTGTTGATTTTCACAGATATAAATTTGCATTAACATGCTCCATGATTTAGCGATATGTAAGAAAAACATTTTTCAATAATGTCTGTTCGCGGAATGTCAAAATTGAATTTTATAAAATCAGATATTCGTTACATTTGCCACAAAAAATAGAAAATAATTAGAAAGATATATTATTTGTATACAAATATCAATAAGAATATTATTGATTATTGCTATTTAGTTTAATAATTTTACAATGACAGCCTATTTAAAAGTATAAATAACAGAGTGCCGCTG
This sequence comes from Limnephilus lunatus, assembly GCA_917563855.2. Taxonomy (NCBI): domain Eukaryota; kingdom Metazoa; phylum Arthropoda; class Insecta; order Trichoptera; family Limnephilidae; genus Limnephilus; species Limnephilus lunatus. Next base: position 69,988,119 of record OU830602.1, read on the forward strand.
TTTATTTATTTGTGACCTAATTTAGGATATTTATCACAATATTTTAATATTATCTTATAATGGTAGAAACTAGGTTTAAATACGATTCACTGCCCAAATTTAAAAAGAGCATTATGCATTGACGGGTATACTTGGTCGAAGGCATCATGTCAATAATATAAATTGTTCAATGCGCATACATACATATATGATACATACACACATACTCTCAGACACACACACACCCTCCCACTACACACATCACCCGGTAATTACTTAATAAGCATACCATAAAAAATAAGACACTACAATGAAACACATAATAGGTAGGTAGGTACCCACCATTATATATATATATATATATATTCATTGTATATTGTTTTCACCAATGTAACTAATGTACGGTTTGTTTCTGTTTATAAATAAATAAAAAAATACATTACACATCATTATTATTATAGAAAATACTTACAAAAACTTACAGACAGATTTAATGCAAAGTTGTCATGTGCTCAGTCAATTATCACTGAGACCACTTCCGTAGTCTGGTGATTGTAGATCCTCGCCTGAGAAACCAGATGTCGCGGGTTCAAATCCCGACGAGCAATTTCGCATTTAGGTTTCCCACCTCCTTCGCTTCCTCAAAATCTGTCAACATACCGTATCTAATTGGAAATGCCGTTGTCCCAATGGCTACGAAGTTTGGGACTCTTGTGCATTATTAGATAAAAACAAATTTTCAAAATTCATGTTCAAGAAGTTTGTCTAAGAGCCAATACCAAAATAAATAAAATATTCCCAGTCCTCTTTGAAACATAAATCAAATTGCCACATTCAATTTACCCCAGAGATATTTGAATGCAAAGCACAGGCATAAGGAAAGTTCGTTTCATTTTCTGCACGTTTTTACTTAAATAAACCCACCCCTCTCATCCTTTCCTACCCTGGGACCAAAGGTAGTGCCTACTTTGAAAGCCTTAAATCATTGGAGGGTAAGCATAGTTCTGACAACGTAACCTTGATTTTTTCTGTGTCTTGTTCTCTTACATATTTTCGTTTATATTATTATTGTTTGTAACAGACGCGTAGTCTTTACAAAACTGTAAATTAAAGGGACCGGTGTCTCGTGCACGCCTTCCCTTCTTACAAACCGATGACGCGTAAATAATAAGGGCTGGCCTCCCTGCACCCAGTGCTTGGTGGGTGGTAGCCCTGGACCTTCCTGCTGCACCCAGAGCTTAGTGAGTTGTAGCTCTGGATGTGCCTGTACTCTGCCTGAGCCTGGCGCCTAACGGTGTCCGGGAGTAGGGCCGGCTGATTCTGGAGGAGGTAGGCCAAGATATATCAGGCTTGATGTTCAGGCAGAGCTTCAGCAGGAGGCAGCAGGTTGGAGAGAAATCTGCCAGAGGTAGAAGTATACAGTAATAACACTTTCAAATTCGTCCCGTAATCACATACGCCTCCCCAATCTGGGGAACAGGCAACACCAAGAAACGCGAACAATTCCAGAACACTGCGCTCAGAAGCAGTGGCGTAGCGTGGGTATCAGCCGCCCGGGGCGGAGGAAAATTTTGCCCCCCCCTTTATATAGGTACTTCTTCAGGGGGGGGGGGGTTAATATTTATTTTCCGATTTTTATTAATTAAATCTGTATGCGGTGAATTAAAACTACACTCAGAACATGAAAACGGTTTTTCTTTGGTTCTGGCAGCACATAAATTATCTGCAACTAGAATTTTATATTTGCACTTCGAAAAAAGTTATGTTTTCCTTCGAAATATGTCAGCAGATGAATACACAATTGGAATTTTACATTCTGAACAATAAACTGGCTTAAATTTTATCTGTATGCGGTGAATTAAAACTACACTCAGAACATGAAAAAGGTTTTTATTTGACTCTGGCGGCACATAACTTGTCTGCAAGAATTTTATTAAGCACTTCAAATAAGTTTTTCCTTCGAAATGTGTCGTCGGATGAATTCACAACTGGAATTTTACATTCTGAACACAAAAGTGGTTTTAATTAAATCTGTAAGCGGTGAATTAAAACTACACTCGGAACATGAAAATGTTTTTTCTTTGATTCTGGCGGCACATAAATTGTCTGCAAGAATTTTATAAAGCACTTCAAATAATATGTTTTCCTTCGAAATGTGTCGTTAGATGAATCCAAAACTGGAATTTTACATTCTGACCACAAAACTACTGTGTCGTCAGATGAATCCACAACTGGAATTTTACATTTTGAACACAAAACTGCATTTAATTAAATACGTATTCGGTGAATTAAAACTACACTCAGAACATAAAAATGGTTTTTCTTTGATTCTGGCAGCACATAGATAGTGTGCATCTAGAATTTTATAACTGCACTTCAACTTTTAAAACTGTCAGTTATTTAACTTTTCTGTGATAATAAATTTAAAATATATACACCGTGATATATGTATACGTGGAAGAAAACCGTATAAGTGTAATTTTTTGTGCGCTTTCAGCAGGGTGCACAAAGCTTCGCGAATATAAAACACAAATCGACTATCAATTAGAGCTAAAATGATACTGTTGCTATTTACATTTTCATTACAGTTGCTATTAATATTTTGATTTTAACCGTATATAAAACTTAAGAAAGATGTTAAGAAACTATAAACTAGAAAAAGCTTTTAAGTCCTGACGCGAGAATCGAACCCGCGACTTCCCCAATCCAAATTTTTACAAGATGATTATTGATTGTGAAATTTTGCCGCCCCCCCAAAAGTGCCGCTTCCCCCCGCCCCCCCCCCCCCCCCCCACGCTACGCCACTGCTCAGAAGATATACCAAAAGTCCTTGGTTTTGTCCGAAATAGTATAATTAACTCAGGCACGAAAATCCCCCCCCCCCCCTAAAAACGCACATAGTAGATTTAGCCAAGACGTTTTACGTTTTACTCCAAACTCGCTTCAAATCCGAACCCAAGCATCTCCCGTCTCGGGCACATAAGACCCGGCTACCCCCCCCCCCCCCCCTTACCTGTATCCATCACACTTCCCCCTGATGTGTGGGCTCTAATAAACGAATAGTACCTAATCACAACCAGATTTACAAAAAAAAACCTTTAAATTTCACTACATAAAATATTATTCCTATGCAGTACTCTTTTTGACAATCAAAACTAATTTATTTAATTGTTATAACTCACTATTTCCTGACAGATTTATGAATGCTTATCTAAAAAAGTTCATTAATTCTCCTGAATTATGTGGAAATAAATAAACATTGTAGGTTATCCACCACTTAACCGCCCTGGTAGATATAAGTAACAGATCGTTACTCCAGAAGGCTTTGGCAAGGACTAATGCTACATTTAGTTTAGAATGAATTTAGACCTCCAATGTCCAAGCGGTATGCAAGTGCTTAGCGGGAGATAAAACAATGGGACAGGTTGGTGAAAGTCCACGAGATGGCAAGCGCTGGGTGATTGTATCCAGCGTATCCTACAAGCACCTGTTTGGGAGGAAGACACAGTACATAAATGATAAAGACATGGAAAACGGTTGGTATCTACTAAATTTAAAAGCGGGTGAATCGGCGAGTGAGATTGTCATGATGACACACAAGACTGTCCACTCGCTCAGTAGCTCGCGACATTTTTGTAGGAAACTGGACTCGCACGTAGCTGCTAGCGCCAATAGCGGAAATAACGTGAACTAATCCTTCAGACAGTTGACAGTCGAAATCAGCTGGTTTTTGGCAGCCATATTGGAAACACAAATAAACCAATCACGAGTTGGCTTGTAGCGTGTAAAGTTGAGGACCTTTCAACTTTTTCCGTGGATTGTCAACAATCTGCTAGTTAGCAAGTAACACGATGACACTGAGCGAGTTTACTAACAGATAGTGAATTTCCGAGATAGTAGCTTGTAAACTCGCCCTGTGTCATCGACGCTTAAGACTGAATCGTCACGGTTATTATAAAAGCGTACATTGCGTGTTGTTGTATATGATTTAATATCTAGTTATTATAAAAAGAGCTTGTCATCCATATTGCGAATTACATATCAGTAACATTGAACAGATTATGGGTATTATGTATCGAGGTAATAAATGTGTGTCCACTAATGGATAAACCACGTAGGTACTAGTACCGCAGAAAGTCACGTGGAACGTACCCATTTTTCCATGGAAATGATTGCAGTCATTTGATTTGTGTAGGTAAGTAGGAACTTGCCTACATGGGTGGGCTTAATAAGGTAAATAAAATAGTGTGTTAGTCATATTATGGTAAAGAGCACTTAAAGTGAAATTGCACAAAATTGAGCTGAACAAGTTTTATTATGACTGAGCGAAGTCTTCTTTTTACACGACGGTTTTGCATTTTGTCTCTCTGTAAATTATTTGTTTGCGTTGTCCGGTTTAAAGCGAAGCTGCCCCCGCATTCCGCATTTCTATCGATTTATAACACGTTTCTCTTGAACACTTTCAGTTTTTTAGATCCTTAAAACATTAAGGTACTTACTTATGTTATTTTTTGAGATATTGTAGAGCCGAAACGGTAATTACATGAAAATCCCTCGATAGGAAAAATCGCGAACTATGCGCCGAAAATTATTGAAAACACATTTTGTGCTGTTATTTAACATGTTATAGCTATGAAAAAATTCACAATGTATCTTTAAATGTATTTGTCGAGAGGTATTTGCTCTATTTTAAACGAGTTGTGTTTTATTCAATATTTTCACACATAATCGTTTTTTTAAATTTTAGTGCGCTCCATCTTACATTCGTATTTACTTATATCTCTTATATCCCTTTCTTCTTACCGGGCCTTTATTATTGATTAATCTTTACTGAGAATCGGTGTACAATTAATTAAGTTTTAATCGGTATAAATTAAAAAAAAATGCTTTGGATACATTGAAGCTTTTTCTACCGTTTCCGTTGAGTAAGTACAATTTTTTTTAGTTACTTTACAAAAAATATAAGGGGAAAGTAATATTTTTTTTTTTTCATTAAAAATTTATGAACTCATGAAATAAACAACTTTTCGAAAATTTCATTTTATAGCTAAAATAATCCTTTGATTAATTTTTTTTCTTTCCTATAAAATTTTTCACAAAATAAATAAAAAAAAAACACTGTTGCGATTGAAATCGTGAGATCCAGACTCAGAGTGAGATAAGGCAGTTAAGGCACCCTAAGAATACATACGTTTTTGGCTTCCTCTTAAGGCCCGGCTTCCCGGATTTCTACCGATTTATTACATATTTTCCTTCAATACTCTAAGTTAAAGCTCTTAAAAAATTTGTTATTGTTGAAGATAGTATCTATACATTCCCCACGCTGAAATAGCAATTGTATGGAATTCACTTGATAGAAAAAAATAGCAAATATGCTCCGAAAATTATTATAAACACGTTTTTTTCAGTTATTTTACAGGTTATATTAATGAAAAAAATCACAGTGTTTCTATAAATGCTATTTTAGACAATTCCCATGAGATTTGCTCTACTTAAAACGAGTCATGTTTTATTAAACGTTTTCTCAATTTTCGCTTATATATTATCGTTTTTAATATTTGCGCGCTCTCTCTCTAACATTTTTAGTTACATATCTCTCCATCTTGTTCTTTTTGAGCGGATGCACCGTGCCTTAAAATGGTGGCCGTGTTGGAAAGTTCATTTTTATTACGCCAGAGTTTGCACTAGCTTTACGAGCTATACATAATATAATGAATATTACGCCAGGTTTTCTGTACATAGAACTACTAGTTATTATGTATCTACTTACGTTATTGTGGCAAATTGTCGTATGTAGGCGTAATTTGCAGGTTACGAATAACCCGATAATATTTGAAAATCTCCTACTACCATTACAGCCAGCGATAATTGCTGCTTCCGTCGTGATGGAGGACTTTGCCCCGCCGTATCCTTTTATAAGACATCCTGGGTTCGAGTCCCAGTTGCGACCGTTAACTTTTTATTTTTCTGTGTCTTATTCTATTTCATATTTCGTTTAGATTTATTAGTATTATCTTCTTCTTTATTTATTAGTATTATTTTCTTTATTCATTTCACTAGACTAGGAAGTAGGCACATGCCCGTTTTGTGACGGTCGGTTGTTATCATAATCAATATATATTATAAAAGAAAGTCCAAAAAAACGTGCGGCTCGCAAAAACTCAGAAACGATTCCCGGTACGATCAAGGGAGTTATATGGTGTGGTAGATCTCTATCCACGCTAGGGAATAAGGGTATCCGTTTTTTACCCAAAGGGCTTGCTTTTTAAGATATAAGGGCTGAAAGTTTCGCCCTCTTGAAATTTCTAGAACAGTCTTCGGGAAAGTTCTAGAAGGTTCCATAGAGCTCTAGAAAGTTTTGGAAGGAGTTGCGGAGTATGTCGTGGAATGTTCGGGAATAGGGAATCGGGAACATCATTGTGGAACATTCCAGAACACTCTCGAATTATCCTGAGCGAAGCCGGGTAATCCAGCTAGTTTATTTATAAAAGGCGACAAATTTCAAGCTGCTCCAGGTACCAAATGATTAGTTGATCCTTTCTACCAAAAGAAGTTATGAAAATAAGATAAGCAGTAATTTCTGTATTTTTCCCATTTGGACCATTGGTAAGTAAAATAATAAATAAATAAATCACCAACCGGGAAAATTTAATAGTCTAAAATTAAAGGAACGTGTAATTTTCATGAAATATGGTCCAAGTAGGTCATAAGTAATAGAAGGATGTGTCTGTAAGGAAGAGAAAGATTAAATAAGAGATAATGTCACATTAATTAATGTGCGACCTGCTTCTAAAAAAGCCACGATTAAGGGAATGAAAGATTCTTACATTTTCGAGAAAAGCAATTTATAAGTGACGCTTGATTTATTACTTGAAATGGAATATTCATTTAGTTTCACTGCCTGGAGCCTTGGTGATCTTTGGGCCATGACACTTCCAATCGGGTGATGTTGGGGGTGCTAAAAATGGATCATTGGGAGGAGAAAGATGAAGGTTGGGAAGTACCTACCTGATTATTTAGATCCTGTTTCAATATATGCATAGTGGGCAGAATATCGTTTCTATTATAAATTGCGATGTCTCAATAGAAGGGTAATATAATAAGTAATACACATGTTTTCTAAAATGTGTAATAAATGTCTGTTCAAATTTGAAGAAATTTGCAAGTGTGTCACAATAATAAAAAAGAGTTCTGACATTTTGAAATTATAATTAACTCCTAATAATAAGGAAGTTGAGTCTATTTAAAAAAAATATCAATGTTTACATTCAGATTTAATTACAAGTATTTTTTTTTTAAAGTTTGTTTTCATAATTAAATTAATTCTTTAAGTTTAAATTTTATTAAGCCAGCCAAAACGAGCGGAATCCGAGCGGCAAGAGGCGGGGTGTGTGTGTGACGTCGTTTGGACTTTTAGGAAACACGCATTTTGTATGGAGATTTTTTTAATTCTTCAATAAGTTATTGTCAACCGTCTATCAATGGTATTTTAAAAAAATTGATCAAGATGTCATAGTTAAATTAATTTTTATTAATTAAGTTAGAATTTTTGAGTAACGACTCGCGCTCGAACTAATTCTGTCGACATTTTGTTGAATAATTGAATTCGTAGCTAGCGCCACACGCTAAACAGTAGCGAGAATTACAACTCCTGCGTGAACTAATTCTGACAGTAACGAAATCAGCTGTTCGTGTGCCGCCATCTTCCGGTAACCGCCAGCGAGTAGCGAGCAAAGTTGACCACCTTTCAACTTTTTTCGAAGATTGTCCATAATTTGCTAGTTAGCTAGTAATACGATTACACTGAAAGAGTTTTTATTTTTATTTTTAACTTTATGAGTAAAAACTCAAATTGTAATATTTAATTAAATGAAGACAATATTATCGAAACTTAATCAAAATCTGAAGACAGAAAAATCAGAAAAAGATATTGGTTCCACTGGGACTCGAACCCAGATACCTTTTGCTAAGGTATCTGGGTTCGAGTCCCAGTGGAACCAATATCTTTTTCTGATTTTTCTGTCTTCAGATATTGATTAAGTTTCGATAATATTGTCTTCATTTAATTAAATATTATGAAAGAGTTTTCTAACAGATTGTGAATTTCTCAGCTAGTAGCTTGTAAACTCGCTCAATGTCATCGAGGCTTTACTTAAAACTTAAACTAAAAATACTAATAACAAGATAGCATGCAAAAATGTTTGGTCTATACCTCTATCTTCATAAACAAACCATCTCTCATGTAATAGAAAGAGATGCACGATCATGATTCGAATGATCATACAAGCTGGCGAACAGATGACGTCAGAATTCTTTCGACCAATCATGAAGCGTTTTTGGTTTGCAGCTTTTTAATATTTTTTTAAGTACATGTAATTAATTCTAAGAATAATAACATGGAATAATTACATATATTTATGTATTTATAATCGATATTTTTTGATCTACATGACTACATGAACATATTTTATATAAGTCAAAATATTTTTCACTCAACTTCCATATTGCCAAATTTGCCTCTAAGATCATGAAAAATCGTCTTCTTTAATGGCCTATATTTTCTAATTTGAAACAAAATTAATTAAAATAGTACATACTTACAGACATTTGCTCAACCTTTTTTTTTCAGTTTGGTTAAGTATTTTGGCCACAAATTCAAATTTATGTTTTGTGTGAAAAAAGTCGTGCAAATGTTCCTCTTAGCATGAAAAACTAGAATTCTACCGAAAAGTCGCTAAAAAACAAAAACCACTTTTTTGTACAAGGCTATCTTTTTTCTTCCACTGCAGTCTGTAAGGTGCACTTGTCACAAGACTCACATGTCCATATTTTTATACTTATTCTATAAATTTTAAAGAAAATAACCATGTGTCCATAACCTCTACAGCTGCTAAATTTAAAAAATGCCCTCCTGAACAATTCATCTCAAGTGACTTAGAATCTTGTGTTCCAAAGGGTTGAAATAGGGGTTTCATGATAGTTCAGAATCATGCAATTTCAACACCCCTTCTAAAAGTCATTAAAAGTTATGAAAAAAATAGCCCACAATCTAACTTAACGTAACCAATTTAACCATTTTTTTATCACTTTTAATGATTTTTTAAAGGAGGTGCTGAAGTTGCATGATTCTGAGCTGTCCAGTCACAGAAATATATGTGTTTTAATTTAAATCCCTGACTGATAAAGGCTATATATAACTTATTCAAAAATATATTTTTTGTAAATCCATTTGATTTTAGCAACTTTTGTTCTGTACCTATTATGTCCAGGGATATCCGCCTTAACTTCTCTCGGAGACAAATCGATTAGGTAGTTACCCGCCTTTAATCCGTAGACTTGTTCTACTTCTGTGCTTTGGCCTAGTTTATGATCTTGTAAAATGTTTGTTTGTTCCCCTTATTGATATGGATAATTAGACCTACTTACGTGTATAATATCTACTTATTCAGAATGAATTTTCTTTCTTGTGATGTATACCGAATTTAATGTCACGAATATTGCATGTAGATCATTCTATGTATCTACTTATGTTGCTATCTGGTTGCAACATATTTAGATATTTTTATTATCTTATCATCGGTGGTTACCTATATCAAGGGCTTATAATTTCAAAGCAATAATATTCTTTATAATACTTTTTTTAGATCGGAGGCGAGAATGGGTATCGCGTGTTGTCCCGGGAACCATTAATTGGATAACCAACTTCTCTGGTGAACCCAAGTGATCCGCTACGTTTGTTGACTTATCAGAGGTGTCCGGAACAAACATTACACCGACATCATGGAGTAATGTTTGTTCAGGTCTGGTCCAGGCGAGCCCGATCGAGGGAAGCCGGTTAAAAGAAATCCTTTGAACTCTTCGGACTCCCTTGACCCATTGTCTTGCACCGCAGTGGAAGAGATGGATTATTTCCCTCCTGAACACACTAATCCCCAGATTCTTACCTACCCCTCTTACCTTGAGGAAAACGTTCTCTGAACTTTATTTCCTTAAAAATACTCTATTCACAGCATCGCTAAAGATGATGTAGGCCCTGGGACTTTTAGGGCCTTCTTTCTGGAGTTAAGGCTCCGTTACTGGCCCCAAAAATAAGAAGACGGAGAGATATGAAATTACGAATGTTAGAAGAGCGCGCTAACATTTACAACGATAAAATCGATGCAAAAAACATGAAAATCTTTAATAAAACACGACTCGTGTAAAATAGAGCAAAAATCTCTTAGGGGCTGTCTAAAACAGTATTTAATGAAACACTGTGAATTTTTTCATACATATAACTGAAACAGACTTGAAAATAAAGAAATATTGGAGCATAATTTGCGATTTTTTTTTATCGAGGGAATTTCATATAATTTGCGTTTCGGCGTGGGGAACGTATAGATATTATCTTAAAAAATAACATATATTTTTTTAGGAGCTTAATAACTTCAGATGTTTAAAGGAGGTTTGCAAGAAATCGGTAGAAATTCGGAGAGCGGCCTCTACAAAACAACATGTGTGCAGTTCACACGTGGTAAAAGTGAAACCTTCAGAAAACTACAGTAGAAAAGAGTGGGGAGGCTACGAAACATCGCATAGAGAGGAGACCAATGTTTCTATTTTTTAGAGTTATAATTAAACCTTCCTTCTAATACATCATGTATTATTAGGGTCGTTTCATGTTGACCCTTAAATAAGCCAGCCATTCAGGACTTGTACGCGCTACGCATTTCCCGTTTGACGGTCAAGGACGAACGGAACGTCGTAGCAGGAGGTATATAGGAGCGAGAAGTATCGACCTGGAAAGTGAACTTGAAACGATATGCGCGCTACGCACTAATTCATCAACTCTTGACTCTCGACTCGGATGGAGAACTAATAATAACACGAACTAATAAATAGAACAAAACTCATTACATTATGGTTAATGGTGTAACATTACGTAGGTAATTATAATACAGGGTGTTCCGGTGGATATTATATACAGTGGCATTGAGGCGATTTTTCAGGAAAAATTACTCTGCACAAATCATCCAAATATTATTTATTAGGTATACAAGTCGAGAAATGATATTAAAGTGACAAAATCAGCCTTTTCGATCATGAATCATTGAAATCATTACATAGTATAAAATGAAGTCGCTCAAAATTTTTGTGCGCTTAGATCTTTTAAACTACGCAACGGATTTTCATGCGGTTTTCACCAATAGATAGAGTGATACAAGAGGAAGGTTTATATGCTTATTATAGTAGAGAAAAGCCGAGAAATTCAAATATTTAATCAGCGGGCAGCTGGCAAGCGGGTGGTGTGGATTTTATAAAGGTTCGGTAATGGCGTTGTGTTTCGTTAGCCACAACAACGTGTGGCCGGGTCTGCTAGTATTCAATAAATGGAAACAATAGGTTCGTTCCATATTATTTTCAACCGTTTCGACCTCGACCTTTTTTCGTTAGAGGGTCAAAATATTTCCGCTTTGTAATAAAATCCGCATAAATTGAATATTTCTAAACATATCCAAAATCTAATAATTGTTTTTGAAAGCTGATAAAATACACTTTTAAATTTTATAAATCGAAATAAACTTATAATTTTTAAAATAGAACATTTTTGCATGCAAGTATAAAAATGTTTACAAATAGCTCACTTTATGTTTTTTCTAACTAAAATTAATGATACGGAAAAAAATCAAAGCACACACATGTTTTATTCGACTAATGTATTATTAACTATATTGCCACCTCACTTTTTGTCGTTCCATGTAAAAAAAAAATTAAAATTTACAAAGTTTCATACATTTTTTTCCAATTGCGATCCGAAATTTTGATTATATAAAAGTGTACATTTTACTTCTTTTGTGGTTAATTTTTAGATTTAAATATAAAACTTGGTGTTTTCTCTTTCTAACGCTATTTAAATCATATTTCTCACTATGATAGTAAGGAAGCCACAACGATTTCTATGAGCCCTATACGAGTTGTTCCAAAAAGCGAACAAATTAGCCCGAGGGGTTAATAGACATTAAATTTAAGTAGAATACGTTTTCTTGCAATTTGTTTTTGGTGTTTTTCAAATAAATTCACATTAGGTAATAACTGAACCAATATTGCATTTAATCACAAGCAAATTGTTGAAGTTGAAAATCACACAAAGGAGAGGTAACATGTTTTTTAACCACTCGGGTCATTTAGTGATAGTGGTATCTGTCGTAAAATGAGACGTCTTCGTAAAACTAATTCTCTTTCTCTTCTCATCTTCTATTTTAGTATTACAAAAACGACCATCGAGAAGCGATTTTAAAAACTTTTGCTACTTTAAATCCTAAAAATAACTAATTTAAATCCTAAAGGGTATGTTCAAATACAGCGAATATATTTGGGGGGTACTTAATCAGCTCTAGATCCTGTCGAAAAGGCGAAGAAAACAATTATGAAAATTATTCTCAAACTTCCTCTAACTGCAAACAGTGACTTAATCAATATATATTATAAAAGAAAGTCCAAAAAAACGTGCGGCTCGCAAAAACTCAGAAACGAGTCTTGGTACGATCAATTGGTGTGGTAGATCTGTATCCCCCCTAGGGAATAGGGGTATCCGTTTTTACCTAAAGGGCGTGCTATTGAAGATATAACGGCTGAAAGTTTCACCCTCTTGAAATTTTTAGAACAGTCTTCCGTAAAGTTCTAGAAGGTTCTATAGAGCTCTAGAAAGTTCTGGAAGGAGTGGCGTAGTATGTCGTAGAATGTTCGGGAATAGGGAATCGGGAACACCATTGTGGAACATTCCAGAACACTCTCGAATTGTCCTGAGCGAAGCCGGGTAACCCAGCTAGTATTCAATATAAAGAGAGTATTTAATGTTCGACAGATATATGTAAAAACTATCCTCATGCATCTCTTTAAAAACAAACACGTACGTTACGAAAAAAAAAACTTAAGACTTACACGTAATTCGAAAAAGACATATTGCAAGTTCCAGCACTCTCTTCCACTTTGGTAACGTAGTTTTAGATAATTTGCCACAAAAATATTCAACATGTTTCCTGAAAATATCAAACTGATTCAAACACAGAAAGAGTTTAAAAAAATGTTAAAATTTGGATATGTTCTACCTAATGATCGAGCCTTTATTGGTGCCCTCACCAAAACGCCTTTGCTATTTTTGTATAGGGTAGGTATATGCAAGCAATAATGTAAACTTAAGGTTAAACGTCACGTACGTCATAATCTACGCATTCACAGATGACGCCAATCAAATTATTTTAGGTTTTTAATGCTTTTTGCACGTTACGCTTTAAAATATAATGTAAAATAATTGTTCGCGATCGTACATATTTAATTAGAATATAAATAAATAGTTTTGTCCATAAAAAACCCCAAATCTTTGAAGAAAGGCTGAAAAATACAATATTGGATTGAGTCACCGATACAAAATTGAATTTTTAAGCCTTTCTTGAAAGATTTGGGTTTGTTTGTGTACAAAACTATTTATTTATATTTTAATTAAATATGTACGATCGCGAACCAAATAATTTACTTTAATATTTTAAAGCATAACGTGCAAAAAGCATTAAAAACCTAAAATAATTTTATTGGTGCCATCTGTGAATGCGTAGATTATAACGTACGTGACGTTTAACCTTAAATAAAGTATTGCTGTATAGGAACCTATACTATACATTTATAAGTAAACCATAGACAAAATGCGAGAAACAATTTACTAAAAAAATCTGCCTCAATACAGGTTCGCCTAGTGAGGCAGGCTAATATGCACAACTTAAAATATAGTATACTAGCTGGGATACCCGGCTTCGCCCAGGAAAACATTCGAGTGTTCTGGAATGTTCCACAATGATGTTCCTGATTCCCTGTTCCCGAAAATTCCAGAACGTTCCTACTTCTCGATACTTTTGTACTCACCGACATACCACCACTCCTTCCAGAACTTTGTAGAGCTCTACGGAACCTTCTAGAACTTTCAGGAAGACTGTTCTTGAAATTCCCGCAAAACTTCCCGCCCTTATATCTTCAAAAGCCCGCCCTTTAGGCTCATTCCCTAGGGGGATAGAGATCTTCCACACCATATAACTCAATTGATCGTACCGGGACTCGTTTCTAAGTTTTTGCGGTCCGCACGTTTTTTGGACTTTCTTTTATAATATATATTGATTATAATACTTCTATATAACCGTTCTTATATACCTACATATTTATTTTTTCTCCTATGAAATACTGATCTGATGACATCAATTATTGTTCTTATAAAAATATTATTGTTAAACTTATAGACATTAACTTATGAATTATTTTTTATTACCTTATGTTGTTAACTTTGTAACTGAATGCTATTGTCATTAAAATATTTTATTATTATTACAGTGTACTCGTAAAAGAAAAGGAAGAAAATAAAAAGTAAAAAGGGAAAATATACTTAAAATGTAACCAATACACGACCATGTAGTAATTGATATTATGTTATACCTATACCTACTCTGCCTACTCATGATATTTTTTGGATGAAATAAATCATTTTTAAAAATCCTTATCGATCGACCGTGCTAGGGGTCCTGGTAGGTACTTACAGACTGTTTAAGCGAACTACAAAGTCAAGAAAAACATCTAGTTATTAGAACTCATTTCAATATAGAATCGAAATTAATATGCAAGAGAACACAGAACCACCCCTTTCTGAAAGATCTACGTGACTCCTGCTATGTTATCAGTATATCAGCTTGTTTTCCTGAAATAATAATACATGATGGATCATACAAGTAACCATAATAAAATAATGTTTGTCAACAAACATCGCAGATTCGAGATGTCTGGACGTCTGGAGTATTATTGTGTGGGAAAAAATAACAGCAACCAACGATATTAATTTTTAATGATTCAAAGTCTGTTTTTATTTTTGGGATTGATTGTACAGTAATAGGATATTCTTTTTTGATACTGTTGATACCTGCAATCATTTAGAATGTTTCAAAAATCAATATTTTTGTTATCTAGGTGTAAGGTGTAATTATTGCACTGAAATATGAACTTTGGGTAATGATATGAAGGTGCGTACCATGACACTCTACTACGCATCAAATAATTTTATTTCAGACCGATTGATAGGCGTGTACGGTGCAGGAGCAAAATGAAATAATTGTGGACGGTGAAATCGATAGCTTTACAATGTCGGATCGATAGGGGTAACTTCGGATGATATATCGATGTCCCTAGCACGGTTTCACCGTTGACCGCTTAACCGACATTGACAGGGAATAAATAAGAAATCGATATACACTGGCAACTCTGGGGGTATTTATCAATCGTTGGTCGGAATATCTCTTACCAATAATTGTTGACCGTGATCGCAAATATTAATAACTGACCATGGATGACGGATTTGGTCTATATCGTATTCAAATAGAGATTAATCGATCGACCATGCTAGACCTTGCGTCAGATATGTACATTTTGCAGATTTGCAGACAAATATTGTAAATTCGTAGACTAGCAGATTTTTCTTTAAAAAGATTTGTGAACTGTTACATATGATACGAAGACCTACCGATTTGCCAGATTTATAGATTTACCTATGTAGATTTGAATATTTGGGGATTCGCAGATTTGTAATTTTGTAGAGTTGTAGCTTTTCAAATTTGTGTATTAGTAGATTCGTAGATATGTTATATTGTAGAGTCGCAGATTTTAAATTTTGTAATTTTATAGAGTCGTAGATTCTGCGGTTTGAAAATTAGTAGATTCATAATTTTGTGGAGTCGTAGATTTTCAAATTTTTAGATTAGTAGATTTGTAGATTTTGTAGTCATATAGATATTCAAATTCGTAGATTAGGTTTGTTATTTTGAAGAGTCATAGATTTTAAAATTTGTAGATCATTAGTTTTTGTAGATTTGTAATTTTGTAGAGTCGTAGATTTTCAAATTTGAAAATTAGTAGATTCATTATTTTGAAGAGTCGTAGATTTTCGAATTTGTAGATCATTAGTTTTGTAGATTTTTAATTTTGTAGAGTCGTAGATTTTCAAATTTGTAGATTAATAGATTTGTAATTTTGTTGAGGTATAGATTTTTAAATTAGTATATTCGTAGATTTGTAATTTTGTAGAGTCCCAGACTCTAATTTGTAGATTACACTTGTAATGTTGAAGAGTCGTAGATTTTCAAATTTGAAAATTAGTAGATTCATTATTTTGAAGAGTCGAAGATTTTCAAATTTGTAGATTAGTAGATTCATAGGTTTGTCATATTGTAGAGTCGTAGTTCAATTTTGTAGATTCGTAAGTTTGAATTTTTGTAGAGTCGTAGATTTGTAATTACTAAAGATTTCTCAAATTGGTGGATTATCGGTTTGTAGAAATTATTTTATCTTTGATCTTGAGGAAACAACCTTGATGCCTGATTTAGAATAACACCAATCAAAAAGTAATAGTTAATACCCCAAATTACTGGATTATAGAAGTCTTGTAATTTACATCGCGAATTGTAAGATGGGAATGGGTACCGCCGCCCCGGGAATCTTTATTAGATAACCAACACCTCTGCCATGGTCACCCCAAGTGGTTCGTCACGCTTGGTGATTTAGCAGGGGTGCCCGGGTTCATGGGGTGAGGTTTGTCAAGGTCTTGGAAGCGGAAGACAAGGAAGATTCCTACCCACCCCTTAAACCCTTTTCCTTCCCAGAACCCTCCTCTCCTTCCTCTTCTTAAAAAAATCCTCCACACAGCATACCCAACGATGACGTAGGCCCTGAGGGAAAATATTTTCCTCAGGGCCTCCTATGTGGAGCTCATGGAAAAAAATAAAATCATAGTAGAATATTGAAAATTAGATGTGAGCTGGATTAATTTAAAAAAATGGCCTTATTTAACATAGATTGGTTAGGAAATAATGATGAGTTAGGTAAATCGATAAATGTCTCTGATATATAATATATGATATTAATCGAAAAACGTATCTGATATAACCCTTGCGGTAGGAATTGTAGATAATTTGTTCAGTGCTGCGAAGACGCTTCGATAGTTTAGATTGTGCGTGGCATTGACTCGACTATGCAGCTTTGATCGCCAGATTTAGATTAAGCTTTTTCAAATTTCAAGTCGCTATTGGGTCAAGGTCTGCATAGGCGGTCGTTACGCTAATGACCTCTGACTTCTGAGTTTATGTATATCGTTAGGTAGATACTAGAAGAAAAATATTTCCTGATAGAGAAAAAAAAGGCTTAAAAAAACCCACACAATTTATTTTTTTCTGAAGACTGTCACCATTATGACTAACATCGATCCCATAGCGCCTTTTCTATCAACAGGGCGATACTGAGAGTATCTACAAGAACAATAAGATTGTCTTGATTTGAGGTCTTTGAAAACTACATAGAAGCACGGCTGAAAACCAGCTGCATTCCTGGTTCGTAATGTATAGCTCAGCAGTGACCTTTTAGTCAAATCCACATATGATAAAAAAATGTAATAAGTAATAGTAATAACTAATTGACAATATACTTGATTATTATTTTGGTGCTTCAGATTTTATTTCCGGGTTAAATCTTCCCCACATGAAAGACTAAACCCTTCCACACACTTTTCCACAAATGATTATCTAGTAAATTCACGCTATGTGAGTGCACTATTTAAGTATAATAAATACAAAACAATACAAGAACAATACGTCAATCCACCAGAAACATAATGGGAAAATATTTCACCGACTCCAGATATGTTCATATCAGAGGGTTCGGCTCTGATGAAATCCTAACTCGACCGATAAATCCTACTGATCCCTCAATATAAATATATAAAAAATCTTTCGTAATCCTACATGTATTTAAAATGACTGACTTTTGCATTTTTATATATAAATTCTTTGACAAATCTAATACGCCTAAATTTTGAATGAGAGAGCTAGGTATAATGCCAGTAGCCGAAATAACAAATGGTAATATTTTTATATTCTGAGAATGCAAAATTCTTTTAATCTCATTTCCTAAATCTGTATATTTTCTAATTTTTTCAGAAACAGTTTTCTGAATATTACAAGAATTTGGAATAGCGACATCAATGATATAAGTCATTTTTTAATTTTGTCATGTAAAACTATATCGGGTCTATTATGACTAATTGTTCTGTCTTTTAGAATAGTTTTATCGTAATAAATTTTACAAAATTCATTTTCTAAAAATGAAGTTGGTTCATATGCATAATATGGTACATTACGGCAGTCAATCAAGTTATGTTTAATTACCAAACTTTGGTGAATTATTTTTAAAACTTGATTGTGCCGAAGTGTATACTCGGACGGCGCTAATACAGAACATCCCGATATAATGTGTTTTATAGTTTCCGGAAAAGCCAAACATTTTCTACATAAATCATCAATTTGATTTGTATCTTTGATGATATATGTGGTTATATTATTATTATAGTATTATTACATTATATATTTATTATAGACCACACAGTGAAGTAGACAATGTCTATGGAGCTTCATCGACAGTCATCCCAGTAACCCTCCGAAATTTTACAGAGAAACGGCCTGGATGAAAGTGATATCCAGAACCGAAGAAGATACAGCCTGAGAACGAGAAGAGCCGACCCCTACAGCCTACCTAGGAAATGGGTTAGGACAGTGCAAAAAGATAAAATATTATTATATATATATATAAGCATTCGTTGTGAAGATATTCATTACATTACAGTGAAACCAGAGTTCAGAGGTAAATAAACTTCACAGCTTCAAAAGCAAATTTATTCACAACACAACAGGTAATTTATCGATAGAGCATTCCTCTTGAATGCAAAATATCTTGAATACCAGGTTGAAAGCTTCACAGGAACACTAACCAGAGACCACACGTTCATTTATTATTATTTATTCTGTTTGGCTATGGAATTCCGATGCAACATTAATCTTCGAAATTCATAAACAATGAAATATTAAATTAGTAACATCAATTGACTTTTTTGTATACGCGATCTCCAGTCACATACACATCCACTCAGTATCCAGGGTTCCTAGTACAAGCACATAGATAAAAGTTTTATCAACAATATAGGTTATCCAATAGGTTAAAGTAAATCAGAAAGACAGACATTTTTAAACCTTTTTTCATTGACTATTTTTTTGTCTTGCTCGGGAACATCGACAAATAGCCGACATTTTCGATAAAATCTTTAACGATGTGCTTTTATATATCTCATGAGATGTGTCATTTATGAGCCATAGTGTAATTTCTATATTTACGACTTCTTACATGTTGTGTAGTCTTCTTGCCATTTGTAAGTTAATACCTCTGTTTCATTTGCAGCGTTGTTTTTACTTTTCATAAATATTTTTTATTATTTGGTATCATTCATCTTTTGTTATAGTGATATTGTAAAAAGACAACGTAAATAATAAGTCATTTAATAAGACTGAGAATTTTTTTTAATCTTTCCCCACCATTCTCTCCCCCATCTCCTTCCTCATCCCATTACCTTCAACCTAAAAATATACCTAAATTCCTAAATATACCTAAATTGGGGATACCGTAGTCTCACTGGCTCCAGACGGTTGGGTTGGGAACAGTTGGGACTCGTAATCTTTAATAAAACTTATTATTTTATTGTGTTTTATTTATTTATTTATATGCATACATATTACAATAAGTTAGAAAGTGATACTTTGTCTGTCCAACTGGGAAGGATACCCGTTTCAGGACAGCCAAATTGTAGGTATATTCAGTTCATAATTTGCCTCGTAAATTAATGGATCCGATAAAGTTTTTAGTGTTTTTTGTTGGTTCTGCGACTATTCAAAATATCTCCAACAAAATATCCTAACCTAATATAACCAACAAAACCTAACCTAACCTAAGCTCACCCAGCAAAACCTTTCAGCGCCAAATTTAAAATTTAAATCGAAGCTGTAAGCTCCTTGCTCTGTCTCCTTCCTTTCTTGTTGGGGGACGTTTTGTCAGTAGGATATTTTGTCCTTGGGATTAATATTTATTTATTTTGAATTTAACGCCTGGCTGAGCGTGAAATTCAAAAAATTCATTTTTTTTAACAAAGAAAATCTAAATCTAAATGTGCATAACAAAATTAAATAAAACAAAATCATAAACAAAACAAAAACAATATCAAAATCAAAATCATAACCAAATCTAAAACAAAAATACAATAAAAAACAAATTGAAATAAAAACAAAATACTCCACCATGCAAGATGGAAAAACTGTAGACTGGGAAAAGTACAATACATGTGAAATAATTCGAAGCAGAGCTATTCAGTTGGATTAATTAAATTTCTTGTTCTTCTTTTTTATATAAATTCTACTAAGACTTGTTTGTATTTAGTGAATGATGTGTTAAATATGTCAACAACATCTTTATAGTCATTACCCAAATTTTGTATACGGCGAACGGGGGTATATAATTGTGATTCTGTGTTGGAGTTGTCACAATAGAACGGTAGATATTGCCTCGATGTTGAATTGCGAGGTATATGGAAAGAAATCAAGTTTAATAGTTCACGGCTGTCAACTATTGAATTTATGATTTTATGTAAACATGTTAGGTCATATACTATTCTGCGTTCGGATAATTTTAATAAATTAAGTTGACATAGTAGATGATAATCATTGTTGATAGATTCCCTTGTAATACCCATTCTGAAATTAATATATCTTAAGAATATATTTTGAATTATTTCTATCGTGAGTGAATGATTAGCATAACTAGGTGCCCATAGTGTCGAGTTGTACTCGATTTGACTCCTAACTAATGACTAGCTTTAAAGCCTGTCTCAACACAGGTATACCCTAGCGAGACAGGCATCGAATAATATATTGTAAACATCACGTATATCAATAAAAAAAAATAATAATATATAAATATTAGCGGGCGAAAATGCGCGATACCCTTTTTTTAGGCTTCCCATAGTTGTTCTACGGCGATTCGTCATAAATACGTACATTTTTTTATAACTTAAGTATGTTCTGTTGATATGTTTTTTATTGTCTTTATTATTTATAGATAGGTACTAAACCACAAGACAGACATTTTGATACTATCACGGAGAGATGGACACCCGTGACATTTTGCTAGTTAATGACTTTTGGTAGTGAGTCGACGATATTTGATAATTAAATAATTATTCAATTGACTTAGCTGAGTCAATTGAAAAATTATTTAATTTAAAAAATATCGTCGACTCGTGCCAAAAGTCATTAATTAACAAAATATTGATTTCGAAATAATTTTTCAGCTGACATAACATTCATAAATAACAATAACAGAGTTGACTTGCACTTTTATTCAGCTATTAAAATTGCTTTTGGGTGGGAATTAAACATTTTAGTTTTGTTCATATAGCTTACTTAGTGACTTTTTGCAAACATCATGGTAACAACGAAATGGTAATATTTTTTGTCTTGCAAGAAGTCACCAAAATGTGTTATTAAACTTTAAAGTTTTATTACATTAATTAGCTGTATTTTATGTGCATTTCCGCATATTATTCCACTTTCATAATTCATTACTTTTTTAAAAAATTTTGTATCTGTATTATCTTTTCTTTTTTTTTGGTATTATTTATACTGAATGACTATTAAGATGCTCAATTAGCAATAAATTGGCTTTCTAGCTGAGTTCCCCGTCGTTGCCTGGGTTTCATTTCAGATGTCCATTAAGAGTTACTCGATCTCCGGACACATTTTACCAAGGGGGATCCAGAGGTTAAGATCCCGACGAAGTTTTTACTGGCTTTCTAGCCGAATTCCCCGTAAATATACCCATAAAGATAAGTAGAATATAAGAGATTCTAGATTTATTCACACAAACCATAAAAATGTCAAATGATGTAAATCCACAAAAAAGAATCCAAATCTTCAGTTTCCTGAATGGATTAGTTGGTCGAGCGGTACAAAACGAAGGGTTCCCACCCAGGCGTCAAAGGTTCAATACTCTGCTTACCTAAGTCCTCCGACAGTGCTCAAGAAACATTTTTCGTTCATTTTGATGGTAGTAGGTGGAATTCAAATATTGTCAGGTTGTTCCGTCTTTGAAGATTACACAATCTGGTATTTATTTTTTAACAAATCTTGGCAAAACATTCAAGACCGTGAAAATGAAAATAACGCGATTTATAAATAACATTGTATACAAACAGCTTTTTAAAAGCTGACGCTTTCTTGAATATTGTAAATTAATGTTATGTAAAAATAATCGGGGTGATATCGTAAAAAATTTTGGACACAACGACGCCATTTTCAGGTAGTATTGTAGGTAATACTAAATTATGAATGAGGAGGTATTGTCGACATGCCGCTATTGATTAGCTTTGTCATTGGCGCATCCACCTTTGCCACCATCACAGGCAGTGGAAATCGCCTTTCAAGACTGTGTGCTTTTGCATATTGCTGACCAGTGGTTCGGAACAAACATATTTGTCTTTCTGAGACGCGAGGTGATTTTTCACAAAAATGGCGCTATAAAAGTCATTCAAATATTATTATTATTATAGGAAATGTTTGAAACTTTCAAAATAACTTCTTTTAACCCTCGCGAAGGTTTTTGGATCATAACAACCACATGACAATATATCTGAAAAGTTTTTTAATCATTACAAAAACTCTTACGAAACTGTTTAAAATGTCACAATTTGTCACAAAAATTATTATTTGTAATAATACACAACACGGCCATTAGCCTAGTTTGGTAGTTAAAAAAATGTCAAAAACTGTACCTAACATGTAAACATTTATGAAATAATAATAAAAACTAAAAAAATATATGAAATTTTGTAAAAATACATTTGCAATAGATGGCTCGCGAGCTGTTTGAAAATCTGAATGCATCGGGACTGAATATGGGGGTTCGCGGGACGTGAGATCGGGAGAGGGAAGGTGGGGATGGTGGAGGAGGAACGCGTGAAGGGAAAGGGATATGGGTGGGGAAGAAGAGGTGGAAGGGGAACAGGGCGAATAGGAAAGAACACGCAGGGAGAAAAAAATTCTTTATTAAGTGGCATTGCAAAATGCATGCGACCTCGCTAATTAATAATTGTACCTACCTATAGTTTATCTGTTGGATACTCTTTTTAATTGCAACAATACATCAAGTCTCTGCAATCTGCAATCTAACTCTCATTAGGATTAATTTTAGTATCTCGTTATAAAATGATTAGGCATGACTGGCATCATTGACATTTGTTGGCAATACTTATTCGTCAACAGCAAACTACGTCAATGCAATGCGTGATGCACTCTTGGGTGAGAAGTACGATCTGAATGCGCATTGTTGACAACTTAATTGACCTGTGTTCTAAATTAGATCATATTGTTATGTTGGTGTCATCGTATCGAGTCAATGTTATTGAAGGTTACGCTGAGGCTGGCGTCAGAATACCTACACATATTAGGAGGCATCCATTAATTACGTGAGCAGTTTTTATTTCAATCTAGACCCCCTTCCTTGGTGAGATAAATTTGGGCCAATTCGTTCATTTTTTTCGAGTAACGTGAGATTTTGCTGGACGCCCCCGTTTGTGCTCACGTAATTAATGGATGCCCCCTTATGTATATTGACATACAATTAGCTGATTTTGACACTCATGTGTATGTATGTAATCAATCGAAAGAAAATGGACCAATGATCGAAGTACCTACACGTATTTGGATACTAAGGTTTTCCCTTTAAAGTGTACCGTCTACCTGGGACAATACTCAGATTACTCGTAAACACCACCAAATCAATTATAATGCACAAAAACTTGTATTGAATTAAACAAAATATATCATATTAGAATTCGTTAACAATAATAATCTAAACGAAAATATGAAAGAGAACAAGACACAAATAAAATTAAATTGGTTAACGCACTCGTCCCGGTTAGACGGAGAGGTCTGGGTTCGAGTCCCAGTTGCGAGCATTGTCTTTTTCTGTTTTTCCATGTCTTGTTCTCTTTCATATTTTCGTTTAGATTATTATTGTAAACTTATTCTAATATGATATATTTCACTGATGGGAATAACCTTCAAAAATGTATAAAAATAAAGTTTTTCTTATAAAAATTGAATATTCATTTAGACTTTCATAAAAGTCAATTGTTCCATATAAATAAATTCGGATATATCTATCCGAGACGCTATTCAGGTCACAAACCAATTCTTAGAATGATTGTTTCCAATAAAAAGGGTAGTTGCCCGTAATATGGAGAAAAATAATTAGTTGATAATAGTGTAATTCTAAAATTTGAAAATATGTGATTGACAATTATGACGTCTTGACAGAAGGTGGCAATAGCGAAATTGGTTAACGCACCAGTCCCGGTTAGACGAAGAGGTCTGGGTTCGAGTCCCAGTTGCGACCATTGTCTTTTTCTGTTTTTCTGTGTCTTGTTCTTTTTCATATTTTCGTTTAGAATATTATTGTTATCTTATTCTAATATGATATATTTCACTGATGGGAATAACCTTAAAAAAAGTATAAAAATAAAGTTTTTCTTATAAAAATTGAATAAACAAAATATAGTTGTTTTGAGTCACTAGGAGGATATTTTAAAATGTCATAATAATGTACCGGACAGTTATGCCTTCCGGTATTATTTTATAGCATATTTAATATGCAAAACACAGAGACGTGTAAATAATATTTGATTTTTGGTGAGCATTATCACAAAACATAATTTTTGGAGATGCCTGACTTATGAAATGGACGATCGAAATTTCATCAGGCATAAAAAATCTGCTTTAAAGTTCTAAATCTCCTACTTACGAACACCTTTTCGGTTATGCTTTTGTTGCATAATGTGGGAAATTAAATTCCTTAGAAAATGATGGTAAAACATTTAAGTATTTATGCCTGAGCTTCGCATAACCTGAGCGTCGAAAACATCATCAGCATACAACAGGCAACATACTTTCAGATTACTCAATTTCGCACTCAATCCAACTTTCTTAAATTTTGAAAAAAATAACAACTTCATAAGCTGTATTCACAATGCGATTCAAAAGACCCTCCGTGTACTTTAACTCCCAACTTAAATATGGCTATTATACTATTTTATCTGTTTTTAACCTTGTACAAGGTGAGGCAGGAAGTCAGGAAATGAGAAACAATAACAGTCAATTGTTCAATCTTTCATTTCTTCAACACCCGAACAAAAGCGGTTTCCATTGTGCATTGGAAATGTTCAACATGACTGCACAATGATAATGTATCACTTCGCGCAAAACATAACATGTCGTATTATAAACTAAACCAGGGATCGATATAAATCTATATCAATGCGATATTGAGCAAATCCGTCATATACGGTCAGTTATAAATATTTGCGATCACGATCAACAATTGATAAGAGAAATTACGACCGACGGATTCCATAGTATTAAGTTTGGGTTAACTGTCAATATATGCCTTTATTTGATTTATGACGTTCCGTATGTAAAATTATTAGCTTATTTTATTAACGTATCGAACTAACGAAGCTTTTATAAATTAAAGCAATCGTAAAGGCGATCCACAGAGACAAATAATGCATCTTAGACGCAATCGATTTAATTCCGTTCGATCTTTGAGAAATGAAAATGGTTAAAATGGGTGTTTTCAAAGAATCTCTAACCCAATTTTTTGGAATTTTTTCTAGTTCTCTCTCCTAAAAATGATTATGTAACGACAGCGCGCCACAGCGGGAGATCCGGAACAGCTCCTCTTGTAACATTCGTCGCCTTACATTGTCGGCGAAGGCTAGTATTTAGGAAAAGGAAAAAAGAACCAGAATCGCGCTCCAGGGCACACAATAGGTATTTTCGAAAGAGCAACATACAACAATAAAAGCATGAACAGTAAGAATCTGCTTATTATATTTTTTCCGTGCTCATCGGCATGTTTTAGATTTTACACGACTGATAGGCGCTTAATGGTTGCTTCCGTTGTGTAGGGTTTGCTGTTAATGGTTAACCAACAAGTTATAGGACGATAGGTCACCCCAAGTGGTTCGCTACGTTTGGTGACTTAGCAGGGGTGTCCGGGTTTAAGGGGTAAGGTTTGTACGGACCTTGGCAGTGGATGTTTTTGCCCACCAACTGCGGGGCAGGCCGAATCGGGAGAGACTGGTTGAGAGAAATCTTTTAACCTCTCCAGCAGAACTCTCTTAGAACATCGCATTGCACATCTCCCCAAAGATGGGAATTATTTTCTGCGTGGAGTTTCAAATCGCCACTGGATTAATCGGATTAACTGGATTAATGTAACAATGTTTTTCAGTTTTATGGCCTACAAAAACTGGTATGAAATACATAATCAAGAACTAAGAACATTTTCATTACCGAGATAACAGAATATTAATAACATGGGTTGAATGCTGCGCTTATAAAGTCATTATTGGCGTTATATTTAGCCGCTGATAAAACAGTATTGTAGGTGGTAAACCATTGCCGGTGTGTTTTGGTAAATAATTATGAAGGATGTTGCCAATCTATTTTGGAGAAAATAATCTATCCATAATCCATTTACGTCAATTCACGTATCTTAGTTGCTATATTTAAAGAGTACCAGTTTTCATTTGTTATACCTTTTGTTTAGCAAGTTAAAAAACAATTATTTTGTATTTTTGAAGTACCAGGTTCTTACCTCCCCCCTTCTTGTATTCATTATACCTATAGGGTCAATTCTTAATAATAATTTTACACGTTAAATTATTATTTGCGTGTTTTTTTGTCTTTTTAAACCATATTTTAGCATATTTTACCAACGCCCTCACCGTACCCGTGCTCTGGGTCTTCTACTGTCCCCCTGAAAGTCTCGAACGCCCAAAAGGGGGCGTTATAGCCCACCTTGAGAACCTATGGATTAGTTCAGTGGTCTTCAACCTTTTCGAGCGGCATACCGACTTATACTACAAATGTGTTGTTCCCCGTACCCTCTATCTATCTTTTGTACACGTGTAATGAAAGTGGTGTTTCATTTGTAATTTTTAAAATTTTCTTTATTATGTACATGATTTTAACAATCAAGTCACACAAACACAATTTACGCAATTTTATACAGAGTGTATACATTTTTAACCAGTGATTCTACAAGCGTGCCACGTTATGCGTACCCCCAATTTGCCTTCGCGTACCCCCAGGGGTACGCGTACCACAGGTTGAAAACCACTGGATTAGTAGATATCCAACTGTATCTTGTATTTTTTAAAATTATTTTTTTTACATTAGCTCCACACAGGAGAACTTATGGAAAAAAATCCCTCAGGGCCTGTGTCATCTTTGGGGATGCGGTGTGGAGGGTCTTTTCAGGGAAAGGAAAGAGATGAAGTTCTGGGAAGGAAAAAGGTATGAGGGGTGGGTAGGAATCTGGAGGTCAATATGTCCAGGACTGACGTACGCATGAATCCATCCCTCCCACTGCAGCGCAAGGCGGTGGGTCGAGATAGTCCGGCTGGAGAGGTCTAGGCTACGTCTCCCTCATCCAGTATCTCCCGACCCGGCCTGCCCGCAGTATGTGGGCAAACTTATTCGCCGCCAAGACCTAAACAAACCTCACCCCATTAATCCGCGCACCCCTGCTAAGGCACCAAACGTAGTGAACCACTTGGGTAGATCTACGGCGGAGGTGTTGGTTGTCCAATAAATGGTTCCCGTGGCGAGTTCCCGGAGTTATTTCGAGCGGCATTACAATGTAAGTTAGTTCTGCATCTCGGAACAACAAAAGTCCCGTGCCTGTACGCTCTTGTGAAGTTGTCGGGATCATAAAACCAATTTTTTTTGTATTATAGCACGATTACAAGACATGATCGATCAGAAGATTATACGCTATTATCAGCAATGGATGAGGGATATAACCAGGGAATATATCCGAAGTTTCTCAGAAAATTCTTTTGTAGGTACTTTCTTCACCATCAGATAGTACCTAAATAAAATCCGCCGGTCCCGATATTATTAAGCCGCTTTCCAAAATGCTGCTCTAGTGCATACGAAATGGTAGGTACGACCATTTGCTAGGTATACCCATAATATTTGCAACTTCTTGGAATTCCATTAGTGAACTTCTAAAAAATATTCCTTACTAAAATACTTAGAAATTCACTCGTCATTTTCTCTAATCTTGTGTGCAACCTTTTAGTTATCTTCCCAAATTTTACGGGATATTCCATTCATGTATTAACTAGGAGCGAAGATTGAAGATATTCAGGAGTGTTCAAGAAAGATCAGCTAATAGTCTTAAGAACAAAAGTAATGTGTTAAATCGGTGTTCAAAACCGGTAACAACTTAGGGGTCGACCATTAATCACGTGATGTTTTTTAGCAACTTTTTGACCCCCTCCCCCCCCCTGGTGATATGTGGTGAGGTTTTAGGCTTTCGAGCCTCACGTGATTAATGGACGACCCCTTAACAAATGTAACGGGATATTCCATTCATGTAATAATAGTTTTATTTTTTTTTTTTTTATTGCCGGCGACCCGGGCGTTTATTGACATTATATTATCATATTATACAAACAAGTAACCCGTTTCACTAGACAATGTTCGTTCTGAGACGGGTGAGTGTGAGTGAAGGTTGAAGATATTCAGGAATGTTTAAGTAACAATGTAGCCGGATATTCCATTCTATAGTGTCTCGACACAGGTATATTCTGGTGAGAAAGGGATCGAAAAACCCAATGCAAACATGCTTTATACAGATAAATAAATTTTAAAAAAGGATGAGCGAAGACTGAAGATATTCCGGAGTGTTCAGCTAACACTCCCAAGAACAAAAGTAACGTATTAAATCGGTGTTCAAAACCGGTATGCATAGATCACACATGTGAGGTATGTATTTAATTATATACCCACAAATACTTGAAAATAAAAATACAAATTTAAAATATGCAAATACTAAATTAATTTCAATCCTGGTTATTGTTAATTAGAAGATATTGATGAGAAGGTACCTAAGTATAAAAATACAATAAATATTGGTGGAAAATCATCCCAAGAATACAATATTCCTACTAGGGATGTAACGATACATGATTTTTTCCGATACGATACCGATACCGATTCTTAACAAAAATAATCGGCGATACCGATAGTGATGCCAATTTTGATTGCCCTCAGGAGTGTGAAAGAAAAATAAACAATAAAAATGCAGAAATTAAATTGAAAAAAAAGCATTTTTGTTTGGAATGAAAAGAATCACATAAAAAAGAAAGATACATATAGTTAGTAATTAAAATTTACTTAAGGTAGATTTTTGTTAAGAAAACAAAGTTTATTCAAATTATCAGCAGATAATCTGTTCCGCAAATCATTTTGTATCAGGCCTGCAGTTGAAAAAAGACGTTCCGAAGCCACTGAGCTCATTGGACAGGACAAGTATTTTTGCGCAAGCATTTTTAATTTTGGGAATTTATCTTCATGGCTCCAATAGTTTCATCGTTTCCAATAGTTTCATGGGCATCGTTTCGTTTCTCACGACTGTTGAGAAGCTACGACAGAGCGGCAACGTCGCGCACGTTGTTCGTTTCGCGCACTTGATATCAGCTGTTGTATGCCGGTATATCGGCTTGCCGATTATATCGGCCGATATATCGGTATCGGTATCGTTACATCCCTAAATATTACCAATATTAATCAGTGTATAACTTGTATGTCTTCTTTACATAAGGTTGAAACTTTCTTGTCATAATGTAGGTACATTGTATCAAGAGATTAGTAGTAGGTTGTAGGTTGGCGTTAAGCACTGAACAGAAAATCGGATAGAAGTGTGTTGTAGGTGTGTCCCTGTGCCCGAAGTAAGATCAATTTTTTACTTCCTGAAGAAAAAATATATAAAAGACGAGCGAGTTCCCGGCGTGCGTTGAAATGCCACTAATAAATAAATTGTTTTTCCCTTCGTGTCTTTTCCCATTCATCCCGTTCCCCTTCCCCTCCCGCGTTCCCCCTCCACCTTCTTAGCCTTCCATCTCCCCTCTCCCGCGAACCCCCCACTCGCGATCCCGTCCCCTCTCCCGCGTTCAATATATTCAGCCTCGATACATTCAGATTTTCAAACCGCTCGCGTTCCACCTATTACAATTTTTTTTATAAATTTTCAAAGTTACAACCATTCATTTTTGTGTATTATAAGAACAATCAATCAAAATTGTAACGAACATAGGTACCAATTTAAAATAAATATAATTTTTGATCAGATTCAAAGTAATCGCAGGTGAGTACTTCGATTAAATGCATTGATTTAAAGAGTTTATTCGAAAATTGAATTTTGATTAAGCGATCGATGGTTTGCAAAATGTCATTCTCAAATTGCGACATTTTTGACAGTTTTGTAAGAGTTTTTAGAATGATTAAAAACTTTTGTAATGTGGATGAAAGGAGTTGTAAAAAAAAAATCCAGAAACCTTCGCGAGGGTGAAAAAAATGTATTTTGAACATTTCCTATGCTTAATATAGCAGTCTTAGCAAAAATGGAGCTGAAGATCCAGAATAACAAATATTGCAGAAGGTTGGCATAGCAGTTTACAGTAGTTATTCCAATGTCATCATCCAAATTTATAGACATTTTTGATGGACTTTTGAACGATTCTATAAAACAAAAAAACTATTTACTTCAGGGAAGTTTCAAGAGCCATAACTATCAAAGAAAAACTATCGTCTTTTGAGAAAAGTGTTCTCGGTTGCGGTTGCGGCATATAATAATGTGGATATACTACTCTAAGGTCTATTGCTCGTTTGTCATTCTGAGTAAAAATAATCAATTTTCATGTGTCATTTTGCATTTTATATTTGACTGTAATTTTGAAATTTATTGTATTCATAGAAAAAATAACAGGAATCAATAATACTATTTCAGTGTTGCATTTTAGGTAAACTTTTAACCTAAAATATAAGTATGTCGTATTTTATTATTCGGCCGTATAGCGCCACCGCAAGCTCCTACGGAAGTTCGAAATTATTCGTAGTAAAAATATTTATACGACGGATTTTCATTTAAGATGCCTGCAGATATAAGTATGTATATCGACTTTGGTCACACGGCTGTATATCCTCTTTGCATACTTGCAGAAATAATCTTTTAGACTTTAGAGTATCAACTGTCGGAGGGATGGCGTAGTGCAGCGGTAATGCGCTTGACTCGCACACCGAAGGTCGCGGGATCGAATCCCGGCGTGGCAAATAAATTTTATTTGTTTAATTTGTGTTATTTCACAATTTATTCATTTAAAAAAATAATATATATTATATTTGTGGCACGTTCCAGAGTGGAAGATACTCTCAGTTCCGCCCTGGTGTAAGACCACCATTCAGAATTGAAACGTTGCTTGAAATGGATAATATGGATACAACTGGATACTAAATACAAACGTGGAAAAACTACAGGCCGCCTCAGAACAGGAAACCCTAGTAAGGAGGACTGTAAAAAAAAAAAACATGTACTTTATAATACCTACCTAAAAAAAATAATGTACCTTATAATACCTTAACATAATATAATTTATAAATACATTATGTATAAATTTTGCTATAGATACTAATTATAAAAAAATGGTATTAGCCGTGTTTGGTGACCAGATCTGAATAGCCAGGTACTTCCTCACCTTCCTCTTCCCTATATCCTTCCCCTCCCTACTACCCTCGGCCTCACAACATACCCCAATTGGGGATGCCATAGTTTCACTGGCTTCAGACGGGAGCAGTTGGGACTCTTGTGCGGTATTCATATGAAAAAAAAAGGATCAACTGTCGGTTGGCCAACTGTCGCCGGATCAATAATTGTCGTGTAGCCAACCACCAGCCAACGAACAATTTGTGTAAAGAAGTGACAAGAAACTCATGTATTCTTTTCCTCGTGACCTATTTGATTTACTCGTACCTACCTACCTGCAATACACCGTTCTTCAAAAAAGCTCCTAGCTCTTTCAATGCTCATAAGTTTGCCTGTTGACAAATTAATGTGACACGGTAGACACCATCCAATTATTTTCATCTTTGTAATTTGTAACGTCTTCAAAGTTGACATCTCAGAATTAAAATAAATTCTGGAACCGGTTGAAACTAGACAGAACCTGTTTAGGCAGACGATTCAGGAGTCCTGTTTAGCAGAATATCCTTTCAATTAACAACATGGTGAAGGTCAAATCAATTGATACAAACTTGGGGACAGTTCCGTGGATGGTCGCATTTATATTTATTAATCGGTCAATTCGAATATTAACTTCTAAAACAGTACCAATATAGTTTTATGACTTTTGTCATATTGTATGGTTTCTTTAATTGAACAGAATCAGACAACGGACTTACAAGTAGAGTTATGCAATGATATTACGAGTATATTATATTAGCATTGTATATTGTAGTGCAAGATATTATGTCGCCAGTTTTAATTCGCTTATAAATAAATAATTAGTTTTAAGACTTATAAGTGATCGATGAGAATTTTATTTATTAATTATTAGTTTTTGTTTTATTTAATTTCAATATAGGTATAAAAACTCTAGGGGACGCCCACGCCGTGAGTACCTGGACGACCTGCTGGTGGACGTGCGCTGCTCATCATATGCAGAATTCAAAAGAGCCGCACAAGACAGGGAAGAATGGAAGATATGTATGAATAGGTTGGTAGGTAGTAATTTAAAATTACCTATTGAATAATCGCAGTGACGTCGGTCACATCTCGCCATTGAAATCTCGCTATTAATCGCATAAAATACCCACTAATTAATGAACCCCAAAGTGTCGGTAATTGTGACCAAGTTGTGCAGTTATTGAAGCGAGATGCAGCCATCACCAAGATCGGTCCAGAAACAGCGGATAAACCCATCAAAAGGGGACTTTCCTTCCATTTGCCATTTCCTGTGATTGAGTTAAAAAAACGCAGTCAATTGTCTTGTTTTTGCAAAATTTAGATTTGTAGTCCACCTCTCTCTCGTCTCACGACATTGGTCGTGACAATCCGCAAAGTGCATTTTTACATATGATATTCATTCATGATAAGACAGGGAATATTCTCGTCATAAAATTTTCTAGGTTTTGATACTGAAACTACTTCCATATTTCCTCGGTTTCCCAGCCCTTCGATAAAAGCGCCAACATTCGCGCACGCGCATTGGACCAATAATCATGGAAATTTCCACTCGCTCGGCATGTTTTGAACTCTTCACTCGCACGGCCAAGTCCGGCCCTTCCATGCTTCCATCCCGCTCGTTTATAAGCTACGGTTATCGACGTAACAATAGAATACCGCCGACGAAACTCAACCATTATTTTGCATTGTTTGCAGATCATGATTATTTCTGGACTACAATGGCAATGTGCAGTATTATGGTGGGATTACGATTTTTTATTATTTTTTTTACATTAGCTCCACATAGAAGGCCATGAGGCTTCACAATTTTTTTCTACTTAAGTACATCATATTTGGGGATGCAGTGTTGGGTGTTTTTTAAGGCAAGGAAAGAAAGGAGAAAAAGATCTGGGAAGGAAAAAGGTATGAGGAGTAGGTAGGAATCTGGGGGTCAGTGTGTCCAGGAGTGACAGTCGTAAGAATCTATCTTTCCCACTGCCATGCAAGACGATCGGTCGAGAGTC
Organism: Limnephilus lunatus; assembly: GCA_917563855.2. Lineage (NCBI taxonomy): Eukaryota > Metazoa > Arthropoda > Insecta > Trichoptera > Limnephilidae > Limnephilus > Limnephilus lunatus. Next base: position 70,021,628 of record OU830602.1, read on the forward strand.
CTGCTGGAGGGTTAAAAAGGTCTCCCTCAACTAGACACTCCAAATTCCGTCACACAGTAAGTGGCAGACGCATCCGCCGCTAAAATCCTCACCCTATGAAACCGGGCGCCCCTGCTAAGTCACTAAGCGTTGTGAACCACTTGGGGTGACCTACGGTAGAGGTGATGGTTTCTCCAATAAATGGTTCCTAGGCGGCGGTACCCGTACACGCCTCCTGAAAATGTTTTTTGGCAAATGAATTTCAATGGGATAGAAGGAATAATAATATTATAAAATAATATGATTTGAATATGGAAAGTAGGAACTTACCATAGATAAATACTGGTAATTCTCTAGAGTGGAATAGATTTTCATATCTATGAATTACTTAATTACAATAAATTTTATTTATAAGTACCCTTTTTGGTAATTTGACTACTTAATTACAATATTAGAAACACCGACGAGTTATAAATTTTCCGCGTATGCAATGCATGCTTTATTAAATATTTTTTTTATTTAAAATCATTATCAACGGGCAAGAACTTTTTTATTGACCGTAACAAGTCATCAATATTGACCGTAACAAATCGCTCCGTCCCCATGTAAAAATACATTAATATTTATGATATGACCAGTCAAAGGACGTACCGCTTTAGCAGCCGCTCTTTCATAATAAACATCTCTTTCCTTCGCGGTTATATTGTAACCAGTACAAAATGGCAGACACGTTTTCTATTTCATTATTGGCACCAGCGCTGTGAGAAGTCGCTCGCAGGACGCGGGTTTTCTCTGTCCTTTTCGTATGAACTTTTCGACCGTCCCTTTCCTGCTTGCATAGTCGGTTATTGACCCATCTGACTGGAAACCGGTTTAGATTGTCCTGACCTCGCGTACTGTGAAATGCCCTGCGCCACGACACATGACCTAACTGCCACTGAAGACTGAAACCGGTAAAATAGATTTTGTTTATCAACAAAACCGGCGCGATGATGCAACGATTACTGTAGTATTGCTATTATATTACCTATTTGCAGATAAGTTACGTGATGTGATTGAATGCGCGTAACGAGGTCCTGTTTTAACTTTAGGTAGGTACTATTTGACAATTCATCTGCCTAAAAATTGTTTGTTACGTTCCGGTCCTGCTTCATGATTCCTGACGGTGTTGTCATATTGGAAACTACCTTTTTATGCCAGATTATACTGCGAACTGTCAAATGGGAATAATCGATATTACGTACCTACTGGCATGAAGAATGTTTGAAAAAGAATTTTCATTGAGATGTTGACATTTCTTTAGACTTGATTTCATTTTCTTAATTGAAATAAAAATAATTAAAAATAGTACCTAGTAGATAGGTATTTAAGTACCTACTTAGAAATCTTATAATATCGGAGGAAATTTTGATTTTGATTTAAAATAAAAGAAAATTACAAACATTACTCCTTTTTTGAGCGCGAGATTTACCACCATAAATATACCAAACCACCCACTCTACCACACAAACTATAAAATAGTAGTTTTAAAATGGTTAAGAATCTATGTACGTAGCTACATAGACAAATAGGAACCCACCTAATAAAAAATACTAAGAGTTAGGTTAGGGAGACCTTGGGAAAATACCGTACAATATTACCTAATCTTTGGGTTATCGCAAAATATCTACTTAATATTTTTTATCAACAGATTACCTATGTAAGGGGATACATTACATTAATTACGTGAGAAGTTTTTCTCCCAATCTATATCCCTCCACCCCTTGGTGAGATAAATTTGGGCCACTTCGTATATTATTTTCAAGTAACGTGAGATGCGCTTGGTGGCTGCAAGACGAGTTGTGATCTAGCCTAACATTTTTACTGTAACATATTGCTCTTTTTCGGTTATTGGTAAAACAAATCTCTTTAAAGATTCCAGAATTCCAAGCGTCGATGCTATTGATAGCTGCAAGATGAATTGTAATCGGAAAAATAAATGGTCACGTTATGTATAACCGTTATTCATTATTTTAAGATAAGTTATCTGGATACTATGGTTAAATTTTTACATTAACAATTTATGTACTTACTTAGAGATATCGTTGGTTCATTAGTATTATTGAGATAACAAATGTTTCAGATTATATTATTTACAACAATTTATTATTTATGTAGATATTTTTTTAAAAGTAGGAAGGTTACCTATGTACCTTGTATTAATATATTCAAAATATTTTCAGATGATTTAACAAAATTAAGAATGGCTTTGATATATGAACGTTATTTTGGCAGTGCCCGCCGTCGGGGGTGTAACTCAGTGGTAGAGTGTCTGCTTCGCATGCTGAAAGTCCTGGGTTCAAATCCCAGCTCCTCCAAAAATTTTTTTGGGTTTTTTTCTTTTGTTTCTATATTATATTTTATATCTTCAACTTACATTTTTTTTTTTGTGAATAAATTCTCCGTGATCCAAAAAATACTTGTGTAGTGGGGAAGTATTTAAAAATATATATATTCAGAGAAGGCGTAAAGACGTACGCCCCTCGATTTAGAAACATACACATAGTAGTTATCTTCTCCTAATCCTACTATAGTTATGTTCTGACCATGATAAATGATAACTAAAAACAGGTTTTTAAAGGTGATGAAAAATGCTTTTGAATTTTAATATATAATTTTTAAAATATTCATATTTTTTATTTAAAACGCAAAAAAGTTTAAAAAATGGCTCACTTTACGATTTTTCTGACTAAAATTACTGATCACGAAAAAAAAAACACACATATTTCATTTATTTCAAAGGTACTATAAATGTTACTGTTGCTACAATTTTTTAATTAAAAATTCACAAAGTTTCATAATTTTTTCTCAAATTGCGGCTGGAAATTTTGGTTTCATAGATGTGCACAATTTAATTTTTGTTTGGTTAACTTCTAAATTCGAATATAAAGCGTGGTGCTTTCCCCTTCTAACACCATTCAGATCACATTTCTCACCAAGACAATAAATGATACACAACAATTTCGATGAGAACTATGTGAGCAGTTCCCAAAAGCGAACCAATTAGTCTGAGGGGTTAAAAAAATTCACGCATTGCAATATTTTGTCTATCATTGGGACGCATGATTTTCCGTCACATAATACGCATCCGAAAATTCATTTCCACTGCATTGTGTAATTTCATAATAATTAATAATTATTCCTCTTACAATTCCATGGCTCGTTGGAATCTGAAATACATTATGGCTGGTATCATTTATTTATTTATGTATTAATAATAGTCCATTAAAAACATAATAATAACACGAATAAAAAAAGCAGAGGTGGCAGTGAAGGTAGAGCACATATAAATGAATAGCAATGACAATATAAAATGTTGAAAGTACGTATAGAAGACCTTTTTAGACTTATCTTTTTTTAAATAAATAAAAAAATAAAAATAAAATACTTTGTTTTTTATCTTTTTTTACTTCATTATTCGTAGCTTAGCTTATACATCATGACCGCATCATAAAAGTACAGGGCTTCGATAGAATAATCAGGGTCAAAATTCATTCAGAAAGACAGAATTGTAAAAAATTGTGAAGTTCGAAAAAAATGATTTGAAAGAATTTTGAAAGGCTTAATCTCGGAAACTATTGGGTCTTCAGAGACAATTCTAGTATCATATTGTAGCAAATTTAGTCTACTTTAAAAACATTTCCGAAAAGTTTTTTCTAAAACTAGTCTTTTAGGGTTATAATCACCAAAATTTGAAAAAAATAACGTATTTTTCGCGCTTTGCGCTCGAGGTCACAAACTTTGAAAGGCTTAATCTAAAAAACTATTGGGTCTACAGAGACAGTTATAGTATCATTTTGTAGCAAATTTAGTTTACTTTAAAAACGTGATAAAAAGTTTTTTTAAAAAACTAGTCCTTTAGGGTTATAATCGCCAAAATTTGAAAAAATAACGATTTTTTCGATTTTTGACAAAGTTGCGTTCGGCGGTCGAGGTCAAAAACTTGGATTATTCATTAGGCCAACATTATAAACAAGCCTGCAAAAAATCAGAACTACCGGATTTAACGCATACTACCCCATACATTCAGGCGACAAAGTTACTGGACTACTTACTAGGCGTTGTGCTACGAGAAAGTTACCACCGAAAGGGGAGGCGGAGGGCTTAGACAGACATACAAATGTGTTGTACACACGACTTACTTCATTTGCATTCGTTTACGTAGGTAAAATAAACATTGGAAATTAAACACATATACCTAACAGAATACCTGGGGTAGAGATTGTCCGGGTCTTCACGGTGGATGCATCTGCCCACCAGCTGCGTGGCAGGCCCGATCGGGAGAGAATGGATGAGGGAGACCCTTCGACCCCATCAGCAGACTGTCTTCGAACATCGCCTTGCAAAGCAGTAGGAGGTATGAAATTATACGTCCGTCACTTCTGGAGACACTGATCCCCAGATTCCCATCCAACCTTCATACCTTTTCCCTTCCCAGAACTTCATCTCCCTCCTTTCCCCGCAGGGGTAGGCAGAGAGGATGGACCGCCAAACAACTCGGTCTTGACACACACTCTTTGCCTCACTCACATTCATAAATCGTCTCATACATACTCTTCATTATTCTGACTTTTGACATGGCCCGACACAAGTATCTGATTCACTTGATCGTGCCATGTCTTCCTCGGGCGTCCCCGACTTCTTCTACCATGTACAATACTTGTACGAGTATAACACCTAACTCAAAATAAATTTAATTTAATTCCCTTGGCTGGTTAAAAAAATAAACGCTTGTTTAGGTACGAGGGCTGTCCGCAAAATAAGGTCTCCAAGGTGCTGCAGTCGCGAAAAACGATTTTACGCGCAATCTTTTAACACTGGCGTGTAGCCTGGTTTCCCCTTGCCAAATTCCCACCATGATCAAGCCTCTGTGACGCTAAGTATCGGTGTGGCAGTCGTTCGCGATGGAGCTTGCGCTCGCCGCACCCGCCAGGGGTGAATTACGCTCTATAATTAGTTTTTTTGTGAAAAAAAAACTCTGGTTGAAATTCATTCTCAGCTACTTGAAGTGTACGGAAAACAGTGTATGAGTACGAAAACGTGCATGCACAAATGGTGCAGAGAATTTTAAAGCGTGCCGTACGGCCATCGGTTTCAGACGAAAAAATTGCCAATGTGGAAAAAAAAATGATTGCAGATTGAAGGTGACGGATCGGAAGCTCTGTGATATGATCCCTAATGTCAGTAAGACCACTATTGACAGGATTTTGACAGAACATTTGGGAGACCATAACGTCTGCCCACGGTGGGTACCAAAATGCTCACCGAAGATCACAAAAAACAACGGGTTGAAGTAGCCCGCAAAATTCCTTGAGTGCTATGACATCGATGGCGCAGAATTCTTGGCCTCCATTGTGACTGGGGACGAGATCTGGATACACTACATGACACCACACACAAAGGATCAATCCCAGTGGCTTTATTCAGATTCGCCGAAGTAAAGTTTAAAAACGAGTTTCAGAGCGTAACTCACACCTTGCGGGTGCGGCGAGTGGAAGCTCAATCGCGAACGGCTACCACACCGAGACTAAGCGTCACAGAGGGTGCATCGTGGTGAGGATTTGGCAAGCGGAAACCAGGCTACACGCCGTGTTAAAAGATTGCCCGTAAAATCGTTTTTCGCGACTGCAGCTCCTTGGAGACCTTATTTTACGGACAGCCCTAGTACTTACCTAACTTTGAGAGACAAATTTAAATACAATCACATGGCTCGGTTGAAAAACCGTTCATTGCGTTTAAAATAAAATTGAATCAATTAGCTGGCGACCATCTCGTGCGTCAGTGAGTTTATTTCAGGCGTTTTGATTGAAATCATGAATAAGCGAGTAGGCAAAAATATGAATTTAAATTGAAGTTAGCGCAGTTTGGCTTCGTCGTGTTTATTGTGCCATGATTAGAAGATATTGTATTACATGTTGATATTACGAATGGCTCTATTGTTCTTTATGATTCCTTGGTTTCTTCTTGAACTGGTTTCAACTGGTTTTTACTTGCCACCAATATTGGTTCGTGCGGCATATTGAAAGTTGAAAATACAAATGATAGATAAAAAGTTTATTATCGTCCCACTGGAAATTATAAAGGCAAGACTTTTTATTTATTTATCGATTTTCTGTAATCTTATATAGGTACTCAAGAGACTTTTTATTTTATTTTTAATGCTCCGTAGTAAGCGTTCAAAAGAAGAAGATATAGTCTGAAAAGAAGATATGTAAATACGAATGTTAGGGGGTGCTAATATAAAAAAAAAACGATTTTAACTAAGCGAAGATTGTGAAAATATTTAATAAAACACGATTTGTCTGAAACAGAGAAAAATCTTTCGGCAAATATCTAAAGTAGCTTTTAAAGATACACTGTGATTTTTCATACATAAACATGTTAAATAATAGAACAGAGTGTGTTGTTAATAACTTTCGGAGCATACTTTGCGATTTTTTTCTGTCCAGAGAATTTAATAGATATAATTACCATTTCGGCTCAGCAAATGTAGAGATATTATCTTAAAAAATAACATATATGTTTTTAAGAACTAAAAAATATAAAGTGTAATTCACATTATAAAATGCGTTTCTACATTTATCATTATTAGTTAATCTGGATATTTTTGTGGATATTTCGCCAATATAAGGAATTTTGACCCATTGTTTAGTGATATCCTTTCCATTTTTATTTACTAGGCCTTGTGAAATGATTGCTAATGTAAGTTTTTAATCCCTTTTCCCTAATAAAATGTCAATAGTTTCGCTCTTATTGTTCTTTGCTATGGTTTTTATAATATTTAATTCATTTAGTATCTACCTATAATTTAAACAATTCAAAGGTGTAAAAGTCTGACAATATTTGTTTTATTATCATATATTATGAATAAATTTAATTTGTACGAGTATGCTTCCGATGGAATGAAAGAAATTATCTGAAATAAATTTCACATTTATTATTTCTTATTCAAATTAGAAGACACTGATTTGTTTCTACAAACCAATGATTTTGTTATCGTTTTTAGAATTTTTTGTTTTAAAAGTACGTGTACAAGTTTGGCAAGAAAGTGTAGAAAATAAATGATGGCGCTGCGATCGTTTTTTATGTTTTAAATGGCAACACTAAGATGGCTCATAAGACAATGAATGTATGTTTTTAAAAACACTTCGGCCAAAATGCATATTTCATAGCGTATTTGTACTTTCAAAAATTTTGCACAAAAAACTGGAATTTAATGGAAGTAAAATAAAACAAAACGAGTTTTAAGTGGGCGTTTATTTCGATATAAAAACGTAGGTAATTAAAATTTTGCGTCTATTAATTCAACACCCGACATTATTGTCTTCGTCCTCATGTGATTCTTCTTCTTCTGTATCTTCATCTTCATCTAAAAGTATTATCAGTTCATCGATATCAACATATATAGTACTGCCTCGTGCATAATATTCTGCCTCAATTTTCATCACATGTTTTGCAACAATTTTTCCAATCATCAGCACTTTTATTATTATTATTATATTATTATTATCATATTACGAAAGATGGGAAGGCTGATAGAGATATTGAAAGAAGGGTGAATGCCGGTAACTCCATTAATGGAGGACTGAATGCCGTTGGCGGTAATAAAAAACTGTCCAAAGACGCGAAACTAGCCGTCCATAATGGAGTGCTGGTACCTACCCTGATGTTTGGCAGTGAGGCATGGAACTGGCAGAGGAAGGATGAAAGCAGACTGAATGCTGTAGAAATGAGATCCCTGAGGCGAATGTGTGGTAAAACCATATACGATCGTGAGAGAAACGTGGATATCCGCAAAGAATGCAAGGCTGATGTAAGCGTGATGTGTAAGATTAAGGAAAGGGACTCTCCGATGGTTTGGGCATGTAGAGCGAATGAACGAGGAAAGGAGTGTAAGGAGAATATATGATGCAAATGTGAATGGTAGAAGAAGTCGGGGACGCCCGAGGAAGACATGGCACGACCAAGTGAATCAGATACTTGAGTCGGGCCATGTAAAGAGTCGGAATAATAGAAGAGCATGTATGAGACGATGTATGAATGTGAACGAGGCAAAGAGTGTGTGCCAAGATCGAGTTGTGTGGCGGTCCGTCCTCTCTGCCTACCCCTGCGGGGAAACGGCGTGATGGTTAGTTAGTTAGTTTTATTATTATCATACTATTATTATTATTATGCTATTTTCCGTTTTCCCGGTATTTTAAATTTTCCTTCTGCCTTTTCCCCTTCCTTGACGATTCATCTTACCGTTGATTCAGATTTACCTGTGTGTGGAACATATAATTAAAATTATTATTCTATAGAAATTAATTCAATAAAAAAACACACTAGACAATATTCATTTAGAAAGAAAGAAAGAAAAAATTAAGAAAAAAGTTATATAGGTATGTATGAGTTTAGAAATTGCATTTTTTTATTTTCTAATTGAGTTATTCCCTTTTTCCTGTGGCCGCATATTAACTGTCAAATAGAAGTGTCAAATTCAGATTTTTAAGCATAACCTCAAATTAGATTGTAATGATTATAATCGCTCGAAAATTGGCATTAATCTTATATAATACTAATGAAATTTATTAAAAAAACTATACTAAATACCATTCATTTCTGCAGTTCGTTTGTAAACATCTTCCAAATTAGATAGGAGTTTTGTCGCGCGATATTCAGCTAGGCAACATTGAAAAACGCAGTATATAACTTCTCTTGCACCACTACGTATTGGTTTATTAACTTTAATTCAATTCAAACAATGCACAGGCAAACAACGTTTTTTTTTTATTAAACGAGCGATTTTCAGTGTTTTCTACACGATTTAAGTCAGTAAAGCCAAAAGCCATACGAAATGTCATTGACAAATCAAGTATTTCGGCGTTACCATAGTAATGAAAAAAATTAGTTCCAAATTAATAAATTTCTACACTTTCTTGCCAAACTAGGTATATTATGATGCAATCTAGCCTAACTATAAGTTTGATAATACTTTGCAAGCCGAAAAAGCTGTCACAAAAAACTTTTAGATCCTCTTCTGACGCAAGTGTTTAGGTACCTATCTATCTTCTATCTATCTATCTTTATAAATAAAAATGAATCGCCGGAATGTGTGTACGTACAATTATGGATATTTTTTTTGTGTTCGTTATTGCCAGGACAAGGTTTGTATAAAACTACTGGTGAGCTCTGGCATTATGAAATTTGAATAAAAAAATTGCAATATGTGGCACGCGAGCTGTATGAAAACTGAATGTACCGGGACTGAATGTATGGAATACTGGAGGGGGCGGAGGGAGGGGGGAGGGAACTCGGGAGGGGGTTCACGGAACGGGGGAAGGTGAGAGTGGAGTGGGGAGAGGAAAGGTGGAGGAAGCGGAAGGGGAACGGGATGAATGGGAAAGGACACGCAGGGAGAAAAAATTTCCAAATAAAACCATCCAGTAAATAATAAAATTATTAAATTTGATTTGTTTTAAATTACTTTTAAACCAAATATTATGTGTAAGTCTTCGAAACACAGCGGTCTACGTGGGCGTGGATTTATTTTATGATTGATTTTTTACGGGCAGACCCATGAAAAATCACGGGTAGTTTGAATTCTTGACAAATCAGTTCCGATTTTGAAAATGACAAATAATTTTCCATTTTTAAAATGTTGTGTTACTTAAAGGTACCTACTAGTGATTGAATTTGGTCATCGTCATTATTTCTTCGAGCAGATGTCTACCTAAAGTGATTGAATTTGGCCATTTTCATTATTATTTCGAGTAAGTACTTACCCAAAGTGCCTGATTTTGGTCATTGCAATTAATATTTCGATTAGGCAGGAACCTACCTAATGTAATTGAAGTCATTATTATTTCGAGTAGGTACCTACCTAATGTAATTGAACTTGGTAATTGTCATTACTATTTTGAGTAGGTACCTACCTACTCAAAGTGATTGAGTTTAGTCATTGTCATTTTTATATCGAGTAGATGGGTACCTACCTACCGTGATTGAATTTGGCCATAATAGTACTTCGGTATTATACAAACGTCTAGACACAGATGAGCAAACTCATGAACAATTTCTCCTGCTGCGTGTACATTTGCGAACTTATGAATTTTCATGGTTTCTTTCCCATCATCCATGATTCGACTCGCATGTTCGGCTCGTGTGTGTATACGCATCCTTATGTAGATATGCGAAGGACAGCTGGTATGTGCGCAGTTAAAATTATGTGCGTATCGAAGGAAACCTAACCTAACACAATATTGCATGACGCAACTACGTAAGTAGGTACTACGATTATTAACAACTAGGTACTGATAAAGTTACGTATTTTATTGCGTAGGTATTTTGTTATGAATCGCTATCTCTATTTTTAGTTCGGAACTACTTTTTGTTATCAAGGTATCCTCAATTCTAGCAAAATCCTATTATTTTCTTTATAACAACGGAAATAAGTTGCTTTAGATTTTCAGTATTACGGGGATTGATAATAAGTATTCTAGAATGATCAGATGAAACCTATTTTACGCATTACAATAAACATTGATTACGCATGCTGTGATTTTTTAAAATTGGAGTGTCAATATCTATGCACATCCCAATGGCAAATTCAATTTCATTAATGTTTTAATTGTAAACACTCTGTAAATGTTTCAAACCATGAATAAATATGGAATGTTTTTGTGTTTAATTCGTAGAACTCCATTTAATTTTTTTTAAATTAATTAAAATTAAATTTGATAATGTTATTATCAAGTTCTGCAAGTATTTTATTTAGTATGTATTTTGGTTACAGCTGTTTCGGTTTACAAGACCATTTTTAAAATGTCTTTAAATAAATGATGTTAAAAACTATTTTTGAACTATAAAAAGCAGATATTCATTTCTTTGCCGAATCCGCAAAAACTCGCAATAATCTGGCATTATTTTTTATTTATTTAAATGATAAAAATGATAAAATAAATTTTCAATTTGGTTGGGTATTTTGATCTCAAATCAAAATCCAATTGAGTTTATGCTTTATTTATATATTGTAATCTTTTTATTTATGTTTCACTGTTGTTAAAAATTAAATTTGTATTAAATATGTAAAAGTCCAATAGGGCGTCAATAAATAAATAAATTAAATTTTTATTATAGGACAATGCTTTGTAATTATTTGTAAGTTCCATAAGTTTCTAACAGATGGCGGTGTGAGTTAATTTACAGACACTTTACGTAACCATCCAGCAGATGGCGTCGTGCTTCGATTTCACGTCACAGCAACGCGTTACCGGGTCAGCTAGTATCAATATATAATAATAATAACGTCATATTTGTATAGCGCAGTTTTGTGTTATTTCACTTCAAGTGCACATATACATGTGAGTAATATTCGAAATTCTTAGGTACCTACTGGTCATCGGTTCGTGATTCATTTTATTACATAACTTAATGTCTACGTCAATGAGGGTCTAGAAGTGTGAAAATTATTTTAATTGATCATCATACTAATCATTAATAATTATGCTGATCGCGGACCGCCCAAGAAATGTCCGCGTGATTCTTTTGGCAAAAGCAATCATTAAAAATAGTTTGCAAAGGCGTACTAGTTATTAAACCGAATGCCCAGTAATTCATTGGTTTCGATACCGAGAATTAAGTTTTATTGATTGGTGGAATACGCACAACAGAGCAATATGATGCTGTTAGTATTATTAGCTATAATTGCTATAATGTGCATAGTTCAAAGTGCAATTATTCGGTGACGCGATTTCCCTGTCGGTGAACTAGTACCCGAATATGTAATTTTATTGATTAACACTAATTATTCTTCTAAATTATTTTTATTCCTTTCCTTCATTTATTTTCTATTCCTTTTCTATTTCTCCACTTTCTTTTCTTTTTATATATTTCTTTCATTTCTTTTTAAATTTATAATGTGTTTATAGTAAGTAGTTAAGTATTTAAGGTAAGTCACCCAGTGAGGTCAAGATTACTGGATTACTAATAAAATGTAAAATATTGTATCAAAATTAATAAATAAATCTTCTTCTTCTTTATGTGCCTTATCAGGTCCCCCCGACGTTGGCGATCACTCTTGAAAAGGTCTCTCTGTCTTGCGCTGCCCGGAATAGCTCCTCCACACTTATAATGCCGGTCCACTCTCGTATATTTCGCAGCCAAGACATTTGTCTCCTACCAGGCCCTCGGCGACCCTCTATCTTGCCTTTCAATATTAAATGGAGCAAGTGATACTTCTCCCCTCGAAGTATATGACCCAGATATGAAATTTTCTTGATTTTAATTAATGTAAGCAGTTCCCTATCTGCTCTAGCCCGCCTTAAAATTTCTATGTTGGTGATCATGTCGGTACATGGGACCTTGAGCATTCTCCGGTGAAGCCACATTTCGAAAGCCTCTAACCTGTTCATGGTATTTATTTTCAAGGTCCATGTTTCACAACCATACAGCAAGAACGACCACACATAACATTTTAGCATTCTCTGCCTTAGTTTTAAGCTGATATTGTCATTGCAGAAGAGGGATTTCTTTTTTATGAATGCAGTTCTTGCTGCTTCAATTCTGCACCTAATCTCTATATCTGGGTCAAGAGTCTCCGTGAGGATACTGCCGAGGTATCTAAATCATAATACTAAAATAAATAATACTTTACAAACCTCAGAGAGCTCACTCCACAAAAGACGATCATTTCAGCGCAATTCGTAGCATCAAAGATGGAACAGTTCCGGGGACAAACCATTGAAACCAGTAAGTACCTAACTATACTTAATTTCACGGCCAACACTAAAGGAAGATGCCATAAAAATTGAGAAAAGTGATTTAGGTAGCAAGGAAGACATTCGACTTTTGTCTTTCAAGTCTCGCATTCGGATATTTGGAAGGAAATCAAAAACAAAGTTCCTGGCAGTCCATTCGGAACGCATTTTATCATCTTGCAAAGAGAATTAATAATAGAAATAGATTGTTTTGATTGCATAGACAAAACACTGAGCTAAGAAATGACACTAGTGGCGCCTGGCGATTGGCGAATATGTGGGTGATCTTTCACTTTGACAAGTGTAGTGTGGACTGAAATACTGTTTCCCAGGGTTTATTTTGATTCCTGCGGGTATTTCGAGTGCATGTTCGCACTTTCTGCAACAGGAATTTTGCCAAAGAACAAAGGGGAAAAGTAAATAAACACAAGGATGTTTCGGACGAGAACATACATAAGAGTACCTATTATCCAGTTCATTTATGTATCTCTGAAAGGTCGTAGAAGCCAAAAACAAGGACTGTTTGTAATTTTTTTATACAAATTTCATAAAGCCAGAGCTCACCAGTATATATAGAAACCTTCGCGGGCATGCACACATGAAATCCCCAAAGTTTCATCGCAGTCGGATGAACGGTTAGCAACCATAATTTCATGATGTCAGAACTCACTATTATATATAGAAAACATCGCGGGCATGCGCACATCAAATCCCCAAAGTTTCATCGCAATCGAATGAATGGTTTAACAACGCATAGATATCTCGTATACATCCTCATATATATGTAAGAATATTTTGATTTTTAAACGACTTCGAAAAGGAGGAGGTTCTCTATTCGACAATTTTTTTTTTGTGTGTTTGTTACCTCAGAACTTTCGATTGGGTGAACCGATATTGATGATTCTTTTTTTATTAGAAAGCTGATGCTTCCCGTGCGGTCCCATTTTAATTTGGTTCAGTTCTGACAATGAGATCCATGAGAAAACCATACATGTCTTAAATTTGCAATAAGTAGGTATGTGCGCGACAAATGGACGAATAACTCAGTATTACGCCAACAGATTTCGATGATGCACTAAAAAGTAAAAAAATAATTTCGTACGATTGTTATTATTTTGGAGACATGGGGTTGTGCAATGTGCATCCTCCTTTCTGAGTCAACGTAGGTACATTCGTTAGAGTCCTGCTGCTGAAAGCTCAGTTGTAACATAATATATTTTTTCGATACCGCGCGTACGAGCAAACATGAATCATTGTTTATGAGAAAGTGGTTAGAAGGAAGCTATCAGCGGTATGCCTAATCATCTTTACTATTTCTTTATGTTTGTTTACAGGCCTATATTAGTCTTATCATTCAACTTCTGAAAATACCGTGCTAAACCGTAGCGCGTCGCCCGTATCCATGTTAATTGGATAGCTTGAAAAATTCCATCGCCTCTGCAATTAGCCGAACTCGATAGAGAATACATTATTAGTGACATTACTGTCTATAACTATAATACATATACAGTTACACCAACATAGATTACAAAATACACCATTAGATTGTATTACTATCCACGAATCGCAGGATATCTACGATAATGTGTTTTGGAATGCGATGGATTGTCTGGAAAACGCATTGGAGATGATGAATTGAGTGCCGTCTGAGTACAGTTGAAGTGTCACGTGAACAAATCAGTTCCATCGAGCAAAATTCACAAAATGGCGGCGATTTTTGTTGATACTCGTTGTTATTGCTATCGAAGCGATGGATTATCTGGAAAATGCATTGCAGATGATGACCTCAATACCGACCAGATGCAGTTGAAGTGTCACGTGAACAAGTCAGTGCCATCGAGCAGTGACAGTTCGCAAATGGCGGCGATTGTTGTTGATACTCGTTATTATTGTTGATTTGTGTGGTATATTACCGCAAGCTTGTTAAATAAACATGGCCAATTTATCAGTTGCTTTTTACGCTCGCTATGAGAGAGATGTAGGTACGTTTGTCAAGTTGCTTCCTGGTAGGAGAAAAATAAGCCTAGTGATCACCGGCCCATAGTGGTTAGACTATTTTTAAGAGTGAAGTTTTTCTTCCAATCTAGACTCCTCCCCCCCTTGGTGAGATAAATTTGGGCCACTTCGTATTCTTTTCAAGTGGACCTCCCCCCCCCTTTTGAGCTCACGTAATTAATGTATGCCCCCTTATTTCATCATGTTGTAGCTTTTTCATAGAAAATTAAATGCAAAGAAATTGATTTATCAGGCTATCATTTAAAGTATATTTTTTATGAAAGGAAATTATTTGTTGAAAGTGAAACATACATGTAATGTCAAGACAATATATGAACCTGTCAACAAGAGAAAACCACACATTTAATTAAATAGGTACCTCATCGTTTCCTTTCAAGTTTCGTAGAAAATGAGTAGGTATAGCTTAGAAGGTTAGCTCGTATGTGCATGTCAAGCAGCATATTTCCTTTTCCGTGTTCAATGCCTCGAAATCAACACGGGTTTGTAATGCCATTTTTTCTCCAAACCCGTGTCCAGTAGAAGGCAAGCGGCATCCTACTGTACATGGTTTTGTAACGCCAATCCCTTCCCAAATCAGTGTTCAGTACGAGGCACCCGTCCTCCAAACGTGATTATAACATAAATAAAGAAAGCGCGTGCATATGCACAGTATAATGGCTGGTCAATAAAACACAAACAGCCTTACTAATAAAATAAATAAAAACACTTTATAATATAGTACTTATAACAATTAACTCCCATTAGAAGTAAAAATTATTGAAAATAAAAGTAAATTCCAAACTAAATTAAAAAATTACCTGAAACAACTGTAAGAGTTACATTACTATTTCAGTTCATTTAAATCTGTTAATCGACACATCTCAAGTTTCTCTTACTATATCTATTGTTAGATATAGTAAGAGAAACTTGAGATGTGTCGATTAACAGATTTAAATGAACTGAAATAGTAATGTAACTCTTACAGTTGTTTCAGGTAATTTTTTAATTTAGTTTGGAATTTACTTTTATTTTCAATAATAATTTTTACTTCTAATGGGAGTTAATTGTTATAAGTACTATATTATAAAGTGTTTTTATTTATAATATAGTACTTAAAATAAAAACACTATTATTATTCACCTACTCAAATGATAACATAATTGAGTATGAATTCACTCACCAAACACAAGAGCCTTGTCTCTTTATGGTGAGGAAAGGCTTTTATTACATTAATATTACAAATCTGTTTAACATGTAAAAAAAATGTATAATTATTGTAAAAACAAACAAATATTAAATAAATAAAAAAAAAAAAAAAAAAAAACACTTTATAGTACCTGTCAATCTTATAAAATAAATTCTCTAAAATAAAGTCGCATGTCTTCATAATTTTAAAAAACATCCCAGACTTTGAATGGTTTGTTTGGCAAAGCAGGGTTTGTCTAGCGGGTATGTGTAATTATTTTAATACATTTATTTCCGTGTTCTGCTGTTATAAATACAGGTACAAACTTGTGTATAATGAATTCACTTAACTACTTAACATGCCTCGTACTGAACACGGGTTTGGGGAGAGAATTGGCGTTACAAACCCGTGCACAGTAGGATGCCGCTTGCCTTCTACTGGACATGGTTTTGGTGGATAAATGGCGTTACAAACCCGTGTTGATTTCGAGGCATGGTTGTCTCGTATTGAACACGGAAAAGGAAATACGCTGTCGGGAAGCTTTCGAAATTTCGAACGCATGACGTAGCTTGAAGTAAAACACTGCCACTTGTATTTGCAATTAATTTAAATTTCCCAGTGGAATATGGACTTCAAGCTACTTCACGAATTCTCAGCCAATCGTCGCTCTAGGTACCCCCTCGATGAGCCAACTACGAACCTTGGTTTCATTTGTGAAAAAGAAACAACACTTCCCCAAAAAATGAAAAGGAGAATATCAGAAACGTCACGTACGTTATAATCTACGCATTCACAGATGGCGCCAATCAAATTATTTTAGGTTTTTAATGCTTTTTGCACGTTCCGCTTTAAAATATTAAGGTAAATTAATTGTTCGCGATCGAACATATTTAATTAGAATATAAATAAATAGTTTTATCCATAAACAAACCCAAATCTTTCAAGAAAGGCTGAAAAATACAATATTGGATTGAGTCACCGATACAAAATTGAATTTTTCAGCCTTTCTTGAAAAATTTGGGTTTGATTGTGGACAAAACTATTTATTTATATTCTAATTAAATATGTACGATCGCGAACAATTAATTTACCTTAATATTTTAACGCGAAACGTGCAAAAAGCATTAAAAACCTAAAATAATTTGATTGGCGCCATCTGTGAATGCGTAGATTATAACGTAAGTGACGTTTAACCTTAAACGCTAGTGTAATCACTAGCGTTAAAAGATTAGGTACCTACAAGTAAACAAACAGTATTCAATTTTTGAAGTGAAAACTTCTTTAGCACCGTTGTGATTTGAAACTCTATGAAACGAAATAGAGACACTAAAAAGAGACAAAATCATACATCTTTAGGATTTAGCCTGCGAGAGAATGAGATAGAGAGACTAACTCTTTGTAGACTCCCCACTCTTGTCTTCTTCCGTTAACAACGCGTCATAAATAAAATGCTTTGTCCAGTTCACACGCAGTACAAGTGAAACCGTCAGAAAATTAAAGTAGAGTGATGTAAGGTAGAGTGAAGTAAAGATTTGGGAGGCTACGAAGCACCGCATAAAGAGGAGACTGATTTTTCTATCTCATTCTCTCGCAGGCTAAATCCTGTAGATGTACCCATGTGTTTGTCTCTTTTTAGTGTCTCTATTTCGTTTCATCGAGTTTCAAATCACAACGGTGCTAAAGAAGTTTTCACATCAACAAAACATCGCTTCAGCACACTACTGTATTTTAAAAAAATATACCGATTTTTCCCAAAAACCAAAATATCAGGTAGGAATCTATTAATTACCACGACATTAAATTTTAAAACCTTTCCTTACACACATTTACTAGTAAAATCTCAAAATTACCTCTTTTACCAGAAAACAACACTTAAATATCAGGTAAAGACGTACCGAATAACGAATCACGATTTAATAATCTGCACTAACCTTCCCTAATACCAAACCCAACTCCACTGAGTAGAAAATCGATAAGTAAGTACCTATACATTTAATTCTGGCGCTTTCGATTTGTTATTATTTCATTTCACTGGCATCCCTGTGGTTCCCGATTATCCGCCATTGAATTGGCGAAAAGGTCTACGTGACACAGGGCAGGGTTTCGGCCTGAGGGTACAGTCGACCAAAAAGAAACACGCGAATACATAGTACATGATTTTTTTCACGTTTTTCATGCCTAGGTACTATTTTCACGGATGGCAACAAAAAATACAAAATGACAGGTTTGCGTATTTTAAATTTGTGCTGATGCCAAGTTTTTTCAAATCTATGTGTTTTTGTTTTGATTCCTTCTCGACTGGCTATTATTATTTCAGACCAGAAATGGATTGTTGTAAAAATAGGGAATCGTTTTTACTATATTCTGCTTACCATAATAATATCTTGAATGTATTGAAGAATAAATAATAATAACCATATTTCTAGGTTCCACTGATAGTTATGTTGTAAAATCCCCTCGTTCTCATAAACAATGTTTACAACTTACAACAAAAAGGTTACAACGGAGCTCCAGTAGAGGAGTACCATATTGGGAAATGAATGAAAAATGACATAAGTAATATACTTATGGCAATTAGCCGAGTAAATAGACTACGCAAGTGTAACGTAAACGAGGAAAAGTATTAAATCCGCATTCCCAATTAAAAACAATGACTAAGCTAGCAATAGTCATTTTATCCACAAACTGTGGGGCTTTTCCAAATCAACTTTTATGATTATTGCTAATAATTTATTGTTTTTTAGTCAGAACTATAACTATGAGGAATTTCAACGGAAAAGGTTATGTCAAATAAATTTATACCTATATAATTTATTAGTGTCGTTATGAACCACATCGAATAGTAAATAGCATGTAAATAGGAACCTATGTATGTTTAAAAACCCAACAGATCTAAACACTCCGGTTTGACAATGACATTGATATATATTTGTTATTGATATTTATTTGTTTAATTCAATGGACAATGACATCATCCAATCCCGACCGGAGATACTATGTGACGTCGATGCAAATTCTCTTATTCAAATTAGACACGGTTTTCCGGAAAATATTTAACTATGACAGCATGCTTTAAAAAAACAAACAATATTTGATTTAGAAATTAGACAATTAACATTGTAAAAAACTTCTCCCATCTACATACTCATTCATTCACACTTACACACTACAACATACATCACCATGAGAGTATAATTTTTATTAATTTTGTTTGTATAATATAAATAAATAAAAATATAAAAATTAACTGCATTCACTGATAATTTTAAGATTTTTCTTGATTGAATTATTATCTATTGTTGTAGTAATTGTAATATTTACGGCAAAATAACGGAAACGTTTGTCTATGGTCTATGTCTATGCGATTAGAATATAGGGAAAATAATCACAATAATTAATATCAAGGTAACCACCTAATTACTTTTTTTAAATTGGCATTCAGGCGTCAATAATCTCTACATGTGGACGTGGACCTATTATGTACGTGCTAAATACAAACACAGCGGCCAGTGGAAAAATACTGGATTCGAGCCGGTTCCGCTAATAGCAACACGGTTCATTACTGACCTTTTCATTGTTATCGTATCGACAATACAGATTGTACACGCAAACTAAATGCTAAAAGATTATTAATGACAGTTTGCTCGAATGACTGAAAAAGGTGATAACTGATAACTGATAACGCATATACTCATATAATAAGAAGCTAGTTTCTATAACTACTTACTACATTGCATGGCTAGTCCCTCACGATGACATTAATGTAACTTAAATTCAGTCAAGTAAATACAACCTTCAGAAGGTAATAGTAAAAAGGCCAAATGAGCCACAGTTCTAGTAGCTAGAAACATGAAAGGGTATTTATTGTAAAGCCCTAGCTAGTTAGAGGATTACGAAAGAATCCGTAGAATCAAATAGATATCCCGTAGGAGTGGGCCAAATATATTTTTTGTTTTTAAAGAAAAATAAAAAATGAAACAGCAAAATGACATCTACTTTTTTTTTACATCAAAAATGCTCAGAATGCTAGTAAAAATCCTTTCTGGTACGTGCTGTTACACCCTGTACACCAGGGGTCACAAAATGGCCGACCGCGGTCCAGATCCGGACCACCGACCTATTTTGTGCGGACCTTGTGTTAACAATACAAAATATATTCATAGGATCTTATTCATAGGATCTTATCGGAATTTGAAAACAGATTCACTTTAAGAAAATTGAAAATGTCGTCGATATCCACAGTAACATTTATCTACTTTCTGCATCCTGGTGATGAATGGAGCAATGAAGCTGCAAATATTTTCGGGAGTAATAAAGCTGCTCTCCAGATGGAAATGATCGATTTCCAAAAAAATACAATTTTAAAATACCAAAAACAGGAAGTTTTTTGGCAAGGGTTTTGGATAAAATTTGTTTGTGGTAATAAATACTTACCCAGAATTTAAAAAAAATGCTTTGAAACTTTTCACTTTGTTTGGGTCAACATATGTTTGTGAAGCAGCATTTTCCAAGATGAACTTCATTAAAAATAAATTCCTTAGCAGACTTACCGATGAACATCTCCAAGATTTATTGACAATAAATAGCCTGCACAAACTTTAGTCCAAACTTCGAACGGATAGTCTAAGGCATAAAAATGACATTTTTCTCATTAATATCGTAAAAAACCCTTGGTACTTCTTTTTAATCATAACATTTGTTTATTATTTAATAAAATAATGTTCTCCGGAACCCATTCGTTTTATTTGTTCATTGATATTGTATCTACACATATTTAAATATCACAGTTTTTTTTATTTCAATTTAACAAAACGGACCTCTAATGAAAGTAATTGGTGACCTCTGCTGTACACTTATCGACATAATCGTGAATCTTCGCATAAAGCCAGTGATAAGTTCCTACGTGAATGCAGTCAACTGGAAAACCAGATGTGACTGGTTTGTAACAGCGCAGCGGTTTGCATTATTTATAATCCTCGATATACCTACTAAATTCACATCCGTTCGGATTAGTTACATGAAATAATCATCTCGCTATAATCAACATGCAGAATAATAATATGCATGTTATTATGCTATAGTAGATATCGGGTGTCAGTAGTAGTAGTAGTTGATGCTGTAATAACAGTTTAGCGTAGCAAGCACCTAAGTAAGTATTGCTGTGATATCGTGAAATTAGTAAAATTGTATTTCAGTTCTAATTCTAATACGTATAAAAAATAAGCGTAATATTTATAGCATAGTGACAATTTGTAGTTAATTTGTAGCTAATTAAATAATAAAACCACAGAAAATAATGTTTTGTGCATGGTGTGCTTTTCTCAGCAACCATGACACGATTGTTGGTCTCTTTTCAGTGCATGTTGGAGGGGAATGGATTCACTTGGCGATTACTTACTACATCAACCCGTTTCAATCCCTCTGCACTCAGCTTTCGTAAATACGCCACAAAACTTTTTGTTGATGTATACTACCGCCATCTTTTAAGAAGTAGAATAATCACAACGATAAAGTAATATTTTTAGTTGAGTGACATCTTTTGGTAAGTAGAATAAGCTTCAAAATTAAAAAGGCCTAAAAAATCTCTTGACCAGTAGAAAAAGCTATAGGCTCCCCCACACGCACACTTCGGCGCGACCGAGTCCCGCGCCACTTTAGGCCGCCGCGCAGAAAAGTAAAGACCGATAGGTTTACAGCGCAGTTCACCGTGAAACTTTTCTGCGCGGCGGCCTGAAGTGGCGCGGGACTCGGTCGCTCCGAAGTGTGCGTGTGGGGGGCACTAATGTCATTCATCAACACAATAAATTATTATGAAGTTGGTTTTGCCGATAAGTTAGAGATCGTTCTACTCAACTCTGATGGTATTAAAAGTCTGTAAAGGCGACTGAAACGGAAAATTTAAAATCACAAGTGCTTCATAGATGTCAGTAAACTTTTTTGGTAGCATATCCAACTGTATAACAACATCCCGAATGAAATTACTGAGATAGAAAATAAAAAGAATTACGAAAGTACCTATGTCTACCTCAATTATTAATGTCTTTATTTATATGTAATATTTAAAGAATGATTATGTTTGCCAACCAATGTAAATTTTTATATCTTTATAAAATATTAGCGCACACAAAGATGTGAGCTAACTTAAGATTAATAAATAAAATTTAAAAAAATATTGATTTTGCACTAGGTAGTATGGAGAATTTTTTTTTCGTAATATAGAATTTGGCATACACGGGATTGGTGATCCGTTATGTACTTATCTTAAATAAAAAATATAAAAAATAAATACTTATAATTAGGACATCGCCACCACTTTCAATTTTTCAAAAAAATATTGAAAACACAAAAATGTTCTCCAGATTCTTAGAAATGCTTGTATTTAAGTAAAAAGAGAAAATGTATTTATTTATTCTCCTTTGATATATTTATAAAGAAACACCGTAGCAACAGTTAAACTATTTCCTCCAGAGACTCAATCCTTCAACCCCAAACGTGTTTCAAACTCAGTGATTTGATCTAGGTGAATTTTCAGTACCCTTTACACGAAGAGTTCGGAGCGGGACGTGCCCCGCGCCACTTCAGGCCGCCGCGCAGAAAAGTAAAGACCGAAAGTAACATAACGGTTTACAGCGCAGTTCACTGTGAGACTTTTCTGCGCGGCGGCCTGAAGTGGCGTGGGGCACGTCCCGCCCGAACTCTACGTGTAAATGGTACTATTATATCTAGCGGATTGGGCTTCCTCCTAAACCAGTGGTTTCCGACCCTTTTTTGACCAGGTACCACCATAGATGTATATATATAAATATATCTATGGGTACCACCATGATATTTATTTTTTCTTATAAAATGAGCCCTTCTTGGACTTCTTCAGCTACCTCTCCAACACTAATAACAAAAGGGTTACAAATCAGCTTCAGAACACCTTTCGATTCGGTTTTGTAGTAAAATGAACGAATTTTTCGCTGACCACATTTTAGGTCTCGTGGTCCATAGACCACCGGTTGGGAACCACTGCTCTAAATGGACTAGGACCCCCCCCCCCCCCCTTCTGAAGGAACTCAGAGAATTGTTGTGTTTATTGGGGGTATGTGTTAAGCCTTCGTCTCTTCGATGATTTTTGTTTATCAAAGTGCGCGTCGGTCGAGTAACAGTTTACATAGTATTTTTTATTGTGTGCTGCAATAGAATATTGAACTATTTTTCGATAGGCTATGGGTTTATATTAACTGTTCTTTGAACTTTGAACATTATGGCAATGTGACATCTGGATGAAAATTACCTTTGAATGTTTTGCCTACTTAAGATGCATTACGAAGTTTTTTGTAAATGAAGCATAACGAAAAAATATTCAGCATCATGCTGACCATACTGCAGTGAAAGCCTTCCCTGTTGTAGCTCTGGTGTTACTCTAAGTGACCAGCTCAGGTACGGGGGCTCCATCGAAACCAGAGTTAAATTAGCCTCTCAGAAACTGGGCGTACTGTACAGGGCCCGCAGATACTTTAATAGTACACAACTGCTAACCCTGTACAAATCGCAAGTGCGCCCCACGGTTGAATTTGGCAGCCACCTCTGGTCTGGAGCTCCAAAATACCTTAAAAAAACCCTTGACTCTGTGCAGAAACGGGCGGTCCGTTTGATAGATTCTCCCATCTTAACAGACGGATTGCAATCTTTAGAGCACAGGCGTCAGGTGGGAATGCTGTCCTTGTTCTACCGGTATTACAATGGAAAATGCTCCGAGGAACTAGCGTCGTTGATCCCCTCGGCACCGGTGCATAGTCGGGAAACACGCCAAACACGCGCCCAACATTTTTACACGGTTGACATTAGTCACATGAGAACGGGTCGTTTTTATGACTCGTTCTTGAGTTCAACAGCTCGGATGTGGAACGATTTACCAGCCTCTGTGTTTCCTCCCTCCTACAACATGGGTCTCTTCAAGATCCATGTTCACTCCTTCCTTTCCTCAAAAAGACCCTCCACACAGCATCCTCAAAGATGATATTATTTTTATTATTTTCCTCAGGGCCTCCTGTGTGGAGTTAATGTAAAAAAAAAGCCAGAACGTTAGGCAGATATTTTTTCTGCTGTATTACAAGATGTTGACTCAATTTCAAAGAACAATACATGTTGTGTATAGGAGTAATATTCGTCGATATATACAGTTTGTTGCAATTGGATGCGATGGAACTGCAGTGAAAAAGAGTTGTGATTCGGTCTCTTGAATCACTTCTCAAAAGGCCTTTATAGTAGATTAGCTGTCGGTTACATGCAAACGAGCTCATTTTGCTACTACTTTTTAACTGCATCGACAAAAGCACGACTGGACCGCCGAGGTTTACTGGAATTATTGGAAAATCCTTAAATAAGTATGAACAACTTCCTGTCCTGAAATTTAAAGTCATTGAATGTTCTTCGGCAAGTGTGAGAAATGAACAGGATTTCAGTACAGATCAGCTGTATGGAAAATAGTAAAACCATTAACTGATTGATGAGATCGATGATTCTGGATTCCGCAATGAAACCGCATTACTACCTATTTTATGTAATATTTTTGGATTTTTCAGCCGTTTTCATTGTGTTTTTTATACTTTCTTATGTCTTTCGTTACCGGTTATCTATACCTACTCATCGACCTTCTCAAAAAACCAAAGCTTATCTGAAAGATCATCAATTTTTGTCTAAGAAAAACCACTGCTGCCTTTTCCAAACAGTGGAGAAGACGGCGGCAGCAGCGTTTGAAAGTCATTCATTCGATTGCGATTTTTTGATGTGCACATGCCTGCGATGCCTGCAGGGCAGTAGGTACCTACCCGCTTACTACGAAGTAATATTTTTTCTGTAATTTTTTTACTGCAATAATTCAAAGTTTTAGTTTCTAAGAAATTCTTAATAATACCTAATAATTCTAAATATAGTGTCCTTTTAGTGAAAAATTACAACAACTTACTTTCTAAGTACCTAACCGCGCATTATGAAATAATATTTTCTCTGTTAGTAAGTTAACTTAGTTTTAACCCATTAGTTGCCTGCAACGGGCAAAAGCGAGAACATATAGAATTGTCTGGTTTTCATTTGTTCTTCGGAAAACTCACTTTTTTCAGTCAATGGCCTGTACGCGAAAAACTACCACTCTGCCCTTTGCGTGGCACCCACCTCAAGGTTCACTTTCGCTTGAGGTGAAATTCAGTCGCGGAAATAAGGAGGTTTTTTTTTCGTCAAAATTAATTTTGCTAGGGTTTTATTCTCTTATTCGAATCAGCGGCGAAAATGGAACCTCTAATTTAATCACTCAATTCGGATCGGTGATATTTCCCGCCGACAGGTTCGCGTTTCAAAAAAAAATTACAATAAAGGCGTTTGTTTCAATGCAAATGAAAATGCTGGGACTGTTGAGATAGGTCAGGATCTTATATGTCAAATTTTTAGCCTAATAAAACAGATCTCTCAGCGGTTTCGGTTGTTGTTTTGTGAAAAACGGCATTGCCGAAAAACGAAAAACCGAGCCTGGCTTAGATGTTTTTGAAAAATATTTTAGTCGGAAGGATTCCGGAACTTTTGACACCAATATTACATGCCCATCTTATGTAAAAAAAAACTTCAGGAGAACCTAACAAAACTCCAAAAAAAATCACCACAAAAACGTGCTTAGAGATTCCATCGGAAGTGTAGATTTTCCTGGCCAGTTCAAATTAAAATGTTATTCGTACAGGGTAGGTACTTATATCGGTAATATTGTAAATATCATGAAAATTGCAAAAATACTGCCGGATATTTTTAAGGAAATTCGCAGGTACCTTCCCGAATGGGTAGCTACACAATTAATTAGGTTTTAATGCAATAAATACTAAGATAAAGTTGTTTCAATGATACTGAATAATTCAACAATTTTTTTAAGTTTATTTTCTCGTTCCATATTCAAGTTCTGTTGTTTTATCATTATAAGCCAGTTGCATCATAAAACTGAAATAATTACAGAACTTGAATAGAATTTGAACAGAACTTTTACAGAACGTTAAAATTAACTTGAAAAATTGAAGAATTTAAAATTTTGATTTAATCAACCCATCCTAAATATGTTTCATATGTTTTTTTACGTATGTGCAAGTACCTGTTCACAGGATCTAAGTAGGTACCTACCCGAATAAGTAAGTAAGCATCTGTGGTAGATGCTAAGAACGGGTTGTTTCAAAAGATTTGAATAATTCATCATGTTTTTTTTAATTTATTTCATTTTAATAATAAATAATAATAATCTTTATTTGGAAAACAAACAGCTTTACAAAGATGCATAAAAATAAAGAGTGCTAAAATAAAACAGTAAGCCTAAAAACATGTTTTCGCTGATAAAATTTGTTTTTTTTTCGCTGACAAGAAAAACATAAAGAAAAACTAAGAAAAAACACGTTAAGTTCATTTTCATTATTGTTAGCAGTGGCGTAGCTAGCATGGGTGGCACCCGGGGCGGATAGGGCGGAAAACGTGGTTGGTGTCACCCCCCCCCCCCATTAAAGTTGACAAACACTTATTTCGACTCATCAAAAATTGGTCTGTCCTGGGGGAGGGGGGGGGGGGGGGTGGCTAGAGAATTGTGATTGGGGGGGTGTCACCCTCCCGTCTGGTGGCACCCGGGCGGTCCGCCTCCGCCCCCCTCTCGCGATGCCACTGATTGTTAGGACAAGGTTTGTATAAAACTACTGGTGAGCTCTGGTATTATGAAACCTAACCTAACCTAACCTAATAACCTAACCTAACCTAATAACCTAGCCAAACCTAACCTAACCTAATAACCTAGCCAAACCTAACCTAATAACCTAACCTAATAACCTAACCTAAACTAACCCAACCTAATACACTAACCTAACCTAATCTAACCTAACCTAATAACCTATTCTAACACAACCTAACCTAATCTAATTAATAATACATTGATTTGAATTCATCCTAAATATACTTACCTAATTATTTATTTATTAAAAATATGAAAATTTGTATGGTGCAATCTTAAGTTAGTACCTACCTTGCTCAAATATTTGTGATTTTTGCGACGGCAATCTTTTTTTAATATTTATATATTTGTACCCTGGAAATAGTGGAAATCGTTTAGTATGCAAAATGAATCAATGCAACACGAAATGTCAGCCGTAAGAGAAAGTAGGTACATACAATTTTTTATATTAATTTATAAATAAGCCGCCACACTTTTAATAGGCACAGTTTTTAAAATGTACACTACTTTTAAACTAAGTACCGCAAAAAACATCGGTTTCAGTCGGGACGGGTAAAAAAATGTTTATTTAAATATACATTTCATAAAAAAAATGTACGTAATTTCTGGTTACGGCTGACATTTCGTGTTACATTATTTCGCATAATGAACGATTTCCAGGGTACCAATAGATATATTTTAAAAAAGATTGCCATATCGCAAAAATCACACATACTTGAGGAAGGTAACTAGTATGGTCCAATTTTCATGTTCTGAATAAATAAATAATTGAGTATATTTAGGATATATCTACGAATTAAAAGCAATGTATTATTAATTAGGTTAGGTTAAGTTATTGGGTTAGGTTAGGTTATTAGGTTAGGTTATTAGGTTACGTTAGGTTTTAAGGTTAGGTTTAATTATTAGGTTAGGTTAGGTTAGATTAGGTTATTGGGCGAAATACGACGTCGGTTTAGAGAAAATACGGTATACTCACCTTCACAATATAATTCGCTTCCAGATATGTACAATGCACAAGGGAATCCATCAAAATAAAAAATTCAGAGTAATGCTTTAAAATAATATTTTTAATTACGTTTAAGGATGAAGCTATGTAATTTTCTTGTCATGTTCAATTGTATTGTTTCCTTTTCTCTTCTTTTCTTTTCCATTTGATTGTAATCATCCGTATTTGTATAACATTGTTCCTTTATTCTTAATTTTTTTTTTATTATAATCTTTATTTATCAAGTTACATAGGTGATTGTGCTGTGCCTGTCTCGCTAGAAATTCCTGTGTTGAGAGCAGGCGCATTTTAGTATAAGTAGTTTAACACAAAAATAAGGACGACAACAGCAATGTTATTTACATTTAAAGTAAAAGCACAAGGACAATCAGCATCGTACCAATGGGAAAGCATGCATTAGGACAACGATACTCTTCGGGCCACAAACATATGTACCCCCCCCCCCCCCCCCAGGGCGGACCAATTTTTTTTTAAAGTTGAAATATTTGCGTTCGTCAACTTTAATGGGGCGGAGGTGTGATGACACCACCACGTTATCCGCCCCGGGTGCCACCCTTGCTAGCTACGCCACTGTAGCAATTTTCAAGTAGGTACCTGTCTAACCAGTGACATTAACTAGTTTTTTATGTTTTACAATTTTCTAGAAGTGGAACTTTTTTATTTATAAATTATTTGTGCGCGTACTTGTGTGTCAAATATTAATTTGTTTTTTGGGAAAAAATCTAGCGTTTGCAATAGCAACACTCTTACACATCTACCCTGATCACGGACGTATATATAGCTTTGATAAGGGGGGGGTCCGCAAATTAAAAAAAAATATATAAGGTCATGTTTTCGTGAAAAATATAGTCAGTCTTTATCAATCAGCCTTTATTTTTAAATATTATATATATAAATCATTCAGTCTCTGATATTTGAACTAAAAATAAACATAACATAATTATCGCTCCTTATTTAAATAAAATCGCTTCGTTTATAACATATAAAAAGAAATAACATAAAATAAAAGGTGGAAAACAAAATAACCAAATAATTTCTTTTAAACTTTGGTCGTATTATTATGACACTCTTTTTAATGAACTACAATATAATTAAAATTAAAAATTACCTACCTACCTACAGTAACACTAACAAAATATTGTAAATGCAAGTTATACATGAAAATAAATGTAGTTTTCTCTCAAACAAAAAAAAACTGACACGAGATTCATTGTTTTACAACTACTATTAATTAAAAATTATCATTCCTTATTTCAAATAAATGGTTGTGCTTTTTTAAATAAGTTATAACTTCTTCGTAAATAATATAAAAAAAATAAACAGTATCTAGGTATTACCTGTGTGAACATTATTAACGAATAACATAAAATAAAAGGCAGAAAACAAAATTACTTTTTTAGGTGCACTAATTTCTTTAGGTACCTACCTACACTAAACAAAAAATAATCGTTTTCTACAATCGGCGCGGTGCAATGGGGGGGGGTCCGGACCCCCAAGACCCCCCCCTTATATACGTCCGTGACCCTGATGATGGACACTGCAACGCTGTCGAAAACTGAAACGTTGGCGAAAAAAAGGAGATAGCGCAACACAGCATAACACCCCAAAAACAAATAACGAAAATATTTTTGGCCGTGAAATTCTAAAAAACGTATATCACTCTTATACCAGATTATGTGGACCATAATGACAATCCTTTTCGGGTATCACTATCTGTGCGTCAAAGTCGAAACTAATCTCAAGATATACGAATTTTAGAATGATAGTTTTTTTTTATATCAAGTTCCTGAAAATAAAGTGTTTAGGGCCGCACACAAAAGCTTGCCGGGCCGCATGCGGCCCACGGGCCGCATGTTGAGTATGGTTGCATTAGGAGGTTCTAAAATATTGTTAAGAGCGCGCAGGAGCGCCGAGAAATTTTAACGATAGGTATTTGTAAAAATTATTTCTATTTCGTTCATCTCAGCGGGGACAGCAAAAGCGCTATCGGTGTATTGGTGAACCCCAATGCGTGTGTGTGCGTGGCTGCAGGTGTTGGAAGCACGAATCGCCGCGCCGCGCCCGCCAGCGACTTCGCGTTCTTATTATTTCATTTACTGTTATTCATTTATTCCAAAAATTAAGTAGGTGCCTAGGTACATATTCGTAATAAAATAGCGAGGTCTACATTATTTAATATTGTATTGTACTTAACTTTATTATTATTATTACTTACTACAAATACATGTGACTGCCTGCTCCGAGCTCATCTTCTGCACACGCACAAGTCAATGAGACTTGTGGGTGCGTGTATACAGGTTGCTGCCTGCTGCAACAGATAAGTCAATACGCGTCGCGACTTGAGCGTGCGTATTCCTATATAATAGATATCTTCTGCGCTCATAGTTCATTCATCTTGTTACTATTAGTAAAGTAAGATGCACGCTGTTTTGGTTTAGTAATATCGGGAGATTCATACCATCTTTTTTTATAAAACGGCAGCATAGGCGCAGTAGGTACATCACGTACTTTGTGATTGTATAGTGTTTTTATTTTTCGCTGGCTGCATCACTCTACTGTTTTTGACTAGCCTTTTTACTGGAAACTATTCTACGTCAAATACAGACCTTCGAATTTTGACCCTGAAACCCCCTTGAATATTGAAATCTGTTTGGTCATTTCTCACGATTTACACATATAGGACATATGGTGAGTAGATACCTACTAAACTATTCATAAATTATTCATAAACTATTATTATAAACATAAACTATTCATTCATAAAAACTCAATATTACAACACAATTTCCTTTTTTAATTAAACATATAAATATCGCTAAAAATGTTGTTGTTTTTTGGCTCTCCCTGAATAACGTAAATTCATCAGTTTTGACTGTATGCATAAAGTGCATTAGTGCAAGTCGGTACATTTGTTAACATATCTAGTAACCTATAATAAATATTATTCTACGTCTTAGGCTGCGTATACACACGCCAGCCGAACAACGGATTATGGGAAAGGAACGAAGCAAAAGCAAACTGCCCGAAACGCTGCGCCGCTTGCGGTTGCTTCGTACCTTTACCATAATTCGTGGTTCGGCTCGCGTCTCTGTCCGCAAAGAGTGGCGTGCACTGATTTTTCAGTGGGCTAGAATCCTAAGATTGAAAATACGACATTAATGATGTTGTCGAAGCTGAAAATTATTTTTTTTCCGAAATTTCAATTTTCAAATTCTGTGCACGCCACTATTCGCAAATATATACGTAGCATAAGATATGTGTATTTAGAAATAGAGTTACATAAAATCGACTACTATATTACCTACCTTCAACTCAAAAAATTTTTTCTTACAGATAAATAATGGGTAAAAGAAATGGAAACAAAGCGCGTTTGTTTTTATCTACTAGACGAAAAAAACCGATTATTAATATCAAACGACAGATTCATGTTGCACCACGTTCGACATCTAGGTAAGTCGAAATATCGCTTTCCTGTCACTCTTACTACTGAACCTTCCTAAGGTTACCTTTACGTACGTAAAGTTTTTTTTCCCGTAAGTTGCTCACATAAGAGAGTTATGGCAAAATTACCAATGGGTATCGTTTACATTGATAATTTTGCCATAACTCTCTTACGTGAGCGACTTACGAGAAAAACCTAAAGATTTATGCTATGAGAGCCGTGTATTATGTAGCATGTATAACGGGAAAATGGGATGGACAAATTTAAATAAATAAATCATTTGCATTTACAGGGATATGGATGTCATCGATACTACTTTTGGAAACTTAACTACATCTTCACTAATGCATGAAACTTCCATGGATGAATCATTTGCTCCAAATATAGACGAAAACGCAAGTTCATCATCATCAACAACGCTTGATGATTTGGTGATAGAACCAGACCATATTGATGAAACCGATAATTTCGAAGGTGGCAGAATTGTGGATATAAAATATTTGTTTTCGGATATATCAAATATAAAGCACGAACACACCAACTGCACATTTTCCGATTTAAAATTTATGAAGGAACGACGAAATGGTCTTCTAAGCCAGTATGTTTTCGAGTGCAAAATGTGCAAGAAAATAGAATACATTCACTCCGAAGACCCTAAACGGAAAATGTCTATAAATACTGCTGTCGTCGAAGGAGTGATGTGTACAGGAAATGGGTATTCACAATGGAATGAAATTTGTGGGGTTTTAAATATGCCAAATATGGATTGTAAGACTTACACGAACATAGAACAATGTTTAGCGCCAACAATTGAAGAATGTGCCTTAGAAGAAATGATCGCAGCTGGTGAAGAAGAAAAAAGGCTAGCCATTTTAAACGGTGACGTAGACGAGGGTGGCTATCCTTTGGTAACGGTGGTTGCAGATGGCTCCTGGGCAAAGAGGTCGTACAAAAGTGGATTTAGCTCCTCATCTGGCGCAGGGTGCATAGTTGGACTACGAACTAAAAAGGTTTTATTTCTGGGAGTGCGAAACTCATACTGCTGCATATGTGCTAGAGCTACTAAACTACACATAGTTGCTTCTGAGCACAGGTGCTTCATAAACTGGCGTGACAGTGCTAATGCCATGGAAGCCCACATTATAGCAGAAGGGTTCTCGAGAAGCATGGAAATGCATGGATTGAAATTTAACAAACTAGTTGGTGATGGCGACTCCAGCATCATGAAAAAAATAATGCAACAAATGCCATATGGTCCTAACCTTATAGTACAAAAAATAGAGTGCAAAAATCACTTACTCCGCAATTTTTGCAACAAAATGAAAGCACTTGGAAAAAAAACCAACAACGCTAAAGGCTTTGTACCAGTTCATATAAGGAAAAAGGTTGAAGCAAACGTTTTACGCATGAGAAGAGCTGTAGTTGGAGCAATAAATTACAGGAAAGAGCAAGAAAACACAGTACAAAGTGATAAAATAAAAAATTTGAAAATGGACATAAAAAATACCGCAAATCATGTGTTTGGTGATCATAAAAATTGTGCATCGTACTATTGCAAGCCGGAGAAGTATACTGATGATCCAAATTTAGTAAGCGATCTTCGAGATTGTGGAATATGGACTGATATCCAACAATTCTTATTGTCTCTAATAGCAAATGCAGAAAGTCTTATTATTGACGTGACAAATAACACTGTGGAGCAATTCAACAACGTTATCGCCAAATTTATAGGTGGAAAAAGGGTAAATTTTACTACAAGAGGATCTTACCAAGCAAGATGTTTTGGAGCAGTAACTTCGTGGAATAGTGAATTGGCAACCCATTCAAGAATACAAAAGAAAATCCAAGGCCACAGTCCCGGCAAATATACGAAGCACTTTATAGAGATAAAACGACGTTCGAAGGAGAATAAACAAATGTGTCGAAAAAAAAACTAAAGTATAATGAAAATACGACAGAAAAAAGAAAAAAAGTTACAGGGCCCGATGAAAATTATGGTCAATTGGAATTAGAACCAGATATGCCACCTGAAATATTTGAAACGAAAAAAGAGGAATTTCTCAAAGAATTATCTTCAACCAATAAGTAAGAGCTCGAACGGAATACGGTAGGCCAAAGCAATAACAATCTGTGGGCAATTGAAAGACGTAAGCGGATAACGGCATCTAACTTTGGAAAAATATATAAGCTTCGGCAAAAAACTTCAGTTACGGGAGTACTAAACTCTTTACTGTACTCACAATTCAAAGGAACTATGGCCACAAATTATGGAAAAGAAAATGAAAGCCTAGCAATAGAGCAATTTTAAAAAAAAACAAGTTTTCAGGTATCCGCTTGTGCGCTATTTATCGATAAAACCAAAAACTTTTTAGCGGCAAGTCCGGATGGCCTTATCGGTGAGGATTCTATAATTGAAATTAAATGCCCTTATAGTATAGCAAATATGTCACCAGAAGAGGGAATTGCACAAAAGATAATTGATTACTGTAAATTGGAAGACCATTTTTTAACATTAAAACGGAATCATAATTACTTCTACCAAGTACAAGGCCAGTTACATATTACTCGTCGTAATTATTGTTATTTTGTTGTGTGGAGTCCAAAAGGTTTGCTGTATGAAAAAATTGAGAGGGACGATGAAATCTGGCAAAAAATCGTTCCACTGTTAGAAAATTTCTACCACCAATGCCTTTTACCAGAAATAATTGACGGTCGCATACCAAGAAATTTACCGGCGAGGGAAAGGTCTGGACCATAAATTGTTTTAATTTCATTGTGTAGATGTTAAACAGTAATTTTTTTTACAATAAAGCGTTTAAAAACAAAAAATATTAGATCATTGAAGAAGATTGAAAATGTCAAGTGATGTAGGAGGTATTCCCAAAAGTGCATTTTTCTGTAATAATATAACGTATTAAAAAAGTTAAATAAAAACTAAACTAGTTATGTGTATGTACCTAATATGTAGCACAATAAACAATATGGTGCCTCTTATACATAGATTTCAATATTCATTTGTATAATATGATATTATAATAACATAATCGATTCAACAACATGTGGTAGATGCATGTACCACTGAACATACGCTGTACCAGCATTCCATCAAACGATCAGTGGTGTATGTACTTACCATCACACATTTTC
The DNA here is from genome assembly GCA_917563855.2 of Limnephilus lunatus. Classification (NCBI taxonomy): domain Eukaryota; kingdom Metazoa; phylum Arthropoda; class Insecta; order Trichoptera; family Limnephilidae; genus Limnephilus; species Limnephilus lunatus. The sequence goes on from OU830602.1 coordinate 70,055,891, forward strand.
TTGTAAAATATAATTTTTTTGAAAAAAAAATCTAGAACAATATATTTAGTCAAATATAAAAGTTTTTTTTTGGTTCGGTAGTTGTATCTTAAAAAAAGTGTCCTATAAAGGGATAATATTATGTTGAGTACAACCTTCAAAAGTTATCAAAAAATATTTTAATTAATTTTTGTGTTCCATATCCAACTCGGCAATACGGAACGGAATCATCTCGGGGTCTGTCTGTAACAGGTGTTTTTTTTTCAATTTTTTTCCATTAATTTATTTGACGTAAACAAATTAAATTTGTCACAATAACTTTAGTAAATAAGCTCGGTAAGTATTGGCACACTCAAAATAAGTCACCAAACAGAAAAATAATTTTTAAAAAACATCGATAACTCGGGACATGACAACACTAGTGGACTAGTGTATCGATATAATTATTGAGAATGTCACATCACTTCGTTGACTGTATACGTATTCAACAAAACCCTCTCCGCCCCCCCTCACCCCCGAATACTGAGAGAAAGGGACACATGCACCTCAGCCTGATAATACCTAAATAAAATTGTCAAAATCGAGGTTTTGTAGTCCTCATTTTTCTACTCCAAAACTGAACCAATTTCCAAGATTTTTTTTACCAAATGTATTGGAAGAAAACATTCTATGTCTGTACCTTTTGCTTTTTTTAAAAATACATCGTCTAATTTGTATACTGAACGTTTGTTGATGGCGTTAAAAAAAGGCAATTTTAACAATTTTTGAAGGGTTATAACTCCTATAAAAAGTAACTTATCAAAAAAATCAAAACGTACCGACACGCTTGCGGTCAATATTCATATTATGTAAAAAAAATATTTTCTCTAGTGTCAAAATTCAGAGAGGGAAATGAGGAATACGTTTGTATGGAAAAAACACCACCCGGTTTCCTCTTAATATATGATCTATCTTTGCTTGTAATCCAAGACTTGGTATCTGATTTGTATTTTAATAATTAGTGTGCTGTCTAAAGCCTCGATGACACACGGCGAGTTTACAAGCTACTATCTACTAAATTTAAAAGCGGGTGAATCGGCCAGTGAGATTGTCATGATGACACACAAAACTGTCCACTCGCTCAGTAGCTCGCGACATTTTTGTAGGAAACTGGACTCGCACGTAGCTGCTAGCGCCAATAGCGGAAATAACGTGAACTAATCCTTCAGACAGTTGACAGTCAAAATCAGCTGGTTTTTGGCAGCCATATTGGAAATACAAATAAACCAATCACGAGTCGGCTTGTAGCGTGTAAAGTTGAGGACCTTTCAACTTTTTCCGTGGATTGTCAACAATCTGCTAGTTAGCAAGTTACACGATGACACTGGGCGAGTTTACTAACAGATAGTGAATTTCCGAGATAGTAGCTTGTAAACTCGCTCTGTGTCATCGACGCATAATGGTCAGTGGAATTGTATTAAAAAGTTTTGTTGCAAAGTACCTGAAGTTTCTTTTACCAAACGTTGTTTTGGCGAAAGGGATAAGTAAGAGATTTTGCCCTTTGGTTCTCGTATCACGAACAGTTTGGATATTGTCAAAAACAGTTCTATGTTTGAATACATAAGTTAGTATATTTTTTGCATAAAGTTGCCTAATGTCCAAAACACCGATTCTCCTAAAGATTTCATCCGAACTGCTTGTGATCGGTAGTTTTAGAATAATTTTTATAATTAGTTTCTGGGCTTTAGAGATCGGATCAATGGCGGCAGCGTTTGCTCCTCCACAGGCTCCATACTCGAATGTAATTGTTTTCTATTGTTGTTTGTTCTACTCAACCTGTCTTTTATTTTTCGTCTACATATATTGTACGTGAAACTTATATTTATAATATTTAAATTCCTATGTAAAACTGTAACTATTTCCTCCCACCCATGAATTGTATGTTCCCCCTGTCCTAAAATGAGTTCTGTAACTAATCGGGATCGCTCTAGCTCTAGCAAGAAATAAAAACAATAAAAAAAACTTATTATTAAAGGTATTTTTAAGTCGATTTTACGTTTGAAATTCGTAAATAATTCTCCAAAAATTATAATTTCGTGGTAAGTATCATTTCAGAGGGCCAATTGCCGGCGGATCAACTGTCGGATCGCCCGCTTGTTTGACTCCATTTGACTAAAGAGCCGATAGGTAAATTCAGTGGTAAATTGCCATCATCTGCATATGTTGGTTCGTTGGTTGCTGCCTGGTGTGTTGACTCGTTGACTTTGTGTGGTGGCTTCGGGTTCGGACTGCCACCGACAATCTTCTGACTCTTCAGAGAGTGGAGGTAGAAGGTAGAATGTCCACTGTCCGCGGTGTTCGGTACTTTCAGTAGTGCCAAGAGTGCCTCAACGCTAACAGTGTCCGACCCGTACAGCGAGTATACTAACAGTTCCCAAACCAAACGTGAGTTGCTTTCTTTTATTCAATGAACAATTCACTCTCGGTTTCTACGGCATACTGATACAGGCGAAGAATCGTGACCGGATAATCAATTTATTAAACTCTGCTTGCGTAAATTAAATTTTTATTTTATTTTATTAAAAAGTGTTTACATTGTGTGGTATAGATTAAAATTTGTTGTGAATTATTATTGTTCGCCCGCCATGCTAGAGGGATGTCCCTAAATTAAGTTACATAAAACAATAAAAATCAGAGTGTGCAGTTCACACGCGGTAAAAGTGAAACCTTCAGAAAACTAAAGTAGACAAGAGTGGAGAGGCTACGAAGCATCGCTCAAAAGGGAAACCGATTGTACTATCTCATTCACTAGCAGATTAAATCCTGTAGATGTTTGTCTCTTTTTAGTGTCGTTATTTTTAGTTTCATCGAGTTTCATATCACAATGGTGCTAAAGAAGTTTTCACTTCAATAATATACCTAAATATTACGTGGTTTTGGTAAAATGATAAAGAAGTGCAATAAATTAATTTATCGTCGAAAATGACAATAAATCGTCCTTGTTAATCGTTAAAAAACTATTATTTTCATAGACTTACGAATATTACTCATATGTCTATGATTATTGTCTTTTCTAGCGTAGACCAGTGAAGAATCACGGGATATTGCACATATAGTTAGTTAGTAAATAACGCTTTCTTGAAAATGTAAAAAGTGCAGACCCCTGAAAAATCATGAAATCACCTTTAATTTATCTAATAAAATTTACATATTTCAAAAATTATATGTTTATTACGTGTTTAGCGTAGTTCATCACCTTTCAAAAACAGTGTATAGTTTTTCGTTTATTTGAATTTTATTGTAACGCGGAAATATTTTGATCTTCCGACAAAATATGCCCAATTCTTTGGGTTCTATCTTGTATTCGATGTAATCGATGCAGCTGGGCGAGCGAAACGGATATGAAACGGACGGGGTTCGGAAATTTCCGTCGTTTTCCGGACGAACGCAGCTCTTACGGTGACGGTGCGGTGGTTGTTCAAACTTTCAACCACTATGGACTATTATTCGGGAATCTTAAAAGGACTATTATTATTTTTAATTTGTATAATAATATGGGCACGCGACAGTGGTGAGGGGCACCGCGGCAGGTTTCGTAAGTGGTTTGACGTCGAAAGGCTCGCCCGACCGATGGGTACACTCGGAACTCTCAAATTATTATTTTTTTTATCATTATGGCTTATTTTTTTTTAATCTGGCAACCTAAGTTGTTAAAACTATGATGAAATAAAAATAATGATATTGGTAAACGAAAAGTTACAAAAAAAAAAAAGTTTAAAAAACGTACACCAAAAGCTGCCAGGCTGCTGGTCGGCAGACCAAGAACTTCTTAAATGGAATGATCTGGACTATAGTTATTCGTTGGTTTCATTCGTGTACTCGATGACGTAAAATTTGCTATTATTTATCCCACTTTGACGCCGGCTGCCTGAGAAAGTGCCAGGCTGCCGGTTGGCAGACTTGCTTTTTTCTCATTTACTAATAGACCTTTATCATATGAAACCATTCCCGTTAGTGTACTCGATGACGTAATTTTTTCGAAAAAAATAGCTCACATTTACATGACTGCGCGGCTCCTGCCAAAAGGCGCACCGGCAGACCAGCGTTTTATAGTTTTATCCGTGTACTCGATGACGTAGGGTTTACCTATCTAGGCTCCTAGTTTGTACATTAAAAACAAATCCGAGTTCATTCAACCAGAATTCCAATCACGGACATTGATTATTAATTGTTTATTGATAAGGGGACGGTCTGAATAGCTACCGTAAGAAAACAGACCATTTTCATCACATGCTTATTATCTGTTGTCCTTACTAACCTTCCTTCCTTCTGACATTATTCTGACAGAAGACCAGTCCTTACTAATAAAGTTCACCAGGATTGTCAATGTGCGTTTTTATAACTATCGAGACGATTCACAATTTTCACGGGTTTTTTTAGTAAGTCTGTTTTATTTAAATCTTTTATATGACCCTTACAAAGAGATTGGTGTACAATATTCATACAAAAATATTTACTTGGTCGTTGACAGCAATGCATTGAAGTAGGACCGAGGTAAAAGGTAGAACTAGGTACTCTTCCCGCACAACACCTCTTATGCTATCTTACCCTTATTTTCACAGTTCATTAATTTGGAATTAAAATGGTGCCACAAAATAAGTTTGCCCTATTTGAAGAAAATAATAAGTTTCACCGATTTGTTCGCTTTATCCTTTTTGCTCCTTATTGTAACAAACGAAGGTGGACATCACAAACCAACTTAGCATAGCAAAATGTTAAGGATAATAATAATAATTTTTCAAATTAATAAATTATTTTGTTTTTACCATTATAATTGATTTTAAAAAACCGACATGTTTCGTAAGCCAAGCTCACTTCATCAGGGTTTTAATAATACTAATTTGTATACACGGCTTCTTTACTTACGTCGTTAAGATTCTGAATATATTTTAGGGTATATTGTCGTCTTAAAAATATGTCCATTTATGTTACATAGTAGACACTCAAATAAATACAAACGAGTATTATACTAGTATTATGATGTTTTCGCTTTCGTTTACATAAGTTATTCATTGCTTTTTACGTTAAATTCATTAATTTGCATATTTCTTCACATAACATTTGTAGATACTATTTGCTAATACAACATCGATTTGGAAATGTGCTCGTGCTAATAAGTATTAACATTGTATTTTGAAATCGGTAAACGGCCAACAATGTCAAATTTATCAAGACTATGAGTACCTACAACATGTACGCTGAACTTGATACGATCCACTCTCGCACAGGTTCAGCCACTTTACAGTGACCGTAATCCGAAAGAGAAAGATGCGTAAAACGTATGTGCGACAGAGAAAGACGTGGGCGGAGAGGCATACCGCTTTTCGGACCTTACACTCGCCTATTGCGACGATTTCCGTATCAACGTCAGGTCGGTATTAAAGTTTGGCGTGTACTATACACACTACATATTTAGTTTTAAGTAGGTACCTAGTTATAAGAAGATCTGTGAACGGAAGACCTCTCGTCCAAAAAAGTATGTTTCTTATTTTAATAATAAAATTTATAAATAGGAACTTATAACTTCTTACTTTATTTTAAACCATATTATATTATACGTAATATTTTTATTGAAATGAAAAATTCTTTAGCACCGTTGTGATTTGAACTAACGGTCTCCTCTTTATGCGATGCTTCGTAGCCTACTTTAGTTTTCTGAAGGTTTCACTACTACCGCGTGTGAACTGCACACATTTTTTTTTTATTTCAAATGGAATTATACAATTTGTTCAAAGAAACGACACTATCTCAATGAAGATTTTTTTTACAAATTTTCTTCGGTTAGGTACGCTATACTTTAATACGCGAGTTTAAAGTCATGCCTTTTATATCTCTGTCGCACGTATGTTTTCACGCATCTTTCTTTTTAGTAATCGATCGTAATGATCGTATCATCTTCAGAACGGCATTAAAGTTTGACGTATACTTTACCATAATATTGAAAAAAGCTAATAATAGTCCAAATAAACAAATTTTCTCATGTCGGTCAAAGCTAACATGGATACACCAGGTGTATATTTTCTTAAAATTACTGGGACATTTAAATTTTATAAAATATTAGGACGTTGATAATTGAAAAATTGATAATTGAAATAGAAATAGACTCCGAATTTCTACTATTCTCGTTAAAATGTAGGCAAAACAAAATGTAAAACAAAAGATATTCGTAATGTTCTTTGGTCGGGGCATCACCAATATGGCGGTGTCGTAGCCGTTCGCTTACTTTAACGAATACGATGCCATATGTTGATCTGGTTCTAAATAATAATAACTCCGAATGGTTTGGAGAAAACTTTAAGTTTATTTTTAAAACACAAATAATTATACACACGATCAACGTTAAATAATCAAGAAGGTTTACGAGAATAAGTTTTATACGACTAACAATGAGAATAGCAGAAACCGGAATGAGTTGATAGACTTTGGGATGCCCGTGATAAAAATCCGCGTAACTTAATTCTGTATTCTGTCAGTGCTTATTCCCACAACAGCAAATTTTCTAAAACGGAAACTGACCACACAAACAAATTTACAGGAATAGATTTTCAATCGGTCGAAATAAAACGGGACTCCGCAACGTAAATGAATTTGCAAGTAATCAATAATTTGTTTAGATCAATTGCAATGAAAATAAACAATAACCTACAAGTACAAAAACAGAGCTCAATATTGGTATTTTGGCGGTATTTCAATTGATGGAAAATTAGACGGCCCGTCCGGAACATATTGAACTCCTCAAGGCCACCTGCTAGAGCAGGGGTGGCCAACCCAAATCGTTTGGTGGGCAAAAAAATATTACTGAGCTTAGGTGAGCCACTCGGGGTGGGGGGGGGGATAGTAAGCCTAAGTAAGTTACCGTTATTGTGAACTTCAATGCTAAGGCATAAACTGACTACACACGCGCCTATATATGCATGTCGCTCTATAAGCATATATAGGCGCACTCTCCCTCAACTTATTGAAATCAGGTTAGTTCCTTTGTTTTTCGAGAAATATGCGGAAAATATATACTGGTTGGAAATGATTGCTAGAATACATTTCTAATGCGGCCATGCGGCTGATACTTTTCAAGCAATCAATCAAAACCACCATCGAGAGTCGAGGGTGCCACACACAGCTACAATATAAGTGGCTTGGCCTATTTCAGCATATCGCTAGCCATATATTCCCATGAATGTACGGCGAGTGATATGTCGAAATACGCCAAGCCACATCTTTTATCTCTGCACAGGTCTTATAACAAGAAAGTTATAATTTCACAAAATCAATATGTATTATAAAAGAAGGCGTATAATGTGCGTGCCGCAAAAACTCAGAAACGAGTACCGGTACGATCAAGGGAGTTATATGGTGTGCTAGTTGTCTATCCCTCATCCATGAAGAAGATACCCGTTTTACCTGAAGGGCGTGCTTTTGAAGGGCTGAAAGTTTCACCCTCTGGAAATTTCTAGAACAGTCTAGAACTTTCAAGAGTATTCTAGAGCATTCCACAACAATCCAGAACATCCCGAAACATTCTGGAATGTTGCGGAATATTCGGGAATAGTCTGGAACGTTCGGGAACATCTCGGAACATCGCAGATCATTGTGGAACATTCCAGAACACTCTCTCTCGAATGTTGTGGGATGTTCTGGAACATCGTGAACCACTCGAAGCCTTTTTGTATGGGTGGGGGTAGGGGTATATAAAGCAAGATCCGTCGTCGGTGCGAATGTCAGTTCAATGTCATATAAACTCCCTGAGCCAAGCCGACTACCCCAGCTAGTTATAAATGTGATAAATTTACAAGAACGATTTTTTTCTTATTTGAATTAATACCAAAATCATACATCATATAAACATAGAAAATTTAATTTTGGACCGCAAAAAATCTTCAATTGGACCGCAGGTTGGGCTTGCCTGTACTGGTGCCTAGAGCCGTCTGAATTAGGTCACTAATGTCGAGGGCCGTTGGTTATTTGAATGGTTTCTAAGTAATGCGTTTACTATTGGAACTGATTAGATAAATATTATTAGGTAAGATGTTCATTACAAGGAATTTACGGTTAAACGGAACGTACGTTATAATCTATGCATTCACAGATGGCGCCAATTTAATTTTTTTTGGGAAAAACACACTTTTTGCTAGTTATGTTTTAAAATATTAAGAATAGGAATAAATAGTTTTGTCTATAAACAAACTCATATCTTTCAAGAAAGGCTAACAAATTCAATATTGCATGTTGACTCAATCCAATATCGTATTTGTCACTTTTGTCAGCCTTTCTGGAAATATTTGAGTTTTTTATGCACAAAAAACTATTTATGTTGCTTGCGTACGCAAACAATTAATTCATCTTAAAACCTTTGACAGCTGACGTGATTTTTTTTAACGTATTCTCTGACTTGGGGCCTGGGCGGCTCGTTACTTTAAATGTTTATCCATTAATATTTTATGGTCCAAATTATTATTTATTCGACAATTTATATATATTTAAATAAAATAAAATATATTTTTTATTGTTTTAAGTAACTAAATGTTTGACAATTTGGATATTATGTAATAATTTTCGGCAGAAATCACTTGAGATCAGAAATCAGTCTGTATTATTTATTAAACTAAATAAAATCAATGAACTCACTTTTATAATAATATTTTAATAGTGTCTCGAATAAACTATATTTATATATAACTTTAGTGAAGTTGTTTATGTTTATTTTTATACAGTAAAAATCAACTTTAAAAAGTCACGTAAGTACTGACGATGGGTCAGAGGCCCGCAAAAAAAATTGAAATGAATTTACTTACAGAAATTTAACTTTGAAAATTAAAAATTTAAAACTTACGGCTCTGGCGTCACTAAATTTGAAGCTACTGGAAGCGGCGTAAGCGTCACGTACGGGGGAGGGGAGTATTTCGTTATTTATTATTATTGCTGGGCCTGAGCGGCCCCACGTCAGCACTTAAAGGTTTTAATATTTGAATGCATTACTTGTAAAAAGCGTTCTTCCCTAAAATAATTAAACTCGCGCCATTACAAAATAAAAGATAATGAATACTTTTAAGTAAGTGCCCCCGGCTGCGAGGCCTTTTTCATACTAAACTTTGAGGCCAAAGTATCCAACCAAACTAAATAATTATTTTTTACTAAAAATTATAGCATGTGTCTAGTACGGATATGTGCTATTTTATTTATTTTTGTTTTAAATTATGATATATTGGCCATTAATGGCGGTAAAATTAATGGGTGGTTGGGATTTTTTACTAAAATAATAATTTAAGCGCAAGATGTGGAGCATTTCGCAAAAACTGAGGAATTTGTGGAAAATGTCGGTACGTGAACACTGTGAACAGTGAATTAACTTATTTTCAAATCAATTTTTGAGGCGTTCCGGGAACCATTTATTGGATAACCAACACCTCTGCCATAAATTGTGCGCTACATCTGGTGACTGAATAGGGTTTCCAGGGTTCATAGGGGTCAGGTTTGTCCATGGCTTGGCGGCGGATGCATCCGCCCACCAACTGCGTGGCAGGTCGGATCGGGAGAGATTGCTTGAGGGAGACAATTTGAACTCTCTCGGAACATCGCCTTGCACCGCAGTGGGAGGGATGGATTCATATGTCCGTCACTCCTGGATAAACTGACCCCCAGATTCCTACCCACCCTTCACGCCTTATTCCTTCTCCTCCCTTTCCTAGAAAGACTCTCCACGTAGTATCCCCAAAGATGACATAGGCCCTGAGGTAAAATATTTTCCTCCAGGCCTCCAAATTGCTAGTGGGTTTTTAATAATTTATTAGCAGCTTTTGACCGATTATTTTATTCAAAATTACTAATTTCGGTTGTGTCGTTAACTACGGTTCAATGAACTCTAGAACTCGGATTTGCTTTGAATTTAAGTGTTATAATTTTCAAAATTGGAAATATTTGTTTGGAGAATTGTGTGAATTCTCCGATAGCGATACAAGAAAAACAGACAATTATTTTAATTAGGATTTTTAAAATTGGAACTGATTTATCAAGAATTTCGACTACCCGTGGTTTTTCACGGGCCTGCCTTAGTTAATAATATATACTAGGGTTGTCCGTAAAATAAAGTCTCCAAGGTGCTGCGGTAGCGAGGAACGATTTTCCATCAATATTATTTCCAGCAATCCGATTGAGCAATTGAGTCCAAGAATTCTTCGCCATCGATGTCGTAGCACTCAAGGAATTCGCGGTCTGCTTCAACCCATTGTTGTTTGTGATCTTCGGTGGGCATTTCGGGACCCACCTTAGGCAGACCTTGTGGTCTCCCAAATCAAAATCTTGTCAATAATGGTCTTACTGACTTCAGGGATCATATCACAGAGCTCCTGAACCGTCACCTGTCGATCTGCATTCATTGTTTTATCCACTTTGGCAATTTTTTCGTCTGAAACCGATGGCCGTCCGCCACGCTTATAAATTCTCTGCACCATTTGCGCACGTTTTCGCACTCATACACTGTTTTCCGTACGCTTCAAGTAGATGAGAATGAATTTCTACCGGGGTTTTGTTCTTTGCACAAAACAATTCATTATAGAGCATAATTCATACCTGGCGGGTGCGGCGAGCGGAAGCGCTGTCGCGGACGGCTGCCACGCCGAGACTAAGTATCGCAGAGAGTGCAGCATGGTGGGAATTTGGCGTAAGGGAACCAGGCTACACGCCAGTGTTGCCGGATCTTGCGTAGAATTGTTCCTCGCGACCGCAGCACCTTGGAGACCTTATTTTACGGACAGCCCTCGTACTAATTGTTACCCGCGAAAAAAACTTGACTAGCCTAGATGAAAAAAGAGAAATTTTTTTTTGTTAAAAATAATCGACTCGTAAAATATTATTGTGTGCCTACTCTACCGCTCGTCTGAATACGAAAGGATTATTACCCATTAATTGTGGAGGTCCTTTTTTTTAAATGTCGGACTACGAACGCAAAAGGAAACTATATTGTTTAATTAAGCATAATAATAAAACAAGTAACGGTAAACTCGGTAATAAAATAAGTGAGCGGACACTACGCGTAAAGTTGCTCAACGGAACGGTCTAGTCTAGTTACAAACATTTTCTATAGGTATAAGTTAGTACTAAAGGCAGGTACTTTTATTTTGCAGTATAGCTTGAATAATAATAATAATGCAATACATTCCATAATTTTAAATAAAAAAATAAATTAGAGAAATAATAAGTTAAGGTTAAAAGTAAATAACAACACATAAATAAAATAAAAACGAATACGCATGAAATATATGAGCGATGAAACTGAAAAAATAATAAACACTAAAATGAATTCATGCGACTGTTTACGGAGGGTATTTCATCGTCGTCTCCCGTCTCCAGAGGGCCACCAGGGACTCCATCCAGGCAGTCATGGCGGTGATGACAGCATTCTTCGATTGGCGCAGTCTGCGCCACAAACTTCCTATTCGGTGGCGGAGAAGTGCTCGGAAAGTGTGCACTCGTCCCTCCAGGATCATTTCCGTAGCACTGCAGTATCTCGGTAGGCGGAAAAGTTGGCGATAAGCGTTATTGTATTGGGATGCAGTGTAGTCAACCCACAGTTCTGATGTGTACAGCGAGGTACAGAAAGCGTTGAACAGTATTATTTTTACTTTTGGGCTGCATAGGTAAAAACGTCTTGACAGCATACCCGCTCTAACTGATATTTGCCTTTCCATATCCTCGATATCCTTAAGGTCGTCTGTGATGATGGGTCCCAGGTACTTAACGCTATGATCAACATTCATTTTCCTTTCATCTAGCCATAGTGAGGGTATTTGGATGATTTCGTTTTTTTATTTATTTAAAAACCATAACTATTGACTTGGTGGTGTTATATGTATAAAAGTTCATGCAAAGTCTTCACAAATTTTGAGTAATTTCGCTAATGCGCGTAATGACGGTTCAAGAAGAACCATATCATCTGCATAATTAATGTTATTTGCACACACTCCGTGTATATGGCAACCTATTTTAGTGGCATTAAGTCTTTGAATAAGCTCATCGGTGTATGGATTGAACAGAACCGGAGACATGCTTTTTCCTTGCTTTACGCCACTTTTTAAATAGAATGGGTCAGAAAGCTCCCCAGACCCTTTCACAATATTTTCTTATTGCGTGTAGGTACCAAATTGAAAGAATCGCTATTACATCTTCCGAAACAGCTCTTTTCCTTAGTTTTTCACACAGTTAATTATGACATACACGGTCAAACGCTTTGCTTAGATCTAGAAAGCAGGTTATAGATTGGCGTTTTCTTCAGTTTATAATAACTGATGGTTTCTTTTAGGGAATATATTGCCATAGATGTTGACAGTGCAGGTTTGAATCCGAACTGGTTATCCTCTGTTTTTAGATGGTCTGTTACAACAACGGATAATTTTTTTTCAAGTATTCTTGCCACGGTGGTTGAGAGTGAAATTGGTCGGTAGTTATCGATCACGGATGGATCAAGATTTGTTGATTTAATTATGGGAATAATGACCGTTTTCGTTATTTCATTCGGGATGTGCCTGTAACGCAAAATATTTGAAAATAGTTTAGCTAGGATAATATGAATCGCTGGTCCAGAATACTTAATGTGTTCGAGAGCTATTGAGTCATATCCTGTGGCTTTTCCTGTTGCCATTTCTCTTATAGCTCTTTCAACCATACACGGAGTAATACTGATAGCGGTAGTAGACATGGGCCGATTCATTCCCAGGAGTGAATCGATTCATTTTGAATTCCCCGGTCTTTTGAATTGATTCCTTTTATTCAATTAATAAAAAAAAAAACTTGTTTATATGTATACATAGATATATTATCAAATACGCGGTTTTCACTTCAGAAAACTAAAGTAGATATGACTGGAGAGGCACCGCACAAAGAGCACCGCACAAACAGGATACCGATAATACTATCTCATTCTCTCGCAGACTACATCCTGTAGTTGCTTGTGTTTGCCTCTTTTTAGTGTCGTTATTTTTCGTTTCATCGAGTTTCAAATCACAACGGTGCTAAAGAAGTTTTCACTACGCAAAGCACTCTTCTTAAGAATTATGTCGTTCTGAAAAATTGTTATAAGCAATAATTATCAGCCTGAAACCTGAAACAATTATCCAGTTTGAAAAAATCTTTCGAGAAAAGATACTTTTCAATGTAGATTAGCGTTTCAGGCTGATAATTATTGCTTATAATAATTGTTATCCTTTATGCCATGCATAAAAATCTTGTCTTAAAAAACGTTAATTTATCAATTAAAAATAATAACTTAGATAGTAGATAGATAGAAAACGTTGTACTGCCATATAAATTATTTCTAGTGAATATTTTGGTGGTTAAATAAAAAATGACAAGAGTGTTGTAAGTGTGGGGATGGGATCTATGACAGAAAGAGGGATGGAGCGCTGTAGACGATGACGTAACTGGGGGCATTGTTCACTGTAATAGGCAACGTGGATTCAGTCATTTGCTAATTATTTATGTCCTCCATCATAACACATGCAACATTTTCCGATTATAATATAAAAATTATTTATTTATTTGGAATTTCACGCCCGGCTGGGCTTTTACATGCATTTTTTTTAAAACAAAGAACGTCTAAATCTAAAAGTGCATAACAAAATAAAAAACCAAAATCATAAAAAAAACAAAAACAAAATCAAAATGAAAATCAAAATCAAAATCAAAATCAAAATCAAAATCAAAATCAAAATCAAAATCAAAATCAAAATCAAAATCAAAATCAAAATCAAAATCAAAATCAAAATCAAAATCAAAATCAAAATCAAAATCAAAATCAAAATCAAAATCAAAATCAAAATCAAAATCAAAATCAAAATCAAAATCAAAATCAAAATCAAAATCAAAATCAAAATCAAAATCAAAATCAAAATCAATATCAAAATCAAAATCAAAATCAAAATCAAAATCAAAATCAATATCAAAATCAAAATCAAAATCAAAACCAAAATCATAAACAAAACAAAAACAAAATCAAAATCAAAATCAAAATCAAAATCAAAATCAAAATCAAAATCAATATCAATATCAAAATCAAAATCAAAATCAAAATCAAAATCAAAATCAAAATCAAAATCAAAATCAAAATCAAAATCAAAATCTAAATCAAAATCAAAATCAAAATCAAACTCAAAATCAAAATCAATATCAATATCAATATCAATATCAAAATCAAAATCATAACCAAATCTGAAACAAAAATAGAGTAAATGAATGATGTGTTAAATGTGTCAACAACATCTTTATAGTCATTAAATCAAAATCAAAATCAAACTCAAAATCAAAATCAATATCAATATCAATATCAATATCAAAATCAAAATCAAAATCAAAATCAAAATCAAAATCTAAATCAAAATCAAAATCAATATCAAACTCAAAATCAATATCAATATCAATATCAATATCAATATCAATATCAAAATCAAAATCAAAATCATAACCAAATCTGAAACAAAAATAGAGTAAATGAATGATGTGTTAAATGTGTCAACAACATCTTTATAGTCATTACCCAAATTTTGTATACGGCGAACGGGAGTATACAATTGTGATTCTGTGTTGGAGTTGTCACAATAGAATGGTAGATACTACCTCGATGTTGAATTGCGAGGTTTAAGGAAAGAAATCAAGTATAATAGTTCAGGGCTGTCGATTATTGAATTTATGTAAACATTTTAGGTCATATACTATTCTACGTTTGGATAATTATGTATGTAGAAGGAATTCAAATATTGCCAGGTTCGTAATCAGGGAATATATGTCTCATTTAAAAAAAAATGATGAAATTGCAAGTTTAGTTTCATTTAAACGAAACATATACGCATATACCCAGTACCCACCTATATAGTACTTTGCCATACAAAAATAAACTCTAAAAAAGAGGCTGTGTGTGCCCCCTCTCTCCCAAAACCAATAAATTGACGTGCGAATGAATTTATTAAGAAATTATGCGTAAAACTGTCAAACGAAAAAACTATTTGACACAGATATAAAGTCCTTCATCGTATAATCTTACTGGTATTGTGGAAGTTCAAAGTGGTTTCTCTCATACATAGATCTACGCATTGCACAACAGATGAATGTTGGGTAGTACACAATTTTTTTGTTTTTTTGTTTGTTTATTATTTCCAACAAAAACACAATTTACATAAATATATAATTTAGACAATTTATCGGTAGTCCCGCGAAGCTGCCACATGGCTGCTTGTCTGCAGTTTCTACATCAATATACTACTATACACTCGTTAATATTAGAAGTAAGTTTCAGAATGAGATTTATGTGGAATTCAGTATTTTTAAAATTTATCTTGAATTTTCATCAAATTGTTTTTCCGAAATTTATAAATGATTTAGATAGCCTTCAAGTATGTTTTAACATTTTGATGCCATCTCTCTCAAAATAGTAGCTATTAGACGCACCCAATTCAATTCTTCTTAGAATATATTTCTAACCCCAATTCTACGTTTTTTGTGCCTTTTCAACAACATATTCTCAAGTTCGTTCCGCATAATGTCAGAAATTATAGAAACACACGCACTAACAATATCAGTTGACGCCATCTTGATTTAAATTGAAATGGATGAATGAAATCTTGATCAATTTTTGTCGTTCAAAAAAAAGTTGATCAACTAAAACTGAAACGTCAGAACGAGGGACAATTGTACGCTAACTTATAATTCATAATATTTTAAATAATTCAATATATTTTGACAAACGAATAACAAACACATGATGCCTTTAGTTCTAATGGCCGCCGATAAATATAAAAATATCAAGATCGATGAATCATTTTTATGTTGGTAGTGGGTTTTATTTCAAAACGTGGGAAATGTCATTGAATTATAAATTGAAGTGATTGGAGATTAAGGCTACGAAGTAAGCGTTCAAAAAGAAGAAGAACGTGGTTTACAAAGGAGATGTGCAAATACGAATGTTAGATAATCATGAAAATATTTAATAAAACATGACTCGTTTAAAATAGAGAAAAACCTCTCGGCAAATGTCTTAAGTATCTTTTAAAGACACACTGATTTTTTTATACATTAAGCATGTTAAATAACAGAACAAAAATTGATATATTTTGAATTTGTGTTTTCATTAATTTTCGGAGCTACTTTGCTATTTATTTTCTATCGACCACCATAACACGGGCACGTGTCTAGAATGGTGGTCGAAAAATCCACAAATAGGCCACTTGCATCACAATTTTTTTCCGGTTTAGGCAAATATTCTAAGACATTCCCTATTTTTTATTTTTTTTATCGTATTTTTGAAAACCCTGGCGATTTTTTGAAAATTTCAATCCGAAATATCAGACCATTTTTTATAAACCGGAAAGACGGGACATAATTTTACGAGTGCGAAAAAACGATAATTACGTAGCCGAAAATCATTTAAAAAAAAGAACGTTTTCCACACGAATAGAAATAAATTGTACGGGGTTCTCTTCGTAACATCTGTAAAAACACCGCCATCTTTATCAAAAAATCAAACCAAAGGATAAGTTCGCATAGAACAAACAATAAATCTAGTGAACGTTAAACGAAAATTCAAAAATTCGCCGGAAATCAAAGTGTTGCCATATAAAAAAAAATTAATCACTGTGGAATTTTACAAAATTAAGGGAACATAATCGGAGACGGGACATTTTCATGTAGTGACGTCACGAGCTCAAATAATGGATTTATTTATTTAAAAAAAAAAAAAAAAACTTTACATTTCTAAAAATTTTTACTAACTTTTTCATAATATTAGTTAAAAAAAATCTATCCACACGATTTTTTCCAAGTCGTTATGAAATCTATGCAAGTGGCCTATTGTGTAACCATCAAAGCAATAAATAAAGATTTAAAAAAAACTGTCCTACCAACACTCCTTTGTCTCGCTTACTAAATAAAATGATAAATAATAAAATAATGTTAATAATAAAATAATAAACTCTAATAAATTAAATATCCCTCAATTAAATATTTATAAAGGTTTAAATATGTATATTGAGGGATCAGTAGGATTTATCGGACCAGTTAGGATTTCATCAGAGCCGAACCCTCTGATATGAAAATATCTGGAGTCAGTGAAATATTTTCCCATTATGTTTCTGGTAGATTGACGTATTGTGCTTGTATCCTTTTGTATTTATTATACTTATATAGTGCACTTACATTGCGTGAATTTACTAGATAATCATTTGTGGAAAAGTGTGTGGAAGGGTTTAGTCTTTCATTTGGGAAAGATTTAACCCGGACATAAAATCTGGAGCACCATAATAAAATAATTAATAATAATAGAATAATAGGTAATACAAGAGAGAGTAGTATAATTTCGCATTTATTATTTATGGATGACATAAAAATATTTTCTAATTCTGTATCAAATTTAGAGAAAATGATTAAGGCGGTTAAAATTTTTCAAATGATATTAAAATGACTTTTGGTTTAGATAAATGTAGAACGATCCATATAGAGAAAGGCAAAATTGTAGATGGAGACAAGAGTATATTTAGAAATTTCAAAATTAAAAGTATGAAAGGGGATGAGGTTTATAGGTATTTAGGATATCCGCAATCAAATAGATTAGATCATACTATCTAGTATTAAAAATGATATTAGGATTAAATTTCAAACTAGGATCAGAAATTTTTTAAAATGCCATCCATCTGCTAAAAATTTTAGTAAAGGCAATAAATACCTCTATTAACTTACTCATTTGGCATAATAAAATGGTCCAATACAGATTTAGATAGCTTAGAACGATTAATTCGAACTACGTTAATAAAGTTTAATTGCCATCATCCAAATTCAGCTATAGAACGAATTAATTGACCTAGAAATTTAGGAGGTAGAGGTATAGTCAAAATAACATCTTTGAAACACAATCAGGTAGAAATGCTAAGAAATTTTTTCCATAGGAAAGCTGATAGTTCAGAAATGCACAAAATAATTTGCAAGGCAGATAGATATATTACGCCTTTAAATTTATACGACGAGAATGCCAGCATTCTTATAAATACCAACCAGGGGTCAAATAAAATTCTTCACGCTAAACCCTTCAATTATCTTAACCAAACGTATGTTGACAAAGTTTCGTCAAACAAATGGTTGAGTATTGGAGAGTTGAGCGCAGAAATAGAAGGATGTATGCTTGCCATTCAAGATAGAGTCATTAATACTAAAAATTATCGGAAGCATATAATCAAAGATACAAATCAAATTGAAGATTTATGTAGAAGATTTTTGTCTTTTCCGGAAACTATAGAACATATTATATCGGGATGTTCTGTGTCAGCGCCGTCCGAGTATACATTTAGGCACAATCAAGTTTTAAAAATAATTCACCAAAGTTTGGTAATTAAACATAACTTGATTGACTGCCGTAAAATAGTAACCATATTATGAATATGAACCAATTTAATTTTTAGAAAATGAATTTTATAAAATTTATTACGATAAAACTATACTAACAGACAGAACAGTCATAATAGACCCGATATAGTTTTACATGACAAAATTTAAAAAATAACTTATACATATAATTGATGTCACTTTTCCAAATTCCTGTAATATTCAGAAAACTGATTCTGAAAAAATTAGAAAATATACAGATTTAGGAAATGAGATTAAAAGAATTTGGCATTCTCAGAATGTAAAAATATTACCATTTGTTATTTCGGTTACTGGCATTATAGCTAACTTTCTCATTCAAAATTTAGGCTTATTAGATTTGTCAAAGAATTTACATTTAAGAAATACATGTAGGATTACGAAAGATTTTTAAAATATTTATATTGAGGGATCAGTAGGATTTATCGGTCCTGTTAGGAGTTCCATCGAGCCGAACCCTCTGATATGAAAATATCTGGAGTCGGTGAATACTTTTTCCCATTTGGTCTCTGGTAGATTGACGCATTGTTCTTGTATTAGTATTATTTTATTTATATAGTGCACTTACATAGCGTGGATTGACTAGATAAACATTAGTGGAAAAGTGTATGGAAGGGTTTAGTCTTTCCTGTGAGGAAGATTTAACCCGGACATAAAATCTGAAGCACCTTTTAATGCCAATTTTGTAAAAGGCAATTAAATTAATTATCTGTTAAAATATGGGTTTTGGGTATCGCTTGCCTGAATTTATTCAAACAAACATTTCCAATTTAGAATCAAGCAAATCCGAGCTCTGTTCATAGTTCATTGAACCGGAGTTACAGGCAGAGGCACAACCGAAAGTATTATTTGAAACTTTTTAGAAATTTTATTAATTTTTTGGGGATTTAATGACAATTTATAAAAAAAAAGTTTGTCCTATATAACTATTTACTATGTAAACATAGTAATTAATAATATACATATGTACATAGTGTAAAATGAAGTTGTTCGAAATGTTTGTGCGCTTAGATCTTTTAAACTGCGCAACGGATTTTCATGCGGTTTTCATCAATAGATAAAGTGATTCAAGAGGAAGGTTTATATGTATAATACATGCTTATTATAGTAGAGAAAAGTACAGAAATTCAAATACTCAATTCAGGCATAGACATAGTATAAAATTAAGTCGCTTAAAATGTTTGTACGCTTAGATCTTTTAAACTACGCAACGGATTTTCATGCGGTTTTCACCAATAGATAGAGTGATTCAAGAAAAAAGTTTATCTGTATAATACATGCTTATTATAGTAGAGAAAAGCCGATAAATTCAAATATTCAATTCAGGCAGCGGGCAGCGGGCAGCTGGCAGCAAGCAAGCGGGTGGTGTGGATTTTATAAAGGTTGGGTAGTGGCGTTGTGTTTCGTTAGCCACAGCAACGTGTGTTCGGGTGTGCTAGTAATAAATAAAATAAAATATTTAAAAAAAAACATTTGGTTGTCCATTTTTGACCTCAAATACAAAATCATAATTGTAAAACAACATGGTAGCTTCGTTGGAAGTAACGCAATAAAAATGAAAGTGTTTTGACTCTACTTGACTTTTTTGCCTATTTTTGGAAACCAAGGTTCAAACTTCATCGCATCCTTGAAAAAAGTGAAGTTTGAGATTTAGTTAAGTAAATTTAATAGTAAGTTAAGTTCAGGTGGAGGTCGTGTCAGTGTTGTTTGGGGCCGAGGGTCAGGAGTCAGTTATACTCTCAGGAACTATAATGACCCTCTGTTTACATATATTTGAAGTACCTACCTTCTTGTCATTTTTTGCTATTATCTAGTCGCTGAATGTCGAAATGTGTTCTACTCATAGACCATAGACATACAAATAGAAAATATATAGATCTGTTTGTATGTTCATGGTTCTACTATTCCCACGCGAGTAGCAGTTCGCGTAGTTTCCGGACATTCGGCGTTAAAGCTCTCCTCATTAAAACACAAAAAACTCAACTCAAATCATGAACTTACCAAAAAATATCAGTAACATCCTCACAACGGCGGGAAGCAGGAGTCCTCGGTACAGGCCAAAACTGTTGGTGAAGTTAAATAAGAACACAACCTTACCTAAGTAAATTATCCACCATGTTATATATAAAAATCAACATTTTATGCGCTGCCATACCGATGAAACTTTGGCGATTTGTTGTACGCACGCCCGCAAAGGTTTCTACATATATAATGGTATATAAGCTCTGGTTGAAAAATGTGTATACAAAATTTACTACAGGTGGTGCGCGAGTAGTTTTAAAATGTGTGCATTTCATATATTTCAGCGGCAGGGAGGGATGGCAGGAGGGAAACGGTTTCTTGACGGTCAAATGTGCAAAATTTCATCATTCTCGGAATAAAACTGTAGATTTCTATAAAAATCAAAGACCACCCGCCACAAACACTCTTCTTTATAAAGATACCTAAATAGATACATACTAATATAGATTACAGGTAGAAACTGTAAAAATGGGAAAAAACATATAGAAGATAATGCGCATAGGTGACATTCTTTACATTTTTACTTTAAAAACCATGATAATGTACCTACGCATATTATTAGAATGAGCTACCTAGTTTATACTATCAGCTTCCGGGAATATTGGCGGCTGATTGACGTTTCGCAACACGTGAGTTTCATCGGGCGGCGCTGGTATAGATGGCCATTAATTAAAAATCTGTTTTAGGTCAACATATTGTTTCGAATGGGGGACGCGGTTTACCATCTGCATCATTAAACCCGATAGCCAATAGGCCGCACTAAACTTTACCAATGATTGTGATTACCGTGTGAAAGTCTGGCCACAAGTCGGTCATTTTCATAAATCATCCAACCAAACTACTGCACAATACGTGAATACATGTCAAGGAAGTATATCCCATGTTTAATAGCGTAATTAAGTTGTAAGTACGGGTTATTAGGGAATAGAAGATTATTGAATAGAGTATGGATGTTGCAAAACTTAAATTACAGCTTGGCACACAGTTGTCCAGTGATAGAATATACCAAAAATAAATTTAAAAAAAAAAACGCATTTAATAAACCAGTGTAATGTTAGAAATTATTTTTAATTTTATAAGAAAAACTTTCTTTTTATAACTTTTTTTAAGGTGAAATATATCTTTTTTTCAGTGAAATATATCATATTAGAATAAGTTAACAATAATAATCTATGAAAATATGAAAGAGAACAAGACACCGAAAAACAGAAAAAAGATAAAATAAAAAAGCTCGTCCCGGTTAGACGGAGAGGTCTGAGTTCGAGTCCCAGTTGCGACCATTGTATTTTTTCTGTTTTTCTGTGTCTTGTTCTCTTTCATATTTTCCTTTAGATTATTATTGTTAACTTATAAACGGTGCTCCAGATTTTATGTCCGGGTTAAATCTTTCCCAAATGAAAGACTAAACCGTTCCACACACTTTTCCACAAATGATTATCTAGTAAATTCACGCAATGTAAGTGCACTATATAAGTATAATAAATACAAAACAATACAAGAACAATACGTCAATCCACCAGAAACATAATGGGAAAATATTTTACCGACTCCAGATATTTTCATATCAGAGGGTTCGGCTTTGATGAAATCCTAACTCGACCGATAAATCCTACTGATCCCTCAATATAAATATTTAAAAAATCATTCGTAATCCTACATGTATTTAAAATGACTGCCTTTTGCATTTTTATATATAAATTCTTTGACAAATCTAATACGCCTGAATTTTGGATGAAATGAAAAATGAAATTTTTAGCTAGGTATAATGCCAGTAGCCGAAATAACAAATGGTATTATTTTTATAGTCTGAGAATGCCAAATTCTTTTAATCTCTGTATATTTTCTTATTTTTTCAGAAACAGTTTTCTGAATATTATATTCTAAATTATTTTTATTAACCTATTGTTTATTATTAACCCTCACCTATTTTTTTTAACATTATTTGCCAAATTTAAAAGTCCACGAGCGAAAAGAGAACAAATAAAAAAATAACGCTTAAACCAGCCTTGCATTATTTAGGAATCTTCATTTTTTACACGATCATATATGGATTTAGCACACTTACGCCTCAGAGATCTCATTTCTACAGCATTCAGTCTACTTTCATCTTTCATCCTCCCTCTGCTAGTTTCATGATCACTGCCATCAGTGCCATACTCAGGGTTGGTATCGGTACTCCATTGTAGACTGCCCGACAGTTTGCCCCCCGAAATGATATCTATAAAAACGAATTGTATGGACCTACGCGCACAACTGCCGTACGACTGCACCAAATTGGATAATTATTTTTTTGTGTTCGTTATTATCAGGACATGGTTTGGTACTGGTGAGTTCTGGCATTATGAAATTTGTATAAAAAAATTCGCAATAGGTTGCAGAGCTGTTTGAAAACTGAATGTACCAGGAATTAATGAATGGAATATGAAAGGGGGAGGGGGGTTCGCGGGACGGGGGAAGATGGCGAGGGGAGTGGGAAGAGGGAATCTTTATTAAGTGGCATATCAACGCATGCCGGGAACTATAAGAATTATAACTTTTTGTCCATTGTTTACCAATTTCAAACGCAAAATTGACTTAAAAAATACCTTAATAATTAGTTGGTATGAATTTCAAACGAATTTAAACACAGGGTCGATTTTTTGTAGTTAGGTACTTATGCGCTGGTGTATGCAGTATAATATAGATAAGCAGATTTTTCCTTGACGCATTTCAATCAAAATATGTTTTATACTTTTGTTATTCGCAATACCTACATCCTCTCTGCACATCCCTTCGGGATCACTTAGTTATATTTTGTGTAATTAGTAGGTATACCGTATTTTCCCTAAACCGGCTGCATATTGTATATAAGTATGCCGGAAGGAACCACAAATCACTGTATAGCAGGCCTTCTAATGTGTACTTAGGATTTCAAGCTTAGAAACAAAGATTTCGCAATATCGTAAAAAACTTTTAAAAACAAACATATTTCATTTAGGTACGAGTACTATTTGTAACCATTTACGATCTCACTTGTACACATTCTTTAGTAGATACCTAAGATGTTTAGTGTGTTAAAAGAAATCAATCGAATCAGTGAATTACAGAATCACCTAATAAGTCTCGTGTTTATTTCTAAGAAATTTCTAAGAAATAAACACGAAATGCCGAAAGCGAACACCAAACACGATCCTCAATTTGCAATCGGACAAATAATCTTAATATAAGAAAATTGATGTTTTTTTTTGTTTGTCCCTTACGAGTTTATAAATCATTCATCCAATTGCGATAAAATTTTGGTGATTTGTTCTGCGTATTGCGAGGTCTGGCCTTATAAAATCATTTCCTACACCATCCATCCAAATTAGCGATGTGCAGTTCAGATGGAGTGGGCTCTTGAACTCGGGTTCTTCGCGGGAAGCGGATCCTACTCCTACTCCTTATTTCAAATCATTACTCCCAGAGAACCCGGTCCAAACCCGAAACTCGAAGCCGTAGGAGGCATTTGGGTTAGTTTGGGTTCATTTGGGTTCAAGCCAGAACCCAAATACCTCATCAGTCTCCGTGTTCGTGGTCCGAGTGACTCGCGAGTCGTGAGGGTTCTTGTACGGGTTCTTGTGGGGTGTCCGGCTCCGAAGTCCAGTTCCGGCCGAATCCGTGCGTCCCGATATGCTACGGGCACACTTGCTCATTTTAAGCCAAAGAGCATGCTACCTAGTAGCAATGGCTAACTAGTAGCATGTGTGTCAGTGACATTGCTAGTAATGAGCATGCTCATTTGAAGCCGAATGGGCTTGCTCACAAATCAACAGTCGTTTGATTAATGAGCAATGAGCATGCTCACAAGCCGGCTTCTGTGAGCAAGTGTGTCAGTACCATTAGCTGCAATTATAGCACCCAGTACCCAGTCCGCAACAAAGAACTCGGACCCGGAACATGCTCCTAGAACTCGAGTACTTTTAAGAGGAAGCACGCCTCGGAGGTCTCCGGCAAAACGCTGAAGTTACCCATCTCTAATCCAAACATGTTCTTTCTTTGATTGGAAGTGCAACGCATGCCGGGTACTCGCTAGTTACTGAAATCAAATGAGAGCGCTACAATCGTTTAAATTGTTCTAAATGGACGTTTAAAATTAAATTACGGCTTAAAGCTACTTAAAAGTATGTGATTTAAAAACCGCGATATCTTTTGTTTGAGATTTTATGATATTTTGATATTTTTCGTATTAGACCTACGCCACGCACAGCTATAAAAGATCTTGTGGCTTGGCGTATTGATGATGATATATGCTGAAATAGGCCAAGACAAATGATCTTTGATCTTTTATAGCTGTGTGTGACACAGGTCTTTTGTTCAGACGGTGTTCAGAAATTAGTGGTAAGAAGGTAGATATTTTCCGTAAAGTTATTTAATTATAGTTATTTATAACGCTTTATTTTGTAGTTATATATTATAATATCAGAAAGCTTTAAGAAAAAAGCTTATTAAATACCTAATAATTGAATGAAAATAAAAATTCGTGAAAGAGTCACGCACTTTGCAATAAAAAATATTCTTCAGTTACACAGGTTTTATTGTTAAAATGTTTTT
This sequence comes from Limnephilus lunatus, assembly GCA_917563855.2. Taxonomy (NCBI): domain Eukaryota; kingdom Metazoa; phylum Arthropoda; class Insecta; order Trichoptera; family Limnephilidae; genus Limnephilus; species Limnephilus lunatus. The sequence continues at coordinate 70,080,890 of OU830602.1, forward strand.
TTAATGTCAAAACTATAAATTCGATGGTTAAAACACCTAAAGTACTCGTAAGTAGCCAATACTCATATTATAAAAGTTTGTATTGATCTGAAATCTGCGTTACTCTTCGATATATGAATAATAACAAATTTGGTCGTTGGCATTACTCGATAGTAACGAGAAAAAAATGATCCCACTTTATTATCACACTGTTCCTTTATTTAACAAATTATCACTATTTTTATGAAACGGTTATTCACCTGAATAGTACAGAGATTGCAGTTTTACCTGTAGTTATGTAAATGATTTTGAAATTGTATACAGCGATTGAACCAAACTAAGACAAAATTTAAATAATAACGTAATAATGCATGCGTTAACATTTAACACAAATAAAACTTAAGTAACGCGTTTATGGTGTAAAAACAGTTAAACAGATAAAATTATATTATATTCTCTCATCAATATTTATTATTTCACCCGTTAGAAAATTTCACAAGACATGTGATAAAGTTCTTACCTAGAAAAATTCGTGAAAGTTTTAGAAGTTGCATATTATATATTTTATGTGTAAACGTGAATCAATGACACTTTCTTTTAGCGAGTGACATCTAGGCTCAACGTTGACGAAAATGATGAAATCTTTGTAAACTTTCATTGGAGTATTGGAGGGAGGGGGAGGGGGGGGGGGGAGACATTGAATAGGAAAGCTGTGAAAGATGACCGTTAAGAATTGAAACGTTACTTAAAACATGTGTATATTATTGGCTATTTGGCCAGGAATGTATGTCCGATTTGGTTTTCCGATTGTCTGACAGAATAACGGATAGGACGAACCAAATAAACATAAAATTCGTATGTCCAATTTTCCGTGGTCAACTCTGGCGAAGTAAAAAGTTACTATTAGTTCATTAAAATTATTAATAGTTGTAGCTCAATGAAGTTCTTCACAGTTTTTTTTTTAGTTTGAGAGAACACTCTTTTTATTTTCAGACATTACGTAGATATTATTTCTTCTTCTTCTTTGTGTGCCCTATCAGGTCCCCCGACGTTGGCGATCACTCTTGAAAAGGTCTCTCTGTCTTGCGCTGCCCGGAAAAGCTCCTCCATACTTCTAATGCCGGTCCACTCTCGTATATTTCGCATTACATTCGACATTTGTCTCCTACCAGGCCCTCGGCGACCCTCTATCTTGCCTTTCAATATTAAATGTAGCAAGTGATACTTCTCTCCTCGAAGTATACGACCCAGATATGAAGTTTTCTTGATTTTTATTAATGTAAGCAGTCTATCTGCTCTAGCCCGCCTGAGAATTTCTGTGTTGGTGATCATGTCGGTCCATGGGACTTTGAGCATTCTCCGGTGAAGCCACATTTCGAAAGCCTCTAACCTGTTCATTGTATTTATTTTCAAGGTCCATGTTTCACAACCATACAGCAAGACCGACCACACATAACATTTTAGCATTCTCTGCATTAGTTTTAAGCTGATATTGTCATTGCAGAAGAGGGATTTCATTTTTATGAACGCAGTTCTTGCTGCTTCAATTCTGCATCTAATCTCTATATCTGGGTCAAGAGTCTCCGTGAGAATACTGCCGAGGTATCTAAATCTCTTTACCTTTTCGACATTACAACCATTTGACTGTATCATTGATTTTTAAACTTTCGAAATGAAAACTTATTTAGCACTTTTGTGATTTAAAATTCGGTGAAATTAAAAATAGGAACACTAAAAAGAGACAAACACATACATCAAGTAAATTTAGCCTCCGAGAGAATGAAATATTATAATCAGTCTCCTCTTTGTGCGGCGCTTCTTAGCCTCTCGACTCTTCACTACTTTAGTTTTCTAAAGGTTTCAATTCTTCTGCGTGTGAATTGCAGGCTCTGATACTTTTAAAATTTTAATTTTATTGTAGTTCTTTAAAAAGAGTGCCATGCAAAATGACCAAAGTTTAGAAGAAATTATTGTGTTCTTAAGATGTAAGTTTTTTGTTTAGTGTCCCTAAACAAATTAAGTAAAAAAAGTAATTTTGTTTGTACCTTTTTATTTTATGTTATTCGTGAATAAAATTAAAAAGATTAGGTTATATTACTATTTATTTTTTTAATATTATTTACGAAAGTACAAATAATTTATTTGAAATAAGGAGTCATAATTATGTTATGTTTATTATTAGTTAAAATATCAGAGACTGAATTATTAATGTATGATTAAAAAATAAAGACTGACAGGTGACCTTATATGGATGTTTTGGTTTCGGGTGTGAAAACTAGTTTCGGTCGGACACTAATTCCAGGTACTTTTATTCTTTATTTTCTTATTTAGGTATGAAAAAGCCCAATGGGCGTCTAAATAAAAAAAAATATTATTCACAGTATGTAGGTATTTTATACATGGTATTCAGAAGTTAGTGTTACTTTTACTTAATTTAATTTTCAAATGTGTTTTTTAAATCTCCATGTGAACGAGATATTTGCGTGGAAAGGTGTTTTTCATTGTATATAAAACTATGAATACCGTTAAAAATGTGTGGCACGTTAAACGTTTATTTTTCTATCTCTGATCATTGTGAGGGAGCGGACGCGCGTCGGCAGAGACGGGGGACATTTAAATGAAAGGACGTCAGTCGATGTATTGAGTCAGTCTTTATTGCTGCTACGTAGCGATGGTATATTTAGTGTAGAGTAACAGGGTGCAGACAGGAGCGTGATGATGAGGCTCGTAGGTGATGCAGTGATGAAGGTCGGTGATGCAGTGGTGTAGCAGACCACGGGTCTGCATGTCGCCAGCATGTTGTTCCGCACCGTGGTGGTGGAGAAGACTTGACGTCCAGGATGGATGCTCGACGCGGTGAGTCGCGGAGATGGGCTGCGGTAAACCTCGTGAGGAGAATGAAGTCTCGGTGGCTGAGAAGTTGCTGCCTGCGTGACAAGAAGGTGCGGCGGGCCTTATGTCGCGGGCAATTGAGTCTCTTGAGCTATTGGTGCGATGGACCATGTTAGCTGCGAGATGTTGCGTCCTCGAAGGTTGATGATGCACCGGCACAGGATCCGGCACGTCGCCGTGAACCTGGCGGTTACTGCACTGGAGCGTTATCACTTGATGCACTGTCTATGTGTGTTAGTGAGCTGTTACTGATACTAGAGACTGGAACTGTGTCGCTGCGCTTTATATAGCCGACCGTGTGAGTAGCTACCCGGAACGCCAAGTAATATCGAGCGCCCGCGCAAGGCAGAGAAGACTCTGGAACATTCCGTGGCCGTAAGAATGTGACGGCTGTTGAGTCGAAAATGTTCCCGAAATGTGTAGCCGTGTGCGGCATGAAACAATACAATGCAGGTATTATGTACCTTTCGAGAATGTGCTTGCTATATCAGTGGCGGCGCAAGGATTGTGGTTAAAGAGGGCTGTTACTGATATTAATGATATTGATTTGAAAAACCGCACATTCTGCAACGGTTCCAAACGTATACAACGTCATTATGACATAGAAAACGCCACTTGCTGGTAAGACGGCTGTCACTAACGTTACCCGGCGTGACGTCAACGCCGCCGAATTCTCAAATAAAGTCATGCTGTTTTGGTGGCAAATCAAAAATGGCACATTTTAAATCGTTGTAGTTCATTTATTAGTCAGCATAAAAATAAAATCAAAATATCTTCATAATCGTAATTTTTTCGAGAATGAAAAAAAACAGTCAAAATACCTTATTGTTAAATGTAGATTAGTACATAGTAGATGTAAAGTAAATTAAAATAAATTTATTGTGGAAGACAATGCACAACATATCAAGGTCGTTTTAGATAATTTTCATTAGTGTTCCAAGTTCGTGCTAATATCGAATTGATTTAAATTAACAGAATCGTGTACATTATAATAATAAATTAGTATGACTTATGTTAATTCGTGTTGTATCACAATAATGAAAACTGCCGATAATAATCATAATAGATGTAGCAGCCAGAGCCAGTTTGACCGACAATAGAATAGGCCTATTATAAAACAAGGTAAGTGGGTATACTTGCATACCTCCGTGACACCTTTTCAACGGTTATTGTTATGTAATCATAATTAGTAATTACCGCTTTTGTTGTGAGAAACTTATCCTCTGGCGATGTTATACTAATCAGTAAGTTTTTATTACATTAACTCCTTTTTTTACGTTAGCTCCTTTTTTTTAAATTAACTCCTTTTTTTACATTAGCTCCTTTTTTTACATTTACTAATTTTTTACATTTGAAAAGTGTGTGGGAATGGGTACCCCCGCACCGGCAACCACTTATTGGATAAGCAATACCTCTGTCACAGGTCACCCTAAATAGTTCGCTACGCTTGGTTACTTAGCAGGGATGCCCGGGTTCTTAGGGTGAGGTTTGTTTAGGTTTATGACCTGGACACACTGAACCCCGGATTCCCACCCACCCCTCATACCTTTTTCCTTTCCAGTACTTTCTCTCCTTCATTTCCTTAAAAAGCCCCTCCACACAGCATCTCCAAAGATGACATAAGCCCTGAAGGTAATTATTTTCCTCAAGGTCTGTAAAAAAACACAGGAGAATCTGATGAAAATAATTTATCTCAGGGCCTATGTTATCTTTGGCGATGTTTTGTGGAAGGTTTTTTTTAAGGAGAGGAAGCAGAAGAAGTTCTGGGAAGGAAAACGGTGGAGGTATGGGTAGGAATCTGGGATTCAGTGTGTCCGGTGTTGTCCGGGAGTGACGAACGTATGGATCCATCCTTCCCACTGCGGTGTAAGGCGACGGATCGTGAGAGTTCAATTGATATCCCTCAACCATTCTGTCTCGATCCAGCCCACCACGCAGAAGGTGGGCAGACACATCCGCCGCCAAGACCTAAGCAAACATCACCCCATGAACCCGGGCTTAAGTCACCAAACGTAGCCAACCATTCGGAGTTACCTATGGCAAAGATATTGGTTATATATTGGTTACATACCCGCCTCCTAACTCCCAAATTGTAAGTAATAGGTCAAGTGTACTCATGTTATGGGCAGAGTGCATGTCGGCTGCGGAGCCATTCCGTAAAACAAATTAACCTTATTTTACATTTTACTATTTTTGAACAATAATTTATTGTCTTTACGGAATTTCTGTATTAATGTTGTCCCACTATTTTTAAACAATACTTTATTGTCTTTACAGGATGTCTGTATTATTTTTGTCCCATGTTTTTGTTAGGTTAAGTTATGGGTCGTCCAATAATCACGTGAGTCTTGAAAGGGGGGGGTCTAAAAAATCACGAAACATCACGAGGGGGGGGGGGGTAAAATGGGATATCACGTGTATTTATTTTTCATTGAACGCACGATTTCTAATGGTGAACGTCCTATACTTTGTACTAAAAAAATACACGTGATTTTGGGGGGGGGGGGGGGGGAGTTAGCCTAAAACCTCACCACATTTCACCAGGGGGGGGGGGAGGGGGTCAAAAAGTTGCTAAAAAACATCACGTGATTAATGGACGACCCCTTAGGTTTTAGTAGATATTTTGTTAATGGATGTTTTGTCCGTAGGATCCTTTTTCGGAGGATATCTTATCGGAGGATATTTTGTCGGGGATATTTTTTCACGGGATGAAAAGTCACGGAACCGGGTTGGGTAATGTTTACTCTTTGAACTTTGAACAAATTTCACTAGAGGCTGAGAAAAATTACAGCAACATTGTGACAAGAAGTACCTACGTACCTATTTAGTGAAGGCACCACCATTTTTTGGAGCTTTCCTTCAGCCGAGACTCACAGAGTTACTATCACTCATATTTGTTGAAGGTGACGCTGCTTTTAGGGGGCATCCTTCAGCCGAGGCTCGTGGAGAGAGAATGTTTCCTCTTTGAACTTTGAACATAAGCACCTCACTACAAGTTGGGAGAAATAATAGCAATATCGTGAAGAAGTATTTGATAAAGGCAATACTACTTTTATGGCCTTTCCTTCAACCGAGGTTCGTAGAGAGAGAATGCTTCCTCTTTGAACTTTGAACATAAGCATCTCACTAGAAGCCGGGATCAATAATAGCAATATCGTGAAGAAGTATTTGGTAAAGGTAATACTGCTTTTATGGCCTATCCTTCAACCGAGGTTCGTAGAGAGAAAATGTTTCCTCTTTAAACTTTGAAAATAAGCTGGGAGAAATAATAGCAATGTCGTGAAGAAGTATATGGTAAAGGCAATACTGCGTTTAGGGCCCATCCTTCAACCGAGGCTCATAGAGATAGAATGTTTCCTCTTTGAATTTTGAACTTAAACATCTCTCTAGAGGCTGGGAGAAAAAAATCTCTTAAATTTTTCACTCCCCGAAAATGCTTTAACAGGGTACGGAGATAAAATAATAATAATAAAAATATTTATTAAAACCAACTGCCACCATTTAAATAGGCACTAAATATTATACATACTAAGCGCACACTGTAGGATTTGTGAAGCAGAAAGCGTTTATGAAAAAAAAAATTGCCTGAGAATCCATTGCTTTTCAAAACCAAAAAAATACCAATTTAGAGATGATTATTAAACTTGAAAAAATACAACATCTGTAAAAAATAGAAACACGTTTCAAATATAAGATTATTGATTAATTTATTAGAATGAAATATTTTTATTACAATAACGCAATTAATTTTACTTTATCATTTTCCTGAATTGATCCCACAATCAGTTCCACTTTTGAAAACGACACTTAAATTCAAAGCAAATCCAAGTTCCAGAGTTCGTGGAAGCGAAGTACCTAAGTGTAATTTCTGTAACGAAGTTACAGAAGGAGTCACAACCAAAACCAATTATCTTCAATTTCCATCTATAATTCAACTATTTCCTGGAGGTTCCAATTTTACTGTAGGGTATTTTTTACATTGAGAATGCTTATTTCCATACCGTCAGGGTTTTCAAGTAAGAATCACTGTAAACATTTTTACATTGAGAATGCTTATTTATAAACTAAACAATGTATATTTTAAATAATATACAAACCAGACAATGTACATTTTAAGAAAGCAAAACGTACAGACATAAGTATTTTCTTCTAATACAGTTAGTAAAAAAAATGAAATCTATCCAGTTATGGGAGAGAAACACGGGGAATACAAAACCACGATTTCGATGATTTTATTTGGGTACTAGCTGGGTTACCCGGCTTCGCTCGGGACAACATTAGAGAGTTTCAGAACTTTGTACAGCTTTATCGAACATTCAACCTTCCGGAACCTTCTAGATCCACCGACATATTCCGCCAATCCTTCCAGAACTTTTTATAGCTTTATCAAAACTTATGAAACTTTCCAGAACCTTCTAGACCCACTAACAAACTCCGCCACTCTTTCCAGAACTTTCTACAGCTTTAACTTTATAGAACTTTCCGGAACCTTTTAGATTCTAGACCCACCGACGTACTCCGCCATTCCTTTCAGAACTTTCTAAAGCTTTATGGAATCTTCTAGAACTTTCCGGATCCTTCTAAACTCACAACACACTCCGCCACTCCTGCCAAAACTTTTATAACTTTATCAAACCTTATGAAACTTTCCGGAACCTTCTAGACTCCCCAACATACTCCATCACTCCTTCCAGAACTTTCTACAGCTTGATCTAACCTTATAGAACTTTCCGGAACCTTCTAGATTCATCGACATACTCCGCCACTTTTTTACAGTTTTATATAACCTTGTAGAAATTTCTAGAACCTTTTATACTCACCGATACACTCCGCCACTCCTTCCAGATTTTTCTACAGCTTTATCGAACCTTCTAGACTCACCGTTACACACCGCCACTCCTTCCAGAACTTTGTACAGCTTTATCGAACCTTCTAGAACTTTTCTGAACTTTCTACACTTACTGCCGAACTCCGTCACTTTCCGGAACCTTATAGACCCACCGACATATTCCGCCACTCCTTCCAGAACTTTTTGCAGCTTTATCGAACCTTATAGAACTTTCCGGAACCTTCTAGACTCGCTGAGATACTCCTCCATTCCTTCCAGAACTTTCCAGAGTTTTATCGAATCTTCTAGTGGTTTCCGGAAACTTTTAGAATTTTCGAAATTTCTAGAGTCTTCTTAGAACTTCCAGCCCTTATATCTTCAAAAGCACGCCCTTTAGGTAAAAACGGGTACCCTTATTCCCTAGGGGGGATAGAGATCTACCACACCATATAACTCCCTTGATCGTACCGGGACTCGTTTCTGAGTTTTTGCGGTCCACACGTTTTTTTTAACTTTCTTTTATAATATATATTGATTATCGGCCTGGGGTACAGTTGTCCCTTTGGCTCAGTATTGGGGGGAGTAAGAACGACAGAGATAGCAACCGTTTGGTAAAATACCTATTGTTAAAATTTCTCGACGACTGGGTTTCCTCTTAATAAAGGCGCCGTTTCCCCGCTCAAAAAGAAGAAGATGGAGATATATGTAATTACGAATGTTGGAGAGAGTTCGCTAATATTTAAAACGGTAAAATTGAAGCGAAAATTGTGAAAATGTTTAATAAAACATGACTCGTTTAAAATAGATCAAAAATCTCTTGGGCCTGTCTAAAACAGCATTTAAAGAAATACTGCGAATTTTTTCATACATATAACATGTAAAATAACTGAAACAGACGTGAAAATAATAATTTTCGGAGCATACTTTGCCATTTTTTTCTATCGAGGGAATTTCATATAATTTGCGTTTCGGCGGGGGAATGTATAGATATTATCTTAAAAAATAACATATATTTTTTAGAGCTTTTCCCCATGTAAGAAATCGGGAGAAATTCGGGTAGCGGCGTCTTAAGCGTGTCAAGCTGTAATACGGTTCGCTGGGTCTGTAGTTCCCACACGGATGCTGGGAGAACTACCTTCACTTTATTAGTACCTACTTGTCCGTAACTCTATAATACATTATAATATAATATGAGTTATTTATTTGCGTTGTTAACTTTCACCTTGGCTTCCGACTCATCAACTCGACTGCATTTTGACAAGCGTGACGATCTCTTACTTTTTTGGCATTCGAAACATTGACATTGATTCAGGTTTTTTTTTTAATATATCTATTTTTCTATGTGAATACCGTACAAGACAAGAGTCCAACTGCTCTCAACCGCCTTGAGCAAGTGAGACTATGGCATCCCCCGTTGTGAGACTAAAGGTAAGTTGGGAGGGGAAAGAGATGGGAACGAGGAAGGTGGGGAGATACCTGGCTATTCAGATCTAATCATCAAACACGGTTAACATCATTTCGAGCAATAGCAAGTTAATAAACCTACAAAATAGAAACGGATTTAATCGAAGAAAGTTCTTTGCAAACTTCCTTTAGTTTTGGTCATAAATGCGAGGTTTGGACACGTGTAGAGACACGAAAAAAGTATCGATACTTTGTGGTATCGAGTACTTTTCCTTTCGATACCGATACTTTTGTACTCGATACTTCGTATTTGATACATTTACTCAATGAGTACTTTTTGGCAAGTATCGATACCTTTAAAAATTTGGCTAAGCGGCACATGTTTATGGCAACGCCATCTAGTTCAATCATAGCAAACCTTAGTTTTAAGTCAACATAAGTGAATGTTATGTTTTTACTTTTAGTTTTATAATGATTATATTTCAAGAAAAGTAAGTTTATTTTGTTACTAAACATTTAGTTAGATACTGAAAAACACCAAGTGAACAAAATCTGAAAAGTGCCACGCTTGTAAATTGTTTCAGATTTATATCTTTATGATTAAAATGTTGATTATAATATTAAATTTTTTCATTGTCATTAATCTATTAGGTTTTAAAATTAATATGATGTTTCGTTCCAAAAAATCCTATGTCAACTCAGAAGCCTCTGAAACTCCACGTCTAGAATAGTGATAAGAAAAAATAATGTCCATAAACTGGTAAAGTAATAAGTAATAACTAAATAATTTAATACACTAAATATGTCTTGACTCTCCTGCCAAAACACAAAGTAGAGGAAAAAAGGTATTGCAAAAATTTTGTTTTACTTTTTAGTTCGTGTTTTAACAGGGCAGCTGTTATCTTTTCTAACTAAAATAGATACTTTAATTTGAAAATTCTGATCATGGGGGGGGGGGAGGGGGTTTGATACGTAGTTAGCCCGGTCAGAGCTGTACATCAGGCCCTATGAAATGTACTCGATACTTTGAAGTATCGATACTTTTGTTTCAATACTTTAACGAGTACGATTTTTTTTTCCGATAGTACTCATGAGTACAGTATCGATACTTTCTATTCGATATCGTATCCCTTGACACGTGCTCTACTATTGACAAGCCAATGGATGCTTTTAAAATTACTATGACGGAATAAAAAAAATACAATAAACATACGTTCATTATCACAATAATGCTGCAGCTCTTTCAGAAGATCAAATATACAATATAGGTACGTAGGTCTGTTTCCTCCAAAGAAAAAAAAACATCATTTTCTTGCATCTCTCTCACACACCGCACCGTGACGTCTCCGTAAACCCCCACAATACTACTAGCCTTGACGATAATTTTGAAAGTATGGAATATATTTACAAGGATAATATTGAAGTGGGAGTGAATAGGCCACTTGCATCACACTTTAAAAAAATCCGGCTAAGGCAAATATTCTAAGACATTCCTTTTTTTTTAATCGTATTTTTGAAACCCTAGCGATTTTTTGAAAAATCAGAAAAATTTTTATAAACCGGAAAGACGGGACATAATTTTACGGGTGCGAAAAAACGGTAATTACATAGCCGAAAATCATTTTAAAAAAAGAACGATTTCCACACGAATAGCACAGGAGAATAACGAGGCATACCAAAAATATTACATGTCATAAATATTTTTTCCCTCGATCCATCTTATTGATCATTAATCATTATAATGTTCAACGTCTATATATGACTAAATCCTTGTACTTGTATACTTCCTACTAATCCTTGTATACTTGTAAAATAGAATAAAAATAATATATTATAAATAAAATCAGCACCATTACCATTATACTTCTAAAACTGGTACAGAAGGCTTAAAATGTACGGAGTTCTCTTCGTAACATCTGTCAAAACGTCAAACCAAATGATAAGTTCGCAGAGAACAAACAATAAATCTAGTGGATGTTAAATATCAAATTCAAAAATTCGCCTGAAATCAAAGTGTTGCAAAAATCAGTGTGGAATTTAAAAAAAATTAATAGAACATTATCGGAGACGAGACATTTTTATTTAGTGACGTTAGGAGCCCAAATGATGCATTTATTTATTTAAAAAAAAATACTGTAGTTACATTTCTAGAAAATTTTCCTAAGATTTTCGCAATCTTAGTAAAAAAATCTATCCGCACGATTTTTTCCAAGCCTACATATTCCAAAAATTCGAAAACGTCAAATGTCGATGCGCTGATAGCTTTGCTTTTGTTTTTAAATATGTAATGCTGCAGCTTTTTCTTACATACCAAATAACAACAGTCGAAAATGAGGAAAACGGTGAACGCATGTCTGCACCCCCCCTAAGGAAACATAGATCATTATCAAACTTATAAATAAATAATTAAACCAAAAATACCCGTCGCCGTGGCAGAACCGTAATAAGATGTATCTGTTTCCTCCATAGGAAAAAGTACCTTAAACACGTATTTTGTGTATCTCACATCTTTTGTCTCATCATTATTTAATGTTTAAGAAAGAGCTGCAGCATTATAACGATATAAAGGAACGTATGTTTATTGTCATTTTGTGCCTTCACGGTAATTATAAAAGCGTCTATTTTTTTTTTAATAAGTTTTTATTCCAGTAAAAAAGAAAATAACATTTTCACTTACTTAACTAGAATATTGAATTTATACATAGTTTTTACATTTCATAACCTTAAATTACATTAGATTGCAGTACTAACATTTACATAACATTATATTACCATACGATATTATTCACTTTCACTACTTTGTTTTTTGTGAATAAAAATGAATAATTTTTTTTTGAATTTGCACATACTTTTTTCGTTTTTGATATCATCTGGAAGGCAATTATATAAGTTGGCCCCCTCGTGACTAATTGATTGCTTACCGTAGTTAGTATGAATGGTGTTTAAACGTATGTTATCGTGTTGTCGTGTAAAATGTTTGTGTACTTGGGACGTTTTTATGAATTCTGTGTTTGTTTGTATGAGTTTATTATTTATTTTGTATATAAGGAGACATATATTGTACTCGTATAGTTTTCTTAATGTTAGCAGTTTTGTTTCCAAATATAATTTTTTGTGGATGTTTTGGATTCGTAGTGAAATAGTTTTTTTGATTAGCTTGTTTTGAATTACCTGTAATTCATTGATGTATGTTTCATACGCATTTCCCCAGATTTCAATCAGGTAATTTAGGTGTGAGTGTACGAGACTATAATATAAACTGTTTTAAAATTTAATTGGTAATAGATATGATAACCGGCTAAAAACGCTAATTAAGGGTGTGATTTTATCTTTTACATCTTGTATGTGTTGTTTAAAAGTTAAATGCTTGTCGATGCACAGCCCAAGATATTTTTCCTGTATCAGGATTTGCAAATCGTTATTTTCAATTTTTAAAGGTACATGAGGAGGAATTATTTTACGGTTTGAGCTTAAAATCATGTATCCTGTTTTTTTAATATTCATTGTTAGGATATTTGATTGGAGCTAACTGCAAATTCTTTCTAGGTCACTTTGTGCATTTTCTAGTAGTATGTTTAGATCTTTACCCCAGTAGACTATTGCAGTATCATCTGCGTATAAAAAAATTTCACCGTTTAATTCTAATTGCAAAATATCATTGATATAAATTTGGAACAGTAGTGGCCCTAGTATGGATCCTTGCGGAACTCCATAGTTTATTGGAAGGTGCTTACTATTTTGATTGTTAATGCTTACGAATTGCTTTCTATTGCTAAGATATGATTTGAATAGATTAAGAGCAGGACCAACTACACCAAGTTTCTCGAGTTTCTTGAGAAGTATATCATGGCTTACTGTATCAAAGGCTTTTTGAAGGTCAACTAGTATAGATAAAATATAATTTCCACCGTCAATACCACTCCTAAGTTTACTGATTAAGTCGTTTATTGCCGCAAGTGTGTTCGATTTTTTCCTATAGCCATATTGTTTTTTTATAAAAGAATGATTTTTTTAACAGAAAATTGTTTAATCTTTCGTAGATTACACGTTCAATTTTTTTTGATAAGATTGGTAAGATTGAGATGGGTCTGTAGTTTGAGGTATTTGTTTTGGACCCACCTTTGTGAATTGGTATCACTTTGGCAATTTTTTAAAACATTGGTTAATCAATTTTGATAAAATAGGAACCAATTCCGTTGAGAGACTTAACACTGTCTTGTATTTGAATTTATCGTAACCGGCGCTCGCATTTGATTTCAATGATTTTAATATTTTGCTTATTTCTAATTCTGTTGTTGGTTGAAGATATAAAGATTCTATACTATCATGTGCTAATGTTATTTCATTGGGCGGTTTGTGTACGACTTTGTTACGTATATTATTAGCTAAGGAGGAGCCAATGTTGCAAAAGAAATTGTTAAAGTGGTCGCATATCTCTACATTGTTACTGACTATTTCATCATTAATTATTAATTTAGTACAAAAATTATTCGAAGAATTAGACTGATTTTTAAGAATATTATTCATTAACTTCCAAGTTTTTTTACTGTTATTTTCGCATTTTTTAAAAAGATCATTGTAGTGTCTTTGTTTTAAGTTTCGTTTTTCTGTAGTGATGTTATTTCTTACTTTTAGGAATTCTGCTTTCAATAATGTGTTATTGGGTTGTCTTTTTAATTTCAGATGCAATTTATTTCTTTTGTTGATCAATTTTATAAGGTCTTTGGTTATCCAGTCTGGGTTATTTATATTTTTTGTTTTAATTTTAGTGGTGCTATTAGAAATAATTTTATTTGTGAGGTAGTTTACAAGATTATCATAATTTAATACCGAGTCATTATTCATATTAAGATCAAAAGGATTTTGGATGACATCATTCTTTAGATTATCAAGATTAATATGTGTATATTTTTGGGACGATTTTAATGATGTCTTCTTAACATATGTGTGAATTACATCAAGGAGTAGTATATTGTGATCTGATATAGAATTATCACAGTTCGTTAGTGAGTATGATAGTTTTGTATCGGTAAGTATATGATCTATTATTGTGTTCGTATTTTCTGTGATGCGTGTGGCGTGTTTTTTGTTTATTTTGTTCAAAATAGTGTAATTGTTCAATCTAATTGTATTTGTGTATTAACAAGTTTGTGCATTGGTTGGGTCGAGCAGATTTACGTTGAAGTCTCCAAATACAATACCTCTTTTGTATGATTCTAGATGAGAGGATAGTGTCTCCAGGAAGTCTTTGAAAACCGTGTTTGGTTTTTTATACACTAAGCCTATTTTTATATTAAGTTTGTTTAAATGAAGCCATAGAAAATTATTGTCGGAGTCGCACGTGTTATTAATTACATCGTATTCTAAGGAATCTTTTATGAAAATGGAGACTCCGCCACCAGCTCCCTGCGGCCGGCAGGATGCTTCATGTTTGTATCCTTCTAAGTTGATGTACTTCAGGTCCGCTTCTTTGAGCCAGGTCTCACTCAAGAGGATGATGTTGAAGTTTGAGATTGTAGATTTCAGTAGGCATTTAATATCATCGAGTTTACCTTTCAAGCTTCTCACATTTAGGTACATAAAAGAGAGTGAGGTTTGTCCTTTTGATGTAGTTGGATGTTTGTGGCATGATATTTTTTTAATTCTGATGTGTTTTTTCAGTTTTTCTGAATAAATATTTTTATGAACAGAAAAGGTCTCGATGGAAGGTTGTTTACTTATTGTATTATTCATAAAAAAATTCTTTGATTTTCCAGATATAGTGGGTTCCTGTCTTTGATCTGATTGAGATTAGGACCATTTTCCTAGTATTTTCGTTTCATCATATCGATTATATTTAATCTTACTAATCCCATAGATTTTGAAATATTATAATTATTCATTCGGTCATAAAATATTGGCCCAATGAATTCACAGTTAGTTTTAAATAGAACAGTATTTGATTGTATTTCAATGTTAAGTTTATAAACATTCAAGTGATTATTTTTTGGTACAGAGTGTACAATAACATTTGTATTTTGGGGATTAGGTAATTCTTCGGAACAAACGTCAACGGTTAATACGCACTTTTTTTTGATAAAACTTTTAGATTCTTCTTAATTACCATAAAATACAACTATTTGCATTGGGGGAGGTTGAAAATGTTACATTTTTAATTTTAGTTACGTAAATTGAAAATTTGCTTTAACACTGTCAAATCACTCTGTTTGCAATATTATTGTTATTTTAATATGTTGGTATTACTGATATTTTACATTCCATGTTACACAAACCTAGCGTAGCCGCTAAACTATTTTAAAACTGGGATGTTTTTCTTGCCTTGACGTGAGTAGGCGTTATAAAGGGGCACTTTCTTTTGAATCACAAACCATGTTACACAAACCTAGCGTATAGGTTTTTTCGGTTACGCGCCTTTGAATATATTGCCATGAAGTCAGTTACGGTATGATGTAGCCTTCCATATAGTATCAGTAATACCAACATAATAAAATGACAATTATCATTACAAATTGCATATGGTGAAGCGTTGTGTCTAAATACGAAAGCAAATTTTCAATTTACGTAACTAAAATTAAAAATGTAACATTTTCAACCTCCCCCAATGCAAATAGTTGTCTTTTATGGTAATTAAGAAGAATCTAAAGGTTTTAAAAAAAAAGTGCGTATTAACCGTTGACGTTTGTTATATTTACCGGAGATTATGTAGAAGGTAGTACAGATGGCTAATTATGTTCTTTGGTGATTTTTCATTACTGCCAGTAAAAATAATAATTACATCTTTTTTAGTAAATTTTTTACAAGATTGTATTATGGTTGAAGTGTATTTGTCTATTGTGGCACCCGGATATATGTAGCTGTGGCATTCTACATTGTTGGTGCTTCTTTCAATGGTTCTTCGCATTTGCCTCGCTCCTTCCTCCCCGTCTCCAAATATGAGCACTTTAGGTTTTTTTTCCGGTGATG
The DNA here is from genome assembly GCA_917563855.2 of Limnephilus lunatus. Taxonomy (NCBI): domain Eukaryota; kingdom Metazoa; phylum Arthropoda; class Insecta; order Trichoptera; family Limnephilidae; genus Limnephilus; species Limnephilus lunatus. Next base: position 70,096,956 of record OU830602.1, read on the forward strand.
GTGTATTATTCAGAATATTTTCATTGTTTAATGGAAGTGATTTATTTCCAGGATCCGCTGTTTGTTGGATTAAGTTCATATTTTCATTGTTGGTTTAGTACTTCAGCGTACGGTTTTGATTCCATTTTAGTTTTAAAATCTTCAATGTTTTGATCAATTTTGGATAATGATTGATAAACCTTTTCTAGTCCATCGCCCTTCTTAAATTCTTGGACCATGACCTCAAGATGTTTTAACATTTCACGATTTTACCAACTGAAGTAACATTCCTATAACGTTTAGTCTAAGGACTATTTGACACCCATTTCTACTAAAATATTATTTAGTATATGATTTTGTGATATTGCACATTTATTCACCTTTTTCGGCGAGTAAACCAAATTTTACAAAATGTGATGACAAAGTTCACCAATGTTTTATGTATTGTTTTTGTATGTTTTTCTATGGAGCAGCGGTCGGGGAACAAAAAAACATTTTTACCCCAAATGGGGTAAAAATGTTTTTTTTTGGGTAATTAGGAAACAGAAAGCAGAACAGAACAAGATAGCTTTTTTTTAAAGTTAGCTTTGTCTGTGAAAATATTACTTTTGATGACATCAAGGATACTGTTATAAAACATCTTACCAAACTCAGAGAGCGGTTCTCTGACTACTTTCCAGATCTTGATATACTCGTAGGTACCTACATACTTTCAATTGGGTTGTAAATCCTTTTAAATGTGAAATTGCTAACATACCAGAAGAACCTCCGGGTTTGGCAGAAACAATACTTGAACTTCGATCTAATACTGAAGCACGTATTCAATTTGAGAGCAAAGCCAATCTGTCGTCTTTTTGGACGTCAAAAGCTACGAAGGCTTTCAAAATTGCACATGAGGAGGCGGTAAAAAAGTTGCTGCCATTTGCAACAACCTATCTTTGTGAACAAGGCTTTTCCACTCTAATGAACATAAAAACGAAGAACAGAAATCGATTAAACGCCGAAGACTGTTTTCAAATTGCACTTACATCAAAAAGTCCCAATTTTGAAGTATATAATTGTATCAAACTTGAAGCAACATCATTTCTCCAAAAACTGTAAGGGAAACCTGAAAATCTAAATTTTTGTTTGATCCAATGTGAGAATTTTATTTTTTTTGTTTTCCGTGTAAATTAATTCAATAAATATATTTTTTAATTTAAATATAGGTAGATTGACTGTCTTCTTTTTAAAATGGGGTGAAGGGGTAATATCTACTTACGCAAAAATATTTTGGAGAATGGGTAAAAAGTTCCCCGACCGCTGCTATACCATATTTATACATTCAAAACGGAAAATAATATATTTAAATAGATTTAAGATAGTTTTTTGAGCGGTCAGAAATAGGTACCTGTTTTAATAGGCTGACCATATTTCTGAGATGTATGTCAGAAAATGATACGCCTCATAAAATAAATAAAATGATGCATGTAGTTTTAAGACACGGCCTCTGTAAAAGAATTAATAAATGATAAAATTATCTAATAATAGTGAATCTACTAACACAAAGGTTGTTTCAATTTACTTAATGTAATTCTTATCAAACTTGTACCAGGCTCTTCTGTAACAGTGTGCACTGTGCACTGTGCAGTGTTGTAACAGCAAATAAGTACAGAGTGAGTGTATGGACGACGAATCCGACCTTACGTGAGCCAACAGAACAGTCAACAGATGAAGAGCAAATACTTTCACTCTCTGTTGGTAGTTGTTGCTGGTGACTGGTGACGTCAGCCGTAGTAATGCACTGCACCGCTAACGGTGATGGACCGGCGCGTTTCACTTTCCGGAAAAGGTAAAAGTCAGATATTGCTCTCGCGATTTTGGGCAACTTATATGTCAACCAAATACATAACTAAGAATTCACGTAAGAATTGCACATGTAATAATAAATCGACAATATCTTTGCTAACAGTAAATGTTATATTATTTTTCTATCGATTTATGTTTATAAAACAAAGTCGGGTTAGTTACACCATTTGTAACTCGAGTACGGCTGAACCGATTTTTTTATCTTTGATTTGTTGGATTTATCTCCACCCAAAATAGCAGAATAGCTATTAAAACATCGCAAAAATTCACGAAATAAATAATTATGAAGAAAATTCTTTTCCTCGTACATTTTGAAAGGAACGAATTCTCATCTTTTGAAAGAGCTGCAGGAATATTGTGATAAGTATAATATTTAGTAGTGAGTGAATTCCAAATACGTCAAATGTCAATGCGCTGATGGTTTTTCTTTTGTTCTTAAACACATAATGTTGTCCTCTTTCATACACACTAAATGTCAACAGTCGAAAATGGGACAAACGGTGAACGTATGTCTGTACCCCTCCAAAGGAAAAATACATTAATTATAATAAATCTCCCTCACACGTATAAAGAATATGAATCGCAATTCCCATAAGTAAGTGGAAAAGTAATAAAGTCACGCCATCTCTGATACTGACAAAAACAAAACACGGACAGTTGCGCATCGATAATTGCTTCATTGTATAATTTTTCACGTAGTAAAAAAACTGAATTTAATTCAGCTAATTAATAAGTTAACACAACTTGATATTGATTCTGTTCGGTACGAAGTTCGCCGGTCATCTAGTTTCTAAATATTCGTAAAGTGTTCCACGACAGCTTAAAAAGCAGCATTTCAACATCCCTTTGAAAAGTCATTAAAAGTTATGAAAATAATAATTTTAAAAATAGTCCTCAACCTAAAAAAGATGTTGTCCATATCCTATACATATGTATATTACATAGGTACATATATGCGGCTCTCTGGTACTTTTGTTATCCTGACAAACTCCTGACCAATCACCTAACCTAACGTAACCTATTTAACCATTTTTTCCTCACTTTTAATGACTTTTGCATGGAGGTATTGAAGTTATATTTATTTATTTATTTATTTAAGGAACATAAACAGTCATAGTAAGAAAATATACATAAGAGGATGGCAAAAAACAGACCTTTAGAAACATAAAAGTAACTGAATGTAAACTAGAAAATTTAAGAAAAACAGAAAAAATAAAAACAGAACTAAGCAGCAATTTAAAAAAAAATAATAATACAGATGTTAATTCAACAAGTGATAAACATGTTATACACAATAATAAAATAATTAAAACAATACTTAAATAGACTGCGAAATAGGTATTTGGGTTGGGACGGGTAAGGGGAGGAGAGGGATAAGGGAAAATTGCCACGCAAGTAATATAATAATATTAGGTACAATAATATTTATTTGTTGAGTTGTTCGGTCACCATACACGACAGTATTAGTGAACTAACTTTTTAAGGTTCTACATACACGTCAATGTAATATTTTAAATCATTGAAGAAGTAATAATAAATAATATTATTTAAATCTAACGAAAAATATTGCAACAGAAAACGATACGTCTTAAATCACACCTATGATACGTCTTAATCACACTTTTCTTACTGACTTAGAATTACTCGAATCCTTACACATCAATCTGACAGGAAGATCAAATCCTTGTACTACTGCACTGATGTTGCTTTTACTTTCCAAAATACACTCTCGTATTACATATTAATATTAAAATATTTTTCAGGATTAAATAACATCTCTTCAAAATTATGTCCTCTGCGTGCGAACTCTATCTAAATTTCTTTAAACAGACAATTAAACAGTGTTAATTTCAAGGAACCTCCCAGGTAAGTATAGTCCTGTATTCATTCATTTTTAGGCAGCATCGCGTTCATTGGGCAAAACATTGTACATATATTTTCGTATCGGTGATCAACGAACCGGTGTATGCAATCTTTAGCCATAAGTTGTTTTTAATTGTTTGTCTAGCTTGTAGTTTTTCTAGATGTTAGGCATGTTTGGTAAGTTTGTACAGCGCCTTTGAGGTGATGTTTCACAAAAACGGCGCTATATAAATCGTCCAAATATTATTATTATTAAAACAATGTAACGGTCGCAACTGCGGATCGGACCCAGGACCTCCGTTTTACCGGGATAACACTGACCACCACTAAGGTTTCAATAGTTGAAATAGCTCAGTGATTAAAGTGTCATCATGGTAAGACAAAGGTCCTGAGTTCAATCCCCAGTTGCAACCGTTACCTTTTTTTTATTTTCTGTGACTTGTTCTTTTTCTTGAGCAATTGTATTACTGAACCTTAGATGTTCATTGTGGTATTTAAACAAGGTGCAAACAAAGTCAATGGTACAAAAGTATTTTTCATTGTTTACGATGTACGAATACGAATATACGAATTTTGCGATGTTATTTTGGTAATGTTTACAATGAAGCACTTGTCCGCAGCATCCTGGAATACAGCTCCATTATTTGGGCCCCCTCTGAACAAAACCATATCCTAGAAACAGAAAGAGTACAAAAAAGGTTTATGCGTTACCTATATATGAGGGAATATACACACTACCCATTCCTGTATCCATCGTTGTTTTTAACAGGAATGCTCGATCTTAACACCTTAGAAGCCCGCCGAAAAATATTGTTGGGGAAACATTTTTTTAAGCTGATCTCCGGTACTGTACTGAATCCACCTATGTTGAAGGAGATTAACCTATAAGTCCCTAACGCGTATACTCGTGGGAGATCCTAAGCGCTTTTTTATGCTCCGAAAGCGAGAACTTCTTCCTTTCAGAATGCGCCGTTAAACAGAGCAATTTAACTGCTTACCGATTCTGTATTGAGCATCGACATCTTCAATGTTACCTATGGAGAGTTTAGTAACTATCTTTTGACATACGTCTCAACAACTAAAACTGCCCCCATGGACTTTTTTCTCTTAAATTTTGTAATCTTCTCCGTAATAATTTGGCGTATAACTGTTTTATGGAGAACCTGAAAAAGTAAATAAAATAAAATAATAATAATAAATATATATTTGTAATATTATGTATTTAATATTTGCCCTTTAAACGTCTGAAATAAAGAAAAAATATATTTGTAATATCATATCTGTGTTACATAGCTTTCTATATACGCTTTTTAGAAAAAGGTTAATATTCTAGCCACGCCAATTGCTTTTACACGAAACACGAAAGTGAGAGCACGTCTTCCAAGCGCGGATCGCACGTTCGCGTGGTTTGGTGTAGTATTGTAGGCGCCTAAACAATGTTTCAATAATTCTATCAACGCTCAAACAACAACAATAAAATCAAAGCAATTTAAACAAAACATGTGATACCTAAATTGGTTCAAATTTTGATATTTACTTGTATCTAAATGTGACTGGTGACGTCAGCATAGAAGATTCAGTCGCACAGACCAAACGGTGTCTTTTAATTGATGGTGTTTAAATCGTTTTTAAATGACGATTTGAAAACTCTTACTATATACAAAAAAAACCTATGTATTCAGAATCGGCGTTTGTTGATCTATACATATTATCATATTTTTAAGCCATAATATTTTTCACTGGAGTTCCTTAAATAACTTTAAAACTGTTAAAAATATCACCACTACATAATGAAGTTTTTAGCTTTCTAAATTTCGTAAGTATTTTGAAAAAAAAAATCTCGTAAATTTTTCATATCTGATGGCATTAATATGCTAGCGTCTCTACGGTTGAAATTTAAGAACCTGATTTCGAGTACAACTCTGACGCCGCGCCTTATGCAAAACAATTTTCGTACGTGAAGTTTTTTATAAAGCTACCGTCATTTCGTACGCGACCCGCAGGGCCTAGAAACAAAGACCGTTTTTAACTGTTGGTTTATATTACCTATATTTAGTGAAATTAGATGTTTCTTGTTATTAGACCTTGGACTCTCGATTATTTATTTCTTGAAAAGTGCCAGGCGCATGGCCTCACTAGGAATTTTTGGCACCCCCCCCCCCCCCTCCCTCGCCCCAGGTGACCCACCTAAGATCAGTAATATTTTTTGGCCCACCAAACGATTTGGGTTGTGCTGGTTGTGCACCCCTGATTTAGGCATTTTTGTGGTTTACGTCACTTCTGCGCTGGCCGCCTCAACTATACGTTGAATGATTGAACCCGATTGAAGTAAGTTCCATCAGTAAGAATAATGATTAGAAGTTTCTTGACCGGCTACGGCTGCATGCAACTGCATTTATAGGTAGGACAGGTGGCCTTCGTGCTTGGTTCTTGGCTTGAGTTGGGTAATACGTCCAATGCTCCTATCTCCGATACACAACCAAAGTACCTAACCTAATCGTTAAAAATATTGGACGTAGACTGGTTTCTTCAACAAGGCTTATTTTTAATTTTTTTTTAATGTGAATACCTCACAAGAGTCCCAGCTGCTCCCGTCTGGAGCCAGTGAGACTATGGCATCCCCAATTGGGGTATGTTGTGAGGCTGAAGGTAGTGGGGAAAGAAATGTGAAGCACCTGGCAATTCAGATCTGATCACCAAACACGGCTAAAGCCATTTCAAGCAACGTTTCAATTCCGAATGGTGGTCTTACACCAGGGCGATTCTGAGAATATCTTCCACTCTGGATCATTTAACATAATATACTATAAATTATGTTATATTAATTAATCAAATAAAATGTATTTGCGCACGCCGGGATTCGATCCCGCGACCTTCGGATTGTGAGCGAAAGCTAAATTCCGGAGGTCATTAATTTCGGCAGTTCATTTCTTGATATCCCCAATTATCACTCAAAAAATTGCTTAGTGATAATATGTGATGAAATGTATAGCTGCGCGGCCTTTTCATACAAAATTTAAATTTGTATTAGGGGTCGGAATACCCAAGGGCATACATGTGAATACCCAATACGGAATACCCAAGTGCATACATGTGAATACCCAATACAGAATACCCAAGTGCATACATGCGAAAACCCAATACAGAATACCCAAGTGCATACACGCAAAAAACCCAGTACAGAATACCCAAGTGCATACATGTGAATACCCAAGTGCAATACATTAATTACGTGAGCAGTTTTTCTTCCAATCATTACTCCCCCCCCCCCCCCTCCCCAGCGTAAGTGTGAATCAATAAGAACCCCCAGGTATTTTGTATGTTTTACCCTTTCTATATGATCGTATTGGCAGTTGGATGAAGTACAGTCATGTAGAAGCAAGTCAGTAATTGCCAGTCACCTCGATTGTAAAGTTATAAATAAAGTTACAATTAATCCAGAACACAAGTGTTTCAAGGATAACCCTCAATCTCTCCTCCCAGTACGCCCATCTTGGCGTTGAAACGAAAGAGGCCAAAAAAGCAGCGTCAGTCTTACAACCTGACCGGAGACCTCCCGAGACTACGCCAGGACGCCTACTTCATAAAATATTTTTTTTGTGACGCATTTCCGTTTCATCCGAATTTCAAATCGCTAACATGGCTAAAGAAGTTTCACTTCAAAAAACTATATACACGATTTTGCATTATTAGGTACCTACTTCATATTCTCGTTGGAAATGCGTTGGCGTGTAATAATGATATTGGATGAAAGCACAACCGGTCTACATTATGTTGAATTATGCAATAGCTAGACTTGCTAGAACTAGACGTAGACGGTAGGTCTTACTTTGGAAGTTAGAGCAATGACATTTCTTACATTTTATTTCGAAACTTCGTTTCGATATGCTATTATTTGTGTATTTAAACTACCTTTTCGGACAGATTAGTTACCTAGATACTAGGTTAATATCTAGTAAAAAATTAATTTAAAAAATACTTCAATAAATGTCATTGGGAATGGCATTATAAAAGAATATAATTAAGGATACGTAAAGTTTTCAAAAGTGCTAAGACTCTAGAACAGGGATCACCAAATGGCCGACCGCGGTCCGGATCTGGACCGCCGACCAATTTTGTGCGGACCTGTGTTAACAATACAAAATATTTAATACATGTAACTTGAGTACGCATTTTTTAGACAATTTTCCCGCGCTTTGTCTTTGCTGCCGTCCATTCGCCATCGGATGGGCTCGTTCTTTTGAACATCGATCTTGATGATGAAGACCTGCACTTTCCTAATTTAAAAAAAAATCTGCAATGACACCGAGCTGGACGTCGGCCAATACAAGACGTTCATTAAGAATCTTAAATCGGAATTTGGAAACAGATTTTAAGAAAATTGAGAATGTCGTCGACATCCTCAGTAACATTTATTCTCTGCATCCTGGTGATGAATCGAGCAATGAAGCTGCAAATATTTTCGGGAGTAATAAAGCTGCTCTCCAGATGGAAATGATCGATTTCCAAGAAAATACAGTTTTAAAACACCAAAAACAGGAAGTTTGTCAAGAGTGTTAGATAAAATTTGTTCGTGCTAATAAATACCCAGAATTAAAGAAATTAGCCTTGAAAAACCCTAGGTACTTCTTTTTATTCATAATATTTGTTTATTATTTAATAAAATAATGTTCCAGAACCTATTCGTCTTCTTTTTTCATTGATATTGTATCTACACACATTTAAATAGTACAGTTTATTATCTCAACTGTTAAGCCGGGGGAGGGGGGGGGGAGTAGGATTTTTCCTTTCCGGACGCGACTGTCATGTTATTTTAAAAAACGGACCCTTAATGAAAGTAATTGGCGACCCCTGCCCTAGAATGTTGTTTTATTAATTGGTCAGAAGTCCACTGGAGTATTCGTCCACAATATGGAACCCTCAATATAAGGTAGGTTTATAAAAATTTAGTAGAAATTTAAACAGAATAAATTTTCGAAACATTTATTCAAGAAATACAACAAAACTAGAAATATGTTAAGTTTACAAAAAAAAAATACTTTGCTAGATCTGTTGTTTCTACATAATCTGCTAATTAATAAAATAGATAATCCCAAATTGCTATCCGCCATTGGTTTAAGCCGCCGCTACCCGAATCTTTACCGATTTCTTACATATCTCCCTTAAAAACATTAGAAGTTTTTAAGCTCTTAAAAAAATAAATCCTTTTTTAAGATAATACCTAGATACATTCCACGCCGAAACGCAAATTATATGAAATTCCCTCGATAGAAAAAAATCGCAAAGTGTGCTCAAAAAATTATTATAAATACGTTTGTTTCAGTTATTTTACAAGTTATAGTTGTGAAAAAAATCGCAATGTTTGTTTAAATTATACTTAAGACGCCTTCCACGAGATTTTTGCTCTATTTTAAACGAGTCGTGTTTTATTGAACATTTTCGCAATTTAAATATTAGCGCGCTACTCTAACGTTCGCAATTACATATCTCTCCATCTTCTTCTTTTTGAGCGCAGATGCGGCGCCTTAAATGTTTCAATATCTTATATTACATTAATAACGTGAGCAGTTTTTCTTCCAATCTAGACCCCCCCCCCTTTGAGGTCACGTAATTAATATGTGCCCCCTATAGAAGCCAACATCACTAATGCAGCAAATAATTAACCATTATTCTCGCAATCACAACTTATGCCCACTTTGAAAAATTACTACACTTTGACGTTTTTTCATAATTCCTTGGTGACATACAAAACTAAATTATTATTTTTTTTAGCGTGATATAAATTATCTTAAAACTTAATTTTATATTTAGGTATACTTCATTATTCTTAAACGTTTATTACAATTCGTGAGCATATAGTTCTTGACATCAAAATTTCTCTTATTTCTCCACAAAATTTCTCTTATTTCTCCACAAAATTTCTTCCTTTTTATTATTATTACTTATACCTACTCATATTGTGTATGTCTTAATAAACAAATAAACACACACATTGGATAGATGTCGTAATTTTTCAAGTTTACTAATATAATGTATTTTTTTGAAAGGCTCGTGAAATTATCACAATGTAACTTATTTTAAAAATAATGTACTTTCCCCTTCTAATTACAAAATTCAGAAAGCACACGGTCTTGCCAACCTTTCTTCAATTAATTCTTACTAAATAAAAAAGAAAATTTATCTGACCTTGTTTTATCTGATAAAGTCAACAAGGATTTAAATATAGCACAAGTCTTAACCAAATTAGATAATAATTATCGCCCTTAATTTGAAATTAAGATAATAAAAAAAGCATTTTTTTTAATAAATACTTACAGCTATACAGATCCTATAATTTAGGCGCGCTGATGCGGAAGAGTGGCCCAACCCACAAAAATTCGTAATCACGGAAAACTTTATTTGTTATATATTTTTGTCATATCTTTATAATGTTTTTATCTTTATTTGTTTATTAAGCCATACATGTTTTCGCTGATGTGGGTTGGGCCACTATTCCGCTGAGCGCCTAAATACCTAAATTGTAATTATTATGTTTCGTGGGTCTGCGCTACGCCGAGAAAATAGCGGTATTTGGTGCCAATGCTAAAAGTGCGGTAATCTGTGACCTTGGCGAGATTATGCGCATTTTATTAGGTAACCAATAAATTAGTGCCAAGGTGTAAGCTAAATCCATTGAGCACCGTTCTGCAAAATGAAGCTGTGAAAAATAGAAAATAATGTATGATTTTTCTAAATCTAAAATAACCAGGACGCCCTTCGTAAATAATGGAAAACGATCCAATGATATCATAACATAATTACGAATTAGAATTAGGCATGGAGGATCGTAGATCCTATATTAAAAATATAAAACCAAATTAATTCAATCTCTGGACCGGGTGTGTTTTTGTTGTATAGTAAACCTTTTTCATGGAATAAAAAATAATGTGCGTACGAACCTTCGACAATAGCGTTAAAAAGGAAGAAGAAGGGGGTTTGAAAGGGAAACATGTAAATACTAAAAAACGAAAATAATTAAGCGAAAATTGTGAAAATATTTAATAAAACACGACCCGTTTAAAAATTTTCTTGCACTATTTAAAGAAACACTGAGATTTTTTTCATACCCATAACATGTTAAATAACAGAACAAAATATGTATTTATAATTTTCAGAGCTTATTTTTCGATTTTTTATCGAGGTAATTTTGCCGCTTCTGCTTAGCAAGTGAATAGATTTAAAAAATAACATACAAAAGAGATTAAGAACTTAAAAACATATATGTTCAAGGAAAATGTGTTATAAATCGAAAGAAACTGGGAATGCCGGGTCTTAATAATTATGACTCGCAGTTAAAATAAAGTTATTATTATTCACAACTGCCGGTTACAATAATAATCATAGTATCATCAATCTCTCCATACCCGGAGAGATCCACGAAATTACAAATCCAATATCTTACTTACGCCTGCCAGCCGACGTTCCTCAAGCTAGCGGTTTATCTTTTGGAATTATTGGCTACTTGCTTGAATTCGGTTCTATTACAAAATTAGCTTTTTAACAAACGTCGGTTTTTTTTTCCGACGTTAGTTTTTAACGTCGGAGATGTATTTGAAGTCGGGTTCTTAAATTTCAACCGTACATACGCAAAGTCCGATTATTTGATAAAATAATGATAATTACATACAGTACCTATACAATGAACCAGTTATTGCACAATAATTGTGTTGAGGAATGAATGAATGAACATTGGTCTTGAAGAGACCCATGTTGTAGGAAGGAGGAAACACAGAGGCCAACAAATCGCTCCACAGCCGAGCTGTTGAACACAAGAACGAGTCGAAGAAGCGACCCGTTCTCATATGAAAAATTGTCAACCGTGTACCTACATAAATGTTGGGCATGCGTTTGGCGTGTTTTCCCGACTATGCACCGGTGCCGAAGGCAAAGACGCAAATTTCTCGGAGCATCTTCCACTGAAATACCGGTAGAATAAAGAATAGCATTCCCAGCCGACGCACGCCTGTGTCTATAAAATTGTAGGAATAAATGAATACCCGTCATTTAAAAATATTAATTACTGATGACAAATATTAAAAAGTCGTAAAGTAAACATTTGGAAGATAAATAAAATATCTAAGTATAAGATATATTGTTCCAAATTGTGCATTTCATTTTTTGCAATATCGCACCCGGCAGAAAAATGAATTTTTCTGTGAAAAGTGAAGTTTTTACTACAAACTTTATATGCGTGAGCTCGAGTGAAAAAGCCTCAACAGTCAACAAGCGTATGCACTAGATTCCAGACGAGAAAGTTTAAAAAGCATCTGCCCGTTTTTATTTTTAATTTGCTGTAGGTGTTGCTGACCCTATGGTCGAGGGGTAAAGGCTCTCTACTAACAATCCGGAGGCCGCAAGCTCAAATCATGGCGTGCACAAGCAACATTTTATTTGCTTGATTTATGTTATTTCACAATTTACTCATTTAAAATAATGTGAGGTATGTTTGCGACACGTTCCACTTTCAGTATCGCCCTGGTGTAAGACCACCATTCAGAATTGAAACGTTGCTAGAGATGGCTTTAGCCGTCTTTAGTGACCAGATCTGAATAACCAGATACTTGGTACTGCTCCCCCTTCCTCTTTCCCATCTCTTTCCCCTCCCCACTACCTGTAGCCTCACCACATACCCAAATTGGGGATGCCATAGTCTCACAGACTCCAGGTGGTTGGGAACAGTTGGGTCTCTTGTGCGGTACTCGCATTAAAAAAAGGGTGCATAGGTTGTGATTAATTTGTTTTGATTTGTCATAACTAACATAACTACAAAACTTGTTAATGCATTCCAAAGTGTTCAAAAATATCAAGAATAACAAGCACGCCCCGTATCCATAAAGAGAATAAAAATTATCTTGGATTTAACGTTTAAAATAGTTTGAACGGTTTTTTCTAAATTTATCCGTCAGACAATTAAACATCACTGCTTTGGCATTTTCGCAATGGGATTTTTACAATCCGTATTCAAATAATTTTCAGGAAACGTTATTTTATGGGTTAGACCATGGTTAGACCTCTAAAATAATTGTATTTTTGTCAGTTTTTTGACTGTCAACTTTATCTCCATCCGGTAGGTATAAATGTATTATTTTACGGGTTTTGCTAAATTGTTAAATATCACAATATCACGCTTGTTGAACAAATACTTGGAAATGAATATTAAACAAATATAAAAAACAAACCTGTTGACTCCGATACTAAATTTAACTACCATTTTCCGAAATGAAACACTATTTTTCAAGAATAAGTTATTTCACCAATAAGTTCTCAAATTTATTTTATTTTATTGAAGATTTCAGAAGCCGAAAAGAAGGTACATGGTGATCACAAAATTGCTAATAATTATAATCATTAAAATTATCAGCCATCTAAATAACGTTCGGTTTCTGAAAATGGAATAGAAATCGCATGACGCGATTATTGAAAATCATTATAAAATATCAACACACACAACAAATAAATAATGTTTACTTTGTTACAGATGTCAGTGCGCCTTATTTTGGTGATGGCGGTTTGCAGATGGGACCTCCTGGTAGAGGCAGCTCCAGCACCAGCCCTCCCCACCAAACTAGACCAAAACCAAACTAACGATCTCGAACAGCTGTCACTTCCCAACTTCTCCGCAGCAAGTTCAGATGTAGATGTCAACCAAACAGTGGACCAAGTGGAACAAATTCTAAAAGCATACCCTTCTCTTCCTCGTCTCACGAAGGGGGACATTTTGAATTTGTTGAATAACATTACAGCAGAGGATAAAATAAAACAATTAAAAAAATCCGATAAAAGAATTGCACAAAAATCAAAAGCAACAAAATCTAATCGAGCCTCTGATTCAAAACCGTTAATGGTCGTTTTGCCCTACAAAGAAGCAGATACTACTAACGGTGATGTGACAGAGCTATATACAAAAGCGCCAATAATTAGATACATTTCTTCTAAACCAGTCAGAGGAAAAGTAGAGGACGATGTTGTAGACTCAGAAAGCGCCTTCACAAACCATAAATATACAGATGAAGAAACTACAAAGAAAACCAAGCATACCTTGCAAGATGATTTTTGGCACAACGAAGCACAGAGAGTAATGAACGACTTGAAAAAACAGAGTGATAATGTTGCTCTAAAAAGTGCACAAAAAGAAGAAAAAAACACGGATTCCACAGAAGTTCCTTTCAAAAAAATGCCATCTTTAAAAACTTCCCAAAGTTTTAATCATAAACTTCCGGAGATCGTAAGCGTGGAAGCGTTCAGTCAAGATGGAAAAATTGGAACACAATCTAGTGAGCAGTCAGGAGAGTTCAGTGGCCCTTCGCTCCCAGAGAACATGAGTGATTTGTTGCAGTCTATGGGTTTGTACAAAAAAGACAACTTTGCTGAGAATATCCCTTTCAAGTATATAGACAACCCCAGCACAGACACCGTGAAGCTAGCGGAATATTCTGATATTCAGACGCCATTAAAACCTTTTCAGAGTGCCCTTCTCCCAGAGAGTTCAGCCTACATGGAGTTCAAACCGATGCCCCTCGTAAAGAAGACCTCCAAAGAAGCTCAAAATTTAGATGAAATTTTAAATAGCTACGGTATTTTCGGAGCCGTCAATGAAGAATACCTTCCTAATTTGAGTGCTAATTCACAAATAAGCATGGGACAAGATTTGAATAAAAATACAGAATTCATTCAACCTGATCTATTTCCAGCCGATATGACGAGTATGTTAACAGAAATGGGATTGACAGGCAAAAGGGGAAGAAAGATAAACTTCCTATCATCCGAAAGCGAAGAAACTAAGCTGAATAAAAACACTGGTTTTGATCTGGATGTAAACGAAACAGATGGATATTCCTTAGGAGCAGGCCCAGATCCAATGTCTGTTGAAGAGATCTATCCCACTCACGATTTGGGAGAATTGGTAAAACGACAAGAAACTGAGAAACTTATAGAAATTAACTCGGAGTCAACCTCAAAAAATAACGGCGGTGAGGATGATTCGAGTAGCAACACTGATAATGAGGAATCAAAGTCTAGTAATGACGGTGACAGTAATGAAAAAAATATTGTTAGCAATACCAGTGAGAAATTGGAGAGCCTTGGTAATGAACCAACAAATTTAGCAGATTTGGAGAGTTCCTTCGGAGCGAGCCCAGCTGACAATGACCCTTCAGAGGCAGAATTACCACCACCAAGAAAGAATGGATTCTATTATATGCTCGATTGGAATTCATTCCTCGAAGTTGGAGAGGGAGATACTAAAGTTAATATTAGATTCAACCCAAAGCTTGGCGACCCTCAAAGGTTCTTAGCCGTGACAGTGCCTTAAATATATAATAATAATTTTCATTTAAATATTTAGGTTGTGTTTGGTATTTATTATCATTTGGGTGAAATTTTGTACATAAATATTAACAAATTATTTTAAGGAGAATTAAGTCACAAAGGAAGGCACCTACACTAAATTTTGACTGAATTAATGTTCTTAAAAATGATAAAATGACTTTAGATATGAAGCATCTCTACGCCCCTTTAATTTTAGTTGACTCTTAGAATTTACGTCCAAACATTTTCTACTGTTTTGGGAAATGAATAAACCTAAAAGTTTGTAAATAAATTAGTTGATAGGCAACGAACAACTTGCATTATTTAAAACACATACACCTTGCATTACTCATCATATTTATTACATTACTAGCTATATTTATTACATTATTAGTTCCCGGCGTGCGTTGCTATGCCACTTAATAACCCCCCACCTCCCCCTCCTCCCCTACCACCCCTCCCTTCACCCCTCTCTCATTCCATAAATCCAGTTCCGGTACATTCAGTTTTCAAACAGCTCGCGTGCCATCTATTGCAATTTTTTATACAAATTTCATAATGTCATAGCTCTCCAGTAGTTTTATACAAACCTTGTCCTGACAATTAATAATGAAAACAAAAAAAAAGAACTATCCAATTTGGTGCACCGATTGGTGTATTGATTGACACTGGTGTATTAATTAACCTCCAAGCAACGGTAAATACGTACCGCTTTATTTATAGACAAAGCAGCCATAAACATTGACACCATTTTCTATTTTCTATGCAACTTGCAATTATTGACAATTGACAGACAGATAATCTGTGAACAATAGCTTGCTATGGAATTACTGACAAGTGATGCCATGCCCCAAAAACAAGAATAAAACATGTAGGGTAAAAAAAACATTTCTTAAAACTATGTTTTGAATGGGTTCCATGACAATTCAGAATCAACTCAACTCAACACTTTTTTGAAAAGTCATTAAGAGGGAATAACCAGACAAAACAGGAAATATGTCATTTTTAAATAAAATTTTAGCCGTATTGACTCTTTACCACAAAAATGTATAAAAATTTAAAAAGAAAGTAAAAAAATATTGTTCTTTTATTTAGTAAAGTAATGTTTTAAATTATTAGAAAATATGTTTATTTTTAGCATAATAATGTTAAACCGTAGGTCGTTGGCAGATTTGTTAAATTTCCAAACAAAATTTTGTATTATACAACACACATTTCAAATCATATAATCATGCAGTAAAATAAATCAATACATTATCTGGGAAAGCTATGTTTTAGAATTTTAATTTTGGTTTAAATAAAATCATTTAAAAAAGGTCCGCGCACGTGTTTTGTGACGAAAATCCTTCGGCTTGTCTATTTATTTACGGTCTTACAAACCAATATATTGAAAAAAAATTTACATTCTTATTTTGCTTAGAAATTATTGAAAAATTTTAATACTTATGCTCAAAAAATAATAAAATTACAAAGAGTACATAATTATAATAGTTTTATCATCACGCCTTTCAGAATTTTTGAATGAAGGTATAAATTAAAGCATATTTTGAATGAAATAAAATCGATATTGGGTTATAATTTTAAAAAGCTGGTACGGAGAATAATTAATCTTTCTCATTGGAACCGCCCTGTACGATCGTAGGTGCAACGAAATTTTAATTCTTGGCCGCCGGCTGGTTAAAGGCCCTTAAAAGCTATTAAAAATAAAAATTTAAAAACAGCCCATAACCTAACCTAACCTAACCTAACCTAACCTAACGTAACCTATTTAACCATTTTTTTAATATATTGAAAAATATATATATATATTTTTCATAACTTTTAATGACTTTTCAATGGAGGTGTTGAGTTGAATTCATTCTGGATAAAAAAAACATGTAAAAAAACAACGTTTTGCGTAAGCTTTTTATTGAGGAATGAAGTAAGAAAACAACGTTACCTAAGTAAATTATCTATAATGCTTTATAGAAAACATCATTTCATAATTTTCCTTTGAATTAGAAAAAAAAATAAAGCTCTAGGTATAACAAACAAACAAAAAATACCACAGCAATATGTTAAAAAAAAAAGTTTTTATTGATGATATGTAACATATAAAAATAAATATGTAAAAATATTCAAATATAAATAAATTAAATATATTATTCAAATCTATGAGAAGATGGAGAAGAAATTCTACCACAACATCAACAATATTTTTTTCCATTTTACAGCAGTAATGCTTTTCATTTTGCTAATGTGTTATATTATTTTTGACAAAGATAATAATTAGATAAAGGGACATTGTGAACCCGTATTGAAATTCAAAAACTGCATTCCAAAGTTCATATTTTTGAAAAACCACGGACGTGTAAATATTATTAATGACCCAAAAATCCATGCAAATATGGTAAAAACCATGCATCTGGCAACACTCTCACTGACAAACAAAAACAAGTGACGTTTACGGGAAAATAATACCAGATACCGGCTGCGTTGTCATCAAATGTAAATATGCACGTTATATTCGTAAAGTATTTATGTTAAAACTGTTTCATTTGAAGAATTCGAACAATGATTGAAGTAATAAGTTTTTAAGTTACATCTGTCTTTACAGACAGGTGTCTGTTTACTTTACACATGTGTAAATGGATAATCGCCTCCTATTGATAAGAGACCACTCAGCGACTGCTGCCGACTGCCGCTGACGATTTCAGTCGACGTGTGACACTTTGAGTGGTGGGTGTGCGTTGAGCATTGCCCTCAGTAGGTTCTGTGAAACGCTAGTTGGCCCAAGTCTCAGTTTTCCAGTCATGGCTGACAATAACATCAATTCAGATTCCCCCAGGAAAGTCGCCCTCATCACCGGCATTACCGGACAGGTAATCTACACACAGATTTAAATATTATTATTATCATTTGAGATAATCAATATATCTCTGAAGATAAATTGTAAAAATTGTATTGATTATCATTTGAGATAATCAATATATATTCATGAGCGGCAATTTTTACCAAGTAAATGTATACAGCCCGCCTTCCACTGCGAGCGGAAAAGAGCCGAGCTGAGCGGGGTTGGAGATGAGCAAAATAGCTTTGACCTTCCAACAAAAAAGATTCGCTAAGAAGATAGGTGTTTGCCATCCACTTCCCGTGCGAGAAATGAGCGAGGCGAGCGGACCGATGTCAATGAAAAATGAGAAATATTTATGCCCTTCCTTTGAAAACTAACCATTGATGCTTCGTCTCGAAGTGAACAGAATGATTTCTGTGATTTCAAGAACTAATTCTAGTGAGGATGATTTTTTTTTGCGCATATGCAATGAAGAAATGTTTTCTTAAAAAAAAACGAGTGTGTTTTAGACCACACAACTGAAGTAAAACTTCACTAACTTATAAAAGAAGACAGAAAGAAAATGTGCACTCGCACCTCTCTCTCTTGCCCCTACAGTAAAATACGAAACGTGACTCTCTTTCTATCTTCACTAACTTATATCACTCTCTCAACTTCCATTCGCCTCGCCCAATCACACTTTTCGTAACGCTCTCGTCACGCATTCACCAGCTTACTCCCCAAGTCAAGCGTGCGTAAAGAAGTTTTACTTCAAAAATGCAATGAAAATATTTCTAAATTTTTTTAAAGTTTCTTATTTCCGGCAATTTTATCTCAATGATGGTTTTCCAAGCCGCATCCTTTTTGTCGCCATTGCGACATTCTTTGCTAGTCGTATCCTGAAAACACAAAAATTGGCGAACTGCTTCAATAAACACCTCCATCTCGACAAAAACGCAGCGAAGCAACTGAATTGGCTACAGTTCTTGAGCGGAGTCCGCTAGAAACTAGTTGGTGATGTGTGCGCGAGCGGACTCTTTCGGTCCTATTACAATGTTCGGTCCTCTCCGCTCACCTCGTTCTTGATGGAAGCACTTGTATGCAGTTAACGTTTGCTAGTCAGGAGTCCGCTCCGCTCGCAGTGGAAGGCGGGCTTACCAATTGTGCATTTGCAGAGGATGACTTAAATGTACTTTGAGAATTTCCCTGCATTCAATTGATTTTGACAGAAAAAAAATCAGTTTTGATGATCCGGTAAAATACGTTGTATGTTTTAAAAATGTCTTACTATGCACCCAAAACAAGTGCTGGTTGCGCAAATATGTAAACAATGGAATTGCAAAATTAACAAACTATACATTTGAATGCTGAACAAACAGTAAAATTGTACAACATGTTTCTTCGTAGAATTGAATAATTTTGAAATGGTTGGTTTCTTAATATTGCACAAATTCATGACCCATAATCAGCACATTATCGACATGGATTCTGGAGTTAACTAATTTACGTAAGTAAGCAGCATTAGAGTAAGCAACGAGGGTGCTTATTATGCTTATTGACTTCACACTTTTAACACAGTCATCTATGATATATCCGCACACATTCATGTACCTCATCGCAAAATTTCTGCAGCATTCGGTCTACTGTAGGAATTAGAGAGGAATGATTACGACTTATTTAAAGACTTTTTTCTTTAACAGACAGGCGAGTTAAAAAATCAATATATATTATAAAAGAAATTTCAAAAAAACATGCGTCTCGCAAAACCTCAGAAACGAGTTCCGGTATGATCAAGGGAGTTACATGTTGTGGTAGATCTCTATCCCCCCTAGGGAATAAGGGTATCCGTTTTTACCTAAAGGGCGTGCTTTTGAAGATATAAGGGCTGGAAGTTTTGCCCTCTTGAAATTTCTAGAACAGTTTTCCGGAAAGTTCTAGAAGGTTCCATAGAGCTCTACAAAGTTCTGAAAGGAGTGGCGGAGTATGTCGTGGAATGTTCGGGAATAGGAAATCGGAAACATCATTGTGGAACATTCCAGAACACTCTCGAATTGTCCTGAGCAAAGCCGGGTAACCCAGCTATATATATATATATATATATATATATAAAAATAAAATAAAAAATTTCGCTTAGAATTTGCCGATTTGTCCGAGT
This sequence comes from Limnephilus lunatus, assembly GCA_917563855.2. NCBI lineage: Eukaryota > Metazoa > Arthropoda > Insecta > Trichoptera > Limnephilidae > Limnephilus > Limnephilus lunatus. The sequence goes on from OU830602.1 coordinate 70,116,959, forward strand.
GGCCAAGTTTGCTTGCTCGAAAGTGATCTGAAATTATTTTAGAGATAGTCGGTTCTATCTGGGCTACAAACTGACTCCGGTGCAGAAAAAAACCATAATTCATGGTCTTTGATGGATGACGATCAGTGAACTACACTGCATCTCATTGCTTCTGTATGACTGGTATGATATTAAATGTAGTACTACAGGAAAAGATACTCGTAGCTCCAATGGTATACAACTTCCATTAGAAGAAGGTATCAGAATAAAGAATCAGTTTGTGGAAAAAAAAATTCAATCTTAATCAGTCAGCCTTTATTTTTATATCATATATCAATCATTCAGTCTCTATTTGAACTAAAAATAAACATAACATAATTATCACTCTTTATTTCAAATAACCAAATTACGTAGAAAACAAAATTACTTTTTTTAAACCTAATTTGTTTAAGTACCTACACTAAACAAAAAATACTCTTTCTTCTTAAGATGAAGCCATACTAAATAATACAAAATCATACTAAATCATACGCTTTTGTATTGAAAATTTGATCGCTTAGAAGTATTATAGATGCTTCAATTAAATACTGCGTGTAGAACATATCTTGGCCCTTAAAAGTATCAGTCATTTTTTTTATAAGTCCATTAATAAGCTCAGAAAAAAATAAATTACATCCTCCCAATAAAAGAAATAAATCTGTAAAGGGAATTAGAGAGGAATGATTACTGCAGGAATGTCTTCAAATTAATCATTTTCCGTCCATCAGGATGGGTCATATTTGGCCGAGCTTCTCCTGGACAAGGGCTACATAGTCCACGGGATCATCCGTCGGTCCAGCACCTTCAACACGGGGCGCATTCAGCACCTGTACGAGGACCCGGCCAGCCACCGCCAGGGGCGCATGAAGCTGCACTACGGGGACATGACGGACGGCAGCTGCCTGGTGTCCATCATATCGCAGGTACGGCCCACGGAGGTGTACAACCTGGCCGCGCAGAGCCACGTGAAGGTGTCTTTCGAGCTGGGCGAGTACACGGCGCAGGTGGACGGGCTGGGCACCCTCCGGCTGCTAGACGCCCTGAAGTCCACCGGAGTGGGGGCCAAGTTCTACCAGGCGTCCACTTCGGAGCTCTACGGCAGTGCTCCCGCCCCGCAGTCGGAGACCACCCCATTCTACCCTAGATCACCATACGGTAATACAGATTTCATGAAAACACACAAAATTTTATTTTATTTTTAGTTTATTGTTTAAACAGGCGGGTTAACAAAAAAAAAACAAAGGATAAATACCAACCGTCCAATAATAGTATACAACAGTATATAAATGTATAAAAATATGTGTGTAAAAGAACAACAAAAAACACGAGGAAATAAAGTTTTGAGTCAATTGAAGTCAAGTTAAAAGTAGAGATTAAAGAAATTTTGTAAAGTTCTGGGAGCTATCGCTAAATATGTCCGGAATCTTGACACTACAGTGGACGTTATACAGTGGACACATTCGCACAAGAGGTTGGGAGAAGGATAAGTTGGTTCTTCGGATAGGAATATTGTTGGAAATAATATGAAAGGAAATTTTTGGGATGTCTTGTGTATTGTGGCCAAAAGGGAAGAATCTACATGAACACCGAAGAAAGTAAATTAAAAAATAAAACCTAACCTAACCCAATTTATTTTGTTGTCTTGTTTCATTTTGAGAATGTTCTTTTTTGTCACAGTTCTGTTGAGCCAGAGCACTATACTTCCATCTCACTTTGCAGTTTACTATAACAAGCCTCGTACTTGGTAGATCACTTCAGATAAACACAGTTTTAGAAAGTTTTTTTTAGATAGTTTAGCTTTGAGAAAATACGCACGCATTTTTTTCTACATTAACTCCACACAGGAGGCCCAGAGGAAAATAATTTCCTTCAAGGCCTATGTTGTCTTTGGGGATGCTGTTTGAAGGGTCTTTTTAGATCTGTAGTCTCTTTGATATAAACTCCCAACTCTAACTTTGTTGTTATAACAACGTCCACACCACGGACGTACAAAATATATGGACATGCCCTTACGTGTTAAAAAACGTGTTATTTCCCCCTCCCATCTGAACCATTTTTCGGAACCGGCTGGGCGTGTCCGGACCAGTGTCGTGCTCTCATCGTACATTTTACGCACGGACGCTGTATGTCTATGAAACACATACTTAGACATCGAGATACATAGCGACGCGAAACACAAAGCCGCTGTTTACTGGGTTAAGTAAATCACGAAACATTTGTAAAAGTGTCTACGGCAACAAAATATTCCACTATGAAAATACTCAGAACCTTACTTTGCGAATTTGGATTTTACACATCTGTTCATACTGTGGCATGCAATTCACGCTCCCATATAAAAAGGTCTATTCATTCAAAAGCAGATTTTACTATCAAGAACTAAATAGTGATATTATAGTGCGAGGTGCCTTAATACTGTTAGATTGATTTATTGGCGAATCACAAGTCTCTTTCCTCTCTTCGCCCCGCCATAGTTGGTTTTTACCCCTCATCTGTAAGTTCTCGTCTAGTGATTTGTATGTCTATGGTCCACACATATTTTATTAGATAAATGTATCATAAACATTATCATCACCTCGCTTTTATATCTTTTCATAAAAAAAGTAATTACTAAAAAATCACATTGTTTCATAATTTTTGTTCCATTAGGCTTTTAACTAGAGATACATATAATAATTTAATGGCTTGTATGGAATTAAAGTTTTTGGTTGTTCTTAATATGAAGCCTAGTATTTTCATACCTTTGTTCATAATTTGGTGGATTTGATTGGCGAAACTTAGTTTTTAATCCAAAATAATTCCATGATCTCTCATTTCCATGACTCTTTCTAAAGCTGTATTATTGATGGAATATTTGAATAAAACAGGATTTTTATTTCTGAAGAAAGTCAAGGATTTGCACTTTTCTACTTTTAAGAATAAATTATTTAACAAAGGTTTTTTGACTTTAAACCCTTCAAAGAATTCCCTCGATAAACTTTACAAAAAACATAGATTCGGCATTAAAAACCTAGGCAAAAGTAGTACAGTTTACATACGCACAGTAAGTTATAAAGTTAACAGTTTACATAAAATAAAAAAAAAGCTGCAAAATCAATACGTCGATGTGGCCTGGCATAGCAAGCGTCCGGAACATCGTTAAACGCAGCTTTCTACGCAGCGCATGTCAGTGAGTCGTGTCCATCAGGGCGTCTAGAGTAACAGTCACGATCCTCAGCAGAAGAGAAATGTCGACATGAAAGCAAAATACCAAAATTATTAGAAAAGTAGAAATATTAACATATCAACCACGGTAACGTGTTTCGTTTAAGGGCCATCTTCCGCACTTCTACCGATTTATTGCATATTTTTCCTATACTTAAAGTTTTTAAAAAACACAGGTCATTCTCAAAGATAATATCTCCACATTCCTCACGCCAAAACGGCAATTATATGAAATTCTCCCGATAGAAAAAAACACAAAGTATGCTCGCGCATTAACCAGTTATGGTGATTCTTTAAATGCTATCTTAGACGATCCCCACGAGGTCTTTGCTCTAATTTAAACGAGTCATGTTTTATGAAACATCTTCACTATTTTCGCCCAAATATTATCGTTTTCAATATTAGCACGCTCTCCTTTTGAGCGGGTACACCGTGCCCTCAATGCATTTACCTACGCTAGCAGATTTTAAGCTTTTTAACTAATACTGAGATGTCAGTAAACACTTTGTTTCGAAAATCGCGCAAACAAATGGACAAATAAAACACGTACCTAAACCAACATGGACGCTAGTGGTTTTAAAAAAATGACGGATTTTTCAAAAGTCGGCGTGTCGATTTATATTTAAAAAATTATATTTTTATTTAGAATTAAAAATTTGAAAGCGTATTTCATCACCTTTCAAAAACAGTTTTTAGTTTTCGTTTCGTTTTTAGTTTGCATACAGAAATATATCATTTATTTAGATTTTACTGCAAAGCCGAAATATTTGGACCATCCGACAAAATAGGCTCGAGGCCTGAGTGGTTAAAAATGTATGTACGACAAGGCAGCTTAAAACATTGATTGAATTTTAGATTGTATAGTGTGCAGGGCCATTAAGCAACTCTTCAGAATATTAAAATAAGATTTATGAATTGTGTATTGTAATCATTTATTTATTGAAGGTATTAATAATCTACTGTCCAATGTTTAAAATTTTTATTAATCTTTATCCTAGTATGAAATGATTGTAAGATTGCTTAATTATTGTAAATCCACAATTCACTAGTTTTTTTTTTTCTTTTTCATAGTTCAATGATCTTATAAACTGCAGATAAATAATTTAAGTGATAAAAACGACCCCTTCTCATGTGGCAAGTGTCGACAGCTTTATCCAGAATCAGCGAGGCGTGCAACGAATGATCCAGACAAGTGCGAGCAAGTAAGCGAGCGAGCAATAGTTGAACATTAAAAGAACAGATATAATAAATTATTACGATCACAATTGATTTCATAAATTTTGTTGCCCTTTTGACTGCTTTAAAATTAATTGTTTCGATTCGTTGGGAACTGCTTGAAGCTCTAGCTGCGCGGTGTGTGGACAAGGTTAACCGTATACATGTTGGGTGCATTTTTTATTTTTGTGTGACACCTCACAAGAGCGTCCCTACCTGTACAGTGTAAAGACACGGGAACTATGTCGGCAACCGGTGATGCGGTTTAAGGTAGGGGCTGTAGGAAAGGATTTATTAATGCGGGTCTTGAAGAGACCCAGATTATAATAAAGGAGGAAAAACAGATGCTGGTAGCTCGTTACACATACAAAACAGACTTTTTTTTAACATTAGCTCCACACAGCAATTCTTGACGAAAAAAAACGTGTTCCGCTAACTCTTTCATTCCTTTTTTCAGCCTGCGCAAAAATGTACGGCTATTGGATAGTGATAAACTATAGAGAGGCCTACGGGATGTACGCCTCCAATGGAATATTGTTTAACCACGAGTCTCCCCGGAGAGGAGAGAGCTTCGTGACGAGGAAGATCACTCGAGGGGTTGCCAAGATCAGCCTGGGGCTCATGACGCACTTGGAGCTGGGCAACCTAGACAGCCGCAGGGATTGGGGCCACGCTAAAGATTACGTTCAGGTAAGTTTACTTCAAATTTACTTACTTGTGTTTCGTATTGGTTTTTAATGGATAGATGCTTCTAAAAATGTCACAATCTTATCTTATTCTGTAATCGATTTAATCATGATATGCGTTAGATAGTTAGATTTATGGATTAATGTATCATTTCACATTATTAGAATCTCTGGGCTTGGTTAATAACTCTGATAAGATAACATCATTGATAATGTAAAGTTTAACTACATAATTGCTCAAGTCAATACTGAACCCGTTGTAGAGTCTACATCTACATATTTCCCTCAAAATCATTGTTCATACTTTTAACTCAAAAATACCAAACATTCCAACAAAACATCTTAGTACTTATAACATCAGTTTTACTTATTGATTTTTTTTAAATGTTAACCACTCCAATACATCGCGAATATGCACTTTTTACGTTTTAAACGACATGTCAGATTTACGAAAACTTTATGTTATTTCCGCTTCACAATTAAAGCTCTATAAATAAAACATTTCCGAACTTAGCCGAATACTAAAAACTGTTTTTGAAAGGATATGAAATAAGCTTTCAAATTGTTATGTTACAAATAAATATTAACATTTGTAAACATTAAAATTTAGAATGCAAACATTAAAAAAATGAAAAAATGACTCACGTGATGTTTTTATGTGAAAACGGTACTAAAATCACGGATTATATAAAAGAAAATATTTATTCTATCTTATAAATGTATAATAAACAATTTGTTCACCTCGCTTTTTTATCATTTCATACAAGAATATTTAATAAAAAAATAACGATGTCGAACAGTGGATAGGCAATTTGGCGGTCTGTCATGTATCTGACAGAAAATATTTTTTTTATCTATATCTATGGACATCTTGCATAGTGATGGGTAGCTTGATTTATTATGGAGCTTCTCCTTTTTGTTTTAGGAATGTCACTAGAACAATAACGGAGTTATGACGATTTCTGTATAAACATACGCGTTGACGTGTAAACACGCTTATTGTACTTAACTGATGTTGGCATATTAACGTGTATATCTGCTTATGTTGCTGAGTGGTTAAGGCATATTAGAAAGCATATTGATTTTTACATACGAAGTTATAGATTTTACTTTTGTATCTGATTTCCTCTGCATTTTGTTCCCAGCTATATCAATCATACGCTGTTCTGACTCGGCCGTGTATCTACAAAAACGTGTTTTCTCAGAAAATGAAAGAAACTGTCTATTTTAGAGCACTTTTTTTTCAATTTTTACTAGATTTATAACTTTTGAAGGTTATTCCCATCAATGTAATATATTATTGAAGAAGATAACACTAATAATCTAAACGAAAATATGAAAGAGAACAAGCCAAAGAAAACATGTTACAATGTACATAATAATATAGTGTATGTAGATGTACCACCGTAGATTAGTTTCACCATTATTAGATCCTCGGGTATAGGGTGATTCGTATTGACCTCACTCAAAAATACATTAATTTATTTTAGGGTGTCAATTTGGAACAATAAGTAAAGTCATAAACTAGTCCCAACGAGAGCTTGTACAGATGTAATCGACGTTCATCCTCTTCTCAAGCGTTTTGTTAGAAAACGAAAAGATACTAGAACGACGATGTCACATACAAACTCTCGCTGGGACTAGTAAGCCGTTCAGATGCAGAATGACTGGGGCAATGCAAAATAACCGCCCTCGTGAATAGGTGGTCAGCAAACTTTTTCATTTCATCAAGTTGTTCAAATTAAATAATATTTTCTCATCACATTCAGAAATTACCAAATTATTATTAATAGCCAGAGCCAGTGAGACTATGGCATCCCCAATTGGGGTATGTTGTGAGGCTGAAGGTAGTGGGGAGAGGAAGGAGATTGAGGAGAGGAAGTACTTGACTATTCAGATCTAGTAACCAAACATGGCTAAAGCTACTTCAAGCAATGCTTCAACTCTGAATGTGGTCTTACATTAGGACGATACTGAGAGTATCTTCCACTCTGGAACGTGCTGCAAATATGCCTTAAATTATTTTTAATTTTTAAATTGTGAAAACACAAATCAATCAAATAAAATTTAGGGATTTGAATCCGCGACCCTCGGATAGCTCGTTTTTTCTTCATATATTTAATTTAACACCCGCTCCTCGCTTAGTGTTTTAACCCGTTAGTTACCTACAACGGGTAAAAGCTGTCTCAAAATAAATTGATGCACTCAGTGAATAGGTACTGAAAGTAGGAACTAATTTTTCGCTTTATCCACATTGAAACATTGTTTTTTCTTCATATATTTAATTTAACACCTGCTCCTCCCTTTGTGTTTTAACCCGTTAGTTGCCTGCAACGGGCAAAAGGCTGTTTCAAAATTGATTGATGCACTCAGTGGGTTGGTACTGAAAGTTGGAACTAATTTTTCGCTAGATCCACATTCAAAAATCGATTTTTTCTTCATACATTTAATTAAACACCCGCTCTTCGCTTCATCCACGTTCACACATCAAATCGCTTAGTGTTTTAACCCGTTAGTTGCCTTTGCAACGGGCAAAACCTAGTATAATATATTGCGTATTATGTTTTTCAGGCAATGTGGATAATGCTCCAGCAGGACAAGCCCGGCGACTACGTGATAGCCACGGGAGAGACGCGCTCTGTGCGCGAATTTGTGGAGGCAGCCTTCAAGCACGTTGGCATGAAGGTGCGCTGGGAGGGGGAGGGGGTGACGGAGGTGGGGCTCGATGCTGAAACAGGCAAGGTCCTCATCAAGGTCAACCCCAAGTATTTCCGCCCCACTGAAGTGGTGAGTTATTTATTTGACATAAGGGAAAACAGTGAAACTCTCTTGTAAGGTTTCTTAAGGACTGGAAAAAATTTCTCTTAATTTCTATCTTCAGTGGAGATTTTTTTAATTCTTCAATAAGGAATTCCAGTAAATTTTTTATCGGCGTTAACTGTCTATCTGAAATAATGGTATTTTTTAAAAAATTGATTAAAATATCATAGTTAAATTAATTTCAAAGTTAGAATTTTTGTTTCTCCCGCCTAAACTTTTTCCGTGCAAACCAATTCTGTCAATATTTTGTAGAAAACTTGAGCTCGTAGCTAGCGCCACACGCTAGCCAGTAGCGAGAATTACGACTCCTGCGCAAACTAATTCTGACAGTTACGAAATCAGCTGTTGGTGGGCCGCCATCTTAAGGCAAGCGCTAGCAAGTAGCTTGCAATGTTGACCACCTTTCAATTTTTTTCGTAGATTGTCCACAATCTGCTAGTTAGCTAGTAATACGATTACACTGAGCGAGTTTACTAACAGATAGTGAATTTCCCAGCTAGTAACTTGTAAACTCGCTCAATGTCATTGAGGCTTTACTTAAACTAAAAAGACTCATAACAAGATAGCAAGCAAAACTGTTTGGCCTATACTTCTCTCATCATTAACAAACCATATCCCATATAATAGAAAGAGATGCACCGTAGACATTCCAATGATCTTACAAACCGGCGTATAGATGACGTCAGAATTCTTTCGACCAATCATGAAAAGTTTTTCGTTTAGAGCTTTTTAATAATTTTTTAAGAACGTTTAATTAATTCTAAGAATAATAATATAGAAATATGTATATTTATATATTTAGAAACAATATTTTTTGATCTACATGAACATATTTTTTATAAGTGAAAATATTTTTCACTCAATTTCTCTTTTGGAGAATGCCATCTTTGTTTGCTACCGTGGGATGAAGTGGCAACAATGTACATTATAGAAATGCTGACTATTATGAGCAAGATGGACACAACAAGGGATCAGCAAAGAGTAGGTTCTAGTTTAGAATGAAAAGAAGATATTCGGACATCCTGTCTCTAAGACTGTCTAAAGGGCTTGCTTAGGTAAATAGGTTGATGGTGATACCGTGATAAGTAGTAGTGTAGCTGAAGTGCAACATGTTAAAAATTCTTCGTTTTGAAGAAAGAATCTCTCATCCTGAAAATAGTAGGGCTGCGGATAATTGGATACCAGCCAAAAGGACCTTCCAGAAGCAGGACAGGCGGATGTCTTCAGATGCTAATCATCCCTCCAGGATGATTTCCAGTCAGCTCTCAAAATCCAAAATCACAATCGTAGCAATTTTTAGTTGACTCGTTGTATTTAAGGATCGCCGCACAAAAAATGAACCACTTCCTTTTGAAATCTGACAAGTCCCATTCCAAAATATTCCAGGGCTGGCAATCTGACCAATGCCCAATAGAGAAGTCCAGTCCATTTTTTAAAATTTTTTTTAATGAAAAATGACCTTCTAACTTAAATTACTGCATATTTTTTTTTTTTTAGAGTTAGTTTTAATAGTTAAAATAATTTTCAAAGTTTTAATTTTTGGAGATCCCTCGAAAACACCCACATCTATGGTGAATTTTGTGACGTCATCTACTAAAATAACGATTCACTATTTTATAATTTTTATGTTGGTTTTCTTGAATCTCACATAGATTTGCGCAGGCGCGCGGCCATCTTGTTTATTATAACGCGTTGATTGGCTAATGGCTTATTTATTGCAAATGGCGAAATCAAATTCTTTGCAAAACAATGAATGACGTTGATGAATTTTACTTGCAGTTTTATGTTTTTGATGATGATTTTCGTTTAAATGATTAATTCACTGTGATATTAGTGTAATTCAGCATAAGTACCAATGCTGCCTTTACTTTTTTTCAGTTTTAGTCCTTAAATAATGTTTTGTTGGTGATTTAGTTTCGTTCGGTTTTTAGGTTACTGACATTACATAATCAAAGGTTACTTTTCTATAATTTTTATGACTTTTCCGCGTGAATTTAATAAAACTTCCATAAAAGTAATATTATTTAATAATGTAAACGCCTTATGCGTAAAAGCCTTATGCGTAAAAGCCTTATGCGTAAAAGCCTTATGCGTAAAAGCCTTATGCATGTGTAAATAAATACAAATTCGAGAAATCAACGCATTAATTGCGTAAAACCGAGTCCAAGATGTCGGATTTTTTCAGTTATTTTTTCGGAATTATTATAATATTTTTTTATCGTTTTTAATTGTATGAACGAGATAAAAAGTGAAGTGACAGTTTTATTCCAAATTCATAAAGTAAGAGGACTGTATTTTTTAAATTTTGAATTTTCCTAATTTTTTCGACCATTTAATAGAATATGTTTACAGTCGGCTGTTTTTTTTAAATTTTTTCATTTTGAAACTTAAAATACTGCATTTTTCAAACACAATCGTATATGTCAGATACAAAAATCTAAAAGGCAATTCTATCAAATTTCTATAAAGGTATATGCTTTTACGACATCTTCAAAAATAAGAAATATATAGAACATTCGTTTGTGTCATACCTAAATTCCCATACAAATGACGTACAGCATAAATAAACCTGTCATTATAGTGATTACCATCGTGACGTCACCACAGAGCATTACACAGCATACCAACCTGACGCTGTGTTTTAACGAGAATATTAAAAATGCACTTTTTAATATTTTTTTAAAAACTGTACGTTTAATTTTATTAAATAAAAGTTATATATTCAGAATCAGCGTTTATTGGTCTATATGAACATATTTTTTTAAAGCCATAATATTTTTCACTGGAGTTCCTTATTGTCAATGAGCAAGTACTGGAGGTGTCACACACCGAGACCATTAATATAGTGTGTATAAAAGGGTGCACACACCTTGTTACAAATGATTTTATGTATCATGTTTTAACATGCCTCATATGAACTCCTGGTAGGTGATTCAGTTATGTATGTTACAAGGGACTCATTTAATGCCAATTTAACCTACATTAGCTAACGCAAAAGATATAGACTCACCCCTTGGGTAGTTAGGAAAATGTGAATAAATTTTTTAAACTGAAATCTTTTAAATTCATGCTAAAATGCCTGTAAAAGATACAATGTGTGTTTTTATACAATTTGAAAGATTACAAAGAGAGGAATCTTGTAAGTGGGTTTCACTCTACATGCAATTTGTTAATACAAACCTTAAAGCTGCAATCCTCCGATTTCATTATAAAAACCAAAATTTTGAAGAATGTTTTGAGAATCCATTTTCTCATTTTGACATACAGCAGTCTTATTTGCTTCAGTGTGATGCATTTCGAATTCTTCTATCTTTATGCATTTATTGGATATTCTTATTTCCAGGATCTCTTACTGGGAGATGCCTCAAAGGCGGAACGGGATCTCGGCTGGAAGCCCAAGGTGACCTTCGATGAACTTGTCAAGGACATGATGGACTCCGACATAGCTCTTATGAAGAAGAACCCCCAGGCGTGAGAATGGGCGTAGCTCCTACATTGGCCACTTTGATTATGGATTAACTAACTGAGCCTATACAAGTTTTATTCATTTTGACGAGACTTACCGGGGATAGATGCATTTTCTAATTTGTGGCTTTCCATAGAACCTTTAGCTTTATAGTACAGACCTTTTCACTAAGCATAATTTTGAGTCCTGAATTCGACCCTTCTGACTATTAGCGTACGATACAAAAGTGTTCAAATTATTAGACTAAAAGTTAAAACAAATAAATGGAAAATTGCTTCAGCTCCTTAATATGTCAGATACGCCTCATACATCATAACGTCTGGTGATGTTTTATTATCGTGAAAACAAGCTTATGTGTCCAAGTGGTTAAAGCAATGTTTTTCTTTTTTAAAGCATTACATTAAGGCGTGTTTATGCTTCATATTTATGGCAACACAAAACATATTTTTTTACCAAGCAACTATTATTTTATTACATTTGGACAACATCTTAAATTTTAGCCGATAGTGTTTTTTGCACAACATGGTGTTGTTCTCTTGTAGTAGTTACGATTTTTTTTTTAAATAATTGAGTTGGGTGTTTTGTGCATTCAATTAGCAATATTTTGAATAGAATTAGAGAGAAAAAGTTTGGTAAGTCAGAAAAAATAGCAAATGTAGGGAAGAGGGGGGAAAGGGCAAGTTCTCTCGCTGTCTCTCTTAATGGATTCCAGGCATCGATTTAAAATTTAAATGGAATATGAGTTTTATTGGTAGGTTAAATTCTTAAAAACTGGTATTTCTCTTAGCAAAATCACTGTCACAAAAACACTTATAAATGAAGAATACTAGTCAAGAAATAGCTAATAAATCACAAAATACTAGCTAATGTACTGATAAATGTTTCTGAAATCAATAATTTGCCTTTAGACTAATAATTTGAATACCTATTCTTCTATAAGTCTTTCGACCCTTGCAAATCTCTCGGAATAAAAGTAACAGCTTCTATAGGTGACAATGTGAGCTCGCAGATAAAAGAAATGAGCACTTGCCATGCATTGTCCAAAGTGTTTTCTTTAACATTATCTGTGCGGCTGTCTAAATGTGATCGCTTTTAATATTTCCACGGCGACGCCACAAAAAAAGCATAAAATGTACTTTCTTTATCACGATAATGCTGCATCAATTTCTTACACACTAAATAAGAGTGAGACAAACGATGTACGTATGTCTGGTACCCCCAAAGGAGAAATGCATTTATTATCATTCATTTCCATCACTTAAAGTTAACGAAATGAGATGACACGTGCCGTTTCTGTGGGAATTTTAAAAGCAGTCATTGGCGGCTTTACCTGACACAGATGTTGTGTATGTGATCCATAAAAATCCACTAAAATTCTCTGCCAACAGTATGCCAAAACTTGTCGCTTGGTGGGATAGACATTGGAAAGATCACCATTGTAAAGGTTAAGGTCATAGAACAGGCCAATTCACTGTATCAAATCGGCCTCTTATTTGTGTAAGTTCCTTCTCTATGATTACATATATGTATTACTTATATACTTTTAAAAACATGGGTTTGCATAGTGCATACACATTATTAACGCACCATATCGTGTGCAATTCTGCTATTTGCAGTCTGAGAGATATGAGAAAAACTTCTCCGCCAGTATTAACTTGATAAGTCAAACACTTATATGAATTTCTTGGAATAATATGAACTATACCGTCAATTTGTCTGTCCTGGAACGGGAAACTTTCCTAGTTGGACAGGCAAAGTTTCCAAATATGTAATTTGTACTTTCCTTTGTATCTATAATAAATAAATAAATAAAATAAATAAATAAATAAAAGAATTAGTATTTATAAATGAGTGGAAATCTTGGAAAGCCATAATAGGCGGCGTATACATTTGCAAAGACTCATTTTGCGCTGTTTGCGGTTGCTTCGTTCCTTTCGCATACTAAGTGGCTCGGCTTACATCTCTGTTCACAAATGTCTAGGCAGTCTGTATGTATATTTTGTATGTTTATTAACTATGCAGTCAGAAGTTCAAATAATAGATTCTTGAATAGTGAATTTTGGATAAGCATTCCTCTTTAGGTTAAATCATTTTTGTATTGTGATAATATGTGTATATTATTATTTGATGTAAAGACAATGTCATAATGAAATGAAAGATAATACATATGTATATAATTTATAATAAAATTTTAAAAGAACAGAACTACATAAATAAAGACTATTTTCATTATTTTGACTGCTATTATTTTATGTGTAATATTTAAGTAAGTAAAAATAACAATGCTCCCCTGTGCAGTGCAGCTATTGTGGTACTTTTCTGCATAAAGGTCTCCAGGTCTTACACGGGAGATACGTTTCAGATAACCATGGAAAAAAATACAGTACAGAGTAGAAAAATGGGCGATAGGTTCTTTTGTTTGAAAATCACTCCAGGATGTAAAAAATAAAACACATTATTGTTTATTCCTACGCCATTAATGGCCAGTATGTATATACAACATAGCTGCAGGCATGGGTGTAGCCAGGTTTTAGTTTAGAGTGGGCCAAAAATAAAAATCTAGAGTAGGTTCGGAAAAAAAGTAGGCCCCTACAACCAGTACCGGATTATCCCTAAGGCAGAGTAGGCAACTGCCTAGGGGCCCCGCATCGGCTAGGGGCCCCGCGCCCGGCGCCCCAAGAAAAAAATAACTTGCGTCAATGGTTCGACTCACAAGTGAGCAACTCCGGCACCCATTTTGGAAAAAGTCAGCTTTCAAGATGTTTTAAATAAAATAATTACGAACATTTATAGGTTAATAACATTACATGCATTAAAGAAAACAACAAATTATAATAGTTAGGTTATAACCCAATAACTGTTCACATAACGCACAAATAATAAATAAAAAGTCAATAATCAAAACAAATATTTAAACATAGTTGTATTTTACTTTACTTTCCTTCGTATCAATGGGGATATGATTATATGTGCCGTGTGTGGTTTATATTGGCAATTGTTTTGTTTTACATTTATATTTTAAAAATTAGAAATAAAAGTGTGTGTGCGTGCACTACCTATCTGCTTGCTAAAATTCTTTGTTTCTCTCCATAACAAGGTTGTCTGGAAGAGATCACTTTAGTGATAAGACCGCTCATTGTACTATTGTATTCGTTTCATTTTTTATTGAATGGGGGTGAAGGCATACCTTCGAAATGTAGTAAAAAAACAGATTAATGATGAATAAAATTACGTTGTGGTAGAAAAAAAAAGATTGGAAGTTAGAAAAGGGTAAAGTGCAGTGGCGGATTAAGCCCGTCAGAGGCCCGGGGCGGAAAAGCTGAATGACCCCCTCCCCCCCCCCCTAGTTTAAGAAGTTGATGTTATTTTACAAGCTTTTTATTTAGTTCATACGGGCCTCTGACTCTGGGGGGCCTCCAAACGCCTCCATGTTCCTTTGATCAAATCCTAAACAAGACTTTAAGGCACCAGGCCACTGTAAAAAAATGACATTTTTTTAAATTAATTTTCTGAAGATGCATTTGTTAATAATGGTCTCACCAAATGTTTTAAGGAAATTCGTAAAATTGACGGAGATACCTACAGCATTTTATATGAAACCATTTTAAACAGTTTGTATGTTGAATTAACGTTCAGCAAAACTTTGAACGCGTTTTTCTCGAAACTGCCTTTTCAACACGGTTGACAACATATTAGAAAAACTATACATACGATTTGCATGCACTAAGTCTTAAACTGTTAGTAAATCCAGTCAGTATGGCACAACTTCGAGATTTTTTTTATAAAGGGCCCCCCTCTATTTTTTTTATGAACAATGAAAATTTCCCATAAAAAATCGAAATTAAAATTCATTGGTCCGCCATTTTTCCTTATTTTTAAACAAAATTCACCTACGTGGTGAAATAGACACTAGATTTTCAAACAGTTTAAGACTTGCAAATCGGATGTATAGAGGTTAAAAAATGTGTTAACAAAGTTTAGAGAAAAACACATTCAAAGTTTTTCTGAAGGATAATTCAACATACAAACTGGCCTGAAGAACCTACGGTTGTAGCGAAACCCGGTCGGCATAGAGTATGTATAATAAAAGTTTGTTTCACATAAAATCTCCGTCAATTTTTCGAATATCTTTAAAACATTTGGTGAGAGCATTTTTAACAAATGCATCTTTCAGAAAATGAAATAAAAAAATAAAATTACAAAAATTTTTTTTACAGAGTCCGCCTTAAGTAAGAATCACCAGATAAAACCGGAACTATGTCGATTTTAAATTAAATTTTAGACGTGTTGACTCTTTTTCACCACAAAATTATAACTTGACTTCGAAAGCTATATTTAAAATTTTGAGAAAATACGTTTTTTTTAGTACATTAATGTTTTACCGTAGGGCGTTTGCAGATTTGTTAAATTTTCAAACAAAATTTTGTATTATACAAAATACATTTCAAATTATATAATCATGGAGTAAAATAAATCAATAAATTATCTGGGAAAGATATGTTTCAGAATTTTAATTTTAGTTTAAATAAAATCATTAAAAAAAGGATCCGCGCATAAATTAAAAAAAATACACCCCCCCCCCCCTTGTTAGTCCACCATTGGTAAAGGGGCCCCGAGACGTGCATTGCCTACGGGCCCCGACATGGTTAATCCGGCCCTGCCTACAACATATTAATGTTTTATGCTTTTGAATACAAATAATATGAATGGAAGAAGAAAAAACATCCTAAGAAATGCTGTAAATTTGAAAACGCGACTCGGTCGACAATCCCAGAGGTCATGCATCAGCCAGTCAGGGTGGGGCAAACGCCCCACCTTGCCCCTCCGTGCCTACGCACATGGTTGCAGGTGTGGGAAAATATATAATTCTAATAAGAGTGGATTATTATCCTTGTCGACTTTGTTACATCAAAATAGTATAAAAAAAAAAGAAAGACCGTAATTTTCATGATCATTATTATTACATTTGGTTCATATTAGTTTCATATCTACCGCTATCAGCGGCAGTTCGTGTCTACCTCACAGGATTTATTATTATTATTTGCACAATTATGCGACCAAAATGAAGACTTCCAAAGAAATATGTACGCTGGTTGTCGAAAGGTTTTACTCCTCACTTTTTTAATCAGTTTTAGAGTTTCTGGAAAGTAAAGATCCAGTTTAAAAGAAAACCTGATCAAATTGAAAGCGGATATTTGGCAGATTTGTTCAAAACATTGACTGACATTAACTTGCAGTTACAAGGGGACAGCCTAAATTTAATAAAAATGAAAGGTGTAATTTCGGCTTTTCTTGGAATATTGGAATTTATGAAGAAAAATATTAGTCGGCGCAAATTCTCCCAGTTTTCAAACTTGTCACAGGCAGAATATCTTGATGAGGATATTCAGACATACGTTCAAAATTTAAATGCCCTTCATGATGACTTTAAAAATAAATTTGAAGATATTCTGATGATGGAAATACCACCATGGATCATAAATCCATTTGGTAAAACGGAAGTGGCGAATATGGTATTACAAGAGGAGTCACTCGAGCTTAGCACCAATGAGGAGCTGAATGTGAAATTTAAGAAAGGCTATCAAACATTTTGACTGCAGGCAGAAATACCCGAAAAATATCCTGGGCTGTGGGAAATTGCGAGAAAACTTTTGATAGCGTTTCCCTCGTCATAACTTGTTAAAAAAAGTTTTGGTGTCGTTACAAACCCATTAACAAAAAAAAGGAGCATATTGAATAGAACGGGGAGATTTGCAGTTATTTCTTACAAAACTGGAGCCAAATATTGATAATTTGCTGTCAACCAACTAAATAACGGAAAATCAAAGAAATCTACCAGTCCGCCTCAGCACAGGACTACCTAGTGAGGAGGACTAAGAACAAACGGATGAAATTTTTATATCCATCATCATATCTTGTAATTGTCATCAAACCTGTAACTAAATAGTCACTAATAAAAAATAAAAAAAAAACCCATCAGGTACCATCCACCCCCCCATTAAAATTATGACTTGCATTGTTGAAGTTACGGTACGTTATTAATGTTCAATTTTAATTCTTTTAAGTTTGTATATTCATATTATTTTAATAAATAGAATACAAGAAAATATACTAATTTTCTTTTTATTTTACCACTTAGGGTTGAAATTCAGCCGCGACGCAAATTTTCAATAGTTAGATCTAATCTTCACATTTTTTGACAAGTTTTGTGAATATGGTAGAAACGTAGCAGCCGGGGGTCAACCGGAACCAGTAAATTTTTAAAAGTGGTTCTTGAGAAAAAAAAAGTTTGGGAACCTCTGGTCTAAAGGAATTTCTTCACTTCACTGCACCAGAGATTAGCGGACCAAGCAACAATATACAATTTGGCGATTCATTAAAATGCCCGTGGCGAAAAATATAATGTTGTAGGTTAAAAAATAGTTTCAAATGCGAAAATCACAATTTAAGCAAGAAACTGTTCATTTTTGGTATGAAAAGTAACAACTTCAGTAAAAACCTGTTGATTCTTGCAAAATACTATTCCATACAAAGCTAGTGTTAATAAATCTTATGGGTCATCACTGTCATCAGTCATCACATTCCCCAGACATCACATCACCAGTGATACTTACCTTGCTTAAATCTAGGAAGTGTGCGAATACCGTTGTTTTTCTGGCTTTATAGTATTCAATCGATAGTTTAATGCTTTATATGGCTGTATTGGTAAAGCATTCAGCTTTGAAGTCCATTGGGAATCCTCTGTATTGAGCTTGTCTTGATTTTTGCAATTATTGTGGCAAGAGATATGGGCCTGTAATTAACAGATGATGTCAGGTCCAATTGGTGGCTTTTTAGGATCAGTATTATTGTGGCTTTGGACAGTTCTTTGGGAATGTGAACGATCCTGACCATGCAGTGTTGTTAAGTATCCCCCCTCATGTCGCATGTTCGATTCCTCGGCTGGCTATGTCCTCCATCACAGCACAAGCAACATTTTCGGCTTTCTGTGGTGGTAGTAGGAGATTTTCAAACATTGTTGGGTTATTCGTAACCCGGGAATGTTTGTCTTTCTTTTTAAATTAAAAAAAAAAAAAAAATGTTCTATGACAAGTCCATCGTGACCTGCAGATTTTGTTATATGTATAATGAAAAGGTTTCAACCCGCGTGGGTACAAATTTATAGGAATAATAATTTTTTTTTTTTTTAGTATGTTTATTGAGTTTTAATTTTACAATATTTTATTTTACAAATCTTACTAAACTGATCAATCAGTTTGATTGGCACATATATTAATTATTCAACGTATATACTCACATCTCCATATACTAGCTCAACGGAGGCCTCATGTTCGCAGTCTGTTGATGGTCGACTCTAGAAATTCAGCAATCCAATGGGGTTATTGGTAGATAAAATACAGGGAGGTTCATATGTAAATAAAAAGATTTCTTTTGCTATTGAAATGTTTCGTGAATGTATTTTAGCAAATGATTCTAGGCTCTAGGAAAAGCTGTTAATCCCAACGTGGACGTTAGTTTACTTCAGGTGAATTTACTTCAGTTTATGCATGGATGTGACTTACTCTTTCACGCAACAAATACCGAATGGAATATAAAAATTCTTTCACTAATCGAAAGCTACATTATTTGCGAGTAACATAGGCAGTAATATATTGGTAAGCTCTGGCATTATGAATTAGCTGTGGCGTTATGAAATCATTTAAATTTTCATATAAACTAATGCTAATTTACTTCTTTTCCCCTTTCTATTTTATACTTTTTATTATAATGTTTTCCATTTTTAGCATAATTTATACTAAATTTATATATTTACACTAGACTTCATATTTAACACAAAGTAACAGTACTCCATTGGTCACCATGAAACAGGCAGCCGCCTAGTATGGTGATCTTATATATCTACTTTATGTAAATGTCTTAATTATGTATCATGTGTTTTATAAATAAATAAAATAAAAATTTATTATACGTTTATTGGCAAAGCGTGTTGCTAAGTAAATGTTTGACGTAAGCTGTCATTTTGTTGTTTGTTTAGGTTACTATGGAGATTTCTTTGATAGCGAAAATTCAAATATGAGTATTCTAATCAATGACATTAACACTGGACGCGGGGTAGAAATCTCAAAGTGGGAAGCCAAACACATCTGTCGGTAGCTGTCTCTATTTCTAGTACTTTAGTACTAAACTGCTCGATTGAGGTCTTGTCTTACCAGTAAGTAAATTGCATTGCAAAGTGCCAAAATGCCCTCCTGTGTGATGAGAAAATGCTTCAATTACACGGCAAATAGTCGTAAAGGCGAAGGAATAACACTTCATTTGTAAGTACACGCAAATTACTTATTATAAATATTACAATTAATTTTATAATAATACGTCATTGTATTCTTTACCCTTCCCTGTCCATTGCGTAACCGAGTGAGAGTATCTCAGTCACACCCGTGATGTGAAAGCAGTATTCGGCGAAGAAATTAACAAGCCGCCCTACTATATATCTATGACATTCACACACGTACATTCTTTGATTGTCTATTTTTATCACACAGGCATAAAGTTTTGAATTTAGAAATTATACTGAAAACCACTGAAAGCAAAAGAGTGTTGCTTGCTTTCCACATTATATTGTGAGTATGTGAGACTATGGCGAGTCTATTTATATAACGTCATTGATTCTAATATGAATATTTAGCATAGGTAGATACAAATATAAAATAGGTACTAATCTAAATTTTGACCTAAGCCAACAGCTATACTAATATTATCAATGCAAAACGGAGCGTATTTGATTGTTGATTGATTGGGGGAGGGGAGGGGGGGGACGGGGACGAATGTGCGAGCGAAGCCGGGGGCAAAAGCTAGTAATAAATAAATAACAAAAATTAAATGTACATTACCCCATCACCTTGTTGGATCGCACCTGGGATGAGAGACGACAATATCACTGAGTTGATTTCTAATCAATTTATTTTGTTTCTATTTATAAAACACGCATTGCGAATATAATAACGATTTGATTTCAAAAGGCCCAGGAGAGTTCGAGAGCCGTGACCGACTTCGTTGAAAGTTAAACCAAGAAGAGCCCGCTGGAAAACTTCTGAGCCCTCGGCTGACCGCCCCTACCCTTGATCAAAAATCGGTGTTGCCCTCTTGTACCCGATACAAATCATCTTACAGGGGGTTGGAAGTTTAACATTCAGGAAAATATTGCCATGTTGTGTATTGCTCGCTGAATCATCTCAGGTAAGATAACAATGGCTGTCGTTCTGGTTGATGCCTTGGTTTAACAATCTGTTTATTCATTGTTTACGCTTGAATTGGTGCGGAGCAAAAAGTATTCCTGAAAACCTCAGCTATATCTTTATTTTCAGCTATATTTTGATTTTCCATCAATATGGCTCGGTGCGGTATGTTTTTGCTTTTAATAAAGCACTGGTTTTGTTCCAGAAAGATGAAAAGTTCTTTCATTGAAGGCTGTTTGCTATTTTAGCCATTTTGTTGTGTTCGAAGTTTCTTTGACATTTCTTGTACACTTTCTTACAAAGTGATCTACTTTTTCAAGCTTCCATGATAGGAACATCTATTCTACAGTAGACATGGGCAGATTCATTTCCAGGAGTGAATCGATTCAGTCTGATTCCCCTGTCCTTTTGAATTGAATCCCTTTATTCATTCCTTTAATTCAATTAAATCTAAAAATTTTTTTTAAATAATAAAAATTATTATTATTAGTTTGTTCTGCAAAATTGTACTACCAACAGGGGACGGGGTTATGTAATTTTCTTTAATGTGTAATATTTTGACAAAAAAACAAATAATTTACAAGAAAAATGTATTTATATTAGGCAAGCAATTAAAATTTTAAATTAAACAGTTTTTTGTTTCACTAAAGTTTTACTAATTTTATTTTATTTATTAAACTTAAAATAGTTCCACTTCACGTGATCTAATATAAACTTACATTTTAACATTTAAGCGAGTATTGTGTGATAGCTGACCGCAGCCGTTTGGCCTTATATTTGGCCTGCAAATTTACATATTATATCTAAGTCGGAAGTTTTAGACCAACTATGTAATGAAATTGACGGTTTGGCCCGTGGAGGAATGAACGAACCACACGGACGGATTGGCGGCGAGCATTGAGGAATGAATTATTAACTTTTGACTAGTGTCTTGCCTCGCAGTGACTTTATTATCTCGCGAGCTGCGCACCTAGCAAGGACTAGCATTTCGTACACGGGACCTGAGATCAACAGGATTGAATAGGGATGATGACGTCACAATTGAATACAATTGAAACGGACACCCATTGAGCGCTCCTGACACACTCGATAGCGACTGACTAGAGACTAGGTACGCAGACCCAGACGGCGGGAGTAGCGGGATTTTTGACTGGAACTTCGAAGTTAATTCCTTGACCATCATACACATACCTACGGGTGTTTTACGAATGGCGCGCAGGAACGGGATACTTTATGTTTTTAAATGATAAAGAGTCGTGCACTATTATTTGAATATTATTCTATGGGCGCGCCACCCATAGAATACCTACGAAATATTATAATCGTTTACGGTACATATCATTCATTGAAAAAATTTAACAGTAAAATAAATAGAAATTAAAGATTTATGGTGCCGTTAAAAATCGTAGGATGCAAGGTAAGGAATGAAGAATCAATTCCTTTTGAAATTGAGAATCAGATCGAGTGTTTCACAAGATTGAATTTCTTCATTTAATTCATTCTTTCAATTTTGCCCACGTCTATTCTACAGTATTTTTAATTTATGCATTTCTTTTGTTGTGTAAATATGCTGGAACGCACATACACCGAGCTTTAAAAATAAAACAAATATCAAATTATTATAATATATCTTTATTAATAAAAGTACTTACACATTTTAAATTAAATCAATTTACACATTAAATTATTTTTTTGAAAATACAAAATAAATGGTAGATAGAAAACATGATCATAGAATAAAGAAGAAAACTAGAAGTACCTTCCATATAAATTTGATTGGAAACACATGTTCCATTTAGCCCACCCCTCAGCGTTCCATCTCACTTACACTTGCCTGACATTGTAGATCTCCATTCCATTTGAATTTTGTAAACATAGTTTTATATGAAACTTGTCCGCAAGGCATTTCTTGTGTTCTTCTTTATTCTATGGTACAGATGAACAAACTAATCTATGCAGGGAGAATCACTACTAAGGACATTGCGGACTTGGGGCAAGTTTATACATTTTTCATATTAAGTCTGCATTCTGCATAGATAAGTATGTAAATCTGTATATATTACCCTTTAATTCTTATTTTTAAAGTTAAAGCTATATTTAATAAATCAATAAATATATCCACACTGCTATTCAGAACAATATGGCACCGATTTGTAGCGCTATTTTGAAAATACACATGAAAATACGCTAATAAAAATATATAACACATATATTAAAAACAACAAAAAACAGTTAAATACACCAAAGGTACAACAACAATATACTTAACAAAAAAATTCAAATAAAGAATTTTTTTTGTAATTCAGTTTTATAACAAAGAAATTCTGTAAAATGGAATGTTAGATAAACAGAAAAATAAAATTGTTGAAAAACATAAGTACATACATTATTATTATAATATTTCACTTTTTTGTTTTCAACAATTTAACTGTCGTCACCTTATATGGATGATAGAGTTCTAATTGACTTTTTTTTTCAAAATAACTTAAATGCCAAACTTCGACCAAGTATACCCTAGACGAGCCCTCTCAAAAATCAGAATAAAGTAAAGCCAGTAACAGTAATTTCGCAATACAACTCTCTTTCGAATTCCGCCATCTTGAATATGAGTTCCCGTCAATATAAAACTGACCACCAAGTTATCCAATGGTGTAATTTTTTGAACTAATACATCAATAGTTGGTCACGGTTTGGCCGCATTCAGTTAGTTGACCACATTTTCAAAAATAAAGTCCGTTGGATATACCTTCTAAAATATTCGGAAGTAGGATATTTTTGTGTTTGAAAAATTTAACCCGCTCGGGATGACTTGGCAGATCAATTGCTCACTGTAGACTAACATAAGGTAAAAGGCAAAGCACAATGCGATCAAAATACTGCGATGCAATGCACGCCCTTTTGGTAAATGAGCCTTGAACCAATTTGAAATTTGGTTTAGGTGTTAATTTTAAGCTCTTAGGGCTCGTCTAGGGTATACTTGGTCGAAGATGCCAAAGCATTTTTTTTTGCTCATTTCTATACCCAAAATAATTTTCGGACACCTTATGCGTTGTATTTTCGTAGATATATATGTATGACAAAGTTCTAACATCAAGCATCTTAAATAATAATTTATTTTACAAGGTTCTAACATCACTTACACTCTTGTATCTGACACTTTGTTTGTATCTGGCAGTTGATTGTTGTTACGAGGCACATTATAGTTTGTCACTTTGGTTGGACAGGGTTCTAACTTCGCCTCATCATGTTCTGAGGTTTCAAAGTTTGCAAAGACAGATATTCGTAATCTATTTAACAGTTTTTGATTTTGAGGTTGTCTTGAATCTCACAAGTGATTGTAAGATTCAATCAAATATTTTAGTTAATCATATTTTAATAAAAAAATATTTAAATAGGAGGTGGCACTAGCTTGGAATTGGATTAGGGAAATGTAATTAGAACCTTGTGCAATGAATTATTATGCGCTAGCTGGTTGCATATGATTCTATTTGCATGTTTGGGTATGTTCTAAAATGGTAAGTACCTATACATCCTGTTTAAATATTTCCCTTTAAAATATGTTCAATTAAAATACTTAACACAAGATTCAAAGTCAAAATCAGAAATTGCTAAATAGATTATGAGAAATCATCTTTGCTGTTAAATAGATTATCAGAAATCATCTTTTATGAAGTTAAAATCCTCCAAATGAGGTGACGCTGTGCAAGATGGCTAGAAAAAATTAGAATTATTAATTTTTAAAGCGTAACTTGTATGTAATAATTATAAGCATGTAACAATCCCTTTATCTATCCTGATCATATGATCATCCCTTTTATTTTCTTAAATATGCAAAAATATTTAGAGCAATTTTGCGAAGAAAAAAAATTGACTCGAATATTAATGGCAAATAGAATTTATTTTTAAAAAACTGATAGATCTGCGGTCTTCCTTTCTTCTTCCATTTTTGAACTTGACAAAATTTGAATCCTTCCTACTTCCATAATTACAATGGAAAATAAATGATGGTGGACTTATCTAGGGGGCTTGAGCCTGCAACGCCATATTTGTCCAATAAGTACTAACCTGAGGAATAAAAGGGTCAAATAATGGTATCGAAATAGTTAACAACATATTTCTACACAAAAAAACTACAGTTAATATGTAGGTACTATACAGAGTTTCTGCTGCATATAGTTGAGATTTTGATGAAATATGAAACAAAAGTGATAGCGCTTACAAGAAAATATCGGAATTAAAATTTTATTTATTTTTTTACCCTGACTATATTAATAAATAATAATTTGTTATTACACTTTACCAGTGAGATCATTATAAGTCTTATCACTTCTACTGATAATGGACACTGTGAGGCTTTCATGGAAGTTCAACATAGCTTATTGTGTCAAAAACCAATCAATAAATTTTTGAAAGGTTAATTTTACAAGGTGATGGAAAGGCTGATAAGGACATTGAACAAAGGGTAAATAAAGGAAACACTATTAATGGAAGACTGAATGCGGTTGCTGCTATTAAAAAAATGTTCAAATGAGAAGCTAGAAGTCTACAATGGAGTACTAACACAATACCAACCATGATGTATGGCAACAATTCATGAAACTTGTACAGAGGAAACATGAAAGTAAAGAATACTTTAGAAATAATGACAATATATCTGAGGCTTACGTACGAGGGGGGACCCAAAAGTAATGGGAATTGTGCTGTGGTGGAAAGGAAGAATGGCGGAAACCCATCTTTCAACCAGGTGTCCGTTAGGGTCACTACTCCTGAGTCAGTGCGCAAAGTTGTGTCGCTGTGAGTGCACTGGTTCGCCCGTGAGATTTTTTTAGAAAAACAACTTTTTCCATTTCAGCGAAAAACTTGATGGCAGATTGTCGAGAGCAACACGCGGCTGTGAAATTTTATTTCCTGTTGGGGAAATCGGCCTCGGAAACTATTGTAATGCTTAAGACTGCCTATGGGGATGCTGCTCTAAGTAAAACCAGAGTCGACGAGTGGTTTTCACGTTTTGAAAATGGAGAAATGTCAATTGAAGACCAACCCCATTCAGGATGCCCCTCAACGTCAAAAATTGACAAAAACGTCAACAAAATCAATGCCCTCGTTCGTGAAGACCGTTGCCGAACCATTGATCAACTCTGTGAGATGTCTGGAATGTCATGGAGTTCAATTCAGAGGATTTTAACCGAAGATTTGCACATGAGAAGGGTTGCAGCCAAATTTGTCTATTTGGGCGCTACTCGCCAGCCCACATCGCCCTCTCCGTGAAGCAGTTTTTGACCAAAAACGGCATGACACCGATTGTCCACCCCCTCTGTTCACCGGATCTATCCCCCTTTGACTTCTTTTTGTTCCCCTCACTCAAAAGGGACATTAAAGGAAAGGTTAAGCCACTGTGGAGGAGGAAAACAAAAATCGCTGGAAGGCCTAAAGGACATCCTGATAAGTGAATTAAAAAACTGCCTAGCGATTCCATATTTTTTGTGGGATCGTTATTGGATAACGGATTAAAAGATCTCATGTCAGATTTGTTTGATTTTTACATATTTACTGTCAAATATTTTAGTGTAGATCGATTAAAACACGAATTCCTGCAAGTATGCATGATTATTTATTTATTACTTTACGTTGTACATAAAAAAAGCAAATAACAGCCAAAAAATCACACAAATCTGACAGGAGATTATGTCCGTTATCCAATAACGATCCCACAAAAAATACGGAATCGCTAGGCTGTTTTGAACAATGAAAGAAGCGTTTGGAGAAGTGCGTTGTGGTCAATGGAGAATACTTTGAAGGTTATCAAAATTTGGTGTAAAAATATTGATAAAGAAATTATGATGAAAATTCGATACGATTGTGTAAAAAATGTGGAGATTCAGAATGCAAGGATGATGTAATAGTAATGAATAAAGTCTCGATTACATTGAACGAGTTTACAAGCTACTAGCCGGCAAGTTTAAAAGCGGGCGAGTCGGCGAGTGCGATTATTGTGATGATTACACATAAAACTTTCCACACGCTCAATAACGAACTAGCTAGCGAGTTAAGCGAGCTAAAATAACGACTCACACGTGAACTAATTCTGTCGACATTTTGTAGAAAACTGAGATATTCGCAGCTAGCTCACCGCCATTAGCTACTTGCCGGCTAGTAGCTTGTAAACTCGCTCAATGTAATCGAGGCTTAACAGATTGTACAACTAATAATCCAGATCAAGCAGTAGTTTGACAGTTACGAAATCAGCTGTTGGCGGGCCGCCATCTTGCCATCCGCTGCACACGCTAGCGAGTAGCGAGCAAAGTAGCCCCCCTTTCAACTTTTTTCGTAGTTTTTTCATAATCTGCTAGTTAGCTAGTAATATGATTACACTGAGCGAGATTACTAGCAGATAGTGAATTCGCCGGTTAGTAACTTGTAAACTCGCTCAATGTAATCGAAGCCTAAGATTCAGAAAGTTAAAGCATAGATGACTTGTTTAGAGGCTTTTTGGCTAGGGATGAACAAAAAAAAGGAGTGTAAGCAGAATATATGACGTGAAAGTGAATGGTATTAAAAGTCGGGGACGCCCGAGGAAGATACGAAAGTATTTGAGACGGTGTAGACAAGGAGTATGCCGGGACAGAATTGTGTGGAGATCCATCCTCTCTGCCTACGCTGAGAGATAACGGCGTGATGGTTAGTTAGTTTAAAATGAAGGAGCTTGAGTACAAGAAATTACCTCCCAGTGAGCTGCAGCTGTAACACTTTCTAAACAAAATGTGTTGTCATGGGGCGGCCAGCCGACGCCTGTAGATACAACAGCCCTCACAGATCCTGGTTACTGGGTCTGCAATGGGATTGGGGGAGAAATTGAGTAATCTGAAAGTACGTAACAATAACAGCTCGCTGACACCCTCGTGGGGCGAAACCTATTCTAATATTTGTACTCTAATGCTACTTAGTACAACTATAAGCATTGTGGCTATTTATTTTCTTGGTCTATCTGATACCCCGAGACCAGCTTGTGGCGGATGGCCCCCAGCATGATGGCCTCCGTGTTTTTGATGGGGCCGGGCAGGCTGGGCCAGATGTGGGAGTCCTCCGCGCAGCTGATGGTGAAGGTGCCCTGGGAGCCCCGCTCCGTAGTGTTGCCGCTGCGCCGGCCCACCACCCCGCTCACTAGAACCGCCTTGCCGCCACTGGCCTCTATCAAAGCTGAAAATACATGTTTATTATTATATATATATTATTTATATTTGAAATTCGGATAAAACTGAAATACATATGGTTAGTCCCAGAATTTCTGCACTGAAATAAATCCTGACTTCTAGTATTACATAGTGGTATCCGGAAGCTTCTCAATTCAAGCAATACTAGACTATCAACTAAATCATTTAGAATTTTGTATAGAAATACCAAGTCAGTGAAAATTCTTCTGTCTGACAATTTGAGCATATTTATATTATATATTCGTTGCAGTTCAACAAAATGATGGAACACCCATTTTAAAATTTAGAAAACGTAAGAATTTGTTTTGTATTCTTTCAACAGCTTGTACATGTATATAATAATGTGGGTTCCAGACGGGAAAATTGTATTCAAGTTGACTTCTAACATAGGCAAAATATAACAGTATACTTTATATTGTTAAAATTTCTAGTTAGCCTAGTTATAAATCCCAACATTTTACATTATCTTATTACAGATTTCTGTTATGTGGTTAACAAATGAAAGATTTGATTGAAAAGTGATGCCTAAATGTTTAGTTTGTGTTAATGTCTCAAGAGCATTGTTATCAACGTAGTAATTAAAGATCACTGCATTTTTTATTTGAGAAAATCTAACTATTTGACATTTTGAGATATTTAAGTAAAGTCTATTTTCATTACACCAAATTAACAATTTATTGATATTATCTTGAAGAATGTTGCAAGGGTAAATGACACATTAAATTACCTACAAAGCATCAAACTGCGCTCATTGGCCGCTTTGATCATGACCTCACTTTTCAAGGCTCCTATTGGTTGAGAATGTGCAGGCGAAGGCTTCACTTCAAAGTGTGAACTGCATTCGATTTTTTTTTTGCATGCTATTTTGGAATATCTTGTTACATGAAAAATGTTGATATCTAAGGCGGCCAAATTTATAAAATATCAATGCGGGACACAACGGCATAGTGTGGGTGTCAGTCGCCCCCTTACTTGGGAACTTCAACCCCAGATTTCTCCAATAAAAATCATATTTGTAAAATCTATCACAAATTTATAACTACTCTCTCAAGAATCGAGAATGGAAATTGAAGGCAATGAAATGAAAGGAACGAAAATCAATAATGGAATCCATGTAATAGGATGAATATGCAACTTGTTATTTAATTTATTGTATATAATTCTGAAGACAAAACTGGTCTACGTTAAATCTGTACGTGGCAAAATAAAACTAAACTCAGAACATTAAGATGGTTTCTCTTTGATTCTGGCGCACATACTCGTACATAATCCGCAACTAGAATTTTATAACTGCAATTCGAATAAGAGAATGTTTTGAAATGTGTCAGCAGATGAATCCACAACAGAAATTTTACATTCTGAACACAAAACTGGTTTAAATTAAATCTGTATGCCGCAAATTAAAACTACACTCAGAACATGAAAATGATTTCTTTTTGATTCTGCAACTGGCATTTTATAACTGCACTTCAAATAAGAGAATGTTTTCCTTTGAAATATGTCAGCAGATGAATTGGAATTTTACATTCTGAACACAAAACTGGTTTAAATTAAATTTGTATGCTGAGAATTAAAACAGACAACATTATTATTAAAAATGCCGCCCAAGGAAGGCTACACTTTTGCAAGAAAGGAAATTCTCTTAGCAAGTCTTCAGTGAACTTACAACTTCGCTTTTTCGCGGTCGGCGGCATGGTCAACAAATTATTTGATTTAAATGATAAATATGGTTATCAATTATGTGTCACAGCATGCACTAATTCGTAAACAAAACAACTCGATCACTACTACACTGGTGCTCTTTGACCTTGACTCTTGCTTGACTAACATAAATAAACGAATCCTAGATCGATAACTTCGGGCCTATTCTAGGGACAAATTTTGTCATCAATTTATCCACAGATGTACCTAAATAGCTAAAATAGACTAAAGATAGAGTAAGTTTTTTTTGTCTACCATAGTTGATATTAAAAAATATAGGAATGCGGGACATGCGGGACGCTTTAGACGATTTGCGGGACTTTTTTATTATATGTACTAGTGCAAACCTCACAGGATATTATAATTGTAGGATTTGCGAAGCTGAAAGTATTTATAAAAAAAAATTGCCTCAGGATAATTGCCTTTCAAAAGAAGAAATTTACTTACCGAATGTTAGTAAACTTGAAAAATTATGACATCTATCCAATGACTTTATAAAAGTTATATTCATACTAATCCAACAAAAATTATGACATCTATCCAATGACTTTATAAAAGTTATATTCATACTAATCCAACAAAAATTGTAGCACCCCGCTGCGTATTTCCTTTTCTGTGTTCAATACGAGGCAACCATGCCTCGAAATCAACACGGGTTCGTAACGCCATTTATCCACCAAACCCGTGTCCAGTCAAGGCAACCGGCATCCTACTGTGCACGGGTTTGTAACGCCAATTCCCTTCCCAAACCCGTGTTCAGTACGAGGCATGTTAAGTGAATGCATATATAACAGCAGAACTTGGAAAGAAATGTATTAGAATAATTACACATTTGCTAGACAAACCCTGCTTTGCAAAAAAAAAACTATTCAAAACCTGGGATTTTTTTTTAAAATTACGATGACATGCGAGTTTATTTTAGAGAATTTATTTTATAAGATTGGTACTATAAAGTGTTATAAGTACTTTTTTATAAAGTGTTTTTATTTATTTTATTAGTAAGACTCTTTGCGTTTTATTGCCCATCCATTATATTGTGCGTGTATGCACACACTTCCTATTTTATGTTATAATCACGTTTGGAGAATGCGTGACTCGTACTGAACACGGGTTTGGGAAGGGATTGGCGTTACAAACCCGTGCACAGTAGGACGCCACTTGCCTTCTACTGGACACGGGTTTGGAGGAAAAATGGCACAAACTTATGTTGATTTCGTATTGAACACGGAAAAGGAAATACACCACCCCGCTTAGGCTTCGTAAAGAGGTTAGCTATTTAAAGATTATGTGTACGTCGCTAAAGTATGTCGGCTGGACCTCGTTCAGTGAAACCGTGGGCATTGTCTCAGCAACTTAGCTTTACTATATAAATTCATCTAAGCATCTGTCGAGCATTTGAACAAAAGAAATACGCATTTCGTAAAAGAATTATAAATTCATAAAATAATTTTGGTACCTACTTTATCACTTGCCTCATTATGATTGATATATTATTTTTTTTTTTTTTAAAGAAAGACAAACATTCCCGGGTTACGAATAACCCAACAATGTTTGAAAATCTCCTACTACCACCACAGAAAGCCGAAAATGTTGCTTGTGTTGTGATTAGCCAGCCGAGGAATCGAACATGCGACGCCCGGGTGGGACCCAAGCGCTATGCCCACTCAACCACAGACCGGTCTATATATTATAGTATATATATATATATATATTATAGTATATACTTCACATTAATTACCTACCCACGCATCAACAACCGAAATAAGTATGTTTAATTAATAGAAGTACACATGTATGTATTACTTTTCATTTCCTGGGGGGGAGGCAGTATCTTGGGGGTGAGGTAGACCACCCATCCAGTAAGGTACGGGTGGGCAGTTTTAATTGCAGTGTGCAGGTTGAACTTGAATTTGTTTTCCAGCTCTTTATCATCCAAGATGAATTTCCAAGGATCTAGAACAATCATAATAATTTTTTATAAATATACTATATTTTCAAAAACCACAATATCCAGTGGCTTTTTCATGTTATTTACAAATGAATCGTATTAAACCCTCGGGCCCGGGGCATATTCCGCAATAAAATCCAAATAATGTGGAATATTTCTGAATATATCCGAAAACTAAAAACTGTTTTTGAAAGGTGATGAAATATGCTTTCAAATGTTATTACATATTAGAAATAAACATATAATTTTTTAAATAAATTTTTTTAAAGGCAAACAAAAAAGTTTTAAAAATTGCTCACTTTACATTTTTCTCAACTAAAATTACTGATACATAACAATAAAAAACACATTTTATTAGACAAATGTATTATTATAAACTAGAGATGCTACGAATAGTGATTTTGCCGAATACCGAATATTCGGCTAGGCTTTCGGCCGAAGCGCCGAATAAAAATCATGAATCTAAAATTTTAAAAATCGTTTTCATGAATTGAACTTATGAATTAAAAATCGGTTTCATGAATTAATAAAAATCAATTACATTTCGCAAATGAAATTGATTTTTACATGAAAACTGTTAGCCTAGATCGGACAGCAGACCCTTACAAGTGGTGGTCAGCAAACGCAA
Organism: Limnephilus lunatus; assembly: GCA_917563855.2. Lineage (NCBI taxonomy): Eukaryota > Metazoa > Arthropoda > Insecta > Trichoptera > Limnephilidae > Limnephilus > Limnephilus lunatus. Next base: position 70,149,089 of record OU830602.1, read on the forward strand.
AACAGTATACAGTATACAAGCCTAGCAGAATTTGCTAACATTTGAAATGATTTGATTTCTACCTACTGAAATAAGAAACACCCAAACCAAAAGTGCATTTAAAAGTAGAATCATTGATCACCTCAAATAAACATATCTATCAGGAGTATTTAATAACATACTTACCTTTATGCCTACTGTGTGTAAATATGTAACCATGAAACTACTGCAATCTTCTATATATGTATATAACATACTTGAATTGTATATTTATTTAGAAAAAAAAAGATCTTATATCAAGCTGTCATGTTCATAATATTAATAAAACAAAATCATAGATATTCATTATTAACCACTCTGTAAAATGCCATCTCAACACAGGCATTTCACACCTAGTGAGATGGGCAATACGTCATTATTATAACCTAATGAAAATAATTAAATAAATAAATAAAAATTTATTTATCATCTCCTGGTAGCAATATAGCAGTGTAGTGAGCGGCTATTTTCGGAAGCACGTAAAATTTTTGAGGAAAAGAGCAATCGTTTGTTATCAACAAATGCTGAAAAAATTGTTTTCATTCGTCATAACTTACCATTGATAGATTTTAAGTATTAAAAATTCTGTTTTTTTGTTAAAACAGAAATGTTTGTGAGTAATATGTTATTTATTATGTATTTTTTATCATGATATGCTATTCGGTATTCGGCCGAATAGTTCGCAATATTCGGCCGAATACCAAATAGTAGCCGAATATTCGTGGCATCTCTATTATAAACGTTATTGACACCGAACTTTTTTGACATTTTATAAAAAAATAATTAAATAAAAATTCACATAAATTTTTATGCTTTGGTTTCATAAAAGTGCACATTTAAATTTTTCTGTGGTTAACTTCTAGATTCGAGTATAAAGCACGGAATTTATGTATACACCATGATAGTGAGGGAGATACTATGAGGTCTATGTGAGCAGTTCCAAAAGTGAACAAATTAGCCTAAGGGTAATTGGAGCATGCTGAGAACTGGGAGCAGAACTTTTAGAATTTTCGGAAAATATCGACTAGTACCTGTGATGAATATAAATCTAAAGGTAGGAAAGAGACATTCCAGTATAAATGAGATAGTATGATACGACGAATAAAAGGGCGTGTGTGCTTTGTATCGTGTCTTTCCTACCAGTAACCTGTGTGTCAATAAAAAGTGTTTATATTATTCTATCGACACTGAATTTCACGCATTTTATAAATTATCACGGTGCTCCTGCATAATCTTAACGAGTGATCACCTCATACCTGACGATATGAGCCGTCCAAATGTTGATATTTGCAGTGATGTTATGGTACACAAAATGACTGGCGCACCAGTACTGCAGCACCGCCATTTGATTTATGAATTGTACTGAATTGCGTCTCGTGTGACGTCATGAGACACCATTGCATACATTTTATCCAAGTACAATGTACTGTGCATCATGAACTTACATATAACATATGAAAAGATGGCGCCACTTTATTCTGCGGCGCTCGATGCTAATGAATGCTACCAGCTTGTTCTTTATACCCCAGGAACAGCTCATTCAGTGATCAATAATCACCCAATATCCAGCAACGGTGAATATATCATAATACCGGCAGACTAATTTATCAGTATTAGGCAATATCGCAAAAGAACAGGTGAGACCCAGGCCTACCTACAGTATAACCAGAAATTGTGCCAGTTGGCATATTACATTTTGTTTATAAAAATAAATAATAATATGTACCTTGAAAACTCTCCTTTTGCTTGCTGGCTATGAGCCAGCTTTGAGAGACCACGGGGATTCCCCGGGCAATGGCCTCCATTAACTTCACGGTTCTCTTTGAGCCACCCATCACCAGCACGTCCCCTCCTTGATCAACTATCTTCCCCCCTGCAAAAGCAACATTGGAAATAAGAGTAGGAAAATGAATGATCAACAAAGAAAAGATAGATCAAGCTTGAGACATGGTCCTGCTGCTGACAGCCAGTGCTTTTGTTCTAAGTATGTATATGTTTTGTTCTGAGAAATTAAGAGAATATATGTACATAACTGCAATATGTTGTGGTACTCACCTAACTTGGGTATGACATCCAAAACCTTGAGATCCGTGATCTGCGTCAACATAATGCGTTTGATGTTTATTTTCCTCTGTCTGGAATTAGATCGAGCTCTCTTCAGTGTGGCATCTGGCACTTCATCTTCAGGATCTGCAGGACGCTTTTTTCCACTATTTTTGGCAGGTTTTTCCACTTCTCTTCTAGATGTCCTTTCAATTGCCTCGACTACTTCTTTAGAGATACTTTCATTAGATGATATTTTCTTAGGTACAGAATCTTCTCCTTTGTCAGCGATTTTGGCAGGTTCTTGATTTGTTTTCTTGATCTTCTTTTTTCCCCTTTCTTCCGTTTGTTCTGGGATTCCACTGCTGCTGTCAATGTTTTCAATCTTGGAACGGCTCCCTCTGCCTCGTTTTTCAGTAACCGGAGCTTCAGGAACATTAGCTGAGTTTCTTTTCTTACTCTTATTCACCGTTTTGTCTCTGCTTCCTTCAGAATCATCAGTATCAAAGAGGTTGTTTAATTTTTCTGGAACACTACTGACAGGCTCTTTTTTAGCTCTTCTATTGCTAACTCTTTTATGTTTTGCGATGACGGATGTTTCAGGAGTATCAGTCCTTAACTTTGAGACTTTGCTGCACCTACTATCTATGTTAGTCTTGCTTTTACCTTCTCCGCTCCGTCCATCCACGTCAGTAATAGGTTTGAGTTCCTGTTTACCAGAATTGTTTTGAAGTCCCTTAACACATTTCTCAATGACTGATGACTTAACATTACTAGTACTCGGTAGATCTTCACCGTGGTCAATAATATTGTCAATTTCACGCTTAGCCTTTTTTTTTGCACCTTTGTTACTTATTTCATTTGGTGAATTAGATGGGATATTGGTGATTTTCGGAACACCAAATAATTCCTCAGGGAGCCTTTCAATGCACACAGAAGTTCTCCTAAAGAGTTTAGGCTTATTTTTCAAAGATAGTGAGTCACTTTTATCACCAGCTTCTTCCTCAATTAACCTTGTCACATCTTTTCTTACTCTGGAACTAACTCTGGTTTGTTTGGCTTCAATAATAGGTGGAGGTTTTTGTTTTACTTCGACCGGTTGATTTTTTGGTTTCTTTTTTGGAACCGCACGACGATGAACAATCGGTGCATCTTCTTCAGTAAATGGTGCAGAATCTTCTTCAAACTCGTTGTCCGAAATGGAACATTGAAGAGGTTTTCCACGAAGAGCAAAATTCTTTATCTGTGGGGAATCCAAGTCACTGTCGGAAATGGTGTTTCTAAACCTCTTCAGCGGTGTAACTTCAAGGATTTCACTACCAGTATCTGATGATTGACTGAAGGATATTGGTTTTGGAAGTTTACTAAAGAGTAAATCAGTTGAACACTTTTCAAAACTTGGTTCTTGAATATCTGGCTGTGGTTCTTCTTGGGTTAATAACTCGTTCACTATATCCTGCGTAAAGGCATAATAATTTTTATTTTCATTACTCTTTTCAAGCACTGCAGTATCTCTCTTTTGAAGTGGAGAAACCACAACTGGTGAAGGTTTAACTGGTGAAATATTGTTGCAATCTAGTTTTTGTGTGAGCAAATCATCCATTATGTCCTGAGTGCAACCATAGTAGTTCTTTCCACCTGCTGCAGAAATCAAGGGTGCGGTAGGGAGAGTTTTACTCGTTGCTGGGGATTTGTCTGTCACACTGACGACAGTCTGGGAGAGCAAGTCGTCTTCTAGTTCCCTTGTGTTGTTGTAGTAATTCTCTTCATCACTATTGATACTTTTCAGGGAAGAAGTAGAGGAATTAAGTTCATTTAAGGTGTGTGTTATAACGGACGTATCAAATGATGCGTCTGATGGTATTAGCTTGCCTTTCTTTTTTTTCTCAACATTGGCTGGAGTACTGAAGCTAAAGCTGTTAGAGTCTGCTAAAACTTGTCTTTTGATAGGTGTGACGTAACTATTCGATTTAAACTGCTGACGATTTGATAGGGATGAACCTATTTTGAAGTCTATGGCGGATAATTTTTGGACTGGCCGAATATTGTCTTTCGGACCTTTAGTATTTTCTGACATAACACTCATGACCTTCATGGAATTAGTTGGATCAATTTTTTGTGTCAACATATCCATTGTGTTATCTTCCTGTGAGGGCATATCCAATACAATACTTTTTTTTTTTGAAGGCAGTTTTGACATATTCACTTCTTGTGTTGGCATATCCAATATATTAACTTCCTGTGTTGGCATATCCAATACACTAACTTTCTGTGCTGGCGTATCCAATATATTAACTTCCTGTGTTGGCATATCCAATATATTAACTTCCTGTGTGGGCCTATCTAATTTATTAATTTTTTGTGTTGGCAAATCCAACACATTTGCTTCCTGTGTGACCTTGGCTTTTTGTGTAGCGATATCAAAAATAGTTTCAACCTTTTCTTGGGTAAAATCAACTTTACCATAGTCACCAACATCTTTTGGTTTCTCAATTATGATTTCACCCGGTAGGCTATCCAAACAACCGTCCGCAAGGTTGCTCTTAAGCATGTCCCCTTTATCAATCTGTTTTTGAGCTTGCAGTACAGCAGTATGCTTAACAATATGGCGCGTAACAATCCAGTGGTCATCTAGAACCTGAGTGAGTTCGTCATCTGTTTCATCTGCACCAGAACTCTGCACAGGAGGTGGAATAATGGGTTCCATGATTTGGGTATCTTGCTCATACGGATCACATTCGTCAGGCATTTCTATTTCCAACAGGCTCATTGAGTCAGGAGAATCAGGACTTTCCGATTCCTCATCCACGTCAAAGTCGCAAATTTCAGAATCAGCCAACTTATTAGCAGAAATTTCAGAATTTTTAATATTAACAGTTTGTTTAGGGGCATTGATTGGAGACATTGCAAACACCTGTGTCTCCTGTTCGTGAATGAGCAGTTTAGGATTCTTTTCAACAACTCTATTTTCTTGAGCGTTCTTTCTCATTTCCACATTCTCTTTAGTAACAACGTCTTTGTTTCTTTTGTTCATCGCTTCTATTTCCAGTGCGCCAATTGTTTCTGTTTCCTCTTCATCGTCCATAATCTCTTCAGGAATTCCTTGTTCATTGATCGTTTCTATTCCTTTCGGAATCGCCTCGGTTTCTTGATCATGAATCGAATGGATTGTATCATTAGGAATGATTTGTGTTTCTTGCTCATGGAAAGATTTCCGCCTGGGAATGATCTGAGTTTCCTGCTCATGGAAAGATTTCCGCCTTGGAATTATTTTAGATCGTTGTTTTAGTATATGAATACTTGAATCAATCTCAGCATCATCTTCTTTTGGTATAACCTGTGTTAGTGCATCATGTATATTGTCTTCAATTTGAGGGTTTACACTCTCATTAACAGCAGAGTCTTCTAAATGTAGATTGAAAGAAGGAGATTGCGTGCTGGAGTTCCAGAAAACGGAATCCGTATGTGTTTTTGTGGGTGTTTTTGGTACTTTTGGTTGTTTCTTCTTTGTCATACATATTTGCTGGGAGCTCATTATAATTTCACTCTGAAATAATTAAAAAAAAAACTATAATTTAAAAAATACAATTTTATAGTTTTCTATAAGCATCAACTAACCTAACCCAAAAGAGCATATTTTTGATAAAAAGGGCATAGTGCAATGCTTACATCATCTGTATCATCATCTGAATCTTGGGGAGATTCAGGAATAGACGTGTGGTTCTTAAAGTCCCGACTCTTCGCGGAGAACATGGGCGTCATGGGGATCTCTACATCTTCTTCATCCGTCTGATAAAAGGATAAATAAATCATCACCATTTTATTGCACAATATTCACTATGACTCTCAAATGTATTAACATAAAAATGTTTTATTGCTGTACCCAGTTTTATGTGAATTTTGTTTCACCAGGCAAACAACTAGTTCAAATAACTTGAAGTTTTAGATGGTGATTTTCAGAAGTTCAAAGAGGGAGGAGTGGTTTATTTCTTTAAGAACAGTGGTTCCTGACCTTTTTTTGACCAGGGACCACCATGATATATATTTGTTCTCACAGAGACCACAAGGTATAAGAATGAGCTCTTCTTGGATTTCTTCAGCTACCTCCCCAACACTAATACCAAAAGGGTTACGAATCAGCTTGTGGATACCTTTCGATTCAGTTTTGTAGTAAAATTAACGAATGTTTCGCTGATCATATTTTAGATCTCGCGGACCACCGGTTGTGAACCACTGCTTTAGAACAACCTCTGTAGCAGGTGAGTAGGCACTTTGGCTCTAGGCTCAGTCAATTCATGAGACAATTTCTGATGGACAGATTGTGTAGTAATTACCAACCCGGATAAACTGGACTTCAGGAGAGGAAGGTTGTTGGAACACATCACAATTAGATTTGGTCGAACAAAGTAAAGATCTTCCTCTTTTGATGCCTGTTCTATTGGAGGTTGGTAACAGAGCAATCTTCATCCTGCAAATTGCGCTTATACCAATCGTGAGTAAGTTTCAAAGCTATCAAGTGCGGCGTCTCTACTACACCTTCCATAGTAAAGGTATTAACACCTCAGGCCTCGGGCCTATTTTGTCAGAAGGTCAAAATATTTCCGCTACGCAATAAAATCCAAATAAAAGGAATATTTCTGGACGCATCCGAAAACTAAAAACTGATTTTTAAAAAGGTGATAAAATACGCTTTAAAATTTTATAATTCGAAATGAACACATCATTTTTTAATATAAAAATTTTTAATGCAAACATAAAAAAGTTTTAAAAATGGCTTACCTAATTATTTTTTAACTAAAATCACTAGTAAGAAAAATATGAAAACACACATATTTTACTAGGAAAATGTATTATAAACGTTATTGTCAACTCACTTTATTGTCGTTTCATGTAAATATAATTAATATAAAATTCCCAAGTTTAATTATTTTTTTTTAAATTGCTGTCGGAAACTTTGGCATTATAAAGGTGTACATTTTAATTATTTTGTGGTTAACTTTTAAATTTATATACTTATAAAGAGTGGTGTTTTCTATTTCTAACACCATTTAGATAATATTTCCAAACAAACAAAAAGTAAGGTAAACAAAACGATTTCTGTGGGTTGTTCTGAATTATATGAGTTGTTCTGTGGAGGATATCAATGTATAAAACAAATAGAATATTAATTGCATTTGCTGTACTTACAGTTCCTTCTTGTTCTTTATCATCTTTCACGCAGACTACGTAGGTCACGTAATGGAGTGATTCATTAGCAATAATGGTCACTCCCTCGGAGAAAGAAGTCCTCTGGTCATTGTTACGCCACGACACCCACCCCACCTGCAACATTATTATTTGTGTGTCAGATTTCCAACTGCTCCGAGTCACTGGAACCACCGAGTCACTAGGCTCCCACGTTGCGAGCCAACAATTACTTGTGAGGAAGAACTAAGCTTTTAATATGGAATCAATGCATTAATTAGTCATTTTAATTATATTTATTTACTACTAGCTAACCCGACAAACTTCGCACCGCCTCAGAATCAATAACTGTTGAATTAAATTCAGTTTTTTTATTAAGTTAAAAATTACACAATGAAGCAATCATCAATGGGCAACTGTCCGTGTTTTGTTTTTGTCAATATCAGAGATGGCATTGTGCACGGATTTATATTTTTTGTGATTTTCTTATTTTTCCACTTACGGGAATTTTGGAGGCGGGTATGGGTGACGCCGCCCCGGGAACCATTTATTGGATAACCAACACCTCTGTCATAAGTCATCGATAGGTCACCCCAAGTGGTTATCTACGTTTGGTGATTTAGCAGGGGTGCCCGGGTTCATGGGGTGACGTTTGTCCAGGTCTTGGCGGCGGATATGTCTGCCCACCCGCTTCGTGGTGGGCCGGATTGAGAGAGACTGGTTGAGGGAGGCCTTTTGACCTTTCCAGCTGGACTCTCTCGACCCATCGCCTTGCACCGCAGTTGGAGGGATGGACTCCCGGACACACTGACCCCAGATTCCTACCCACCCCTCATACTTTTTTCCTTCCCAGAACTTCCTATCCTTCCCTTCCTTAAAAAGACCCTCCACACATCATCCCCTAAGATTACATAGGTCCTCATCAAAATAATTTTCTTAAGGGCATCAATGTGAGCTGATGTAAAAAAAAAAAATTGCTTTTCATTTTCGTTATACGTGTGAAAGATTTTTATTACATTCGTTCACCGTTTGTCTCATTTTCGACTATTGACATTGTAACATATCTATTTCGTGAGCAGGTACTGCGCAAAGTAGGTACTGTTTATTGTCTATTGATTATTATTTTTTTTCTGATTTTAACTTTGTTGGTTGGCAAAACTGGAAGGAGACCGGAAAGGGATTCATTCAGGGAATCATGGCGGAGGACATAACTTAGATTTTGTGCAGGGGGAGTGTTTTTTTTCGGGGCGATTGGGAGGATAAAGTGAGATACTAGTGCTATGTAGCCTAGAAATATTATTTTTAAACGTCACGTGAGTGTGTGACGACTCAAATGGCATTGAAGCCTATTTATTTTGTTTAATCCCTCGCCGGATGCCGCGAGATAGATTAATCCGCGTGCCGAGGTCAATTTAGACCGGAATCCACGGGTGATGTACTGCCCGCAAGGGTTCTTTTGCTGGTGGTTCCTTTGGCCGGTGAGATTTGCTCATGCCGCTTGATGGGTGAGAATCTGCTGTGCCTGTTTTGTTGGGTGGATTCCCTTTATTAATGGAGCGGCTCCTAGACTCTGGTTGGACCCGCCAATATTCCTTTGCTGTTCCTTTGGCTGGTGAGATTGGCTCATGCCGCTTGATGGGTGAGAATCTGCTGTGCCTGTTTGTTGGGAGGACTCCCTTTAACCGAGCGGCCTTATGACGTGCTGGAAGACGTTTTGGGGATTGCTGTTGTCGTTTGGAGGAGAATCACGACGACGGGACGTATGCGGTATTAATAACTAAACGAAATTTTGAATTAACTCTCTCTCTCCAAATCTATTGATAGATGCTAAAGGTATTTATGTTCTTTTTGATAAGCCTTCTTTGGTATGTTTTCCTTGCAAAGTGCAATAAAATATTATAAATTTCACTAGAAAAATAAGTGTTTCAAATATATTCATGACCTCAAATCCCTGACTCCACCATCCTGAGAAGGATGTTCTTTTGCTCTAGGATAAGCTGTCGGATGACAAAGGTGGGTTTCCTACATCTCCCAAGTATTACAACATTTAGTGTGTAAGAAAGAGAGGCAACATTATAATGTTTAAAAATAAAAGCAAAACAATCAGTGCATTGACATTTGACATTTTTGAATTTTTTGAACTCACTCACTACTAAGGTGGGTCATTTAAAAAAAAATTATAATTTTAGATTCTGTTAGCGATAAAAGGGTGCCAAATGGGTTCAAACCGACGTGTTTAAAATTTTTTAAATTTCTGATACGATCTTCTTCCTCCGGATTCACTTCAAAGTTTTGAAAATTTTCATTTTTAGAGGTATTTTCTAGTATGTATAAAAGTTACTACGAATCCTTTATACTATATTTTTTGTAATATTCTATGGCAAATATGGTACGTATTTACGAATTCATTTACAAAAAATCCGAGTTTTGATTATTAGTGGCTCGAGGTGAGGGCGGGGGAAGCACCGATTGCACTAAGCGCAGCGACAAAACTGCGTTGAAAAGAAAACTTCTGAAGCAAAAATCCTTGTGCACGTCTAAAAAGGAAAGCACAGGTAAGCCAACTACCTCTCTTATCGATATTTCCACGTCTTCTGCATCAAATGAATCCGATTGCAATGATGTTTTCAAACCAAATGATTATTCTACACTGTCGAAAACTTGTGATAGATATGGAGTTTCGGATAGAGCAGCGGCAGCCATTGCCTCAGCAGTTCTGTGTGACATCAAGTCTAATATTCCAGTTATTGACAAAAGTAAACTTCGCAGAGAACGAAAAAAAAACAAGGGAAAATATTAAGGCACAACACATAGTTTTACAAATACCCGCATTATATTTTGATGGCCGGAAAGATAAAACATTAATTATCAGGGAAAAAGGGGGGAGGCATTACAGAGAACTAATCATTGAAGAGCATATTTCAATGATAAAAGAGCCAGACTCAATATATTTGGGTTATATTGCACCAAACTCTAGCACGTCGAAAGTTATAGAAAGAACAATTGTCGATTATTTTTTAAAGGAAGAAATACCATTTGAACCATTAATGGCTATTGGATGTGACGGAACGAACGTGAACGTTGGAAAACATGGAGGTATAATACGTTTGCTTGAAAAACGTTTGGATAAACCATTGCAATGGATAATTTGCTTGCTTCACATGAACGAGTTACCATTTGGTCATTTGTTCACACATCTTGACGGTAAGACATCTGGACCTCAAAGATATTCAGGGACAATAGGACTAGCTTTAGAAAACTGTGAAAAAAAGTCTATTGTTCATTTTCAGAAAATTGACGGAGAGTTGCCTGAATTATTAACTAAAGACCTAAGTACAGATCAGTTATATTTGTATAAAATCGTATCTGCAGTTACGGTGGGGGAATTACCTGAAGATTTAGGCCACAAATGTCCTGGAAAAATGTCTCATGCCAGATGGCTTACGCGTGCTAACCGAATTCTTCGTCTTTATTTTGCAACGGAAGCTCCTACAGAGAATCTTATTATTTTAGCAACGTACGTTGTTAAAGTTTATGCTCCGACTTGGTTCAGTATTAAAACTTATCCCACCTGTAAAGATGGAGCACGTCACCTATGGCAGCTAATTTCAGCGTCTAGATACTTATCCCCTGAACTAAAAACTATAATTGATCCAGTCATAGAAAGAAACAGTTACTTCGCACACCCCGAAAATTTACTACTTGCAATGTTAACTGACCCTCACAAGCATATCCGGGAATTAGCTGCGCGTCGTGTTCTAAAAGCACGCAGTAAGAAACTAAGTAAAACAAGGCTGTTCCAATAATAATAATAATAATAACGTAATATTTATATAGCGCAGTTTTGTGTCATTTCACTTCAAGTGCGCTTAACTATAATAAATTTAAAAATAATCCTACAGTGTTCCTTACGAGATCATTACAAAATATTTATAAAATAATACCTATGAAATAAAGAATATACAGTATTTACAAAACAATGACAAGAGAACAAATATTAACAAAACAGTGCTGTTATAGCACAGAGGAAAATAATAATATACAAAAACAGTGTTATTGTAGCACAGGACAAAACAAGAACTTTTTAACTAAAATATAATACACTAACTTCTTACAAAAAATTCAGATATTAAACATAAAAGTACAATTAGGAGGAAACCGAAACCAAACGATTACCGGATACTTGAGAACATGACTTATTACTTGTATTGAAAAGATGTTAGGATTCATGAATGGTACGATTTTTTAAATAATTTTGTTTTTAAAGCCCGTTTAAATTCTGCCAAATTCTGGATATTAGTAAGAGCTGAGGGAAGTTTATTCCAAATGAGAGGGCCAGTTACACGAAAAGAGCGATCATAGTAAACGGCTCGATTTGACCGAGAAAGTTCGATTAAACGATTAGTAACATCCAGATCTGCTGACCTTAGAGTAAGCTGTCTCTCGCTTAAGTTTTGTCGGACACATAGTTCCGATATATAGGCAGGCGCCATTCCTTGCAATGCTTTGAAGGTCATTAAGCAGATCTTGAACTCTATTCTTTCAGGACATCTAAGCCAATGAAGACGATCCCTTAGAAGCGGGGTTATATGACAGTACTTAGATTCACCAAAAATCATTCTCGCCGCAGCATTGAAGACAGACTGTATTCTATTTAATTGTGTTTTAGGTAGGCCAGCATATGCACTATTACAATAGTCCATACGTGAGACAACGAACGAATTTATGAGGGACTTTGCTCCATCAGAAGGAAGGCATCTCCTGATTGACTTTATCTGCCGTAGATGGAAAAAGCCAGAACTCACAGCTTTTGAAATTTGCGACTCAAGAGAAAGACTATTGTCTAGAGTGAAACCAAGAAATTTTATTTCTGTAGAAGGAATTATATCTGTGTCCTGAATACGGATTGGACTGAAATCTATGAGGGCTTGCCTTCCAGGAGAAGCTATCCAAATAAATTCCGTCTTTGTCGGGTTAAGTTTGAGTTTATTGACAGACATCCAACTTGAGACTGTGTTAATGAAACTAACCACCTCGTTTTTAAGGACGTCTTTTTCGTCCGGGGAGCAAAACTTAAAAATAAAAAAATCATCCGCGTAGCCTTGGGATTCAAAGCCAGCTGAGTGAATGAGTCGTTCGAGACGATTCGTATATAGAATGAAAAGAATGGGACCCAGGACAGAACCCTGGGGAACTCCGAATTCGATGGGAGTTTCAGGTGATGTACATTTATTGAAAATTACTGAAGCTACTCGTCCAGACAGGTACGATGTCATCCATTGGAGAACATCACCTCGAACGCCAAATTCGGTTTCAAGCACATTTAATAAAATACTATGATCTACCGTATCAAAAGCCGCACTCATGTCCAGAACAGATACCAAACCCAACTTACCTGCTTCCATCCCGATGATCAGATCTGAAATTACCCGCAAAAGAACAGTTTCTGTTGAATGAAACTGTCGATAAGCGGATTGATTTTTGGCAAATAGACCAGCGGAGTTCAAGTACCCCACCAATTGTTTGGCAACGATTTTCTCAAGCAGTTTTGATAGAAATGGTAGGTTGGATATAGGCCTGTAATTATCCGAATTGTCAGTATCAAGGTTTGGTTTTTTTAGAATCGGAGTTATAATTGATTTTTTAAGTATTCCCGGTACAAGTGAATTTACTAGTGACTTCTGGATAATTGCGGTAATTACAGGCGCTATATCCGGGAGACATTGTTTTAAAAGCCAGGTAGGTATGGGGTCTTGTGTGCATTGTTTGTTTGGACAAGACTTCACAGCACGCGTCACATCTTCTTCTGTTATTGCTGCGAAAGTAGTGAAGTCTCCAGAGAGCGGACTTGGTGATGTGACAGAAGGCGATCCTTCCACACTGAGGTTCCGAATTTTCTCAACCTTGCTTCGAAAGTGTGTTGCAAAGCTGTTCGCTTCAAGGGAGGAAACGACCTTGATGTTGTTCTCTCCAGACAAAGTCTTTATATTCTGCCAGAGTTTTCGAGGGTCCTTTTCTGATTCAATTTGGTCACACCAAAAGTTCGATTTTTTCTGTGTGATTTCTTCTTTGTACACGTTTTGCTGGGCAATCCAGAGCTGCCGATTGCTGAGAGTCGGATTTCGTCTATACATCCGCTCAAGTTTCCGCATTTCCCTCTTCTTTTGAAGACATTCAGCATCGAACCATTTGCTGCAATTCCTAATGCGGCAGACCTTCTCTGTGAAAGGAGCATTTTTATCGAGTAATGCCCTTAGCGTAGAATTATATAGTGTTACTAACTCTTCAACTTGGCTCTCGCTATACTTTTTCTTATCACAGAGAGGCGACGCTTTTAATTCGTTGCAAAAAGCCTCGAAATCGAATTCTCTCCAATTTCTTGAGATTACGGATTTGAACTCCAATTTTGGAGGATCGAAGGCAAACACGGATGTCACGAGACGATGATCCGAGAGTCCAATGTCAGTAACATCTACGCTATTCGGGGGAAACCCGACCCGAGAAATTATAACGTCTAGTGTACCTCCCGCGTCATGAGTAGGTGAGTTCACCCACTGGTCGCAGCCGAAGTCACGTAGAATTTTGTAAAATTTTACTGTCAAGGGATTGGTTTTCTTTTCCAAGTGAATATTTATATCTCCCAGAATGATAACGTCGCAATTATAGTTGGAGGTGCACTCTAGGAGAGATCGAAATTCATTGAAAAAAGTTGCAGTGGCTGTAACTGACCCGGGACGGTAGATGGAAATTATCACGAGGGAAGCGCCATTAGCAGAAGCCTTGCAGCCGACAAACTCAAAAGTGGTATAAACCTGACGTATCCCTATACTGTCTAAGCGAATACCACTTTGCGCTACAATTGCAACCCCCCCGTGATTTGTAAAATTAATATTAGTTGAGTCGGTTTTGATCGGCCTTGCAGCTTCATACACCGAGAACCCACTTGACCGAAGGGTTTTGATGGAGTAGGAGTCAGCATTTTCATGCCAAGTCTCCGATAGCGCCAAAATGTGAATACCTTTGTCTCTTATCAAATCCACAATATCTTCGTGTTTCTTGGCAATCGATCTCGCATTCCAAGCAGCAACAGTTAGAGACTTTGGCAGGCGCAAGTTCCTGGTTTGTGCTAACCGCAGGTTTTTAACCAATCTAACCTTTCTCCCGGCTCTACAGCCTCTTTTTTTTCCTTTCCGTTGAGGAAGAAGCACTCTATTGTTATTTTCATTATTAATACCATTGTCACTAATATTATTGTTTGTTAACGGCAAGGGTCGTAAAGCGTACAGTTCGTCCAAAGTATACCTTATCATGATTTACGACCTTACGACCCATCTCGAAACAGTTCTCACAAAAAACAAGAGGTAACCTTCGGTCATCGGCAAGGCCGTAGCCAGGGGGGGGATCGAGGGGGTTTGATCCCCCCCCGAAATTGGCTGTACGAGTGTACGGTGCGCCGAAGATTTTTTTAAGATTTTTAAACTTTTAACTTTTTACCTTTTTTAACAGTTGAAAATACAACTGGAAAGTATTTCGCTAATGCAACTTTATCTGAATTTAAATCTTTGGGTGTAGAATGCGAATATTTAATTGGAAAAAGATTTGACGGAGCTCCTTCGATGAAAGGAAGTTTTAAAGGTGTGCATGCAGTAATTTTTTAGTCACATCCGCCTTATACGTTCATTGCAGCTCACATTCGTTGAATTTGGCTCTATGTCATTCTTGCCAGGTTATTCGAAAAGACCTATTCGAAATTCTATTAAGTACTAAAATATCGATTGGAAATTTTATCATGTCCTCGGCAAAACGAACTTTTAAGTGCTTAGAAGAAAATATTGAAAAAAAATTCCGTAAAACACAATGGAAAACCCTTACGGCAATGTGCGAGACCCGTTGAAAATCATGATGGGTTGATAAGATTCAAGGAAATCTATAAAGTTATTGTTGATACACTCGAAGACTTAAACAGTGGCATGGGTTCTGAAACACCATCAAAGGCTTATTTTTTTCTGAGATCAGTCATTTCAAGTAATTTTGCTATAAGCTTATTTTGCTTAGCCACTGGAGCGATCACGTGAAATAAATAAATTTGCCTTGATAGTTCGCGATTTCCCAGAATTAAATTTTTTAAATTTTTTGTCAACATTAAAAAAAATCATACCTTCGATTTCCAAAAAGGTGATATACAAACTTATTTTAGTGCTATATGTGCAATGAATTAACCTGTATTTTACCGTTAATCTCTTATTTGTAGGATTTAAAAAAAATATATGAAAAAATCGTAAAGCCTATAATCGCGGGAAACCTGCGTGTTTTTTACTTGAAACTGCCGTGAGGGATACTTATTCGAGTCAACATAGAATATTTTCGATTTCTGTATATTGTCTGTTATATACATGAGATTGGAAGGTGCATATCTATGGAAAAGGGACTTAATTTTATCCGAATACAGCTGATCAAAAATTTTGCGGGAAAAAATATGTTTGCATCGTTGTTTCCATACACACTAACAGAATGCAAAATACTTCAATCTCCCTTAAGCTATTTAGCAGCTGCTTTACATCAACATGTCGATTTAATTATAAAAACTATTGAAGATTTTCGTCAAAATACAAGATTCCAAAGTTGCTGAACTTTACAAGAAAGCTCAGAATTTGCTCAGAACTGTAAACGAGGAAATCAAAATTTCGCAAATATCGTCACGCCAAAAGCATTGCATCCTGAAATTTATTTAAGAGTTACTGTCATGATTTCACTTTTGGATGATTCGATTGATCAGTTTCGTTCTAGATTCCAAAATCATAGATCCGCATTATCATATTCTCTCAACATTTTACTTCCGTCCGTGTGTTGCAAAAACCAACTTAATTATCAAGAATACTACTTTGAGCTCTATAAAAAATATTTGGAATGGGACTCTGTAAAAACTGAATTAGAAATGTGGAGGACAAAATGGCTGAAATACATAATCTGAACTAAATCGACCAACATGGGCTATTGCAGCTCTCGGAGAATGCAACCAGGCCTTATTTTCAAACATTCACAAACTTTTAAAAATCTTGGTGACGCTGCCTGTTTCCTCATGTACCCTTGAAAGGACTTTTTCTTCCCTGAAACGCCTCAAAACTTATTTAAGAAATTCCACAGGTCAGGAAAGACAACGCAGAATTGATATATTTTTAAATTTTTTTCTTTATTCATGGCATAAATATTATGGTTACATTATTTGTGGATTTTTCAACCACCATGCTAGGCTGATGCCCGTGTTATGGTGGTCGATTTATTGACACCGACAAGGTAATTGATTTGCTCGTTGCAAAGAAAAGACTAAATTTAATTTTGTAATTAAAAAAATATGTGATAAGATTTATACATAACACAAATTACTTTCTTTTATCACAAAATATTTTTAAAAACTTAACGTTTTTCCAGTGGCGGACTAATCCCGTCAGAGGCCCCGGGCGCCAAAATGAATAAGACACCCCCCTCCCCCCTAGTTAGATTATTTTTTTTTTTTAGGGAAGTTAACAGCAAATCTGAGATTACACAATAATATACAAGATAGTTAATTATGCTAATTATGAACTTTCCACTGATGATAGTGAATGAATGATAAAATGTGACATTCTAAGGGTGTTTCCTTAATTAATTTATTTTTTTTGTTACAATATATGAAAGGGTAGGGAGGAGGAGGAACATAGAATTAGGATTAAGAGGCAAAGGAAGGGAATATAATATATAAGGATTGAACTTTTTAGTTTGAGTCATGTTGCTTAGTGAGTTTTCGTTTTATGTCACGTAAAGTCGAGTTAAAAATGTCAATGTGGTAATAATTTAATTTTAATGAGTGTGTGGATCTGTAGATAAATGAGTTTTGTTTGGAGTTAGTCTTGCAAAGAGGGAGATTTAAAGTAAGCGACTGCCTGCTGTTGAGATTTGGAAAAAGGAATGATAGGCGTTGAAGAAGATCAGGACTATCAATTAATTTGTGTGTAATTTTAAATAACATTACCACTATAATCTGCTATATTATTTCTTCGGCAAGTTAACGTCTGTATATTGAAGAACTTTGAAGAGTATTCATTACTAACATGAGATCAAAGAGAGCGGAAGTTAAGGTACCTTAAGAATCTATTTTGAACACTTTCAATTCTATTTTTGTGTATTGCATAGCCTGGATTCCACACTTGAGATGCGTATTCAAGCATACTACGAACTATGAGAAGTAAAGTATTTTGAAAGTAATAAGATTTTTAAATTATTTACTGGTTATGAAACCAAGCATAGAAGATGCGTTAGTGACTATGTGGTCGATATATTTATTGAAATTCAGTTTACTATCAAGTATAACCCTAAGGTCCTAAATTTTTGATTTGATGGATTATGGTTGATGATTAATTAAGTATTCGTGGATAAATATGTTTTTATTTCTGGTGAAGCGCACGACGAACCACTTAGATATATTTATTTCCAGACAATGGGCATTACAATACGTGTTAAAACGTTGCAAATCACCTTGCAGCTTCTGACAGTAAAGCAGCTTCTGACAAGGGCGTAGCGAGATACGGTCAGGGGGGGGCAGCTGCCCCCCCCCCCCCTAAAAGATGCAGGAATGCTCACAAACCGTTAACCCCTCAGCATTGGAGCTATATTATTATTGATACTGCTCATAAAAATGCTGTCTAATGCCGGCGAATTCTTGAGAATTTCCGCATTTCAATAAAATCAAAATAATTTGAATATTTCTGAACGTATCCAAAAACTAAAAACTGTTTTTGAAAGGTGATTAAATAAGCTTTCAAATTGTATCATTAGAAGTAAGCATTTTATTTTTAAATATTGATGTTTTGCATGCAAACATTAAAAAGTTTTAAAAGTGACCCACCTTACATTGTTTCCTTTAAAAACTGAACTAAAACGTAAAAAGAATCTCATTTTTTAAAAGTCGAATGTATTTTAAATACCCTTTCAAATTGTATTATTAGAAGTAAGCATGTTATATTTGAAATATTAAAATTTTGAATGTAAACATTAAAAAATTTCACCTAACATTTTGGTGTACATTTGAGGTCATAAATCTGAATAATTTGATATTTTTTGCGTATTTTTATGGAACTCAAATCGTAGTGTAGGGTTGTCTCTTTCTATCACTGTTTAGATCATATATGTCGTCATTAGAGTAAGGGAGATAAAACGACTTTTATGAGACCGAATGAGCTGACCCATATATGGGTCAAATTTACTTTGTGTCAAATTGTTGTTTGGCCTATATATGGGACAGATTATTACGTCGGTAGCCTATTGTTTGTGAGAATCAATTTAATTTTTATTATTACCTTTTCAGTTTATAATTTTTGTGTGCATCGTGGAAAGTTGGGATAAATATTGGAAATGCTTTTTTTTATACCCGCATAACTTACTTATCTAACTAAAGATTGTACGTTTATTTGTATTTTACACAGAATTGGGACTTATACTCAAGTTAGTCAGCCAAAATTTTAGTTAGTACCTCGTTAACAAAATGCCCACATGAGCCAACGGGCCATCAATAAATTACGTCACACGAATTTCATGATCCCCCCCCCCCCCCTCCCTGTCACATTTGTGCGATCCCCCTCCCCCCTAGTGTGACGTCACATATTTTGCAATTTTACATCTAAAAATAATCAAAACAAAGTTCAATTTTTTTTTACATGTGACGTCACAGAGCTGATAGATAACCTTCCATACCCCTTGTCACACTTCTCTATCCCCCCCGCCGCCTGCCCCTCCCTTAACAAAATCCTAGCTACCCTAATCTGTGTCCTGGTGCCTTAAAGCCTTGTTTAGGATTTGATCAAGGGAACGTGGAGGCGTTTGGGGGACCCCTCAGGACCAGGGGCCCGGGGCGGGCCACCCCTCAGACACCCCCTCCCCTCTTAGTCCACCGCTGCGTATTTCTATAAACATTGTTTCACCAAACAAAACCCCCCCCGAAATTTTTCTCTGGCTACGGCCTTGGTCATCGGTCCACCCCGGCAGCAAAACATGTGGCATACATCTGTCAAACCACACTGCACACTGCACTGTTACAGAAAGTTAAGTCTGTTAAAATGTTTTTGAATGAAACTATAACTTTCAATATTTAAAACTATCATATCTATTAGAATTTACACTAAACAACTATTTTAACATAAAAAACACAACAATTTTGTTATTTCACTTATAAGGACGCACTTTCAGAAAACTAGTATAAAAACTACCCCGTTAAGAGAATTAAAATCCGGGAGCTTATGTAGATACGTGTCTGCAGCTCCTAAGCGCGAACACCCACTGTGTCAGTGTGTCCAGGAGTGACGGACGTATAAAACTTCCAAACATAAACCTCGATCCAACTTCCAAACATAAACCTCGATGCATCATATTACTACGACCTTATTAATTGGCAGCAAAATGTAACCGAACCCCCAATACTGAAGAATATATCGGATGAAGATCTTCAATTATTTGTAGCACAGGGGGGAGAAGGTAAATTGCCTCTTATGCGTCTGCCATGTCATACTCAAGCAGTTGAAAGAGCTGTAAAGACTGTTACTGAAGCCTCGACTACTTTGTGTACGAAGTCTGCAAGAGAAGGTCTTATTAAGGCAAAGATTGAGTCTCGCAAAATAATGCCGAAATTTGAGAGTAAGAAGGATTTTGCTGGTATTTGAATACACTGTCTTGAGATAATGTTAATTATAATCATATATTTTTTTAATAAATAAGTCAGAATATTCTCTCTAATTTGTGTTTTATTGAAAAAAAGTTCATTTTTAATTGTTTATCTAATATTTTTTAGAGATTTAACAAGGGTGGGTTTTTCTCTATTTTGTGAAATTTCAAACTCAATCCGGAGGAAGAAGATGTTATCCAAATATTATTAAAAAAAATTACGTGATTTTACATCTTCATTTAACACCCCTTTATCACTAACAGACAAACCAAAACAAGTTTTTTTTTTCCCCCATACAATCGTGACCCGCACTCACTACTCAATATTAGAGGTACTTATCATAAAATTGGGTGGGTTGATGTTGTAACTTTTTGTTTAGCAAGTTAAAAAAAACAGTTCTTCTGTTTTTATGTACCGGGTTGCTACCTCCTTCATCCTTGTATTCATAATATTGTGTCAATTCTCAATGATAACAATACACATAAGATGATTATATAATAAAAAAATTTATGAAGATCTGTAATGAAATCTTTCAGCTCAATTTTCATCCACTTCCCGAACTACCGAAATATCTGAATTTTCTCACACGGGATAAAAATGATTGCAATAGGTACCAAAATTAAAGTTTACTTTGCTTTATTAGTACGTGATTAGGTTTTTTTTGTCATTTTTATACCTTATTGCCCCATATTTTAACCTGCCCACTCCCTCACTGTGCCATCTCAACGCCCTCTAATTTTCTCTGGGTCTTCTACTGCCCCCCTAAAAGTCAAACGTCCACAAGGGGGCGTTATCGCCGCGTTGAGAACCTATGACGTAAACTATGCCCGCGTTCATTATCGACTTAGGATGTGTTCAAAAACCAGCTGGGCGTTGTAAAATCAAATATCAATCAATTAAAATCAACGTTTTAAAATAATTAGGTTATACGTACATAAAATATTTGAAAAAAGCAG
Source organism: Limnephilus lunatus (assembly GCA_917563855.2). Taxonomy (NCBI): domain Eukaryota; kingdom Metazoa; phylum Arthropoda; class Insecta; order Trichoptera; family Limnephilidae; genus Limnephilus; species Limnephilus lunatus. The sequence goes on from OU830602.1 coordinate 70,169,981, forward strand.
GTTAATTAATATACCTAATTGTACATGAAAAAAATATTTTTTAAAAGAAAGCGGCAGATATTTGTGCTGGCCGCACAAACGCACGGCCCTAGATGGTTTCTATATACCAGGGGTTCTCAATCTTTTTCAGCCAGCGGCGCACTTATAAGTTGTTTTTGTCACGGTGCCCTACATAGTAAGCTATTTGGAATAGATATAGTGACTATATATATATTATAGTCGAAAGAAATAGGTACCTACAATAATAGTAGTTAGGTAGAGAGGCACAAAAATTAAAACATCCACATTACGAAAATGAGTTTTATTATATTTATAAGAATTCAGAATTGGAACAGAGAACAAAAAAAAAACTTGAGAAAAAAATAAAATACGATAGTTACTCAGTGAAATCAATGTGACAGGTGAGCTTGATGATTTCCGCACAGTTTTTCAAAGCGTGGAATAAGACTAGAGACTGCTACTCTCATTTCTTGCTCCACATCGATCTTTGAGCGATATTTGTTCTTGATTTGAGCTGAAAATCCAGCTTCACATAAATATGATGTGGCAAACGGAATGAATTTTAAAGCTTTCGAAGTTAAATTTGGATATTCATTTTGAATCGATAACCAAAACTCCACCAAATCGGAACTGGTGAATCTAGTTTTGAGGCTTTTGTCGCAAGAGTGTTCAATGGGACTCTCTTGCTCTTGTGTTGTGAATCCTGGCGGAGCTTTTGCACGGGAAGGATCTTGGATCCATCCATGGGCCATCGGGTCTTGTGAGACAACCAGTTCATTAGATGCCGCAATTTATGCAATTGCGGGAAGCAATCTTGACCGCTCGATGCAAGAGCTCAAAATAGGAATTGTTGCTTTATATGTAGGTACCCGCGAATATTTGTGGTTTCGGATAATGATAGAGGATCGACTCACGGCGCCCCTCTTTACTTTCTATGGCGCACCAGGGCGCCGCGGCACACACTTTGGGAACCCCTGCTATATAGAATAGCGAGTTCTGGCATCATGAAATTATGTATTGCTAACCATTCATTACGATGAAACCGATTACGATGAAACTTTGGAGATTTGATGTGTGCATGTCCGCGATGGTTTCTATATTTACTGGTGATCTCTGGCATTATGAAATTTGTTTAAAAAAATTGGAATAGGTGGCACGGGAGCTGTTTAAAAACTGAATGTATGGAATACGGGAGGGGGGGGGGGGGGGAACTAGAGAGGGGGGTTCGCGGGACGGAGGAAGCGGGAGAGGGGAGTGGGGAGAAGGGAGGCGGAGAAGGCGGAATGCGTGAGGGGGAGGGGATGCAGGAGAGGAAGTGGAGGTGGAAGGGGAAAGGGAAGAATGGGCAAAGGACACGCAGGGAGAAACATTTTCTTTATTAAGTGGCTTAGCAACGCATGCCGGGAACTCGCTGGTATAATATAAAATTTCTCAAACAAAAATGTTCAAGGTCAAGTCACGCACCTATATCTAAACACAAAATAAATAAAAATCTATACAGGTATATACCAATTTATAAAATATAGGAAATAAAAAATAACAGAAATAAAAATAAAAATAAAAATAAAAATAATAATTTTCTAACTAAGGGCATTACTTATATGTTGCCTAAAAGCGAACATATTTCAGTTGATTTCAGACTTGATCATCGGAATGGAAGCAGGTAAGTTGGGTTTGGTATCTGTTCTTGACATGAGTGCGGCATTTGACACGGTAGATCATAGTATTTTATTAAATGTGCTTGAAACCGAATTTGGCGTTCGAGGTGATGTACTCCAATGGATGACATCATACCTGTCTGGACGAGTAGCCTCAGTAATTTTCAATAATTGTACTTCACCTGAAACTCCCATAGAATGTGGAGTTCCCCAGGGTTCTGTCTTGGGTCCCATTCTCTTCATTCTCTATACGAATCGCCTCGAGAAACTCATTCAATCAGCTGGCTTTGAATCACAAGGCTATGCAGATGATCGTTTCATTTTCAAGTTTTGTTCCCCGGATGAAAAAGATGTCCTTAAAAACGAGGTGGTTAGTTTCATTAACACAGTCTCAAGTTGGATGTCTGTCAATAAACTCAAACTTAATCCGACCAAGACGGAGTTTATTTGGATAGCTTCTCCTGGAAGGCAAGCCCTCATCGACTCTAACCCAATCCATATTCAGGGTACAGATATAATCCCTTCTACAGAAATAAAATTTCTGGGTTTCACAATAGACAATAGTCTTTCTCTTGAATCACAAATTTCAAAATCTGTAAGTTCAGGCTTTTTCCATCTAAGGCAGATAAAATCAATCAGGCGTTGCCTTCCCTCTGATGGAGCAAAGTCACTCATAAATTCGTTCGTTGTCTCACGTATGGACTATTGTAATAGTGCATATGCTGGCTTACCTAAAAAACAATTCAATAGAATCCAGTCCGTTTTCAATGCTGCGGCGAGAATGATTTTTGGTGAATCTAAGTATTGCCGTATAACCCCGCTTCTAAGGGATCGCCTTCATTGGCTTCGATGCCCTGAAAGAATAGAGTTCAAGATCTGCTTAATGACCTTCAAAGCATTACAAGGAATGGCGCCAGCCTATATATCAGAACTATGTGTCCGACAAAAATTAAGCGATAGACAGCTTACTCTAAGGTCAGCAGATCAAGATGTTACTAATCGTTTAATCGAACTTTCTAGGTCAAATCGAGCCGTTTACTATGATCGATCTTTTCGTGTAACTGGCCCGCTCATTTGGAACAAACTTCCCTCAGTTCTTACTAATATCCAGAACTTGGCTGAATTCAAAAGGGCTTTAAAAACAAACTTATTTAAAAAATCATACCTTTCATGAATTTTTAACTCCTTTTCAAAAAACTATAATAAACCATGTTCCTCAATTTTCCAGTAATTGTTTGGTTTCGATTACCTCCTTACTATAGTTTTATGTGCACTCCGAATTTGTATTATTTCTAAACGTAAACTGTTTCCTGTTCTGTAGTATATTTTAGTTTTTAATGATTCCTGTTGAATGGCAACGTTATGGTTTCAATGGGATCAATATCTATTGTCATGTGCACTCACTATTGTTGTTAATATTGTTCTTTAGGAATTGTTTTGTATATACTGTATATTCTTTGTTTCACACTATTTAATCAATTTTGTAAGGACTCGTAAGGAACACCATATAATTAATCTTAAGCTTATTATAATTGAGCGCATTTGAAGTGAAATATCACAAAACTGCGCTATATAAATACTATGTTATTATTATATTAATAATCCCTCTCAGTATAGACCCATTACATGTTTACCGACAATATATAAAATTTTAACCTCTTGCTTGACAGATTTAATATACACTCATTTAGATGAAAAAAATGTTTTATCTGAACAACAAAAAGGTTGTCGCAGAAAACATATGGGATGTAAAGAACAATTAGTTATTGATTCTGTAATTCTAAAACAGATTCAAACCCAAAAACGTAATTTACATATTTGTTATATAGATTACCAAAAAGCTTATGATAGTGTCCCGCACTCGTGGCTGATAAAAGTTTTAAATATATACAAAATTAACCCAATTATTATTAGCTTTTTGGAAAAAATTATGGCATTTTGGAATACCGATTTGCTTTTGAATTTGAAAGATAAGAAAATTATAGTACCGGGCATTTCAATAAAAAGAGGGATTTTTCAAGGAGACTCATTGAGTCCTCTTTGGTTTTGCTTAGCATTAAATCCTCTATCTAAAATGTTAATTAAAAGCAAGTTTGGAATAAAAATTAAAGGTAATACTAGAGAGAGAAATATAATTTCTCATTTATTATTTATGGATGATTTAAAATTATATTCAAATTCTGAACCAAATTTAGAGAAAATGATTAAAGTAGTTAAAATTTTTTCAGATGATATTAAAATGACTTTTGGTTTAGATAAATGTAGAACGATCCATATAGAGAAAGGTAAAATTGTAGATGGAGACGAGGGTATATTTAGAAATTTCAAAATTGAAAGTATGAAAGGGGGTGAGGTTTATAAATATTTAGGATATCCGCAATCAAATAGATTAGATCATACTAGTATTAAAAATGATATTAGGATTAAATTTAAAACTAGGATCAGAAAAATTTTGAAATGCAATCTATCTGCTAAAAATTTAGTAAAGGCGATAAATACTTGGGCAATACCTCTATTAACTTACTCATTTGGCATAATTAAATGGTCTAATACAGATTTAGATAGCTTAGAACGATTAATTAGAACTACATTAACTAAATTTCATTGCCATCATCCAAATTCAGCTATAGAACGTATTAATTTACCCAGAAATTTAGGAGGTAGAGGTATAGTCAAAATAACATCTTTAAAACATAATCAGGTAGAAATGCTAAGAAATTTTTTCCATAGGAAAGCTGATAGTTCAGAAATGCACAAAATAATATGCAAGGCAGATAGAAATATTTCACCATTAAATTTATACGACGAGAATGCCAGCATTCTTATAAATACCAACCAGGAATTATTAGATTCCTGGTCAAATAAAATTCTTCACGCAAAACACTTCAATTATCTCAACCAAACATATGTTGACAAATTTTCGTCAAACAAATGGTTGAGTATTGGAGAGTTGAGCGCAGAAATAGAAGGCTTTATGCTTGCCATACAAGATAGAGTCATTAATACTAAAAATTATAGGAAGCATATCATCAAAGATGCAAATCAAATTGATGATTTATGTAGAAAATGTTTGGCTTTTCCGGAAACTATAGAACATATTATATCGGGATGTTCTGTATTAGCGCCGTCCGAGTATACATTTAGGCACAATCAAGTTTTAAAAATAATTCACCAAAGTTTGGTAATTAAACATAACTTGATTGACTGCCGTAATGTACCATATTATGAATATGAACCAAATTCATTTTTAGAAAATGAATTTTATAAAATTTATTATGATAAAACTATTCTGACAGACAGAACAATTAGTCATAATAGACCCGATATAGTTTTACATGACAAAATTAAGAAAATAACTTATATCATTGATGTCGCTATTCCAAATTCTTGTAATATTCAGAAAACTGTTTCAGAAAAAATAAGAAAATATACAGATTTAGGAAATGAAATTAAAAGAATTTGGCATTCTCAGACTATAAAAATATTACCATTTGTTATTTCGGCTACTGGCATTATACCTAGCTCTCTCATTCAAAATTTAGGCGTATTAGATTTGTCAAAAAATTTGTACATAAAAATGCAAAAGTCGGTCATTTTAAATACATGTAGGATTACGAAAGATTTTTTAAATATTTATATTGAGGGATCAGTAGGATTTATCGGACCAGTTAGGATTTCATCAGAGCCGAACCCTCTGATATGAAAATATCTGGAGTCGGTGAAATATTTTCCCATTATGTTTCTGGTGGATTGACGTATTGTTCTTGTATTGTTTTATTCTTATATAGTGCAATTACATTGCGTTAATTTACTAGATATTCATTTGTGGAAAATTGTGTGGAAGGGTTTAGTCTTTCATTTGGGAAAGATTCAACCCGGACATGAAATCTGGAGCACCGTAAAAATAAATATGAACCAAATTCATTTTTAGAAAATGAATTTTATAAAATTTATTATGATAAAACTATTCTGACAGACAGAACAATTAGTCATAATAGACCCGATATAGTTTTACATGACAAAATGAAGAAAATAACTTATATCATTGATGTCGCTATTCCAAATTCTTGTAATATTCAGAAAACTGTTTCTGAAAAAATAAGAAAATATACAGATTTAGGAAATGAAATTAAAAGAATTTGGCATTCTCAGACTATAAAAATATTACCATTTGTTATTTCGGCTACTGGCATTATACCTAGCTCTCTCATTCAAAATTTAGGCGTATTAGATTTGTCAAAAAATTTGTACATAAAAATGCAAAAGTCGGTCATTTTAAATACATGTAGGATTACGAAAGATTTTTTAAATATTTATATTGAGGGATCAGTAGGATTTATCGGACCAGTTAGGATTTCATCAGAGCCGAACCCTCTGATATGAAAATATCTGGAGTCGGTGAAATATTTTCCCATTATGTTTCTGGTGGATTGACGTATTGTTCTTGTATTGTTTTATTCTTATATAGTGCACTTACATTGCGTTAATTTACTAGATATTCATTTGTGGAAAAGTGTGTGGAAGGGTTTAGTCTTTCATTTGGGAAAGATTCAACCCGGACATAAAATCTGGAGCACCGTAATAATAATAATATATAAAAATAACATAAATATTTCGCCATTAAATTTATACGACGAGAATGCCAGCATTCTTATAAATACCAACCAGGAATTATTAGATTCCTGGTCAAATAAAATTCTTCACGCAAAACACTTCAATTATCTCAACCAAACATATGTTGACAGATTTTCGTCAAACAAATGGTTGAGTATTGGAGAGTTGAGCACAGAAATAGAAGGCTTTATGCTTGCCATTCAAGATAGAGTCATTAATACTAAAAATTATAGGAAGCATATCATCAAAGATGCAAATCAAATTGATGATTTATGTAGAAAATGTTTGGCTTATCCGGAAACTATAGAACATATTATATCGGGATGTTCTGTATTAGCGCCGTCCGAGTATACATTTAGGCACAATCAAGTTTTAAAAATAATTCACTAAAGTTTGGTAATTAAACATAACTTGATTGACTGCCGTAATGTACCATATTATGAATATGAACCAAATTCATTTTTAGAAAATGAATTTTATAAAAAATTTTATGATAAAACTATTCTAAAAGACAGAACAATTAGTCATAATAGACCCGATATAGTTTTACATGACAAAATTAAGAAAATAACTTATATCATTGATGTCGCTATTCCAAATTCTTGTAATATTCAGAAAACTGTTTCTGAAAAAATAAAAAAAATATACAGATTTAGGAAATGAGATTAAAAGAATTTGGCATTCTCAGACTATAAAAATATTACCATTTGTTATTTCGGCTACTGGCATTATACCTAGCTCTCTCATTCAAAATTTAGGCGTATTAGATTTGTCAAAAAATTTGTACGTAAAAATGCAAAAGTCGGTCATTTTAAATACATGTAGGATTACGAAAGATTTTTTAAATATTTATATTGAGGGATCAGTAGGATTTATCGGACCAGTTAGGATTTCATCAGAGCCGAACCCTCTGATATGAAAATATCTGGAGTCGGTGAAATATTTTCCCATTATGTTTCTGGTGGATTGACGTATTGTTCTTGTATTGTTTTGTATTTATTATACTTATATAGTGCATTTACATTACGTGAATTTACTAGATATTCATTTGTGGAAAAGTGTGTGGAAGGGTTTAGTCTTTCATTTGGGAAAGATTCAACCCGGACATAAAATCTGGAGCACCGTAAAACTTTGAGGATTATTAATAATAATAATAATAATAATTGGACAATTTGCAGAGCGCCGTTTTTGTGAAAAATCACCTCAAGGGCGCTTATTATCGAACTTAATTATGTGCGAGCGTTTCCCGCCCGAAACCATGTATCTTTCTTGCAAAAAACAAACGGACCACACAAGGGGATGTTCTTTCTCCGAGCTTTTTGAAATTTAAATACGAGCATGGTTTTGCAGATTGCCTAGGATCGAGAAACAAATGCAAAGTGACTCCTCAGAATATCCTTATGAGCGCAGTAGATTCTGCGCACTGAGAAAAACATCAAAATATTCTCACTGTCAATTCGCATTGCTACGCCAGTTCGTAAATGGCAACTAAGCTTAGGACATGGCGCGGAGCGGACGCCCGTCACTTGAAAATGATACGGATTAAATGTAGACAAAGTGTCGACTGTTTTTTCTTTTAGTAGGTTTCAGGTATTCCTGGTGGGGACTGTCCCCATTGAAGAAACGCTACAACCTTTTCGCAAATTAACACCAGTGCCATCATCGCACACATATTCGTAACCAGGCGGTATATTTGAACACATAAACGTATCGCTCAATGATCGGCAAAAGATAGTAACCAACAAAAACAAACTTTTACAGGAGACGATTTTTTCTTCTTATTTTTGGATCATACCTTCATAAAGTAATTGTAATTGAATACCATCCACCTTACATTACGAAAAATCTTAAATTTGCGCTGTTTTGGGGATAAATGGCGGTTACGATTGTTTGGCAATAATGGCTCGATAATATTATTCTTCGTCGACATAATTTCAAAATCGAATTTTAATTAACGAATTCCTAACCAATTCAAATTAACTTAATATACAGATGAAGCGTGTTAAAGAAATACAAATAATAAACACGTAAAGAAAGAAAATATGGAGCCGAAAACGGATATATTCTGAAAACAAGGAAGCAATAATAAATAAATACAGCACTTGGCTTACGTTGACATTACTGGGAGAGGTTTGGGGGTACCGCCGTAGACTCTTGGTTATCTCAACCAAGTTCATTTTGAATAAACTGGACACAAATAAAAATAATAGTAGTTGTAGAAAAATAACAGTTGAAGAATATTCGCGGGTTTCAAAAGATGTCACAACACAAGGTCGAGGCCATAGACAATCCATAGACGATCAGGATGGACCATAAACAAACCAATCCGGATGGACATAAACAATAACAAACCAAATCGTTTTTTATTAAAAAATAACATCGCACTCCTAGTACGTGCCTACGTTAAAAAAACGTCAAAAGTGAGATTTGTACAACGTAACGTACACAATATCTTTAACTAACTAGGTGGTCTGCAGGCGAAGATATTTTATTTGCTGTAGTATAAACCTGCATTTGACAAATCATAAATAAGGATCCGTAAATTATTTTTTCTATCGACTTTGTGCGTAAGCATGTGTATATCAATCCGCTCATGGGGCAACAAAAAAAAACGTTGACAACTCAATCGCTATCCACAGGAAAGCAACTTGCGAATTTCATTGGCGGCACACAGGCAACTTCTCGAAGACTATTTGTCAAGGGCGATGCAACCAGTCTCTCACAACTCGCCGTGCTAGTTGCTGAGGCCGGTGCGTTTCAGTTGCCAGGTTAACAAGTTTCCATGGTTGCGCATCACGACCTGTCAAGTTTTCGAGTAATTTTCGAGAAAATATCGATTTCGTTCAGGAGGTAAATTAATTATTTTTATATAGGTACTAGCCGTTTCCCGGCATGCCTTGGTTTGCCATAATAAAGAAATTGTTTCTCCCTACGTCCTTTCCCATTCGTCCTTTCCCATTCGTCCTGTTCCCCTACCGCCTCTCCTTCCTCTCCCGCGTCCCTTTCCCCTCTCACGTTCCCACGCCACCTCCTCCACCTTCCCTCTCCCTACTCCTTTCCCCCCTTCTCCCATCCCACGAACCCCCCTCCCGAGATTCCCTTCCCCTCCCAGGTTCCCCTCCCCCCTCCCGGGTTCCCCACCCCACTCCTCCCGCGAAACCCCTAACCCTCCCCCCTCCCGCAATCCATACATTCAGTCTCGGTACTTCAGTTTTCAAACAGCTCGCGTGCCACCTAATGCAATATTTTTTTACAAATTTCATAATGTCAGAGCTCACCAGTAGTTTTATACAAACCTTGTCCTGACAATAACGAACACAAAAAATTCGAATTATCAAATTTGGTGTCTTTGTAGATAGTAGCTTGTAAACTCGCTCAATGTAATCGAGGCTATAATGGGTGAAAGCCAAATAAATAATTTAATTTTTTAAAATTTATTTGTAAAACAACATTAAACTAATACATTGCAAAAGCGGTAAGAAAAGATACATTTACTATTAAAGTAATACATTTAATTAAAACATAAGTGCTCATCACGCTTAAAATCGTTGTAGGAAATGTGGAAAATATCCACATTTCCTGCGAGGCAGTTAATTAATCTAATGAGTCGTCCCAGGGGCACCACCATTAGCATAAATGAACTAATACCACCATTGGTCATTGGTTATAGTTCTGCACCTAGAAGGAATCAAAAGCCTGTGTTGACATATAGGGGACATAGAATCCTATTTCAGCCTGAATATCTGGTACCGAAATAAAAACATTTAGACATGCTGATCGCCATTCTTATGCTAGGTCCACACCGAAGCCAACCTTCCAACTCCGAACTTAGTTCGGAGTTGGAAGGTTGGTCGATCGTGTGGTGGCAGCAGGCAAACCTCCCACCCCGAATTTCGAACTCCAAAATGGCGGACATGGGACAGCTGTAGCTACGTTGTATTTTATCAGGTTGCCTATAATTATTACATACGTATTATTATGTACTTATATACACGAAATGTTCTCAAACAATTGTTAATACCACTCTCCGTAATAATATCGTCATTTTAATAGTACGCGGCACACGCGTCTTGATCGCCTGCCGTTCGCAGACGGATGTGTGGACAGCTGCGGCAGGCGGGTTCGTGTGAGTTGGCCGTAGGGATCGCCTCGAAGCCTCGAAGGCGATCCCGGGCCAACTCGAACTCCTACCTTCCAACTCGAACTTCCAACGCACGAACACCTCTCCACACGATCGTCCAAACGTTTGAAGTTGGAACGTTGGCCGCAGTGTGGGCTTACCATTAGAATTCATACCCATATGAATGTAAGAGGTACGTGTTCCAACAACTTTCAACCAAGCAATCACATGGTTAGTTTACAGGGTGGTAGAAAAATGTACGTCTCCTGTGGATCTTGCGCCAGTACTAGCACAGCAACTATATCTAATACTACTGACGACTGCGAAAGTCTTGTTGATGGCTTATTATTGCTACCAGAAGACGAATTACAATCATCCCTATCTTTATTTATTTTTTTTAATTTTTTATTTTGAATATGTCATTTCTTTACTTTCTTGATACATTACGGTGTTTTATATTAGGCAACCTGTCATTTGTCGGAGCCTCTGGTTTGCGTTGTTTTCAAATTTCATAAAATTTCAAAAAAAGAATATTTTTGGATGCGATTTTGACCTTTTTGTATAAAGAAACAGTACCAAGGAAAAGGTCAGAATAGCTTCCCGCGTTCTTGGACTTGATACAACGGGAACAAGAAAAACTTCTAGCAGCGCGGGAAAAATTCATAAATAAGTTTCAAGTACCCATGGTGTCAGATTACAAAGCATTTCTCAAGTGTCAAAGTGCGTAGTGCGCGCGGTCCCAATAAAACGCCGATAAATCCGAATATAATCAAATAAACGTAAGTAATGTTGGTTTTATACATACTTTATTGCTCACGGCATGTGTTTTGGTAAAAATTATATACGATATCAAAAAATAAACCGAAAAAATATGACATAGAAGTCATAGCATCTTTTGGTTTGAAGTATTTTTCGTTTAGTATTTCAGTTTGTGGATGATAATATCGTTTATTTCGCAATGTTTAGTATTTCATTTTGTAGAAAAATCAATTGAGATTACATATCAAAGTGTTTGTTTTGTTCATAATTACTCGGTAATTTACGAAAAACAAAACTCTGGGCCGGGACGCCTAGAAATTTATCGCGCGTAAATGTCAGTCACTTTCTCGAATGATATTTACGTAAATATACCATATTAGTATAAAGATTTCTACGTCATTATGTAAAGAAATCTATTGTGATTATGTATCAAAGCCTTTGTTTCGTGAATATTTAGTTGAAATAATAGAAAAAAATACATTTCTGAACCAAGTCATTCTCACGCACACATTCATGATTTTTTGCATCTGTGTGGGTAGACATCTGGCGCGCAGACGAATTCGTGAGCGGTGTCATCTGGCGGTTCTTTACGAGAAACACATACTTTGTAGGGGGCTATATCGGATGGCACAAAACATTATTCTTTATATTTATTATTATTTTTGAATGTTTTATGAAATTACTATTTTTCATAAAACATTGAAAAATATATGAATATATTTTAAAAATAGTAATCAGTAACAAAAAATTGATCAGTTATATAGGGTGTGCTAAAAAATAAAAAAATTTTGTTTTATAATTATATTGTGGAAAAAAAATTGCGAAGATACTTTCTTCAAAATTATAAAATATTTATAAATACAAGAGTATTGATGATTATATTATATGATGATAATATTTGTTTCTATTGTTATAGAATGGCTGAGCAGAATTATTGTTCCTCGAGTGAAGAAGAGGAATTCAACCCAATTTTAGCGACGGTATGTTGTGTATTAGTAGTAATTCTATTAGGTTGGTTGTACTCTTCATCCTTTCCAAAATTGAAAGACATTAGTGTAAGAATAAATGTTTATAGTTTCAGAATCCCAGACGGAAGAGGGCGAGGACCTAAGGGGGCGAGTCGGCTGGTCCTTCAACCTCCACGGCATCAATTCAGGTAATAATTTAATTTCTGTTATGATGTTCTATATCTTGTGATGATGATTGCTTTATTATTTATTCTGTTTTATTGGTTTAGTAACTTGAGTATATAATTATTATTTATATTTTTGCTTCTATGCTTGTAAAAGCCCACTAGGGCGTAAATAAATATCTTTTCTTTCTGTCTGTAGGAAACCGAGCACTTTGTTGCGGAGTTCTTCGGATTCACGGATAGCGAGAACGAGTCCGATACTTCTATCCGTGATGAAGAACTCCCAACAATTGTGGAGCCGGACTCGGAGGATGAGGAGCCGTTGGAGGACGACCCGGACACCGACCAGGACGACAACCCCGAGGACCAGACCTTCACCTGGTCCGAGGATTTTTCCGCCTTCTTGGGTCATGTATTATAAAACTGAAATCAATATGATGAAAAAAATATCTTCAACTTTTATTTTTGAACCACACAGTATCTGAATTTAAAAAAAATGTATAATGTGTATTTTCATTGTATGTGAAATTGTAATAAATATAATAAAAAAATATTATTATTTTTATTTTCGTGTTTTCTTTTGCCACTCTGTACCTCTGGACCATATGTGTATAAGAATGTGGCGGCCATCTTGGATTCCACAATGTGAAACCAAAGCAAAAGTTGGTAAAGTATACTGTACATTCTTTCATTGTTTTTGATATAAATTCATTCTAGAAGTAATAAGTTTGAGATATAATCAGAAAGATCGTTTTATCTACATTATTTTCATGTAATTTTCGAAATATTTCGCAAACGAAATGTCATAAATATTCAGTTCGCAAGAAATGTCAAATTTTTGACGTCATAATGACTAATTATATTTTTAGCATTATTTGTTTGTGGGTTTCTAATACAAAAAAATATTATTAGTAACAACAATTGTATAAACTATCAAAATATGAAAGAATTGTTATCATAAACTAAAGAAATCAGACCCAAAAAAAATGCTAAAGTGCACACTTGGTTTTCGATTTTTTTTTGAAAAGATGAAAATATTTTACATTTTGAAAGAAGTACCAATGTCATAATTTCTTTGAAAACACCCTCGGATTGTTTTTTGTCACGTAGGGTGTCTATTCAGGTTTGTGTAGAAATAAAAAAATCAGTCCATTTTCACATAAATATATTTATTTACGATTTGTTTCCGGAATGGGAAAATTTTTACATCATTTTTTTGCTAAAGTTAGCTATTCTGGGAAAACTTGTAATGATATTATCATGTAATATATATGAATAATAAGATACATTATCTGGCAAACAGAAAACAATCACAAAAAAAAACAATTCCTTTGTTTTTATACGATATTTGAGCAAAAGCCGGGGCGCTAATTTCGCGCGCAGTTTCGCGCCAAAAAGCCCGACATTTGACAGGTTTTAAGCCTATGTATCAATACATTATAAATATTTTATAAATAAATTGATAAAAATTACATTTTATTTTATATTGATATTTTGGCGTTTGGGCTATTTTAGGCTACTGCAACTGAAATTCGGCTACATTAGGCTACTTTATGTATGAGAAACGGCGATATTAGGCCAAGCGCCGTTGGCACTTGGCAGCACTGGCTGTCGTCTGTCGTCTGACGTCTCCAGCAGTGTTGCCAACTCGAATTTTAAACTAGAGCTAGGCAAAACTCAAAAAAGAGCCAAAAAGGAGCTAAAATTTTGAAAATGACCTAAAGCATGGGGGGGGGGGGTTGTTAGAGAATTTCGAAGAAGAAAATTCCCAGTTTCTGAGGGAGGAGTGGTGTGGGGGGCTGTAGTCCTTCTTGTTGGCTGATTTTAATGAACAATTCATAACAAACACTCACAATACACTTGTTTATTTTTAAATTTTTCAGTACACAATTATTTTTTATGACATGGAAGTCTTCAGAATTTTTAATTTTTTTTAAAGTATTTCTTTAGTTAGACAGCGACTAGTCCTCTAAAAAATTTAAGTAGTCATCTGGTTCCAGTTCCTGTACCATCGCGCTACTAGGACCGGCTTCATCAGGATTTTTTTCGTATACAGCCATCGTTCCAATTTTTTTTTGAACTTCTAGGGGAAGTTCATAACCCTCGCAACATTTGTTGTGTCGCCTGAGCCCCGATCATTACCAACCATGTCATTACCAAGTCTATTTCTGGTTTCATTTTTGACAATATTTAACTGGCTAAAAACTCGTTCCACTTCTCCGTCTGACCACGGCAGAACAAGTATCGAAACTGCGAAAGAGCTGATTTCGTGGAAAGGATTTTCATCAGGGGCATCACGATACTTTAGAACCTCAGCCCAAAACTAAACTTGACTGCGCATTCGAATTCGAAGGAAACTAACGCAAGAAGCAGTGCAATATGCAATACGCAATAGCCGGCCTAGGCAAGTTACTTGTATCGATTTTTTCGGGAAGTCCCTGTACCGATGTTTCTACCATAGTATTTTTAGTATCTAACTGTTTACTTGTGCAGGAATTAAGGGAATCTCTTTTTCGGAAAGTCCTCGTCCCAATGTTGCATTTTTGAAATATTTTTTTTTTTTTTTTTTTTTTTTTTTTTTTTTTTTTTTTTTTTTTTTTTTTTTTTTTTTTTACAATAAGTTTATTTTAATACAATATTACATATTTTATATACTCTCCTAGTAAAGCTATTGCTTGTGTTTAGGAGAGGACAACTTGATAATAACTTTCTTTTTTTTTTTTTCAAAACCTTATAACAAACTTAAGAACTTAACTTATGAATAGATTTAGACTTAATAACATATAAGATTATAAGGGTAATTAAACAAAATATATATAGGATGTACAAACTTGATGGAATAAATAGGATGTAACAAACATTAAGAACTTAACTTATGAATAGATTTAGACTTAATAACATATAAGATTATAAGGGTAATTAAACAAAATATATATAGGATGTACATAAAACCTTTGGAATAACAAACAGTCAAAAACATATATAATAAAAGTTAAAATTATATGGTGGGACTACCAAAATATGATTTAATTTTTTTTTTATATTTGTCGTAATTTTTTTCTGTTCGCATATCGGCGGGTAATTGATTAAATAATTTTATTCCTTTATATACATAGTGATTCTGTGCTGTTGTGGTTCGTATGGGTGGTATAGTTAGTCCACCAATAGAAGTATTCCTTATGCTAATATTTAGCAGAGGGGTAATATTTTTTTTAAATATATCTTTGTGAAGCTGAAGTAGTGCTATTTTTTCGTAAATTTTTGTAAGTGGGGGAACAGGGAATTCTTGGAATACGTTTATTGTTGGGTAGTAATACGGTTTTTTTAGGATAATTTTTATAAGAATTTTTTGAATTGTTTCGAGTGGGAGAAGGGATGATTTATATGCACCCCCCCAAGCTATGATTCCATATTGTAATACCGAGTGCGCAAGTGCAAAGTAAATTTCTTTTAATATATTTAATGTGATAGTATTTCTAAGTCTGAAAAATATATATATTAGTTTTCTCATTCTGTCTATTGTGGAGTTTATTTGATTTTTCCATTTAATGTTATTGTCGATAATTATTCCAAGATATTTTATTTGTTCTTTACTGCTAATATGTATACAATTTGAGTTACAGGGTGTGATTTTAAGTAGACAGTTTCTGTCGTGAACTTTAATGTTTACATTTATATTTGAAATATGTTCTGTTAGGCTCAGAGGTAGAAAATGAGTTTTTTCAACATTTAAAGAAAGTAAGTTTTTGTCAAACCATTGTTTAATGATATTTATTGCATTATTTGCCGATATTTCGGCTTCTTTCCAAGAGTTTTCTTCAATTGTTAATACTGTATCATCCGCATAAGATATAATCTTTCCGACGATTGGGAGTTCAAAAAGTTCATTTACATATAATAGAAATAGTATTGGGCCCAGTACAGTTCCTTGTGGGATTCCAAAATTAATTTTTTCTATATCACTTAACTCGTTATTTATTTTCACTTGCTGTGTTCTTTGATATAAATAACTATTTATCCACGATTTTGCTTTGTCGGTTATTCCTATATTATTTAGTTTGTTGATTAATTTTGAGTGTGAAACACTGTCAAAAGCTTTACGGAGGTCAATGAATATACTTAAGCATTTTTTCCCTTTATCCAATGCTTTATAAATAACTCTAGTTAATTCCGCTATTGCGTCTTGTGTGCTCATTTTTTCTCTAAAACCATATTGACTAGGATTAATACATTTTTTATTTTCCACATAATCTACAATTTGTTTCTTTATTACTCTTTCGTATATTTTAGCTACATTGGATATTAACGATATTGGGCGGTAATTGTTTATTTCTTTCGAATCTCCGGATTTATACACAGGTGTTACAATGGCTTTTTTGTAATTTGATGGGAATATTCCATTTTCAATGCTTACATTAATTATATGAGTAATTGGTTTAGTTAGTGAGTTAGAACATTTTTTTAGGATTTCTGTAGTTACACCATCATATCCAGGTGCAGCACCATTTTTTAGTGATTTTATTATGTTTTCAATAGTTTCCTCCGTAATCGATTTAAAAACTGATAGATTGTTTTCACTTAGTTTATCTTCATGTATATCATCTGGTTGATAATTTTGATCAATTTTGTAAGCAAGTTTTTGTCCGACGTTTACGAAAAAATTATTGAAAATATTTGCACACTTCTTTGATTCGTGGATAGCATTTAATGTGCTTCCATTGTTGTTTATAAGATTTATAATTGATTTATTTTTATTATTTTTATTCATAATTTCGTTTATGGTGTTCCATGTTTTTTTAGTGTTTTCCTTTGTAAGGGTTATTTTTTCTTTGTAATATTTTTCTTTCGTATCTTTAATAATTTTTGTGAGTTTATTTCGAAATATTTTATATTCAGTTTTAATGTGATTATTGTTTGGTTTTTTTTTTGTTTGAATGAAGAGTTTTTCCTTTTTCCGGATGGATATGATTAGACCCTGCGTAATCCATGGTTTAATTTTCCTTAATTTAGCATTAGTTTGGAGATTAATATAGGTGGTACAGTCAGCGATATTAGTAGTTAATGTTTCTTCAAAATAATTTGCACATATATCAGGGTTTTGGCAATTTAATATTGATGTCCATGATTCATTGCGTAATTTATTATTTAATTTATGATAGTTCAGTTTAGAAATGATTTTAATATTTTTTCCAGGATCATAAATTTCTGAGTTTTTACATAGATCATAAACAAATATATTCGTATGATGATCTGTTATATCGTTTTTCCATATGATAGATTTAATTTTATCTGTGTTTTTAATATTGGTCCAAATATGATCTAGGCACGATGGTGCTTGTTTTGCAATTTCTCTTGTGAACTTATTTATACATGACATAAAATTCATTTCATTCATAGTGTTTATATATTCAATTTTATTTTTACAGTGATTATTTGGGCCAATATTAATATTCATGTCACCTATTAATATACAATTTAAAGTATTCTTATTACAGAGAATTTTTTTTAACTCTTCTATAAATAGTTGTACATTTGAACTGTGTGTGCGATACATAGCGATTATATTAAAGGGCCTATTGTTTACATTAAAATTGATTGACAGACAGTTTACGTTACATATGGGTATTTCGATAACGTTGATATCGGTAAATTTGTCAATAGTATATACTACAATTCCACTATTTTTATTAATCTGATAATTTGTAACATATTGCTTGTAGTTGGGAATAATTGGTATGTTTATGTTCGAATGTATATGGGCTTCGGATAATATTATAAAATCTGGTTGTGAACAGAGTGTATTTAGTGATACAAGAAATTCATCCATGTTTTTATTTACACTTCTTATATTTAGGTGTAAGATTGTTAATCGATTTTTTATATTTTTATATATTTTACTGCATTCTATTGCTGTTTCACATACATATTCTTCTATGTTTAGGTTTTTATCGATTTCGTTTAAGTTAATATTATTCATTGCATGTGTTAAAATTTAAAATTTGTACAATAGGTATTAATAGCAGTAAAACCATCATAATTTGTTCTGCAATATTCTTGCTTGAGTAGAATAGAACATAGTACATACATACATATATCAATAGTACAAGTGAACATATACTGTAGAGATTTATTGCATATAGAATATTGGCAGCGTGATACATGGGTTAGTAATGTATATAATAATAATTTTGGAGTAATATATCTATAATTAGACTTTAGTAGTCTATAATTTACTAGCCTTCGGTAAACACAACTGTGTATTGGTATTGTATTATCTATTTTCTGGTAGAAATATAGAAATGTTGAATGTAGACGTAATGTAATGGAAAAAGAAACATAATAATGTAGTATGTAGTAGAAATGTTTTATCATGAAGAAAATATTCAGGTTTTTTATCATCAATATATAAAATGATTTAATTTTTTTAGTTTTAAATATATATATACTGATTTTATAGTACGTAGAATGATGAAAAATATGACGTTTTTTTAATGTGTAGACTATAGAATTATTATTTTTTATATCTTGTGGATATTTCGAAATATATACGTAAATGTAAGACGTTGAGAACAGACATGAGATATTTTTAAAGAGATCTTTAAAATTTATAACAATATTCCAAATTTTGCTGCGTAAGATCAAATATTTTTTTGTAATTTTGACAGTTAGTTTGATTATGGACATTTCAAAAAACAATTTTAGTATAATTTTTGAATATATCTTAGGATTTTCAGTTTTAATAGTAAGTATACTTGTTTTATAAAATGCAGATTGATAAGAAACAACATGTTTTTTTAAAGCATATGTCATAGCATTACTAATTTTGTTAGCTATTAGATTTTTGATTGTGCAAGTACATACATAATATATTGACAATAATAAACATGAGTCACTATGAAAACTATACCTTGAATCCAAATTAGTATTCAATTTTCTGTTGTGCGAATGCCAGCATTTTTTTATAATATATACAGTTGGTTTTATCAGTCGCATTATGATTAGTAGGAAATGACAGTTGAAATCTGTCATTTTGAAAAGTGCAGTTTGCACACTTCGGTTGATTTGTTGTAGCTGGACATTCTTTGTAGTGGTGTGCAGCTCCACAGTGCGAGCAGACAGGCAAGTTGTTTTTCTCTTTCTGGTTGCAATTTCTTGATGTATGTCCGTAGCGTAGACAGTAGTAGCATTGTACCACTGGGGTGGCGTCGTCAACCGTAACTCGCTGGTAGCCAATGTTTATTTTTTCTTTATTTAACAGGATCTTCCTGGTTGTGCTATCTACTTCTACTATATAGTTAGCGGTGTCATTGTATTTGTTTTTAATTATTGCTTTTATGTTAAATATAGAATTTTTTTCTGTTTTTTGCGTTACAATTTTGATGTCCTCATTTTTGTCTAAGATATCGTCAGTGAATTCTTCTTTGATATAGTCGTTGAAAATTCCCTTGAATATCATTGTTGGTTTTTTTTTTGTTAATTCTTTGCAATCAATATCATTAAGATCATTAGAAATTAAAGTTTGTAGTTTTTTAGCATCTTCTTTTTTAACACAATCGATTATAATTCTATTTTGGGAGATTTTTTTTATGCCTTCTATGCATATTCCTAATTGGCTGGTTTTAAAGTGCCTTTGAATTTTTTTTTTGAAGTTCAGTTGATGTATCTTTATTTTTTGGAGTGATTAGGATACTATACTTGTTTTTAATGTTTTTTTGTTTTTTTATATCAGTATTTGCAGGCTGGTTATTCTCTAGCAATCCCATCTTGGTAGCAACAAGGCTTATATTCCCTAGCAGTTCTGTGAGTTTTGGTGATAATTTCCCCATTTGCTCTTTTGTAAACTTATTGCTTGGGTCCATTATAGTATTTTGTAAGGAATTTATAATATTGTTTGCCGCAGAGATGAAAGAGAAGGTGTCACAAGAGTCCATGGTACTGCTTCGAAATATAGAGCGACAAAAGGTTTAGCGTCCCTGCGCGGACGGTGTTGGTGGGTGGAGAACTGACAGTCACGTACACACACACAGCTGAGTTCAACACTTGCGAGTAGGTCGAGCACAGAGTACGGTACCAAGTGATCGCTGTTTATCAATTGCTTTGAAAGCAAACTCGTTTTTTTTTAAAAATCGTATTTAGGTTATTACAAGATGTTCTGGTACAGCTTGACACTTCTTTACTACACTTTTATTGCAATTCCGTATCTATTAGCGCACTATTCTTTGTTAAAATACGTTTAGAATATTTACTTGTTTAATTTTAAACAGGAACGAATTTCACAGCGTGTTTCTGTACAGCGGTATTATTGTAAATATAATTTTTTTCAATATTATTTCACGTAAATAAGAGCTGAAATATCTGAAAAACGAGCTAAGAAGCTAAATGACTTTTTTTGGAGCTGACGACGTCGATTTAGAGCCAGATCTAGCTCTAAAGGAGCTGATTTGGCAACACTGGTCTCCAGTCTCCAGATCCATAGAAAAAATGTGACAAGGAACAAGGACAGGGGCGTATAACTCTGTCAAAATTTGTGTCCTGTGACCATAAATAACTCTTACTCTAGCGAAAGTGCCATACACCACAGACAAAGCTGAATTTTAGATAGGTCTGTAATTTTGATTTTCGCCATCTCTCGCTCTCTACGTGTGTCAAAAAGAGATGCTCATACACCTACGTCACTAAAAAAAAAGGTACCAAATGTATGTATTATTTATGGTACCAAATGCAGGAAACCGCACACCGCACTATCTGCAGGAAATAGACTCGCATCTATGGATTTGCCATCCGCCATGTTTTTACAGACGCCGTTGAACGTTGTTTTGATAATTTGCCGATGAATCGATGAACATATTTTATTCAAAAAATGCTTACATGAATTCTAGAGGTGAAAAAAGTGTTTAATGTTGATCAAGAAATCAGGTAATTAATTACATAAAACATTATCATTCACCTTAATTTATCTGTAAATCAATATTTGAGGTTAAAATATAGATATGGAATGATTGAACGAAATACTTAATTTATCGTGAAGGCAAGCTTATGGGTACTAGTGGTTAATGTTTTTCCATATTTCGTTTCAGAAAATGTTCTACCACCTCATATAAACGTTGTTAACGTATCGAAGCCTATACTTTAGGAACATTGTTAACGTCAGATTTGTGACCATGATTGTGAGATCATACATTGTGGCTGGGGATGCGATGATGTCGTCTCTCACCTGGCATGCCGCTTGAAGTCCCGAAAACCCTCGGTACAGAAGGAGAAAGACTCATCCGACGATCGTCTCTCACCCCAGAAGATAGGCGGAGGCTTGAAACGTCAACGTTAAAAATGCCCATCTTATACAAGAGTTCATACAAGATCTCGTACAAGGTAAAATTGATAATGCTTTAAAACAAACCATTACACTGTTTCCCCGCAGGATAGGCAGAGAGGACGGACCGCCAAACAACTCAGTCTTGGCATACACTCCTTGCCTTGTTCAATTTTACTTTAAATGTATATGGGGTATTTAAATGGTAGCATTCAATACAAAATGTTGTTTAGTGAACATAAGTTTGTCAGTTGTCATGCTAAATCTTTAAGTAATATTTGAGATACAAATATTGTAAAAACTGTTTTCAATTTTCAGATATAACAGGAACACCAGAGGAGAGTTCAACGTCCCAGCAGAAGACACGTCGCATGATTCCAAAGAAAGGTGACAGTTTATTTCTCTATTTGCTATGATTACTTGCACATACATAGGGTCAAATAATGCTCGTAGAGCTTTAGTTTAACCTCTCGTTCCTCCACCATAAAGAAAGAAAGGCCCTGTTGCAGACGATTATTAACAACTTGCTCTCCGCCATAAGCCTCTCACTTATTTGGACTCACCAAACTCGTGTAAACCGACTAACACATACTATTCTGACTCTTGAAGTAGCCCGTCGCATACAAACTTTGTTCATCACAAGTATTCTATGTTCCGTTCCCAAACTTTGTTTAATGTGACATATTTATTTAAGAAGACATGTTGCAGTTTTTTTATCAGTTGGCGTGCTAAATCTTAAGTAATATTTGAGATACAAATATTGTAAAAACTGTTTTCAATTTTCAGATATAACAGGAACACCAGAGGAGAGTTCAACGTCCCAGCTGAAGACACGTCGCATGATTCCAAAGAAAGGTGACTGTTTATTTCTCTATTTGCTATGATTACTTGCACATACATAGGGTCAAATAATGCTTGTAGAGCTTTAGTTTAACCTCTCGTTCTCCACCATAAAGAAAGAAAGGCCCTGTTGCAGACGATTATTAACAACTTGCTCTCCGCCATAAGCCTCTCACTTATTTGAACTAACCGAACTCATGTAAACTGACTAACACATACTATTCTGACTCTTGAAGTGGCCCGTCGCATATAAACTTTGTTCATCACAAGTATTCTATGTTCCGTTCCCAAACTTTGTTTAATGTGACATATTTATTTCAGATTTGCTGTGAGATGGCTGAAATATATCCACGGAAGGTATTTCATATTTTTGTATAAAGCATTTTGTGTTTTTGGAACACTTATCCATTGTATTTGTGAAAATAAAAATAATATTTGAACATGTACCCTGAGTTTTCATTTTTCTAATGCAAGCAGAATTTCAAATTTTGCCGCTCCACAGCGTTTTTATTTTTTATATAATTTATTGGGCTAATGAATCCGTGAAGTAGGATAGAGCGATTATATTGTCTATGGTAGACAAATAAACTTCCTCTATCTTTTAGTCAATTCGCGCCACGCAAGTCATTTTGACAGTTAAGTTTGACGACCACATCACTAGTATGGAGAAAGCCCGAAGATATCGATCTAGGGATTAGTATATTTATGAACAAGGATTATTGTTTAGTTCAACGTTTGAATTTATTTGTGGTTTTAATAAAATATGGGTGGTTTAGTATATTTATGAATAAAATTGAGATTGAGTCGTTCGCATGATTGGTTTATTTATGGTCATCCGCAGTCGTCTGATCCGAGATCCGATCCATTTCGAAGGTTTTCGTTTTCATAACCGATTTTAATTTATTGTTTTCAGCGCGTAAAGCATTTGAAAGACGCTGTAGTTATATCTCTGTTTTCTTCACCATTAATTTTCAACAACAATGTCTGGTTATAATCCGCCGGGTATGTCGGCATATTATAATCTTCCGCCGCTGAACCTTCCTCCGCCGCCCCCGCCACCGCCTCCCCCTCCGCCCCCGGTGTACCAAGAAACAAACAATAACCAGTATTATGGAGATGGAAATTATAATATGCATTATCTGCCCCCTCCCGCTTTGGATATTTCACGACCTCCCCCGATTCCGTCCAACTTTGATGGTTATGGTAACCATTATCCTGGATATCATCCAGTGTCTAATCACTCGGGTAATGTTCCGATGACAGATCATCGCTCTGTTCAATATCCCATTTTACCGCAACTAGACTTGAGTCGACCGCCGCCACCGCCCCCTGTACCCACGATCTATAAATCAAATAGGAGACAGGACAGAGATTATAGCGCTTCAGACAGAAGCTACCAAGTTAATTCCAAGCATTGTTCTCACTCTGAGAACCGCAGCCGGAGCACGCACCCCGCAAGTGGATCTGACCGCGACTACTCAAGACAAGAAAAGTCTAGTAGAGACTCTAGAAAGAGAGAGACTGTAGAACGTGATTATAATCAGAAAAGGAATGATTTTACACGATCTTCCGAAAGTAAAGATCAAGGAAGAAATATCAAAGAACCAAGCAGCAGGTACGCTGAGTCGCGGTATTCCGAATCACGTAGATCTAGAGAATCAAGTTCGTACAGAAGTCAATCCAAAGTCTCAGATAGAGATAACTATTCGTACAATGGACAACGAGAAAGTTCCGCACGTCGACACCAGGATAGAGATTCAAAAAGTCGGCAAAGAGAATCGGCTAGCCGGCAAAGAGAGTCCACAAGTCGACAGCTAGGTAGAGAATCCCTAAGGAGAAGCGCAAGCCGCACGGGGGACAGGAAAGAAGAGTCCCTAAGGCAAGAATCGAGAAGGCACGAATCATTGAACCGTGATGCGAAACCTTTACCTAAAAAGACATTGAAAGATTTTGAGACATCAGAAAGAAATCTAGAAGATGAAGGAGATAGAAGGTTTGGCAAATTATGATTATATTATCTGTTATATACATAGATTCACAGCAATAATCTTTATATCTTAAAACTATTCTTTAACTGTGTGTTTTTTTTAGAAATGACGTCTGTAATAATATGGATGATGTTTATGATAAAATCCACCAGGGGCCCACAGATGACGAGTCATGCGGAGATGAGGTAAAGAAAAGTTATTTTTTTTACCATTATTACAATTGTCTTGTAGGTTGTGATTTCTTTGCGCTTATTGTCTTTTACGACACAATCTTTTACTGTGTGGAAAATCTTGGAAACTAGAAAGACTTATTGACGTTAAAGGGCGAGTCCTGCTGCGGTGGTAAAGTTTCCACATTGATGGAACTGACATATGAGAGCCCCTCGTCATTGGCAAATCTCACCCTAAAGCTCGTGATGAAAATGATTACAAATTTTTTTTCATCAAGAGCTTTAGAGTGTTATCCATGTATCTGTGATGTGACTCAATTTCACCCTGGTGTAAGGCCACCATTAAGAATTGATTGAACATTGCGTGAAATGGCTTTAGCCGCTTTTGGTGACCGGATTGAATAACAAACTCCTTCCCTTCCCCACTCTCTCTCCAGCCTCACTACTTAGTATACTCCAATTGGGGATGCAATATAAGCCTCAGTGTTTTAAGAATATGAAAACTAGAAAGACAAATTGATGTCAAAGGGCAATTCCTGTCACTGTGGTAAAGAAATGTCCACGGTGACAAAATTAATATATTTAGTTTTTTGGGAAAACAAAACGTTCATAATAAAATTATTGTTTCGCGTGGATTACATATGTAATCCACTCATGCAAAATTAAAGATTCCTCGAAAATGGGTGGCGCAAATCATTTTATCTTCCGTGTACTTTAAGTTGGATAACTCACGAACACGTTCAGCTCAGCGCTGGTGTAGGGCACGCATTGATTGTGGTACAGGAGCTCCGCAAAGTCCATGGTCTACACCTGTAATCATTTTGCATACACGAAAAGTGTTTTTTTTCTAATCATTCTAATATAATTATAATTCAAAATCAGCAATTTAAATAATGTATGTTATTTTATTTTATTTTACTTTTTTTTATATCAATAAAAGTGAAAGACGTAATTTTTGGTTTAAAAAAAGAGGTCATTTATTTATTTATTCAATTATAATGTATTATAAAAACATGGCAAGTAACACATTATTCCCAATGAGTTGAGAAAAAAACTCATTACGGGATTATTTATGTTTTGGTTAATTGTGAAAAATATAGAAGTTATGTTTAATATATGTTGCTTATTTCTAATAAACAATGCTTAGATTATAAGATTAAAACATAAATACACAATAATGATTTCACAAATTTTTTTTTAGTTTAAAAATGGCCCACATATGTAATCCACGCGACCACTGGTGTTACTTTTAATCGTTACCTTTTAACCGTTACTTTTGACCACTGCAGGGTTAATCCTTTCATTGTATTCTTTTATATTTATAATGTCTATTTTCATGTCTTCTCTTCTTGCTTTTATTATCTTCTGCTGGTACCCGTCTCCCGGATGCTTTCACTTATAAAGGGTTTTGATTGACTTCGCCTACTTCAAAACTTACATCACAAAAAATTTGGTGAAATAATTTGGTCGAGATTAAACACAAAACTTTTTATTCGCTCTATGTAGAATGTAGATAGTTGGGAAAAGAATCTGAAATCTATGTATTTTCAAATATACACATGGTCTGAAAGGGTTAAGTGTTATTTTCAAACAAATTATGTATTAACCTATTGAACGTTGGATGGTATTTCGAAAAAATACCCGCAAATATCATAGAAACTTCTTTTAAAATAATTCAGAGTAGCTACAATAATCAAATAGTACCTAGGTCCGAGATTGATATTGGCACAAGCGATTCTGACCTTGTTCTTCATACAGTTTCTTTATACATAAGGGTTAAAATTACATAAAAAAGCAAGGTTTTTTTTTTTGGTTCGCCAGATGAGAGTTTTTTTATTTTGGCCAGCGACAGATGAGAGGTTTTCTGCATCTTTCCTCATATGAATTTCTGTGAAACAACTAGCCCTAACTGTTTTGTTGTAAAATGTGTATTTCAAATGTATTTCAGGTAGTGCAGAGCTGGTATCGCAGTTCCCCCGCCGACCAGTACTACAGTCCCGTACCGGAGCTGGCCAGCGTGGTGCAGAGCACGGCTCGGGGGCGCAAGATCTGCGAGCAGTTCCGCGAGAAGCTGCTGGAGCGGGGGCGCCGGGCGCGGCCGAGCACAGATGCAGAACCCTTGCAGCCGCCCCGCTCACACAAACCCCGCCTCTGCAAGCACAAAAGTAGGTTATGCTGGTTTCATCTTTTGTCAGAACTGAGCCCAAACAGCTCTTATATAAACTTACCAATTCCCACATCCCACATTGTTTATTGACTGAGCGTAATGATGTCCCTTTTAACTCGGGACTACTCGACCATTTGGCATTTAGTCTGTTGATTTTTTTTATTTTTATATATTTATTTTTTTATATTTATTTTTTTATATTTATTTTTTTATATTTATTTTTTTATATTTATTTTTTTATATTTATTTTTTTATATTTATTTTTTTATTACAACAGAATTATTCCAATTACAGTACAATTTAGTTACCATATCAGCTTTTAGGCATGTGACTCTTCAATAATAGTTTTAAGGCATATAGAGAACAGTCACTAAATGAACTTGCAACTTGAACCAAACGGTTTGCAAGTTCATGCTATGCTTTGCCAAGACGTCTGTTCTGCCGTTCAGTACTTTAAATAAATCATGATGTCGACTTCAGCTGTGTAGTGGTCTGGTACAAATAAATCTTAGCATCCCAAGAGAAATGGGCTATCGATGAAATTGTTCCAAATTTTCAAAAACAGAATAGCAAGACTTGCTTTCCGCCTAGTTTCTAGACTCACAGAAGCATTTAATTTGTTTGTTACGTTTCAGTTACAGCTAAAGATGGAGGCATGATAAAAAAATATGGGTGCAGTTCACATGCGGTAAAAGTGAAACCTTCAGAAAAACAAAGTAGACAAGAGTGGGGAAGCTACGAAGCACCGCATGAAGAGGAGATTAATTATTCTATCTCATTCTCTCGCAGACTAAATCCTGTAGATGTATATGTTTTGTCTCTTTTTAGTGTCGCTTTTTCGCTTCATAGGGTTTTAAATCACAACAGTGCCAAAGAAGTTTTCACTTCAAAAAATCATTTCTCTGCATTTAAGTACGCACTCTGGCAAAAATATTTATGGTAAATTACATACTACTTTATGAAAAATAAATAAACATATTTTCTGGTAAGACAATAAAATTTACACAAACATCATTTTGCAAAAAACATGTAAGTTATTACGAAAATTTAAAATAGTAAAGTTTACTTAGCAACAGTAATTTGGCTGTTGCGCGTCCAGACCCTTTACTTTAGTAGGCCTAGAATTTTCTCTGATGACGCGTAAAACCGCGGGCGGGAAACATGAAAATTAATTGTAATATTTATAATAATTGATAATAATAAGTAATTTGCGTGTACTTACAAATGAAGTGTTATTCCTTCGCCTTTACGACTATTTGCCGTGTAATTTAAGCATTTTCTCATCACACAGGAGGGCATTTTGGCGCTTTGCAATGCAATTTACTTACTGGTAAGACACGACCTCAGTCGACGCGTAGCAGTTTAGTACTAAAGTACTAGAAATAGATACAGCTACAATCGTCTTGTGTTTGGCTTCCCACTTTGAGATTTCTACCCCGCGTCCATTATTAATGTAATTGACAGAAATCACTTGAGTGGTTATACAGATATCTACTCGAGAGAGAGTTACCCAAATTTGGGTAGCACCTTGAGAGACAGCTATCCAAATTTGGGTAGATAATGCTCAAGCTATAAATAGGTGATTTTTATGAATTAAAATGAATTTATTATTTTTTTGCATTTGCTTCAAACCACAGTTAGCAGTTTATAAGTTTCCATATCAATATTCGCAGGTATGATTTTTGTAATGAGCCCGGTCAAATGTTAAACTGGAAATCTTTATCACTTATGGCGTTTTTTTATTATGCTATCCCCTCGAGTGGGTTGTACATTTATGGTAATGAATTTTTGTTGTTTTGTTGTATCAGCCGAGCAAGCCAGCTCTGGTTCCAGCAGCAGTTCGAGCGAAGAGAGCGAATGCGACAAGGCGGACCACGCTATGCAGGAACTGGAGAGGAAACAACAGCATCCCCGGCGCCTTCACAACGACATGTGGTCAGTTTCTACCCATCTTCAATTTCTCACATTATCATCGGCTTGCTCGTTAAACCTCCCAAGTTCCGCTTTCAGAGATTCCAAATCAAAATGATTCAATGTCACGATTTTAGGTGTTAGTTCTGACCCGTGGACGGTTCATACCAAAAAAAGTCGTTATGATGAAGCCACGGTTAGAAGCCGTCAGGTCATAGTCAGTAATCTCTCCGTATTATTCTGCAGCGGTTTTCCATTTTGGGATAGGATGACTTGAGAAGTAGATAAGAGTAACAAGGGAGATGAGTTATTGACTATTATTAGTATGAAATCGCATGCACATCCCTTATATCCGACATCGTTCACTATTATTATACGTATTTTTTTGTAAATCGCATCTACGCACAACGGAGCCCCGCCTTTCTTTCTACCTATTCTTTTCTATCAAACACATAACTTTCATTGGTTCTGCCGTTTTGATTGACTCTGCATTCAATTAAATAAACTCTGATTTTGTAATTATTTTAGGTGTGTATGATTAAATTTGTGTAATAGCTTAGGTACATAATATATTTTTGGAATTTTTTTTTCAGTTTTTACATAAAAGACCAACATTGAAAAAAAATCACCTTTAACATTTCTGATATAGAATCCGTTAAGAGCCGTTCGCAGTAGTAACTAAACGTGGGTGACTAGAGAGGGTGAGTCAACCCTTTAGTAGATTCAATCCATTTCATTCTATTTTTCGGGCGAGTAAGGACCCCCTCAACGCATCCCTGCGCACTGACATGCGCGAACTGTCCATTTTAGCAGAGTTTATTTGTAAAAAACGCGGAAATGTTGTGGCGATAGAGCGAAGATGCTACCCTAAAATTATTTATTCATGCTGCTATTGATCTCTTTTCGTGTCCCTAGTTTATTTATTTTCATCTTACTAATTTATTTTTCCACCTCTTCTAAAATAAACATTAAAATAAGCATTAAAATAAGTTTAATTAGCGTATTTACTTTGCTTTATAGCAATCCACCGTTATCTTGCAACGGGCGGCGGGTACAAATGTACTCTACTTAAAAGTAATGCGAACTGTTTTCGGCGAATCAAGTAGCAAGTATTCTCGCTACTTGACTTACTTCTTGATCAATGTGAACGTACATTTACTTCTACTAAATTTCAAACTATATTGGTAGAGACTTTTTATGCAATGTAAAAGTAACAGAATGGAATGCATAAAAACTGGTAGAAACTTTGGTGAAAAGATCATATTATTATGTACTTCTTCTTCCATGTGTGCCCTATCAGGTCCCCCCCATGTTGGCACTCACTCTTGAAAATTTCTCTCTGTCTTGCGCTGCCGGGAAAAGCTCCTCCACACTTCTAATGCCGGTCCACTCTCATATATTTTAGCAGCCAAGACATTTGTCTCCTACCAGGCCCTCGTCGACCTTCTATCTTGCCTTTTAATATTAAATGGAGCAAGTGATACTTCTCCCCTCGAAGTATATGACCCAGATATGAAATTTTCTTGATTTTTATTAATTTAAGCAGTTCCCTATCAGCTCTAGCCCGCTTGAGAATTTTTGTGTTGGTGATCATGTCGGTCCATGGGACCTTGAGCATTCTCCGGTGAAGCTACATTTCAAAGGCCTCTAACCTGTTCATAGTGTTCATGGTATTTATTTTCAAGGTCCATGTTTCACATCCATACAGCAAGACCGACCACACATAGCATTTTAGCATTCTCTGCCTTAGTTTTAAGCTGATATTGTCATTGCAGAAGAGGGATTTCATTTTACTGAACACAGTTCTTGCTGCTTCAATTTTTAAATTATGTACACTAAATCTTATATACTTATTTGTATACATATGTGTATTCTGTTATGGTATTAATATAGAATGGATTTGTTTCTAATGAAGGTACAATGACTCTGGCGAGATGAACGATGGCCCCCTTTGCCGCTGCTCCGCACGCACCCGGAGACAGGGCATCCGCCACGGGGTGTACGCCATGGAGACCAAGCCTCCGCCCTGCGACCCCTTCTCAAACAATGCCGACAAGCTGTTTCACTACAGGTTACATCTATTTTTTTATCATCCGAGCAGGAATTGAAGTATATATATATATATACGATTGAATTGCTGTTTATCACAATGAATGTTGAAAACCTCGCCTCGTTCCACTGTTCAATTTAACACTGGGGTGAGGCGGAGAGGGATCTCCGGGCTAACTTCAGAATGAAGGCATAATGGTCGGGATAATAATCGGGAGATCACAGATAATAACTTTAAATTGATTTATATTTGTAGCTTCGATAACATGTTGTGGAAGTTTATTCCATGCTTCCCCTGCTCTATTTGCAAGGAAGTGTTTCCTAGAATTGGATGCAAAAGGTGTCCACGGAGTTATGTGTGTTGGTGGAGAAGATTAATTGATTACCAGGCCAACTATAATGTCCAGATAAAACTTTGAAAGTCTCAATCAAGTCACTCTTTATCTTCTTTCTTACTTGAGGTGACTTTTCACAAAAACGGAACTACCAAATTTATTCAATTATCATTTGGTAATTGCAGTTCATTGAGTCTATCTTCACATTGCTGGTCTTCCAAGGTTCTTGTGAATTGTCTCTGTACTCTCTTTATTAGATTATGTATATCCTTGGCAAAATATGGACCCCAATTTGGAAAGCATATTCCAAGAGAGGTCGCACTTATGTTTTGTATGTTTGTAACATCATGTTCGGTAGGAAGGCTTTCCTGATTAAGTGTGTTATTGAATTTGCTCTTTTGACGATCCCATCGATATGAGGTTTCCATTTCAAGTATTCTGACAGACTTTCTTTTAGAGGTTAATCATTACTAATTGTTTTTTTTTCGGGTCCCTTGAAAGATGTACAAAATTAATTTTCACCATTTATTTATTATTTAATTTAAATTATGATTATTATAAATAAATGTTTTTGTTTCTAGGATTACAATATCGCCTCCGACAAATTTCTTGATCAAGTCTTTGACGGTGATCAGCCACGACGAACACGAGTTCCTCTTCTCGGGTTTCTCTCTCCTATCTCACTACCCTCTGACTAAACTTCCGTCCTGCAAAGTGATACGCTTCAACATAGAGTACACCATATTGTATGTTGAAGAACAGCTGCCTTTAAATTACACTGTTGAAGAACTGGAACTCTTTGGTAACTTTAAAATATACCCTATTGTTTTTATTATTATGTATTAACTTTGTAATAACCTGTTTTACTACTTTATCCAACTACCTACAAAGAATACACTCACATATATCATCAGTGAACAAACAAAATCAATTAACACAAGAGAAAATCTTGAAGTCAAACATTTTACTCTACATGGCAGTACATCGTCTTGGATCATCAAAACACGAGCATCAAGTCAGTTTTGTAATGTACCTACAATACTCAGAATTTCCAAAATTGCAAAATATTGAAATGCGATTACCTCAGGATTGTGTTTTAGTGACTTAATACACGTTAATATGACAATAGCAGTCAAGTACAATAAGCGTGTTTTCATGTCAACGCGTGTGTTTCCACAGAAATCGTTATAACACCGTTATTGTTCTAGTGACATCCCTAAAACAAAAAGTAGAAGCTCCATAATAAATCAAGCTACCCATCACTATTCAAGTTGTCCATAGAAATACAAAAAAAAAAAACCTATTCTTTCAGGTACATGGTAGACCGACAAATCGCCTCCCGCCGTTAGACATTGTTATTTTTTTTATTAAATATTCTTGTATGAAATGATAAAAAAGTGAGGTGACAAAATTGTTTATTATACATTTATACAATAGAATAAGTATTGTTTTTTTACATAATCTGTGGGTTTTTGTACCGTTTTCACATAAAAAACATCATGTGAGTCATTTTAACATTTTTTTTATATTTGCATTCTAAATTTTAATATTTACAAATGTTAATATTTATTTGTAAGCTTATTTCGTAACCTTTCAAAACCAGTTTTTAGTATTCGGCTACGTTCAGAAATGTTTCATTTACAGAGCTTTAATTGTGAAGCGGAAATAACACAAGGTTTTCGTAAATCTGTCATTTCATTTAAGACGTAAAAAGTGCATATTCGCGATAGATGGGAGTGGTGGATGGATTTTACCAGTACACTGATGATATAATCAAACATAACTTTTTTTTTATCTAGATTACAACAAAAGGTACACAGGGGTACAGTTGTGTGGCCTCTTTTATACAAAACTTAAAGTTGGATTTGAGGACAAAATACTTAATTAAACTGAATAATAATTTATTTAAAATTAAAAGCTATAGAACATAACATATCTAGTACGGGTATGTGCTACTTTGTTTATTATTATTTAACCCCTCAGGCCTTCATCATATTCTGTCAATAGGTCAGAATATTTTCACTTGGTCACGCGCATGCGCAGATCTACCTAAGTTCAATGTTACCATCACAATGACATTTTTTTATTAGTAAGGTTTCAAAAAATAAAATTACAGTATTTACACAATGTGTAACAAAAACACCGTTTAACGGTTGTGAAGTGCGTTTTTTTTTATTTTTATATAAGTAAGGCTAAATGTGATTAGTGAAACTTCATGAATCACATAATATCTACTGTGAACCGCCAATAACTCGCAACTCATTTTAGCATTTTTAATGCCATTTTGGAGCCGTTGTGACAATACATCCTGAATGTACCTTTGTCCTAAATATTTAAAAATGTATAGTTTTTAGAAATATCTATTAAGTTCAGTCAAAATTTAATGAGCAATTGCTCCTAACTTCAATTTGATAGGTTGATTTTGTATGGGAAATGTGTTGTATCTTAAAAAATTAACATTTTTTAAAACGGGAGACATTGGCGGTTTACGGTCAATATACGACATCCTCATACGGAATAGCTGGCGATGGATCACATATGCGACAGTCAAGTAGGTCGCTTAAGCGTGGATCACACAGACCGAGTAGATGGGCGAGACAGTGCTCTCGGCCGAGTACTCGGTACGTGTAAACACATCACCGAGTACTGGGCCGAGCGCTCGGCCCAGTAAAAGGGTGAGACAGTCACTCGGACCCTGTTCTACATACTGGGCCGAGTGCCGACCCCCGCACTTCCACGCACTAACTCGCTTGTCCACTAGGCTGGTATAAACATACACTCGCTGCGTACTCACCAATTTCGTTTGCATCGCGCACCGATTCCCGCGGTTTTTGTGCTTGTATTGCCATGCTAGTCTGCAGCGGCGCAACTGAGCTGAGTAATTGACTCGGTGTCAAATTAAAAATTACGTGTAAACACCTAGTCGTTCATCCAACTGTCTCGGACTAGTATCATTTTACCGTCTCGCCACTACTCGGTCTGTGTGATCCAGGCTTTAAAGGTAGAAAAGTATTTGTCATTAAACGAATTGGTTGTCAAGTAAAAATTAACTGTATTTATTTGTTGTTAATCTTTCCAGAGGAGTTCCTATTTATCGAGATACTGGAACTGGTAGACCTGGACGTTGGCAAACGCGATGCCACCGGCTGTTCGCAGTTTCACCTGCTGCCGCGCTGGGAGCGGGCCCTGACGGGGGGCGGTGGCGAGGTGCTGGCCGTGTGCGAGGTGCTGCGCCACCTCATGCGCGCCGGCGGAGAGCTCATGCCCGCCACGGCTCTGCCAGCGCTCCGGGCCGCCAACGAGAAGGACTGGCAGGCCTTCGTGGACGGAGTCAGAGGTGAATGAATTGGAAATTGTTTATAACAAAAATCCCATCAATGAATGAGAAAACAAGAAGGGGGCGGAAATCAACGGTAAACGGATGTAATAAGCCACTCGCATCACATTTTTTAAATTTTAGTAGGTTTTGTGGGTTTAGGCAAATATTCTAAGACATTCAATATTTAAAAAAAAAAAAATTATTGTATTTCTGAAACCCTGGCGATTTTTTGAAAATTTCAATCCGAAAAATCGGACCATTTTTTATAAACCGAAAAGACGGGACACAATTTTAAGGGTGCGAAAAAACGATAATTACGTAGCCGAAATTCATTTAAAAAGAAAGAATGTTTTCCACACGAATGGCAATAAAATATAACATCTATCAAAACACCGCCATCTTTATAAAATCGTCAAACCAAAGGATAAGTCGCAGAGACAAACAATAGATCTAGTAAATGTTAACGTCAATCTCAAAAATTCGCCTGAAATTAAAGTGTTGCCATATAAAAAAAATAAATGAGTCTGGAATTTTACAAAAATAAATAGAACATAATCGGAGACGGGACATTTTCATGTAGTGACGTCACGAGCTCAAATAATGGATTTATTTATTTAAAAATAAACAAACTATACATTTCTAAAAAAATTTACTAACGTTTTCGTAATCTTAGTAAAAAAATCTATCCACACGTTTTTTTCTAAGTCGTTATGAAACCCATGCAAGTATAGGCAGGCCTATTGTAAGAATGTAAATAATTAAGCTTGAGGTGCATATTTTTCACGTTAAAATAACCCACTTAACCACTCGGACCTAAGCTTGATTACACGACAACGTAACATCACTAGACGGTGACCCGACAATTGGTCCGGCGACAATTGATCCTGCAATTTTCTTCAAGTAAGCGTGCAAAGAGGATATACGGCCGTACAACGAAAGTCGATATACTTATTTCTGAAGGCATCTTGAGTGAAAATCCGCTGTAAAAATATTTTTACTAACAATAATTTCAACTCTTCGAAGAAGCACGTGGCAATAACAAAATACGACGTACTTATATGTGTAGTCGGCTTAGCAAAAAACCGCTAAAGATTCCTGCTTGCATATTGCCCAACTGCTCCCAACCGTCTCGAGCCAGTGAGACTATGGTATCCCCAATTTTGGTATGGTGTGATGCTGAAAGTAGTGGGGAATGGAAGGTGAAAAATGCACCTGGCTATTCAGATCTAGTCACCAAACACGGCTTAAGTCATTTCAAGTAATAAGAATAAACCTTATAACTTTTTTTTATAATGTTTTGCAGCTATATCTGTTTCCTCCTTAAGAAGTTTTAAAAGTTCAGCAGTGAATCACAACCTATTGTATCTTTTTTGTATGTTTGTCTAATTCATATTGTTTGAGTAATACATATTATAATTGCCCTCTGCCATATGTCACCCTAGGTGATTCGCCATATTTGGTGACTCAGCAGAGGTGCCCAGGTTCAAGAGGTTCGGTTTGTCCAGGTCTTGGTGGTATTTGCTCACTAGCTGCATGGCTGGCCGGATGAGGGAGACCCTTTGACCTCACAAGGAAAGGATGGATTTATATGTCACTTCTGGACACACTGACCCTCAAATTTCTACCCACTCCTCATAACTCTTTCTTTCGCAGAACTTCCATTCCTTCCTTTAATTTAGAAGACCCTACACACAGCATCCCCAAAGATAACATAGGCTTTGAAAGAAATTATTTTCCTCAGGACCCCCTGTCAGGATTAATGTAATTTAAAAAATATATATATGTATCTTCTTTTATAGGAATGATTGTGACGTACCCCGGCAAGAAACCTTGCTCCATGCGAGTGGATCAACTAGACCGAAGTCTCCCCGACACAGATTCCAAGGGAGATAAATGCAAAGGAGATAAGGGATCAGAGAAGGTCGCTGACTCTGCATATCCGGAGATTGTCCATTTTGGAATCAGACCCTCACAGCTCAGTTATGCCGGAAATCCTGAGTAAGACATAAATTCTTATTTTTGATAATTAGCTTTCAAATTGTTATATTACAAATAAATATTAAAATTTAGAATGCAAACATAAAAAAAATGTAAAAATGACTCACATAGTGTTTTTATTTGAAAACGGTGCTAAAATCACTGATTAT
This sequence comes from Limnephilus lunatus, assembly GCA_917563855.2. Taxonomy (NCBI): domain Eukaryota; kingdom Metazoa; phylum Arthropoda; class Insecta; order Trichoptera; family Limnephilidae; genus Limnephilus; species Limnephilus lunatus. The sequence goes on from OU830602.1 coordinate 70,206,500, forward strand.
ATAAAAAACAATACTTTTTCTATTGTATAAATGTATAATAAACAATTTAGTCACCTCACTTTTTTACCATTTCATACAAGAATATTTAATAAAAAAAATAACAATGTCTAACGGCGGGAGGCGATATTTGTCGGTCTACCATGTATCTGACAGAATAGGTATTTTTTTTGTATTTCTATGGACAACTTGAATAGTGATGGGTAGCTTGATTTATTATGGAGCTTCTACTTTTTGTTTTAGGGATGACAAACGGCGAGAGGCCGCAGTCATTCGCAACATTGGGAAAGGCCAAATCCCACTCTGGGAATCTACTCATAATGATGATGATGAATTGGTTCCAGGTACAAGAAGGCGTGGAGGGACTATTTGAAGTACCGCCACCTGGTGGCCAATATGGCCAAGCCCTCGTACGAGGATAAGAGGAAGCTGGAGTCCAAGGAAGCCCGGCTGCAGGACATGAGGACGCAGAGCAAGATGAAGAGGGATGTCACCATTGCAGTTTCGGCTGAGGGCTTTTACAGGACGGGGCTGATGTGTGATGTGGTTCAGGTAATAAGGAATTTCAGTCAATTTTTAAAATATTTTTTTATGAAAGTTCATCTTGTAATTTAAATACAGTATTTTTTTTTTACAAATCGCAATTCCATTGTTAAAATAATTTTCAAAGTTTGCATTTTTCGAAGCTTGCCAAAACGATTGAAATCTAATGGGTCACGCGTAACGTTAAACGTACCTCGGTTTTGTTAACAGTAAGGTTAGTCTGTAAGGTTATCAGTAAGGTTAGTCTCACTCGGGTCGATCAACAAATTCCAATTTAAATGTTAAACAAGATTTCCAAAAAAACATGAATTCTTTTGAAATAATTTGTATAATGCGGTGTACAAGTCTACGCAGTCCAACTTTGCCCAAAATTTTCTGCATTCCATTCCCGGCGGCCGGGGAATCCGTGAGGTTGCGGTGTAAGTTCTGTCAGAACCCTCCGACCAATCCCAGGGCGTTGAAGCCTCTTATGGTTTTAATAGTTTTTAAATGACGATTCATTAATTCTACGCATAATCGTATATAATATAACTTACATACTCGTGTTTATATATATGTTTTTTTAAGCCATAATATTTTTCACTTAAGTTTTTTATTATATAATCTACTAGCTGGTTCCCGGAATGCGTTGCTATGCTATTTAATAAAGAAATTGTTTCTCCCTGAGTGTCCTTTCTCATTCGTCCCGTTCCCCTTTCGCCTCCCCTTCCTCTCCCGCGTCCCCTTCCCCTCTCGCGCTCCCACTCCGCCTTCCCTCTCCCCACTCCCCTCACCCCTCCCGAGTTCCCCTCCACCCTCCTGAGTTCCCCTCCCGTATTCCCTTCCCCCCTCTTGGGTTCCCCTCCTCCCTCCCGCATTCCATACATTCAGTCCCGGTATATTCAGTTTTCAAAAAGCTCGTGTGTCACCTATTGCAATTTTTTATACATATTTCATAATGTCAGAGCTCACCAGTAGTTTTATACAAACCTTGTCCTGATAACAACGAACACAAAAAAAAGAATTATCCAATTTGTTGCATTCGTTCGGAAGTTATGCGTGTACATACATTTCGGCAATTCATTTTTATTTATATAGATAGAAGATAGATTGTTGTACAGACTGTAAAAAAAGATCATGTCACAATGGACACCTGCTATATTTGGATTACGATATTGGCCATCGTCATGAATAAATAGTTGTTTCAATAGGCCGCAGATGACTGCAATCTATGTAGACTAGCTTTTGACTTTTGCCATGCGGCGACAGACTTCATGCGATGGGTGACAAAAATCGACCGTGAAAAGGTCAATCACAAGTGATAATTTGCTACATAAACTTGTTGGACATGAAAAAAATTTAACGTTTCTTACTTTTAATAAAATGGAACTAGTGGCATGCGATATTCATCGACTGTGAAAATGGAGTGACTGTCGCTAGGACACGGCGGGGTGACTAGCTGCATGGCAAAAGTCGATATGTAGTGTAATATCGGCTTATTATCAATCTCTTTTTTTTCCAGCATGCGATGCTGATTCCTGTGCTGATCAGCCACCTTCGTTTCCACAAGTCCCTGCAGAGCCTGGAGACCACTATCGACTACCGCTTTGAGAACCGAGCCCTCCTGCAGCTCGCCCTGACGCACCCCTCTTATCGCAAGAATTTCGGCACCAACCCCGACCATGCACGCAATAGCCTCACCAACTGTGGTATCCGACAGCCCGAGTACGGAGACAGGAGGATCCACTACATGAATATCAGGAAAAGAGGTATGATCCACTACATAAATAGCAGGAAAAGCAGTCATCGTGTAACCATTTTTGCAGCATTCCATGTTGTGAACTGTAGGTCGAATTGTTGTATTATCTTATTGTGCTGTCCTGCGTGGTTGAGGCTATTCACGGAGCTGGAACAGGACAATATTGTATTGTCTTCTGTATTTTCCTCGTTGGGAACTTTAGATCACTTATTTTTTGGTTGTCCCTCTCTAAATAAATATCCTCTCTTCTATCAAGCGTTATCTAAAATTGCCTCCCCTCCATTCAACATTTCATCTCTTCTAAGTCTGAACTCGACTCCAATCTTTCATATAATTCTGAAATTTGCTCATTTAAATAAAATTAATATATAATTTCACCTTTCCTTTCTCTGTAATTTTAAATGATGGCCTAGGACACCCTTGAAGGGTGAAAGCCAGAAATAATTTAAAAAAAAAACTCTGCATAAGACACGGCCTCCGGAAAAGTAATAATACTTATAAAGGTGAAGGTACTCTACGTGCTTATCTTTTTTTTTTGATTTACCTCCACTTTTAAACTTTAATAAAATTCTTTTTTGATATGAAATACTTTTCATGACTTTTTTACTCTTCTGTAAAATTGTATCAATATGGGAGATAACTTTTTGCAACTATGTACATGAAATATTCCTAGAAAAGAATCGACACAAGAAGCACACAAATGATGTGTTAGAGTTTAACTCTGGTAGAGGTACATAAATGAGAAGATAATCTTTTCCCCCCGAAAGTGAAAGGGCTGCTTGTTGCGGCCTTAGGAGATGTGATGAGAGTTTGAATTATTCCCTTTTCTTTTCAGGAATCAACACTCTCATCAACATCATGTCCCGATTTGGCAAGAAGACAGAGACGGAGTCGGCCATCAACCACAACGAGAGGCTGGAGTTCCTGGGGGACGCGGTGGTGGAGTTCCTCTCAACCATCCACCTCTTCCGAATGTTTCCCTCGCTTGAGGAAGGAGGGCTGGCCACTTACAGAGCTGCCATTGTGCAGAATCAACAGTTGGCGGTGTTAGCCAGGGTTATTATTATTTATTATTTTATAATTTTAATTACCAACTATAGTAAAACTCTCTTCCAAGGGACTGGAAAAAACTTCTTATATTTGAAAACCTTATACAGTGAAACCCGAATTTTACGTCCCCAGATTTAACGTTTTCCCGCCAATTACGTGTAATTATTTCGGTCCCGATATATTTTAGTACATTTATACCCCCTTTTTACGTTTTTTTTCCCGCAATTTACGTCGAAAATATTCAAAATATGTGAGTTACGCGCGCTTGACACGGCCGAGCAGTGATTGGTCGGCAAACTGCGAGAAACGTGGTGATTGGCCGACATCTTTCCATTTTTAGCCGGCAGTGATTGGTCGGCAAACTGCGAGAAACGTGGTGATTGGCCGACATCTTTCCATTTTTAGCCGGCCGTGATTGGTCGGCGTACTGCTCGCAACGCGGCAATTGGCCGACATCTTTCAACTTTAGCCATGTGTAAAATGCTACAGCATCTGTCAGTTTGTTTATTTATTTTTTATTTATTTAATTATAATGTATTACAAAAACATGGCAAGTAACACATTATTCCCAATGAGTTGAGAAAAAAAAACTCATTACGGGAAGGACAGATAGACAATAAGTACATTTTACACGGATATCACGTTTAAAAAATACAACATATTGGAAAGGAAAAAAAAATGCATTGTCAAGAATAGAGATTTTAAAAATACTGAGAGACATCCATACACATTAAACATAAAAAAAAGAAATGTATGAAGGCGAGCCAATATTTACTGGTTTAAAAACATTTTCAGGAAATATTCTTTAAGCGTTTTCACTAATATTTTTTTGTAAGGTACTGATTGCTTAATTTCATTAGGTAATGCATTGTATTGTCTATATGCAATATATTGTAATGAGTTAATACCAAATTTGGTTGTGCGGGTAGATGATGCTAAGTGTATTTGATTTTGGGATCGTGTTTTGTGCTGGTGTATGTCTGTATTAAAGGCTGGTCTGATGTTGGTGTGTGAGGATCTATGTATGATTTGTAATATTGCACTAGTGATATTGTATTTAGGTAGAACCGTAAAAGGAAGTATGTTTGTCTTTGAATATATATGTTTGATATGTGTATCCCACGGTAGATGGTAGATATTCCTTATAGCTCGATTTTGAATCACCTGTATCTCTGATATTTGTTTTTTAGTAATAGTGCCCCAGATACTAACTAAATAACTCAGATGGGAGTGAATCATCGCATAGTAAGTGGCACGTAGTAGAGATATGGAGAGAAGACCTTGGAGTCGGTACAGTACACCGGTAATTGGGGAAATTTTCGATTTTACATGCTCAACATGGGAATTCCACGAGAGTTTAGAGTCTATTAACAGCCCTAAATATTTCGTAACTTCCATATTTTGGAGTTTATCAGTTCCAAGTGAGATATTCATGGACACATAATCCTTATTACCGAATGTTAGGTAGTGCGTTTTTTTTATGTTGAGGCTCAATTTATTAATACGGAGCCAATTAGCTAAAATTGAGACATCTGCATTCATTAGAGACTCAAGGTCACTCAGGCTTTTACTGTGATAGTAGATTACAGTATCATCCGCATAAAGTTGGAGTTTTCCAGAGATACCATCTTACGCATCTGTCATTTGGTTTTGACTCGATTTGTGATTTGAGACGCTTTTTTCCGACATTATTCGTGATAATCGTTTACACACAGTTTTTACGTTTCTTGTTTCGTTTTCGTTAAGTTAATTAAGTTCGTAATGTCTCAACAAAGAAGAACTGTCAGTTCAGTGCGAGAAAAGGAACATTCTCGAAAAAGTTGATAAAACAAGTTGGTTAGTTTTAAATTGAATCGGTTTACATTAGAATGTCGTATTTTTACAAATTTACTTCGTATATATGAATTTAAATGGCCGGCTGCGGCGGAAATCGGCTGCAAAAATTCGATTTATGAGGAAATTTATCATATTTTTACAAATCAGCCGCGAAATTTTGATTTACGCGGACATTATGCGGAATTTTTACAAATTTATTTCAAAGAGGTATCTAAATTTAGAGTCGGCCGCGAAATTTCGATTTATGCGGAAATATATCGTATTTCGACGAATTTACTTAGAATATCTATACCCCCAGTATTGAAGAAAAGAACATTTTATTTTTTATTTAAAAAATATTAGTTTGTTACATTTTTTCTGTTCTAATTCTTTTTCAATCATGTATACACATTTAAAAGTTTCGTCTAGAAAGCAAACAATGCTGGAAAAATAGATTTTAAGACCCTCGATGTACTTTATTGCTTCTTCTTTTGTTGGAATAACATTTTTCTCTTCATATACATGATTACATTAATAAAAAATAAAATTTAAAGGGTTCTTTTCTTCAATTCACCAATATACATGATTAAATAAATAAAAAACAAAATTTAAAATGTTCTTTTCTTCAATACCCCTCATTTACATTTTCCCTCCGTTTAGGTTTTTTTTTTTCGGTCCCTTAAAAAACGTAAAATAGGGGTTTTACTGTATGTATGTGGGATAAATTGGGCTATTTTTAAATTTCATATATTCTATGTACATTTTGAAGCATGATACTTGTTGTAAGGGTTTCACTGTACATATAATTTTTGTCGAATAAAGAATGGAATGTAGTCGTAATTATTGAAAAACATGTGGCCTTATTGTGTACACTATGCTGAGGCTCCCTATTTTACAGTTTTATTGTTGTAATTATGTTTTTCTTTATTTTAAGTATCTAATATATTCATGAGAGGTCGGTGGTTGAGTGGTCATAGCTCTTGGGTCCCACCCGGGCGTCGCATGTTCGATTCCTCGGCTGGCTAAGTCCTCCATTACAACACAAGCAACATTTTCGGCTTTCTGTGGTGGTAATAGGAGATTTTCAAACATTGTTGGATTATTCGTAACCCGAGAATGTTTGTCTTTCTTAAAAAAAAAAAAAATTCTTTTCCATGACTATGTATTATAATATTATTAACTATTCACAACATTGAGACATAATCCAAGAAAGACTGACAGACTTTTAACCTCCTTAACATTTACAGGGAGTTTATTGAACTGTTCCTGACAAATTTGTTTTACAGGGCCTAAAATCATTGTAGTTTCTCATAGGATAGCAATGAAATGTACTATTAATTTTAACATTATTCAACATATAATCTAGTAACATTTTATTTTTTTAATTACAAATAAATACTAGGGTACTGTAGGGTATTTTAGCTTATTTAGAATATGTATATTGTAGGTAAATGCACATGGTGAAATGTAAATATGTATGTGGCAGGGGCTGTCTGACTTTTCAGTGAGCTAGAGTGCTAAGATTGAAAAATACGACATTACTGATGTTGTTATAGCAAAGAATTGCACTTCCCCAAACTGAAAGAATCCTGAAAATATTCATGCAATAAATTTTAATTTAAAAAAATATATATTTTCAGCTACAACATCAATAATGTTGTGTTTTTTCATGTTAGCACTCTAGCTCACTGAAAAGTCACAGAACAGCACTGGCAAGTAGGTAAGAGTATTATACATTCAAATGGGTATCTGTTTTTCATGTACAGTGAAACCCTCTGAAGAAGTTTTCCAAGGGACCGGAAAAAACAAACTTCTTAAGCAGGAAAAACTTACACGTGGGAAAAATTGGGCCAATCTTTGGCCGAGGGACCGAAAAAACCAAACTTCTTAAGCCACGAAACGTCTTAAGAAAGAACTTCTTAAGAGGGTTCCACTGTAATATGTAAAAATCAAACGGGTTTGCTTTGTCCTTGCAGAAGTTGGGTCTGGAACAGTACATGCTCTATGCCCACGGCTCGGATCTCTGCCACGACTTGGAGCTACGACATGCCATGGCCAACTGCTTTGAAGCCCTCATGGGGGCGCTGTTCCTGGACGGAGGCATTGATGTGAGTGATACGTAACACACAATATTCCATCCCTTCTCAATCTCATCGCTAAATTCTTTTGTTGTGTGCACCAAACAACTCTATTCGTAGCGAATACGCTAGTAGCTCGCCACACTTGCCTCGATTTTATGCTATTTTAACCATTAAAAATGCTTCTAGCATACTAAAATATATTTTATTCGCGTAAGGATATATGTAATATTAATATTATTGTCAATTGCAAACATATTTATTTTATCTGTAAAAAAGTGCATAGCCATGATGTTCTAATTCCGATTATCAAAAGTCATTACTGTATTTATTTACAGGAAAGCCTCGTATGACTTATTTTTAAAATGAAGAACCCCTATTTAGCTGGAAAATTCAATAAAACAAAAATTTTATTATGTGCTATGTTTTTAAGTTTAGAGAGAAAAACCATTTCTCTGAATGTAAGTAGCTATTCTGGAAAACTACATAAGTTTTGTTCCCTGGATGAAAAAACGTCTTTAGAAGACGAGGTAGTTTCATTAACACAGTTTTAAGTTGGATATCTGTCAATAAACTCAAACTTAATCCGACAAAGACAGAATTTATGTTGATAGCTTCTCCTGGAAGGCAAGCTCTCTTCGACTTCAGTCCAATCTAGACGTAATCCCTTCTACAGAAATAACTTTTTTGGCTTTCACTATAGACTATAGTCAATGGCGTAACTATACCATTTGAGGCCCGTGGCAAATTCATTGGATGGGACCCCACCAGTAAAAATTGTCACTTTGTAATTGAATTTTAATAAATCACTTTTATTTTCAAAAGCATAGGTATTACATACGAGTATTTATAATGAAACTAGCTTTTACCCGCGGCTTCGCTCGCATGGTATTAGGTAGAAATACCACTGATTCATTCATTCATTCGCTGATTCATTCATTCATTCTTTCGTTCGTTCGTTCGTTCGCTCGTTCGTTCATTCGTTCATTCTCTCCTTCATACCTTCCTTCATTCAGTCCTTCATTCCTTTCTTCCTTTCTTCATTTCTTCATTCATTCATTCATTGTTTAACAAACAATAGAAATTTCAAATAATCACATATACAGTGAAACCCTCTTAAGAAGTTTTCCAAGGGACCGGAAAAAACAAACTTCTTAAGCGGGAAAACCTTATATGTGGGAAAAATTGGGCCAATATTGAGCCGAGGAACTGAAAAAACCAAACTTCTTAAACCACGAAACGTCTTAAGAGAGAACTTCTTAAGAGGGTTTCACTGTATATACATACCCAGAAGTAAACATATTTAGATTTTTATATACTTAAATATTTACATATAGTAGAAACCATCGCAGGCATGTGCACATCAAATCCCCAAAGTTTCATCACAATCGGATGAATGGTTAGCAATGCATAATTTCATGCATTGCTAACCATGCCAGAACTCACTATTATATATAGAAACCATCGCGGGTATGCACACATCAAATCCCCAAAGTTTCATCGCAATTGGATGAATGGTTTAGCAACGCATAGGCATCTCACTCACTTACAAACCAAGAAACAAACATATTTTGATTTTAATATATATAGAAGATAGATAACAATTTAATCTTTACTAGATATTTGTTAATAAATCTTAATAATTTATTTGAAAATCATCTTTAGGTGTGTCTAACATTACGTACTTATATAAAATTTATATTTTTACTAAATTTTGTTAAAAATGTTAGGTTACTCTTGGCCTCTCGGGCCTGGGGTCCGGCCCCCGTGGGTCCTGTAGCATTTTGCCAGTCTTGCCACCTTATAGTTACACCACTGACTATAGTCTTTCTCTTGAATCGCGAATTTAAAAAACTGCTAGTTCTGCCTTTTTTTAAGGCAAATAAAATCAATCAGGAGACGCCTTCTCTCTGATAAAGCAAAGTCACTATGCTGTATGGACTATTGTAATAGTGCATATGCTGGCCTACTTAAGACACAATTCGATTGAATTCACTCCGTTTTCAATGCTGCGGTGAGAATAATTTTTGGTAAATCTAAAGTATAACTCTGCTTCTAAGGGATCGCCTTCATTGGCTTCGATGCCCTGAAAAAATAGAGTTCAAGATCTGCTTAATGACCTTCAAAGCATTGCAAGGAATGGCGCCAGCCTATGTATCGGAACTATGTGTCTGATAAACCTTAACAAGTAAAACTAAGGCGATAGACAGACAGGTTACTCTAGGGTCAGCAGATCTAGATCTTACTAATCGTTTAGTCAAATTTTCTAGGTCAAATCGAGCCGTTTACTATGATCGCTCTTTTTGTGTAACTGGCCCGCTCATTTGGAGTAAACTTCCCTCAGCTCTTACTAATATCCTGAATTTGGCTGAATTTAAATTTTCAAAAAAAAAATGACTTAAAAATCATAGCATTCGTGAATCTTAACTTCTTTCAATACACTGTGACAAGCCATATTCTCAAGTTTCCGGTACTTGTTTAGTTTGGTTTCCTCCTTATTGCACTTTTATGTTTAATGTCCACTCAGAATGTTTCTTATTTCTGAACATAAACTGTCATCTGTTTCATGTTATACTTTAGTTTTAATATTCTGGTTTTATCCTGTGCTGTGATGCACCATTATTGTCTATTATTATTGTCCTGGGCAGCACTGTTATTGTTAAATTTAGTTTTCTTCGCATTGCTTTGTATAACATGTATATTATTTGTTTGATTTTATTTGATTATTATTTTGCAACGACTCGTAAGTTTATTATAGTTAAGCGCACTTGAAGTGGAGTAACACACCCCGATAATAACCCATCTATGTTCAACAACAATATGTACATGTATCCTGTGTCTTCCTTGTTAAGGTGGCAGATAAGGTGTTTGCCCTGGCCATGTTTGCATTCAAGCCAGACAGACCTACTGCAGAAGCTACCCCAATAATAACCCATCTATATTCAGCAACAGTAATGTATCCTGTGTCTTCCTTGTTAAGGTGGCAGATAAAGTGTTTGCCCTGGCCATGTTTGCATTCAAGCCAGACCTACTGCAGAAGCTACCCCAATAATAACCCATCTATATTCAGCAACAGTACATGTATCCTGTGTCTTCCTTGTTAAGGTGGCAGATAAAGTGTTTGCCCTGGCCATGTTTGCATTCAAGCCAGACCTACTGCAGAAGCTACCCCAATAATAACCCATCTATATTCAGCAACAGTACATGTATCCTGTGTCTTCCTTGTTAAGGTGGCAGATAAAGTGTTTGCCCTGGCCATGTTTGCATTCAAGCCAGACCTACTGCAGAAGCTACCCCAATAATAACCCATCTATATTCAGCAACAGTACATGTATCCTGTGTCTTCCTTGTTCAGGTGGCAGATAAGGTGTTTGCCCTGGCCATGTTTGCATTCAAGCCAGACCTACTGCAGAAGCTACCCCAATAATAACCCATCTATATTCAGCAACAGTACATGTATCCTGTGTCTTCCTTGTTCAGGTGGCGGATAAGGTGTTTGCCCTGGCCATGTTTGCGGACAAGCCAGACCTGCTGGAGACGTGGAACCGGCCACGGCTGCACGTGCTGCAGGAACAGGAGCCACTGGGAGATCGCAGATGGATTCCCAAATACCCCTTCCTGCAGAAGCTCACAGAGTTCGAGAACGCCATTGGTATGTGTGCACTGAACTCTAGTTATTGTTTGTTTTTGAATATTTATTTAGATGTATGCAAATTTTTTTCCTACATCTAGTAAGAAAATATGTACAAATACAATTTAGAGATACAGTTACATTTTTACAAATACATTTTAAGAGGAAAAAAAAAGATTACTAGACAAAAATACATTTTAAGGAAAAGAGAACTATGTGACTATAATATTGGTAAGATTGTTACAAATCAAAAAACATTCTTTACATATAACGCACATATCCTACGAAAAGTGCTAAGACTTGAGGCTTCTTTACGGCATTTGGCAGACTGTTATAAAGTTTTTGCCCTTTATAAAACGTGCTATTTTGTGTGCACGAAAGTTTAGTTTTGGGAAGCCTAAAGTCTCCTCGTCTTCTCGTAGGATAGTTGTGAACATTTACTTGAAACATAATGTTACTCTGCAGATAATTTGGTAGCATATTATTTTTAAGTTTGTATATCATTGTTAATGTATTATATATTATATGTTGTTTTGTTGTCATCATATTTAAATTTTGTAACGTAATTTTAACTCTAGTAAAAATGTTGCATTTTAAAATCATCCTCATCCCCCTATTTTGTATAACCTGTAGTTTATTATTTTGGGCTTCGTTACATAGGAATAAAACACTAGAACAATAATTTAAATGCGGAGTTACAATAGAATTGTAAACAAGGCGCGTTGTCTTTAGATCCAAGTTATTTCCGATCCTTTTTAGGAGTCCAACTTTTTTAGCAATTTTCTTTGTTATCTATTCTAAGTGTTCGTCGAATTGTAATTTATCATCCAATATTACACCCAGATATTTAATACTGCTAACCCTTTCTTTGTTTTCGTTATCAATTTTTAGTATTGCCTGCTCGTTTCCACCTAGGCTATCCACAATTAAAAACTTTGTTTTCATAACATTCAATTTTTTTTAGTTATAACTCGGATTTGCTTTGAATTAAAGTGTCATTTTCAAAATTGACAAAAAATATAGGTCCCAATGGTCGAGTTGGTTAAAGCGCTGTTTCCCGGTAATAAAAGATATCCTGGGTTCTAGTCCCAGTTTCAACCATTATCTTTTTATTTTTATGTGTCTTGTTCTGATTGATGTTTTGTTTTGATTGATTAGTATTATCTTCTTGGTCAATAAAAATGATTTTAATTGACTTTTTAAAATTGTAATTACAATATCCTGTTATTTTCCATGGGTTTGCGCTAGTAAATAAATGGATACATACATGTTTCATTCTTTCAAATGTTGTGAGTTTGGTATGTAATTTCAGGCGTTGAGTTCAAGCACATCCGACTCCTGGCTCGAGTGTTCACGGATCGCTCCATGGGCTTCACCAACCTGACGCTGGGCTCCAACCAGAGGCTGGAGTTCCTCGGGGACACGGTGCTGCAGCTCATCTCCTCGGAGTATTTGTACAAACATTTCCCCGAGCATCACGAAGGCCATCTGTCGGTGAGTACAGTTTTCAGAAAATTCAAGCTTGATTATCCAGGTACACAGGTATAGGTGCTTGCCAACTTTCAACTTTCCTCTTTCCCCTTCCTACTTCTTTAAGTTCTATTATAAAAAAGAACATTGAAGACAATTGATAAAACAAAAACAAATCTAACCTAACCTAACTTAAACCATTATTTTATCGTGTTCTGTTTTATATGGTAACCCTTCTTAAGGATTTCGTAAAAGAGCAACTTTTTAGGACAATTTCTTGCTGGCAAGGTATCCTTACTATGTACTTGATGAGATTGAGCAAAATGTGTGTGCGTGTATTGCCTATTCTATGTTGTTAATGTATTGTCCTGTCTTGATGGTGAGTTTGTTTTTGAGGAGATGGTTTTTGTGTTGTGAATTTATCTTATACAACAACACAGAATGCATTATTTGATGTACTTTCAGCTCCTGCGCAGTTCCCTCGTGAACAACAGGACCCAGGCAGTGGTGTGTGATGACCTCGCCATGTGCAACTACGCAGTCTATCACAACCCCAAAGTTGGGCCCAAAACCAAAGACAAAGCTGATTTACTCGAAGCCTTCCTCGGAGCACTCTACATTGAAAAGGTGACCATAATTAGTACGAAAACTCACTCACAAAAGTGTCCCATGTACCCGGGCACCCCTGCTAAGTCACCAAACGTAGCAAACCTCTTGGGGTCACCTATGGCAGAGGTGTTGGTTGTCCAATAAATGGTTATCAATTATGGTGCGTCACAAAGTGAATGCTTTTGACGAATACGTAATGTTTTTGTATTTCAGAACCTCGTGTATTGCCATACATTCTGTTCCGTGACGTTGTTCCCTCGGCTGCGAGAGTTCATCATGAACCAGGAGTGGAACGACCCCAAGTCCAAGCTGCAGCAGTGCTGCCTCACTCTGCGCACTATGGACGGCAGCGAGCCCGATATACCCATCTACAAGTAAACTAAATACATATTTTGCTACAAGTTCCATGATTTCTTTTCATTGTTGAATTGCATATTGATTTCCATATTGTCAGTCAACATTGTGTAAGATTATCGTGTACAGGTAACCCCTGTTTTTCACGGGAGATGCGTTCGGACATGGCCACGATAAGCAAAATTCCGAGAATAATAGGGGATTTAAAAAAAACACTTCTTTCAGCTGATTCTATGTCTGCACTAACCGATTCGACAATTTTAAGGCAATGCAAGTTCGATCATTTTTTAAACCGATCAAACCAACTTTTACTTGTTTTAAAAACTTTTTCATTTTGAGATTTTAAATCCATTTGCAAAATTTTCCATTTCTGTCATCAATAAACTTCTGGTTCGAGAAACTTTTGTCGCTTTAATTGGAGTAATGCTTTCGCCAGCTTTTTTAATTTTGTCTTTTTGCTGCACAATAAGGAACTCCAGTGAAAAATATTATGGCTTTAAAAAAATATGTTCATATGGACCAATAAATGCTGATTGAACATATAAGCAGAGTTTTTAAAAAATTATTAAAAAGCCCTTTTTTTATGATGTCATTGAAACACGCCGTCAAGTTGGTATTATTAAAATGTTTAAAAATTTGTTTAAAGGTAGGTATCTCTATTATTAAAAATATTCAAAAACTACTGTACAAAAAAAAATAGTAATGCCACTTCTAGGGAGAATACTTGGAACTCCGAATTTCAAAATGGCGCCAGTCGAATAGCTGATTCATCAATCTCGGAAAAAAGTAGATTTGTATAAAAATCAAATCCACACTGCCTGCCTGAACACAAAAAATCCAAGGACATTTTTCTTTATATAAATATGTAGATAATTTAGCAATTTTTTCTTTAAGTTTGGTTGGAGTTAATGCTGGAAATCGTTTTTTGTCTTGTGAATTTGTCTTATACATTATGGCAATCTTGACAAGACACGAACATATTGAAGGCTAACAATGCAAGAATATTGATGGCCAAGACAATAGAGAACTCCAGTCAAATTTTTTAATTTTTTTTAATGAATGATAATGACCTTCTAACTTAAATAACTGCATATTTTTTTATTTGTTTTTAGAGTTAAAATAATTGTCAAAGTTTTAATTTTTCAAGAACCCCCGAAAACCACCGTATCTATGGTAGATCGTGTGACGTCATCAATCACGTCATCTACTATAAGATCGCGCAATCAGCTGTTCGACTCGCCGCCATTTTGAAATTTGGAGTTCGAAGTAATCTCCCTAGAAGTAGCAGTACTATTTTTTTTGTACAGTAGTTTTTGAATACAGTGAAACCCTCTTAAGAAGTTCTCTCTTAAGACGTTTCGTGGCTTAAGAAGTTTGGTTTTTTCGGTCCCTTGGCTCAATATTGGCCCAATTTTTCCCACATGTAAGGTTTTCCTGCTTATGAAGTTTTTTTTTCCGGTCCCTTGGAAAACTTCTTAAGAGGGTTTCACTGTATTTTCAATAATTGAGATAAACTAATAAGAGATACCTCTATTTTTGAAATTGAATTATTTAGGCCTAAATAATGTTTCAATAAACACAACAACTAAATCTCTATAAACAGTAAGTAAATAAACGAATAAGATGAAATGTTAGTGTCATACCTACATTCAAGTACAATGACTTTACAGTGATCAGTGATGTCACCACTAAACATTTTAGTAATACCAACTTGACGTTGTGTTTCAACGACACTATTAAAAATGCATTTAATAAAACTTATATATTCAGAATCAGAGTTTATTGGTCTATTTGAACATATTTTTTTAAAGCCATAATATTTTTCACTGGAGTTCCTTATTGTTGGGCAACAGGCAATAATAGACATCAATAGATAATAAATAATGTTGGTCAACTTAGACATTCTCCTTATCTCCTCGTTTGTCTTCCTTGGCCGTGGTGCATTTTGTGGTATTTTTAAATACAATATTTAGTGTATCATTTCAGAGTAATAGAGTGTGTGGGTCCAACCAACACACGGGTGTACACTGTGGCGGTGTATTTCCGAGGGGAGAGGCTTTCTTCAGCCAGGGGCCATTACATCCAGGAGGCTGAGATGAACGCTGCCAAAGCTGCCCTGGCCAATTCTAAAAGTAATTTATTTCACAACTCCAATTTCTATAGCTACCCACTTATTACTATTTGAGCGAGGGTGTAGTCATATTATTATTAAAGATGGCAAAACCCACTCAATTCAGCACTCCAAAATTATCCTAAATTTACAGCCACTAAAAGAAGGAATGAATATTACAATTTTTATGATAATACCATCATCCCAACTATTCCAAACTGTTTGGGACCAGAGGGACTATGTCATCCCTAATTGGGATGTATGTTTTGAGACTGAATGGAATGAGGAAGAAAAGAAAATGGAGAAGGGGAAGTTGTGGGAAGTACCTGGCTATTTAGATCTGGTCACCAAACAACTAAAGCAACGTTTCTATTCTGAATGTGGTCTTTCACTAGGGCGATACTGAAAGTATCTACCAATCTATTTTTATAAAAAAGTCATAGATTTATTCTGTAAAATTAAAAATGGGGATAAAACAAAGACTTTATTAAAGTTTGCAATGTAGATGGTGTAGAATCCTTACAAAAAATAAAGATGGATTCCTCTCATGGAAAATTGAAACAATGTTACTGATTTAAAAAAAATTATGTGTGATTGTTAAAACAACAGTATGGAAACTGGCTTCGGTGACTCATTAGTAATCGAAAGTTACCGAGTTTTGGTCACTTTTTTGGTTTGGCATGTGTTTCTAAATAATTAATATTTTTTGATTGTCTTTAATATTGTTTCAATACTGAATACTTTTAATGTCTAATAACCTAACAAGAATATATTTGCACCTGTGATAAATAAGTAAAGGAATTAACCAACGTCATTAAATTCAACAGATTTGTTCCCTCAACTGGATCACCAGAAGAGAGTGATAGCCAAGAGCATGAAGGAGCAGAAGCGCACCATCCGCAATCTCAAGTACAAGATGAAGTACCCGCCCGGCTTCAAGGAGGAGTCTCTGGGTGGCCAGGGTGGCGAAGTGGACAAGGACGCTGACCGCGGAATCAAGAGGAAACGGCCCGACAAGGCGGCGGCTAAAGCTAAGGAAAAGGCCAAACTCTACCAGGCACCCCTCAACAGAAGGCTCGAGAAACTTCCCAAGGCCTACAGACTGGATCGGTGCTCTGATTCCAGCGAAGAAGATAATTTCCTTTCAGACGTTAGCTTGAGTTACTTGTCCTCGGAAAGTGATGACGGTGTTGTCCACAAAAAAAAAAGAGTTACAAGAGAAAAAACTACATCCGAACTATCTGATATCACGGAAGGGAATGCTGAAGAAGCTGTTGGAGAGGACACTGATAAAGGAGATATCACCGAATGTGATGTGGTGGGAGAGACAGCTAAAGGAGATGTTGTTAAAGGAGTTACAGTTAAACGATATATAGTTAAAGGAGATGCTGCTAAAGGAGTTACAGCTAAAAGCGTTACAGCTAAAAGTTTTATAGCTAAAAGAGACACAGTTAAAGGAGATACTGTTAAAGGAGATGCTGCTGAAAGAGATATTGATAAAGGAGATACAGTTAAAGGAGATACGTATAGTTAAGCAGATAGGCAACTGAAGGAGATATACATAGTGAGGAGCATAGAATAAAAAACATAACACTAGAAGTGCCTTCAAATTTGAATGGAAACAAATGTGCCAATGACTCGGTATCTCATGGTTCTAGACCATTTAGCTTGCAGTCTGTCTCTCTTACGAAACACGATCATGAAACTCGCCCACAAGGCACTTTTTTATTCTATGGTTAGGAGAATCATCTGTCATTAAATTGAACATATTTGTTCTGAGTACAAAAGCTATTGGTTGTATTTTCTAACTGGTGGGTTTGGTAAACTTGTCTGCAGGCGGCCAAAGGCTGAACTAGCCAACAAACAATTTATTTCATACTGGCAGGTCCAGTATCGTAGTACCGCCCCCTGCTCTCAGGTATGTATATGTGTCGATCTTATATGTCAATCTCTAAATTCATGTGGTTTGTTTATTGATTGAAAAAGTGGTATGTTTTTATAAGGTCAAGTTACTATTGGTGATATTTCTGAATAATTTAATTCTTTATTATAGTTCCATAAGTACTTTGTTATACTAGTCATTTTGTCACATTTAATGAAACATAAATACCGTACACTCTCTGAAATCGCAATCCAGTATTTCTATTTATTCTCATTTGTAAATCCTTCCAAGTCTGTTTTCAGAGATTAGAATCAAAGTGATTTAGAACATCAAAAAATATATCAATATTCAGGCGGGCGAAAGTAAGGAACCCGTTGGAGAAAATGGAATTTGTTCTGAAATCGATACATCTTCGAAAATAATATGTACATTTGAATGAATTTTTTTTCTTAAGTACTCGCCACACCGCAAGTATTGTCTAAAATGATAGCCTGCTTTGTAATAGGACTCCATAACAGTGGCATAGCTAGCATCTCTAGTGCCGAAGTGTAAGTTTCCTTTAATAAAATATTTTTCCACACAAAAGACAAGGCGATAAGATTTCCCCATCTTATATCACATACACAGATGATATGTATACATTTTTATATTATTTATGTATTTATTTGTTTTTACACATACGTACACGTATTTGGGACCCTCACAAAAGATTGGTGTACAATATTCATTTAAAAATATTTGACGACAATGCCTTTCCAGGCGTTAACAGAAGGACCGGTGGAAAAGGTAGCTACCACCCTTCCCGTCTAAAGTGTGTTAACAGCCGATAATGGCACAATTTTTTACGAATACACATACATACATAATTAATTTTATATTCATATTATAAATTAACCTAATTGTTTTTTTTTTTTGTATTTTCGTTTAGATTTATTATTATTATCTTCTTAAATTAAAACAATGCTTTTGGGCTACCAAAATTAAGTAAAACAAAAATCTTTTCAAATGGCAACATGTCATATTCAGAAGTTATTCCTAACCTTACATTTGAATCTAGGTGTTACCGTAGTAATGAAAGATTTTAGTTCCACTTTATTAAATTTTTATATTTGCTTGTTAATAATAAATAAATACATAATAAAATAATGATACAATTAGTGTTAATCTTATACAGACAATGTCATTAATTTCACATAGTTATTGTCATGCAGCAGAAATTCCTTCTCCGTTTGGTTTTCCCGGCGCGCAGCTTTAACCACTGTTGTTGGTTGGGAACATACATCTCCGCTGGCATTATCTCTCCGCAATCTTCCGGATTATCTGCTTGCTCTGGAAATAAATATATAATCCATGGACAATGAAGGCACTATTATTTTCTCCTCAAATTGTTTTGTTTTCACTCTATTACTTAATTCATTTTCGAACAATGCGGTCTTGCTGACATCTATCTAACTAGTTTATCTATGGACCAGAGTTGTTAATTCATGGGGAAATACTTAAATTGTGGGGAATTTCTAAGAATTTAAACCGATTGGCTTTTTGTAAGGAAAATGTTGGAATTCTTCAATATGAGAACTGAAATAACTAATGAAAAATTATATTTACAATTTAAAAGTAAGAATGTAATATAATTTATTTTTCTTTTGCAGCAAACTTTAAAAGAAAATCAATTTCTTAAGCCTGAACGAAAACATCGGAAATGGACTAAATAATAATCTATCTATCTATCTATATAAATAAATACACATGGGCATAACGACTGCACCAAATGGGATAATTCTTTTTTTTTGTGTTCGTTATTGTCAGGACAAGGTTTGTATAAAACTACTGGTGAGCTCTGGCATTATGAAATTTGTATAAAAAAATACTGTGACTGAATGTATGGAATGCGGTAGGGGGGAGGGGGAAGGGGAACTCGAATAGGGGGTTCGCGAGAGGGGGGGAGTAGGAACGAGAGAGGAGAAGGGGATGCGTGAGAGGAATGGGAACGGGATGAGTGGGAAAGGACACGCAGGGAGAAACAATTTCTTAATTAAATGGCATAGCAACGCATGCCGGGTACCAGCTAGTAAAAAATAAATGCTAATTTTAATAAAATTTTGTTTCATTTAGGAGGTAGAATTATTATATCAGAACTTGTGGGGATTTTGAAAATCTATTTTGGGTATTTTAAAACATGTTTTAGTGCAGGCGCTGGATGGAGATCATTAAAATGGTTCCAAAGCATTTGGTTCAGTCCATTTACTTGATATCTAAGGGGATGGGGTATAAAAAATAAAGGACCAATAAACCTCCTGGCAACATCCAGAATCATAAACTGCAAGCTTTTCTGACTTCAAAACTATGCTCAGAATGCGGTACTCATATTTTACACACGCAACTCCATCCAGCGCCCGGTCTATTTAAAAAAAAATTTATTAAAGATTTTTTTTTAACAATAATAATTAATAAATAAATAAAAAACATTTTGTCTTCCTAATTTTGAATCTTTATACAGGGTATTTATAAGGGATGTACTTGACTTAACTTTAACCAGTGATTCCTGACATTATTTGGAGTAAAAAATATAATACTCTGCCGGCCTATCAAGAGGGTGACTGGAAAACTCATAATCATGCTACTTCAACACCTCGGTTAAATAGGTTACAATAGGTTTCATGGGCTATTTTTGGATTTTTTTTTATCCATAACTTTTAAAGACTTTTCAAAGGGGTGTTGAAGATGCACGATTCTGGGTTGTCTCGTAACCATTCAAGGGATACTATTCTCGCTTTGAAGAGCAGTTATAAATCTCTAGTTGTAGAATTTGTGGAAATGATTTTTTATTGGAAGAATAATCGTCACAAGTGATATAAAAAAATCGATACCGAATGGTAAATTGTGGTAAAAAAATGAGGATTTTCTACCCCCCACCCCCTTCCGGCGCTAGTAAATCTATCTGCGGCCCGTGGGTGAAATTACAGACATCCAAATGGCCTCCAACGGCAAAAAGGTTCCCCACCCCTGCATTAAAGGATTGTGTCCCTACAATGCCTACAGTAAGATTTACAGTCTACGAAGAGTGGTTACAATAATTCTTCTAAAGTGGTTGCACCAGTGACCGTCATTGGGTTGCACACATCATATGTTTGATGGAATTAATCCATTAATTCTCCTTAAAATTTTTATCTTTATGTAACAAATGTCCACCCCTGTTATTACACATTGGAACACAACAAGTTGATGGCATTATTTTGATATTATTACAAAAACTTTAAATTATCTCAAGCTTATGGGACTTGACAGTTTATATAAACTTCTAGGACCACCTTTTCGAAAACAACTCATTTGAAGTGAAAATTATATTTAATTAAATGAGGACAATATTAGCGAAACTCAATCAAAATCTGAAGACAGAAAAAGATATTGGTTCCACTGGGACTCGAACCCAGATACCTTAGCTTACATGGCCAATGCTCTACCGATTGAGCTATGGAACCCATTTCCAATTCCTAAGGTATCTGGGTTCGAGTCCCAGTGGAACCAATATCTTTTTCTGATTTTTCTGTCTTCAGATTTTGATTGAGTTTCGCTAATGTTGTTCTCATTTAATTAAGTATTATAATTTGAGTTTTTACTCATAAAAGTTAAAAATAAAAATAAAATGAAAATTATATATTTTCGTCTCCTGTCGTTTTTTTTTCATCTCGATTGATTCGTTTTTTAACCCATTAAAAAATAGAATGTGGATGGGCAACTTCAGTTTTCCTTGAAATGAAAATAAATTACAAATAATACAATTCATTGTAAGAATACCTTGCTGCACCGTAACTCTTTGATTAGGCTGCGACACGTCATGCATTGTTATGGACTCTCCCGGGGAATGGAGAAGTAATCTGCCCACTCCTTCACATCGCCTGCGGGAGTTCAAACGATCCATTATTACATTAGCGTCGATCGCTGTACAAAGTTAAGACACTGACAACAGAATACATAGTCCAAAGTTTGAATAACGAATATAGCAACAGATTTTTTGCTTTACACAGGAAGCCCTGAGGAAAATAATTTCCCTCGGGGGCATTGTCATTAGGGAAAGGAAGGAGAGGAAGTTCTGGGAGGGAAAAAGGTATAAAGGGTGGGTAGATATCTGGGGTCAAGTGTCCAGGAGTGATGGATGTGTGAATCCATCCCTCCCACTGCGATACAAGGCGATGGGTCGAGAGCTTCGACCAAGTATATCTAGATAAGTTTTGTGGGTCTTAAATATGACACCTGAACCAAAAATCTCACTTTACAAAAACATTTATCAAAAAGAAATTGCATCGTCTCACAGTCAAAAAATCGCAAGGAGCATTGGTTTTTACCTTTTGTTGGTCGGCGTGGAGCTAATTTGTTTTCCAGCAAGTTTGCGGCAACGGAATCACTAGCTTTGTGAAGATCATTTTTAAAACACAAAATTGAGGCAGTTTGAAATATTTTAGGTATGGGCTATCCCCGAATTAATTATTAACAAATTAAACAATTATAAGAATATTAAAAATATATGTATGTAACATATATTCAAGGCTGCTTATCGATAAAGGTAACATTTGATAAAAAATGTTTGGCAATTAAGTGTAGAAAATAAATGATGGCGCTGCAATCGATTTCTAGGTTTTAAATGACAACACCAAGATGGCTCATAAGACAATGAATGCATGTTTTAAAAAACCCATATTTGTATTTTCAAAAATTTTGCACAAAAAACATAATTTAATAGAAGTAAAATAAAACAAAACAAGTTTTAAGTGGGCGTTTATTTCGTAATAAAAACTTAGGTACATAGGTATTTAAAAATCTGAGTATATTAATTCAACACTTCTTCTTTATGTGCCTTATCAGGTCCCCCCGACGTTGGCGATCACTCTTGAAAAGGTCTCTCTGTCTTGCGCTGCCCGGAATAGCTCCTCCACACTTCTAATGCCGGTCCACTCTCGTATATTTCGCAGCCAAGACATTTGTCTCCTACCAGGCCCTCGGCGACCCTCTATCTTGCCTTTCAATATTAAATGGAGCAAATGATACTTCTCCCCTCGAAGTATATGACCCAGATATGAAATTTTCTTGATTTTAATTAATGTAAGCAGTTCTCTATCTGCTCTAGCCCGCCTGAGAATTTCTGTGTTGGTGATCATGTCGGTCCATGGGACCTTGAGCATTCTCCGGTGAAGCCACACAACACCCGACACCCAATTATTGTCTTAGTCCTCATATGATTCACACCAACAGTTCAGTTCAACACCCGAGATGTAATTATTGTCTTAGTCCTCATATGATTCTTCTTCCATATCTTCATCTTCATCTAAACGTATTATCAGTTCATTGATATCATCATATAGAGTACTCCCTCGTGTATAATATTCTGCCTTGATTTTCATCACTTGTTTGCAACAATTTTTCCAATCATCAACACTTATGCTATTTTCCGTTTTCCCGGTGTTTCAAATTTTCCATTTGCCTTTTCCCTTCCTTGATGATTCATCTTACTATTCAGATTTACCTGTGTGTGGAAAACATCATTAAAATTATTATTCTATAGAAGGTAGTTTAAAAAAACACTAGATAATATTCATTTAGAAAGAAAGAAAGAGAAAATTAAGAAAAAGTTACATTTCTATGAGTTTAGAAGTTGCATATTATTATTTTTTTTAAATTGAGTTATTCCCTTTTTCTTGTGACCTCATATTAACTGTCAAATGGAAGTGTCAAATTCGGATTTTTAAACAAAACCTCAAATCAGATTGTAATGGTTATAATCGCTCGAAAATTGGCATAAATCTTGTAATACTAATGAAATTTATTAAAAAAACTGTACTACGTACCAGTCATTTCTGCAGTTCGTTTGTAAACTTCTTCTAAATTAGATAGGAGCTTCTTCGCACGATATTCAGCTAGGCAGCGTTGAAACACGCAGTTTATAACTTCTCTTGCACCACTACGTATTGGTTTGTTCATTTAAATTCAATTCAAACAATGCACAGGCAAACAACGATTTTTTTTTAATCAAATGAGTGATCTTCAGTATCTTCTACACGGATTTAAGCAACATAACATGACAGCCATACGAAACGTCATAGTCAAAGCGAGTAATTCGGTGTTGCCATTGTAATGAAAAAATTTTGTTCCAATTTAATAAATTTCTAGACTTAATTGCCAAACTGTACTTCAAATTTTATTATTAAATCTAACCTCAAAACTTCATTGTTCAACATTTGCCGTCTAGTTATGTCCGTTATAACCTCACATTTTGTGATCCATATTCGAACGGTGTCGAAGTCTACGAGAAGTTGCTCGGCTGCTGCGTGACTGCAAAATTACAATATTAAGAATCTTCAACCGGAATATTGCCTCATTTCTGAAATATAACATTTAATAAAAATATGATATTTAACAGAATAAAATAGATTAAGTACCTGAATTTAACCTTATAAACGTAAATATGGTGCAGCCAGGACTCGCACATTATTTTCAGAATCATATTTACAATTAATTTATCACTCGTTGCTTTCACCACTGGTAGAAGAAGGCGGTCTGAAAAAATACTTTAAAGTAAATTCAATTTTTTTTCATTAGCTCCGTACAGGGCCCTGAGGAAAAAAAAAATCTTCAGGGCCTATGTTATCATTGGAGATGCTGTGTGGAGGGTCTATTTAGGGAAAGGAAGGAGAAGAACTTCTGGGAAGGAAAAAGGTATGAGGGGAGGGTAGGAATCTAAGGGTCAATGAGTCCAGGAGTGATGGTCGCATCCCTCCCATCCTTCCCACTGTGATGCAAGGCGATGGGTTGAGACCGTTCGGCTGGAGAGGTCAAAAGTTTAAGCTAAGTCGGGGTGATTTTGAGAGTTTCTGTAATTTGGGTGGATGACAAGACTTATAAAAGTGGAATGGTTCTGCTGGGAAGGACATAACAAAGATAACATACATAATTTTTTTTTAAATAATAAAGAAGGAAATAAATTAACATTCTACAACAAATAAAATGAAAACAAAAAAGTATAGGAACATTAAATAAACAAAAGCCCTTGCCCGGAATAATGTTGTATCCAACAAAACTATCTATGTTGAGTTATTGATGCAATAATGTTGGGCATATTAATATGCATCTTTTAAGGTAGGTATTACGGTATGATTTTAGAGTGGGACAACCAAAAAATATGTGATCTAAAGTTCCCTCATCTAGACCACAGAACGTACAATCTGGGGAGTCAAGCATATGAATTTTAAAAAGGTAAGAAGGAACGGAAAAATGTCCGATTCTCATTCGATAAGTAAGGAAATTTCTTTTTTGGAAAAATGGGGGAATTTTTGAAACAACGGTTTTGATGGGATAGTCCTTTGTATTGAGGCGTAGCGGGCACCCTTGGATTGACTAGCAATGTTCCAATGCTCTGCCCAAACATTGCGGGATCTATCTTTGATGATGGAAAAAATATCAGATAGGGGAATATGGTTTACGAGGGTAACGGTAGGGTTAGACGCTCCTTGTTTTTGGCAATATCGTTACCCACTATGCCAACATGTCCAGGAATCCAAATCAGAGTGATAGTTTTTCCAGAGCTTTGAATGAAAGTTATCAGTACTCGAATAAGACATAAAAAGTGATCATCAGTATGAAGAAGAGGACTGGATTTAAGTTTTTGGAGGAAACTGAGAGTCAGAGAGAACAAGAGAATGTTCATAATTATTTTTTGTCTTATCACATACTAATAATCTTACATGCATTTATTATTAAGAATTGACACAATATCATGAATACAAGAAGGAAGGAGGTAGCAACCCGGTACCCCTCCCCCCCAGATGGTAAGTAAAACCAATTGAAGGGCACTAGAAAAAAAAAATTCCCTAAGTGGGCGGTAGGCAAAATAAGGTTGAGAACCTATGGTCTATAGGTACTTATTTGCCTATTATTGTTTGTCTATTCGCAAAAAACTATAAAATCGCATAAAGCCTGTGGGAAAGCACCTAGATTATGACGTAATGCTTGGCACAAGCCGCAAGCAAGCATTTAAACGATCAAAATGCTTGGCTCAAGCAAAAAACTACATGCTTGGTTCAAGCCGCTTGATCATGTCCGAAGCCCAGGTTTCATCAGCTCTTGGCCCTTCCATGCCTCATTTTTAGCATAACACACAATTTACTCTTCCCGAAATAAACATTTTATTAGTACTGCAAGACATCGTTAACCGAAACAATTATTGTCTATATTGAAGCATTGTTGTATTGAATTCTTATGATATTTTTTATGATATTATTTTTTATTTTTTAACTTTATTTATTCCCATTTCTTTGTACATATAATGTATAATAGCAAATTATGCTTTGGTTTTGTTTTCCATTATGCTTTGGTATTCATGAGGCTTATAAGGTTAGTGGTAAACAGATTGTAACAATTTATGGATATTGGTGGTGCTAATACAATACCCAAGTATTTGTGTACATATCGAGAGTGTTCTGGATCAGTAGGGTACTTGATAGTCTGCCAAGAAGCATTAGAAGGGAAGATCATTGTGAGATGAGCCAGGCTGGTGGTGCCGCAGATAGAAGCCAGGACTTGGATACATTCATCGGGAGTTTTCTAAGAAAGAGAAGCAATAAGAAAGTTGTTAGTACTTTAATTTATCTACATAATATATTTAATCTTGCGATATATGACTCAAACAACATAGCATCTTAGACATAATTGTGATTTATTTTTGGCATAATTTCTCAAAAATAAACATATCATGTTGTTTTATTTCTTCTACATTTCAAAGCTCCATAGCTCCTGATGGAAATGCATGTTGAAAGATAGTTGTTTGACATAAAAAAAGCGTTACATTATCAAACTTAGTTTATCTAAATACACAAGCAATTAGTAATTAATACAACAATACTCTTTTGACAGTGTAAACATTTTTCAAATCCACTCCCGTCAAAATTAAACATTTAAATTATTTAAAGTGAATTATCATACATAACTATCATAAAATATTAACAAGCAGCACTTATTTATTAACATAATAGTGTTTTTCATTGCAAATATTTGTGTACTGTGTCAAAAAAAAGCAAAAACAAATCAACAACTTCAAACATTGACAAGCAGTGAATAGTGCCAAATTTATAAACGTGTCACAATGGATGTGCAAAATTTCATCTCCAAAGCAGAAATAGCTGTCAATGCCTTAAATAAGGTACTTTTTGATCCAGCCAACAAATTTAATAAGGATCAAATTTCAAAAATTTCCCCAATTGCGTGTGAAATTTTAAACGCCATAAGTAGCATGTCTTCAGCTGTGGCATCCAAAACTGCCAGCTTAGAAGGTGAACTACGTGCATACAAGGATATTAGAGCGAATTCTTCCCAAAATAACTTTGACATCTGCGAGGCGATTTCGGAAATGAATGAGCAACAAGTGCGTTCCAAAAATATTATTGTTTGCAATGTGCCTGAAAGTATTAAGACAACAGAAGCCGGCAGGATCTTGGACGACCAGGCAAGTGTAACCAGTATAATCAGTGAAATCGACAAATCAGCAAATGAAAATATTTCAAAATTTTATAGAATCGGTAAATTAACAAATAGCAAACCTAGACCAATAAAAATCGAACTAGAGAATTCCATACAATCGAGAAATATTCTAAGCAAACGAGGTCTTCTTAAGAACAATATCAGAATTTATCCCGACTCAACTCCGGCGCAGCAAAAATTTCTAAAAGATCTGAGGGTTCAACTGGAGAAGCGGAAAGAAAATGGTGAAGATGTCACCATAAAATACATAAACTCCACGCCCAGAATTGTCCCAAATCTGCCAAAAAACTAGGAAGTTACAAAAATATCCAAGCAATTCCAACAAACGATCGAACCAGAACTTTAAAAATCTACTACCAAAACATCCGAGGACTACGATCAAAACTCGACGAACTACGAGCAGCCCTACCTTCTCACCATCATGACATCATTATATTTACGGAAACCTGGCTAAACTCTGATATCAAATCAACTGAACTCGGTCTTACAAACTACAAAATATTTCGCTGCGACAGAAATGTCAGATCAAGTTCCAAGTCAAGAGGTGGAGGAGTTTTGATTGCTATAAAACAGAAATTGTCATCTAGAAAATTAACCACGAAACACAATAACATTGAACATCTTTTTGTGCAAGTAACGACTCCTCTCGAGAAAATTATATTTGGAACGGCCTATCTACCACCACTTTCTGACCCTCAAACATACAGAAACCACTGTGAAGACATCGAAACAATTTCATCAAAATATTCTCACTCGAAAATTGTTATCCTTGGAGATTATAACTTACCAAACCTAACATGGAAAGCAAAAAACTGTGGTCTCATCACAAACGAAAGTGAAAACGATCGTGCACGTGAAGTTTTGGACATGGTAAACTTTCTAAACTTTCACCAACATAATTTTATTTATAACAGTAACAATCGCTTATTAGACTTAGCTTTATCAAACTATCCTAAAATATCTGTAGAACTCTCAAATGATCCACTCCTACCAATAGATAATCACCATCCTCCCCTATACATTAAATTAAATATTACATGCAAAAATGAAAAAATACCTGTACAAAGAGTCCTAAACTTTAAACGAGCCGATTTCGACTCAATTAACAGCCATCTCTCAAATACAGACTGGTCGTTTTTATCTGATAAAAACATTGATGAATCTTTAGACCAACTTTATTTATACTTTTCTAATATTATTGAATCCTATGTACCTTTTTATAAACCGAGAAGCTATACCTACCCGGTTTGGTTCTCATCAGAGCTTACTGCCTCTCTTCAGCAAAAAAAGAGTCAACACAAAAAATTCAAACAAAGCAAATCCATAAGTGATTATAAAATCTTTAGCGAAACCAGGAAAAAATGTAAAGATCTTTCCAAACAATGTTACAAAATGTATATAACCTCTATCGAGGACACTGTCTTTAAATCCAAAAATCTTTGGAAATTTCTTAAAAAACTAAACAATGAAAACACAGACTACCCGCCAATAATGCAAATGAATGGAACCAGTGCAAACAATACACAGGACATTGTAAACCTCTTTTCGGACTTCTTCAAAGATGTATATGATGAAGAAACCCCAGATGACAAAATACCTGAATACAAATTTAGCAAGACTACACACTTAACAAATTGCCATATCACACAAAAATGTTGCGAACAGAAATTATTTTCCT
Organism: Limnephilus lunatus; assembly: GCA_917563855.2. Lineage (NCBI taxonomy): Eukaryota > Metazoa > Arthropoda > Insecta > Trichoptera > Limnephilidae > Limnephilus > Limnephilus lunatus. Next base: position 70,234,980 of record OU830602.1, read on the forward strand.
TAGACACTGACAAATCCGCTGGCCCAGACAACATTCCACCAATATTCCTCAAAAAATGCTCTAATACATTATCTAAACCACTTACATTATTATTCAACCGTCTCTTGACCCTTGGACACTTTCCAGACTGCTGGAAATCTAGCTTCATTACACCTATCTACAAAAAAGGAGACGACACTAATATAGCCAATTATCGCCCCATTTGTATACAGTCAGTACTACCCAAGCTTTTCGAATTACTGGTCCTCGATGAAATCTATCCCAAATTAATAAAATTAATTGACCAAAAACAGCACGGTTTTATCAAAGGTAGATCTACCGCAACTAACTTAACAATATTTCAAAACTTCATATTACAATCTTTTTCAGAAAACAAACAAGTCGACTGCATATATACAGACTTTTCGAAGGCATTTGACAAAGTATCCCATAAACTACTAATCCAAAAACTATTTGCTCTAGGAATAAGGGGTAACATGCTAAAATGGTTTACTAGCTATTTATTAAATCGTAAACTTTTCGTCAAAATAAAATCTTGGATGTCGAAAGCTTTCTGGGCTACTAGTGGCCTACCGCAAGGCAGTCACCTTGGCCCGGTTTTGTTCCTCATTTTCATCAATGATATAACCAATTGCTTCAATGATGTCGAGGTATTGCTCTTTGCTGATGACATCAAGCTATACAAGAAAATAACTGATTTAAATCATTGCCAAATACTACAGTCAAATATTAGTAAGTTTAAAGATTGGTGCATTCAAAATAATTTATTTTTAAATGTAGAAAAGTATAAAACCTTGACATTCTTCAGAAATAAAAATCCTGTTTTATTCGAATATTCCATCAATAACACAGCTTTAGAAAGAGTCCCGGAAATGAGGGATCTTGGAATCATTTTGGATGAAAAACTAAGTTTCGCCAATCATATCCACCAAATTATGAACAAAGGTATGAAATCACTAGGCTTCGTTTTAAGAACAACTAAAAACTTTAATTCCATAGAAGCCATTAAACTATTATATGTATCTCTAGTTAGAAGCCAAATTGAGTATAACTCGGTAGTTTGGTCTCCATCTTACAAAATTCACGTTAATAATATTGAGCGAATACAAAAAAAATTTCTGCGTTTTATAAATTTTAAATTGAATATCCCACTAGAAGACTTAAAATATAATCTATTACTAAATATTCTAAAAATACACACACTAGAAGACAGACGTAAAATAAACGACTTGACATTTTTATTCAAAATACTTAACTCTAAATTCGACTGTTGCGAACTCCTACAACTCATAAACTTACGAATACCGACAGTAACCACACGACAAAATACCCTATTCTACTGCAGCATTCATAAGCGGAATTACATTGCCCACTCTCCGATACAAAGATTTCACACTATGGGAAATCAGTACTTAAGTGATGTTGACATATTCAACATCAACTTGGCGAATTTTGTGGATTTTGTAAAAAACTTATTCCATAACTATTCCTAAACATATATGTATTTTTGTAAACTTATCAAATCACTGTATTTTTGTGACTTGTGTGCATTTTTATTTAATTTTATTCTTATCATTTCTCTATCTGTTTAAAAATCATCTGTCATCTGTCTATGTGTTTAAAAATCATCTGTCATAAACAAATTGTACTACTGTAAAAGCCCTCTGGGCGTTGAATAAATAAATAAATAAATAAAAAAAAAATAATATCCTGTCTTATTTTTTGATAGTTAAAAAACTTTTTAACCAGTGTCTAGAGGAGGGTTACACGCCATTAGATTGGAGAAGGGCTGTAATCATGCCGTTATACAAAGGTAAAGGGTCGCGTATGGAATGTGGGAATCATAGGGCTATTAGCCTGCTAAGTTCAGTCGGTAAGCTGTACGGAAGAATATTGATTGAAAGGGTAAGAATGGAAACAAAGGATAAAATATGGGATGTGCAAGGTGCCTTTATGAGTGGAAGGGGATGCATGGACCAGATTTTCTCCTTGCGTATGCTCACTGAGAAGTTTCTGGCGAAAAACCAGAAACTTTTCTGCGCCTTTGTAGATCTACAAAAAGCATACGACCGAGTCGATAGGAAAAAGCTTTGGAAGGTGTTGTCCAAGTATGGAGTGAATACAAATCTCATACAGGCAATTGCGTCTCTGTACGAGGGAAGCGTTGCATGTGTTAAGGTGAACGGTGGTTTTACGGGGTGGTTTGACATCACAAAAGGTGTTAAGCAAGGCTGTGTAATGTCACCATGGTTATTCAATCTGTACTTGGATAATTGTATGCAAGAATTGAAAGAAGTGGGATTGGGCGCGAAATTGAGTAATCTGAAAGTATGTTGCCTGTTGTATGCTGATGATGCGGTGCTGATTTCTAACACTATGGAAGATCTACAGTCTCTCGTATCTAGGATGAACGAAGTATGTATGAAGAATGAGTTAATGATGAATGTAAGTAAGTCTAAAGTCATGGTGTTTGAAAGAGAGAGTACGAAAACAGTATGCAATATAGTTGTGAATGATGAATACTTGTATAGAAAGGTGACAAAATAAGGAACTCAGTGAAAAATATTATGGATTTAAAAATATATGTTCATATAGACCAATAAACGATGATTGTGAATATATATCTAAGTTTTATAAAATTATATTAAATGCAGAGTTTTTAAAAAATTAATAAAAAGTCCATTTTTAATTGTGTCATTGAAACACACTGTTAAGTTGGTATTATTAAAATATTTTGTGGTGACGTCACTGCTCACTAAAATTTTCAGTCAATGTATTGGAATGTATGACAGTCAATCGTATTAACAAAATTTCGTGTTATTTGTTTATTTACATACTGTTTATAGAGATTTAGTTGTTGTGTTTATTGAAACATTATTTATAGTAGGGGAGGAATTAACGCTAAATGGGTAGTTACTCGAGCGTTGTGGGGACCTATTGGATTGCAAAGATTAGATGCTAAAAAGAAAAAAAGTTTATGTGATGTTTGCCATTTCAGTGGTGGGGGGAGCGAGTATAAATTATCAAAAATGTAAAAAAAAATCGTCACATTGACTTACTCGAGCGCGTCAGATATTAATAGCGTATACGCCCTACGTGTTTCTGGTAACGGAAAGATATTAATCTGACGACTTCAGTGGTGGGGGTGGCCGTATAAAGAGGTAGAAAATTGAAAAAAAAAGGATTTATTCGAGCGTGTCAGATTAAGGTAATGTGCGTTAATTACATGCAGAAAAGCTTACATTTCAATAATCTGACGATTTGGACGTAACCTAAACTCGTGGCTGTTTGTTGAAAATGTAAAAAAAAATCGTGACCTTGACTTACTCGAGCGCGTCAGATTTTTATACAGACGGTTCAGCTTGATGTCCTGGTTGTGCTGACCTATAATCTGACAATTATGTGGAGGGGTTTTCTTAATCTGACAGTTTTAAGTTTATTTTTTATTACTGAATAGAATTACAATGAACAAAAAAGAATATATACCCATTATAACGATTAAAATAAAATTGCTTAATTAAACTTCTTAAAAATTTCACTTATTTAATTTCTTTACACAATAAATAAACTAAAGCGTTGTACACGAACGCGCGGCCTAAGGGCCTCCGGCTCTGCGACAGAATATAAATAGCAAGCGCCCGTCAACGTACTACTCGACCATAGACATTCATATTAATAGACCTGCTAAAATTATCAAATAAAATTATTTGATAATTATTATCTAATATTATTATATGATTATATCAAATAAAATTTATTATCAAATAAAATTTATTTTTCGGTATGCGAGTCACGATCCTTACCACTGGACTACGCTGGCCGGTATCTGCGGACCCTGTACAGTACGCCCAGTTTCTGAGAGGCTAACTTAACATTGATGGAGCCCCCTACCTGAGCTGGTTACTTTTAAGAGTTACACCAAGCATATCAATGGAGGGTTTGTGCGGAAGATTGCTTCCTTAGTTAGGTACTCGAAGAATTAGATAAGCAAACGTGTATTTGTTCTTATTTCAAAATTAGATGTAAAATTTGTAAGGTGAATGAATGTCTGTTGTTTTATAATTAGATTTTATCCCTATTTAGCCAGTCTAGTTTGTAGTTTCAGGCCGCCGCGCAGAAAAATCTCACAGTGAACTGCCCTGTAACCGATATCTCACTTTCGATCTTTACCTTTCTGCGCGGTGGCCAGAAGTGGCGCGCTCCAAGTGCCCGTGTGGGGATTCATAACTGCGCTGCCTCACCAGGGTATGTTGCTTCCAGATTTCTGGACACGTAATAAATCCGTTACTGAACTACCTTGCGCGACTGATGTCTCAGCATATGCCCACCCTAAGCGTTTTGCCGCACGTTCGTGTTCGTAGATTTGCAACGCTTTGGTTTATTCGTTATGTAAAGAAGATTAATAAGTGAAATACAGCGAGTTTAATTTGTACTACGACAATGAGTGAAAATAGCGTGTGCGTAATTTGTGGACAAGAAACATTTGAAAAAATTATAAAATTAACGCAGGAATCATTAGAAAAATGCATAGCGGTTTTGAAGTATCGTCGAGCCAAACCGGCTCACCGAAAATCACGCAGAATCAGACAGAAATTTCAAATGAAACATCTTTAAATGACGGCTATCACGTGCAGTGTTATAAGCTATTTACAGCGATAAAAATACCGTCTGATTTTCGAAAGCAACAGGGAAGTGCAGCGGAATGTGAGAATGCACCGGGAGTTTCTGGTGAAAATCGTGCTGAGAATGCACTGGAAGTTTCTGGAAAAAAAATAGAATTGTCTATTTCTGTTACTTCCACGACAACTCAGGTTGCTGGAATAACAACAGACGAGTAAGTGCTAATATCACTGATTATATATTATATATTATGTATCATATTTCATACTCTTTTTTAATATAAATTGTATTAATTGGGAAGATTGAAATTATATTTCTGGAATAAATAATTACATAATGTAACCATGAGTAGGCGGCTGGAGGAGGCAAAACGTAAAATTAAAACGTAAAATTAAACAGCTGAATTTGCAAAAGATTTAAGAAATATAAAGTTTAAAGAAGCTCTTGTTAAATTTTTGATCGCTCATTGGGCTGAGCAAGAGATGGCTTCGATTATCGGTGACAAAACAATATATCTGATTCACGATTTGTGTTATGTATATGCTGTTACCGATAATAAAGTAACGCGAAACATCGATCATGAACTGTCGTGTCCTGATCATGAAGAAGCGGATACCAAAACTGTATTTTTTGCTTGTCAAATAAAAGAAGATTCTACAGTTACCATCAGAACCTCGGATACGGATATTATTGTGATCATGTTGGCCAATATAGAACATCTTCAAGCATCGGTGAAGATCTGGTTTGATCTTGGAGTAGGCAATACACCCCGATATATCGATATAACCGCTCTTTTTAAGAAGCTAGGTCTACTCTTTTCACAAGCGCTACCAGCTCTGCATGCGCTAACAGGATGTGATTACAATCCAGCTTTTTACAGACGAGGCAAAAAAAAGCCTTTCGATATTTTAATGGGATCTGTACTTTTTCAACAAGCATTTGCAAATTTGGGATCCGAAGCTTACAGTGTTGATGAATTATTTATCACTATGGAATCTTTTATCTGCCATTTGTATGGTTTAAAAAAATTGGCTGATGTCAACCGAGCTAGGATAGAAATCTTTAATAAAACATATCAGGTATCAGATACATCACAGCCTTTCTCATTAAAAGTTCGCAATTACGATGCTTGTAATTTACCACCTTGCCAATCGGAGCTACGGCAGCATTTATTACGAACGCAATACATCGCACGCTTGTGGAGGAATGCCCACTGTCGAGTCGTCACTGAGATGCCAGCAACAGATTTCGGGTGGAAAAATGTGGATGGAAAGTTGGAGATGACTTGGTTCGTTGGCAACCAACTACCAGACGCATATCAAGATATTGTCACGACACCTGACACTCTAGGGGATACTCCAGATTCAGGTATGTTTTATTTTTAATGTAATAATAATATCATGAAATAAATAAACGTTGTTAAGTTTCATAACCATTTTTTGATAACAGATACGCAAGACGTTGATGAAGGTGACCAAATCGATTCGAATTTGCAGTACGAAGACGATTCCACTGATGATGACGACGATTAAAACTCATTCTCAACCTTTTTTTTCATTAAGAGATTTTCTTTTTATCATTATACCTATATTATTTTTTGTTCATTGTAATTCTATTCAATAATAAAAACAAATATAAGTATATTTTTGAACAAATTAATTTTCTTCGGCAAAGGACAGGTCTATTAATATTCATATGTCTATGGACTCAACAGTTAGTGGGCAGTTCTCAGCGCCGTCAGCTACTGTACGATCCACATTCAATGATGATTTTAGCTTCTTCGACATGTTGAAATCATCAGATTATACTATTTTCGTGATCCTTACATTGTTTCCTTCAAAATAAAAGAAAAATGAACCGCGCTCGAGTAAATCCACGTGACGTTTTTTTTTGCAACTTTGTGACTCGCTAATTTTCTTACGTCACGTTCAAATCGTCAGATTATTGAAATGTAAACTTTTCTGTATGTAATTAACTCACAATACCTTAATCTGACACGCTCGAGTAACTACAGGGATCGATTTTTTTTTACTAATCTGATCGGTACTCCTAGCCGTACCCACCAATATTATGGGTTCATATATGGTGGTAGTCCATAACAGGGTCGGGAGGTATCTCCCCTTAGTTAATCTGACGCGCTTGAGTAAATCCCAAAATCCCTGCTTCGCCTCCCGTACTATTAGGCTTAAATAATTCAGTTTCAAAAATAGAGATATCTCTTATTAGTTTATCTCTATTTTTTTAAATATTGAAAAACTAATGTACAAAAAAAATAGTAATGCTGGTTCCAGGGTCAATCCTTCGAGCTCCGAATTTCAAAATGGCGGGAGTCAAAGAACTGACCGATGCCATTTCTCTCACACGCACACTTCGGAACGACCGAGTCCCGCGCCACTTCAGGCCGCCGCGCAGAAAACTAAATACCGATAGGTTTACAACGCAGTTCACTGTGAAACTTGACTCTAAAAAAATAATAATTTTGAACAATTTTATACCACTCTCACGTAATAATATTGAAAAATATAATCTAATATTAATAATGTAATAAATATAATATAATAAATAAATAATTCCACCTAAATAATTTTATTACTTATCGAATAGTCTTCCATATAACTGTCATACAAAATGACAACATCTGTTAAAAATAAAAATAAATTTTGGTGAGTGATGACGTCACAAGTTTCACTATATTTATGTTAGAAGGTTGAAAAATTGGACTGGAGTTCCTTATTGTTTATTATACATTTATACGATAGAAAAACAACCTTTTTTGTTTTTGTTTAAGGTAATTCACCCTAAAGAATAACAACCTTACTAAAATTTTTATTCTATTGATAAACGGTCGCGGATGTGAAAACATTTCTAATTAGAAAATTATTCATGGAAAGATATATACATTGCTTACACAGCCAGAGGGGGTACTGGGGGTAGTTTATCCATTATGTACAACTGTTTTGTTAATAATTACTAAACGAATTTTGGAATTTTTCCTAAGTATTTTGAATGTTCTATAAATTTCTTATTTTTGAGATGTTGTAAAAAAAATACCATTATCAAAACTAAATAAAAGCTTATTTCATAACCTTTCAATAACAGTTTTTAGTATTCGGCTACGTTCAGAAATATTTCATTTATTGAGCTTTAATTGCGAAGCGGAAATAACACAAAGGTTTTATAAATCTGACAGTTCTTTTAAGACAAAAACTTGCATAATGGCAAAATACCTGAGTGGTGTGGATGTTTCATATTGTTATTACTCATGATGAAAATATGAATCGAAAACAATGGCATTGATCCGGAAATTCCAAACAGAAAAGGCTGCGTAAATTTCATAATGTCAGGACTTGCTTGGAGACAAGGGAGATAAGAGAGCTAGCTTACTACAGTTAGACAAATGGCTCAGCTAATCTCAGAAAAGTACAGCTAAGCCATCATCTTCCCATTTTTCTATCTTCTGTCCACTTTCCATAACCCACATCTGTTTAGTACATAATATTATGAATTTATTAGATAAGTTCCTTTTTAATCCACTCACCTTCAGTTTTTCTATGTTCACTTTTATTTCTGAAACTATTTTCTCTCTCATTTTGGCACACACTTGTTCATGTACTCCGAGTTTACCTGGAATTAAAAATAATGAAAAAAGTATGATTATAAAATTAGGTACCAGCTGTATGCAGCGCTACAGAAATGTTCCTGGGAAGCTTATGACGCAGACTATGCCAATCGAATAATACAATCATCACTGCTACAATTGCCTGGGTGGAGTCCCCCATGATGGCCTTTGGAGATGGTCAAATTTAATATCTTCCATAAACGTCTGCTTGCATAAATTTTTCATTTCTTTTTCGCATTATTTCTTTTCTTTTCTGTTTTTATTTTATGAACCTTTGTATTGTTGATTTGTCCAATTTATTTTTCTTATTAGTTGTCTAATTTCTTTTTTTGCTATTTTTCAATGGAATGTATTCCATTGTACTACCCCTGCTTACATCTGGAATAAACTATTACTATTTTTTAATTTTTCTTTATTAATTAAATAATAATATGCATAATGTGAAAAATATACACCTGAACCATAGTGCTTTTAAAAAGTTAAATCCTTTTACATCTGAACCATCTGGTACTATTATTTAAAGCAATTAAAAGGATTGCAGAGCCCTCCATTTTATCTACATTTATTTAATTACATTACAAGTTAAGTACTTTATACAATGTATTACCAGAATCTATAACCAGAGTATGATCGGCAAATCTCAGGTTGGACAATTGTTCGAGGCAGGTTTGAATGTCGTTGTGCATTATTCTGAAGAAGGAATCCATCTCCCACATGTTTGCAAGTCTCCTGGTCTCCGCTAGGCACCACAGTCGACAGGTGTGGACAGAATGATCTAAATACAGAAGACAGAAATAAGCTTAATTCTAACAATAAATGGTTGGAGAGCTCAGGATTCTACAGACAGCCAGGTGCAATAATATATCCATTCTGGAAGAACTAGGCATCCGCAACTGTCAACTGTCTACCTACATCCTATTCTCAGATACTTTGGCACGTTCCCGTCAAACTGAGAATTGAAACCTGGAGAAACTTTTGGTCACTTGCAAAACGGAAGGCAGGAGAAGTAGAGGAAGATCACCAATGTGTTGGAGTGACCAAATAACACAGGTATCTCGCAGTCCTTGACTCTCAATGCAGCACAGAACCGTGAGGAGTGAAGGAGCCTAGTTCACAAGGGAAATTGGAGTGAGGATCACCAATGAGAAAACGGCCGTTCCTCGAATAATCATTTTCCCTCATGCATTATTTATTTCTTCCAGTCCTGAATTAATTTTATACCTTCTCGCAAAGAATAATTGCATCGATTGTCCCTCTACACAACATTTTATCGCGTTAATCATTGAAAGCACAAAGTTTTTATTACTATTTTACACAATCAATGGCAGTGGCGGTCGATTCTATCATTAGTTGTCATTAGACCGCATTAGACATTCAAACACAGCAGTGTGTTATCTTTTTACCTTCTAGTTTTTGAGTGTTTCAACCTAAAAGATGAGATGATCATCTGATAAAAAAGTGCTTACTCTTCAAGAAAAATGTTCAAAGAAGTGGGAAAATTTCTGAAAAACGCGTTCATGTTGCCAAGCATTTACCCTTTCCACTCCAATGTCGAGTGTAACTCAACATTGAATTTGTTCCACCATCCCCAATTTCGAGTGAAACCGACATGGTGTAATACTTCTTTTTGTGGGCAATTTTAAAATGGGAGGGATTTTTTTTACAAAAATTTTTGAATCACGATTGAAAGACATATTCTAGAATCACAAGATACTTTAATACCTGCCATGGTCGAGGGATGGATGAATTTTGTCCAAGGCTGCCTCATTGCAGGTAGAGGCGCAGATATCGATCTTACAAAAGTACACCAGTCAGTGGCGGATTTGCCCTAAGGCCCAGTAGGCCCGGGTCTAGGGCAGCCAGATACTAGGGGCGGCCAATCGTGACAAAAAAGTCACTAATGATAACAAGAAATAACTCAAAGTACCTAAATATTCTAATGACGAATGCAAAAGTGTACGCGAATCGTGGAATGAAATCAATAAAGCGTTAGTCTCCATCAAAAATGACATACAACAGAAGAGAGCCGTTATATGCGAAGCAAGAGGTATTCGTTTGAAACTGGAACGTTTTGAAACGGCCATCGTGACTGTGTTTTGGGGATGTTTACTGAATCGTATTAATGCCACAAGTATTTCAGAGTGTGACTGCCATTACCATCATCATAGAACTGTACGAAATTTTCGTAAGAAAATTTACATGTGAAAAGTATCCACATGATTAGTTGAAATATCGTCATTGTCGAGTTCGGATCAATTATTGAAACTCTGTCAAATCATCTGTGAAATGAGCCTCTTAAGTGACCCATGGATGGATAGTCAAAGTCAATAATCATCTGAAGATAAGGTTTCATCCATCTTCCTATTTCCTATTGATAAAAAACCCAATCGAACGTTCTTTGTTTCTAATTGATTTACAGTCCATCTAACTGCCTCGGGCATTAGACACGTGCCTTAAGGGCCTGTTTCATGATCCACATTGGGCCTATATTTCCATACAAAACTGTGTTTTCAAAATTCAAACGGGATGAAGATCTACAATTTTAGGCGAGTGTAAGTGAGACGGAATGCTGGGCAGTTGTATTCAAATTTGCATGAAAGGCACTTCTAGTGATATATTCTTTATTCTATGGTAGGTATATAAAATATTTTTAACCTTTAAGTATGGACGTCAAATATTTTTAACACTAGTGTGGACGTGGAGTCTCTCAGGCTACTATATACTACACATACAATTTTTTTCTAGAAACAGATTCCGAACCGCGGCAAAACCTTATCTATATGTGGCCTAGCCCACCAACATAAGGACTGCGTAAATATTGCTACCTCGCCAAACTGTTCCAACTGCATCGATCAAAACAATAGATATAAACTGTCGTTTCCTGTCAATCATAATGCGAACGATAAAACTAACTGTAAATATTACAAAAAAATGCTCGCATTTGCGCTACAAAAAATTGACTACTAGATATTTCTTTAAAAGTATTTCATGTCCGTTCTCAATATCTCATCTACTCGTATGTAAAACTGTTTATCTCCTGTCTGTGTCAAAACATAAGCATTTTATATTATTTTCATTTCATAATATGTATATCTCTCAGTCTACAAAAAATAAAATCAGTATAAATTTTATAAAAATTAACAACTTAAAGACATCATATTTATTGAGGATAAAAAATTATAACCAGAAAATAGATAAAATAATGACAACATGCCAGTATGAAAGACTGAAAAATATTAAGATTCTATGCTTTATTTATATATTTATTATAGTAAAATTATTATTATTTACGTTACTGGCGCATATCTTGCCCTATCACTTCTATAAATTTTGTGTACTAAAAAATGAAATTATATTTTTATTGTTCCAACTAATTGTAAATATTACAAAAAATTACTTGCATCTACACAACAGAAGAATGAATATTAATATTAATTTAAGAGTTGTTTATAAAAGTATCCTATGTTTATTCTCAATGTCTTATATATTTACATCTGAATATCCAAAAGATATAAATAAGAATAATTTTATGATCTATACATTAAAAAAAAAAAAAAAAAACGAAATATTCTTCAACAATCTACACATTATAAAATTTGTATTCAGATTAATAACTCTATGTCACACTCTACTTTGAAAATACTCTATATATTTAAAAGAAATCAATATCACATTAATATTTTTACTAAATGGATGACTTCATAGCTAATGAATTAGAAAATAATTTTAAAATACAAGAATATGAGTGTGTATACACCGAATCATGTAATGACATAATCTCGAAGAATCTCAATAATATTTTCATTTTTCATATAAACATACGAAGTATGGAACGAAATTGGGATGAATTAATTCTAAAATTAAACAATCTAAATAAAAAACCGGACATCATAATATTATCAGAAACATTTACTAATGACGAATCACCTACTTATCATTTACCAGAATATAATTATCTTACAACCAAAATTAACATCAATAAAAATAGTGGTCTCGTCATATTCATTCACGATAAATTTAGTATTGTCAAAATAACTGAACATCCAATACATCTAGTAAATTGTATTGAAATACAATTAAAACTCGACAAAACAAACTACCACTTAATAGCTGTTTACAGAACACACGGCTCGAATATCTCGACATTTATAAATGAATTTAAACACATACTGTTAAAATTCAGTAATAAACTCTGCTTTATTGCAGGAGACTTCAATATAAACATTATAGAAAATAATTTCAAAAATGAATATATTAATTGTATGACTGAATTTAACTTCATATCGTGCATTAATAAAAATACGAGAGAAATAAAAAATCACACACCATCTTGTTTAGACCATATATGGACTAATATAAATATTAAAGATATCGACAAAATGAAATCAATTATTTGGAAAACTAATATAACTGACCACCATGCATGCATTCTTCTGTATGATAACAAAATTAAACATAAAAAATTTAATCTAACAAAGACAAAATCCTACACAAATATGACAATTTTATCCAAAAAACTAAAAAATGAACAATGGAACAACGTGTTAAATAGTTATGATACCGAGACTTGCTCAAAAAACTTAGAAAATATATTATCTCAACACATAAAAAATTCAACTACTGAAAGTACAGTCCGCATTAAACCTAATCTAAGAATTTTAAAGCCTTGGATTTCACAAGGACTTATAATATCAATTAGAAACAAAGAAAAACTTTATAAAACAGCATTGAAAAATCCTCTAAATGAAAAAGCATACACTTTTTACAAAACATTTAAAAATAAATTAACAAACTGTATCAAAAAAAATAAAGAAGACTATTTCAAAAATAAAATACTTTCTACAGACAATAACAGTAAACAAATATGGAAAACAGTCAACTTAGCCATGGATAACACTAAAAAAACACAAAAAATAAAATACATTGAACATGAAAATAAAATCATAGATGCTAATATTCAACCTAAACAATGTTCAAACATTTTTAATTCTTTTTTTGCTAATGTAGGAAAAAATCTTGCGAAAAATATCAATAAATCTTTTAACCCGAAAACACAAACGATTGAAAATGTACAAAATCAAAATAAATTATCAACATTTGAAACAACCTCACAAGGTGAAATTTTAAAAATAATAGAAGGCATGAAAGGAGGTTCGTCTCCCGGATTTGACCATATTACAGTACATTTTCTAAAATCCATGAAAATTTATTTGATGAAACCAATTACTCATTTGATAAACTTAAGTTTAACAGAGGGAATATTTCCGACAAACTATAAAAATACAATTATTTCACCTATTTATAAATCTGGAGATCCACAACAAGTAACTAACTACCGCCCAATTTGTCTAATTTCAAACATTGGAAAGATTTTTGAAAAAATTGTTAAAAACCAATTGATCAGTTTCCTAGAAAGTAATAAAATTCTTCATAAAAACCAGTTTGGTTTTATAAAGTCACTTAGCACACAAGATGCTATTGCTAATGTAACCTCATACATCAACGAATCATTGGATAAAGGTGAAAAATGTGCCGGTATATTTATCGATCTCAGAAAAGCTTTTGATAGTATATCCCATGAGATTCTCCTAAAAAAACTGAACAATATAGGTATAAAAGACAATGCGATTAAATGGATTTCGAACTACCTAAAAAATCGACCGCAAGTCGTAAAAATAAATCAGATTAATAGCGATAAAGAAATATCAGACTTTGGAATCCCGCAAGGTACAGTAATCGGACCAATCCTCTTTACCATATATGTTAATGACATTTTTTTTCAACCACTACATGGCCAAATAACTTCATATGCCGATGATACGGTACTAATAATTAGCGATAAAACTTGGGAAAAAGTAACATTTAAAGCCACCGAAGACATAAATATTTTAAAGAATTTCTTCGACGTAAATTTACTATCACTAAATGGTGATAAAACATTTGTAATTCCATTTGCAATACACAAAAATGATACCCCTAAAAACATTGATATCATCATCCATGATAATTTTACAACACTTAGTAAAAATTATTGTATCCATAACTGCACAATATTAAAAACAACAAACACAATAAAATATTTAGGAGTTATTATCGATAAAAATTTAAAATGGAAGGAACAAATTTGTCAAGTTGTAAAAAAAATTAGAAAATTGATTTACATATTTTTAAGAATCAGAAATTTTTTATCTGTAAAAAATTTATATCTAATATATTACGCTTTGGTTCAATCAACTATACAATATGCTATCATTAGCTGGGGATCCGCATACAAAACTAATCTTTCCCCAATTGAAGTTGTGCAGAGGCTAATTATTAAAATCATATTAAAAAAACCATCTGACTACCCAACGGATATATTATTTAAGGAATTCCAAGTACCTTCTTTCAAAGATCTGTACAATAGAAATACATTGATTCAAATTATAAAAGAAAAAGAGAAGTATCAATTTATAACTGAAAATCGTACTAGACATAAATATATTTTTTCATGCCCAAAATTAAACACTTCCTTCGCACAAAATTATTATACTTATCAAGGAAGACTTATTTTCAACCGATTACCGGATGAAATTAGAAAAATTAATGATAAAATCCAATTAATAAACTCTGTTAAAAAAATTTTTAAAGATAATCTCAAAAAAAAAGTTTCCGACTAATCTAATCTCAAGAACAACTTATAACTCAGTTTCCAAGTGATACCCCGTTTTTCAAATAAGGTAAATTTTGTTTTGTTTTTAACAACTAATTACAATAACTCAAGATACTTTATTCTAATAGTAAAATTGTTTATTAGTAGAAAAATACCTTTAATTACATATCACCGAACTTACAACAATGTTTTTTACATTCACATAGTAATTTAAGAACTCATAACATAATATAGCATTAAAAAATGTACACTACTCTTCCAGACACAAGCTAATGCTTCTATGGAAGAGTGGTATTAACATTCGAACATGAACATGTATGCTAATTATAACATTATCTAAATGTATACTATAATTTAATAAAAAAAAAAAAAAAAATAAATAAAAAAAAAATAAATAAAAAAAAAAAAATATATATATATATAAAAAAAAATAATATCTAAATATAGGTCTTTAATAAGAAAAAAATAAGTATTTGTAATCAATTTTCTTTATTATAATTATACAAAATATGAAAAATCAACTATAGTAGCACTTTTTCAGACTTATCATTTTGACACATTAAAAGTAACTAAATCTAACACTAGAACAAAAAACTTCTTTATCTACTAATTTATTATACGAACATAAAAAAAAAAAAAATTTCCTAACAAAAATCTAAAAAAAGCACAAAAACTATCAAAATATTTTATGTGTGGACGTGGAGCCTGACAGGCTTCAGCCAATATTTCGATGATTATTACTCACGTGCTATGCTCCCAGCGACGCAACCATTGTCTATTTTGCTACTAAAAATGAAGCTATTCACGCTCGGATGCAGGGAGCAAGGGGAAGTGTGTGAAACAAAGAACTTGAGAACCGCGCGTAGCCTCTGAGACTTCACGTCCATACTTAAAGGTTAAAAATCTGCGCTTATACTTGCCTAATCTATGCATTGTAGGTATCTGTTCAACAATAGGTAATTCATCCACAGGAGCACCCATGATGTAGTCACTGGTCACCTCACACAGATTGCTCAGCATCACCAGGTCATGGAGCATGTCCGAGAAGTTGGCACCCATTTGAGAACACTGGAAGAGTTACAAACGGCTAAGTCTTGGCACAACACTTGTTATATTGCCTGACAATCAAATCTTTTCATCGCGGCCTGAAGAGTAACTAAAGGTGCCTGCCATGCTTTTGCTATTCAGCTATCGAAATATTTGATTGCTTTTGTAACAACTTTCAATTGAAGCATTATTCTTAAGGTAAAGTTATCATGATCTAACTCTTCAGGCCTTGAGCACATTTCGTCTGATGGTCAGATAATTTCCGCTTTGCAATTAAATCCAAATAAATTAAACACTTCTGAATGTACCCGAAAACTAAGAAAAGCGATGAAATATGCTTTCAAATTTTATTATTGAAAATTTTAAAATTTTACTGTCACTCACTTGTTGTTTCATAAAAAAATAATTAATAAAAAAACTTTTTCTCAAATTGCAATCGGAAATTTTGGTTTCATAGAGGTGCATATTTTAATTTTTCTGTGGTTAACGTCTAGCTTCGAATATAAATCATGGTGTTTTTTTTTTCTAACTCCGTTTAGATTATATTTCTCACAATGACAGTAAGAGAGATGAAACGATTTCTATGAGACTTATATGAGCTGTTCACAAAAGCCAACAAATTAGTCGGAGCTGTTAAAACCCATTGTACATAGCAGTTGGGTTGTAAGCGGCCATGTCATATATGCTGATGACACAACAGTTGTCTTGCGAACATATGTCAGTGAAAAAGTGCCGCATACAGGGACACCTAACACCATGCGTTTAAAGAGTTAAAGACCTATAAAAATTCCCAATAATTTCAATATTTTAGGACTAGTTGCCAACAGTTTACGTAGTGTTGTCAGTCTTGTAGAAAATAACTACGTTGAAAAGAGTAGGAAATTATTTTGCACTGGCATACTCAATATCTAACTGCAAAGTTATCATTGTCAGGCTGTACAATGATTTATTTCATGGTAATACATGTATTTTATAAATTACCTCTCTAATCGAAGGTATTCCATAATGTTCGCTCTTTACCGGAGTTGGATCCAAACTTTTTCCAAAACATAACCTGAAATCAAACATTGTAAATATGAAATCATAATAAACCTTTACCAGTTCTCGGACCAATGGTACCCTCCTTAGAATACAATGTATGTACTTATTTTGAAAAAAGATGAAATTAATAAATAGTGAATAAAGCAAGGCGTTGTATTATTATTTATATAAAAATAGTGCCACAAAGTAATTTTGCAATTTGTTATTGAAGAAGTGGGAGCAGATGAACGAAGAAGGGAGCATAAGGAGAATATGTTATGATGCAAATCGTAGAAAAGTCAGAGACGCCTGAGAAAGACACGGCATAATCAAGTGAACCAAACACTTGAGCCGGACCGTGTCAAGAATCAGAATAACAGAAGGGTAAGTATGAGATGATGTATGAATGATAATGAAGCAAGGAGTGTGCCAAAATTAAGTTGTTTGGTGGTCCATTCATTCTCCCTACACCTGTGGAGAAACGGCTCCATGCCAACTCAGAATCTAGTCAACTCAACACCTCATTGAAAAGTCATTAAAAATATGAAGAAAAAAAATTAAAAATAGCACATAACCTAACCTAACATAACCTATTTAAACATTTTTTTTCTAATGACTTTTCAAAGGAGGTGTTGATTTCATTCTGAGTTGTCCGGTCAACGGAGAAACGATGTGATGGTTAGTTAGTTGAAGAAGTAAATAAGTACATAGATCTATTGTTATACCTAAACAGTTTGTCCCAAGAAGTAGAGGTGACATGACAGCCCAATGCATCCGCTAAACTTTGTAAGGCAACCAACATCAATTGCGGTACATCTGTAAGTTGAAGTTGCAAATTAAACAAAAAATCTTTAATAGATTAATTTTCATTTTTACTTAATATTTTTACTTAATGTTGATCAATACCATTTTTGTTGAGAGATAAAAGCCATTCTCTCAAGTGTTGACTTGAATGTGGAGACCTTAAACATAAAACAGATAAATAACATATGCAATTAATTCAGCGGCACCTAAAATCAGGTTCCACCATACAATAATCATGGTTATCTATCATACATGGCTATAAGAGTTTTGTATCGAATATTATAATAACTTTGTCGTGGTAAAATAGTTTAAATTAGTAGCAGGTAGCTACTCACTTCAAGTTCCTAAGTTGATGGGTGACCTAAAAAATCAGAATTATGCAACTTTAACACCTCCTTTGAAAAATCATTAAAAGTGATGAAAAAAATATTTAAAAAAATGATAAAATAGCTTACGCTAGGTTAGGTTATGGGCTAATTTCATTTTTTTTAATAACTTTTGATGACTTTTCTCAGGGGTGTTGAAATTGCATGATTCTGAGTTTTCATGGAACTGTTTTGGTGTTAAGTATGTACTATGTTTGAAAGTACACTTTCGTTAGAATACATAGCAAAAATTCCAGATTTCAAGTGATTATTACTATAAACATACATCTTTTTGGGATTCTGAAAGTAACATTTGTACCAGACTTGGTTGTAATTAAAACTCTAAACACCGAAAAATATTGTAATTTATTCTTACAAAATGTAATACAAATAATAACACTTGATTCACATTTACAAATTTTAACTTACGGCAGTCTAGATGCGGGTTTATGATGCATTACCAATTGGTCTCATTCTTTCTAATTAAGTACAAGAGTAAACTGACCTTGAAGCCAGAGGGCTTGCTCCCCACCAGAGAACCACGTGTTCGAGGTAACTCCCGACGTCACCCCAAAGAATGTTTTGATAATATTCCAATACATGAACTGCTAAACGATTACTAAGGCAAAGATCACCTGCAAACAATTGTTTACTTTAAAAAACTATTAGATATGACCAGGATTTTCTGCTTCAGAAAAATGATTTAATGATACTTAAATTATATTAAACAATTTATAAAATTTAAAATGGTGGCAGTTGGTCTCCAGTTGGTCAAATATGAGAAATGAATGTTAATTATGTATTACGAAAAAATCTCTAACGATGGAACGCATAACTCTTTTTAGTAGGGTGGTACAAAAAATAATACTTTTCTAATGGGAAATTTGATTTCCAGCTCGATAATGGTAAGGTTAACAGCTCAACGATGATATTACTGTGCCGACGTCCCGCTCTGCTAGGAAAAAGGCTCAGATACCTGGGAAGACACATTGTGGAACCAGAAGACATAGCCACATATCCAATGACATGTGGTTATGTCTTGATGAATTTTATAAAAGGGACTGGGTTACTGTTAAAGAAATTATGTAAAATGGGAGACAGCACAAAGGGACTATGTATGTAAACCATCTCCGCTGTATAAAAAAATAAAATAAAATATTAGTTTCCAGAATTCTTACTTAAATGTTTTATAAATGCCCTAAAGTTTAAGTTTAGACTTACGGAATTCAATACTTCGTTTGTGTGAAAGCACTGTGAAACAATACATGATTATTATACTTGCCTGCTTTGGATTTCTTCACACCGTCATTTCCAAATATTGCCGGGGATATTCTAAGCGCTGTATCAAGTATAACTTCTACATACATTTCTTCTCTGTGTATCAAGTCTTGCAGTGTTGAAACTCCTAAAGTAAAAACAAAAAAAAAACAAAAAAAATTAGTGGATTTTGGGTTCACAGAATTTGCTAACAATATTATTCACTTCATTTACACTCTTACACTCATCTGTAATTCTGACCGTGACATGACCTGAGTATATATCGCTATACACGTATGCGGAAACTCATAGTACAATCGGGAAACTGGTGAATCTACATCACATAGAGAACCCAAAAATTTTTTTTCAACCTGCGCACTTCATATATTATGTATATAATTTTTTTTTAATTTTAAAAACTTGGAGCTGGGTCTACGCTTGAAATCAAAAAAAGAGTGGTGAAGATTCTCCAGTTTTCTGCTTGTAATATGAGTTTCTGGTTACCGTGTACACATATATTTACATATAATACTAGATACCCATTCAAAAATCAGTTCTGCATGGGAATATTAAAAAACTTGAATAAATTATGTATTGTGTTAAAAAGTTCATCACTGCCCTAAAACATATAATTTGTGATACTGCAAATCCACATAACTAGCTTTTGCAATAGCACGTAACTTTGCAATGCTCAACTCTATGGAATATCCGTTAGTTACGCAGATTTGCAGTATCACCAACGATGTAGTGTTACCTGTGCAATTATTAAAGCTATTATCAGTTTCATCGTAGTACTCATTCATCGAGGTATAAGGAGCTTCACTCTCGGACGTTGGCTCATAAATGGAAGACAACGCTTTTTCATCTTTCATTTCATTCTCAGCATTCTTCGCTTCTACTGAAGGTTGATTGACTGCTTCTTCTCTGCAATCACTTCTATTGTGCTTAGGGGCTCGTTTTGGTGGCACGCAGAGATTGTTGGTATTCTGAGTCTCGATTCTTCTCTCAGCGGGCGGAGTCATGTGTCTTGTTAAAGCTCTGAAAAATATGCAAACAAGTATGTTTTTTATGCAAAATGCTTTTAATATTTTGCCAGAAGCAGTTAAAAGATAAGTATATTGTAATCTATAAGTAAAATAAGCAAATTGCTCATCTACAAAGCAAAAATGTGTCTAGAAAGGGAGAAACCAAAAAAGAATTCTTTGAGCGAAATTTGGTTTTATGCACCGACATCAAAATAAACAGACCTGCCCTAATGCACAAATTTGCGTACCATTTATGGAGGCAACCATGCAACAACCTATTTTGGCACCAGTAGGGTTAACACATTTATTTAGTGAATAAAATATGTCATTAGAATTTTGATTACCATCGGAAAATTTCATGGAAAAACTCAGCAATTATCTCCGCCGAAAACAGGATAGATTTTAATTACAGATTTGACTAAACCGGCGGATGACAGATTCATTACAAAGAAATGTGCATTCCGTGGCCGCTCCCTAATTCATCTGACCCCCTCTCCTACCAAAGGAAGAAATATTTAATAGCGTCAACAGATATCTGTTTGCGGTTTTATAGCTGTATGTTTAGACAGCTTAAGAGTTATTTTACTTAATTTTAAGCTTATTCAGTTTGGGAATAGATTTTAAGATGTCAGTGAGTGACACTCAAATAATGCAAAATACAAAGCGATAGTACAGTGAGTCAATTATATGACAATTGCAAAAGGGAAAAGTATTTAATCCTAGAATATATTTAGTTTTTGTAAATATGTAAAAACGGCTAAGGCCAAAAAGGGATGGCTGTTCATAAGCAGATTTCATGAACCCCCCTATTGAATTCCTGCTCATGTTAGTTTGCTCTTGGTTTGTTCCCATCACCTTTGAATATTTCATTTGCTAATAAAATTAATCAAATAGAACGAATGTTGACCTCGAGATTCTAATTGAACATAAAATTATTGAAAGTTTCTGCAGGTTCCAAAGAGTGCTGGGCCGGTTATGCTAAAAGAATGCCAGATTACAGGACACCGAAAGTCATGGAAAAGTGAGTGGAAGTGACCTAGAGGTAGATGGAGGAAGTGGTGGACTGACCGTGTGAAAGAAGAATGGAACAGGTATATTGTAATCGGTATATTGTATGTATGTAATTCTTTTAATGAAAGATTACAAGTAGATGCAATTTATACCGATTTCCAAAAAGCTTTTGATAAAGTTAACCACTCCATCTTACTAAAAAAACTTGAACAAATAGGAATACATCACGAACGTACAAATAGATGGACCTGCCCTAAGTGATAAAAGCATATTATTTCCACCTCCCATTGGAACCATTCCATTGGAACCGGCTGGGCTCGAGTGTAGCTTCGCGTACTAATACGTACGCGTACTAATACGTATAATATGATAACACATACCTACTATCACATCGAGATACATGGCGACGCGAAACACGAAGCCGCTGTTTACTGGGGTAAGTAAATTATGAAACATTTGTAAAAGTGTCTTAGCTAAAATACGGCAACAAAATATTCGACTATGAAAATACGCGAACCTTACTTTGTCATATGTGGACTTCTCACATTTGTTCATAACGTGGCATGCAATTCACGCTCCCATATAAAAAAGTCTATTTATTCAAAAGCAGATTTTACTTTCAAGAACTAAATGGTGATATTATAGTGCGAGGTGCCTATTTACTGTTAGATTGATTTATTGGCAAATCACAGTCATTTTTCCTCTCTTCGTCCCGCCATAGTTGGTTTTTACCCCTCATCTGTATGTTCTCGTCTATCTATTTGTATGTCTATGGAATACATGGAGACCTATTTCGCTGGGTGAAATCATATTTGTATAACAGAACTCAATTATTTATTATTAATGGATACAAATCATCCCCTATAGTTGTAACTTCTGGTGTACCACAGGGTTCAAATTTTGGCCCACTGCTTTTTCTTATATTCATAAATGACCTTGGCTCGAAATTAAACTGTAATTAACGCCGATCATCTTAAATTTTTTCGTAAAATTAAGTCTGTTTCCGATCATCAGCTGCTTCAAAATGACCTCGACACACTCAATAACTGGTGTACTATCAATAATATGCACTTAAATGTTGAAAAATGTTACATTTTAAACTTCACTAGAAATAGAATTATAAAGGATTTTTCTTATGTTATCAATTATATTATTCTCAAAAAAGTGTCTTCAATATTTTTCTTATGTTATCAATAATATTATTCTCACTCTTAATTCTAAATTCATATTTGATGTACATATGAACGACATTAAGTGCAAATCATTAAAAATGATTGGATTTATTCACAGAACATGTACCTAAACCTTTCAAAGATCCTCGATCAATTCTAACTCTTTACAATGCCTTAGAAGTAAACTTGAATACGGAAGCACTATTTGGAATCCACATTACTGCAAATATGAAAACTTTGTAGAATCAGTTAAAAAAAAATACCATGCATTTTATCCTTCAAATGTGGACAACATGACCATTTCAGATCATACGACGTACGTCATGATTACTTCAAGATTGATACACTTAAAACTAGAAGTCAATTGGCTGATCTAATATGTTTACATAAAATTATTCACGGCCATCTTGATACTATATTATGTCTTAGCAGTATTGAAATAAATATCCCCAGTTCCCATTGTTTAAGACGCCATAACATTTTTCACATGAATACATTTAAAAATAATATCGCCTATTTTAGCCCTCTGACCTAGATGTCGACTATATAACAAGATAGAGTATGCTGAAGTAGATATTTTCGTTGATAATTTGTACGGATTAAAAAAAAAAGTTCTGGCAGTGTTAAAAAATACTAAATAATTATATTGTGTTAATTGTCTCTCTATGCATACCTCGAGTATTTCTTATGTCTCTTGCCACTCATTGTAATGTGTTACTTGAGTGAGTTTGTTTTTCTAATTGTATGTATTTGTATTTAATTGTATGTAATTGTAGATTTTTGTAATTGTGTAATAACTGGATTGTTCTCACGTAAGTGCGAATATCTGTAAAACCTAGTATAAATAAATAAATTAGGATGAAGTGATTTATTGTGGTTTTGCTTACTGGTAGATTTCGAGGCTGGAATTATCGGAGCATTCTTCAGCTTCCACTGTGTTACACGGCCTGTAGCTAGTTAGGAGGCAATCTATCAGATTGTGACAGCAAAACTCTGCCCTGCTTTGCGCCAGAACCTACCAAAAATTATAAGATTTTCATTTTATTCAGCGGACAATAATATAGACGATATATTATTGTACAACTTCCCAGTTTCACATGAGCTTCAACTGTGGTTTCAACAATCTTATTATGAATGAAATACAATGATGTTCTTTCTTACTTTGACAATAGGTATTAAAAAGTGCACAATTTAAAAGTTTTTGTAGCATTAGACAGACTGTTTTTCTGCTTTATTAGAGATAAGAAGGGAAAAGTTAGAAGTACCTGCAAAATTTTCATGATGGTAATCTTTTTCTGCTGATGAACTAAAACGGGACAAGAATTGCTGCAAATATTAAACTGTGCGGTGAAAGCTCTGCTGCTCAAAAAAGATATTTCATTGTAGAGAGTTGTTAATCTGCAAAAACAATAATAAGTTAATCAGTGGCAGTTCGTGGTCTAAATTATTGAGATCTTAGCATTAAAGAATTCTGGCTTTATTGAATATATTGTGGGCTTACTGCGGAAAAGCACCATGTTAAAAATACTAGTTTCGAGATAAGTAATTGAATTTGAAAGTTTGAGCAATGTTAACTTTTTAAAAATATATTGAAGTCATTATAGGGACGAATAGAGAATAATAGATTGTTTTATTGTCTACTTATGTCTGTACTTATTATTTAAAAATAACTGAAAAATTCATACATTAAAAAAAAAATAGAAGAGTATTGCCGAAGTAAAAATAGTTTGGTGGTGTAACATTTTAATTTTAATAATACACATTTTTTTACAAAGTAATTGTTTTATGTACCTAATATGATTTTCATCCGCTATATTAATATAATCATCATTTATTTCACTGTTGTCGACAGAAGGAATGGAAGCGTACAAACTTTGTGGTATAATTTTTTTATCACATTAAACCGTCAAATATTTTTTCTTGGAATGTGATATTGGTATCATTTTGTTGTATAATTTTGATATCACACAATTCTGATCAATGAGTTCTTGTCGCCCACACATATTACGGGCTTCAATAATGAGAAATTAATATTATAACTTTTGTAATATTTTTGCTGTTCTTCACAACATTTTTATAAATAATAATTCAATTTTGTCAGCGAGAAACTTACCTTAGACACAACTGTCAGATTTTGAATACCACAGATACACAAAAAATCTTTCAACGAAATTGCATTAAGTCTGACTTAATAACTAACAAAAGACTGACTTAAAAATAAGGTTAAGTCAGTTATTAATGACTTAATAACTGACTTAACCTCTTAGGTTCAGCCGCCAATAACTTTATCAAAAACACATTTATTTCATCAAATTCTAAATTCAAGACGTACATCCCAACTTTCAATGTCACTCGAATGGGCCTGGTCAGGGGGGGGTATCTCGACCGATCTGTCCGTTCCATAAATCCTGTCCTCACTTTCAACCCCCCAACATATCGGCAAACCCATAAAAGCCAGGAGGCTAAATTATAAGGACACCTCGGAGGGCATCGTTTCCTGGAAGCCCTCCCAATCTGTCGTCATCACCTTCGAAGGACAATCTCTTCCCTCCCATATTTATTTATTTTTCAACTCCTTCCCAGTTGAAATGTATACTTATCCCACCACTTAATGTTACAATTGCTGCCGTTTTGTTCATACCAAAGTGCATGCAGATCCCCTCCCAGATGTTTAAAATGTGGAAAAAACCACACGGCTGACTAATGTTCTTCTCTCTCTTCACCTAAATGTTTCTCAGGCGCTCATTCCGCCATCAACTCTTCTTGCCCGGAACAATCTCGCCAAAAAAATATTAAAATTTCAGAACTTGTCTTTTCTGCAGGTTTCTAAACTATTCCAGCCTGTCAAAAAATCATTTGCCGAAGTTTTATCCAGTAACTCTCCATCCAACCCTCTCCCCTTCTCTATAAAGATATAGAGAAGGGGAGAGGGTTGGATGGAGAGTTACTGGATAAAACTTCGGCAAATGATTTTTTGACAGGCTGGAATAGTTTAGAAACCTGCAGAAAAGACAAGTTCTGAAATTTTAATATTGATCTCACCATATGCTCTACAAATCTGGCACCTCTCTCCTCGTGGGTGGTGTCCCCCGATCCTTGCTCCAGTGATCATTTCCCGATCACCATCACTTATCAAACTTCTTTCCATTCAGACATGTCCCATATTTCGACAAAGATTAAAACAAAACACACCAAACGGGACGAATTTAACTCGCACATGGATAAGTTTATACAAAATTTCCCCTCTACGGATATATTTTCTGTCAAAGATGACTACGATAACTTCAAATCAATGCTCATAAATGCAATAAATAAATCAAATCCTCCCCCTAAAACTAAATCTCTTAAAAAACTCCCTCCAACTCCCTGGTGGGATGAGGAATGTTCAAAGGTAGTGAGAATTCAGAAAGCTTAATCTCTTTCCTATCGTCACAATATGACTATGAAGAACTATCTTATATACAAAAATGCCGAATCCAATGCCAAAAGGGTATTAAGTTCAAAAAAAAAGATCCGGGTGGTACAACTTCTGCAGTTCAGTATCTCTGAACACTCCAATTTCAGATGTTTGGTCTATGTTCAACATCTCCTCGAGCATTTCATTCTAGATGGATAGATGAATTCTTGGATAAAATTGCCCCTCCTTCTGTACCTAACTTAGATGAAATAACTCCCATCTACAACACTTCTATGTCTGATCATTGGCTAGACCAGTGATTCATAACGGGGGCACCAGCGCCCCCCTGTGGGCGTTTTGGAGGTCTGGGGGGGCGTTTTTAATTTTTTAGCATTTAGGGGGCGCTGCAAAAGGTTCGAGTGGGCATTGTGTCAATATAGAAAATAAGCTCATTCCACAAAAAATTTAACTGAGATTTAATACTCAATGTCAATGTAGTAATATTATAATTCTTATCATTTATTTGTAGTAGGAAATTCATTGAGTAAATGGACTCCCAACTAAAATGCGTTAATTTTACTGTGGTAAAGGGGGCGATTCTTTCAATAGAGTTAAGAATCACTGGGCTAGACTCTCCATTCACTTTAATTGAATTAAAAAATTGTTTATCAAAAATCAAGAACTCATCTCCAGGCAGAGATGGTATACCTTACAGCATAATCAAAAATAGTAATGATAATGTTCTAAACCACTTCTTAAGCATCTTAAATAAAATCTTCCGTACTGGCATAATGCCTGATGACTGGAGTTCTCAAATAATCATCTCAATCCTAAAATCAAACAAATCACCCAATTCTGGATTCAACTACAGGCCAATTGCTCTGTCATCCACCCTTAGCAAAATTTATGAAAAATTAATTAAAAACTGAGAATTTTTTGTCGAAAGTAATCAGCTTCTCTCCCCATTTCAATTTGGATTTATAAAAAAAATCTACGCAAGATAATCTTGCCATCATCAGCACTGATATTGATTTATCCATTTCTAACCAGAAAGTATGTCTTGCAGTCTTTATAGACATAGAAGGCGCCTTTGATAATGTTTCCATCACAATCCCTAAAAACTTTTAGGCCTTGGCCTACCCCCCATGTTTGTCCAATCTATTATTAATCTATTTCTTGATAGAAAAAATTTCATTGAGCTACCGGATGTTACTCCAGTAGATCAATTTGGAAGGGTTTACCCCAAGGCGATGTATTATCCCCCTTACTGTATAATATATACACACACGATATACATGTCACTATTCCCCCTCAAGTAAAAGTTATTAAGTTTGCAGATGACATAGCTTTCTTCTTATCATCCAAAATCATCCCACCCGCCGTCAAATATCTTAATGAAGCCATGGATGCCCTTTGCACATGGCTCACTTTAAACGGTCTTGAACTTTCAGTTCAAAAGAGTCAGTGTGTCACCTTCTCAAACCGTCTTAAAAACCACCCTGTTCAAATTTTATTTAAAAACTCTCCAATCCCCAACGCCTCTGAAGTTAAATTTTTGGGAGTAACATTTGATAGGAAACTTAAATAATCTTCCCATATTCATAATATAGTTACTAAATGTGAAAAAAATTTAAATATCATCAGATCATTGACTGGTGTTTGGTGGGGTGCTCACCTCACCTGCATTAAGTTGCTTTACAATGCACTTATTCGAAGCTCTGAGAGAGAGCGAAAATTTTTACAGATGGCAGGAAGAGGTGTTCGAGCTCTGATTGGATATGAATGTGTTGAGTCTTTGAACAACGAGACTCTGGGCTAGACTATGCCTGCCCTCTTTTTAGTACTGCATCCAAAAATGCACTCAGTAAATTAGACAAAATTCAATTGAAGTCATTGCGAATAATTCCCTTCAAGTAGGATGTTCTGATCCCCCACTTTATTTACGGCGTCAATGTTTGCTGACAAATTTGTTCTTAAACGTTTAAATTCTAAATGTCATCAGGTTATTCCCAGAGTCTCGTTGTTCAAAGACTCAATACATTCATATCCAATCAGAGCTCGAACACCTCTTCCTGCCATCTGTAAAAATTTTCGCTCTCTCTCAGAGCTTCAAATTATCCAAAATGATCTTCTTCCACTATACAAATTAAAATATAGTCACATCACCCTATCCCTAACAATTTTAGAAGGGATCGGCATCCTTAAAAGTCATTCCAATCTCCCAGCCCATACTGTCAATAATATGTTCAATGACATTATTTCTTTTAAATGGCGCAACTCTTCTCTTTTATTTACTGATGGCTCCAAATCTCCAGACTCTCCTAACTGTGATATAGGAATTAACGTTTATCACAATAATTCTAATGATAGAATATTTTATTCAATTTTAAACCAATTTTCAATATTTTCTGCCGAGTGCATTACAATAATTGAATCTCTCAAATACATAATCAAAAATAATTGTGAACATTCCCTTGTTCTCTTTGACTTTCTCAGTTCCCTCCAAAAACTTAAATCCTGTCCTCTTCTTCATTCTGATGATCACTTTGTATGCCTTTTTAGAGTGCTGATAGCCTCCATTCAAAGCTCTGGAAAAACCGTAATTCTTGTTTGGATTCCTGGCAGTGGCGTACCGTGGGTATCAGCCGCCCGGGGCGGAGGAAAATTTTGCCGCCCCCCCCCCCCTATATAGGTACTTCTTCAGGGGGGGGGGGGGGGGGGGGGGGGGTAGTGATCCTTTTTTTTTAAATTTTTTTTTTTTTTAATATTTATTAATTAAATCTGTATGCGGTGAATTAAAACTACACTCAGAACGTGAAAACGGTTTTTCTTTGGTTCTGGCAGCACATAAATTGTCTGCAACTAGAATTTTATATTTGCACTTCCAAAAAAGTTATGTTTTCCTTCGAAATATGTCAGCAGATGAATACACAATTGGAATTTTACATTCTGAACAATAAAACTGGCTTAAATTTTATCTGTATGCGGTGAATTAAAACTACACTCAGAACATGAAAAAGGTTTTTATTTGACTCTGGCGGCACATTACTTGTCTGGAAGAATTTTATTAAGCACTTCAAATAAGTTTTTTCTTCGAAATGTGTCGTCGGATGAATTCACAACTGGAATTTTACATTCTGAACACAAAAGGGGTTTTAATTAAATCTCTAAGCGGTGAATTAAGACTACACTCGGAACATGAAAATGTTTTTTCTTTGATTCTGGCGGCACATAAATTGTCTGCAAGAATTTTATAAAGCACTTTAAATAATATAATGTTTTCCTTCGAAATGTGTCGTCAGATGAATCCACAACTGCAATTATACATTTTGAACACAAAACTGCTTTTAATTAAATATGTATGCGGTGAATTAAAACTTCACTCAGAACATAAAAATGGTTTTTCTTTGATTCTGGCAGCACATAGATAGTGTGCATCTAGAATTTTATAACTGCAATTCGAATAAGTATGCACACACCTGTCAGCTATTTAACTTTTCTGTGATAATAAATTTAAAATATATCACCGTGATATATACGTGGAAGAAAACCGTATAAGTGTAATTTTTTGTGCGCTTTCAGCAGGGCACACAAAGCTTCACGAATATAAAACACAAATCGACTATCAATTAGAGCTAAAATGATACTGTTGCCATTTACATTTTTATTTAAAAATAATGTATGTGTTAGAAATAAAAACAAAACGTCTGTCATTAATATTTTGATTTTAACAGTATATAAAACTTAAGAAAGATGTTAAGAAACTATAAACTAGAAAAAACTTTTAAGTCCTGACGCGAGAATAGAACCCGCGACTTCCCCAATCCAAATTTTTACAAGATGATTATTGATTGTGAAATTTTGCCGCCCCCCCAAAAGTGCCGCCCGGGGCGGGCCGCCCCCCCCGCCCCCCCCACGGTACGCCACTGATTCCTGGACATGTTGGCATAGTGGGTAACAAAATTGCGGATTCCTTGGCAAATCAAGGAGCGTCCAACCCTATAGTTACCCTCGTAAACCATATTCCCCTATCTGATATTTTTTTCATCATCAAAGGATCCCGCAATGTTTGGACTGAGTATTGGAACATTGCTAGTCAATCCAAGGGTACCCGCTATGCCTCAATACAAAGGACTATCCCATCAAAACTGTGGTTTAAAAAATTCCCACATTTTTCCAAAAAATAAATTTCGTCACTTATTCGAATAAGAATCGGACATTGTTCCGTTCCTTCTCACCTTTTTAAAATTCACATCCTTGACTCCCCAGATTGTACATTCTGTGGGAACTTTAGATCACATATTTTTTGGTTGTTCTTCTCTAAATAAATACATATCCTCTTTTCTATCAAACGTTATCTAAAATTGTCTCCCTCTTCACTCAACATTTCATCTCTTATAAGTCTGAACTCGACTCCAATCTTCCATATAATTCTGAAATTTGCTCATTTAAATAAAATTAATATATAATTTCACCCTTCCATTCTCTGTAATTTTAAATGATGGCCTAGAACACCCTTGAAGGCCGAAAGCCAGAAATAAATGAAAAAAAAAACTACCTGTTAATAATATTACATATTTACCCAAAGGATATTTCCAGAAGTTTGCACCTGTCCTCGCGGTGTAGACATGATTTGAAGATGTTGTTGATCAAGCTGCTAAGCAGGAAAGATAGAGTGAAACGTCTCCAGCAAAGTAGATCCAGCATTAAATTTTTCTTGTGCACCTTCACCAGGCACTCATTGTTTTGGGCTATTTTTGAAAGTTTTGGATTCATCTTGAAATAAAACTTAACCAATTTCGATAAAGAGATGAGTAAATTCTCAAGAGCCTGCAACAGATTGTGAATAGGTAAAATAAACCATAGATGCTATAAAATATTATGTTATATTGTGTAAGAACATAATAATACTAATATCTGTGGTCTTGTATCAAAATACGAAAAATTTACATTTCATTTTATGTGTGGTTACAGCAATATCGCTATATTGAGCTAAAACAATTACATAGCATGTAAATAGAGTACTGCTATCACTAATCCGCCAGCCCAATTACGAATTATAGAGTTTGATTTTGTGCTTTTAACTGATAAAATAGGATTACATTAGTTATCAGATAATCAAATAGCGGATTACTACATTGTAATTGATTATTCCAATTTTTTTTTTAACATATTTAGTACGTACCTGAATATTTCCCATATTTTCAACATAATTCTTCCCACACATCTTGTTGCTGGTTGAATTGTTACAATTCCACCCATTAATAATGTGTAATATTTTAATGCTCATGGTAACCGTAGCATTTTCTAGATCCTTACACTGGGCGTAAACTTTTAGGGTTTCTGGGCTTTCCAGAGGCAGCCATTTTGTTGTATTCATTTTATATCACCTATAATTATCATTCAACTGCACTAAAAAAAAACGCTAAAAACTGAATTAAGTAATATTATACATATTGCACAATGGCAACCATTCCCGCATCATAATTGACACCATTTTAAGAATGAATTCACACATAACATGGATTGTTCAAAGTTTAAATGAATAAACTATAGCTTTTGCAAAGAAATTTCTAGATTAACCGGATTAGTAGGTGATGTTTGTACCGTGTGTAAAGGAAAGTGAATTTCATTTTTGCTGACACATAGCACGAATAAGATAATCAATATTCTGTACCAGGGTGTACCATCTCTTATTGTAAGACTGCTTTTTGTAGCAGTTTGCTAGTGACCTCAACACAGTAGAGTAACCATTGTTCAGTCTTAACTTTTGTCAGAATTAGGTCAAACAGGAGTACATATCGATTTTTGAAACACACACGCAAGAAATACTGAAATACGTGAAAACATCAAAGGTTGCAGTTTGAATAGTTTTAAAAAATGATACATTTTTTAATTTATTGTTTATTTTAATATTTATAATATACGAATTAACATATTGAACAAAGAAACATTTAAAAAACTTTTCCACTTTGTTCCCCTTATTTATTATTACCAGGACCGGTTTTGTCCTACTATGGACATTTTCAGACTGGTAGTTGAAACTCTTATGCTATTGATTTTATACAAACTAAGTTTGAAATAATTTATACAAACTAATTTTTTTTTTTTTTTTTTAGT
Source organism: Limnephilus lunatus (assembly GCA_917563855.2). Taxonomy (NCBI): domain Eukaryota; kingdom Metazoa; phylum Arthropoda; class Insecta; order Trichoptera; family Limnephilidae; genus Limnephilus; species Limnephilus lunatus. Next base: position 70,267,089 of record OU830602.1, read on the forward strand.
ACATTGAGTTTAGTATTAATCCGTCCCTAAGTAACCCTGAAAATAATATTCATATATGTGCTTGCCCCCTGTCAAATGCTAATACATGTGATTGCCCCTATCTTTATTTATTTATTTATTATAGATACAAAGGAAAGTACAAATTACATATTTGGAAGCTTTGCCTGTCCAACTAGGAAAGTTTCCCGTTCCAGGACAGACAAATTGATAGGTTTAGTTCATATTATTCCAAGAAATGTACATAAATACATAACAAAAACAACAAAAAAAATCATTTTTCTCTGAAAGTAAGTTATGTAGTAAAGAAAATGTATATATAACAAATATATGTACATACATTTTTTTGACAATGTAGAAAAAGTAATTTGGTAGCATATATAATAATCGGATTTACCGAATTAACCTGGTAACATATGTGGCGACCAGAACGGTCGCCCCCTTTTGCCACAATCCTTGCGCCGCCACTGATATAGCAAGCACATTCTCGAAATGTACATACTACCTACATTGTAGTGTTTCACGCCGCACACGGCTAAACATTTCGGGAAGCGCAGCGAAAGGCCTCGACTCAACAGCCGTCACATTCTTACAGCCGCGGAAGGTTCCAGAGTCTTCTCTTCATTGCGCGGGCGCTCAACATTACTTGGCGTTCCGGGTACTCAACGGTCGGCTATATAAAGCGCAGCGACACCGCGCTAGTCAGTCAGTCAGTTCCAGTCATTAGTATCAGTAACATCACCAACACATAGACAGTGCATTAGTGATAACGCTCCAGTGCGGTAACCGCCAGGTCCACGGCGACGTGCCGGACCTGTGCAACAACTTCTCAGCCACTGAGACTTCATTCTCCTCAGGTTCACCGCAGCCATCTCCGCGACACCGCGTCGAGCATCCATCCTGGACGTCAAGGTCATCTCCACCAACACGGTGCGCAACTACATGCTGGCGACATGCAGACACGAGTTCTGCTACACCACTGCATCACCGACCTTCATCACTGCAACACCTATGAGCCGCATTATCATCGCTCCTGTCTACTGTTACTTTACACCAAATTCACCATCGCTACGTAGCAGTAATAAAGACTGACTCATACATCGACTGACGCCTTTCACTCAATCGTCCCCCGACGTGATCACGCCCGCTCCCTCACATATAATATATTCAGATTTACAGAGTATGAGATGAGGTAAGTTAGTAGTATTAACTCTATGGTAGTATTGATAAGTGTAAACCAGGTACCTGATAACAAGATGGAATAATTACAATAAGATTTACAACAAAGATATGAGATATGAAGTTATGTTAGATTATGTGTTTAGAAATTATCTAGAACGTGTTACAAAAATCAAATACTTGGGTATTATTTTTGACAGTAATTTAAAGTGGAAAGAACATATTATCACTACAGCAAACAAACTTAGAAAATCTATATACTTCTTTAGACAAACTCGTAACTTTCTTAACTTGAACCAACTCAAAACAATTTACTATGCACTATGTCAATCTCTAATCGAGTACGGTATCATAGCCTGGGGAGGAGCAAATGCTGCCGCCATTGATCCGATCTCCAAAGCCCAGAAACTAATTATAAAAATTATTCTAAAACTACCGATCACAAGCAGTTCGGATGAAATCTTTAGGAGAATCGGTGTTTTGGACATTAGGCAACTTTATGCAAAAAATATACTAACTTACCTATTCAAACATAAAACTGTTTTTGACAATATCCAAACTGTTCGTGATACGAGAACCAAAGGGCAAAATCTCTTACTTATCCCTTTCGCCAAAACAACGTTTGGTCAAAGAAACTTCAGATACTTTGCAACTAAAATTTATAATACACTTCCACTGACCATTAGACAGCACACTAATTATGTAAAATACAAATCAGATACCAAATCTTGGATCACTAGCAAAGACAGATCATATATTAACAATATTTTTATAACCTCCTAGTGCATGCTTTCCCTTTGGTACAATGCTGATTGTCCTTGTACCTTTAAATGTATATAACATTGTTGTTGTTATCCTTATTCTTCTTTTTATATTAAACTACTTATGTTAAAATGCACCTGCTCTCAACACAGGAATTCCTAGTGAGACAGGCACAGTACAATCACCTATGTAACTTGATAAATAAAGATTATAATAAAAATAAAAAAAATCTATTACAATGGAATTCCACCACGAATTAACAGAGCAAAAACTAGACTCATTAACCCTTCTAATCACAGGAGACCCAAGTTGTTCCAAAACATCATATGCCGTTATAATAACAAGAGACCCAGATTGTCCCAGAGCGACCGTGCATTATTAAAAGTTATATATCTCTCTTCCTGTCATGCGAATATTTGTGATTTCTTTTATGTTAGAGAGCCAAAGAAATAATGCTTCTTATTGTATTAGGATTATATGAGCTATGTTGTTGAAATATTTTACAAACCCGATCATAAGTGACGGTTTTATTTCGAGCCAATTTTTGACGTAACAAACATTAAATTTTAAAATAAAATTGTTTGAAAGTGATAAAAAGTGAGGTGACAGTTTTATTAAAAATTTTGTTAAAAAAAGGAATCTGTATTTAAAATTTTAAGTTTATTCTATTTTAAGTACTTTAATTCCAATATTCGCAGGTATGCATTTTTTTTAGATAATTTACATTTACATTTCCAATATCAAAATTTTAATATTTAGAAAAAAAAAGTTGATTTCTAATAAACACATCGGAAAGATTATTTTATCTAGATTTTAGAACAATTTTTGTTTTTGCAAAAGGTTTAAAAAAATAACCCATAAATAGGAAAATTTAAGATGCATGGCAAGAACCAGGAATTTTGCGCGCGAACCTTGACAGGCAAAAGGTTACAGATATTATTTTCTTATTATTCGAAGGGTTAAAAAAACATTTAAATGAAACACACCTTTTCCAGCAAAGCTTCAATTCTGAATGGTGGTCACCAAAGATATTGAAATATAAGGAGATGTGCTATCCGTAGTTTACTAGGTGAGAATGCGCTTCCGGGTGTCGCCGATATTGTTTACCAATTAACGAATAAACTAAATGAACGAATTCTTTCAGTATTCAAACTATATTGTTAGCCAATACTAATGCACACCTTAAAAAAATCAAGGAAATTAACAAATTCTTTTCGTACGCAAACTACCCTGATTAGGTAGTAGTTCGCCGACAGTCGCGCGGACATCATAGCATATCTCTTTTGCATTTCATATTTTTGGTGGTCACCAACTACTCTGCAATGAGGTGAAAAGATGTACATCACAACTTCCAATCTCTGGGTCCAAAGTCAAGAAGCTTACCACTTGGTATAATGCGTATTTATTTTATTATTATTTTTTACATTAACTCCAGGATGATACAAGTCCTGAAGGAAAGAATTTCCCTTAGGGGAAATACAATATCGTCTTTGGGGAAGTCGAGGGTTGTTTTAAGGAAAGCTAGAGGCAAACCTGGGAATCAAAGAGACCCACAAATCATCACAAGAACAAGAAGTAGAAGTGACCCATTCTCATGTGACAAATCGGCCCTTTGGAATAACAAGGTTCCATCTTTCACTGTAACGTCATAAGATAATGGAATCTAAGGTAAGCTTCTTTAGATTTCATTATCGCATGACATTACCACAACACATGGAATCTTGTTATTCCAAAGGGTCAAAATTTCATCTGTGTACGGCGGTTGGGCGCGCGTTTTGGACGTTTCTTGACTGTGCACTGTGTCAGAGGGATAATTGACAGTTCCTCAGAGCATCTTCCATTGAAGTACTGGCAGAACAAATACAGAATTCTCACCTGATGATAATTCCACCAAACATGTTTATTAGATAATTAAAACAACTGTTTTTTTTTATTTTTATTTAATAACAATTTTATTTAAGTCAACAACCTTTCACTGAACACCAACAATGATCATTGGAAAACTTCATCTTATTCTAAATTAGTTAGTTACATCTATGTATTGGTTGACCAAGGGATATCATTTGAACACTTCTAAAACATTACAACAAAAGAAATGAAAACTTCAATTGGATGATCTAAATTACATTAGTGAAGATGAAAAATTAGCAAATTTATTTTGAAAGCACTCTTAATTTAATTAATATCAGAAACAAGAGTAGAATCGTAATAAACTAAAATCATTAAAAATAACAAAAAGTATTCTAATACTAAACCCTAAACTAACATTATTTAGAGATTTGTCTTACGAAAGGACCCACAGTCAGTTTGAGTAAAAATAAACAAATAAAAAATATTGTCAACTCATCGTAGTCACAAAAAGATTATAGGGAAAAAAACGGGGATGTCCACAGATAAGATGGGCTGATGGTCTAAATAGACTTCGGATGGGTGAGAGGCATACAAGCATCCACAAAACTGGAAACCTTTTAGGAAGATGTTCTAAAATGCTTTCCAGAAGGCTTTTAACGAAGAATAAGTAGGAAAATTTTGTCTTTAAAATTCAGTCTCGGCAAAAATCTGGTTTTGCTGCTAATGGCTTTTCGCAGCCAACGAGGTAGGTAACATCCATGTCAGATAAATTAACCTGAAAACCTGAAATAATTATATATGTAATCCGCTGCTTGATTATCCGACAACTGCTGTAATCTGCTGTTATATTTACTGAAAGCACAAAATAAAATTATAATTCGCCTGTATTCGCAAAATGTTAAATTTAGAGTCCGCCGTTTGCATTGTATGTTTGAATAAGTTTACAAAATGGAATCATCTCACAAGCGTAAACATGATACAGTAACTTTAAACAAAAAAATGTAAATTTTACAAAAGGTCGATAGTGTTGGTGTTTGTTTTATGAAATATTATAATTTTTTGCATGTTATGTACATTGTACATATGCACCATTATCTACCGCTTTGATTAATTCGACACATGCCCTGTTTCTGAGGTGGTGGATAAGTGAGAGAGAGAGAACTGTAATAATGTTTACCACTAATTTGCAAAATATGTATTATAACTTTTACATTGTTATAATTTATAATCTAAGCAAAATTCACATTATTCTGTCGAATAGCCTTAAAAAGATAACATTAGGTTAAATAACAAAACAGAACCCTGTTAATCCAGTTACTTAAATCAAATTAAATATTCCCACGACTTTATATTATTTTAAACCATACTAAAAATAAAATCAATCAACAAGATTTAGGGTTAATGTAACATGACATTAATCAAAAGCTGATTGAATTTAATTTAAACTTTATGAGTGTAATTAGTGAGTAGTTGTGTGTTTTTGGAAGAGTTAATAAAGCAGTTTTGTACATAGTTTTTACTCTTCAAAATGGACAAAAGTACATTTGCGCCGTGGCGTTGCAAAACCCGTTCTGGAATTCTTCGGAAATCTGGAGAAAACTGTTTAGAATTCCGTGAATGATACCTATCAGTGGCGGTCCGTGAGTTTTCAGTGAGCTAGAGTGCTACGATTGAAAAATGCAACGTTATTGTAGCAGAAAATGATTTTTTTTTTTTAAATTTCAACTTTTTGTATGAAGATCTTTCAGTATGTGGATGCGGCGCATCCCCAAGCTGAAAGAATCCGAAAATCTTCGTACAAAATATTGAAATTAAAAAATAAAATAAAATAAAATTTATATACAGCTACACAACATCAATAACGTCATATTTCTTAGCACGCTAGCTAACTGAAAAGTCACAGACCGCCACTGATATAAATTTAACCCTTCAAATCTTGGAAGACCATTACTATCCACAAACATCATATTCCATTAGAGCAGTAGTTCCCGAACTTTTTTTGACCCTGTTATTTATTTGTTCTCACAGGGACCACAAGGTACAAGAATGAGCTCTTCTTGGACTTCTTCAGCTACCTCCCCAACACTAATACCAAAAGGGTTACGAATCAGCTTTTGGATACCTTTCGATTCGGTTTTGTAGTAAAATGAACGAATGTTTCACTGACCACATGGTCTACGGACCACCGGTTGGGAATCACTGCATTAGATCCTCTGAAGGACAGAAACAGTTTTTTTTCTTTCTATAAAATGGAGATATGTGATTTGTTCGTAGTTGGAAAGATAAATAATTTCTCTTCTCAGTTTATCTCAAATATTTATACATAGGTACTTGATTCCATAGATAAAATCCTGAAAATTGTCAAAGGGTATGATTACAAATTGGTTGGATTTTTTCTTTGACTGTCTTTGAAAGACAAAAAAATTATTATAAAGTTTTTATTGTATAAATCAGGATAAAAAGTGAAGCGACAGTTTTCTTACTAATTTCCAACACAAAAGGAATATGGTTTATAAATATAAATGTTTTTTTCAAATGCAAAAAAAATTAAAGATAATTATATCTAGTTTATATAAAATTCCATGAGACATAGGTAAAAAAATATTTAAAAACTTGAAGGGTTAAAGCTAAATGTCCAAATAATTGTACATTATTCTTTTGATATTTAGTGAAAACCATGTCATACTTACTTTCAATTTCAAATAGAATGCATCAAAATCAGCAGAAATTTCCAGAATGGGTTTTGCAACTCCACAACTCATTTGAGAAATGAATATACTTACAGTGAAACCCTCTATGCTTAAGGGGAATGTATGCGCGGCCCATCTCATACAAATCTTAGATTTGGATTTGAGATCAAAATACCCAACCAAACTGAAAAATTATTTTTGTAATCAAAAGGTGTATCAAATATCTAGTACGGATGTGAGCTACTTTATTTATTTTTGCTTTAAATTATCAAAGATTTTAGTTTTCCATGATTTTGGAGGCAACTTAGGCAATCTTTTGTGAGTAAATAAAAAACATAAAAAAATATAATTTTACTATATTTAATTTAAAAATATAATGAAAAATAAAATGAAAAAATTCTTAAAAATGCACGTTTTGGGTAGTAATTTTTTTAATATATAAACGACTATTTTTTATTCCACTGTAAATAGATAATTTGTATTTGTAATTTACACCCATTAAAATGATTTTATTCATAAATTTTTATATTTCATCACATTTATATGATAAATATAGTAAAATAATATTTTTGTTTTTAATTTACTCACAAATAATTGCCCAAATCGCCTCTAAAATCCAGAAACATTAAAATCTTTAATAGTCTATATCTTATAATTTAATGCAAAAATAAATAAAGTATCTCACATAATTACTAGATATTTGATATATCTTTTGATTACAAAAATAATTTTTCAGTTTGGTTGGGTATTTTGATCTCAAATCCAAATCTAAGATTTGAATGAAACGCGCAGAAATGGGCTGCGTATACATTCTCCTAAAGAAGTTTGGTTTTTTCGGTCCCTTGGCCCAATTTATCTCACATAAAAGGTTTTCCCGCAAGTTTTTTTCCAGTCTTATGAAAAACTTCTTAAGAGAGTTTCACTGTTTTATTATTACATTATTTTAAAGACATACAAACAGACCAGGGTTACGAATATCCTGATAATATTTTAATCCCTTCGATGACCATCATCATAAATGGAAAATATTGCTTATGCAATGATGGAGGACTTGGCTAGCAGATGGTTGAATTCGAAACGCTTTGGTGGTAACCTAATGCTTCGCACCTCTAAACAAATAACCATTAAATAAGATTTCAGACAATCTGGTGTAACATGAGATAAAATCTACATCATTTTGACAGTTGATAATTTCACACAAAATTTTGTATGTTGAGGATTTAATAAAAAAAACTATTTTTGCATAAGCACCATTTTGCTTTTGAAATACGAATTGGGCAGAACATGACAACAAAAATAATTTAAGAATAAATTAATGTTAATCTTTCTTTTAAAATAAAATAGTATTAATACGAGGGCTATCCGTAAAATAAGGTCTCCAAGGCACTGCGGTCGCGAGGAATGATTTTACGCGCAATCCTGCAACACTGGAGTGTAGCCTGGTTTCCCTTTGTCAAATCTCAACCACGTTGCACCCTCTGTGACGCTTAGTCTCGGCGTGGCAGCCATTCGCGAGCCCTTTGTTGTTTGTGATCTTCGGTGAGCATTTTGGGACCCACCATGGGCAGACTTTGTGGTCTCCCAAATTTTTTGTCAAAATCTTGTCAATAGTGGTCTTACTGACATCAGGGATCATATCACAGAGCTCCCGAACCGTCACCCGTCGATTTGCAATCAATTTTTTCCACTTTGGCAATTTTTTCATCTGAAACCGATGGCCGCCCGCCACGTTTTTAAATTCTATACACCATTTGCGCACTCATACACTGTTTTCGGTACACTTCAAGTAGCTGAGAATGAATTTCTACTGGGGTTTTGTTCTTCGCACCAAAAAAATAATTATAGAAAAAAGACTAAGTGTCCCAGAGAGTGCAGCGATGTGGTAATTTGGCGTAGAAAAACCAGGCTACATGCCAGTTTCCCCAGATCTTGCGTAAAATTGTTCCTCGCGACCGCAGCACCTTGGAGACCTTATTTTACGGACAGCCCTCGTAATAACTAGACGGGGTCTTTTCATACTTGTATGTATTTTTTTGAATCACTACATTCTAATATATGTAGTTCCACAAGTAAACACATACATATGTAATGAATAGGCTAATAAATGTGACCTAACCACTGGGGCGATTATGGTAGAAAAATAAACCACTTTTATTTTTCTGTGATTGATAGCGGTCCAAAATTGGACCACATTTTCCTACCATTCGTAAAACATTTACTGCAATTATTTAAAACATTTACCCGGCCAGCCATTTATTTTAAAACGAAACTATTGAAATGCTTTATCTATTATGAACATAGATATTGCAAATCTGAATTTCATAGACTATTTTAGAACGATGTTAAAAACAAATTTTTTAAATATTTTTTTCAAGCAGATTTTTTGATCAGCTGTTTACAGTTAAAATTAAGTCCCTTTTCCATAGATAATCAATCACCTTTCATTATCAAGTATACCACAGACAAGATACAGAAATCGAATAATATTCTATATTGACTCGAATAAGTAACCCTCACGACAATTTTAATGTAACAACACGCAGGATTCGCTCGGTTATAAGATTTACGATTTTTTTATGAATCCTACAAATATGAGATAAACGGTAAAACACAAGTTAATTCATTGGCTATATAATAAGTTTTTATGTCTCCATGTTGAAGTTCGAAGGTACGATTTTTTAATGTTAGCGAAAAAATTTTAAAATGATCTTCTGGGAAATCGCGAGCAATCGACGCAAATTTATTTATTTTGCGTTGTCGCTCCAGTGGTTATAGAGATTCTATATGCCGCATATATACAACATAACCTACATTCATCAATAATCATAATCAGCACAGTAATGGAATTCATTTACTTAATTTACAATTATTAATTCTACTTTTTAATAAATCCCACTACATACCTGCATCGTATAAACAAATATGCTATATATTCTCAATTACACATTGTGTTTTTTATAAATCACTAACGCTATAATCTAACAGTTCATTAATTGATTTAATATTCAATTGGGAATATTTATGTCGTAAGCTGATTGCACCATAATTTTTTTTTAGTTTGATGTGTTCTTAAACCGAATATGCAAAGTGGCTGGTCTGCTTGTGTTTACAAGCAGACCAGCTATGTGTTGTATGTTTATACACCATGTATTAATGGGATTCTGGAAATTTTCCTGTCAAAAACGATGAAAAAACTAGTTTGGTAGAATTATTTGAGCAACTTATGAGTTAAAGCAAACTTTGACTCAGAAATCTAAAAAAATAATGATTGTATTGTGAGAAATATGAATTAATTATATAAAAAGGTGAGAATTGACTTTATTCTGACTGAGCATTGTATTTTATAAATATTAGGTATTAATATGCACATCTTATAATGAAGTACCACTGTACAAATGTTAAGATTCAAAAGAATGTGATATGAAGTTTGATACATTTTATTAAGTGTTTAGTCAAAATCTTTTATAGGGTGTTTCGATAAGAGCGCAAGATTTCAAGGTTCAATGAAACATAGTTTTGTGTAACAAAATATTGAAATATTTATTAACCACTCGGACCCATAAGCTTGTTTGCACGATAATGTAACATTACCAGACATATGAGGCGTACCTGATTTATTAAGTTATAATGTATACATTTGGGAAATATGTTTTCACCAAAATTTTATAATAACGATGTTGCATAATGTGGCGGTATTTAGCTAACAGGGCGTCTAATTTCAGCCTTCAATGCATAACATCGTTATTATAAATTTTGGCGGCAAAGCCAAGCGGTCATTTACCAGGTATGTTGTCTCGTAAATAATTTACAAATGTATACATTATAACTCAATAAATAGATGAATATTTTGCTACCGAAAACCAAGTTTTATTAAATCTTGAAATGGTGCAATCTTATTAAAACACCCGTCTCCTTAGGCAGAATTCGGTTTCCGAGACAAGCTGTCTTATAGAAGGAATAGCACTATTAACTGACCTCACCAATCAAAGCTCAGTGAAATTACTAAGTTAACTTAGTAAAAGACTTAGTAAAGGATTACACACTCAATTTTATTTCACCATAATTTTTTGCCTCAGCACGCTAGAATGCAAAAACATTTTTTTATTGCATATTAGTAAATATGGTTATGATTTTTAACCCACAAATAACTAGATAGATGTCGCTTTGACAGTTCAGAGTTCAGCGGAGGGTAATCCATTGAAAAATAGTGACATTAACGGCCGATGTTCCTAACTTTTCGATAGACCAATCTGAGTCTACCATCAGCTAAGCAATTTGAAAGTATTTTAAAGGTAACGCTCGATTCTCGTTGTTCTCAAATATTTTATCATTGAATATCTTAGGTGACTAATATTTAAACAGTTAAATATTGTATTTATTACTAACACACATAATTTCTTTTGAATACTGTTATCGATAAACTTGCATTTTATATTTTAACAAATGTATAAAATATATTAAAAATAGAGTGGCAGTTTGATCTTTGCCGCCGGCGCGTCGGTACCACGTGACATTAGCGCAACTCTGTTGACACTTTTTATAACTTAATCCACGTGTCCGGCTTCCTTAAGATTAAGCAATGCTTGTGTGTTGGAAAGAGCGTAGTTGTGCATTTGAGCAGTGTTGAACCTTAGTTTCGGCTTAGCAGTTGATTAGTAGGATTGGGAACAGCGGCCGTAAGTGTGCCGCCAAAGGCACAGAGATTGTGTTTTACTTAGTTACTTAATTAGCTCAGTTTGATTGGTGGACCATTCACTAACAGCAACAGTCATGCATTGTATCTTGCACATTCACTATATATTGTTTATTAGTAAATCGCTACAAGTTTAATAAAAAAAGTTAATCTAATAAAAAAATTCTAAAGTCAGATTATTTACTTTAAAATGACAACCATTAATATAGGATTGATTTGCAATCATATTGACCTGACTTCTTTTAGTATTATGGAAATGCAATGTGAGAATAATTTGATATATTTAATTAGATGCTAATAACGTTATTGAACGGTGATATGAATTTTATTTGATTAATAAAAATAAACAGTCAAAAGATTTATTTTCGCAAAGTTAGAAACCATTTGCAAAACTTAATGAATTATTGTTTCGTCATAGTAGAACAATTTTCAAACGTTAATAATATAATATGTACCTATGTAGTTTTTGACTCTGAAACATTTAAAATATCACAATTATATACAACATCTAATTTAATCGGCTAGGTATTTAAAAACTACTCCTTTTGTGACTGTTGAATTAATAATTAAAAAGTTATCTAATGAAAAACATTTTAGGAAATTAATCATATTTGAATAGATTATAAAAATAATAATAAATTGAACGTATTTTTACATTTTCACCAGAAAGTGATAAAGTTGTAACCAGCAAAATGAAAAATTGTTCTGTTCAGATAAAAGAAAACCAACAGCTCCCTACTAAGAGTCAGTGGGTCTATTGCATCCCATATTGGGGTATGTTGTGATGCTTAAAGGGAGTGGAGAGAGGAATGAGATGGACAGAGGAAGGTGGGGAAGTATCTGGTTGTTAAATCTGTTAAAACAAACAAACAAACACGGATAAAGTGATTTCAAGCAACTTTTTGATTCTGAATGGTGGTCATACTGAAAGTGTATACAACTCTGGCTAGTGACTTTTACAACTTTATCGCTTTCCTGTAACGAAATTTATCTAATAACCGGCAGACTAGTTTATAGATACCCTTCCAGTTCTAAATAAACAAGTGAAACAAAGTTATAGAGCTTTCTAATCATTATATTATATTGAACAAAGTTATAGTAGACATTAAGAACTAGAGAATAATTTATTGAATTATGAACAGAGTTCATTGATGGTTTTAACAAGTGCACTCCTGTCAACAGGAATATAGATTTACTCCCAGATCAACATTTCATACTTGACCTTCCAGTACCTAAGATGGCACATTACGTTACCTAACCTTTTTGATCTTCATTATCACTGTAAGCTAACACAAAACCAGACTTCAATTTTAGCAATTACTAAACTATAATTAAATTTATTACAATTATTTCGTCAAATAATTTGTATGATTTATTTAAAAAAAAAAACATAAAAACTGCTTTTCCAGAAATTTCAACAGAGAATTGTGTAAATATCTGAAATATTAATGCTGGCGTGTCATCTTGGGATCGGAAGGAAGTTTTCGAGCTTGGTAACGGGAAGGTTAAGAGCATTGGATAACAATCGATAAATTTCCATAATGAATAAAATCAGTTCAATCGGGTATATCTATGCTTATGATTGGCACAACAGGCTTTAAGAGTTCATTTTTCTTTTGGTTCTTCGAAGACTTTTTACAGAGTTTCTCTTTGGATCTCGTATTTCTGTTTTCTCTGAACTGGTCCACGGTATTGGGGTTTTGGGGTCCGTCTCCCGCCGCCGCAGGGTTACTCGCCCCTCGGGGATTTAAGCCACTTTGCTGATTGTTGTCGTTGTTGTACGCGATGTTGGCGTACTCTTGCAACAGCGGGAATACCGAAAGCAAAAACTGACAGAAGTCTTTGCGCATTCCAAACCACCCTAGAAAATAAAATATTAATTTTTAAAAACGATACTTTTCATACGATTTTGATACAACACGGTAAAGAAAATGTAATTTTTAATTTTATTTGTTTTATTCGGGTGTATAATTTAACAACATTACAGGTTATATAACATTCATTACTTAATTAGTTTTAAAAGTTCTGATGATACATTTAGTATGTATGTACTGTTGGTTCCGCTTATTGGTACAACTGTTTATTGGGACAGTCAGTTATTTGGGACAAAACCAAAGGAACAGAAACCAAATAAAGAAACTAATAATAATTTACTTTTGTTATCTAGGACACCATTCCATTTAATTATGATAAATTCTGATCCGACATCAATGCAAAACATGTCCCAGTAAATGAATTTTAGTCAAAAAAGGTGGACGAAAGGAGAGGGTATGCCAATTTTTTCGGGATTGGGTTATAAGTAATTGATAATGTGAAAAAAATAATATTTTAGACGAGATTGAAAAAACAATTTTGAAGAAGGAAAATGAGGTTGGACCTCCAAATGATATTTATTTATATTAATAATGTTTATTAATATTATACAGAAAATAAATTGAAGTCTCCCTTTGTGTTCCTGGTTAAGCATGTCTATAACAAAATGCAAAAATTTTTATTTTTCACATTTGAGGTGTGTAGATGCAAAGGCAGCAATCTCCAAAATATCGAAAAAAAAGTTATGAATGCAGTTCCATAGAGATTCAAATTGTGCATCTAATAAGTTCATTGTTTAGTTACAAACTCAACTTATTCCCATCAAAATCCGAGTTTGAAAATACGTATTAAAAGCAAAGGCAGCAATCTCCACGTTCTTTTCAAAGCAAACATAGCATTCTCCATTTCGGCCAATCAAATTCATAGGAAGTGTCACGTGACAAGATGGCCGCTCCATACTAAAGTATCATTTGGTGCTGATTTTTCGATGTGAGTTTTTGATGTTTTGAAGTATGTAAAAGTGTGTTTGGAATAAATATTTATAATAATTATTAAAGGTGGATTGTCACCCGACCCCAGCATTATCAAAAAACGCCCGCAAACCTATTATTAAGTCTGAAAATTGGAAACGAAATGTTACAAAAATATCAAGAAATGTTGCTGTCACATTTCATTTTGGCTTGGAGGAAAGCATTATAACTCACAAAAATATTTAAGATTATCTATTTATTTTTTACTTTTGCACTTTTTTTTCAAAAATACTTAGTATCAGTTAGATAATAATAAGAAGTAAGTATTTTTGTTTTCGGAAATGGAAAATAATGTATTTTAGTAGTTATTTAATTAAAAATCAGACAATTTGACATCTTTTCTTCATGCCATGTTTGATGTTTAACGGCCTCCATGGTCCCGAGGTAACACGCACAATCTGAAGGTCGCGGGTTCGAACCCGGCGTGCGCAAATAAATTTTATTTGATTAATTTGTGGTATTTAAATAATTAATTCACTTTTTAATAATATGTAGTGTGTAGGTATATATTTTTTATACTAGCTCCACACAGGAGCCTTTTCCTCAGGGCCCATATCATCTTTGGAGATGGTGTGTGGAGGGTTTTTTTAAGGAAAGGAAGAAAAGGGAGTTCTGGGAAGGAAAAGGGTTTAAGGGGTGGGTAGGAATCTGGGGTTCAGTGTGTCTTGGTCTTCGGCCTCCACGACTTAGACAAATCTCACCCCATGAACCTGCTTAATCACCAAACGTAGCGAACCACTTGGGGTGACCCATGACAGAGGTGTTGGTTATCCAATAAAGGTTTCCGGGGCGGCGGTACCCATTCCCGCCTCCCTAAATATTTGCGGCACGCTCAAGACTGGAAGATACCCTCACTATCGCCCTGGTGTAAGACCACCATTCAGAATTGAAACGTTGCTTCAAATGACTTTAGCCGTGTTTGGTGACCAATAGCCAGGTACTTCCCTATCTTCCTTCCCCCATCTCCTTCCCCTCTCCACTAACTTCAGCCTCACAACATACCACAATTGGGGATGCCATAGTCTCACTGGCTCCAGACGGGAGCAGTTGGTGACTCTTGTGCGGTATTCATATAAAAAAATTAAAAATATATATTTTGACACAATAATATTAAAATAGTTTTTCAGGCTAGTTTTTATTTTCCTCATTTTCTGTTCTTTTTTTTCTCATATTTTTGCTTCACTTTCTGAATTTTAATTATTCAGAATATTAGATATGTATCATCTTTTCTCATATTTTTTGCTCCACGCATAATAACACCTGTTTTCTAGAAAAAAAATGTTCAATAATATCTTCAAAAAGTTTTTTTTGCAATTACCCCTTATTGAATTATAAAGTATTCCTTCAAGCCAGTCAACACAAAACCAAGATGGCGGTTTTTTGGGAAGGTTTGTAGCAAACACAGCAATCTCCAATGTTGTATGAAGCAAAAGCAGCAATCTCCAACACTTGGTAGCAAAAGCAGCAATCTCCGGATTAAAAAGTAATTTATCTTTTTAAAGGCGTGCATTAAACAAAATCGGATGATGCAAATAATCTATGATATCAAACTGCTATTTAATGTAATTTTTTCAGCGTTCTGTGAAATCCCATTTAATATGTACAAGTTTTTTGCCTTTTTCTCAAAAACACAAAAGTGGGAGATTGCTGCCTTTGCATCTACACACCTCATTTGAGGTATTAGCGCCTTGCAACGGAATTTGTAGGAACCTACAGTTAGTACAAAATTATTTGCGTGGTTGTACGACAGAATACTATCGTTTGTTTGTTTAAAAGTCAGTGAAAAATACTAAGTTATACTTACATCGGTTGCCACCTTTAGCACCAAACGACATCAGGATGAGAGTGGCGTAACTGACAAACAGGGGACTCACAACGACAATGAACGACAGCGATAATCCATCGTCTAATTTATTGGCTAAGAGCACCTGCAGGAACAACACAAAACATGGATAATTATTTGAGATTGAAGCAGGTTCTGTAGCATCACGTGATACTTTAGTATAGGAGAAAAACGTCACAAATCAAAATGTCACATTTTTCAAGAGAGACAATAGAATTTTTCTTAAGATGTTACAGCGAGAGCAAAAAATCCTCGGAATGGACTCGATAGCTGGACGAAAATATGCGGAGCTGTGCGAAAATTACCCCGATGAGTTCAAATGTCAGAATAAAAACTACAATTTATTTATTTTTGCAGTTTTTTTTTTCTTTTTACCAGGGAATATATCTTGTTACATAAATATAATGTAACAAGTTAAGTGAATAGGCCACTTGCATGGATTTCATAACGACTTGGAAAAAATCGTGTGGATAGATTTTTTTTTATTTTTAAATGAATAAATCCATTATTTTAGCTCGTGACGTCACTACATGAAAATGTCTCGACCCAATTATGTTCCCTTAATTTTGTATAATTCCACACTGATTAATGTTTTTTTACATGGCAACACTTTGATTTCCGGCAAATTTTTGAATTTGCGTTTAATGTTCACTAGATTTATTGCGAATTTTATGCGAACTTATCCTTTGGTTTGATTTTTTGATAAAGATGGCGGTGTTTTTACAGATGTTACGAAGAGAACCCCGTACAATTTATTGGTATTCGTGTGGAAAACGTTCTTTTTTTTAAATGAATTTCGGCTGTGTAATTATCATTTTTTCGCACCCATAAAATTATGTCCTGTCTTTCCGGTTTATAAAAAATGGTCTGATTTTTCAGATTGAAATTTTCAAAAAATCGCCAGGGTTCTAAAATACGATTTAAAAAAAAAAAAAACAGAATGTCTTAGAATATTTGCCTAAACCGGAATCTTTTTTTTTAAAATGTGATGCAAGTGGCCTATTATGGTTCTCAGTTAATGGTTACCTTTAGATATGAACTTTATGGTATAAAACTAGTTGTATTGGCAACATTGCCGTGTTTCTCAGTTGATTAAACTGATATCTGAGCAGAGGGGTTCTCAGGCAGGACTGGCCTTGAGCTCCTCATTCCTTGACGAGCTACATGTAACTTCGGCCACCGTCCCTGTGACGGGTTGACGCAATCACTTCGTCATAATTCGCCATATTACTTTATCATGCGAATATTTAAATCCACGCCCATCAGCGGCATCAGAGCCTGAAGATCATCAGCACATTAATCAAATCCTGGATTGGCCTCGAAGTACCATGGGAGCATATTGTAAATTCAGCATCTGCAGATGCAGTCATCACATAAGACCTTCCGACTACACCTGGAGCCAGAGGTGCTTGCAGAGATGCAGCCCAAGATCGATGACCTTGGCCGCCATCAACATAGTCGGCTGGCTGGCAACCGCCCTGGGACTGGACGTCGCTGGTTAACCGCGGGGCTGGAGACCTGTCCGTTGCTCCAGCCTGCCGTTTCAGCATATGTCAGCAGCGGAGAGAGCTGACCGCACGACTGATCGCCTACATATCGCCCACACATAAACTGCCTGGATCAAGTTTAA
Organism: Limnephilus lunatus; assembly: GCA_917563855.2. NCBI lineage: Eukaryota > Metazoa > Arthropoda > Insecta > Trichoptera > Limnephilidae > Limnephilus > Limnephilus lunatus. Next base: position 70,284,577 of record OU830602.1, read on the forward strand.
ATGGTACTACCGCTCCTTATTATGCCCATTCAGTATTTTAGTTTAGCCCTGAATAATTTTAAGTTGTTATTTGTTCTTCAATAATAGATTAATTTAACTGTGTCAAAGCACTATACGTACTCTTTTATTAAATAACCTCTCCTAATACAAAGTATTTCACAGAGCCGCCTGCTAAGATACAAATCCCGAGATACAAATTCAACAGTAATAATCACACTTGTCTCATGCTGTCCTCTTACATTTCTTTTTATAATATTTTGACCCTAAGTTTTATTCTTTTTTATAACAATCTTAATAATCATATGTTTTTCATTTATATTTATTTATGTTAACTTTATCTAAAAAATCTCAAAAATATTTACACAAATATATATATATATATATGTATATATATAGACTGGTTATATTATTTCTACATAAAACTGAATAAAAAAACATCTTCATACTCCTTCGTAAAATCAAATATTTTCATGTTATTTTTTTTAACCCCTCAGGCCTCGGGCCTATTTTGTCGGAAGGTGAAAATATTTCCTCTTTGCAATAAAATTCAAATAAATGAAATATTTCTGAACGCATCCGAAAACTAAAAACTGTTTTTGAAAAGTGAAGAACTACACTTTCAAATTTTATAATTCAAAATAAACACATAATTTTGGAAACACAAAGATTCTGAATGCAAACATAAAAAAGTTTTAAAAATGGCTCACCGTAAGTTATTTTTTAACTAAAATTACTGAAAATGCAAATATATTTTATTATGGAAATGTATTATAATCATTATCATCAACTCACTTTTTTGTCATTTCATGTAAAAATAATTAATAAAAAATTGCTGTTGGAAATTTTGGTTTCATAAAGGTGAACATTTGAATTATTTTGTGGTTAACTTTTAGATTTGAACATAAAACTTGGTATTTTCTCTTTCTAACACTATTTAAAACATATTTTTAACAAAGATAGTGAGGGAGACCAAATGATTTCTGTGAGACCTAAATGAGTTGAAATTAGCCTGAGGGGTTAAATTAATTTTGAGATCCATAACGTGTTTTCTAGAAAGCCAGAGAGGCTACGTTCATGAAATAAAAAGTCATATCTAGAGTGTTAGCACAAAAGATTCTGATTTTGTCCTCTATATATTTTTCAGAGCATTAAGATTAATATCGCATCGAAAAAAATTCAAGCGCAAATGATATTCGAGCTGTCTCCGGAGACCTATCTGTAATTTCTAAAGAAAATGTCTTCGGAGCACGATCGACGTTCGATTCGTTAAAAGACGAAAGTTGTGTAAGTTATACAGACGAAGTTTAAATAAAATGGTGACACAACAGAACACGATCAAATAATAGGTTATGTTAGTTTTTTATTAATTTTTTTTCAATGTTCTGCCATGAAACTGTTCTATCTTGTCACTGTTCTGTTTTGTCACTTTTCTTTAAAACCTTCTTGCAATTGAATGAACAAACCTGAAATATGAGTATAGGCACAACAGTGAAGGTGTACGCCAGCGCTGTGTTGAAGCTCGTCCTTCGCTGGTGGATGTTCACTTCCGGAGTCCTCAACAGAATACCGGCAAAGATTATGCTGTACAAGACGCCTAAAATAATAAAACACGATTAACCTGATGGACGCCACTGTATCATATATGAGATTTAAACCACATTCACTAGTATATGCATCTGTCGTAAAGATGACAAGGGTTTCGGTTGGTAAACTTAAAAATCTTTGGTAAAATTAATATAATTAGTTTTATCGAAGGAAGCAAATACTTTGTGGTGTGACATATTATATTAAATGAAAAAACACGCTTTGTAAAACACCACTTTATTTGAATTAATAATTATTTAACAGCCAACCAGGTTTCGCTTAGCTCAAGCTTCATCAGGGCTATTATATTAACTAAAGATAATTATATACAGACACATATATATATTAGAATTTTTTTTTAAATTTCTTTTATATATATGTGTCTGTATGTAATTATCTTTAGTTAATATAATAGCCCTGATGAAGCTTGAGCTAAGCGAAACCTGGTTGGCTGTTAAATAATTATTAATTCAAATAAAGTGGTGTTTTACAAAGTGTGTATTTTCATTTAATATAATATAATTAGATTCATAGACATTCAAATTAATAGACGAGCCAATCAGGGAAAAGGGGGTCAAACCAAATTGCGCGGAGCCGGCATAATCATCCCCCTTTCAGGCAGCTCGCATTTTAATATCACCAATCGGTCCTCAAAAATAAAATCTGCTAACCAACTACTAGTCCTATTTACAAACTGCTGGCTTTGTAAAAAACTTAACCACAAATACCAAATCGAGAAAACAAAACTTCCGACTTGTTTCCAACATTTTATATTTTGTTGTTACACTATTTAAGAGTTACATGGGTTTTGAAGGTTAGAAAAAAGCATATTTTCTCTATATATATTTTTTTAGTAACTATACAAACCTACTGACAGAAAAAAAATGGTTTTTCAATTTCAGATAAAGCTAACATGAGTTTTCCAGTCCACCGCAAGGACACTTTTTTTTAAGGGGTGGCCGAAAACCAGGTCCCACCTGCTGAATTTTTCAAATTTTTAAATGGAAATTTTATAAAATGTTGTTTATGTTGCACTTTTACATGTTTAAATTTTTAAATATTATAATTTATTGTGATCTGCATAGACATATGAATATTAATAGACCAGAACAGAAAGGTGAGGGGTAGAAACCAACTACAGCGGGACGAAGAGCGGGAAGATGGCTTTGGTGAAATGTGATTCGTCAAAACTCAATTGACAATATATAGGCAACTCGCATAATAATATTACCATTTAGTTCTTAAAAGTAAACTCTGCTTTTGAATGAATAGACCTTTTTACATGGGAGCGTGAATTGTTTGCCACGTAATAAACAAATTTGCGACGTCCTAATACGGCAAAGTAAGGTCGCCTATAAGGTCGAGTGCAATATGTTGTTGCCGTATTTAGTTAAGACACTTTTACAAATGTTTCATGATTTACTTACCCCCAGTAAACAGCGACGGGCACACGCCATGTATCTCGAGTGATTGTGTATGTTCAGAAACGATCATATTATGAGATCTGAATTAGCTTAAAATAGTGTAAAATAATGCTTGCCTATGGAATGTAATACGAAAATTGGGTTTATTCTCTTTTTCACTTCTATTTTTACATGTTTTCAAAACACAAGCCACTATTTTTACCGTGTTATTTTGTAAAATGCACCAATGAGAGCTCGACGCTGGCTCGCAGAAGAATGATGACATCACATTTTTTAGATTAACGCGAAGCCATACTCGATCCCAGCCGGTTCCAATAGAATGGTTCCAATGGGAGGGGGAAATAATACGCTTTTATCACTTAGGGCAGGTCTACTAATATTCATATGTCTATGGTGATCTGTCTTTTTATTATTACCATTTGGCCTTTATTTACTTTATCGGTTTTATTTTTATATTAAGTGCTCTAAGGGAAAATATCTCAGAAGGATTAAAAAATGAAGCAAGGAAAGGGAAATAAATACATTTGGGTATCTACCATTTTCTCATGTCGCTTTTTATTCACTAACTTAATATATATATTCAAATTGTTTTTAATCATTTGCTGCATCCTTTTCTTTTTGAGTTCCTTGCCGGCTCCTAAAGTTGGGGGACACGTCATTCACGTTAATTATTATATTTTGTTATCACGCTTGAAGAATGTTTTGATTCTTATATTTATTGTTAAACATAAGCATTCGAATATTGTTAAACATAAGCTCACTATAATTATAATATTTTGTAATCACGCTTCTATGAGGAATTCATAATTAACACTTTTTTCCTTCTATAAATAATATGTGTATAATTAACACTTCCACCCCGGACTGGGGTAACGCACTCACACTAACGAGAGTTTTACGCTGTATCTAAGTTGTTTTTTAAATCACATACTCAATAATTTAGGTAATCCTAGAAAAACTATTCGGATTTAGAATGCAAACATAAAAAAATGTAAAAATGACTCACATGATATTTTTATGTGAAAACGGTACTAAAATCACGGATTATGTAAAAAAACAATACTTATTCTATTGTATAAATATATAATAAACAATTTAGTCACCTCACTTTTTTATCTTTTCATACAAGAATATTGAATAAAAATTAACAATGTCTAGCGGCCCGTAGGCAATTTGGCGGGTAAAATATGTATCAACCGTGTATCTGACAGAATAGGTCTTTTTATGTATTTCTATGGACAACTTAAATAGTGATGGGTAGCTTGATTTATAATTGAGCTTCTACTTTTTGTTTTAGGGATGTCACTAGAACAATACCGGAGTTATAACGATTTCTGTGGAAACATACGCGTTGACGTGAAAACACGCTTATTGTACTTGACTGCTATTGTCATATTAACATGTATATCTGCTTACGTTGCTGAGTGGTTAAGATTCGTATTTATACAGTTAGTTAATTACAAAAAAGTGCCGCGTACATTTGTTATTGCTTACAATAAAATTTCTTGCATTTTGAAAGTAGAATGCAATTTAATTTTTCAGTGTTCATAGAAATGTATCAAAATGAATCTTACCAACTAAGCTCAGGCACATCAGTATCCAGAAAGGTACAAACACAACTTCCCAAGTCCATGAAATAAATCCATCCAACTTCAGAGCCAGGAAGATAAATTGCAGAATGTTGACAGCGCAGAAGAGTTCCAGCTGAAAATTCAAACATTAGTACATTTACAACCCTATTACGCGGAATGTTTTGATATAACCTGTGACTGGACAATTCAACACAATGGCACTTCAACATATTTTTGAAAAGTGATATAAAGTTAAAAAAACTAGTTTTAAACAGTCAGGTTAGGGGTCGTCCATAAATCACGTGATGTTTTTAGCAAATTTTTAACACCCTGGTGAGGTGATGTGTGGTAAGGTTTTAGACTACTCCCCCCCCCCCTCCCCTACCCAAAATCACCTGTATTTTTTTAGTACAAAGTATATTGAAATTTTCAGAATATTATCTTTAAATACAGGTATAATCTGATTAAATTTTGGAAAATTAAGCATTGTGATAAAAATTTCCAAAGAGACATTAACCCCTTAGAAATAGACGTTTGTTTATTTTGTGTCCCTTAGAAATCTGTCAAAACGTGATAATATTTGTGTTATTTACGATTTTTACTAAAAGCTTCATAAATCACGTTTTGGGAAACGTAGTCTCATTCTAAAAACTGTTTTGGAAAGGTTATGAAATAAACTTTCAAATTATATTGTTACAAATAAATAATAACATTTGTAAATATTAAAATTTAGAATGCAAACATAAAAAAATTGTAAAAATGACACACATGATGTTTTATGTGAAAACGGTACTAAAATCACAGATTATGTAAAAAGAACACTTATTCTACCGTATAAATGTATAGTCAACAATTTAGTCACCTCACTTTTTTATCATTTCATACAAAAATATAAAAAATAATTTTAATAAAAAGTTAACAATGTCTTGAACAAATGACAATCAAACAAGATGGAGGTTCCATTCGGCTCAGATAATTAATCTCTATGTTCCATAGATGTTTTTGAATACAGACGCGTAGCGTTGTTCATTATCGATATTCCATTTTTTATTTCATGGTAATCCGTATACTAGTGATGGAAATAAATCAATTTTTGTAAAATCTCGCACGTTGACGTCAAAAGACGCTCTAATGTCTTGACCGCTATTATTATATTCGCGTCTTTTGACGCTCTAATGTTCCGAGTGGTTAAGGTTGCAGGTTGTTTTTGACTGGCAATTGGTTTAGAAATCGCGCGTTCAATGAAAAATAAATACCATTTGATATCTCATTATATCCCCTCCACTCCCTTTTTGTGATATTTCGTGATTTTATTCCGAACCCCCCCCCCACCCCATCTTCGGAACCCCCCCCTTTAGAGAAACTTCGTGGATAACATATTATGTGATAGCACGGGTAAAATCAAACAAATTTCAACTGAAGTGGATCTAACTGACTGGTCAGTGGCTGAGTTGGCATCGCGTTTGGGTACCACCCGAGCATTGCGTGTTCGATTCCTCGGCTGGCTAAATCTTCCATCACAACACAAGCAACATTTTCCACTTTCTGTGGTGGTAGTAGGAGATTTTGAAATATTGTTGGGTTATTCGTAACCAGGGAATATTTGTCTTTCTTTTGTTAAAAAAAAAAAAAAAACGGTCAGCATTTCAGCAAATACTGACTGGACCCTGCCTGCTGGGTCCCTAGTCCGGACCCCCCGGGCCTGAACAATTGCAGTATTTTCCTAATACTTTAAGTGTCTTGAGATGATTTTGTCAGAAAAACGGTGCTGTACAATTCATCCAATAATTGCAAATTATTATTAAGACATGTACAATAAATTAAAAGATTACTTGACACATAAGGTACACACTGAGGACACAGGACTGAAAATAATATATAAAAAAATAGATTGTATTTGCGAATGCGAGTTCAAAACACAGCGGCGAAATACAGCAACTGGTGTGGCGTTCAACCAACAGCAGAAAGCTGAGATTTGGTATGTGGTTTTAACTCCCATAATCGATCCCTTAATCGTCCCATATAGGTACCGCTAAACCGGCGCAACCATTACGTAAGTAAAAATCCATGGGAAAATTAATTATAGATATTATCATAGTTCATAGATAATATGAATACATAACATTATAATATAATCTGCTAGATGCAAAGAGTCTGAATAAACCTCAAAACTCCTGTCGTGTTTGAGCGCCCAGATGCAGACGGCTATGGATACTATGCTGATGAAGATGAGGGGGATGAAGACCAGGATCCAGAGGTGGCGGCCCGAGTTGAGCTTGTCGCACACCAGCAGCTCAAACATTAGCAGGATGAGGTGTAGCGCCAAGCTTATCAGCATGGCCTTGTAGTGGACATAAGCCTCACCTTCCAACCTGAAATACAAACAAATTGAACAATCTGGTGCTGCCATCACAACACAGTATAGTCTTTGTAATTTGATATAATCCGATGGGGGTAAGACACACAGATGGAAAACACAAGACATTTATCCTTAAAGAAAAAAGTCTAATTTTAAAGAGATTTAGGCAGTGACTCCAGCAAAACAAATACTATTTACAATTAGTATCCTCGCTAGGCAAATGGTGAACTTTATCAAAGATCAACTCGTAAATTAACCGGGTAAAAATAAAATGTGGTTGTTGACAATTTGAAATATCGCGATGGCAGTAAAAGAAAAAAGAAATACTTTCCTCCACTAAAATCATATAAAAATGTGTATTAATGATGACTAGAAGTTTGCCCGTTGCAAAGCAACTAACGGGTTAAAACTAACTTGACTTACTAACAGAAAAAAAAATATTTCGTAGTAAGCGGGTAGGTACCTACGGTTAAACATACAAATATATATAAAGCCGCCCACAGGGCCTAGCAGCAAAAATCTGCCATACGTTAGTATATAGACACCATTGTAGGCATGCACACATCAAATCCCCAAAGTTTCATCGCAATCGCATGAACGGTTTAGCAATGCATAATTTCATGACGCCAGAGCTCACTTTTGTATACAGAAACCGTCGTGGGCATGCACACATTAAATATACAATTTTTATCGCAATCGGATGAAAGGTTTAGCAACGCTTAGCGGTTAAACACAGGACCTAGCAGCAAAAAGCTGCCACACTACATACACTAATTCCCGGTACATTTAGTTTTCAAACAGCTCATGCGCCACCTATTAATTTTTTTTATAGAAATTTCGTGAAGCCAGAACTCACCAGTAGTTTTATACAAACCTTGTATTAACAATAACGAACACAACAAAAAAAGAATTTTTCAATTTGTTGCAGTCCTTCAGAAGTTATGAGCGTACGTACATTTTCAAAAAAATTTAATAATTCCAGAACTCACCAGTAGTTTTACTGCTTAAAAAAAGCGCTATACGAATTTAATACTTTAAAAAAATATCCCGTTCAACTTCGAGTAATTTCTGTAAAAGTTCGGTTCGAATTCTATTCAAGTTCTATAGATATTTTTGTATTGTGATGCAACTGGCATTTAGTGATAAAAAAAATAGAACTTACACAGAACGTGAAAATGAACTTAAAAAAATTGTTAAATTATTCAGTATCGTGGAAACAACATTACCTTAGTAAATTAAATTGCATCAAGAAACCTAAATAATTGTCTAACTACCAATTCCGGTAGGTACCGGCGCTTAAAAAATTCCGGCAATGTTTTTGCTTTTTTCATCATATTTGCAATAGGTACTACCGAAATAAGTAGGCACCTACCCTTGAAATCAATTACATTTCAATTTGTACTTGCCGGTAAATATCTATCCTTCTGAAGTTAATCTATGGGCGTATATTGTCGTATTTTTTTTCGAAAATTTTATAGGTTTTCGGCGACCCTGAACTTTTTTACATGGGACGGACACGTTATATTGTTATCAAAAGATGCGTTATGTTTTCGTGTACCGTATTTTTCAAAAACATCCAAGCCGGAATCGTTTTTTGGGCCGTAATGCCGTATACCGCAAATCAACAACCCAAACCGCTGAGAGATCCGTTTTATTAGAGTAAACATATGACATTTCGGATATTGGGCTGTCTCAACATTTGCTGTTTAAGCGCGGGTCTTTTGTATTAGGTACTTACCTACTATATCATACACAGACAGATAATATTCCATAATTATATTTTTTACACAGGCAAGACCGATGCACAAATTTGCACAAATCCCGCTTAAATTTAGGCCCTGCCGAGCAATGCAAATTGAAATCCGCCATTAAAAAAAAAAATTCTTCATACAAAACCTATTAGGGCAGGGTCGGCTTTTATTAAGGTGGTATTGGCTTTTTACGCCATCACGACTCCATCTTCAGTGTTGCAAAGTTCGAGAAAATTTATAAAATTTTAATATACCAGCCGATTTTACAGGCTGCAAACGATTTGCATTTATCGATGAAAGTGAATTTTTCGCTAATGTCAGAAAAATGTCGAATTTGAATGCAATATTGTGAAACATTTTCAAGGGGGAGCTACACATGTTTTGATTTTAAAAGTTTTTAAAACTTGTATTGTTTATGATTATTAAAAAACATCTCCGCCGGAAGGTGTACTTTTAACGTAATCTTTAATTCCGTAATGCCTCTATAAAATGTCAGTTTTTCTCAAGAACTTTCTCGAAGCCGTTTAATTAATTAGAATAAATTCCTAGCAAAATCAGTTTTGTATGGGAAACTAACTTTTTTTTACTTCCCTTCTCGATCCGACGTTTTTAAAGGGGCGAACCTGTCGGCGGGAAATATAACCTAGCCGAATTGAGTGATTTAATCAGAGGTTCCCGTTTTCGCCGTTAATTCGTATGAGAGAATAAATCCCTAGCAGCATTAATTTTGTCGAAAAAAAATAAACTTACAAAATCCAAGTACTGAAACTTGGCTGATCGTGGTTTTTCCTCAAGCGAAAGTGAACCTTGAGGTGGGTGAAATGTAAGGGCGGAAGGGTCGCGTGCGATTTAGGTCGTGATTTAGGTCATTCTGGTCTTTCCCGCGATTGTCTGAAACTGAATTCAACCGAAAGTGAACCTTGAGGTGGGTGAAACTTAAGGGGCGGTGCGGTCGTTTTTAGCGTGCCAGAAAAAGTGAGCTTTTCTCGAAACCAGACATTAATATATATATAATGATAATATTCATGCTTACGACCTATGTATGAATTTATGTACTAGGCACTAGGCCACACTAAGCTCAAATTCCAACCAAGCCATGCTAAAACCAACTGATATACCGGCTCTTAGTGGAGAGGATTGTAAGAAGTAAGCGAGGGAATATAGCATTAAAATAATAATATTATCTTGTAAAAATTTAAACCATTTCATTTCATATTTTAGTCGCACCTACGATTCTTACCGATTGAAATGAGCACGGAATTTGTTATTACTTATTCTGTGACGAAACTGGGGGATCCCATTTCTTTAAATGAATACATAATAATGTTATATTGATCACTGTAGTGACTAGCAACACCGTATGTAGTGAATTGCAAGAATTCGCCTATTTTGTTTTGCGCTTGGACTGCTTATGACTAATTTACAGTGAGAATGATTGAAAGAGTTCTGTGGACGATGTGATGTGATTGACAATTCTAAGAAAGTTTCATTCATTGCTGGATCATGAGTGACTAGCGACGTGAGTAATAAATTTTTTATTTACATAATTGTATGTTTGACTAACTGATTCGTTATTCAAGCTTTAATTTATTAATGAAGAAAAATCAGAAAAACAAATTCAGTAAAGTAAGTTATTTTTTATAAATGTGTGGCGACACCATTATTTTTCGCCATCAATTTCTGTAGCGCCCACTTTTGCCAAATTCATTGCGCCGCCACTGGCTCAGTAGGAACATACGAGAACAAGGCACACCGCGTAAGGCACCGCCGGTACATATCTACCTACAGCCGATAATTACTACTAGCTGGTTAACTTCCACCACCTACGCGAAAGGCCTCAAGTCAACGGCCGTTCATCACTACGACAGTAGAACGTTCGAGCACTTTCTTCGCTTTGCGCGCATTCGCAACATTACCTGTGTTGACTCACCACAATGAAGCACACCTTTCATTTAATCGTCCCTGTCTCTGCCGATACGCAGTCCGCTCCCTCAAATGTATAATAATTATTTTAAAATTTTCTATGATACTTTCGTTTACGAATCCAACTCTTTCTTTCATTATTTATTATAAATGTCAATAATTATATTTTTTAAGCTGCAAATTTCGTAATTCGTGGGAAAACCGTACGCATATTATGAGAGCAATACTAATTAAGGCTGGGAACTTGAAAACAGATTCACTCTTAATTAAAACAGAATTGTGTTCAGAATGTAATGACTGAATTTCAGTTGTGTATTCATCTGCTGATACATTTCGAAGGAGACCATTATTTTATTCAAAGTGCAGTTATAAAATTCTAGGTACAGACGATGTATGTGCTGCCAGAATCAAAGAGAAACCATTTTCATATTCTGAGTGTAGTTTTAATTCCGCCACATACAGTTTTAATTTAACCCGTCTAATCACAGGAGACACAAATTGTCCCACACAAATAATTTTAAAATAACACTGTGTGAATGCGATAATAAGGGGAGAGAGAGTTGTATTAAATTTTTTTGTTAAGAAAAGGAATGTGTATTTAAAATTTTAAGTTTATTCTATTTTAAGTACTTTAATTTGAATATTCGCAGGTGTGTATATTTTAGCCAAATTACATTTCCAATATCAAATTTTTTAAATTTAGAAACAAAAATGTTCTAATAAGCACGTTGGAAAAATTATTTTATCTAGATTTTAAAACAATTTTGTTTTTTGCAAAAGGGTAAAAAAAAAAACAATTAAAAGGAACATTTAAAATGCATGGGAAGAACCGGGAATTTTGTGCGCAAACCTTGCAGGCAAAAGTTTATAGATATTTTTTTCTTATTATTCGAAGGGTTAAACTAGTTTTCAAATTTATGAAATGCAGTTTTAAAATTCTAATTGCAGACTCTGTATGTGCAGCCAGAATCAAAGAAAAACCATTTTCATGTTCTGAGTGTACTTTTAATTTGCCGCATACAGACTTGATTTAAACCAATTTTGTGTTAAGAATGTAAATTTCCAGTTGTGGATTCATCTGCTGACACATTTCGAAGGAAAAAATTCAATTATTCGAAGTGCAGTTATGAAATTCTAGTTGCAGACTATGTATGTGCTGCCAGAATCAAAGAAAAACCATTTTCATATTCTGAGTGTAGTTTTAATTCGCCAGGTACAGATAAAATCAGTTTTGTGTTCAGAATGTAAAATTCCAGTTGGATTCATCTGCTGACACATTTCAAAGGAAAAAATTCTCTTATCCGATGTGCGGTTATAAAATTCTAGTTGAAGATTATTTATTTAATGCCAGAAACAAAGAAAAACCATTTTCATGTTCTGAGTGTAGTTTTAATTCACCGCATACAAACTGGTTTTGTGTTCAAAATACAATGATAAATTAAATAATGAGTTGCAGATTCATCATGTACCAAGTGAAGCTTTACATTTGAGTTGCCAAATGCTGCAATATTCTGATAAATTGATTGTTCCGTGTGTAACTATTATTTGGGGACTCAATCAATCAATCGTCAGTTAAAACCTGCCTTGCGTTCTAAATATGGTTTCGAGATGTGAAATTCTTTTACATGAATACAATTTTCGATTTCCGACAGCAGTTAATAAACTTTGTAGTAGAATTTATCAACATTAATTTTCCTCCGCCCCGGGCGGCTAACACCCAAGCTTTGCCACTGCAGCAAGGTATAAACATACATAAGCAGATTTAAAGATATCAATATCAAATTTTAGACCATGTTGCGTTTATGTTAACAGGTTCTAGAAAATGTAAAAGTAACATATGTTTTCAATAGTACTACCGGAAACGGTAATTATTCCCTAATCGCCGCACTTTTAGACACAGATTATGGAAATTAACACTTAGTTGGTTTTTTTTATTTTTTTTTTTATAATCTTTATTTATCAAGTTACATAGGTGATTGTACTGTGCCTGCCTCACTAGGAATTCCTGTGTTGAGAGCAGGCACATTTTAACATAAGTAGTTTAATATAAAAAGAAGAATAAGGATAACAACAACAATGTTATATACATTTAAAGGTACAAGGACAATCAGCATTGTACCAAAGGGAAAGCATGCACTAGGAGGTTATAAAAAAATTGTTAATATTTGATCTGTCTTTGCTAGTGATGCAAGACTTGGTATCTGATATGTATTTTACATAATTAGTGTGCTGTCTAATGGTCAGTGGAAGTGTATTATAAAGTTTAGTTGCAAAGTATCTGAAGTTTCTTTGACCAAACGTTGTTTTGGCGAAAGGGATAAGTAAGAGATTTTGCCCTTTGGTTCTCGTATCACGAACAGTTTGGATATTGTCAAAAACAGTTCTATGTTTGAATAGGTAAGTTAGTATATTTTTTGCATAAAGTTGCCTAATGTCCAAAACACCGATTCTCCTAAAGATTTCATCCGAACTGCTTGTGATTGGTAGTTTTAGAATAATTTTTATAATTAATTTCTGGGCTTTGGAGATCGGATCAATGGCGGCAGCATTTGCTCCTCCCCAGGCTATGATACCATACTCGATGAGAGATTGGCATAGTGCATAGTAAATTGTTTTGAGTTGGTTCAAGTTAAGAAAGTTACGAGTTTCAACAATTACTAGAAGAAACAACTATTTACAGGCACAAAATAGGTTATTAGATTCTTAGTTTGGGTAAACTAAGTTATTCATGCGTATTTAGATAGAAACAAACAAAACAATCGTTTTGTATGGGAAATTTTTAAGTTTGAATAAAAATGGAATTTTATGCATCTTTTACCATCTATCAAACGTCATTACTAGACATCGGATTATATGCATTTGCATATTTGCATATGCAAATGCATATAACTCTCTAATTACGGCGTTAGTGCATATTTTAGCCTTTTTTCCCCAATCGTGCATATTTAGCATTTGAAGACGCATCCATTAAACAGAATATCGCCCTCATCTTAGCACAAGTTACCAGATGCCATAGAAAAATTGGAAACAAAAAACCTTCCTCTATTTAAATCAATAGAAATACTGGAAACAATGATAGAGCTCGCCAACGCCCTTCCTAATTCAATATCAGAAAAGATTAGTGAAAGTTAGATGCTACTTTGTTTAAAAATCCGAGTTTTGAAAACATGAAGAACTTTAATGCCTACATCAACGGCACAGGTCATACATACCCTGCCTCAACAGGTATCTCCAGAAATGGCGCCAAATTTTTTAAATTTTGTCGGATGACGTCAGTTGACGTAGAGAAGTCGTTTTCGGCATTTTGGGTGACAAACATCAAAAAATTTTGCCCGAAAATTTGGAAGAATACTTAATTATACATATATTGTCATAAAAACAATGCATAATTTAAAGAATATTTCGCTTTTTTTGTATTGTCTTTAATTAAAATATACAAAAATAAAAATGATATTTTGATTTTGCATTGTGCATATTTTAGGCATATCTAGAGTTTTTAGTGCATATTTCGGCCTTTTTTAGTGCATATTTGCATGCATATTTTGGCACTTTGTTAGTGCATATAATCCTATGTCTAGTCATTACATATGAGTGGCAGTGTTGTAGGTAGCTTGAAAGAAAAGCTAATGGGTCCAAGTGGTTAAGTTGAAACATAGTGTATTTTTCAAAATCCTTGCCTAATAAAAATGTGGTGGTAAGTGGAATATTTACCCAAGAAATGACTATTTACACTAGGAAGATGGAAAAACTTACACAAACGAGGTTATTAGTTTGGTTGATTTTAATAATGAATGCGCATTTCCTAATCTTCAACCTAACTCAACCTCTAAACAAACTCTAGACAAACTCTAAACCTTTCTCCTTTAGAAGACCGTTGGAAAAAATCTGATCTCATCTGTTTCTTGAAAATTATTAACTGTATAATCGATTCACCTACATTACTACAACTCATCCCATTCAATATACCTTCTCGTAGACTCAGAAATACAGACCTGCTCTTCCTCAATCAGCACTCCACTAATTATGGTTATTACTCACCACTGTCCAGAATGTGTAGAATGTTCAACTCACAACAAGTCCTTGATTTTTTGAATAAGCTTAAATGATTTCTGTCGCTCTTTAAATAATTGATGTTATTTTATATTTACAATAATTTTTGCAAAGTCTTGACTTGACACTTCTATTTTCTCTGTTTGTCTTTGCTTTCATGTATCCTCATCCCCATCCTCATCCTTACAATGTACATTCCCAAATTAACAAATAAAAAACACAGTGGTCGAATGTGAAATTTTGAACTTTTATTGATAAAAAATGAATCTTTTACCATTTCCTCCTACATAAATAGTTATTTCTTAGGTAATTTTTGGAGATCGCTGTCAACGGTTAATATGCACTTTAAAAAAAAAAATCTTTTGATTCACCTTAATTACATTAAAAGGCAACTATTTGCATTGGGGGAAGTAGAAAATATTTCATTCTAAATTTCAATTACGTAAAATTAAAATTAGCTTTCGTCGTGTGAGATTGTACGCCATTAGCTATTTCGCTGTCACTTTGGCATGTTGGTATTCCTGATACACTTGAATGTATAACGAACGGCTAGAAGATTTTGAAGGTACCACGAAATCTGGAAAGGTAAGTACTAAATTATCGGAGTTTTGGGAATAAAATGACGGAAAAAAACATGTTTTTAATTTCGGTAATTATTTTTTATAAATAATACATTCACTTTTGAATCACAAACCATGTTACACAAACCTAGCGTAGCCGCTAAACTACTTGAAAACTGGGATGTTTTTCTTGCCTTGACGCGAGTAGGCGTTATAAAGGGGCACTTTCTTTTGTATCACAAACCATGTTACACAAACCTAGCGTAGCCGCTAAACTATTTGAAAACTGGGATGTTTTTCTTGCCTTGACGCGAGCCGGCGGTACAAAGGGGGCACTTTCTTTTGTATCACAAACCATGTTACACAAACCTAGCGTAGCCGCTAAACTACTTGAAAACTGGGATGTTTTTCTTGCCTTGACGCGAGCAGGCGGTACAAAGGGGGCACTTTCTTTTGTATCATAAACCATATCACACAAACTTAGCGTACATAGCCGCTCAACATCGCAGAAATAGTTGACTTATAAAAATAAAATTTTAATGTCACAAAAAAATTCAAGCTAATAAATTTTAATCAACGCATGCAATACATGTGTATTAGGTAAGTACCTACTAATTAGGTGGAATTTCAGTTTTATAACATAAAAAAAAAACGCCCGCGCGATTTTGTCTCTAGCCGTTGGTTTCAAAATTATTGTATTATTGTGTTTTTTAAATTACGCGCCGAATTCCCATGAAGTCTGCTACGCTTTGCTCTAGCATCTTTTCGTACAGTAACAAGAATACCAACATAACAAAATGACATTTGAAAATAATGTTTGAAAATGGACGGTCTCATTTCACAGAACGAAAGTTAATTTTAATTTTACGTAATCGAAATTTAGAATGAAATATTTTCCACTTCCCCCAATGCAAATAGTTGCCTTTTAATATAATTAAGGTGAATCAAAAGTTTTTTTTTTTTAAAAGTGCATATTAACCGTTGACAGCGATCTCCAAAACTTACCATTTCTTATAGTAATTAAGTAGAAAACAAGTGTTATTTTTAAAACTTTTACATATTAAGAATTTTGCTGCCCTGTAAAATGAGGTAAAAATTTCGAGTGGCACTCTGAAATCTGTCTGCAAGAAGTCTGTCTATCATAAGGTAATGAGATAATCTAAACGGTATTTCAAAACCATCTCCGAACTTAGTTGGAGTGCGTTTTAGTTGCTCCTTCTAATAGCTGTTAACGCCAATCCAAGTGTTTGGCGAAGTTTTGGATTAAGATGCGCTGGATGATCACGAATTATCTTTAAATGTATGTTAATTACCTGAAATGGGGACATCTCCACCAGACGTAGGTGCCCACCGTGGCTCCCAATATCACCAGGAGTTTCCAGGCCCATATTGGGGCAAAAACAGCCCAGTAAGACCAGGTTATGACATTGTCCAGTCGCAGCGCCAACAGGGCTGTGAATATCAACAGGCAAGTGTGCACAACGAATTTACTGAAACATTAAACAGATTTCTATTTCTCCAGGTCATGTAGATAACAAACATTAGTACACATTCTCAATTCAAGGCTGACGGCCGAGATTATGCTAAATATATTATGGTTCAAACAAAACACAAATTGGTTTGGCGGCTATTTATGATAAAACCATGAGTGTTGATATAATTTAATTGTTATTTTACCTGGGATTAAAATCTTGAAACAATGTTTGTAAATTCATAGTTTTGACGTTTCAGATTTCAGATGTTTCATCAGTGCTGCCAGCATAAATAAACCAATTCCGGTGCCAGTCTGTAGTCGAGTTCGAGTACTGCCCATACTATTGCTAGTGCAAGATTACTTATTCGAAAAACCGTTCGAGTAGAGGGAGTAGAAATTTATTATGGATTATCGTGATTTATTTTTGGGGTATTTGTATTATACGGTTGAGCTTCCTTCTTTCTCCTTGCAGTTCTGTCCGAAACGATGGTTAAAAAGTAGAAAGCGGATGGCAAAATAAATCACGATAATACTTTTGACTGAAAATCTCAAACTGTATCATTATGAGAAATTTTGGTATCAGTGAAAATGCGCTGTAAGTTTATTTAATACTAGCTTTTACCCACGGCTTCGCTCGCATAGTATTAGCGGGAAATTACTGGCATAATTATTGGCATAATTGTTATTATTCTTGCTATTTTGTCTAATAGAAAATAATTATTGTTTAACAGAAAATTTCAAAATTTGAGAATGACATTTCGCAAATAAAAATTCTATTTAAAGAATATTTAAATTTTAGAAATAGAAATTTATTTTAAGTACCTACTCCCTTTATTAGTATTTTATTCATATTTGAATCCAGAGTAACCTAAAAAAATAAGAAAATGACAGTCCACTTCAAACGCTATGCTTTACAGCAACGTTATGCTTTTTGTTCGGAGAATAAACATTTTTAGAGATATGTAGATATTAACTACGACGCCAAAAAGTACTCTTTCTAATCACAACAAAGCACTCTTTTTAAGCCTAAAATTAAAAAAAAAAACATTGTTTAAGGTAACAATTTGTTTGACGTTTGCAATCACTCGATTTTGTTAGGGACAGAAAACGTATGATACATACTTTCATTACGCCACAGCTCATTCATAACGCCAGAGCTTACCAATATATAAAGCCGTTGTTACTCGCAAATAATGTAGCTTTCGATTAGTGAAAGAATTTTTAAATTCCATTCGATATTTATTGCGTGAAAGAGTAAGGACCATCCAACCAACCAACCATCCATACAAACTTTCGCATTTATAATATTAGTAACTTTGATTAGACATTATATAATCAAAGATTAGTAAGAAGATATTCGTCGTGGATTGATATGTTTGTTTTCCTTTGTTCTGTTTTTTTCGGATTTTTTGACGGTGTGAAAGTTTACCCCTTTACATATATCAATATTACGTAACTTTTCATAGAATGATTTAATTTTTTAATATTATTTGCCAAGTTTCTTGGAAATTACGAAAAAACAAACAAATTTATCACAGTGCGGAAAAGGGGCCAATAGAAATTTTAAAAAATCCAACGTAGCCACCGCAACGTGAACGATTAAAAAGTGTTATTTTTTAAGGCCCTTGCCAGGGGAGTTTCTATTTTTAAAACTGGCAACACTGGATTAACAGAACAACAACTGTCAAAGTAGGGCAAATTTAAGGTTATTGTTTCGGCTCAGTGTTTTCATCGCCGGTGTTTTGAATAGTTTATTTCAACGTATTTCCGTTTACCGTGACTTCATATAAATGATGGCATCACCATCTCCCAAGTCTCCGGAGCAAACGGAAAAGCATCGACAATATGACCGCCAACTGCGTCTGTGGGGCGATCACGGGCAATTAGCATTGGAAAATGGACATGTTTGCTTGATTAATGCCACTGCCCTCGGTACAGAAGCTTTGAAATCCCTCGTTCTTCCAGGGATAGGATATTTTACAATTGTTGATGATAATAATGTTAAAGAAGAAGATGTTGGAAGTAACTTCTTTTTGGAGTCGTCAAGTATCGGCCAGAGCAGAGCGACTGAAGCGGTGCGACTTTTGCTGGAACTTAACCCAGCCGTGCAGGGTTACGCAGTTCCCGATTCTCCGGACCAGTTGTTAAAGGAGCACCCTGACTTCTTCCATACATTTACTGTTGTTATTGCAACTGCTATTTCTGAGAAAACCTTGATACAACTCTCCCAGAACTTGTGGGATGCAAATATACCGTTGATATTGTGTAGGTCAGTGGGATTTCTGGGCTCATTGCGAATTCAAGTCAAGGAACACACTATTATTGAAGCGCACCCGGACAATCAACCTTCTGATTTACGTCTGGATTCTCCATTTCCTTCACTGGTTAAGTATATGGAAGCCTTTGACCTGGAGACTATGGAGTTCAAGGAGCATGCCCACATACCCTGGTTAGTGGTGCTTTATAAGTCACTAGAGACTTGGAGAAAGGCCCATGAAGGCAGGTGGCCGTTGAGTCGCAGAGAGAAAGAACAAATAAAAGATATCATTAGAAGCGGGATACGCAAAGATGAAAATGGTATTCCACTTGGGGAAGAGAACTTCGAGGAAGCCTTGAGAGCTGTTAACAGTTCAGTCATTCAAACACTTTTGCCGACAGACGTTAAGGATATTTTGTATGACAATGCATGTATTAATTTGACGCAAAAGAGTTCTCCATTTTGGATACTGTGTTCCGCCTTGCGAGGCTTTGTAGAGTCCGAGGGAGGCGGTACCCTGCCCCTCCGAGGAACGCTCCCAGACATGACCGCGTCCACCCATCATTATGTGGCCCTGCAGAATATATACCGCGCCAAGGCAGCTGCGGATGCGGAGGCTGTCTACAGAAGAGTGCAGCAGCTGGTGGTAGACCTCGGAGCGGAGAGTATCAGCGAGGCTGATGTTAAATTGATCTGCAAAACAGCGTCATCTCTTTGTCTCATCCGAGGTTCCAGCATCAGTGAGGAGTATCAATCGGGGAGCAAGGTGGTGGCGTACATTGGAAAGCACCTCGAAGAACCTGATCCGATGATGCTTCATTATGTGTTGTTGCGCGGGGCGGAGAAGTTCCATGCGGAGCAGTGCAGAGCTCCGGGAGACTGGGAACCGGAGACGGATATTTCCGAGTTGAAAACCGCTGTTACTAAGTTACTGGGGGAGTGGTCTTGTTCGCCGCTGTCTAAAGACGACCACGTCCATGAGATGTGTCGGTACGGGGGTTCGGAGTTGCACAGTGTGTCGGCCTTCATGGGCGGCTGCGTCGCTCAAGAGGTTATCAAGCTAGTGACCAGGCAATACATTCCAGTTAATAATCTGTTTATCCATGAAGCTACATCCTCTAACTCTGCCACATTTACGCTTTAATTTTATTATGAATAATACTAGTTTGCTGCATAATTAATGACGGATAACAGATCAACGGACTCTGGAAAAATTATTATTAACTATGCACCAAACCTATACAATTGTTGACATTAGTTTGTGTAAATCTTTTCTTTAAGACATGTACTTTAATATAATTTATTGTAAATTAATTCACATTAGAATTAATTTAGAATTTAGAGTTTGTATTTTTCTATGTAGGTAGGTGAAATTAAATGTTTCAGTGATAACTTGGAGTAATAATATTTTGTATCTGGTAATAAAAAAGTAACATACTTTCAATGTCTGTTGTTTACTATATGAAATGTACATACCAGGTTAGTATATTTATGGTACATACTCTAAAGGAAGAAGTTCTGGTTTGAATAGTGAATTTGATATTATTTTTAAATTCATTCATTCTCTTGCTGATTCAAATGATTGAAAATAAATTTCGAATGCTTTATTTTTCTGTGTTTTATTTTTTTACTGCAAACATTTGGGTTATTTTATGGATTGCAAATGCAATTAAATAGTAGAAATATTTGCCTTTTGCTACCAAAAATAATGTCTGAGCATCAAAAATAGTCGGGCAGCAATAATATTCAATTTATTCTGAATACTTATTGAAGCTTACCTTATTGTAATACTTTTAGTCATCGAAGAAAAGATTGTAGGAGGATTAATAATTGAAGATAATTTTAGTAATTTGTAAATTGAAATACGGGATCGATAAAAATGACCGAATAATATAATTAGGTCTCAATAGCTCAATTAGTAGAGTTAAGAGTGTTGATCCCGGTAAGACTAGAGGATGGGGGTTGAAGTTCATTTGCAACCGTTACCTTTTTATTTTTGTGTCTTTGCCTGTTTCATATTTTATTTTATTTATTTATTTATATGCATACATATTACAACAAGTTAGAAAATGATACTTTGTCTGACCAACTGGGAAGGATACCCGTTTCAGGAGAGCCAAATTGTATATTCAGTTCATAATATTTTTAACAAGGGAATGGTTTCTTTCAAGATATCATAGGTTTCTTTCAAGATATCATAGGATATCTTGAAAGAAACCATTTATATACCCAATATATTATGACAAATGATATATATATATAATATGATTTAATTCTTTTCTATTGATTTATAAATAAAACACTTGTGTTGCAAAGTTTAACAAAGAAACGACATTTATGTTTATTTATAATAAAATAATAGAAAATAAAACAAGTGACAATTGATAATTACATTCCAAGTATTCCAACTGACACTACAGGATTCAAATTTAAATGGAATATATTGCCATTACATCTCCCCTCCCCCTGGAAAGAAAATTACTGCAAAATTTTCACTCATCTTCGATGTCCTCTTCATGGTTCATAAATAAAGGTGCTGGAGTTAACTTCGAGATGTGGAAAAAATTTGATTCAAATTTTTTTCGACCAGTGTTTATCTTGTAAATTGAGTTTGATAATTTTTCTATGATTTTGTATGGTCCGATTCTCAATTCGTCGAGCTTCTTCCTGTTAAGTTTGTTTCCATTCTCCACAAAAACAGTATCACCAACTTTGAAGTCAAAGTGTCTCCTGGTTTTATCGTAAATTATCTTGTTGTAATTATGTGACTTCATAGTATTTTCTAGAGCTTTTTTTCTCTCTTGAATCAAATCGATGCCGGTCTTCTTAAGTTTTGACTCATTTGGCAAAATCGTAACATCTGTGCCGTCAAGTAGGTACTGTGGCGCATATCCAGTAACAGTGTGCTCCGTTTCATTATAGTTTTTTACACAATTATGCGCTATAGTTGTCCAAGCTACTTTTGAGTCATTTTCGTTGATTTTGCATCTCATTTTATTGACCAGCGTTTGGTTCAATCTTTCATTTAATCCATTTGAGAAAGGTGAGTTCACTGCAGTAAAAATTATTGGAATATTTTTTTCATCCAAAAATTTTTTGAATTCTCTAGAATTGATACCCGGGTATTGGTCTGAGAGTATCATGCCAATGTCATTAGTTTCTGTGGAGTTTAAGAGTTTGATGAAATCATTGGTATTTTGAGTTCTTGACGTCAAAATATATGCAAACCTCGTGAAATGATCTGATAACAGGTGCAAGTATCTCTTTGTTGATCGTGAACCCCCAAAACCGCCTATTGTATCAATGGAACATATTTCAAAAGGTTTTGTTGCGGGACCCAAGTGGGACATCAATCCATATTTATTTTCACCTCTTGATTTGTTCTTTAAACATACTGCACAACTTTTGCAGGTTCTCTTTATATTATTTGTCATGTTTTCTGCTGTGTACCATGAGCTTATCATTTTTTGCATTTGTGTAATTCCTATGTGACCTAGTTCTGTATGAACATTTCTGATAAAGTCTATGCTGAATTTTTCTGATAGAATTATTTTTTCTCTTTTTTTTACTTTCTTGTAATAAACATTATTTTTCGATATCAATTTATCTCTTCTACACTGTATCTTCTCATTTTTTACCTGATCTTTTAAGATATCTTCTAATTTTATTAAGTTGACAATTTTTAATTGCTCATCTGTATTTTCATTTGATTCCAGCACTGGGTTTCTGCTTAGACAGTCAGCTTCCAAATTTTGTTTTCCTGGAGCATATTTTATGTTAAAGTCATATTGAGAAAGATAATATGTTAAATCACCTAGCTCTTCATCGGTTCTAGATTTGATATTCATGTTTTCCAGTGGTTTGTGATCTGAATAAACTGTAAATGGTTTACCTATCAACCAGTATTGCCAGTATCTCACTGCTTCTTTTATAGCTAAGCATTCTAAGTAAATTGCTTTTTTCTTTTTCTGGGCGCCATTTAGTTTTTTCGAAAAGTAAGCTACAGGTTTTTCTTTTCCATCAGACTGTGTTTGTTTTAAAATAGCTCCAAGGCCTTCTAGAGAAGCATCTGTATATATATTAATTGGTAAATCTTGATCAAAAATTTCCAGGATTGGTTGTGAGCATAGTAGGTTTTTCATCGTTTCAAAAGCATTTTGGCATTTATCAGTCCAAATAAACTTTTGGTTTTTCCTTAGTAAGTTATGCAAAGGATCTAGTATTATTGCACTCTTCGGAATGTACTCATGATAAAAGTTGATTTTTCCTAGAAATTGTCTCACATTCTTCTGTGTTTTTGGAATAGGAAAATTCTTTATTGAAATCAAATTATCCTTTACTGGCTTGACTGAATTATTCTGAATTATATGACCCAGATATTTTACCATGTCTGATGCAAATGTGCATTTTGTAAATTTTAATCTAAAACCTTCAGTTTTGATTGCATTCAGCAACTTTGTTAAATGATCGATGTGTTCAGCAAAAGTTTTTGAAAATATAAGTATGTCATCTATGTAATTGACAGCAAAATCGGTTAGTTTATATTTTCTCAATATATTGCTTAATATCCTCTGAAAAATTGCCGGAGAGGTCTTTAATCCAAAAGGTAGGCAGGTCCACTGATAATGCCCCTGCTGTGTTACAAATCCTGTTTTTTTTTTGTCTTCAATCCGCAACGGAATAGACCAAAAAGCTGAGTTTATATCCAGCGTTGAAAAAAATTTGCAATTTCTGGTCTTTGTCATTAGGTCTTCAATCAATGGAAATGGTTGAGCTTGAGGTATTACTATTTTATTTAAGTCTCTGAAGTCTATGCATAATCTGGATCTTTTGTTTTCTTCTTTTTTAAATGCTAGAGTGACAGGTGCAGCAAATGGGCTGTACGACTCTTCTATCAGTTTATGGTCTATTAATTTTGCTATTTGCTCTTCTATTTCCTTTTTATCTTCTACGCTGCATCTGTAAGGCCTCTTACTACAATATTTATCCACCAATAAGTCTATCTTCGCTTCATATCCATTAACAGTACCAACATCGTATTTACTTTTCGCAAACACTGATGTGTATTTGCCTATTAGTTCATTTATTTCTGTTTTTTGATCATTATTTAAATGATTTATTGTTATTTTAAAATCTTCTTCTTTAACATGTTCATTAAAATTAATTTGGTGTTTTTCTATAATGTTCTTATTTTCAGAATGTTTAAATTCAGTATTTGTTTTCATATTTGTAGAATTTTCTTCTTTTTTATTTGTATTATTCAGGCAGATTTTCTGTGATATTTGTAAGTCTTCACTTTGGATTAGTTTGAAGTCTTTTATCATGTCTAATCCAATCAAAAAATCATACTTAAAATTGTGTTCATCAATAATGTACACATCAACATTTTTCTCCAATTCAAAAATTTTAATCTTCAACGTTGTCAAACCACTCGTTTTTTTAACACCATTAATCGTTACTAAATTTGCTTCATTCAAATTGTTTCCTTTTCTTTTTAGTTTCAAAAACTTAGAATTAATTAGAGAAACATTTGAACCCGAATCATAAATTCCGTATATTTTTAATTCATCATTTAGTAATAGTTTGACTTTGATTAATGGTGTTACTATTAGTTTTTTTGATCATTTTCATTTATCTCAGTCTCTATCACTGAATTGTTTACATGTTTAATGGCATTTCTCTTAAATTTTTCATCCTCTTTTGTTTTGAACCAGCATGTGGCTTCAGGGTGGTAACGAGTGCCCTTATTCAATTTTTCACAAATTTTTCATGGCTTTTTATCCTCATTTTTATTATATTCTGCATTCCCAAATGCTCTCCTATTCATGAATCTTTTTTTGTTGACCATATGTTCATACTTGTTTATTTCATTAAATAAATCCACAGTATCTTGTAATCCTTCTCTATCGATCTTGTTAAGTATGAATTCTGGTAGTCCGGAAGCAACAAGATCTATCAAAGTACCGGTGTCGATTGATCTTCTCATATCCAATAGAAGTTTTTCTTTTCTCATAGCATAATCCAACAGAGAACCATCTTTGTATCGAAATAATAGTGCGTAGGTGACAGGGTTCCATCCTTTGTTTGCGAATGATTCACAGAATTTGTTTTTCCATGTTGACCACTCTGAGTTCATTGTTAGTTTAATAATCATGGAACTATACCAATCTACACAACTTTTATCCATGAACAATCTTAGTATTTCTATTTTTTTTTCATCCATGGTCACATCAAATCATAAACATTCTTTTTCAAACACTTCTATCCACTGGCTTGCATTTGTATTTTTACTACAGAATTTTTCTATAACAAAATTCTCAGCAATGTTTTTGAGGCTCTGTTGCTTATCTTCCATTAATTTTACCATCAATCTTCCCAGTGTATCTTCTTTTTGATGTACTTGTAAACTTTCTTCTTCCAATTCTTCGAGGTATTGGTCTCCGAACTGTAGGTTTCCATCTTCGTCTACATATGTTTTTTTTAGTTCTTCTGTCATTGTTACCCAGACTCTTCTAACCTGGTATCTTTCTTTTAAACTATTTTTTACTTTGCCAAAAGCACCACTTTTCATAATCTCCTTGTGATGGCTGGCGGATTGTAACATTTCTGGTATTGTAAACACTTTTTCATCACTTGTGACTATTTTTGTAATGCTAATAATATTTGACTTGCCATCGCCTCCAGGTAGTAGCGTAAATTCAAATTGAAGTTTCTCCATTTGTGGTTACGAAAAATGTCGTTTTATAATATGATTTAATTCTTTTCTATTGATTTATAAATAAAACACTTGTGTTGCAAAGTTTAACAAAGAAACGACATTTATGTTTATTTATAATAAAATAATAGAAAATAAAACAAGTGACAATTGATAATTACATTCCAAGTATTCCAACTGACACTACACTACAGGATTCAAATTTAAATGGAATATATTGCCATTACATATATATATATATATATATATTTTTTTTTTACATACGTAACTTTTTTTATATACGTCACTTTATTTGTTCTATTTTTTTTTAGAGAAAAAAAAAAAACTAGAACAAATAAAGTTATGATGGAAATAAAAACATATACATGAAATAAAGATATGAGCAAAAAAAAAATATAAATTTAAGTACAGTGAGATATGTGTTATCAATAAGTTACGATAAGAAAGAATACAAACATAATATAAAAATGTATACAACCAAAATTTAAAGTAAGGTGATCATAGGTTTGCAAAATTGCAATAATAACTTTTAATAACACCTTAGTATGTTTCGAGTTCCAATGCGCCGCAGCGCACTGTTTCGATGGTACGAGTACCTTCAGTACCTCCCACTGCAAGTTGCAGGAGTTCGGAACTGTGGATTTTTATATTTTGGATATTTTATTTTTGATATAATATTTTAAATTTACTACATTTAATTACATCAATAATTGCCTTCAGAATAGGTAAATAGCTTCTTTCGGGCGATCACAATTTTGAAATTCTTTCGAGGTCTTTTTGGAGAACATTAACAATTGCATATTAGAATTTACACATTTATATTTATAATTTGCCAATATAATTCAATTCTGCACCTGTACATCTGGGTCAAGAGTCTCCGTGAGAATACTGCCGAGGTATCTAAATCTTTCCACCTTTTCGACATTGCAACCAATTAACTGTATCACTGGTCCAGAGTGATCTAGTCGTCCAAATGTCATCCATTTAGTTTTATTGACGTTGATTGTTAGGCCCAGTTGCTCACCAGCATTATTAACAAGATTTAACAGGTCTTGGAGGTCATCGATACGGTCAGCTAGTAATATAGTATCATCTGCGTATCTTATGTTATTAATGACAAAACCGTTGATCTTCAGACCCTTCTCGGTATTACTTAGGGCTCTTTTAAAGATATAGTTGGAATAGAGAATAAACAATAGTGGCGACAGGATACAGCCTTGTCGTACTCCACGCTGAATGGCAATTGCATTAGATCTCTCATTCCCATGTCTTATTTCTGCTGTTTGGAACCAATTCAGGTTTTTAATGAAATTCTGGTCTTTGGTGTCAACGTCAATCCGCAAGCATTTTCATTAGGTCAGCATGTTTTACCCTGTCAAATGCCTTTTCGTAGTCATTAAAACAGGCAAAGACTTCCTTTCATTGGTCACGACACTTTTGCAATAGTACGTCGACAGACAATAATGCTTCAAGCGTCCCAAATGCGTTTCTGAAGCCAAATTGGGTGTCATCCAAGTCCTGCTCGCAAGTATTGCGTATCCTGGCATGTATTATTTTAAGGAATAATTTAAGGACATGACTCATCAGGCTTATTAATGGATAGTCACTGCACTTCTTGGGGTATTGTTTTTTGGGCAATGTCATGAAGGTGGATTTTACCCAATCTTGGGGTATATTCCCTATAATGTCATATATGTATAGAGTTAAAGAGGGATAGGGATAGGAATAGGGATAGGGACTAGGCCCCCGTCGTTGCAAGGTGGCGTATCACGGTATTTTATAGGCCCACATCCCCCAGCAGGAAAATGTTCCACTGTG
This sequence comes from Limnephilus lunatus, assembly GCA_917563855.2. Lineage (NCBI taxonomy): Eukaryota > Metazoa > Arthropoda > Insecta > Trichoptera > Limnephilidae > Limnephilus > Limnephilus lunatus. Next base: position 70,312,063 of record OU830602.1, read on the forward strand.
GCCTTTCCAGTCATTGAGTAACATTGATTAAATATTATATATATTTAAGTCTATTATCGTATTGGCTACACTCGCTGATTGGATTTTTTTTACATGAGCTCCACACAGGAGGCCCTGAGGAAAATAATTTCCCTCAGGGCCAATGTCATCTTTGGGGATGCTGTGGGGAGTTTTTTTTTAAGGAAAGGAAGGAGAGGAGAGTTCTGGGAAGGAAAAGGGTTTAAGGGGTGGGTACAAATCTAGGGTTCAGTGTGTCACGGTCTTCCGCCGCCAAGACGTAGACAAACCTCACCCCATGAACCCGGGCACCCCTGCTAAATCACCAAACGTAGCGAACCACTCGGGGTGACCTATGGCAGAGGTGTTGGTTATCCAATAAAGGTTCCCGGGGCGGCGTTACCCATTCTCGCCTCCCAAATTGAAAATACACAGATTTATAAAGGTCTCTGTGGTCGAGCGGTTAGGCTCTCGGCTAGCAATCCGGAGGTTGCAGATTCTAAATTTTATTAGATTAAGTTGTGGTTTTTCACAATTTATTAATTAACAATAATGTACAGTATATTTGTATCAAGTTCAAGAGTGGAAGATACTCTCAGTATCGCCCTAGTGTAAGACCACCATTCAGAATTGAAACGTTGCTTGAAATGGCTTTAGCCATGTTTAATGACCAGATCTGGATAGTCAGGTATTTCCCCACCTTTCTCTTTCCTATCTCGTTCCTCTCTCCACTACCTTCAGCCTCACAACATAATCCAATTGGGGAAACCACAGTCTCACTGGCGCCAGATGGTTGGGAGCAATTGGGACGCTTGTGGGTATTTCTAATGGGATAATCACATAAAAAATATAAACCCTAGAAATGCCTTTCATCTATATAGATTTAAATGGAAACTAATATCGCTTCTGACTTAGTGGTACCTTTTGATTCTGGCCTATTTTGCACGCGTTCTGTTTCTCTGCATTTGCTTTAGGTTATTTAGGCGTTTTTTCACAATGAAAAAAATAATTTAAAAAACTACCTAGCCCAAAAATCTAACCTAACCTAGTTAACATGGGTATAATAGATGAAAAAAAAAATCTATGATGGTACTTACATTAATACTAGTATAAAAACCTACTAGGTTAGGTAAGGCTGTTTTTTTTTCATTAGGTACTGTAAACAGTGTAAACTGACTGTGAGTATATCACTTGCTTGCAAAAGTGTTCTAATTAGTCACTGTTCTGTCTCATGCTATCTGTTTAAAATGGAACTATAATATTTATTTACATGGCTGCACTGATTTTAAAACAAATTATGGTGAGGTTATGTTATGACTAGACATCGGATTATATGCACTAACAAAGTGCCAAAATATGCATGCAAATATGCACTAAAAAAGGCCGAAATATGCACTAAAAACCCTTGATATGCCTAAAATATGCACATTGCAAAATCAAAATACCATTTTTATTTTTGTATATTTTAATAAAAGACGATACAAAAACAGCGAAATATTCTTAAAATTATGCATTGTTTTTGTGACAATATATAATTAAGTATTTTTCCAAATTTTCGGACAAAAATTTTTGATTTTTGTCACCCAAAATGCCGAAAACGACTTCTCTACGTCATCCGACAAAATTTAAAAAATTTGGCGCCATTTTTGGAGATACCTGTTGAGGCAGGGTATGTATGCCGTTGATTTAGGCATCATGTCTTCAAAACTCGGATTTTTAAACAAAATAGCGTCTAACTTTTCACGAATCTTTCTGATATTGAATTGGGAAGGGCGTTGGCGAGTTCAATCATTGTTTCCAGTATTTCTATTGATTTAAATAGAGGAAGGTTTTTTGTTTCCAATTTTTCTATGGCATCTGGTAACTTGTGGAAATGTGTTGAAATGAGGGCGATATTCTGCTTAATGGATGCGTCTTCAAATGCTAAATATGCACGATTGGGAAAAAAAGGCTAAAATATGCATTAACGCCGTAATTAGAGAGTTATATGCATTTACATATGCAAATATGAAAAAAAAAATAATCCGATGTCTAGTTATGACTTATGACATAAACGAGAAAATGGGGCGCTTATCAATCATATGTTAAATTTTTTAAAATTCATTTTTATTTTTTATTTGTATAATAAAATAATACATAACAATCTTAATTAACTAATTTCATTCCTGCTTAGTGGAGAATTATTCTCGAGTCTAACCGGGTAGTTAGTTTATTTAACAATTTTTTAATTTTTTATTTGTTATTATTAATTAAAAAAAAAATAACGTTCTCCCATAGTAAGCCAATGCTTGTGTGTATGGGAGGAGATAAATATTATTTGTTTAGTTATTTAGATTTTTATGTTTTTATTTTGCAATTTATTAAATTTATTTTATATAAAGAATAGATTTTTATTTTATTTATTTATTTGTTTATTTATTTTTTTAGTTAAGGTTTTGAGTATATTTGTAGTTTGTTGACCCAAAGTTTTTTTACAAATCGGAATTGGCAACATGTATTTTTGCCTGAAATTTGAGGTGTTTTTGAAAGGTACGGCTTTGTTTAGGATATCCTCTTTGTAAACTTGTAAGGTTGAATGATACAGGAAAAGAGTATTTAATTTTCTGACTTTAAATTCTTTGAATATGAGTTTAGATGGATATAAAAATTATTTCTTTTATATTATTTTAATTATTAGTTTTTGCGCGATGTAAAGAGACTGTGCGTGTGTTTTACATGCGCCCCCATCCTATTATACTATATTGGATTATGTATTGACAAAAAGCGAAGCACGTCATTCTTAGTAGTTCTTTATTTAGAATATGTCTCAAACAGCTAAAAATATACGTCAATTTTAATTTTCGTACTCTGTTTTTGAGAATGGTTATATGCGGTATCCATTTTAGGCATTGGTCAATAGTGATCCCTAGATATTTGGTTGAAGTTTTGATTTCAATATTAGTATATAGTAAGTTACAGTGGTGTTGGTAAGTGAAACCTAATGTTTATTTTATGCGGCGTGTTTGTTTTTTTTTTAAATGAAAAATGGGATGCAATGTGTTTTTTTACAGTTTAACGTTAGTAGGTTGTTCAAACAATCTTTTCAATCCATTGATGTCTGTGTTAGCCTTTTTATTCAGTTCTAACCATGTGTTTGCTTTTAAAAGAAGCACTGTGTCATCTGCATATGAGACTATTTCCCCGTATTTAGCAAATTCAAATATTACATCATTTACATACAATATGAACAAAAGTGCTCCTGGTGGTATTTTTACAGTCTCCAAGGCCGTGATCTCCAGCGCAGTGAGGGAAAATAGATTTTTCGTTAATTCGTAGACAGCGCGTGGCTGTGGCCATACTTTTGGCAGTGGTAACACTGCATTAGTGGGTTACAGTCTTCCACCTTAATTTGGGAAAAACCCAGGTTTACTTTTTTCTTAGTAAATTTCTAATGTCTGCAGTGCATTCGATAATAATGTTTATATATTTTATGTTGATTGTTCCTTTTATTTTAATTTTTTCTTCTATATGTAATAATTTTATATCTTCGTTTTGTAGGATTAAGTCATTCATAAATTCATCTTTATTATAATTCTCGTCGATTCGTTTGAAAATCATGCACGGACTTTTCTTTTTTAAATCGCCCACGTTTATTCCTTCTAGGTTAGTTTATCGATTTCGTTTTTTTTTTGTCGTGATCCTATCTTCTTCTTTGCTAAGGTTGATAATAAGTTGTTTTTTCGATGTTTTACTGATGCTAGCAATACCAACGCCAGTTTTTGAAATCTTTACGTTCTTGGTTATTATTTCCTTGATATCTTCTTTTTCGTTTTTCAAGCTTATAATGATGGGATATAAAACCGTAAATTTGAGTTGCGCGCTAACTTCAGCGTATATTTTAACATTTTGATTTGTTGTAACTATTTTTTCTAGTTTTTGGTAGCAATTTTCAATATTTGAGATTATTTGGTCTTGCAATTGAATTATTTTATTTTGCAGTTTTAAATGTTCGCATTTTATTGCTTCTTCCAGCTTTTTAATATTGTTTTCTTAAACTTTGTTTTATTTTGTGTTTTCATTTTTTTTAATCCCTTTAATCAGCATTTTATTTATCTTGTTTTTATTTTGGTTTGACATCCAATGCTGCGTATACATTTGCGGACATAAGCGCGAACCGAGCCACTAATTATCGGAAAGGAACGAAGTAATCGCAAACGGCGTTTACGCAGCCCGATACGTTGCTTCTTTGATTAATTTTAGACTTAAAAAATATAGTTAGTAAGCAATTTTTACATTTATACTGACGGTGTGTAACTAAGATATAAAATTAGGTAGGTAAGTAGCTACATTTTTGATAGTTATTTTATATTTACGAGGCATTTATTTTGCACATGGCGTATGCATCCATTTGGTACATTGTAAAGTACATTGCCAAGCTATAAGTAAAGGGCTACCTGGCTTAATTCCCAACCGGGGATGTTGGGGATTGTAGGTGTTATAAGGGAAGAACTAGTAGGTACTACAAAAAGGACTTTTGTATTTATTATTAGCCCCGATTATGGACTGGAGTAACCGGTGTGTGCGCCGCGCCGGTCAGTTAGTATTAGGGTTTATGTCGAGGACAATGAAGTGTGGTCATTTGAAAGCTATTTAATGTCCGTCGTTGACCACAGCTGCATAATGATATAAGTTAATGACAGATGTACTTAGTATGAACGAGGACCAGGAAGTCAGGAAGGTACCGGCAATATAAAAAAATCAGAGCGTGCAAATACGCGGTAGAAGCGATAAGAGTGGGCAGACTACGAAGCACTTTTTTATCAATGTGATGGATGATTTTTTCCATATTTTTGTCGTCGAATTCCAGTGCACCTTTTCCTATACATTTGGTCATCTTATTAGTATTTGTGTTTTCTTCTTCGTAGTCGCTAGATGACGTTTTTTTTTTGTCTGTTCATTTTGGAGTGGTTTGAAGATTGTATATTGATTTTACAAAAATAAATAAATATATTTTTTTTTTGGATTTCATAGGATTCGATCTTTGGTCCGGTAAATGTATGCAGAGGTTCGTCAGCCGCTTTATACCATTACACTAAAGGAGGCTCGCGTGGGACATTAGAACTGAGTACACGTGAATTAAATAAATATATATTCTCTCGCAGGCTAAATCCTTTTTTTTTAAAAGAAAGTCAACTATTCCCGGGCCACGAATAATAACCAGACAATATTTGAAAATCTACTACCACCACAGTAAGCCGAAAATATTGCTTGAGTCGTGATGAAGGACTTATCCAGCCGAGGAATCGAACACGGACCCAAACGCGATGCCCACTCAACCACTGACCGGTCAAATGAAGGTGTTTTGTCCCTTTTTAGAGTCGCTTGTTTTATAGAGTTTCAAATCACAACGGTGCTTAGTTAGTTTACACTTTAATGATATTATATTGATATGATACTTGCAGCGTTACGTTTGAATTTGTAATATAATTCGTTCAAAATTATTTGTATGAATCTTTCAAAATTATTCGTATGAATTAAGTAGCTACTAACACTGTAAACTGAGGTCATTTTATTGCAGTTAGAAGTTAGAGAGACCTTACCCCACCCAATAAACAAATATAATAGGGAAGGCTGAATAATAATGCACATATGTTTGTGAAACACGAACAAAAACAAATTTAATAGCAAGATCGGGCAAAAACTATATTAAAGTACAATTCTTAAGCTAAATCATATATTTATTTTTCTACATAGTCACCGTTAAGGCTAACGCAATTCTCCCAACGTGTAACAAGTTTTTAAAGTAAAACTTCTTTACGCACGCTTGACACTTGGGGGTAAAATGATGAATGCGTTACGAAAAAGAACCATATATTTAATGTGAAACGCTGTGAAACGCATGAAACGCTATGAAACGCATATATTTAATGTGAAACGCCATATATTTAATGTGAAGTTTTACTTCAGTAGTGTGGTCTAGAACACACTCGTTTTTTTAAAATTATGTAACTGAAATTTTTTTCCGACATTTCACGAATCCGTACTTGATGGCTGCCTTTAACTCATCATCCGAGGTGTAATCAATGATTACCCTTGAGGTCTTTCTTGAGTAGAGGAAAAAAATATATCGCAAGGCAAAATACCGGGGGAGTGAGAAGGGTGTGGAATCGAACTTCAGGTGTTGCAGAGGCTCTAATCGACACTGTTTGTTCTCGCCTGTGAAACGGCGTGCTACCCATAGTCCACAGATTTTACGGTATCCTAATTGTTCAAAAATGAAGCCGACACGTTCATTGGACATTCAAAAATGGTTTGTGATACGCTTTTGAGTGATTCGCCGGTCATTTTGAATCAAATCGTGGACGAATTTGGATTGTTTATCCTCTGTGTTAATTATCGAATGTCCGCTGCGTGTTTCATCAACAACTATGGCTTTTCCAGGCTCACAATCATGAAATTTTATCACCCATCGATTTACAGTAGATCGATCAACATCTTCGTCACCATAAACATCCTTTAAACGACGATGAATCTCAGTAGGAGTCATTTTTTCAGCAGTTTAAAATTCGATAACAGCACGCAGTTTGACAATTAAGTGTAGAAAATAAATGATGGCGCTGCGATCGATTTCTTGGTTTTAAATGGCAACACCGTGATGGCTCATAAGACAATGAATGTAAGTTTTAAAAAACCCTTTAGCCAAAATGCATATTTCATAACGTGTTTGTATTTTCATAAATTTTGCACAAAAACACATAATTTAATATAAGTAAAATAAAACAAAACAGGTTTTAAGTGGGCGTTTATTTTGTTATAAAAACGTAGGTACATAGGTATTTAAAAATCTGAGTATATTTATTCAACACCCGACATGTAATAATTATTGTCTTAGTCCTCATATGATTCTTCTTCTTCCATATCTTCATCTTCATCTAAACGTTTTATCAGTTCATGTATATCATAATATAGAGTACTTCCTCGTGCATAATAATCTGCCTCGATTTTCATCACGTTTTGCAACAATTTTTTTTAATCATCAACACTTATGCTATTTTCCATTTTCCCGGTGTTTCAAATTTTCCATCTGCCTTTTCCCTTCCTTGACGATTTATCTTACTTTTCAGATTTACCTGTATGTGGAAAACATCATTAAAATGATTATTCTATAGAAGGTAGTTTTAAAAAAGCACACCTGTAAATATTCATTTAGAAAGAAAGAAAGAGAAAATTAAGAACAAGTTACATTTCTATGAGTTTAAAGAAGTTGCATATTATTATTTTTTTTTTAAAATTGAGTTATTCCATTTTTCTTGTGGCCTAATATTAACTGTCAAATGGAAATGTCAAATTCGGATTTTTAAAAATAACCTCAAATCAGATTGTAATGGTTATGATCGCACAAAAATTGGCATAAATCTTGTAATACTAATGAAATTTATTAAAAAAAACTATACCACGTACCATTCATTTCTGCAGTTCGTTTGTAAACTTCTTTCAAATTGGATAGAAGCTTCTTCGCACGATATTCAGCTAGGCAGCGTTGAAACACGCAGTTTACAACTTCTCTTGCACCATTACGTATTGGATTGTTCATTTTAATTCAATTCAAACAATGCACAGGCAAACAATGAAAAAAAAACACTAAACGAGCGATTTTCAGTGTGTTCTACATGATTAAAGTCAGTATTTCGGCATTAAAGTTACATTTACGATTATTTCGTTGTTACCATAGTAATTAAAGAATTTATTTCCAAATTAATTAATTTCTACACTTTCTTGCCAAACAATACCTTGCGTTGACACAACACTAAAACACGACTCCATACTCCCGCTTCTCAAAATACAATGGATGATTTAACGATTTCAAACTTGCGCATATGTATAGAGGAGGATGTCACTTCCATATTCCACCTGGCGCACTTCTAGAGGTGATTTTGTTCGCGCTGACCTACAAGCATGTGTGCATTACTTTTCAGCCTACCTACGTAATTAATACTTATCAAAGAAAAATCGTTTGTAATTTTTTAATTGAGTAACCAAAGTTTCGCAGGAATTTTGATTGTTTTTGTGTATTTAGAATGTCACTACTCTATGAAAAATAACCAAAAAGTTAAAATATGGGGATTAGGTAGGCATACATAGGGTGTTAAGAGACGTACTTGACTTAGTTTAAGCCGCCGCTACCCGAATTTCTTACATATCTCCCTTAAACACTTTAAGTTTTAAAGCTCTTAAAAAAATATATGTTATTTTTGAAGATAATATCTAGACATTCCCCATGCCGAAATGCAAATGATATAAATTCCCTCGATAGAAAAAGAATCACAAATTATGTTCCAAAAAATTATTATAAACACGTTTGTTTCAGTTATTTTATAAGTTATATGTATGAAAAAATTCACAGTGTTTCTTGAAATGCTGTTTAAGACAACCCCTGCCAGATTTTTGCTATATTTTAAACGAGTCGTGATTTATTAAACATAGCGCCCTCCTCTAACATTCGTAATTACATATCTCTCCATCTTCTTCTTTTTGAGCCCGGTTACGGCGCCTTAACCAGTGATTCCTGACATTATTTGGAGTAAAAAATGTACATGAAATTTCCCGGTGACGGACAATGTTTTTTTGTTCAGTTAAAAACATAAAAAATCAGTAGTATTAGACAGTTATGGGTGGGGTGAGGGGTTTAGTAGTCACTCGGCTGAATGACCAGCGACGAAATGTGGAATTTTTTGTTTTGATTGATTTAGAAGTGAAAAAAAAATGAAAAAAATACATCTAAAAAGTCACCGAATAGGGGAATTGTGCTCAAGATGACATTTTTTTGTTTGGAGGCAAATATTTGGTTATTTAAAGGTGATAAAAAATAAATTTAAGGGTACATATTAAAAACCTTTATTTACGAAGCACACAAAATTATCTTGACGCTAAAGAAAATGGCATAATTAAAATTAAATTAAAAAAACACCGATCATGTCCAAGTGGGTAAGTTGACACATTAGTTTAAGTTGACATACCTATTTATCGGTGCATAATTCTTATCTTTTTTACTATGTCATCTTAAGCCATTGATATATGTACCATGTCTCTATGTCTTAAGCCGACGCATCGGCTTAAGACCGTCACGACGGTTGCTATGTCATCTTACCCTGCGAGGTAATATTTATATTTGCCACCTTTTGTGACTATAAACATTGAGGCTACTTAAATCAATCCTTGATATTCATAGCCCATAATAATCACAGTTCATAACAAAGTAGTCAATACAATAAAAAACGTACCTGATACAAATTTATCGGCATAAACACTTACACAACAAAAATATTTTTGAGTCACGAAATCACAAAGTTGCACAACACATCCAAACAACGCGATCGGGCGGTCACTAAAGTTTTGAGCGGTGACGCCATCTATGAGCCGGCATCTAAACGACATCTTGGGACTTGTGGCGCGTATAGTTTCACAGATGTAAACTGTGACATCTTACCTATGTATGTCATCTTAATCACAATTCCCCTACCACGATTTCATTTACATTTTTTACTCTAAAGAATGTCAGGAATCACTGTTTAAAGTAAGCCAAAGTTTAAAGAAAAATATGATTGACTCAATTGACTGCCACCTTCCACGATTTCATTATAAATAATTGGACTAAATATTATTCATAGAAACGCTGAGGATCATTTTTGGTTCCCCAGAAAATTATTTGCAACAGAGTAAAGTCATATGATAATTTGTACATTGATTGGAAAATAGTAATAAAAAGCAGATCTTTGCGTTTCAGTGTATTTAATAACATCTTTTCATTTGTTCAATATTGTTGCAAAATATAAAAAACTAATCGCCACGCGATTTTTACAACATCAAGGATAATAATAAAAATCTACCAAATCATATATCAAATTATCCATGGTAATATTAATATATATATATTACCATGGATAATATATAATACTCGTATAATCATTGACAGATAATCGAAATAATAATCTACTAAATCATATATCCATGGTATGATAATACTCGTATCATCATTGACACATAATCGAAATAAGGAAAATGGGCGGTAGAGTGAAACCGCGCGCACAAAGGTGTCGCCAATTTTGTTCATCCAAAATACTGCAAATTGCATCTATGCACAGTGGTGCCGCATCTTTGTTTGTAGAGTACCTACAGGCCAAACTTTAATGTCGACCCGAACTTGATATGTTTCATCGCGCTGGTATATGACTTTATAATGACCGTAAGCGAAAGAGAAAACATATGTACGACAGCGAAAGGCATCGGAGGAGGCATGCTGCTTTTTTGACCTTAAAATCGCCTATTGCGACGATTTCTGTGTCAACGTCAGGTCGTTATTAACCCCCTCAGGCTAATTTGTTCGGTTTTCAGAACAACTCATGCAGGTCTCATAGAAATCGTTGTGTTTCCCTTACTTTCATGGTTAGAATTATGATCTTAACGGTGCTAAAAAGAGAAAACACCATGCTTTACATTAAAATCTAAAAATTAACAGTAAATAAATTAAAATATACATCTTTATGAAACCAAAGATTCCGACCACATTTAAAAAAAAAAAATGAAACTTTGGGATTTTTTATGAATTATTTTTACATGGAACAACAAAAGAGTGAGTCGACGATAATGATTATAATATATTTGCCTGATAAAAAATGTGATTTTTTTTCCATGGTTCGTAATTTTAGTTAAAAAAATGTAAGGTGAGCCAGTTTTACATTTCTTTTATATTTGCGTTCAAAATTTGTGTATTTATAAAATTATATGTTTATTTCGAATCATAAAGAAACTTTAAAGAGCATCACTTTTCAAAAACAGTTTTTATTTTTCGGATGTGTTTAGATATTCCATTTAATTAGATTTTATTGCAAAGCGATCTTCCGACAAAATAGGTCGGAGGCCTGGGGGTTAAAGTTTGGCGTTTGCTGTAGGTACTTATAAGCATCAAACCCATAAGTTTTATTGGCTCCGCCGCTTTGATAGTCTGCGCAGTTTGGTCGTAGATCGACGACGGTCCTCAGGGCCAAACGGACTGAACACGGGTTTGGGAAGGGAATTTGCGTTACAAACCCGTGCACAGTAGGACGCCGCTTGCCTCTTACTGGATAAGGGTTTGGTGGATAAATGGCGTTACAAACCCGTGTTGATTTCGAGGCATGGTTGCCTCGTATTGAACACGGAAAAGGAAATACGCCGCCTGGCGAAAATAAATACCTCAAGGGCGCTGTGTTGTTAGGTTATTGGCAGTGATGGTGCAAATATACCAAACCACCCACCCTTGACGCCTTGGAAGGTCGGCGTCCGGAGCTAACTGTGCCTGCATGGTACAGGCCCTGTCTGTTATACATATATGAATATAAGATATTAGTACCTAATATTATTATTATAACTACACCTCCACGACGATTCCTGCAGGTTTTATTTGCACCTTGTTGGGGGCTAGTTCAATAGTCCTACCGCTAGCTCGGCCCAGGACGAATTCGGGATAACTCAAGAAACCGTCGTGGTCCAGATCATCTTCATCGAAGACTTTGTCGATTAACTCTGGAATAAAATTGGAATATGTTATATTATTTCTTCGATCCAAGATCTTCATTAGATGTTTGATTTAACGGGCCGTATTCACAAAACTAAAGGATGTCCTTGTAAGTATAAGGTAGAAGTATAAGATTTTGAGTTGAAGAAAAAGGTTGGAGTATAAGCATTTCCTTTTATTCGTATTCATAATGATTACCTTATGCTTGCAAGAATATCCTCCAAGAATAAGTAAAAGGTTGTTGGCATGTTGGACGAGATACTGTAGCTTGACTTACACCCAGTTCTTGGTCAATGCCTTTCTGATACCCAGGGTCACTGAGATAGCGTAAACATATCTGCGTTTTTAGGACGGATGATAACGCACCTCCTCGAGTTTAAGCATACCCAAAAATCTGTTGGCAAGCCAGAATAACCAAATACTTTTTGAGAAGGATATGCTCATACTCTTATAAGTATAAGATTTTACTCAGAATATTATGAATGCGAGCTGAAGGATCTCCTTTATATTCTGCAAATATAAGCATAACCCCTTTTTATGAATACGGTCCAATTTCTAGTTAGTGTTTCATAATAATCTATTCTAAGGGGAGACGTGGTCGCAAGTCATAACCAACATTTTTCGTATGTTATTAAAATTCGTGGTTAGGCATCATAATATGGATTTATTTTGATTTCGATAATATTTATGTCATAAAAATGGTTATTTAGCGGTCTCTAAGCACTATGTAGTTACTTTTAGGGACATTAAAATATATTGTGCAGTGTGCACGTTGAACTGTTCTTTTGGAAAACCATTTGAATTTTCGAATAATATGAAAAAAATCTTGCGAATGCACTGTGAAGGTGGGTGGTTTGGTATGTTTATGCTGTGAAGTTTGCTCTTGCTGGAACAACGTGTAATGACGATCTAATCTGTTTTTCGCCATAAAATATTATCAAATTGTCCACCATTTTTAACGCGTGGAAAATACCAAAAAGGCCGCCTACGCAGCAGATGATCCCTCTATAAGGTTAGTGTTTTTTGTTGTAAATACATTTAGACCAGTGCTCATTGCCTGATTCTGTTGACATATTTTTGTCCGCGAGTTGGTTCATTAACGAAATATTTTTTGAGGGTATTACACCCATCATGAGGATGATTTTAAAATGCAACATTTTTACTAGAGTTAAAATTATGTTACAAAATTTGGAAATTTTTGGAGATCGCTGGCAACGGTTAATATGCACTTTTAAAAAAAAAATCTTTTGATTCATCTTAATTACATTAAAAGGCAACTATTTGCATTGGGGGAAGTGGAAAATATTTCATTCTAAATTTCGATTACGTAAAATAAATATTCAAAAACAAAACCCATCAAGTCTGGGGTTATTTACACGCATTAGACTTACATCTTACGATACAATTCGTTTTGTTTCTAAGAAAACTGGTGATTCTACACCAAACAGAGAACCAAAAAAACTTTTTTTTAAATTGTGATCATTTAGATTTTGAGTTCCTAGTGGGTGATTTCGTTGCGATCAAGCCAGTAGATGGAAGATGCACATCACGCTGGAGGCTTGGAAGAGTGACAGGACTTACTTCAGTCAACAACTTCGAAGTAGATAGCGTTCCGAGACATGTGCTTGATCTGCGGAAGCTGCCTGACAGAGAATGGACTGGGTCTGAAGAGAAACGCGAAGGTTTTATCGCACGTCCCATCGTCAATCTTTTTATGTGTTTGATGAGGATAAAGAAGAACCGGTAGATACCATGAAGAGATGCACTTGGAGAGAGGTGGTGACCGTGAAGGAGAGGCTAGCACAGAACAAGGGCCCACTAGGACGCGAAGGCCTCCGGGTTGGTTAAGTCAATTCGTCCAGCGATGATGACATCAGGAGGGGTGTGTTGATACGCAGGCATAGTACACGACAATTTTTAAGACTTGTCTGACGTTGATCAGAAATCTTCGCAATAGGAGAGTTTAAGGACAGAAAAGTGGCATGCCCCCCCCCCCCCCCCGTCCACGTCTTTCTCTGGCGCATGTGTGTTTTTACGCGTCTTTATCTCTTGCTTACGTTTATTGTTAAGTCAGTAACTGCGCGAGAATGGATCGTACCACGTTCAGGCCGATCTTAAAGTTGGGCGTGAACTACACCACGCGCACACAATAGTGGGGCAGGTGGGAGAGCGGCGATTGACGACGTGTATTCTCGATCCAAAATAAGATCAACCCGTGTACGCGCATATCTCCGCTCATTACCCCCACTGCTACAGCCGAAGACATACTAATTTTTTAGCGGAATGACTCGGGCGAGCAGTGCGCTGGTGTAGTGGTGTAGGGACCGTAGCGGGGGGAGTGGTATGCGCAATACGAACCAAGTTTCGTACCATCACGGGTTGATATTATCGCGGACAGAGAATAGAGAGTGAGGTGCAGGGGACATTTAGACTACAGTTACATTCGAATTTATGTGAAAGAAACCGTCCTTTCTTTTTTCTGCATTTTTCTAAATCATATTGTGGGAATATGATGAATTAATATTGTTTTAACAATGCATGCATACCTATATATCTATTCATCTCTTCCTCTGTCGGTGTAAATGGTTTCTGCTCCTGTCCATCTTCATTCGTTTGCGATTCGTGATGATCGTGGTCCATCGTGTGGTAAATTGCCTGAAAATATTAAATTAAACAGTTCATTAAAAACATTTCACCCCTCTAGACAGTGTAAAGTACGCAACGACGTGTTAATATGATAGTAATATTAATAGATAAAAATGAATGTTTCTTTGTTTGTCCTAATGGTAATATCAGACGGTTCACTAATCACTCGTTTCGTGACGTCATACTCGAGCAAATGTTCCATTTTCTATTCGCTGCATGTTCAAACGGTTCTCTAGAATAAATGTTCATTTCCCATTGCTACAAGTCGACAAGTGTAGTCGCGCGCGTTCACCTTGCGTTTTTTCTAACTAAAATTACGGGTAACGAAAAAAATTTAAGACGCATACATATTTTGTTAGACAAATGAACTGTTAACGTTTTCATTACCTCACTTTTTTGTCGTTTTATAAATAAATAATTCATAAAAAAATCAGTTTCATAATATTTTTCAAATTTTGATCGGAAACTTTGGTTTCATAAAAGCGTAGATACATTTAAATTATTTTGTAGTTGATTGTTAGATTGAACATATAGCGTGTTGCTTCCTCTTTCCAATACCGTTTAGATCATATTTTTCACTATGATAGTAAGTGAGAAACAACGATTTCTATGAGACCGCTATGTGTTATTTAGAAAAAGAAAGAAATAGACATACGTAAATATTTTGACGTCACGCGCTGTCTCGCGCGCTCCGTCGAGGCGACCTCCTGGCACAAAATGCCATGGGAAAGAGGAGGATTGACGTCACAAAAGTGAAAAGTGAAAAGTGAACCGTCTGATATCGGCTTAAACCATTCATCCAATTGCGATGAAACTTTACTGAGTTGTTGTGCGCACGGCTGCGATGGTTTCTATATATGGTGAGCTCTGGCGTTATGATATTATTTCCTATACCATTCACCCGATTGCGATGAATCTTTGGTGACTTGTTGTGCGCACGCAGGCGAGGGTTTCTATGTACAGGGTGCGGCAGCATAACTTCCTTTTTTTAAATGCGCGCACTTCAGTCGTTTGATGTCTAAGCGGAGCGCTAGTGATCTTGTTCGAGAGGCGGCACTATAAAGTTTATACTGGTGAGCTCTGACATTACGAAATTTATATAAAAAATTGCAATAGGTGGCACGCGAGCTTTATGAAATCTGAATGTACCGGGACTGAATGTATGGAACTTGGGAGAGGGGAGGAGAACGCGGGAGGGGAAGCGGGAAAGGGAAGTGGGAAGACAGGGAAGATCGTGGGGGAACGCTTGAGGGGAAGGGGAAACGGGGTGGGAAGGGGAGGCGGAAGAGAAACGGGACGAATGGGAAAGAAAACTGGAAACCGGAAACTGGCTGGTTGAAAAATAAATTAAATTCGACAGTAAAAAAAATATTATTTAAAAAAACGTTCAAATTTTTTTCTTAGATTAAAACGAATCAAACATTCCAATTCCAGTCGTCTGTGCGTCCCCTTGAAATATGTTTCAATGAACACAAATTTGTTTTAAATTGTTTCATAAAATTTGAACTTTTGCTCAAATTGCGAAGTTAATTTTTGTTCTGTAAAGCAACCAGCCCATAATGATAAAAAAAACAGAACTTGTATTTAAAACTTAACTTGTATTGAACACATTATTAAAAAAAATATTCTGACCTGCTGAGTAAATTTATTGAATAATAAATTAATAAAAAAATGTATCATAAAAAAAACATTTCTTTTGGTAGTAGATTTTATTTATGTAGGTACTACAAAAACGTAAGAAGAATAATAATTGGAATTTATTCTTCATATTTATTTAGAATGGATTAAATATATATTTTTTAATTATCACAAGTAATTGCCAAAGTTGCCTCTAATCATGAAAAATTTAATTTGAATAAGGGGATTTAATTATTTATTTTATTATTGATTTGGGAAATATTGTGCATGATTGAGAAAAACATCTGAATCGAATGGTGGAAATAACTCATTTTGGCCAAAAACCTCACATGGGATATTTTGTGAATGCAACTAAAATAAATAAAAAAACGAGTGTGCTTTAGACCACACGACTGAAGTAAAACTTCACTAACTTATGCCGTCCATTAACAATATAACAATAACAGGAATAAAAATATTCCCATCCCTTCAACATCCCCAAACTCTCAGCTCTCAGCTCTCAGCTCTCAGCTCTCAGCTCTCAATTCTAAACTCTCAACTCAACTCAACTCAACTTATATCATATCATTGATTAGCGTTTCACATTGATAACGTTTTATATTTCTTGTAACGTTTCGTAACGTTTCATATTTTTTCGTAACGTTTCATAAGGTATTCATCATTTTACCCCCAAGTGTCGAGCGTGCGTAAAGAAGTTTTACTTCAAAAAAAATAAATATTAAAAAAAAATCCTCTACCTTTAACATCTCCAGGCCATCTAACAAAGTGTTGTTATCGAAGTCGTGCAGTTTAAAATAGTGAAATTCTAACTCTTCATCACTCATGTCTTCCAGGGGTCTTCCCAGGTCTTCTTGGATGTGCCTGAAAAACCAAACAAAACACCAATCTCACACATTTTCAATAATTTTATTCCATCCAGCAATAACTTTTCAATTGAAAGGCGTGTATAGGTATCCACGGGAACTAAATATTATTGCATAACCAACACCCCTGCCATAGGACACCGCAAATGGTACGATTGATAACTTAGCAGGGTTGTCTGGATTCATGGGGTGAGGTTCGTCTAGGTCTTGGCGGCGGGTGCGTTTTGGGAGAGGCTGGTTGAGGGCTAGTTTTGACCTCCAGCCGGACTCATCGCCTTACACCGCAGTGGTAGGTATGGATTCATACCTCCAGGACAACTTGACCCCACCCCTCCTACCCCCCACTCTTACCCTTTTCCTCCCAAAATTTCATCTCCTTCCTTTCCCTAAAAAACCATCCACTCAACATCCCTAAAGATGACATAGGTTCTGCGGTAATTTTATTCCTCAGGGCCTCCTGTGGGAGCTAGCGTAAACAAACTAACAAAATAAATTCATTTCAAATAAAGAATTAACATAATTTTATGGTTATACTCAAGTTATAACAAACTATATTATAGGTCCTCGTCGCTTGTCTGAATTTTGGACACAATCAGTTTCAATTTCTATGACACTCAAATTCAAAAACACATCCGAATTCATTGAGCCAGAGTTGCAATCAAAATTGCTGAAATTAGTGTTTTTGATAATAAATAATATTAGTGACAAAAAATTCTGTTTTGTCTCACTCATACACGGATGCCACTTTGTTGAATCACAACTCAACAAAGTGGCATTTCAACAGCCATTTGAAAAAGTCGTTAAAAATGATGAAAAATGAAATTTAACCCCTAGCTAACCTGACGTAACCTATCTTTTTCATTCAACACTTCTTTTATTATTCATCACTTTTTATTCACCCCTTGGGCCTCGGCCAGAGGGTCAAAATATTTACGCTTTGCAATAAAATCCAAAATAAATGGAATATTTCTGAACGTACCCAAAAACTAAAACCGGTATTCGGAAAATGTCAAATTTTGTAATTCAAAATAAACATGATATTTGAAATATAAAAATTTTGATTGCAAACATAAAAAAGTTTTAAAATGACTCAAATTACTGATAACGAAAAAAAAGTAGATACGAACTGTATTAGACAAATGCATTATAAACGTTACTGTCACCTTACTTTTGTGTCGTTCCATGTAAAAATAATTAATAAACAATTCCCTTTTTTTTCCAAATTTTCATCCTAAATTTTGGTTTCATAAAGGTGTAAATTTTTCTTATTTTGTGGTTATTTTTTAAAATTTTAATACAAAGCGTGGTGTTATCTCTTTCCAACACCTTTTAGATCATTATTTCTCTCTTTGATAGTAAGGGAGACACTATGATTATGAGACCTATATGAGTGGTTCCGAAAAGCAAAGAAATTAGTCTGACGGGTTAATGACTTTTTAAAGGAGTGATAAAGTGTCACTTTTTTGAGTTTAGACGTTCCTTACATTTAAAAATACTTTCAGCTTCATAAATCCTACGATTCTATAATATCATCGACGAAGATTGTACTGATTATATTATAATGCATAAATCCGGTATCCGTGTCTACATTATCAGGCTCATAAATAGAGACACACTGATTCGTAGCTTTAATTTTTAAGAAATTTATCAATAATTATTGAAAAATTAGCTTTTATAGCTTTAGTTTTGCGTTTTCATAGCGTTTTAGCTAAAAAGGATAACGTCAAGGAATGGGAGTCGGCAAAAGGGGAAAAACGATTAAATTAGCAAAATCACTTGAAACATGTTTATTGTATTATTGTTTGACACTCAAATTGGCACATGTTTCTACAGTAGAGTGTGTCATGTTCGTTCTACGATATGTCAATACAAGATTATATCTAAGGACTAAAAAATCTTTCTGCGTCAACACTATTCACAGGGGCCGACACAGTCATCAGAGCTGCCTCAGCAAATTCTCTGTGAACAATTTTTACCGCTAATAGTAGCTGAATTATGTCTACAGTGACGCCATCCCTCACTTGCTTTATAAACGGACTTTGAAAATAGCTGATACCTTCCAGGAATTTAATGTCATCAACAGATTTGAATGTTGGTGCAAGCACTGCAAGCCTACTTTTACTTGCTAAAAGAACAGCGTCTGATCATGGTCTGATCGCTGGACATTCTGACCTACAACCGCAGGATTGAACATTTTACCTGCGTGCTCAAGAAATAGATTAGTGCTGTTGTCTTGACGGTTCAGCATTTGAGATGTCAGTTTCACAGAACTCTTCTGACAACTCTCTCTTATCTGGGTTTTTGCCACAGATAAGAGAAACAAAGGGAGATATGCTATGGGCAGTTTGAACCTTGTGGAACTGTATTTCCTCGTGTCGCCGATATTCTCAAAACTTCGAATAATCATTAAAAATTGATAACGAACTCTAGTTTTGCACTTACCGGTGAAATGAAACTCCATCTATCTTGAAGTTCACATTTGTTGTAGAATTTTTGCATAGTTGCACTGAACAAGACGGTATTTTGAATAAAACGGGCACAAACTCTACGCGGTTACGACACAAAACCAACTGAATGAACGAATTCTTTCCGTATTCACACTACGCTCCGTAGACCGTAGTCCGTCCACGGTCTGGCGGCCAACATAGCATATCTCGGATTTCTAATATCTTTGTATTTTGCATATAGTTGAGTTTTGTCGTAAAAATCGCTGCTATTTAGCGTTGTATTTATCGCTAAATCCACCATTTATAGCTTAAATTCCCGAAAATATCGTTAATGCTATCATTCAGTGTCTCTACTCATAAATGTATTATAGCAAAAAAAAAAAAATCCCGTGATTTTTCACGGGTCTGCGCTAGTAGCAAATATAATATAATTATTAAAATGTCTACTTACGCCGTATCGTGCATCAGCTGTGTATCTTTAGTCAGCTTGTCCAGTGGTGGCCTGTGGTGGCGGTGGGCCCCCGGCGGCATGGGGTTGCCAGGCGGGTGGTGGGGCCCGCGCCGCGAGGGCCCCCCTGGCCCAAACCCCGCCGCGGCCCCCGCGTTTAGCGCCACTGCCCAGCCCAGTGGGACGAGGAGTAGCTCCATTCTGGAATTATGAAAAAAATTATTATGTTCATTCATCATTAAAAATTGGAACGTTGCTTTAGAAGTTTTTCGTGACTAGATCTGAATAGCCTCGTACTCCCCTCCCTTTTCTTCATTATTTCTTTCCCTCTCCATTTCCTTCAGCCTCACAACATACCCCAATTGGGGATGCCATAATATCACTTGCTCCAGACGGTTGGGAGCAGTTGTAACTCTTGCTCGGTATTTACATTTAAAAAATAGGTACACCTACTACAAGTAGAACAAATCGTGACCATTTTTTTGCATCTCTCTCACACACCGCACCGTGACGTCTCCGTAGACCCCTACAATACGACTAGCAGTGACGATAATTTTGAAAGTATGGAATATAATTACAAGGATAATATTGAAGTGTGAGTGAACTCCAAAAATTCAAAAACGTCAAACGTTTTTTTTTTTTTACATTCTCTCAAATCTTTTTCTTTTTACAAACTCCACACAGGAGGCGCTGAGGAAAATAATTTTCCTCAGAGCTTATGTCATCTGAGATGCTGGGAGGTTCTTTTTGAGGAGACGAAGGAATGAACTTTAGTCTTGAAGAGAGCCGTGTTGTAGGAAGGTGGAAACACAAAGGCTGGCAAATCATTCCACAACCGAGCTGTTGAGCACAAGAACGAGTCAAAGAAGCGACCCGTTCTCACGTGACAAGTGTTTTCCGACTATGCACAGGTGCCGAAAAGATAAATGACGCTAGTTCCTCGGAGCATCTTCCATTGTAATACTGGTAGAACAAGGATAGCATTCCCACCCGACGCCGTGCTCTAAAGATTACAATCCGTCTGTTAAGATGGGGGAATCTACAAAACGGACCGCCCATTTCTGCACAGAGTTGAGGGTATTTTTCAGGTATTTTGGAACTCCAGACCAGAGGTGCCTGCCAAGTTCAACCGCGTTGATGGTTTTGCTATTCATCTTAAATATATAATGCTGTAGCTCATTCTTACACACTAAATAACAACAGCCTAAAGTGAGACAAACGGTGAACGTGCGTCTGCACCCCCCCAAAGAAAACATACAATGATTATCATACATCTCCCTTATACATATAAAGAAAATGAAACACAATTCTCGTCGCCGTAGCCGAGCCGTAATAAGATATACCTTTCTGTTTCCTCTAAAAGAAAAAAAAATAGTAATTTGGAGGAAACAGACATACGTATATCTCATCTTTTGTCTCATCATTATTTAATTAATGTGTAAGAAAGAGCTGCAGCATTATTAGGATAAAGAATGTACGTTTTATGCTTTTTTATGCCGTCACAGTACCGTAATCATAAATCGTCACGGTTATAATAATAACGCTCAATGTTCTTAAGGTCAAAAATACATTAACCGTATTAAACATAACAATGACAAAACAGTAACACAATAATAAATAATAGGTTAGATTAGGTTACTTTAGGTTAAGTTAGGTTTAGGTTAAACAAAACAATGACAAAACAGTAACACAATAATAAATAATAGGTTAGATTAGGTTACGTTAGGTTTAGGTTAAACATAACAATGACAAAACAGTAACACAAAAATAAATAGTAGGTTAGATTAGGTTACGTTAGGTTAAGTTACGTTTAGGTTAAACATAACAATGACAAAACAGTAACACTATAATAAATAATAGGTTCACATAGCACTCTCTTTAGGGTGAATTGCCATAGACAAAAAAAAGGTTAGGTTAGGTTAAGCTAGGTTGCAGGTTAGGTTAAACATAACAATGACAAAACAGTAACACAATAATAAATAATAGGCTAGGTTAGCTTGCGTTAGGTTAAGTTAGGTTGTAGGTTAGGTTATCCATAACAATGGTAAAACAGTAACACAATAATAAATAATAGGGTAGGTTAGCTTGCGTTAGGTTAAGTTAGGTTGCAGGTTAGGTTATACATAACAATGGTAAAACAGTAACACAATAATAGGGTAAAATAACATGTGGAGTGCCACAGGGATCAATTCTTGGACCGTTGCTATTTCTAATCTATGTGAATGACATGACAAAGTGGGGTATTAAAGGAGCTCTACAACTTTATGCGGACGAAACAGTAATTTTTTACAATAAACTGAACCTAGCGGAGCTTGAAACGGAAATGAATGCTGATGTTTCTAAACTCACAAGCTGGTTAAGAATAAACAAACTAACTCTTAACGTAAAAAAACTCATTATACTATATTTTTTGGCAACAAGAAAAATTTCAGCCTCAATATCAAAGTTGGTGATAACTGCCTCGAAAAGAAAATGAGCACAAAATATTTGGGCCTGATCGTAGATTCCCAACTCTCGTGGGATCTCCACATAAATCATGTAAAGGAGAAAATTACCCCCATAACTGGTGTACTATATAGACTCCAAGGATTATTGCCCATTCCTTTACTAACATCAGTGTACTACGCCATGGTACATTCACACCTTTCTTATCTCTGCTGTATCTGGGGATTTGCCTCAAAGAAATTGATAGCTGATCTGCAGGTGGTTCAAAACCGAGCTCTCAGAAAAATGTTTTTGGACTTCCATGGGACACCCATGTCAGAGACATCTATTCAGTTTCCGGTATTCTTCCAATCACAGTCCTTCCTAAACATGAAATCACAAGCACTATCCTACAAATTACTCAACAATCAACTCACACTAACATCAAGCCACTTTTCAATCAAGACATTCACACTCACAATACTCGAAATAGCAATAAAATCCGCATACCTCAAACACACACTACAAAATATGGGATAAAATCTCTGAACTATGTTGCCTATACACTATATAATTCGCTTCCAGATATGTAAAAGGGAATCCAGTAAAATAAAAAAGTTCAGAATAATGCTTTAAAAGAATATTTTTTAAATACGTTTAAGGATGAATGTAAATTTTCTTGTCATGTCTCAATTGTCTTGTTTCCTTTTCTCTTCTTTTCTTTTCCATTTATTTGTAATCATAATCACCCACATTTGTATAACCTTGTTCCTTGTTTCTTTAATTATTTTCTATTGTTGTTTGCTCACTCAACCTGTTTTCTTATTTTATTTATTTTAGTCTATGTTGTATGTGAAACTTATATTTTTAATATCCATTTTCCAAGTAAAACTGTAACTATTTCCTCACACCCATGAATTTTCCTCCTGTCCTAAAATGAGTTCTGCAACTCATCGGGATTGCTCTAGCAAGTAATAAAAACAATAAAAAAAAATAATAGGGTAAGTTAGGTTACGTTAGGTTAAGTTAGGTTGCAGGTTAGGTTAAGCATAACAATGACAAAACATTTTCACAATAATAAATAATAGGTTAGATTAGGTTACGTTAGGTTAAGTTAGGTTAGAACTAAAATATAATAAAACACATATAAAACTATTTTTATAACTATTAAATATAATAAATTTAAATAAATAAATCTTAATAAATTAAGAGGAAATAAGTTTTTATTGTGTTTTATTATATCATTATAAATTATATCATTATAAACACGAATTGTCAATATTAAAAATATAAATATTAAAATTGGAACTGATTTATCAAGAATTTAGACCATCCCGTCATTTTTCATGGGTCTATGCTAGCGTAATATTGATGTAACTACGAGTATTTCTATTGAAATAATACAAATAAACAATACAGGCCCCAATCACTCCCGACACCAGTAGAAACAATTTGGCAAGGTTGACATATGGGATCGTGTCCTCCCCTCGTATTGAACACCGGGCACTGTACTCCACCGCTGAATATATAATCATATATCGCATTTGGGGGATGAGTGAGTACTTAAAAAGTACCCCGGAATTCCCCAGTAATGGGATCTAATTATTCCACAAATGACATGAATAAGGGCTGAAGGGACAATGGGACTTATGCGCTCAGAAAGAGGAGAATCGTGTCGGGTGTTGACTGTAAGGGTTGCACTACTTGTGTCCTGACAAATGGGGATGATTTGGGATTAATTTATGGTCAAAAGTAAAATAAAAGAATATCAGAGCCTTTGAAATATGTAAAATGGGATGAAAATAACAACATTATGTTGATATATTTCTGATTCATATATTACCTATATCGTGGAGTAATTACTACTCATACAACTAGGTAAAAATTAGCTAGAAATCAACTTCAACCAGTCATAAAAATCGGCTGTTTTATAATATTTATACTGATAAGTGTAGTTGAATCGTAGACTGATGTGTTGTTGCATGGGAACCGTAATACATATATTTTGGAAATAAGAAAATGGGTAATCATTTTTTTAAGTAAAACTTCTTTACGCACGCTCGACACTTGGGGGTAAAATGATGAATACGTTTTGAAACGTTACGAAAAAATATGAAACGTTACGAAAAAATGTGACACGCTTTTTTTATATGAATACCGCAGAAGAGTCCCAACTGCTCCCGTCTGAAGCCAGTGAGACTATGGCATCCCCAATTGGGGTATGTTGTGAGGCTGAAGGTAGTGGGAATGGAAAGGAGATAGGGAAGAGGAAGGTGGGGAAGTACCTGGCTATTCGGATCTGGTCACCAAACACGGCTAATGCCATTTCAAGCGACGTTTCAATTCTGAATGGTGGTCTTACACCAGGGCGATACTGAGAGTATCTTCCACTCTGGAACGTGCCGCTAATCAATATGAAATATTATCAATGTGAAACGCTAATCAATGATATGAGTTGAGTTTAGTTGAGTTGAGAGCTGAGAGCTGAGAGCTGAGAGCTGAGAGTTGAGACTTGAGAGTTGAGAGTTGAGAGTTGAGAGTTGAGAGTTGAGTTGAGTTTATGGGGATGTTGAGGGGATGGGGATATTTGTATTCCTGTTATTGTTATATTGTTAATGGACGGCATAAGTTAGTGAAGTTTTACTTCAGTCGTGTGGTCTAAAGCACACTCGTTTTTTGTGTGTATTTACTAGCTGACCCGGTGAACTTCGTACCGCCTCTTAACTGTTGTGTTAACTTTATTAGCTGAATTAAATTTTTTTTTTTTATTAAGTTATAAATTGAAACAATTATCGATGCGCAACTGTCCGTGTTTTGATTTTGTCAGTATCAGAGATGGCGTTGTGTACTGATTTATTTTTTCGGGATTTTTTAACTTTTCCACTTAGGTACTAATACGGGAATTGCGTTTCATTTTCTTTATACGTGTGAGGGAGAGTTATTATAATTATTTTATTTTTACTTTGGAGGGGTGCAGACATACGTTCATCGTTTGTCTCATTTTAGACTATTGACATTTAGTGTGTAAAAAAGAGAGGCAGCATTATATGTTTGAACAAAAGTAAAACAATCAGCGCATTGACATTTGATGTTTTTGAATTTTTGGAATTCACTCACTATTCAATATTATGTTTATCACAATATTGCTGCAGCTCTATCAAAAGATGAAAATTCGTTCCATAGAAAATACTTTTCTTCATAATAATCTTTTCGTGAATTTTTCCGATGTTTTAATAGCTATTCTGCTATTCGGGGCGGTAATAATAATATAATAGTGTATTAAAATTATATACTTCAATTTAAGTAACAAATTGCGTACATCATTGTTTCTAACTGTCTTCGAGCTGACGTGCTACGTAGTTTTAGGTACACTGTATTGTCGGTTGTTATTGTTCTGGTGGAGTAATTGTGATGTAATAGGGTTTTTCGTATATGTTTGCAGGAAATGCACAAAGTAATACACTTTTCATCGGAGTTCCTTCTTGGGGATGTCATAGCAATGACTTTATATAAATAGACTCGCCATAGTCTCACATACCTACTAACAAAATAATGTGACAAGTAAGCAACACTCTTTTGTTTTCAGCGGTTTACAGTAATTTCTTAATTCAAAAGTTATTCATGGATTAAAAAGATATGCTACTTCCACACCGAAGCCAAACTTCGAACTCGAAATTCCAACGCACGAACTACCCTTCTACACAATCGTCCTAAAGTTTAAAGTTGGCCTCAGTGTGGTCGTAGGTACCATAAGACAATCAAAGAATGTGTGTTTTTTTTCTAGTGACGCATAAAATTGTCGAATGGGAAACATGAAATTTATTTTTATTTTTTATTTTTTTATTTTTATTTATTTATTTCAAGAATTTTGTTTTTACAATACAAATGGTTACATGTGCAAGGTTATACAATAATTCATTTTATATTACTACTACTCCATAAATTGAGCTCAAGAGCTCGTGTTTATGGGAGGGGTTGCTCGTGTTTATTAATTGTATTGCTTGTAAAAATCGATAAATAATAAGTAATTTGTGTATACATATAAATGAAATGTTATTTCTTCACTTTTACAACTGTTTGCCGTGTAATGGAAACATTTTCTCGTCACACAGGAGGGCATTTTGGCACTTTTTAAATGCAATTTTCCTACTGGTAAGACACGACCTTGCTCGACGACTGACAGTTTAGTACTAAAGTACTGGAAATCGAGACTAGTGCGATTTGTCTTGCTTTTGGCTTCTCACTTTGAGATTTCTACCCCGCGTGTATATAACGTCATTGTGTCATAGACCATAGATATAGAAATAGTAAGTTGACATCAATGGATGTGGTGCGAACTGCAGGTGCATATGTTCGTCTGTCAGACTCTCGGCGAAATGGCGCATATGTAGATTACAATGGCGGGATGGTGTAAGGGGGGGGGGGGGGGGGGGGGTGCAATGCAGTCAGTGCATCGGGTCTGTGGGGACAGAGGCGCCTGTGGCGATCCTTTATAGGGCGGCAATAATTCGCAGGGGATGAAAATAGGGCTGGATTTAGGAAGTATTACAATTTGTAGATAAAAAGTGCAGAAACAAACCCTGATGTATGACAGTGAGGCATGGAACTGCAGAAGGAGTATGAAAGTGTTTAAAATGTGGAGATTCGGAAAGAATGTAAGGCGATCACGCGAAATAAATAAATTTGCTTCGATTGCTTGAGATTTCCTAGAAGGTCATTTTTAAAATTTTTCGCCAACATTAAAAGAATCATACCTTTGAATTTTAACATAGAGACATAAAAACTTATTATAGTGCTATATCGCCCATGAATAACCTTGTTTTAACGCTTATCTCATATTTTTAGGATTTATAAAAAAATGTAAAAAAATCGTAAAGTTTATAATCGCGCGAATCCTGGATGTTTTTTTTTTATTTGAAACTGCCGTGAGGGATACCTACTTATTCGGGTCAACATAGAATATTTTCGATTTCTGTATGTTGTCTGTGGTATACTTGATAATGAAAGCATGCATATCTATGGAAAAAGGAAATTTAACGTTGTTATAAAATAGTCTACGAAGTTCAGATTCGCGACATCTATGGTCATAATAGATAAAGCATTTCAATATCTGCGTGCTAAAATAAACGGCTGGCCAAGGGAATGTTTTAAATATTTACAATAAATGTTTTACGAATGGTAGGAAAATGTGTTCCATTTTTGGACCGAAATAAATCGCAGAAAAATAAAAGTGGTCCATTTTTCGACTGAAATCGCTCCAGTGGTTAGATGGTTATATGCATGCAGAAAAGAGTGCGAGGACGCGGATATTAACGATAAAAGAAATAGAGGATGCCCGAGTAAGGCATGACACGATTAAATGAATCAAATATTTGAGTGGGTCATGTCAAGAATCAGAATAACAGAAGAATATATTTAAGACGACGAATGAATGTGAACGAAGCAAGAAGTTTGTACCGAGACATAGATTTGTGTGGCAACCTATTGGCGGTTTATCCTATCTGCCTTTTTTATATGAATACCGCACAAGAGTCCCAACTGCTACCGTCTGAAGCCAGTGAGACTATGGCATCCCCAATTGGGATATGCTGTGAGGCTGAAGGTAGTGGGGAGTGGAAGGAGATAGGGAAGAAGGTGGGGAAATACATGGCTATTCAGATCTGCGGAGAAACTGTATAATGGTAAGTTAATTATAGACACGTTTCAATATTGTTTTCTATGCACAGGTATTTCATACCTAATGAAAAAAAAACTGACGAATAAAAGTAAAAGTTAAACTTAAAAAAAAAGAAAATCTATGAATAAATTTCGTTAAGAAGTAATTAAAACATTTCTATAAAATTGTGATTGCATAATGGAACCCTTGACTCCGGTTATTTTAAACTCTTTTGTTGTATCAAAATAAAATATCAAAAACAGAGTGAAAACAAATCTAAAATGCTTTTAATAAAAATATAACACCCTTAATCCTGCACTGACAAAGAACTTAGTTTTACGTGGGTGTGACAATTGAAAGGGCCAATTTGTGTTATCTCAAATCACACTTAGAAGGGATAAGGGACAGGCTCTATGGAACTATGGCATAGTTGGGCAAAGGGGATTTAGTAAGCACTAGGGATTTGTCATTATCGCATTTCGAAATTCACCGCATTTTTTTTTCATTTCAATTTTTTTCAGTTTTTTGTTTTGAAAAAAAAAATGTTAATTGATTTTTATCACTTAGAATAATATATAAAATTACTTTTATTAGGTTGATTGTGAGTAAGTAGGTACCAAAATTATGTTTTAAACTTTTCAGCGTGTGTACCTACTCAGTGGCGTGGTACCCGGGGCGGATAACACCCCCCATCGAGTGGCACACGGGCAGACCGCCCCCCCCTCGCTACGCCACTGTACCTACTTACTCGTGTACACACTGTACATCTACGAAATTTTAACTATTTGCACTGATTTTTCTGTGTGGAATCTTTAAGTCGACGCAACTAGGTATTTACAACTCAAATCGCTATTTCTGTCACGAGACATGGGGCTTTGAAATGTCTATTTAATTAAACTCTACACAATTATAATTTGTATTTATCTACTACAATATTACAAGCTAACTTATAATATTGTAGAATGGCTTGATATTTTTTAATTAATTAATTAACCATCTCACCGTTTCCCCTTAGAGGTAAGCAGAGAGGATAGACCGCCAAACAACTCGGTCTTGACGCACTTCCCTTACTTCATTGAAATTCATACATCGCCTTATACATATCCTTCTGTTATTCTGCCTCTTGACATGATCCGATTCAAGTATATGATTATATACACTCATCTATACACAAACGTACATAAATACTATGGAAAAAGATTAAATTCTCGCTGTACTCGAAACAATAACAAATACTGCAAATTCCCATAACTCATACTACTTTTGTTCAACGAAGCTCCAGATACCTTGCAACTTGCAACAAGACCTTACAACATTCTTCCAATTAATATAAAAAAAAGTAATTCACAAAAATTAAAAAAATATATATATATTTGGATAAAAAATAATGATAGAGCATTTACCGGTGCTTTCACCCAAATTCGAAATAAGTAATGAACCAATGCTATTATTATTGTACCAATGTTAATGTTATCATTAATGCAACTAATCTATTGTGTGATTAAATTCTAACATAAGTGTAGGTATGTTCACAGTATATTAAATTGACATAAAATTACTGCCACGACATAGGCTAGCCTAGTGAGGCAAGCCTGTGTTGTGGAGCTATTCTTTAAGTACTTACTTACTGTTTATATGTATATTGTTTTCTGTTATTAACTTTTGTACTTATGTAACTTTTAAACTATTGTAAGATGTACGTTTTTTTCTTTCTTGTAGTTATAAATCTTGTAGTTGTTCAATAAAGATACATATTATTATTATTACTCGATCGTGCCATGTCTTCCTCGGGGGTTCCCGACTTCTTCCTCCATTAACTCCCTCGTCATAATACATTCTCCTTACAAGACTTCCTTCTATCATCCGCTCTGATTGTACTCGTACAAACCATCTAAGGATGTTTCTTAATTTTAATCATTACGGTAGCACCAGAATTGCATTATTTTCGGATATAAAATTTTACTATCTAGGTATATATATAAAAATCAAAATATGTTTGTTTCTGGGTTTGTTTGAATGTATGTATGCGTTACGAGTGCTATGCGTTACTAAACCATTTGGGAATTTGATGTGTGCATGCCCGCGATGGTTTCTATATACCATAATGAGTTCTGGCATCATGAAATTATGCATTGCGATGAAGATTTGGGGATTTGAAGTGCGCATGCCTGCGATGATAGAAGTATAGGCGACTCGTCCCAATAATTCAATTAACTGGAAGGTTCATCAACCTCAAAAATCCTTGAAAACAATGTATAATTTTTCATAGGTTTTCAATTTATCACAACAAACGAAAAAAAATTAAGAAACACGATTGAAAATATTTTAATAGCCGCCTTTAAGTTCGTTCTGGCGACCTGAAAAGTTATCTGTGTTACATTATTGCATCCTCTACGATCATAAACTTTAAGATGTACTTTTCAATAAACCTAAGGGTTCCACCCTACTTCCCCCTAGCGCTCCTGGCGCTCCACGCCCCCCACTAGCCCCCTAGCGACCCCCCAGCGCCCTCCTAGCCCCGGGTGGCGAGCGAATGACTTCATCAAAATGTGTATATTTTATTGGACATTTTGGAGTGCATCTGTTTGATTTTGCCGCTCTGTGATTTTGCAATCATCATTGAAGGACTAAGTTATAATCGAATTGCGACCACTTTTGTCGTATAGAAAGCTATTTATTTGTCTACAGTCATTCTGCATTATAAAAAAAATACATCAATGCAAGGAAGAACATTTAAAAAAAATTTCCACTGTGTGATTTTGAAGGAATAAAATATAATTTAAGTCGTGAATCAAAAGAAATATCTTAGGAAAAACAATTTAATTTTTAAAGAAAGACCATCATTCTCACTTCTCAGGTTTTTAATTGTTGTCAAGTTCAATTTGTAATGCTTCACTATAAAAAAATAATGTTTAGTAAAATTATTTTCTAATTAATTTATTTTTATTTTATAATTATAAAGAAATTTTGTTTCTCTTTCCGAAAGCAATATCAAACTGCGGTGAAGCCACTTATAGACGGTCTATTTATATTATATGTACGTAGTGAAAATCTTTTGACATTATTGCTTTTATAAAAAAATTATAGCAATTTGTCAACTAATTTACATTATAAGTGCCTACCGAAACAGCTGTTAAAAATTACACAGCAAATATTGTTAATAAATACACGGTTTTTAAAATTACATACCTATATAGGTAATACTAATCTGCCTGCTAATAAAATAATTTAAACTTTCAATTGTCTAAACAAACAATTTTTTTAAAACCAATCGAAAAATACTACATCTCACTGGTTTGTTTGGTTTGCTGAACTAGGTATATAATACAGAGTTATCATATTTTTTTCAAGAGAAATATAACTCAAAACCCAAGAAGTCATTATTTAAAAAAATATATTTTATGTATTTTTTCTACCACTAATCCCCAATAGAACACACAGGTATATATGAAAATAAAAAATATATATTACGATACATCTTTAACCCGTATTGGTTTTAGGTTATGTTCGTACAAAAAACCACTATTCAAAACCTTTGGTACGGTTACATATTCTTACTTTAATACATTGCTTGACTCTTAAATTACTGGTGGATTTAAAATAAATGTATACTTAGGTGCACAAGTAATTCAAAAATATATATTTCAACATATTATTTCTTAAGGCTGTAAAATCAAGGAAAAATTTAATCACGTAAATAAGTAATTTTCCCTACCTTTGGTCAGTATTGCTTTCAGAGTAATTTATTTTAATTTTAGCAGTTTATGTCGAATCTTTATAACAAAAATTGCTTTTAAACATTTTTCTCCTTGACAGGTGACAGGAAATAAACACATCCGAAATACGCTACAATCGATATTCATGCAACCACAAATCTTATTCACTCCAAAACAACCCTTAAATTCGTGAAATTAGAACGAATAAAGTTCATTTTATCGTGTCTTCCCCAAAATGTATTCATGAAAGTGCCAGCAGGTTTGTAATTTCACCCTAAAATAACCCTTATTGTGGCCCAGCTCTTTGAGTGGTACAACTAAATTCGCTTATTGTGAATGGCGCTGTTGTTTTACAAGTTTCCCGCTACAGCGCTACGAAGGTTTTCAAGCTTCATATTTTCACCGCCAGATCTCTCAATGTTTGGGAAATGATCGGACATTGAGCAAAATTAAATATTCTTCAATACCTCGATATCACATGTGCAAATCCACTATCATGGTGAATATGTTTACCTTCATAATATTAATAAAAGTCTTAAAAAAACGACTTACTAAAATTACATTGATGTGTATTATTCCGAATTACTTATTTTTGCCTAACACTGAAGGTCTTAAGCTATAGGTATTACTATTCAATACAATTGTAAAAAGAAAAAGTGATACCTCAATGTCTTCGTTGAACCCTAAAACTAATGACTTTTTATATTTGAAAAAAAAATGTTTATTTTAATATTAATGACAGAAAAAATCAGAGACATCTCAATCACTTTCATTTTTATTATAAAAATAACGTTTTTTATGTAATTATGAAATAACTTTTGAAGAATTGCAGCGCTCTTGATGTGATTTTTCACGAAAACGGCGCCATATAAATTAGCCAAATATTATTATTATTAATAAATTGATAAATAAATTATATTTATGATAAAACTAGTTGTTTTGTGTTCAGTAGACTTCGCGTCCAAAAGGTGTTTCTTATTTTATTATTTTTAATAAATCAAAACCAAAATTTCTTTTAAAATCATAAGACTTGAAGTAGGTACTTAAATACCTAGGTACCAAATTAACGGCCATATAATATTGTGTGCAACATTATTTAAAATAATTGCAAAAAAGAAATTAAATAATTGGTCCGAAGTATTGGTCACTACCTACACCTATAATATTTCTTTTTTAAATCTTTTTTCAAGCAGTTACCATAATATTGGAAAACTCAGAAGATGGGTGGTTTGGTATATTTATGCTCAGAAGTTAGCCAACTAGTCAAATAAACCCTCACTTGAATAATAAAGTGAATAAAGCATATTTTCTAAACCGCGAACGTTACGTACAAAAAAATGTTCAGACCGATGAAATGCCAAACTGCCGAGTTAAAGCAAGACTTCGCTATGCTTAGACAAAAAGGATCAAATATAAATCACCGACAAAAAGGCGCAAATATGCATGTAATCCGATCTCTAATAACTTACTCTAATGCTAACAAAAATGCTAAACCCTTTTTTAAAATTATTTTCTTTATTATAACACGCCCTATTCACCGTTCTCAGCTATATATCTATGTATTACAGAACAGTGTTTTCGTATCCCCTCTTTGATACACTATGTCGTCGGAGTTTTTTTAAAAAAAATATTTATTTAGCTTTCACCCATTGGGTGATCTTGGCCATTTCTTAAAGTTAGTTACATTTTTTCAAAATTGTTTACATTTCCAGTTTTCTTAAAAATAGTTAGTTACATTATCAATTTTTTTTTAAATATTTGCATTTTCAGTTTTTTTTCAAATTAGTTACATTACCAGTTTTTAAAATAACTTACATTTACAGTTATTTAAATGGAATAGATAAATCATATTAGCAAATACAGACAATGGGCCAAGACAAATATTCATATGATTATACATGTTGTACTAACATACATAGTTGGTATTTATAGCAATTACAAAATTGTAGAGTAGGAATATGTACAGGTTCCCAAAAATAGGAACCTGTACATCTGTACAACATACATACAGAGTAACATACAAAGATGGTATTAATAGTAATTACAAATTGTAGAGTAGGAAGATGTACAGAGTAATATACAGAGTTGGTATTATGTAATAGTAATTACATCGTCGAAGTTACTGACCTGAATAGTGACCAAGTGGTCCAAAGCCGATTCAATCATTCCATAAACAATTTTTCATCTTTCAATGATGACAGCAGGTTGAATTTAAATAATATTATCGGGCTTTTCATAACACGGGAATGTTTGTCAATGTTTTAAAAAGATAAATATATTTTTTCCTTAATTATTCATAAAAAATCTCCACGCGTTTACACAATGCTTTTTGTTCGTGCGGATTCCATATGGATTATCTTTCTATACCTAATATGGATTTGGGATGAAAAGAAAGTGTTGTTGTGAAGATGGTGGACATTATTTGATATTTTTCGCCTGTCATAATTTTACAAAACTGTAAATGTTATATAGGAATGTAACAAGTTTATTTCGTTTTCTATTTGAAATTTGATAAAAAAATGTGTTTAGGTATTTCTGATTGTGAACTGATACCGTTCGGTTTTGTGAATTTCGCGTGTATTTTTGATGATTTCTTGACGGCTCCGGCGAAGGGATATGACAGATGCTTCCATATGATCTATGGTTGTAATAGATTATAATAAAACAAATAATTGTTTTTTTTCCAATTAATTTTATTGACCGTAACCGGTTTCAGCTTGTCAGAGCTATCTTCAGACTGGTACAAATAATTCTTATTCTACGGTTTATATAGGTACATAACATATGGGGGAGGGGGAGAGGGGTGATCTACAAGGATTTCAATCAATTATATTTGTTACTAAGTCGTTTAAGACTGACGAATTTCTAAATATTTTGATAATTCCAGTATTAGCTTATTACCTTAGGTTTGTAGCTCACTTCAATATTGTTTAGGGAAAAACCTCACAAGTAATATGAATTATTAATGACCTAATTTTATTGTCAAATCGTTATTATAAATAGGTATTAATGATGTATGGGATTTTTTAAATTCCTTGGAGAACACCCCTCTCCCCCTTCCCCATATGTTATGTATATAAACCGTAGAATAAGAATTATTTGTACCAGTCTGAAGATGGCTCTGACGAGCTGAAACCGGTTACGGTCAATAAAATTAAGTGGAATAAAGTTTTTTATTTGTTTTATCATAATCCATTATAATGGAATTCCAACACGAATTGTCAGTTTCAAAAATAGATATATTATCTATGGTTGTGTTCAGGGTTTGGACATTTTTAAATATTTAGTACCGTCCCAAAGTATTATTATTATGCTGTGCTCTAATGACAACTATCTGTATGAAATCATAAGTATGAAAATGATTTTTATTTTCTTTTATATATTCAAGAAAGTTATTTTTAATCAGAAATTAGAAATGAGTCATAGTACAAACCTATCCAAAAATACTATAAATAGATTGTCTGTATGTGGCATGACCACAGTTTGATAATGCCCTCAGAAGGCGAAACAGCTGTCACGCGTAATAATAATTACCAGCAGAACTTGTTTAAAAATAAACTGTTTTTATTAATTTAATAATAAAATTATTGAATATATAAAATAAATAAAAATTATTATTTTAGTTTTAATTTATAAAAACAGTCTATTTAAAAACAAGATATGCTGTGTAATTATTATTACGCATAACTAACATTATTATTAAATTATGTATGTTGTGTAATAACAATTACACAGCAGAGCATCATGTTTATAAGTATAAACTGTTTTTAAATGCTATGAATTTCGATTTTGTTTTCTTGAATGAATCAATGCAAATTTTAGAAGAGAAAATTAACCCACTTCCCGAAATCCGATCGAGGTTTAAAAACATTCTCTAATGGACGTTAATTATATATTTTTAAATTTATTTTATAACTTTATAAGCTAAACCTCAAATTGTAATATTTAATTAAATGAAGACAATATTAGCGAAACTCATTCGAAAATCTGGGAACAGAAAAATCAGAAAAGGATATTTGCATCTCTGGGACTCGAACCCAGGAACTTTCGCTTTCCAGGCAAATGCGCTTACCCCTGCATGATTTTTGATCGAGTTTCGGTAATATTCTCTACGTTTAATTAAAAAGTAGTTAATTACTTATGTTGTTTAAAGAACTACTAAATATGAATTGCACAGCTCTATCACTGAGGAAATTGGGTTCAAACTGAAAATAGCTGTGTCGACCTACAGAAAAGCTGTGCAAATTTAATGACGTTCAATCTCACTTTTTTAGAATTCTTTAACTCAGATTTTCGGCAAGAAAATACTGTCAAAACTGCCTATGACCTAAAGACCGCTCGATGTTCACATAAGCAACCGGTATCTACTGCGTTGTATTTTTTACATTTCTTTCTATAAAACGAATTTAATTTCAAAGTAAAATGATACCTACGCATAAATAGTAGGTAATAACCCAATCCAAGTCTAATACCTACATGTATGACTTCTCCTCCGAAATCCGATTATCAGTTAAAACTTTTGGAATCAGAACTTCAACTGAAAAACAAACGACAAAAAAGCTTTGGGGAATAAATTCCTTCTCATTTAAAACGAATTAGCCATAACCTAACTTTTGTAATGGGACTTTATACGTAAAAAGCTGGATTATTTATCTGAACTCGGTTTCTCAACCAGAGTTTACTGGAAATTAAAAAAAAAAAATTCTATTCATTTTATTAAATTAAAGGCAAAACCAAATAATAATTTACAATGCAGACTTGTTCTTTAATTTCCGACGAATAATCAATTTAAAAAAATATATTGTTATTAAGTTTAATTTGTAGAATCTATTTTAATTTTAGTTTCTTGTATACATTCAATAATATCATTATTCAATTAATATAAACAGTTTATGTATAAACAAGTCTTGCTATGTAATTATTATTACACGTGACAGCTGTTTTGCCTTCTGAAGGCATTATAAAACAGTTTGTTGATGCCTTTAGAAGGCGAAACAGTTGCCACGCGTAATAATAATTACATAGTAGAATTTGTTTACAAATAAACTGTTTTTATAAATGGTATAATAATATTATTGAATATATAAAAGATGTATTAAAAAATAAATAAATAATCAAACGTTTCTACTAATTACATAATTTCGGTTGCCTGGCTGTGAAATATTGTAACTCTGCTTCAAACTTCCTTTGTTTTGATTTTAATTGTCATTTCAAAATTGGAACTGATTGTATCAAGAGTTCAGACAAGCGATAAAGTTAGTAGGTATAACATAATATTTTTAATCAGAAATATAAGTCAATTCCATATTTGAAATGTGTAGGTACAGTTTGGCAAGAAAGTGTAGAAAATAAATGATGGCGCTGCGATCGTTTTTTAGGTTTTAAATGGCAACACCAAGATGGCTCATAAGACAATGAATGTATGTTTTTAAAAACACTTCGGCCAAAATGCATATTTCATATCGTATTTGCACTTTCAAAAAATTTGCACAAAAAACTGGAATTGAATAGAAGTTAAATAAAACAAAGCAAGTTTTAAGTAGGCGTTTATTTCGATATAAAAACGTAGGTACTTAAAATTTTCAGTCTATTAATTCAATACCCGATATTATTGTCTTCGTCCTCATGTGATTCTTCTTCTTCCGTATCTTCATCTTCATATAAACTTATTATCAGTTCATCGACATCAAATATATGTATATAGTACTGCCTCGTGCATAATATTCTGCCTCAATTTTCATCACGTGTTTTGCCACAATTTTTCCAATCATCAGCACTTATACTATTACATATTATTATTAATATGCCCATTTTCCGTTTTCCCAATGTTTAAAATTTTCCATCTGCTTTTTCCCCTTCCTTGACGATTCATCTTACCGTTGATTCAGATTTACCTGTGTGTGGAAAACATCATTAAAATTATTATTCTATAAAAGGGAGTTTAAAAAAACACACTAGATAATATTCATTTAGAAAGAAAGAAAGAGAAAATTAAGAAAAAAGTATCTTTTCTATGAGTTTAAAGAAGTTTCATTTTTTTTGTTAATTGAGTTATTCCCTTTTTCTTGTGGCCTTGTATGAACTGTCAAATAAAAGTGTCAAATTCGGATTTTTAAGCATAACCTAAAATCAGGTTGTAATGTTTATAATCGCTCGAAAATTGGCATAAACTTGTAATACAAATGAAATTCATTAAAAAACTATAGGTACTACGTACCAGTAATTTCTGTAGTTCGTTTGCAAACATCTTCCAAATTACATAGGAGCTTCTTCGCGCGATAATCGGCTAGGCAGCGTTGAAAAACGCAGTATATAACTTCTCTTTCACCACTACGTATTGGTTTGTTAATTTTTATTCAATTCGAACAATGCACAGACAAATAATGAAAAAAAAAACATTTAAACGAGCGATCTTCAGTGTGTTCTACAGGATTTAAGTCAGTAAATCCAAGAGCCATATGAAACGTCATTGACAAAGTCAGTATTTCGGTGTTATCCATAGTTATGAAAAAAATTAGTTCCGAATTAATAAATTTCTACACTTTCTTGCCAAACTATATGTCTTTTGATTTCGTAGGGTGAGTCTTGACAACTTACCATTGAAAAATAATGAAATCCTACTTTACATGTCCAGATTAATCCTAAAAAAAATATTCTAGAGTACAAAAAAGAAATAAAAAATTGAAAAAAGTTTTAATATTTTTTTATGTGAACACCGCACAATAGACAACTCGTCGCCTTAGTTCTTAATTGTCCAAACGATCATTTTAGTTTTTGTTCAATCTCAACTTTAAAAATAAAAATAAATTATAAAAAATGATAGTTTTTAATCACTTAACTAAGAGTTATTTAAACTAATGAGATCTTTAACTTTACGGAAATAGTTTCATCTCAAACACTTATCATAATGTTTTATTGAAATAACGAAAGAAAACCTTCTCCTCATGTAAAATTTTCTAATGGTCGTTTGGACAATTAAGAACTTAGGCGACGAACTGCCCCCAACTGCCTGTAGCCCGTGAGACTATGGCATCCTCAATTAGGATATCATCTGAGAAAGAAGTTAGTAGGGAGGGGAAGCAGATGGGGAGGAGGAAGGTGAGAAAGTTCCTGTTATTCAGATCGGCCACCAAAGATGGCTAAAACCATTTAAAGCAACGTTTAATTTCTGAATGGTGGTCATACACCAGGGTAATTCTGAGAGCGTCTCATACTCTGGAAAGTGCTTCAAATATACCCTTCATCATTTTAAAATATCAAAGTGTGAAGTAACAAAAATCAATCGAATACAATTTACTTGGGCAGGAATTACATCCCGCGATCTTCGGATTGCTTTGGATATTAAAATATTTTTTTGGTTAAAATATATAAGCATATTGAATTATAGGTAGGTATTAAAAATATATAATATAATATAATAAATAAAAAAAATTACACAAGAGAAATCTGCCAAGACAATGTCATATTGACGGTAGCTAGGTACCAACCTATTTGCCTATCGATTTTTGCTATATTTCAATAAAATTTTGAATAGGACACTAAAATTCAAAACAAATCCGTGTTATGTAGTTCATTGAACCAGAGTTAACATATCTACAGACGCACAACTGGAATTAGAACTTTAGATGATAATGATTGATGATGATATCGATAACTGAAATTTGAAACGCTGTGAAGGACAATACCTAAATCCAAAAATGAGTAAAACATGACAATTTTATCCGTTTTTTTTTCGCTTTAGATCTGCTTTTAACAGGTTTTTCATCTGAAAAATCAAAAACAAATTAAATACTGTTGTACTGTTTTTTTTTACTGAGCAGGTTAGGTATTCTGAAAGATCAAATTCAATGTTATTTTAAAATAAAAAAATCATAATTATATGTCTACAAAAACAGGATAATATGATTTTTTGAAAAAAAAAAACAAATACCTTTCTTTTCGTTCTAACATTTTGTCAAAATATACGAGTACGACATTGTAAAACATTAAAAAGTCAAACCACTTTTAAAAAAAAGTCCGTTCCAGAATGAAGTCTTCTGGTGGCTGAAAGAGACAGATAGATGTAGACGGTTGCCGGGGCAGATACACTAAATGTACTAAGTACCTACATAATACATTATCTCGAAGAGAGCGGGACGGCGCTAGGTCGTGTGTGTTTAGGATGATCAATAAAACATTCGCTGAAGACAAATTCTGGATTCGTATATGGCGGTACCAAAAATACACTCCTGTAGATCTGTTCTATATGGACTCCTTCATGGAATTTCACCATTTATTTTGAAATTATTTCTGTCGAACTTAAATAACATTGAAGAAGAAGATAAAACTAATAAATCGTATCGAAAATAAGAAATTTGTCCCATTCGCGTCCGTTATCTTTTTATTTTTCTGCGTCTTGTTCTCTTTCTTATTTTATTTTAGATTATTAGTGTTATCTTCTTCTTCAATGATATTATATTGATGGGAATAACGTTCAAGAGGGTTGTTCTAAGTTCTAATAAAAATTGAATATTCATTTAGATTTACAAAAATGTCAATATGTATTCCTTATAAATAATATCGGATCTATTTTTTCGAGATACTTTCTAGGTTATAAATTAATTCTTCGGACAATTGTTTCCAATGAAAAAGTGGCTCTTTTTTTATTAGCTGCCAATAATATGGAAAAAATTAGTCGAAGATAATAATGTTAATTCTAAATATTGAAATATGAGATTGAAAAATATGACGTTTTTAAGGCTATCCCCTAGTACTGGACCCATTCGGAATCGGGGAGAGTTAAGGACTTTAGGGCGTTGACGCTGTTGACCAATAAAAACCATAATCAGTAGCAAACAACGGTCCACAAGTACAATTTTACAGATCGAAGCGATGCAGAGAACAGAACAACGTCTTATCGGCCCAAAATCCAGGCGTCAACTGACTGTGAATATACTACGTGCTGTCAGCCCTTCTGTAGATGGCGTAGGGATTATATTCGCAGTTGGGTGACGCCTCTTTTAGTGCACCGGGAAAAAATATCGTCGAAATTTATGTTTTATTTAATTTTGTGAAGTTTGGGCGTAAATATCAATTTTTATTGTAATTATTATAAAAGAAACTAAATTTTCCACATGAAACAATAAAACCATATCCGAAAAGGGGTTTCTAAATAGGAGAGTATGGACTTGAAAGTTTTTTTTATAGACCTTATACTTTATTTTTTTCTAGGCTTATTAAAAGACTTTTGTGTGTGATTCTCTTTCATATTTTCGTTTAGATTAATTAGTGTTATCTTAGTCTTCAATGATATATAACGATGATGAGAATAACCTTCAAAAGTTATAAAAAGAGAGTTGTTCTAATAAAAATATATTATTTACTATTTTGTGATTGATCTAAGTAAAGATAGATTTTGTAAATGAGATCTGGAAAGAATACAAGATTGATGTAAGCGTAGTGATTAAGAAAGGAAGCTACAAGCCAAATAGTGTATTTTCTTATATAGGTAATAGGCTCGCTTGACAAATGCAATATATAAACGCTCGATTTTAGCTGAATACTTTAGGTTTTGGTTTATTTTGTTAATAAAAATTTGTAAGAAAGAAAAAAAATGGTTAATCGAGGGAAACTGCCACAGATCATCTTAACCTTAATAGCTGATTTTTAATAAGTTGTTTTGTATTTGCTTTCATACACTTTTAATGAAAAAAATTTTTTTTTGTAGTTTACTCTTACATTTTTTGGACAGTAATTATTAATTTAATCTTATTTCTACGCAAGCGACGTGATATGAAAATCTTATTTATTTATTTATCAAAAGAATATTTATTATTACCTTAACGTAAAATTATTTTTTACGTTAAGGTGAGACCCGGTCGCCAAGAAATTAGAACAATAGGTATTTAGATAGAGTTATGATTTTAGATTTTCACGGCCAAACGGCAGATGTGTGTCACACATTTGCCCTGATGATGGACACTGTAACGCTGTCCGAAACCTTGGCTAAAGAAGGAGGTAGCGCAACACGGCATAGGACCCCAATTATCAAAATATTGCTGTACCATCGCTCTTACATTCCCCCGAATGCTGAGTGAAAGGCACACCGCACCTCAGGCTGGTAATACCTAAATTAACTCATCAGAAATGAGATTTTGTATTCCTTATGTTACTCTTCCAAAACTGGACCGATTCTTAAGATTTTTTTTACTAACTGTATTTGAATAAAATTCGGTTTAGAATAAAAAAAAAGTCTAATTTGTATACTCAAAGTCTGTTGATGGCAATTATAATAAGCAATAATTATTAGCCTGAAACACTCATCAACATTGAAAAAATCTCCCGAGAAAAGATAAATGCCGCCGACGGGACTTGAACCCGCGTCCTTCTGATATCCGGTCAACTGCTCTACCAACTGAGCTACGTCGGCTTATCTCCCACCCGTCAAATAATTCAATATATACTAGTGTTTCATTCAACAATTACTGCTTATTACATTTTTCACCTGAAAACAACCAACTTTATTTTTTGTGAGAAATGCATTATAAGTGCTAACTCTCCCACTAGATGGCGTCGAGACAAATTATGCCTACATTTTTTGGTGAAATACTTTAACTTGTCAAATATTAATTATTATTTTTAATTGGTAAACTAATGTTTAAGACAAGATTTTTATGCATAGCACAAAGGGTAACAATTATTATAAGCAATAATAGTGTTTCAGGCTAATAATTATTGCTTATAATAATTGTTGCCCTATGTGCTATGCATAAAAATCTGTTGATGGCGTTCAAACCAGGCAATTTTTAAGATTTTTGGAGAGTCCTAACTCCTATAAGAAGTAATTTATCAAAAAAAGCATAACTTACCGACACGCTAGTCGTTGATATGTATATTATATTAAAAAAAAAACATTTGTAGTAGAGTCAAAATCCAGAGCAGAAATTGGGTAATACGTTTTTACGGACCAAACTCCTCTCTATTTCCTTTTAAGAGGGTCTTCTTGTGAAGGCTATTTTGTTTTCCCTTATTTGGGTATTTTTTTTAGCCAACTAAGTTCCCATGATGCATTAAAAATGTACAAAAAAAATAATTGTATTACACATTAATTTATTTGAATTTAATTAATTCAAATGATGAAATTCAAGTACATAGGATTGTCGCCATCGCTTTAAAAAACTAATCAAATTTCTAAAGCAAGAACGGCTTTGTAATTTTCACTTGAATGTCAAAAAATACGAAAATACGTGATAAATAAATACATAAAGTACATTATGTATCGTAATATGTAAATCCAAAACATGTGCGAAGCCTGATAGTAAGGTATATTTTGCTTTATATAAGTATTCATGCACTTGTATGATCGGACTTAGTGAAGGCTTACAATCATTATGAAAGTTGGATACAAAAAATACAAGAATTTATGGAAATTGTCAGTTCTGATTGCCTGCAGCGATACGTTTGTCAATATGGACATGAAATTCAAAATCAGAGTCAAAAACCTATTTTCTTTAAAATTGTCATTTTATTTGTATTTTCATTTCCAATAAAGCCGCTGTAACAATATATCGGGGTCTCTACGGCGTAGTCGAAGCGTAGCTTGGAGCTACGCGCCCGTTGTCACGGCAACCCCTCCACTCCCCTCCCCGCCACCACCCTTTTCCATCCCACCCCCTCCAGGCACCTCCTAACTCCTACCGATCCTCCATCATCCCTCACAGCACAAATTCTCTGGTAATATTAATGCCCACGTAGGTTTAATGTTTTAATTACAAAATGATAAATGATTACGGTGATAGTTTTTAATGTCCATTATATTTTAGTTGAGAACAAAGGCCTGCAATATACTCGTACCTACGAGACAATGGCGATATTAACATTGTTTTCTAACGGTTTACCTTTACATATAAAATTACTAATTTATGTATTATAATTATATAAATAATGACCTATACACTCGTAATTAATAATATAATGTATATTATTACTAACGAGCTGGTGTCCCTGGCGCGGCGGTGGCCGGACTTTACACGGTGTTTTCGAAATCAGACGTAGAAAGTAATTTTCCACTTATTTTGAACGTCAAGTGCATAAAAGATTTGTATTTAAGGGGTGGAAAAAGGGGATGGGGGTGATTTTTCAAAATCTCA
The DNA here is from genome assembly GCA_917563855.2 of Limnephilus lunatus. Lineage (NCBI taxonomy): Eukaryota > Metazoa > Arthropoda > Insecta > Trichoptera > Limnephilidae > Limnephilus > Limnephilus lunatus. Next base: position 70,355,559 of record OU830602.1, read on the forward strand.
TGTTGAAAATGTTTCGGAATGTCGTCTATTAAAAACCGTTGTTATTTGTTATACACAAACCAATACCGGGACACTCTTCTTTATATAATAGTACGATTGCGGTTGACAAGTCAACTTTTGTAAAACTTATTTATTTTTCTGTATAATGTTATTGTTGCCAAATATAATGGATTAAGAAAAAATGTTCTGTGATTGCTAAAAAATATGTTGTGCTAATTAAATTATGTATCACTCATGTCTCTAATTGTGTCTCTCATGCCTCTCGTGTCTTTCGTACCTCTCGTATCTCTAGTGTCTCTCGTGTATCTAGTGTCTCTCGGGTTTCTCGTGTCTCTCGGGTCTATCGTGTCTCTAGTGTTTTTCGTTTCTCTAGTGTCTCTCGGGTCTCTCGGGTCTATCATGTCTCTCGTGTCTCACGTATCTCTTGTGTCTCTTGTGGCTCTTGTGTCTCTTGTGTCTCTTGTGTCTCTTGTGTCACTTGTATTTCTTGTGTCTCTTGTATCTCCTGTGTCACTTCAGTCACTTGTGTCTCTTGTGTATTTTGTGGCTATTGTGTTTCTTGTTCTCTTGTATCTCTTGTGTCTCTTACGTCTCTTGTGTTCATTTTTATTTGTTTTGTTTCCAATCTTTATTCAGGTGTACGCAAATGTTTAATTTGTCTGATTAGATTTATGTAATTGTGTTCAACTATTGGTGCACTAATTTAGTTATTATAACTTAAAGTTAGAAAAGATAAATAAGTTTAAGGAAAAAATCAAAACATGGGTGAAAGAAATTAATGCAGACATACTAGAGAATGTATTAAAAACACCATACAAACTAAATAACGGAAAATCAAAGAAATCTACCAGTCCGCCTCAGCACAAGACCACCTAGTGAGGAGGACTAAGAACAAACGGATGAAATATTTATATCCATCATCATATCTTGTAATTGTCATCAAACCTGTAACTAAATAGTCACTAATAAAAAAAATAAAACTGGATTGTTCTCGCGTAAGTGAGGACATCTGTAAGAACCCAGTATAAATAAATCAATAAACGTACTGCCCAGCTATAATTTTTTATTATATTAAGTTTAATTATTTTTAAATTCACTATAATTGTGTTGCGGCACATCATACCCTAGTGCTAGTGAGATGAACGGATGATTTTATTGTAATATTATATTTTTGTTTTATAAATATATAATGTTATTTTCATTGTGATTTTATTTATTTATTTATTTACGCCATTTTTCGGGGCTTTTACATATGAAATTTACAAATTACTCTGTGAATAAATAAAATAAAAATACTACTTTAATATTCTTTTACTTATATATATATAATATTTCTTTTACAAAGAAATATACAGTATTTAATGTACACAACTGAACTGTTTAAAGCTTAAAGATAAATTGAAGATGTCCACTGACTTGGTATAATTATTTCCCTCCATAAATATTCTAGGCAAAGAGGAATACACATGGTAGTTAGTTCTACAATTTCTGCACTGAAATAAATCCAAACTTCTAGTATTACGTAGTGGAATTCAGAATCTTATTAAATTTTGAAGTTATGAGGAGAACGAGATGGTGGGAGGTAACTGACTGTACAGATCATAGAAAACAGGAGTAAAGTTAATTATTTTTTTTTGTGTTTAAATTAAAAAATGTATATATTAATTAAATTTAATAGTGTCATTAAGTCAAGTATTTTAATATTTTAGAAGTATTTATTTAAGTTATTATTGTGACAGCTGTTTCGACTTACAATGTCATTTTCAAACTGTGATCATAACACTTTGAGTCGAATTAATTAAATGATTCAAAATTTCAATTTTGAAGGTCTGAATTCATTTATTACAGGTTAAACTGAGCTATTGAGAAAATAATTGTAACAGGGCACCTGCTGCGTGGTGGGCAGGATCAAGAGAGACTGGTTGAGGGAGGTCTTTTATCCTCTCCATCCAGAATCTCTCGACCCACGCACCGCCTTGCACCGCAGTTGGAGGGATGGATTCATACGTTCGTCACTCCTGGACACACTGACCCCCAAATTCCTACCCACCCCTCATACCTATTTCCTACCCTATTCTTCCTCTTCTTTCTTTCATTAAAAAAACCCTCCAAATCCTCTAAGATGACATAGGCCCTGAGGGAAATTATTTTCCTCAAGACTGTGGAGCTGATGTAAAAAAATGCAATCTGTTTTCCTCACATTAAATATTAACGTGTTCTTAATTGTTTAATAATGATGTGACTGATATTGAATTATTGAAAACTGTTATTGTTTAGGTTTTGTGAACACACTAGGAACTGTGGAATAAATAATTTTCCTAACTTTATTAATTAGTGTTACGTTAGCGTCATTGGTTCGTTTATTGTTTTTTTTAATTGTTCAAGCAAATTTAATGAAAGAAAGGGTCTTCGATTAAATTTTCTTGAACTTTAGGGATGTCATTTTTACGATGAAAAAACTATTATAATGCATACTTAACTTTATAATACCTAAATTCAGATAGATAGATACCTATATTTACGCTAGTGAATGACATAACTAAATAGCTCTAGCAATTCAATTATTCATATTGCACAATTAAATCACATTATAATTACTTCACGCTATATTTAAGCATTGATTTATTATTATTATTTTTTCAAATCATTACATAGTATAAAATGAAGTCACTCAAAATGTTTGTGCGCTTAGATCTTTTAAACTACGCGACGGATGTTCATGTTCATGCAGTTTTCACCAATAGATAGAGTGATTCAAGAGGAAGGTTTATATGTATAATACATGCTTATTATAGTAGAGAAAATGGAAAAATTCAGATACTTAATTTGGGCAGCGGGTGGTGTGGAATTTATGAAGGTTGGGTAATGCCGTTGTGTTTCGTTAGCCACAGCAACGTGTGGCCGGGTCTGCTAGTATAACAATAAACAAGTAAATAATCCACTTTATTTAAACCACTATTTTAAATATTAAACGTTATTTTATCGCAGTAGTGTTTTCAAGAAGTTCTAGCATATCATTTTTTCTCAATACTTAAGAGGAAAACGGTCCATGCAAACGTATTCCCCAATTTCATCTTTGGAATTTTACACTACTGCAAATTGTTATAAAAAAATGATGTGGTGTGCTATTGACGGAGAACATGAGGCAAGTGTGATTATTACTGTGGAATTTGTATCTCGGGCGTGGACCTTAAACAGGCGGCTGTGTGAAATACTTTATATGGGGAGGAGTTATTTAATGAAAGAGTGTAGTGCTTTGATACAGTTAAATTAATCTTTTTATTATATAAACACAAATAACATGATTTTAGAAATAGGTTGAAGGCTAAACTAAAATACTGATTTGGCATAAATAAGGAGCGGTAGTACCATTGTAAACTTGATCCAGGGGGTTGATGTGTGGGCGATCCATGCTGCTGCCTTCGGAGATGTGCCTTCAGCTCCCTCCACTGCTGACATATGCTGAAACGGCAAGCTTGAGCCACCGACAGGTCTCCAAACCCATGGTTTCCCAGCGACGTCCAGTCCCAGGGCGGTTGTCAGCCAGCCGACTACGTTGTCTGGCTCCAGGTGTAGTCGGAAGGTCTTAGGTGATGACTGCATCTGCAGATGCTAGATTTCCAATGCAGCAGAAATAATACCCTCCCATGGTACTCCGAGGCCAATCCACGATTTCTGTAATGGATGCCGCTGATGGGCGCGGATTTAAATATTCAATTTTGAAGTAAAATGGCGAATTATGACGAAGTGATTGCGTCAACCAGCCACGCAGCGACGTTGCCGGAGTCACATGTGGCTCGTTAAGGTATGAGGGTTCAAAGCCAGTCCTGGATTAGTGAACTAATTCTGCTCAGATGGTCAATCTAACCAACTAAGGAGTTATAAATATTGCAATGATGCCAATATAACAATGTTTAAAACCATAAAATTAATAACTAAAAGTACCCATTCACAGATAACTATAATTTACTTGACTTATTACATTATATTTATGTAACAAAATATTTCAAATATACCTAATATAGATATCGACCACTAGCGTGTCGGTACGTGTTATTTTTTTGATTAGTTACTTCTTGTAGGAGTTAGGACACCCAATTTTTTTTTTAAATTGCCTTATTTGAACCCTATCAAAAGACATTCAGTATACAATCTAGTTAATATATTTTTATAAAAAGCAAAGCGTACAGACATAGAGTATTTTGTTTTTAAAAATCGGTCCAGTTTTGGAAGAGAAAAATAGGGAATACAAAATCTCGATTTTAATGATTTTATTTAGTTATCAGTCAGGCGCATTTGTCTCTTTCGCTCAGTATTCGGAGGAGTAAGAGCGACGGTGACGGCAAAAGTTTGGTAAAATATCTAATGTTAAAATTTCTTGGGAAACGGGTTTCTTCTTAAGTTCCTGGCGTCACCCGGATTGGATGCAGTTTTTTTAAATCAGAAGAAGACATTGAAAAAAGAGGATGGTGGTGGTTTTTTTAAATGTCAGGTAGAGAGTTAACTTTTTTTTGTTTTGAAGGTCAAGTGTGCAAAATTTCATCAATCCGGAATAAAATTGTAGATTTGTAAAAAATTAACATCAAAGAAATCCACACCGAGACAATTATTATATTGGTTGACTGTACGTGGTCCCCCTGAAATCTGGTTAAATGAACTCAAATTTGCTTTGAAATAATCTGCAATTTTTAAAATTGGAACTGAATGTGTGAAGGATTTAATCAGGCGATAAAGCAAGTACCTACTTGTTACATTAAAATTGGAACTGAATGTGTGAAGGATTTAGACAGGTGATAAAGCAAGTACCTACTTGTTACATAAAATTGGAACTGAATGTGTGAAGGATTTAGCCAGGCGATAAAGCAAGTACCTACTTGTTACATAAAATTGGAACTGAATGTGTCAAGGATTTAGATAGGTGATAAAACAAGTACCTACCTGTTACATAAAATTGGAACTGAATGTGTGAAGGATTTAGACAGGCGATAAAGCAAGTACCTAGGTACCTACTTGTTACATAAAATTTTGAAAGAAAATTATTTAATTGTCTTCTTCAAAGTGTGAATTATAATGTCCCGTTATCTTCACTCGTCTGCGCTAGTAATCTATTACATTATAATAAAGAGGAAAGATTTGTTTGTTTGTTTGTTTGCATTGAATAGGCTCCGAAACTACTGAACCGATTTCAAAATTTCTTTCACTGTTGGGAAGCTACGCTATCCCCGAGTGACATAGGCTGTATAATTTATAAAGTTAGCTAGGAAGGGACGCGGGAGGAGAACGGGGACGCACGGGAAATGTGATTCAGGGAGGAAAATGTATTTATTTGAATATGGCATTGCAACGCATGCCAGGAACCAGCTAGTATATAATAAAGATAATAAGATAGACACCTACATACTGTACTGTATTTCCATGTATATCTTCCCACATTACTTTACTCCACACAGGAGATCCTGAAGAAAATAATTTCCCTCAGTCATCTTTGGGGATGCTGTGCGGAGGGTCTTTTTGTGTGATCCAGTTTTATTTATAATACATTTATCTTAAATATAAGAATGTATACATTTAACTTAATTGTAAGTAAATATTATGGAAATATTAACTCTATTTTGCCACTAATCTTTTCATAAATGTAATACTAACAGTGATGAGGGTAGCTAATAATGTAAAATCATGCAATGTCCAGTGTGTTAACTGTCATGTCCTCCGCGTGCAAAGTCCCATCTTCTCCAAGCATAAACTTTCTAATTAAACTGTGTTTATTGGAAGTGACCTGCCAGGTAAGTATGTTTCTGTATCCATTTGTAAATAGTAAAATTAGATAGGACCTAAGAATTCTTAATAAATTTTACAGCGTCCTTGAGGTGACTTTTCACAAAAACGGCGCTCTATAAATTATTCAATTATTATTATTATAGCAAGACATATTTTTAAACGGCTTTTTGAAAAGTTGATAGCTTATTTTTTGTGCGAGCAACATTCTCTGCTAATGACGGCTCGACATTCCCTAAATAAAGCAGGGTAGCCCCAACCCCCGTGTAATAGGGGAGCGGGGTACAAGTAACTCCCCGGCCCTATTCAGAGTGTGGGGTAGGAGGGAACCCCCTTCCGTGTTGAGAGGCGGCCCACGTGGCAAAAACAAAACTAAAGATCTCTCATCTTAGCTGCGAGAAGGTTCTCAAACCTTGTGATTATTTCTGTCAGTTTCACGATTAATGTTTCTACTAATTTCGTTTGACATGACTGAAATTACAATCCGATTACTATCCTCTGCCATAGGTTACTCTAAATGGTTCGCTACGTTTGGTGAATTAGGTCTCGGTCTTGGCGGCGAATGTGCCAGTCTGCCCAACAGCTGCGTGGCGGGTCGAATCGGGAGAGGGCGGTTGAGGGAGACCTTTTGACGTTTTAAGACTCTCAACCCAATGCCACAAACCGCTGTGGAAGGGATAGCATCATATATATACTCATTCTCCAGATTCCTACCCACTACATTCTTCCTACTAAGAATTTCTTCTTCATTTTCTTACAAAGACTCTTCAAACAGCACCCCCATGGTTAACATAGGCCCTGAGGGAAATTACTTTCCTCATTGTCTCCTGTGTGGAGTTCATGCAAAAAAAATTAAAGCTTAGTAACAGAAACAAAGAAGATAGGGAACGGATGAGGTACCGATTGTCACTGAGCTAAGTCCGAACAACACGGACTATCACAGCGATGTAGCCAAAAACGTTTGGTGTATAGGTAGAAACAAAGGCGGGACCTCGCTGTAGGTAGATACGCTTTTTAATAGTATGGTTGAACGATGTTTGCCTGGGCGGTTTTTACTAATAATGGTTCTTGGACCAACTCCATTTTTTTTTACCACACATGAAGTCCTGAGGAAAAATCCCCCTAGGGCCTATGTCCTTTTTGGGGATACTATGTGGGGGGTCTTTTTATAAAAAATAAAGGAAAGGAAGTTCTGGGAACGAAAAAGGCACGAGGGGTGGGTAGGAATCTGTGGGTCAATGTGTTTAGGAATGACAGACGTATGAATCCATTCCTTCCACTACGGTGCAAGGCGATGGGTCGAGAGGTCTTGGTTAAGTCAACCAATCTCTCCCAATCCGGCCCGCCATGCAGTAGGAGGGCAAATGCATTGGCCGTCAGGACCCAAACAAACCTCACCCCATGAATCCGAGCACCCCTGCTAAGTTACCAAGCGTTGCGAACCACTTGGGGTGACCTATGGCAGGGGTGTTGGTTAGTTATCCAATAAAGGTTCCCGGGCGGCCTCCCAACTTGAATGCTCCCTTGTTATCTTTGTTGTCGCCTTAATCCATTTAATTTCTGTGTGTTTTTGGTAGTTCGGTGAAAGTAGACCTCGCGTTCAAAAATAATAGAGAACTCTAATAGAGAACTCCATTCAAGGTCATTTTTTAATGAATAATGACCTTCTAACTTAAATAAGTGCATTTTTTATTTTATTTTTAGAGTTAGTTTTAATAGTTAAAACAATTGTCAAAGTTTTAATTTTTCAAGATCCCCCGAAAACCACCGTATCTATCAATCACGTCATCTACTATAATATCGCGCAATCAGCTGTTCGACTCACCGCCATTTTGAAATTAAGAGTTCGAACTAAATCTCTCTAGAAGTAGCATTATCTACTATTTTTTTTGTACAGTAGTTTTTGAATATTTTCAATAATACAGATAAACTAATAAGAGATAGCTCTATTTTTGAATCTGAATTATTTAGGCCTAAATAAAGTTTCAATAAACACAACAACTAAATTTCTATAAACAGTATGTAAATAAACGAATAAGATGAAATGTTGTTTATACGATGGCTTGTGTCATACCTACATTCCCGTACAATGACTACAGTGATCAGCGACGTCACCACTAAACATTTTAGTAATACCAACTTGACGGCGTGTTTCAACGACCCTATTAAAAATGCACTTTTGAATATTCTTTTTAAAACTGAACGTTTAATATTATTTAATTTAAACTTATATGTTTAGAATCAGCGTTTATTGGTCTATGTGAACATATTTTTTTAAAACCATAATATTTTTCACTGGAGTTCGTTATTTTTCCTTATTTAACAAATAAAACCAAAATCTCCTCTGATATCATAAGATTTTTAAGTAGGTACTTAAATACCCACCTACTTAATTACAAAGAGTAGAAAACATGGAGGGCGCCACTGTTGTTCAAATGGCAACACTAAAAATATATCATGGTGATAATCTAAAGCTCTGTAACCTACATTTTTATTAAAAATTAAAAATACATAAGTGAAAAAAAAAATTCATTCCACTGATCTCAAAATTAGAATTGCATATAGGTATATTATAATTATATCTTTGCAAATTTTGTAGTAACATAATGAAGAATAACGATTTTGTAATAAAATATAAAGCACACTTTAGAAATTGCTCACATTTATTTAATACTACCATAAAGTACCTACTAGTGTTGTCCAGGCTTTGGATCTTGTCTCTAATTTTAGATCTGAATATATTTAAATCATTCAGATCTGAATATATTTAAATAATTCTGAATATATCTGAATATATTTAAATCATTCAGATCTAAAATAAGTGTAACTAAACTCACCATTGATGATTCTTCCTTTCCTACTGTTATATTCAAATTTATTTTAAATTAAATGAAAGCCAATCACTTTTGAAAAACAAACTTTACTTACATTTATGTCATTAAGCAGGTGAATATTGACAGGTAAATTGGTGTTGCCAGCCTACAAATTTTATAGTTCCATTTTTATATTTTCTACTCTTATTTGACAGACTCTATAAACCATAAATATATAAGTCAACAACTTTTTTATTTCAAAAAAGGAATCATACATATTGTTCTAATAAATGTCACCATCTCAATGACAATAAATTATTTTTTCAAACTTTCTTTAGCACGGTAGGTGCCACAATATTAATTATTCTGATTTGACATCTCGTAGTAAGAACCATGCTCTGGCGGGTGGGATAAAAATGTGGTAAAGTACACGGCCACCATCTTAAACCGAACTGGAACGTAACACACAAATTTATAGATAGATAAAATGCCAAATAATTGTTAAAACAGGACAGTCAATTAATATTGTTTCAAAATAATGAAACTTAATTTAATTATTTTCTGAAAAAGCGTTTCAGAAACACTGGGTCGGTGGGTTTATAAGGGAAAAGTAAGGCGCTTTTAATACGAGAAGAGAACATAGAACATACATAGTACGAGGATAAGAAAAGTTTGGCGAAGAAGCGGATACGAGGAGAGAGATAGACAGAAAGCCCGCAGCAGAGAAACCAACAAAGGCTACGTGAGGGAGGGAAGGGGAAGGGGAGGGTGTATAGTATATAGTCCTAGGCATCAGCGTATCGGAACACGGGACGTAAAAACATGTCTTGTCTCTACAATTATTACATACAAGCATTAGCTGAGAACACCTAAAGGGGAGATGAAGGTATTTTTAGTTGTTTTAATATTCTGATTTTTTTATGTTACTGGGTGAAATCAGGTCAGAAATGAATAGTTGATATTTTTATTTTTTGAAATGAAAACTTCTTTAGCACAACTTTTTGTGATTTGATTCTCGATATTTGATATGAAACGAAAAAGAGCGATTTTTGAATATTTTTATTTTTAACTTTATGAGTAAAACCTCAAATTGAAATATTTAATTAAATTAAGACAATATTATGTCAACTTTTGGTGGCATCACGCACACACATGCCAACGTACCTAGACGAATTTCTTGGAAATTCGATGACATTACAGCAGTTAATGTATAAGAAATAAATATTCGTCTTCTTCAATCGGGATTTGGCTAAGATGGTAGCGTTAGCGTTGTTTGGCAGGGAGGTTTGATCCTCAGTTAGACCAAAAAAAGTTATAAAAGACATTTTAAAATTGACAATTAAGAATTGTAGTAAAAAGGTCTGTTTTTGCTGGATGATTTTTTTCTGATTTATAATGTACAACCAACAATATTTTATTTGGGATTCAGTTTGCAGCCAGGATACCATTATTCTACGAACTGTACCTACCCTCCCATCTACGGAGAATGAGAGGTCTTAGCAGAACAAAATAAGTAAAGGAAGAAGACATGTGTATCTCCACCAGTAGGAGTGAGGGGAAGTAGTTGTATTGGGGAATATTATGTACAGGGGAGATTGAAGGGGAGTTTCTGGGAATAATATTAACGAGACATTTCACGAAATATAGGTACTAATGTACTTAGTAGTTACCCAGATTAGCGGAATATTTGAAATATAAAAAAACACATGACATTTAAGATAGGTAATGGCCCTTTTACATAAAGTTTTATTTTAATGTGATTATTTTGAACAAATATATATATATATTTTTTTTATTTTACACTAAATTTAAGCAAATATAATATAAGTTCAATTAGTAATATCATCAAAAATACTAATTTCGGTTGTTCGTGTGTTCTTTGTAAAATTGGAACTGATTGTGTGAAGAATCTAGACAAGCGATGAATCACCTACATGTAATATTTTTTTTTATCAGAGAAAATTATAATTACGCCCTATTATCCCCCACCCCCCTTCCAACTTTAGCGTATCCATTCACATACATATTTAAGTCTATTGTTGTATGTAATTGGTTTTAAGTAAACCCTGATGAAGTAAGCATTGCTTATGAAAGTTGTTGGTTTCTTAAACAATAAAAGTCTTTAATACCAAAGTAATGTTAATTAAGGCTTCGTAGTAAGCGTTCAAAAAGAAGAATAAGATGTTTGAAAGGGAGATATGTAAAAGGGAGCTTGCTAATATTAAAAAAAAGGATAATAATTAAGCGAAAATAGTGAAAATATTTAATAAAATACGACTCGTTTAAAATAGAGCAAAAATCTTTCGAAAATTGCTTAAGTTGCATTTAAAGATACCCTGAAAATTTTTCATATCTAAAACATGCTAAATAACCGAAAAAAAATAATTTCGGAGCCTAATTAGCAATTTTTTCCTATCGAGGGAAATTCATATAATTACAGCTTCGACTCTACAAATATATGCATATTATCTTAAAGTATAACAAATTTTTTTAGGAACTTTAAAACTAAAAGTGTTCAAGAGAAATATGTTATAAATCGACAGTTTCCGTGATCCCGAGGTAAGACTCTCGACTCACAATCCGAAGATCGCGGATTCGGATCCGGCGTGCACAAATAAATTTTATTTAATTAATTTGTGGCATTTCACCATTAAATAATTAAAAATAACATAAACTATATTTGCTGCACGTTTCAGAGTAGAAGATACTCTGTAGGAAAATATTATTAGAGCAAAAAGTTCATGCAATTCCACTATAAAAACCTATAACACAAAAGGCCAGAACTCCTACATACAAAAAGTTCATGCAATTCCACTATAAAAACCTATAACACAAAAGGCCAGAACTCCTACATACAAAAAGTTCATGCAATTCCACTATAAAAACCTATAACACAAAAGGCCAGAACTCCTACATACAAAAAGTTCATGCAATTCCACTATAAAAACCTATAACACAAAAGGCCAGAACTCCTACATACAAAAAGTTAATGCAATTCCACTATAAAAACCAATAACACAAAAGGCCAGAACTCCTACATACAAAAAGTTCATGCAATTCCACTATAAAAACCTATAACACAAAAGGCAATTTTGAGAATTATACATAAGAGTCCCAATCAGAACTCATACATACAATGTTTTTAAAGCCCTGAATTTAATTTCACAGAAACAATTATTTTGAAAGGATATTCTTATTTACGCTTTTAAAAACCAGAATAACTTTACACAGACAAACACGGGCGGCTTCACAAGATCCACATTACAACATTCATTCCACCAACCCACAACTAAAACGACGAAAATTATCTTACGAAATCCAAAAAAAAATTAAATATTTTTTTAAAAATCAATATCCAATCTTCGAACCACTTTAAAACGAACAGGCAAAGAAAACACAAAAGAAAGAGATATGTAGCGACTTCGAAGAAAGAAAACACAAATACTAATAAGATGACCAAATGTATAGAAAATGGTGCACTGGAATTCGACGACAAAAATATGGAAAAAAAATCATCCTTCACATTGATAAAAAAGTACTCCCTAGTCTCCTCACTCTTGTCTACATTAGTTTTCTGAAGGTTTCACTTTAATTTTAGGAAGGTTGTATAATTAATCAATAAAATAACGACATTCAGAATTGATGATGAAAAAAAGAGAATAAAAAATATTAATATAAAAAGTATAAGTATGTCATATTACACAGGTTTATATAAAATTAATATTGATAAACATGGGCTTTAATCAATTAAATTAAAATCAATCAATCAATCAATTTACTGATAGCAAAAAGGAAGGAAAGATTATAAAAAAAAACATTTAATCTCATTTAAAAACAATCCCATCTCAAAAAAAAACTTTTAAAGTTATGAAAAAAAACCTTTACCTTTTATTTTTCTGTATCTTGTTCTTTTCGTATTTCATTTAATAGTACCATATTATTCGTCAATGAAATTTTACATTGATATATTAAACCTTTAAAAGTTATTATATTATTTATGCTTTGAACAGCTTACTCGTCAATACGGAATATTTTTTATTCAAACAGTTAGGAAAAGTGAGTATTTATGTCGGGGAGACAAAAAAACATGCAAAAAATATGCATTTATTATTTTAATTTTGTTCAAATTAATTCGCTTACGCGGTATTGCCATTTTATATTTATTGTTTTTATTTGACCATTTGATAGACAATCAATCAATGCCACAAATCATAGAAAAATATTATTGCCATATAAAACAAAATGAATGCATTATTAACAGCAGAACATGGAAAGAAATGTATTAGAATAATTACACATACCCGCTAGACAAACCCTGCTTTGCCAAACAAACCATTCAAAACCTGGGATGTTTTTTAAAATTATGATGACATGCAGCTTTCATAGTTTAAACCTCAACCCCATAATTCGAAGTAGGTACTTTTTTGTTTTTATTTTGAAGAGAATTTATTTTATAAGATTGGTACTTTAGACAAATGTCATATTTGATTGTCTATTAGTTAAAAAAGGAATATTCCGTGTTATCCGTGCATCAAACTTCGACAACACGAAAGTTCCGTTTTATTCGTGAGGTGGAATTAATGCATATTTACCGTTATTATAATAATAAATATTTAAAAAAATCTTAAATGAGCTTAGAATCTGATGCATCGCTCTCTACAAGCCAAGAGTCTAAAAAATCAGAAAATATATTGAAGAATACTATCCTTCCCACAAGTGAATAATACGTAGTAGAATTATGTGTACGTGTGTAGAATTAAGAACCATATTATTCCACACTCACACATGCACATGCACATCCCTCCTCGTTCTTTGACAAAAGGCAAAACAAAGGAATGTGTCCTCGCAATGGAAAATGTTTCTCTTCCTACACCACGGAAAGAAAAGCATAGACAAAACGTAATACAGGAACATAAAGAGATACACACACATCAGAAGAGACTCGTGTGGGTGTATCTTTCCCGACATCACGAAAAGTTTTCCCCGGAAAACTTCTCCAGCGATCGTTAACACCGTAGAAACATGGCTGGGGCTAACAGCTAATATTTTTTTTAAATATTCTTTATCAAATTGACTTTTTATTATTGTAGACAGTAATCACTTTGTGTTTTGATATATTTAATAAAAATAAAACACCTATTTTGTGTAAAACCACGAGTTTTAATTTATTTATTTTCCGACCGTTTTCGCTTTGCTCAAGCATCATCTGGGTACAAATTAATACTAAACAAGAAATACATAGTGTATGCTTATTTTATACACAGGGAGACAACAAAATAAAAATATAACAAGCAGTAAAGATACATTTACAAAATTTCCTTTGTACTGATTTAAATATTGTCTCCCTCTGTATTTATATATAAGCACACACTATGTATTTGTTTTTTTAGTATTCATTTGTACCCTGATGATGCTCGAGCTTAGAAAAACCAGTCGGTAAATAAATGAATGAAAACTGGTGGTTTTGTATAAAATAAGTGTTTTATTTTTATTAAATTAAGTTTGGTTTATTTAACTTTATAAAATACATATTATACCTACAACTAGCTGGTGCCCGGCATGCGTTGCTATGCCATTTAATAAGGAAATTGTTTCTACCTGCGCGTCCTTTCCCATTTGTCCCGTTCGCCTTCCTCCTCCCCTTCATCCCTCCGCGTCCCCTTCCCCTCTCGCGTTCTGACTCCTCCTCCTCCACCTTCCCTCTCCTCACTCTTCTCCCCCCTCCCGAGTACCCCTCCGCCCTCCCGGGTTCCCTTCCCCCCTTCTGCATTCCATAAATTCATTTCTGATACGTTCATTTTTAAAACAGCTTCCTCCCCTTACCCCGTCCGGCGAACCCCCTCCCGAGTTCCCCTCCCCCTCTCGTATTCGCCTTCCCCCTCCCGAGTTCCCTTCCACCTTCCATCTCCCCACTCCTCTCCCCCCACCCCTGCCCTCCCGCCATCCCCTATTTCTAGATTGGTATTTATGATGAAAAACTAAAGTTTGGCCATTAAGTGTAGAAAATAAATGATAGCGCTGCGATCGTTTTCTGGGTTTTAAATGGCAACATCAAGATGGCTCATAAGACAATGGATGTATGTTTTAAAAGACACTTCGGCCAAAATGAATATTTCATAGCGTATTTTAAAAAAAAATCACAAAAAAACTGGAATTTAATAGAAGTAAAATAACAAAAAAAAAAACAAGTTTTAAGTGGGCGTTACTTAAAATTTTGAGTCTATTAATTCAACACCCGACATTATTGTCTTCGTCCTTATGTGATTCTCCTTCTTCCGTATCTTTATTTTCATCTAAATGCATTATCAGTTCATCGATATCATCATATATAGTACTGCCTCGTGAACAACATTCTGCCTCAATTTTCATCACGTTGCAACAATTTTTCCAATCATCAGCACTTATTCGATTACATATTATTATTATTATGCCCATTTTCCGTTTTCCCGGTGTTTCAAATTTTCCATCTACCTTTTCCTCTTCCTTGACGATTCGTCTTACCGTTGATTCAGATTAACCTGTGTGTGAAAAACATCATTAAAATTATTATTATAGAAGGTTGTTTAAAAAACACACACTAGGTAGATAATATTCATTTAGAAAGAAAGAAAGAAAAAATTAAGAAAAAACTAACTTTTATAAACGAGTTTAAAGAAGTTGCATATTATTTTTTTTGATTGAGTTATTCCCTTTTTCTTGTGGCTTTGTAAAAACTGTCAAATGGAAGTGTCAAATTCGGATTTTTAAACAAAACCTCAAAACAGGTTGTAATGGTTAGGTATAATCGCTCGAAAACTGGCATAAATCTTGTAATACTAATGAAATTCATTAAAAAAACTATACTACGTACCAGTAATTTCTGTAGTTCGTTTGTAAACATCTTCCAAATTAAATAGAAGCTTCTTGGCGCGATAATCGGCTAGGCAGCGTTGAAAAACGCAGTATATAACTTCTCTTGCACGAATTGGTTTGTTCATTTTTATTCAATTCAAACAATGCACAGGCAAACAATGATTTTTTTAAATTAAATGAGTGATCTTCAGTATGTTCTACACGATTTAAGACAGTAAATCGGATGAGAACCAACAGCCATACGAAACGTCATTTTTTACAAAGCGAGTAATTCGGTGTTGCCATAGTAATAAAAAATTTTTGTTCCAATTTACTAAATTTCTAGACTTAATTGCCAAACTATAATTTATTTTATTTTTATTATCTACGCCCTCATTTATTTCCGAGTAAAATGACGGAAATTATTAATAGTTATTACCCTTCTAAAGTTTCTCCACTTACTGTCTTGTTTAAGTTTAAATGAACACAGAAGATGAACTGTTTTTTTTTAAATTAAATAATAATATAATTAATAACTTATATCATTGATGTCGCTATTCCAAATTCCTGCAATATTCAGAAAACTGTTTCTGAAAAAAATAAGAAAATATTCAGATTTAGGAAATGAGATTAAAAGAATTTGGCATTCTCAGAATATAAAAATATGACCATTTGTTATTTCGGCTACTGGCATTATACCTAGCTCTCTCATTCAAAATTTAAGCTAATTAGATTTGTCAAAGAATTTATATATAAAAATGCAAAAGTCAGTCATTATAAATATATGTACGATATCGAAAGATTTTTAAAATATTTATATTGAGGGATCAGTAGGATTTATCGGTCCAGTTAGAAGTTCTACCGAGCCAAACCCTCTGATATGAAGATATCTGGAGTCGGTGAATTATTTTCCCATTTGGTGTCTGGTTGATTGATGTATTGTTTTATATTTATTATACTTATATAGTGCACTTACATAGGGTGGATTGAATAGATAAACATTTGTGGAAAAGTGTGTGGAAGGGTTTAGTCTTTCCTGAGAGGAAGATTTAATCCGGACATAAAATCTGAAGCACCTAAAATTTATATAAGTAAAAAAAGGAGTTCTAAAATTTTAACTTGATGGCAATAAATAAATTTATTTACCTTAAAATAGTATTTTGGCAACCCTGGGTCAAGTCCTGGACAATCTTTGATCGCATCGATTGGTGTTGATGATGAAATATAAACCAATCATCTTCCCCGGAGAGATGAAAAAAGAAATGAGGGATCATAATAAAGTGTGTAGCAACCTATTTATTATTAGTATATTTTTCCAACCAATGACGAACTATGTGGTGTAATAGCCTATTCCACACATTTGATTTTGATCGGAGTATTGTGGGTTCAATTATAACACCTAAAGTATTTAAATTAACCCCTCAGGCTAATTTGTTCGCTTTTCAGAACAACTCGTATACGTCTCGTAGAAATAGTCAACAATAGAAATTTTTAAACAGTTTTATGTTCCAAACATACAGAAAATCTATGCCAAAAACATTCTAGTAAATCACCTAAAAAATGATTCACAGGCAGACACCTCATATTCTCATAAAACCAGAGCCAAACAAACAGACATACTTAATATAACAAAGTGTAACTCTTCGTTTGGACAAAGAAGTTCTAAATTTTTAGCAGTAAAGTTATATAACAAACCACCACTTACTATCAAACAAATTAAAACAAAAAATAGCTACTTTAAAGACATTAAATGTTGGCTGAAGGAACTATCAGAAAATGAACTTACCAGTATAGGTACCTACTTATATCATCGTCGTAAAAGTTCTAGAAACCTATCCTAACCAATAAGTTAAAACATAGAAGTCGCTGAAAACGTATCCAAAGCATAGTCCCCCTCAGCACAGGATCTCCTAGTGAGGAGGACTACGAATATAATTTAAATTTTTTATATAAACCTAACATGTTTAATATAAAAATGTAAAAAATAATAAATATATAGCTACAATTTTTTTTAAATTGTGTATCCATTACTATCATAGTGAGAAATTGATCTGGAAGGAGTAAACACCATGCTATATATCGAAATCTAAAATTTAACCATAAAATAATCAAAATGTACACATTTTTGAAACAAAAATTTTCCAGCCGCAATTTAAAAAAAAAAATTAAATTTTGTGAATTTTTTACTAATTATTTTTACATGAAATGGCAAAAAAGTGAGGAATGATAACGTTCATAATACATTTGTCTAATAAAATATGTGTGTTTTTTTTTGTTACCCGTAATTTTAGTTACAAAAAACGTAAGTGAGCCATTTTTAAAACATTTTAAAGTTTGCATTCATATTTTTATATATTTAAAAAAATATTTTGTGAATTCTAATAATATAATTATAAAGCATATTTTATCACCTTTCAAAAACCGTTTTATAGTGAATATTTTTTTTTACATGTGCTCCTCACAGGAGGCCGTGAGGAAAATAATTTCCTTCAGGGCCTATGTCATCTTTGGGGATGCAGTGTGGTGGGTTTTTTTTAAGGAAAGAACGGAGAGGAGAGTTCTGGAAAGGAAAAGGGTTTAAGGGGTTCAGTGTGTCCTAGTCATCCGCCTCCAAGACCTAGACAAATCTCACTCCATAAACCCGGGCACCCCTGCTAAATCAACAAACGCACTGAACCACTTGGGGTGGCCTATGGCAGAGGTGTTGGTTATCCAAAAAAGGTTCCCGGAGCGGCGGTACCCATTCCCGCCTCCCAAATTGATGGATATGAGCTTCATCAGGATATAATAATAACTACAAGTTGTTATTATATCCTGATGAAGTTTGGTCGAAGCGAAACCGGTCAACGTATAAAATAATAAATATTCGTGGTTAAATACAAAGTGTTTGTTTTATTTTTATAAAATAATGTCTAACCACAAAACAATTGCTTCTTATAAAAAAATATATATAATATTTATTACTTATTGAGAATTAAATGTTCATTAAATGTATATTAAACGATAATGCTTTGTAATTATGTGTAAGTTCTAAGTTTCTAAAAGATGGCGGTGTGAGTTAATTTATAGACTATACTTTATGGTTATATAGGTTGGGTAGATAGCGTTGTGAACCATCCAGTAGATGCCACTGTGTTTCGTTACTATTCATATAAATCTGTGGTTCCAAACCCTTTTTTGAGCAGGTTATTTTTGAATGTATGCAACAACGAATTACTGGTTTTGAAAGCAGATGTAAGACTTTCAGATTTTAATATTACAAATGAACATACATACATTTAAAAACATAAAATATCTGATTTCAAAAATAAAGAAATGTTATTTACGATCATTTTGCACAGGCGTTTTAGCGGGCAAATAAATATTATTTTAACTATTAAAACTAACTATAAAAATAAAAATTCTAAAATTTAAGTTAGTGCCGTTAATTACAAAAATCGACTGAAGTTCCCCATTACATATTTATTTTGGAATTTGTTTGGTGATTTCATACTGACCCATTCGGTCGTTTTGGGGGATTTGAAAAATTGTGACTGGAAATTAATTTACCTATGAAAATTACATTAAAAAAATATGTACTGATACATGTAAGTTATGAGGGAATATGAATGAAATTCCTTGTTCAATTTTTATTAGAACAACTCACTTTTTATTACTTTTGAAGGTTATTCCCATTAATGTAATATATCACTGAAGAAAAAGATAACACTAATAATCTAAACGAAGAGAAAAAGACAAAGAAAAATGTAAAGATAACGGTCACAACTTAACTGCCAACTAATAAGAGATGGCAATGGTCTAATCGTCTAATCATTCTAATGGGATAAGGCATTAATTCCGAAAAGACGAGACGTTCTGGGTTCTTATTATTTTTCTGTGTCTTGTTCTCAAGCGAGGAAATTTAATAGTTAAGATGAAGCCATACTAAATAATGCAAAATCATACAGTATCACGCGCTTTTGTTTTGAAAATTTGATCGCTTAGAAGTATTATAGATGCTTCAATTAAATAGTGCGTGTAGAACATATCTTGGCCCTCAAAAATATCGGAAATATATTGAAGAATACTATCCAAGTCTTTTAATAAGCCTAGAAAAAAATAAAGTACAAGGTCTATAAAAAAAAAATTCAAGTCCAAACTCTCCTATTTACAAATCAAACAAAATTCAGTTTCTTTTATAATAATCGCAATAAAAATTGATATATATGCCCTAACTTCACAAAATTAAATAAAACATAAATTTTGGCGATGTTTTTCCCATTGCATTAAAAGAGGCGTTACCCAATTGCAAATATAATCCCTACGCCATCTGCAGAAGGGCCGATAGCGCGCAGTATATTCACAGTCAGTTGACGCCCAAAAGACGTTGCTCTGTTCTCTGCGTCGCTTCGTTCTGTAAAATTGTACTTGCGGACCATTGTTGGCTACTGATTATGGTTTTTATTGGTCAACAGCGTCAACACCCTAAAGTCCTTAATTCTCCCCGATTGATATAGAAACACAGTACATATACTTATTTTTTCATTGTCACCGCCTTCTAGTAAGTAGTAACTAGCAGGTAGAAAGAAGTAGGTTTGGATACACGAAGGTAGAAGGCAGGTAGGTCAGCCAGGGCGGCTACTCGACCAGGACGGCTACCTGACAGCTGCCTGCAAACGGACAATTAGCCGTCCGCAGGCCGCAAAAGGATCCGTTCCTAATGAAAATTGGCGCTTTCCTGATCATCCAAAATGCCCTTTACATTATTCCTTTTTGGAATTAATTAAACCCGAGCGGCACCAACGACGGCGAGTGTGTAGAAAGGAGGAAGAACTTTGGAAGATATGTTCAATTGACCGTTCAATGAGGGAATCACATATGTAGGTACCGATATCACTGAAGGCCGTCTTGTTTAATGTTGACTAAGAGCCGCTTCACCCCGAATGAGGTTATCAATTGTTTACCTTATTTCCAAAATGTGATTGCGGAGGAATTCATAAAAATAGGCCGTAGCCAATACCGGGGTTAGTTTATTTATACCGACACCCTTCCACTCCTAACACAACATAAACAGACACGTATGTGGCCGCGGTTGACTGCTGCAGGTTCTTATCATCAGATGGTGATGGTCTTGCAAAAAACGTGCAATTTTAGTGGGATTTTACAAAACAAATTTTTCCGTATCGAGAAAAAACGAGACTCCCAATTTATATTTTTTTCCTCATATGGGTATAAAATGTCAGGTAACATATTATACCCACATGAGATAAAAAAAATTGAAGCGCATATGACGCCGCTCTATCTTTACATTTTAAATTATGTTTTTTGTTTGTCATCTGATTGCGATTGAGCTTTGGCGATTTGATGTGCGCGCACACTCGCGATGGTTTATATATATAATAGTGAGCTCTGGTGTTATGGAATTATTTCCTATACTATTCATCCGATTACCATGAAACTTTGGTGGATTGTTGTGTGCACATCGCTATAGGTGGCGTGCGAGTAGTTTGAAAAAATGAGTATATTTCATGTGGTTTAGTGTCAGTGAGGGAAGGAGGAAGGGGGAAGGTGCAGGGAAATTAGAGGGAGAACGCGGGAGGGGAAGGGGAGGTGGAGGGGGAACGGGACGAATGGGAAATGACACGCAGGGAGAAACTATTTCTTTATTTAAGTGAAAATGCAACGCATGTCTGGAACTCTCGAGTTTATTTATATAAAGAACAATAATTCAAAATTCAGTAAAATTATGATTCACCACTCCATGGAAAAAAAAGTATAAAAATAAAAGAAGTACATTAAATTTCTTGCCTTTCTTCGGAAAGGTAACCCACTTGTCAGACGTCCCTTGCTCCATTGACATTCACCTTTTGCCTCATTCCACTCTCCTGTTGTTTTGACTCTTGACATGAGTGTTAAAGTGAATTAGTTAATAGGCAAGGTTCGTACAATAGAGAAGTCCAGTCCATTTTTTTTAATGAAAAATGACCTTCTAACTTAAATTACTGCATATTTTTTTTTTTTTTTAGAGTTAGTTTTAATAGTTAAAATAATTTTCAAAGTTTTAATTTTTGGAGATCCCTCGAAAACACCCATATCTATGGTGAATTTTGTGACGTCATCTACTAAAATAACGATTCACTATTTTAAGATTGTTATGTTGGTTTTCTTGAATCTCACATAGATTTGCGCAGGCGCGCGGCCATCTTGTTTATTATAACGCGTTGATTGGCTAATGGCTTATTTATTGCAAATGGCGAAATCAAATTCTTTGCAAAACAATGAATGACGTTGATGAATTTTACTTACAGTTTAATGTTTTTGATGACAATTTTCGTTTAAATGATTAATTCACTGTGATATTAGTGTAATTCAACATAAGTACCAATGCTGCCTTTACTTTTTTTCAGTTTTAGTCCTTAAATAATGTTTTGTTAGTGATTTAATTTCGTTCGGTTTTTAGGTTACTGACATTACATAATCAAAGGTTACTTCTCTATAATTTTTATGACTTTTCCGCGTGAATTTAATAAAACTTCCATAAAAGTAATATTATTTAATAATGTAAAAGCCTTATGCATATGTAAATAAATACAAATTCGAGAAATCGACGCATTAATTGCGTAAAACCGAGTCCAAGATGTCGGATTTTTTCAGTTATTTTTTCGGAATTATTATAATATTTTTTTATCGTTTTTAATTGTATGAACGAGATAAAAAGTGAAGTGACAGTTTTATTCCAAATTCATAAAGTAAGAGGACTGTATTTTTTAAATTTTGAATTTTCCTAATTTTTTCGACCATTTAATAGAATATGTTTACAGTCGGCTGTTTTTTTTAAATTTTTTCATTTTGAAACTTAAAATACTGCATTTTTCAAACACAATCGTATATGTCAGATACAAAAATCTAAAAGGCAATTCTATCAACTTTCTATAAAGGTATATGCTTTTACGACATCTTCAAAAATAAGAAATATATAGAACATTCGCTTGTGTCATACCTAAATTCCTTTATAAATGACCCAAATGAATTACAGTGAATCACCAGGTGAATTTTCCATCGTGACGTCACCATGACAGCATTACACAGCATACCAACTTAACGCTGTGTTTTAACGAGAATATTAAAAATGCACTTTTTAAAATTTTTTTAAAAAATGTACGTTTAATATTATTAAATAAAAGTTATATATTCAGAATCAGCGTTTATTGGTCTATATGAACATATTTTTTTAAAGCCATAATATTTTTCACTGGAGTTCCTTATTAGCTCATACGGGCCTTATTCGAAAAAAAAAACTCGTTGAGCCGCTTTCGAAATTCCTAAAGCGTGACGTAGCTTGAAGTAAAACACTGCCACTTGTATTGCAGTTATAGTTTGGTAATAAAGTCTAGATATGTATAAAATTGTAACTAATATTTTTCATTACAATGGCAACACTGAATTACTCGCTTTGACTTGACGTTTCGTAAGGCTGTTATGTTATGTTGATTTACTGTCTTTTAAATCCGCGTAGAAGATACTGAAGATCGCTCGTTTAATTATAATTTTTTTCATTGCTTGCCCTTGCATTGTTTGAATTTAATTAAATGAACAAACAAATACGTAGTGGTGCAAGAGACGTTATAAACTGCGTTTTTCAACGCTGCCTAGCAGAACATCGCGCGAAGAAGCTCCTATCTAATTAGGAATGTGTTTACAAACAAACTGCATAAATTACTGGTACGTAGTATAGTTTTTTTAATCAATTTAATTAGTATTACAAGATTTATGCCAATTTTCGAGCGATTATAACCATTACCATCTGATTTTAGGTTATGCTTAAAAATCGGAATTTGACACTTCCATTTGGCATTTAATATGAGGCCACAAGAAACGAAAAAAAACATAAAAAACAAAAAAAAAAAATAATATGAAACTTCTTTCAACTCATAGGAATGTAACTTTTTTCTTAATTTTCTCTTTTTTTTTTTTCTAAATGCGTTACGAAATATGCATTTTGGCCGAAGTGTTTTTTAAAATATACATTCATTGTCTTATGAGTCATCTTGGTGTTGCCATTTAAAACCTATAAAACGATCGCAGCGCCATAATTTATTTTCTACACTTAATTGCCAAACTGTAATTCAAATCTCTCAGTGGAATATGGACTTCAAGCTACGTCACGAATGTTTAGCCAATCAACGCTCTACCCCCTCGATGAACTAACCTTGTTAAACGCATTTTCTACGAACCTTGGTTAATAGGGTCGATAGAGACCAGTGTTGCAAGCTGTAAAAAAATAGTAAAAATAATTTCCCACGCAATGCGAAATAATTAGTCAATCAACTCGAGGATGTAGCTTGTTACTTTGTGTTTATATGATCTAAAAATGAGATCGTGTTGGTGAGCAAGCGTATTACCCTTTGCATGTAGTGGTGGCGGCTTTACAAGGATCTACGTGGTTTTGGCTTAGTTGCTTTTCGGTCGAGGAAAATGTTTGAAACGGCGACACACTCCGCTGTGGAAGCTACGAGTACCTTGCGTGTACAGACTAGAGAGAGTGGAGTACAGGGCTGTATTGGAGCCCTAGCTACCTGAGCTGCTGCCTAGGGCGATTCTTTTTAAAAACTATATTTTTCGAAGTTCGAAAGACTATTTGATAAATAAAAAAATATCGTTTTTATTTTAGTATTTTTTTGTCCATAATATTACAACAATTTGATATTGCTTTCAGAAGGCGAAACAGCTGTCACGCGTAATAATCATTACAGCCGCTACTATTTTGTGGCACCGTTTTAATTCAAAATTAATAGATTACTTATTTACAACCACTTTAATGTAAAAAGTAAAAAAAAACCGACATGTTTCGTAAGCAATTTCATCAGGGTTATTTTGAAACTTATTATTTTTAAATAACCCGGATGAAATGAGCATTGCTTACGAAACATGCCGGTTTTATTTAACAATAAACGTGGTTAAAGTAATCTATTAATTTTGCATAACAATATTATTAAATTAATTAAAAAAACTCTCAATTGAAATGGAGTTCTACAAATTAAACTTAACAACAATAAATACAGAAATACTCGAAAAGAGTGACACCCAAACGAAAATAAGTTTCTTTTAAGGCTTTCGACTCGCAATCCGAAGGTCGCAGGATCGAATCCCAACGTGGGTAAATAAATTTTATTTGAATAATTTGTGTTATATCTCAATTAATTCTTATAAAATAATGTTTAGTGTATTGGAGGCACGTTCCAGAGTGGAAGATACTCTCAGTATCGCCCTGGTGTAAAACCACTGATCAGAATTGAAACGTTGCTTGAAATGGCGTTGGCCGTGTTTGGTGACCAGATCTGAATAGCCAGGTACTTCCCCACCTTCCTCCTCCCTATCTTTTTCTCTCCCCACTACCCTCAGCCTCACAACACACCCCAATTGGGAATGCTATAATCCCACTGGCTCCAGATGAGAGCAGCTGGGTCTCTGGTGAGGTATTCATATAAAAAAAATATATCATCAACTGCCGGGAGCAGTCAACGTTATTGACATGTCTTCAACCGTGTTCTCTAACCATATTTTAATAGCTAGGTACCTCTTCCACACTATTTTATCTTTCAATTAGCTTCAGTCTCATTACATGCCACAGTGGGAGTGTCACAGTCTCACTGGTATCGGGTAATTTGTACTTTTTTATGTATGGTTCACATTTAAAAAAAAAACCTCCATATCTTACCCTTACAGTTGTTTATACCCGGAGAAATATCTGTGTATAATCAATATGCTTTGATTCTTGTTTATTAATTGTAAGTTCTATCAATATTTTGTAATTATCAGACATTATATAACATTTTTATTATACAAAATTTTTACATTTATTGCTATTTTTTCATATATTTTCCAATGTTCCACGCCAATATTTTCCCTAAACTTTGCATTAATATTACCATCGCTGAATCTAGGATTAGCGTAAATCGAGGTTTTGATTTATATTTACTTTTTCATGTAGATAAGTCTTCGTTTACATTTAATTTATGAAAACCTCACTTTCATTTCATTTTTTGTTGTTGTATTAGTTTTGTTCAGATATATATTTTTAATTTTAATTAAAAAAATATATAGGGAAGTACTCTAACCAGTGATTTCTGACATTATTTGGATTAAAAACGTAAATTATGCTTTGGTCTCCGGTTACATTTTTAGATCTTTTGTTTCAATTCATCCACGTGTCATCCGGTCACTCAGCGAATAATCCTCACTCCGGCCCAAACTGTCCAAAACCAGCTGAGTTTTCATGTGTTAAGTTGAAAACAAAAACATAAAAAATGTTTATATAAAAAATCTTTCAAAAATATTCTTATGGCGATCCACTAGTACAGGAAAAAATCACCCTTTATGGGAAGAGTTTAAAAATATTTGAGAAAAAGCTCTCGGAAAGGTTGGAATAGGTATTTGAGAAAAAAAATTTACAGGTTGATTTCGTAAAGGCCCGTAAAAAATATTAATTCCTTTTTTACGCATTGTTTATTGTAATAAAACGGAAATTAAAAATTGATTTCACGAAAGCAAGCGGCGCGGAGCCACACGTCTATTTCCCGCTATGGCCGGGGCGTGACTGATACGAAATGGGTTGTGTCCAGTGCATGGTTCTTGGGCCCATGCCATAAGGGTCACACTTCAAGGTCCAAATTCGTAGAGTGCGGGCCGTATTGATTGATGTCAAAAATAACAACGAGAAAATGCATGTTTTATTTTATTTTGTGAAGTTTAAGCATATATATATATCAATTTTTTTGCGATTATTATAAAATAAACTGAATTTGCCACATTATACAATAAAACCATGTCACAAAAGGGGTTTATAAGTAGGAGAGTTTGCACTGGAAAGTGTTTTTTATAGACCTAATACTTTGTTTTTTTCTAGGCTTATTAAAAGACTTATAAAAAAATGACCGATATTTTTAAGTGCCAAGGTATGCTCCACACGCAGTACTTAATTGAAGCATCTATAATACTTCTAAGCGATCAAATTTTCAAAACAAACATATGATTTTGTACGATTTTGCATTATTTAGTATGACTTTATCTTAAGGAGAGGTTTTGGCTAATTTTGAGGGTGGGCGGCAAAATGTCGGCGGAGTGTCTAGGGTGCGGGACGGTTCGAAACCTTAACCCAGCCCTGGCAGAGTGTAGAGTGTAGAGTGTGGAGTGTAGTGGGTAGAACAAGCCGGGCCCGGAGGATGTGAGAGAGATCTGCTCTCATATGCAAGGTGGCTTTTAGCCCCCTAATTGGCAAGCTTTTAAGTTTTACCCGGAGAGCCTTTTGCGAGAGCTTTCCGAGACCTACGCCCCGCCCCCGCGAATTTTCCAACCCACAGACTAACTACTCTCATAAATTTATAAAATCCTTGAGAGTATTTACGCCGAGTATTATTCGTATGTTTGTACGAATTTACGTTTGAGTGTGTTATTTGTTAAAGTGAAATATTTGAAAGGTCTTTCGGATCGAAAATTGAATCAAAAAACATTCACATCAAGGGTAGGCACCTACGAAATATATGTTTTTTTTAAGCCAATGCAATGTAGTAAATAAAAATACACATTCAGAAATAATAATATTTCTGAAATAAACCATATATGTAAACATAAAATATTTCTGTAATAAATATTACAGGCGATTTAATTTTTTGACAATAGGATAATTGTATCGGCTTACCAATGAAAATATTTTTTGTATTTTGCCACAATTTAATCTGAATTATTATAATTTATTTATTTTCGTATCATAACTTATATTTTACAACATAATTTGATAATGTGAGACTCACTGGGTAGCATACCCATGCTGAGGCCCCCATTTTACAATACAAATTCAAAAAGATGAAGTGGGTAACAAATTTTAATAAAACACATAAAGGCGGTAGTGAAAAATATAACAAAAAAAAATCGGCGTATATAATGAGGTACTGTGATTTATGTTTTATCCTTGTATTGTGTGTATGTTTTGTTCTTTTATATTATTTGTAATAGTGTTATATTATAATTATTATAGTCAAAATGTATTTTTTAAACGATTGACATTATTTTAATTTTATTGGAATATTTTTTTAAGGATATACATAAGGTTCGTAAAAAATGTATTTAACATTTTAAATGTAAAATAAATTTAAAATGTATTTAACATTTTAAATGTAAAATAAATTTAAAATGTTAAATACATTTAAAATGTAAACATTATTTAAAATTATTTATTTAATTAATTATTTTATTTATTAATTTATTTATTTAAAGACTTTGGCATTTTCAGAATATAAAAATATTGCCATTTGTAATTTTGGATACTGGCATTATACCTCTATGGCTCTCTCATGGCTATTATGGCTCTCTCATTCAAAATTTATGTTTATTAGATTTGTCAAAGAATTTATATATATATATATATATATTATATATAATTTTATTTATTAATTAATTTATTTAAAGAATTTGGCATTTTCAGAATGTAAAAATATTACCATTTGTTATTTCGGATACTGGCATTATACCTCTATGGCTCTCTCATGGCTATTATGGCTCTCTCATTCAAAATTTAGGCTTATTAGATTTGTCAAAGAATTTATATATATATATATATAAATGCACAAATCAGTCATTTTAAATACCTACATGTAGAATTACGAAATATTTAAAAAATATTGTTATTGAGGGATCAGTAGGATTTATCGGTCCAGTTAGAAGTTCTACCGAGCCGAACCCTCTGATATGAAAATATCTGGAGTCGGTGAATTATTTTCCCATTTGGTCTCTGGTAGATTGACATGTTGTTCTTGTATTTATTATACTTATATAGTGCACTTACATAGCGTGGATTGACTAGATGATCATTTGTGGAAAAGTGTGTGGAAGGGTTTAGTTTTTCCTGTGGGGAAGATTTAACCCGGACATAAAATCGGAAGCACATAGTGTGTATTTTTAATGTATTTAAAATTTTAAATACATTTAAAATGTAAATTTTCTACGAACCCTTTGTTATACCCATCAATATATTATTTAATCACCGAAAAAAATGATAATATTAATAAATTTAAAAATTATGGGAAAAAAAGTTGAGGTAATATTGTAAACCCGAGATTAAAGTTCATCAATTCATACGGTCGACAAAAATGAGTTAAAAAACCAGGTCACAATGGCCGAGTGGTTAGAGGCGTTGTCCCGGTGCGGTGAGATTTGGGTTCGATTCGAGTTGCGAATGTTAAATTTTTTTTATTTTATTGTCTTGTTTGGTTTCATTTTTGAATTCATGTTGATTTCATCGAAACCAACTATAATTAACTAAACTTTCAACGTTGTTGACACAATCCATAAATCGTTATGTCGAACAGATACCAAATGTACTCCCAAAATTTCACATGGGGATTAACGTACAGTCAAAACTCCGAAAAACCCAAACTCGAAAGACACTCCACTATTATATAATAATATTTATATTTAAAATATTAATAATATAATGGTGGAGTGTCTTTCGAGTTGGGTTTTCGGAGTTTTGACTGTACGTTAATCCCCGTGTGAAATTTTGGGAGTGCATTTAGTATCTGTTCGACCATAGTTACTTTTATAAAAAACAATTGAACAAATTTCGATTTAAAAGAACATTGAAAACCCTGACTTAAATAAAAACAAGACATGCAGCTGTTGATAGACACAGACAAAAATATATTTCAAATGAGTCGAACGTATTTCGGTGGTTGTCCGCTAGCTAAGTTCCCCATCTTTGCGTGAGCAATATTTTCGGCTTATTATGTTGGTTATAGAAATTTTTATATTTGTCTATTTTATATATGAATGTACTTACTTCAAGACCGACAGGGCAAAGGAGCCTGGGAAGACCATATTTAAGATGGAGGGACAACGTCCTCAAATATTTATCCACCTTGGAGATTGTAAACTGGAGAGAGCTGCCACAAAACCGTGATGAGTGGAGGAAGACTCCTGAGGATGCCAAGACCCACCAGGGGTTGTAGAGTCAAGAGTGATGATGATAATGATGTACTTACTTCATCTTATTAAACTATTGTATTTTAAAAAGGGGGCCTCAGCACGGGTAAGTCATCCAGTTTGCCATGGCTAACATTATTGGATTGTAATATGCAATGTAAAATGTTCTATCAAAATAAAAATAAAATGTACACTGTACAAGGAGTCTGTTAAGAAATATGTCGCTCACGTTTAAAATTATGCATTTGAATAAACATCACAGAACATTACAGAACTCCAGAATCAATGTTTAAGAATCTAATCAGTAAGGCATTGTCTTTTGTGTAGGTACATTATATATTAAATAAAGTTCTGTTTTCTTGAAGTTCTGTTTTATCATGTAATTGATTAGATAGTTGACTGATTTACGTTTTCGAAAAGCTGCTGTATTCACTTTATTATTCAAGCAAGCCTTATTTTGACTAGGTGGCTAACTTTGACTAGGTGACTAACTTTGACTAGATGGCTAACTTTGACTAGGTGGCTTACTTTAACTAGGTGGCTTACTTTGACTAGATGGTTAACTTTGACTGAGTGGCTTACTTTGACTAGGTGGCTCACTTTGACTAGGTGGCTAACTTTGACTAGGTGGCTAACTTTGAGTACGCGGCTAATTTTAACTAGGTGGCTAACTTTAACTATGTGGCTAAGTATGAGTAGGCGGCTAATTTTAACTAGGTGGCTAACTTTGAATAGTTGGATACCTTTGACTAGGCTGCTAACTTTAACTAGGCGGCTAACTTGACTAGGTGGCTAACTTGAATAGGTGGCTAACTTTGACTAGGTGGCTAACTTAAACTAGGTGGCTAACTTGACTAGGTGGCTAACTTTGACTAGGTGGCTTACTTTTAATAGGTGGCTAACTTTGACGAGTTGACTGAAAATTGACTGATATGCTTTTTCGAAAATCTGCTACCTCCACTTTATCATTAAAGCAAACCTTACTTGGAAAAGATGTCTAACTTTGACTAGATGGCTAACTTTGACTAAATGGCTAACTTCGATGAGATGCCTAACTTTGCCTGAAATTTTCAATATTATGGTAGGTATCTGCCTGCAGAAAGTTTGAAAAAAAAATTCATGGAGATAGTGACGTTTCTTTGGACAAATTGTTTAACTGTTTAAGTGAAATATTTTTTTTACATAAAGTATACGGTTTATAATTAAGTAGGTGAGTATTTAAGTACCTATCCAGAAATTTAAAGATTTCAGAGGGAATTATGGTTTTGATTATTTAAATACATGAAATTAGAAAAATATTTTTTGGACGTGAGGTCGACTTTTCACAGAACTACTAGATATCATATTATATAATGTAATTTCTCGTAAGTACCTAAATTTTTTCGAGCATTATGTATCTGCATAATGTTTGTGACCGGGTCAGCATCAGGAGGGCATGAAATTGCCGTCGGTGTGTTGGAAGACAGGTCCACCCTGTACGGATTTAGGGGGTTGGGGAGTTGTGGGAGGGGTTGCCGTGTTTTAAGTGGTCCTGTTAATTTTTTGAACGTTAACGGTGGAGATGCTTTCAATAAAAAGACCCAAACGTTTGCTTTGATAAGTAGTTGCAAAAAATAAACCAAAAAACGTGTACAGTGCGACACGGAAGTTTCGACACGTGTAGAATAAAATAATCACGATTTTGTTTTAAGTGAATACCGCACAAGAGTCCCAACTGCTCCCAACCGTGAGTAGCTATCGAGTAGCTCGACGACCAAAAAGTCAACCGAATCTTTGGTGATTTCATAAGTCCCCTTCGATTTGTTTATGGTCCCCGGCTACTAAATTAACCAATACGAATCTTTTATTTTTGTTGCATTTTTCTGCTTTATTTTCGTTTGAAATTTATATTTCCGACGCAATAAGTACGAATATGAATTTTGGGAATTCGCGATCGAATGGAAAATGGGAGAACAGGACCCGTAATTAGAACAAAATTACAGGTGGGAGTCTTCCTTTGGTTGTTATTTCAGTATTCCTAAAGTATTTTTTGAAATGTATTGTTTAAATTGTATTTTAAACTGTGTTGTACATGTTTCAGTTTTCAGAACATATTTATGTTCCACCCGGGATATAATAATTGACGCTGTCCAACATCACGATTACATCTTAAAAAGATAAACATGTTTTAATATAAAATAGATTTTTACAATTAGTGTTTCTTTCACGGCCAAAAGTATTATATAGATTTATTTTTGGGGTATTGTGCCGTGCTGCGCCAACTCCTTATTTAGCCAACGTTACACATCTACCCTGATGATAGGAACAACACATTATCAGTACGCTTGCACTTTCTGTTCTTCTTTTCAACATTTTTTATATTTTTATCAGTATATTAATAAATTTATTCCCATTTTTCAGTGGAATCTGAACCAATAAAACTCACACACACTCCAATACAATTCGCTTCTGTTTCTGGAGATGGTTACATGAGGTTAAGATAAATACTATCAGTCATGGTGCATGATGCAGAGGTAATTATTATTTTTATTACTTTCATTTTAAAATAACGTCAGACAAATTTAATGCATTTGAGTAGGTTTATTTATATAAGTAAGTAGGTATCCTAGAACTTGGTTTAATAAGAGAGTCATCATAAATTAAAAGACATAGGAGGAAATGTAACTACATACATACATAGGTATGCACTATAATACATATACACAAATACAATAAAAATTGCTTAATTTTACACATTTCTATAACTGAACCAATTTGGTTTTTAGAAAATATAACTTCTATCTTTTATTTTTTATGATTTCAGGGAAAATATGGTGAGCTGAGCTAAACTTTACTCCAAATAAAGAAATATAATATTTTTTGAGCCCCGTATGAAGCATCAAACATCTCATGCAAACAAATGTCTCCGTGGACCTTGGTTATATTATCTTGGCAATAAGGTAAATTTATTCTAGACCTGACGAAAGATATAATACGTTTAAAAGAAAAAAAAAATCTTTAAAACAATGTCTTCAAGTGGCAATTTGCTACAGAAACATAACCTGTTTATATTGTATTCTTGTTTAAAATATGTACATGTAATTCTGAATATTTTTTTAATGTTATAAAATGAAATTTTTTAAAATTCAGTTGTTTCGTAGGAACGCACAATCATATTTTAATTTTATATTCTTGTATTTCCTGTTTCTACATTTTTATAATATCTTATCATGTTATTACGAGTTTTATTTTAAAAATAATATTTTAGGCTAATGTTTTGGGTGGGTTTGGGTAGGTTCCGAATGAAAATTATATTGTCTATGGTCTCACTTTTTTATTGTTGCTTACTCTATCTTTGTATGTGGTGTGTGACGTCGCAAGTGATAAGTAAAGTACAAAAATTATTGCATTTTGATGGTGAAATAGTGACCAAATTTTTCACGTAGGTACTAAAGCCCGAAGTTACCGATCTAATGGGTGGTTTGATATATTTACGCTGTGTACGCAATCCGTTGTAATAATGAACTAACCTCAAAATTCTGTCGGTTTTCTTCTTTCAATATTATTATTGGATGATATAGTTACACAGTGTTGATTATTTTCACCTCTCAGTGCCACTTAGTTTTTTTACTTGGAAACGATATTTTAGTAGAAAATCGGACGGAAAGTATGTTATTTTGATTTTTGTTTCAGAGCAAAAATACGAAGGTGTAAACAATACAAGTACCGGAAATGGAATCATTTCATCCACCTACCAATCTATGAAACAATCGGTTACAATTTTTAGAACGTCACTTAATTTCAAAGCGCATTTGAGTTAATTGATAGCACAGCATGAACAATTATTAAAATTAGTTTGATTGTGAATTTTGTTTAAATGTTTATGTTTTCGTCGTAGATTCCAATTAATTCCGAAGACAAACATTAAAAGTATCAATAAAAATGTAATTTAAAAAATATACATTTTTATTTTTAAACTTTGCAGAAGAGTGTTGTAAACGTAGTCCATGATGTTCCGTAACATCCCCTTGCCGGCCCTTCACCACCCTTCTCCCTCTATCCGCTCGACGTCAAAGGTGGCTACGTTAATTATTTTCAGCGCGTAAAAAGCCAGCAAATATTATTCCCAAAAAACTTTTTTCATTGCCGTTTTTAATGCCGCAATCGCTTTCAGGTGTTTTTGTCTTAGGATCCTCATTTGCCTTTTTCATAATTCATCCCTTATTTTACGGGGGAGGTTTTATACTTTGCGAGCGTTTGGAAATTTTCATATATTTTTAAAGAGGGTAGCAATCCACTAAACAACATTTTTTCCCTGTTGATATGCTTTCGGGTAAGAATAATATATTCTGACTTAAATGCGAAAATGATAAATGATTAATGGCTAATTGAATTGACATTTCTGGAGAAAAACACAAGATTTTTTTTTGTCAATTCACTAAAATCCATGGTGGTAGAAAAAAGGACGACATATTTATTTTTTATAATGATTTATTTTTGCAGTACGACATGTTGCGCTACCTCCTTCATTGGCCAACGTTTCTGATGTCATTAACGGTGTCCATCATCAGGGCCGATATGCATTCGAAGATTGTGGTTAAGTTTGTGCTTATGTACTTGGATGCATCACTGTGTTGCCAGCTTCAATCTTATAAGATCTGGTGTTACAAAATAATTTATTATATACCAAGAATAATTTAGTTTAGCCACGTCCATCCTGTAAATATTATTGGAATGTTTATGAATTTCAATTGCCTCCGTAATTAGGCGTGCTTTTTGCGTTTTGTTTTTTTTTCCCAGGACTTCAGTAACAAATCCAAGTAATGGCCGGTTTCACTTAAATGCTCGGCAATTGCCGATTTTTCAGGATGGCCGAGTTTACATGCTTGAAACTCTAACATTAGGAAGATCTGAGAAAAATTATTTTCCTCAGGTCCTATATAATCTTTAGGGATGATGCATATAGGGTCTTCTTAAGGAAAGGACGGAGAGTTATGAAGTATGAGAAATGAGAAATGAGAAAGAAAGAGAGGTATGAGGGGTTAGCGGATGGTAAGAATCAGTGTCAGTGATTTCAGGACAGAATTTGTATAAATTCATTCCCTCCACCGCGTCGCATTGCACATTGCAACATTAAGATAAAGCCATGAGAAATAATGCAAAATCAAACAAAATCGTGTATTTTTTATTTGAAAATTTGATCGCTCAGAAGTATTAAAGATGCTTCAAATACTGCGTGTAGAATATATCTTGGACTTTTGAAAATGTCGGTCATTTTTATATAAATCTTTTAATAACACAACATACAACTAGAATCTTTACAACGGCGAGAAGCAGGAGTCCCCGGTGCAGGCCAAAACTGTTGGTGAATTTCACCAACATTCAACGACAAACTGCTCACATACCTCGAGAAGAACAAAATTATTAACGACCGTCAATATGGATTCCGGCGGAACCGCTCGTGCGGTGATCTTCTCGCGTATGTGACGCATGTTTGGGGGCGGTGCCAAACGGTTTCACTGAACATATATAAATTATCTAAGGCCTTTGGCCGGGTTTGGCACAGTAGACTTGTCAACAAACTGCCTTCATACGGACTTCCCGCATCCTCGTGTATGTGGATTGCCGACTTTTTGAGGGAGAGGTCGATTCAGGCGGTAGCCGATGGTTTCACCGCTTCCCCACACTCGATAAATGCTGGCGTCCCACAGGGATCGGTTCTGTCTCCGACTTTGTTTTAGTTGCACATCAACGACCTTTTGTCAAGTGCACCAATTCATTGTTACGCGGATGACATAGTACAGTCCATGAAAGCTTTTTGTTTGACAAGCCCCCAAAGGTCTCACAAACTCCAATGGCTCGGAGGGCTTTGAAGCAAAGAATGGACGATACTTCGAGTGTTTTCTCTTAGCGTAAAAATAATCTCTAAGAATTCTATGTTTGAAAGATCCATGTCTGAGTACGTCTAAAAGGGATCGAAATGAAAATCTAGTCTCCTTCAATGAATGCAATCTTCCAAACAGGCCCTCCATTGATATGTTTGGTATAACTCTAAGTGATCAGCTCAGATATGGGGGCTCCTTCGAAGCTAGAATAAAGTTAGTCTCTCAAAAACTAGGCGTATTGCACAGGGTCCGCAGATACTTCAATAGTACACAACTGCTAACCTTGTACAAATCACAAGTGCACCTCACGGTTGAATCTGGCAGCCACTTCTGGTCTGGAGCTCCAAAATACCTGAAAAATACCCTTGACTCTGGGCAGAAACGGGCGGTCCGTTTGATAGATTATTCTATCTTGCAGTCTTTAGAGCACGGCGCTGGGTGGGAAAGCTATCCTTGTTCTACCGGTATTACAATGGAAGATGCTCCGAGGAACTAGCGTCATTGATCCCTTCGGTGCCTGTGCATAATCGGGAAACACGTAAAAAACGCGTGCCCAACATGTGTACACTGTTGAAATTTGTCACATGAGAACGGGTCTCT
The DNA here is from genome assembly GCA_917563855.2 of Limnephilus lunatus. Taxonomy (NCBI): domain Eukaryota; kingdom Metazoa; phylum Arthropoda; class Insecta; order Trichoptera; family Limnephilidae; genus Limnephilus; species Limnephilus lunatus. Next base: position 70,391,398 of record OU830602.1, read on the forward strand.
TCTTTGACTCGTTCAGAACCTCCTGTGTGGAGTTAATGTTAAAAAAAAAAATGTGGATAATTTTGTATTAAAAATCTATTTTAGTCATATTTTTAGGTAATAATAATGTTGCTTGTCTAATAAAAAAGTGGGGAAGTATTTAAAAAACATAAAATTACACCTTATATGCTTTGAAATTAGTGTTCATAATTATGCTCAAGGGGTCTGTATGGGTTTGAAATAAACCGCACGGATGCCGCGCAGAACTATACCCCTTTCCCTGGCACCCGTGCAACGGGTTTACAAATATTTGAATTTAAACTTCGAAATTGGCACGGGACACCCCATATAATGTGGTAAAAATTCATTTTTTTATAATAATCGCAAAAAAAGAGATATTTACACCCGAACTTCACAAAAAACAAAAACAAAAAATCATTTCGCGTTGTTATTTTTGACATCTTAGAATTTGGATTTTAAAAGTGAACTTTATGCCATCTACCTAAGAACTACATGCTTGCCACACCCATTTTGTATCAGTTCAGCCCCGTCTACGATGGGGAATAGACGTCCCTAGAATCCGCGTCGCTTGGTTTCGTAAATTCAAATTTAAATTTCCTTATTATTACAATAAACAATGCGTAAGAAAGGAGTTAATGTTTTTTACAGGTCTTTACGAAATCAACCTGTGAAAAATAACTCTCAAATACCTTTTACAACCTTTCCAAAAGCTTTTTCTCAAGTCTTGTCAAGTATTTTTAAATCCCTACCACAATTTAGATTTTTTTCCGGACTGGATAACCTTAAACACGTTTGACGTATGGATACACGCCAAATATAGATACATAAAAATCCAATGAACTTTGGCATCCCCAGTCAAGGGTGTGAGTGTAACTATAACAAACCTAAATGTTAGTGTATATTTTTACTTAAAACAATAGTTACTAGTTACTAGGTAAAACACGAGTTACTACGTAAAACACTAGTTACTATGTAAAACACTAGGTACACTTACACTTAAATTATAAATTTAAATTATAAATATTAATAATGTAATGGTGGAGCGTCTTTCGAGTTTGGGTTTTTCGGAGTTTTGACTGTACGTTAATCCCCGTGTGAAATGTTGGGAGTGCATTTGGTATCTGTTCGACTATATACATAAAACAATAGGTACTAGAGTGCATTTTGACCAAGGTCAAAAGTTTCAAAAAAGGTAAATATTACACGAATTTCTTAAATTATAAGTACTTAAAAAAAATACAAGTGCATTTCAAAACTAACCTACAAGACGAGTGACAAAATTATATATTTTTTTGCATTATTTACCTATTTCATCCACCTACCAATCTACTTTAAATCACCTTTAAATATATAATAACTAGCAGACCCGGCCACACGTTGCTGTGGCTAACGAAACACAACGCCGTTACCCAACCTTTATAAAATCAACACCACCCGCTTGCCAGCTGCCCGCTGCCCGCTGCCCGCTGCCCGCTGCCCGCTGCCCGCTGCCCGCTGCCCGCTGCCCGCTGCCCGCTGCCCGCTGCCCGCTGCCCGCTGCCCGCTGCCCGCTGCCCGCTGCCCGCTGCCCGCTGCCCGCTGCCCGCTGCCCGCTGCCCGCTGCCCGCTGTCCGCTGCCCGCTGCCCGCTGCCCGCTGCCTGAACTGAATATTTGAATTTCTCGGCTTTTCTCTGCTATAATAAGCAAGTATTATTCATATGAACCTTCCTCTTGAATGACCCTATCTATTGGTGAAAACCGCATGAAAATCCGTTGCGTAGTTTAAAAGATCTAAGCGCATCCATTTTAAGCGACTTCATTTTATACTATCTATGTATAATATAATATAAAAATAAAATAATAATCTATATCTATATGAAAACTTGGTATGGATATTATAATTCATTAACAATGTCGATTTTTTGTACTTATACGTTGGTATATTCGTGATACAGACAAGTAGTTTTATACTTGATGCATTTGAATGAAAACGTGTTTTACATTTTTGTTATTCGGCGGATAATACTCTCTGCACACCCCTCCGGGGATACTTAATTATATTTTGAGTACGTAGGTATATCGTATTTTTCCTAAACCGACTGCATATTGTATAATAATAATAATATATCTTTATTAAACAAAATTTGCAAGATTTATAACTAAAAAAATAAACGTACATATTCAGTGTTAATATTTACAATGGTTTATATAAGTACAAAAGATTAACAAAAGATTATAAGCATACCGGGAGGCCAACTGTCGAGGGATCAACTGTCATGGAATATACAAAACGTATTTATTCATAATATACAATCATATTATCTTGTAATATATATTGCTTAAGTTTCACTTCTTACCGCCTTTAACTAAGTGCAACAATATGTAGATGTGTTAAAGCTGAGAAAGTATGTATTAATAATGTAGGTAGTTTTAAAGGTTTGAAACTAACAAACAAAGTTTTCACCATTTTTTGGAGTTGGACCACTTTAGAATCGCAGCCCTCTTTTGTTATTCAAAATCTCGAACGAAGCTGGTTAGTAGCATTTTTTTTTTATTTTTTATTTTTTTATTCATTAACGCTCTTATGGGCTTTTACATACATTTACATTTTTTTTTATATTTTAGTGCATATAGGTGTGTTCAGATGACAAAGAAAACATAATAGGTTTTAGACATGGTACACAGAAGTAAAGATGGTAGGTAAAGAGTACAGCATTATACAATAATGAGACAGAAAAAAATCAGTTTAAGAGATGCAGATAGCATAATAAGTATATAACAAATAATAATAATGTGTGAGTACTTAATATATGTATAATTTTTACGTGTTGAATACATGACGAAGTATTTATTAAACAAAAATACACACTACCGACTTGCACCGCACTAGAATTATTATTCAAAACGATTCTATTTTGACCAATTACATTTACGACAGAATTTCTGCTTAAAGAATTCAATTTCAGAAGACAAAAAACTTTATATTTATAATGCTACCACAGAATACTTAAGGTATAAACAAATAATGTCAGATTGTTGGGTATACAATCACGGAAAGTAGAAATGAATTCGATAATATAATATAACATTTTGGCAGGCGGGTGTGGATACCGCCGCACCGGAACCAATTGTTAGATAACCAACCGATCGAGAGAGATTGGATGATGAGGTCTTTTAATCTCTAGCGCAAAAATCCCACGACCTATCGCCTTGCACCGCAGTTGGAGGGATGGATTCATGCGTCCGTCACTCCTAGACACATTGACCCCCAGACTCCTACACACCTCCCATACCCTTTTCCTTCCCTTAACTTCCCAAAAAGACCCTTCACATAGCAACCCCAAAGATTACATAGGCCCTGAGGGAAATTATTTTCCTCAGGGCCTCCTCTGCGGAGCTAATGTAAAAAAATAAAAATAAAGTAAAGCTCGTTGAACGCTGTAAATATTGCAGTAAATTTTTTTTTGCGAAAACTTACGTTTCGATTATCTCCAAGTGCGTTTGAAGTCTATTTGATACGCGGGACAAGGGTTTTTTTTGTTATCTACCACTTTCCCGCCTTGGTATAAGTAGCAGATGGTTACTCCTTCAAGGCTCTCGCAAGGACTCTTTTTGAAAGAACGAATCTACATTTAAGTTTGAACGAATCTAGACCTCCAGTGTCCCTGCATACGGTGTTAGGAAGCAGTATGCGAGACAAGGGTTGTATATTTTGTTCGCACATCACTTTATTGTAGCGGTCCACAAATGAAACTATCCTAACAACAAATCTAACACGTGAAACTAAAGTGTTTGCGCGTGGCGGGCGCGTGGTGGGCGCGCGCCCTAAATTAGTCGGACAATTTACTAGCGTAGGGCCGCAATCATCCTGTCAAAATATTTTGACAAACCGTTCGATGGCTAAAAACACTCAGTCCCAGTCCCAGGAGTTGCCTGTGAGAGTTGCCGGTATATTCGCTATGTTATTGTAAGTTTAGCATTGTCGAACAACAATGGTGATAAAAAAGCGACCGCCCATTTTTGCGTGCAGCACGCTCAACAAATAAAACCGCAATTAGCATATTTCACGTTTCTTTAATTTTATTGTGCAGCGGACATTTTGGGAGTGACGTTGGCGTTCTATTGATCAAACGACGGACAAATGCAAGGCAATTACGAGGCTTTGTTGGAGTACCTAAGTGGTGTATAATTAAGAAATATAACAAAAAAGTGCTAAAAAATTACGCCAGTAGCTGTATTGTTAGTGTTATATGTGTTCAACGTTCAAACAGTTTTATTTTTGTTTTGTTAGCTCCAAATTTTATTATTAACTAGCTGACCTGACAAACTTCGTACCGCCTCAGAAATAATAACTGTTGAATTAAATTCAGTTTTTTTTATTAAGTTAAAAATTACACAACAAAGCAATCATCATGCAGAATTGTCCGTGTTTTGTTTTTGTCAGTATCAGAGATGAAGTTGTGTACAGATTAATATTTTTTATGATTTTCTTACTTTTCCACTTACTTACGGGAATTTGCCGCCGCCCCAGGAACCATTTATTGGATAACCAACACCTCTGTTATACATCACCCATAGGACACCCCAAGTGGTTCGCTACATTTGGTGATTTAGCAGGGGTGCCCGGGTTCATGGGGTAACCGGGTTTGTCCGAGTCTTGGCGGCGGATACGTCTGCCCACCTGCTGCGTCGCCGGCCGGATCGAGAGAGACTGGTTGAGGGAGGCCTTTTAACCTTTCCAACTGGACTCTCTCGACCCATCGCCTTGCACCGTAGTTGGAGGGATGGATTCATACGTCCGTCACTCCCGGACACACTGACCCCTGATTTCTACCCATCCCTCATACCTTTTTCCTTCCCAGAACTTCCTATCCTTCCCTTCCATAAAAACCTCCACACAGCATCCCCTTGGATGACATAGGTCCTGAGGAAAATAATTTTCGTCAGGGCCTCCTGTGTGGAGCTGATGAACAAAAAAAATTGCTTTTCATTTTCTTTATACCTGTGAGGGATTTTTATTGAAATTATTATATCTTTCCTTTGGATGGGTGCAGACATACGTTCACCGTTTGTCTCATTTTTGACTATTGACATTTAGTGTGTAAGAAAGAGAGGCAGCATATATGTTTAAGAATAAAACAAAACAATCAACTCATTGACATTTGACGTTTTTGAATTTTTGGTACTCACTCACTACTCAATATTATAGGTTATACTTATCACAAAATTCCTGCAGCTCTTTCAAAAATGAAAATTTGTTCCATACAAAATTTATGAGGAATAGAATTTTCTTCATAACTCTCTTTTTCGTGAATTTTTGCGATGTTTTATTAGTTATTATGTTACCGGGGCGGATACAAATCCAACAAATCAAAGATCATCAAAATCGATCCAGCCGTTCTCGAGTTATAAATTAATTAATATAAGTTAATTATTAACCCGACTTTGTTTTATATATTAAAGAAGATAATGCGTAGGTAATTGTACTATTGCTTATAAACTAGGTACTTCTCCAACTTTTCACCGATACTGGGATTTTTTTAAATTATCTTAAATATTAAATTAAGTTGATGGAACCGGAATCTGGCAGGGCTCCAATAACTGGCAGAGCGTTAATAAAAACCGCCTTAAAGGTCTCCGTATTATGATTCCTAACACTGTCTTAATTTGTCTTAATCTCAATTTGGGAGGCGGGAATGGGTACCGCCACAACAGGAACCGTTATTGGATAACCAACACCTCTGCCATAGGTCACCTCAAGTGGTTCGCTACGTTTGGTGATTTAGCAGGGGTGCCCGGGTTCATGGGGTGAGGTTTGTCTAGGTCTTGGAGGCGGATGACCAGGACACACTGAACCCCAGATTCCTACCCACCCCTTAAACCCTTTTCCTTCCCAGAACTCTCCTCTCCTTTCCTTAAAAAGACCCTCCACACAGCATCCCCAAAGATGACATAGGCCTAGAGGGAAATTTTTTGCCTCAGGGCCTCCTATGTGGAGCACTTTTATGTATACAAAGTTTTGAATCGCAAACTGAATTTTTTTTACTTACACTTTTTATCTTAATTTTTTTTTTTATTGGTGCCTTTTTTTACTCATTTAAAGTACGCTCTAGCGTGTTTAAATCGCACTTTATGGAACGCGCGTTTTTTAAAGTTACCATGGCAACATCAACAAATCAACAAAATGTGAAGTCTAAATGTCAACTTTTAACTATAAATCTGACAGGAATATTTTAAACGTCAAATAAAACATTACAAATGTTTCAAAAATTTTATTCAAAGTTTACATTCTTTTTTACATCGTTTACATTTCTAATTATTTAAATGGATGTGAAAAGAGCAGTTCGTATTATTTGAAATATTAATACCTCGGTTTTTTAAATCGGAGGAAATGCTGTTCAAATTAATTGTATTCTCGGAAGTCAATGAGGCTGCACTTCCATTAATGGCAGTTCCAATAATGTTTGAAACATTCTTCTTATTTCTAATGCTCTCTTCCACGTAACCAGTCGCCACAGCTGCCGATTTCCATCCTACTTGTCGTTGGATTTGATCAATTGTCACTAGTAAAAACTGTGATGTCAACTATTAATCTTATGTGACAGATTGCAAATTAATGTTTGTGTTTTTCATTTCCATGACAACAAGATATTGTGATGTCACATCACGAATTCATTAACCTCTCAGAAATAGAAGTTTTGTTTATTAGGTATGTGTCCCTTAGAAAACTGTCAAAACGTGATAATATTTGTGTTATTTACGATTTTTACTAAAAGCTTCATAAATCACGTTTTGGGAATCGTAGCCTCATTCTAAAAACTGTTTTGAAAAGGTTATAAAATAAACTTTCAAATTGTATTATTACAAATAAATAATAACATTTGTAAATATAAAAATTTAGAATGCAAACATAAAAACATTGTAAAAATGACCCACGTGATGTTTTATGTGAAAACGGTACTAAAATCACAGATTATGTAAAAAAAAAATACTTATTCTATCGTACAAATGTATAATAAACAATTTTGTCACCTCACTTTTTTACCATTTCATACAAAAATATTTTAATAAAAAACTAACAATGTCTTGAACAAATGACAATCAAACAAGATGGAGGTTCCATTCGGCTCAGATAATTAATCTCTATGTTCCATAGATATTTTTGAATACAGACGCGTAGCGTTGTTCATTATCGATATTGAGTTTTTTATTTCATGGTAATCCGTATACTAGTGATGGAAATAAATCATTTTTTGTAAAATCTCACGCGTTGACATCAAAAGACGCTCTAATGTCTTGACCACTATTATTATATTTGCGTCTTTTGATGCTCTAATGTTCCGAGTGGTAATAGTTCTTATTTCCAAATTTTTAATAAAAATATCAATATTTATGTTTTCAAAGTGTACCAATAAAAAAAAATAGCGTAAAGTATTCGTGGATAACTGGTCTTTAAAACACTTGCTTTATTTCGAGCACTCGGCTACGCCGTCGTGCTCTAAAAATCGCGCGTGTTTTAAAGACCTGTTTATCCACTTATATTTTAATATACTATTAAACTTCGGGATTTTTTTATAAATTATTTTCACATAGAGCGACAAAAAGTGAGATAACAATATGTATTTGTTATACGTTTGTCTAAGAAAATATGTATGTGTTTTTATTTTTTTTTATTATCTTTAACTTTAGTTCGAAAAAACGTAAGATGAGCCATTTTTAAAACTTTTTTATGTTTGTGTGCAAAAATTTTATAATTAAAAAAATATATGTTTTTTTTTAAATTACATATTTTAAAAGCGTATTTCATCACCTTTCTAAAACAGTTTTTAGTTTTTGAATGTGCTCAGAAATATTCCAAATATTTGCATTTTATTGTAAAGCGAAAATATTTTGATCAGCCGAAAAAAATGACAGTTTTTTGAAGGGTTTTAAAGAAAGGAAAGAGAGGAGAGTTCTGGGAAGGAAAAGGGTTTACGGGGTGGGTAGGAATCTGAAGTTCAGAGTGTCCCAGTCATCCGCCTCCAAGACCTAGACAAACCTTACCCCATGTACCCGGGCACCCCTGCTAACTCACCAAACGTAGCGAAACACTTGGGGTGATCTATGACAGAGGTGGTGGTTATCCAATAAAGGTTCCCGGGGCGGCGGTATCCATTCCCGCCTCCCAAATTTAATTTTATGCGAAAGGAAGGAGAGGATGTTCTGGGTAGGAACAAAATATGAGGGGTAGATAGGAATCGGTGATCAGTGTGTCCAGGAGTGACGGACGCATGAATCCATCCATTGCACTGCGGTGCGAGTCCGACTAGAGAGGTCTAGGTTAGGTCTCCCTCAACCAATCTCTCCCAATCCGGCTCGCCACGCAGTAAGTGGGCAAACACGTTGGCCGCCAAGACCTAAACTACCTCAACCTATGAACCCGGGCACCCCTGCTAAGTCACCAAACATAGCGAACCACTTGAGGTGACCTTATCCAATAAATTGTTCCCGGGGCGACGGTAGCCATATCCGCCTCCCAAATTAGAAATTGAGCTAACTATGATAATAATTCAAGCAGTAAATCCAATATTTCAGCAAACTTTGTGAAAAAGTGGTAGATACAGTTTTTTGTCAAATCTTCTCCAAATCTGGCCATTGATTGAATCTGGGAGTGAATTTAGCGTAGCCACTGGCCAATCAGCCATTGTTGCCAAAAACAACATATTGTGTTAATTTTATAATTTATTCTCTTTTGTTATTCCCATAGCCTTCAGAAATGCATTGTTTTATTCACTGGATAAAGTTATTACCAATTTTAGTCCCATGTAAAGTATAACAGTTAATTAAGTATTCTATTTTTAACCTAATGTCTAAAAACCTCAAATTGTAATAATGAATTAATGAAGACAATATTATCTTGACTGTATCTTTTTCTGATTTTTCTTTTTAGATTTTCGATAGAGTGTCGCTAATATTGTCGTCATAAAGTATATATTATAGTTTGTGGTTTTTAACATAAAGTTAAAAATAAAAATAAAATATTCATCCTAGGCTTGCAAAAAGTCAATAGATGTCGCATCCTACTAATAATAATATTATAAAGGCGAAAGTTTGTATGGATATATGGATGTTTGTTACTCTTTCACGCAATAAATACTAAACGGATTTTAATGAAATTTTAGAGTAATATAGCTCATACATCAGAATAGTCTATAGGCTATAACTTAGAGCTCTGGCATTATGAAATTTGTTGTCGTTTATTGTCCAGACGAAAAGCAAAGCGTTGCTACGAAATTGTTTGACATGCGCTGTCATTTTGTTATTTATTTAGGTTGCTATGGATATACCTTTGATAGTTAAGATTTACAGCGCATGTTTGATTGTTACGTTGAGGGGGGAGGGGGCGTTGGAGGGGGAGGGGGTGGTGGGTAGGTTGAGAGTGGTGAGGTGAAGCTAGTATTAAATAAAAATGGATAAATTTATATTATTTATATGATATCTAGATAGCATTTAGTTCAGGTTGAATCTTGCAATCATTAAAAAAAAAGCTTTAAGAAAATGAATATAATTGAAAATGAGTTAAAAATGACCGAATCGGATAGGGACACATTAGCTCAGTTGGTAGAGTTGCGTCCCGGAAAGCCGAAGGTCCTGGGTTCGAGTCCCAGATGTGACTGTATCTTTTTCTGATTTTTCTGTTTCAGATTTTCGATTGAGTTTCGCTAATATTGCCTTCATTAATTAAAAATGCAAAAAGTTTTTATTTTATTTTTCCTTTGGGTGCAAGAATATATTGCCTCCGAGGTGCCAGACTGACATATTTTGATTAGATACTTTACTATAATTGCAATTTTTTATTAATTCAAAACTTGTAATTTTGGCTTGTGTTGTTATTGTATTCATCCAGCGATATATTCACATCCGCAGTAGGTACCTTCCCGACAATGGATATTTCATATTTGAATAAACTTTTCCATTAATAATATTCCATTTTCAATTCCTAGCAAGCGTCCCAAAGTTATTCCTAACTGCTTGCGGCAGTTCACTTCCCTACCCACCCGACCCACCCCTGCCTGGTATAACCTACCTACCCGCGGCGCGGTACCTGCCGGCTGCCGCTGGATATATTGTATAAATTCTCATTTGCATATTTATATTCTACCAATTTCAGAAGGATTCGGGGTATCTGTCTTAAACATTAATTTGGCGAGTAACTCTTTCACTTTTTCTTTTGCTTTTTTCTGATATTGGATTTTTGCATTTAATATTATGTATTTGTGGACCCATTTTTTGCCATTCTTATAACGTTATATATTATCTTCTTATTATACCAGAAAGAGGTGCAAGGAGCAATCAATCGTACCAGTATCGTACGAATCAAAAGACACACCACATCCCAGAAAGCCGTCAGGCTATTTCAAATAGCAGAGGCAGCGCTACTAAGGGAGAAAATTCACAGGTGAACTTGTTGGAATAAAAAAAAACACTTAAAAAACATAGACTGACTGATACAGACCAAATATTCAACAGTTGTGACGTACTAGATATACGCCAATTATATGTTAAAACACTGCTAAACTACATTTTTGACCAGAAAAACAAATTTCAACAATCTCAAAATATCACTAACAGACCAGTTAGACAATCGTACAAAAATAACATAAAGGTAAATACAAGCTTTAGACGAAGGCACTATATATATCATAATATCATGCTATAAAAGCATTCAACAGTCTTACCCTTGAAAATAAAATGGAAGAAAACAAAAAAAATTCGTACTCAAAATTACAAAATGGAAAAATACAATATTACCAATATTTTATAACAAAATAAGAAGAAAACACATAACTACACGTAGCACTCAAAACCAACATAAAACACACATCACTCACAAACGCACAACACATAATATATACCGACTTTAATTTTATTTAAGTAATAAAATAATTCATTTTACCTTAATTATAAATTTTAATTTTTAGTTTATTTTGTTTTATAAAATAGAGGCCTCAGCACAGGTGAGTTACCCAGTGAGGCCGACATTGCTAAATTATATTTGAAATGTAAGATATTATTATCAAATAAATAATAAATAAATAAATAATATCAGGCCCCCTAGCACAGTCGAACGATAACGATTTATATGATAACTTTCATCGTTCCCTAGCATAACTGCAGATCGCCAACGGATAAGTAATAGTTCACAATAACTAAGTGTTCTTAATATATTTGTCGTCAACTATTTGTACGTTAGCGATACGTACGTAATATAAAGTTGACAATATCACTTACTAAAAACACAAAGACGGAAGCAATCAAAATATTATTATAACGCACTGGTCCGATCATTAATTCATTATGGAATCATTTAATTTGACAAAATTGTAAGTCCGGTAAAAGTGGTTAAAAAACTAATTATTATTAAAGTAATTAGGAAAAAACAACCAACATTCTCTTCAGCAACATTGTTAAAAAATTTTAAAGTACCTAAAATTGAAGACTTCTAGAAAAAAGATTCAATATTACAAAAATTTAAAGAAAATTTATTAAAAAAATTTAACTTAAGTCATCATTAAGGCAATTACATCCAAATTCCTATATTTTCAATACAAAACAATCACAAAAATTACATTTACAAAGGCTTAAAATATTTTAATAGTATTCCAGAAGACGTTCAAAAATAACAGATTTGGTATCATTCAAGAAAAAGGTCAAATTATTCTTTAAAAATTTACAACCATAACATCGCCAATCAAGATGCTATATAACTTTATTTCATGCCATCATATAGTTTTTAACGTTACAGCATCCTAATACTTCAGATTATTGTTTTGTTGGTAATAGTAAAGAACCAGCTGTCAGATGCTGATAGTTGGCAGGTCTGTCGTGTCACTTGATAGAAACCTTGAAATTGTTAACAGTGTCAATAAACGTCTTATATATGAATCGGCTTTCTGTGTTTCATTCCAAACCTCACACATTATATTTATATTTTTTGTACCCTCTATTATATACCTCATCTATGACATAACTCTTACACCCAGTTCAAGAGCTCTTTTAATTGGCGTAGAATTGCTTGAAAGTGTGAATTTCACTATGCCGCTTGCCATCTTTTTTGTCTCAGTTGACCGAGACAAAAAAGATGATTGAAAACAACAAAGTAACTATCAACATTTGGAGCATTGCGTTAAGCCCGGACGCAACTTCTAGCGGATGAATGATCCAAAAAAGATACCAGTGGAATCATAAAATGTGCCCCTCACCTGATGATTCCCCTGGTATCTTTTTGGGTGTCTACACACAGCACTAAGTGCAATGATGAAAGTCAACAAAATGTTACAGGTGCAAGTAGAGGACTTATGGAACGGGACACAGAGGACTCAAGAGACATCCATATTTTGAAAAGGGCCAAATACCCGCCCCAAAATTATGAAAAGAGAGTTTGCGGCCCTATTAGAACATTTTGGTTCTACCAGCTGACAAAAGAAATTTGACTGTCGTAATTAATGTGGAGGATTACATTAAAAATATGGAAGACCTCTTGTGCTACGCCAACAACAGAAGATTAAGAACAACCCTACCAACAAGATTGATCTGAAGACAAGAGAACTAGTCAAAGCTTTTAGTATTGGGAAAGAGGATCGATTTAAGCTATTCGTGAAAGCCTTCAGAACTCCTGCCATGTATGGTTTTCCTAAAATCTTTATGATAAGTACAACCTTTATTGAGACGGTTTTCCGAGATGATCGGGAAATCGTCGCCTTAGTTCTTAATTGTCCAAACAACCATTAGAAAATTTTATAGGAAGAGAAGGTTTTCTTTCATTATTTCGATGAAACATTATGATCGGTGTTTAAGATAAAGCTATTCCCGTAAAGGTCTCTTTAGTTTTAATGATTCTTAGTTAAGTGATTAACTATATTTTTTTCTACTTTATTTTCAATTTTAAAGTGGAGATTGAATAATACTAAAATGTTCGTTTGGACAATTAAGAACTAATGCGAAGAAATGGTTAGATTTTCATTATACTTCAAAATTATTTAACGAATATAAATTAAAACTTTGAAATTGATGGAAAATTACACTTCTGCTTTGATAGTAGGCTTATGACTATTTATTACAATTTAAAGCTTGGATCTTCAATTGAACTTCTGATTTTTATTCCAAAATTTTATTACTATTAGTGGGGGGCGTTATCGTGTTTGAAAATTTGTTATTGTGTAGGTACCCACACTCCTGTCGTTGGCCGAGCCGTCAGAATATTAACTACATCACTGGTAGATTGATATTAGAATGCGTCCTACAAACTTAAAAAAAAAGTCAAACAAATTCTGTAAACAAAATTGTTAAAATTCTCTCACGTTTCAGCAAATTTTTCAGTAATTTTCATACGCTTACATCAGGAGGGCAGAGGGCAGGGAGCAAAGAGGGTAGGGGTGTAGAGTGTAGAAAGACTAGGGCTGCAAGCTGTAGGGATGCGGGTACCTCCGGGTAGTATAAATAAATACTTTCCTTCCCTCCAGACTCTAGACGCTCCCATTAAAAAGTCATTAAACATCATCTCGTTCAATTACCCTCGGCTGAACCGGACTTCTCTCGACGAGGCGGTGGTTTCCCTGTGAGATAAATCCCTGCAAAGAGGATATTACAAATGCTGTGAAATGAAAGAGTATAGGTTATAGGAAGTATATAAATTTTATATGAAAGTTGAAGATATACATTATTTTAAATGATACTATATACATACCCACATACTGGTGTATCGCATTAAGTCTTACAATTTATAAATTTCAACAATTCTTTTCGTGTATCATTACAGAGAACACAATCAGTTGCAAATTCTCAAAATAGAGCAATGAGAATAATAATTAGGCGAAATAGATTTTCGAAAGTAACTAAAATGTTAAAGGTACTAAATTGGTTGACAGTGAAACAGATGCTGACCTTAAATGCGATGATATCTACATATAGGTATATATATATATGTTGGTTTCTGTCTATCAATGTGAGATGTTATGCGTTGCTAAACCATTCATCCGATTGCGATGAAACTTTGGGGATTTGATGTGCGCATGCCCGCGATGGTTTTTATATACCTATAGTGAGTTCTGGCATCATGAAATTATGCGTTGCTAACCGTTCATCCAATTGCGATGAAACTTTGGAGATTTGATGTGTTCATGACCCTGATGGTTTATATATACTGGCGAGCTCTGGCTTTATGAAATTTGTATAAAAATTGCAATAGGTGGCACGCGAGCTGTTTGAAAACTGAATGTGCCGGGACTGAATGTATGGAATGCAGGAGGGGGGAAAGGAGAGGAGAACCCGGGAGGGGAACTTGGAAGGGAGGTTCGCGGGACGGGGGAAGCGGGCGAGCGGAGTGGGGAGAGGGAAGTCGGAGAAGGCGGAGTGTGAACGTGAGAGGGGAAGGGGACGCGGGAGAGGAAGGGGACGAATTGGAAAAGACCCGCAGGGAGAAACAATTTATTTTTCAAGTGGAATAGCAACGCATGCTGGGAACTCGCTAGTAAATACATAAAATAATAAACAACCTGTAATCAAAATACTTTTCAAATATACGAGTATATACAACAAGGATATTCACAAACATGTCACATGGACGTGCAATGAAATCAGACGTCCGAAAAAGACAAAGCCACTACGCAAAACTGTTGTACCTACGAGTACAAAAGGGTGAAATATTATAATGTGGTGTAGGAAACTATAAAGACTGCACTAATTAGTAGATTGAAGATGTATTTTGGATCTACGAGAAAAGCGAGAGGAAGATAAAATAATATAGTATTTAAGTTATAATTAATTAGTCATTTGTGAACTTTGATGCACTAATTACTAAAATAAAATTAATAATAGATACAGAATACAGAGATAGAAAAGTAATATATGAAAACATATTCTCAGGTTCTAACGAACATTGACCACAAAAAATAATATGTCCACAATACATACTCGTAATACTATAGCCTTAGGACTTTCTTAGGAGCCGAGTGGTTAAGTGCGTTGTCCCGGTAAGAAAGAGATTCTGGATTCAATTCCCGGTTGCGACCGTTATCTTTTTTGTGTTCCGTGTCTTGTTCTGTTTTTTTTTTCACTATATATTTATTTATTATCTTCTTCTTCAATAATTATACTATGATTTTTTTTTATGAAACCTCTCACAAGAGCACCACTATCTGTACAGTGTAAAGGCTGGGGAACTATATTGCCAGCCGGTTGGGAAGCGTTGTGTGGTGGGTTAAGGGAGGACCTCTAGGATAGGATTTATTAATGCGGGTCTTGAAGATGCCCGGTCCACAGTTAAATATGATCGAAACGGATAGGGACACATTAGCTCAGTTGGTAGAGCTCCTCCCCGGCAAGGCGTAGGTCCTGGTTTTGAGTCCTAGATCTGACCGTATCTTTTTCTGATTTTTCGGTTTTCAGATTTTCGATTGAGTTTCGCTAATATTGTCTTAATTTTTAAAATATTACAATTTTAGGTTTTACTCATTAAATTTAAAAAAAATAAACAAGATAATACTTTTAACTGCGAAAATCTAATATCATATTTTAATACAACTATATCAAAACAAACATTATTTTGTCAAAATAAAAAGGAGAAAAGACGTCAACGATGTGCATCGTTAAGATAAATAATAATAGGTAGCAACTATTTCCAATGACTTAACTATTTTAGTGCTTAACCGAAATGTGAAAAAACGCATTTTAATAACCATTTCGGTAAAAATCTTCGACCAAGGGTCATACTGACGTATGACAAAAAAAACATGGTAAAAATGGATATTTTGTCGTCCTTTCTGCTTTTTGTTTTGACTAAATAATGTTTGTTTTGATATAATAGTTTTAAAACATGGTATCAGATTTTCGCAATATAAAGAATTACCTTGATTATTTTTTTTGTTTTTTATATTTTTTTCTGTTTTTAAAATAAAATGAGCTTACATGTCACCATTTCAGTATTCTTACCAAAAATACTATGGGTGTTACCCGTTTAGGTGGTCATTTTGCTAAAGTTTGATTGAGTGGACTTCCCACTACTGCTGTAATCAATACATATTATAAAAGAAAGTGTACCACAATGTGCATGCCGCTTAAACTCACAAACGAGTCCCGGTACAATCAAGAGAGATATATGGTGTGGTAGCCTTCTAAACCCCATCCATGAAGAAGTCTCCCGTTTTTACCTGAAGGGCGTGCTGGAATTTTCGCCCTCTAGACAATTCTAGAACAGTCCAGAACATTCAAGAGTATTCGAGAGCATTCCAGAACATCCCGGAACATTCTGGAATGTTGTGGGAATATTCGGGAATGGTCTGGTACATTTAGGAACATATCGGAACATTCTAGAACACCCTAGAATGTTGTGGAATCTTCTGGAACATTGTGGACCATTTAAAGCCTTTTTTGTGTATGTGGAGCACCCATTGGTAGGGGTATATAAAGCAAGATCCGTCGTGGGTTCGTAAGTCAGTTTCATCTTATATCCACTCCCTGAGCGAATCCGGGTACTTTGTATTTTGTATTTTGTACCGAACTGGTATACAAAATAAATAAGCAGGTGAATTTTCCGACGTAAACATTATAGTATTATTACAAAGCTCCTCACAACTTGGATTAACAACAACATGCCGGCCGAGAGAGATTCAAGTTACAAATCTGTCATCATGATTCCATTCTGTGTTTAGCGGCAACATTATAATAATGAGGGGTCGCAGGTCGCAATATTCCGACTTAAATACAGCTCTCCGATCTGTCGGGCGCAATTCTGGCGGGAGGTTTCAGGTTATGTCAAAAACCGCGCCATCTGCGATTCCCGCCCATTCCATCCGGCGCGGCGCTCAGTGTTGCGACCCCGCGCTATTTGGAATGTCACCAAATTACGAAAACAAGGGAAGATAGGTAGGTAGATACTGCCTAAACCCTGAGTATGTAGGTACACACAGTTTAACAAATAAACGTGGAAAAAAGGAGGGCACTGCAGTCGTATAAGTTTAAATTGATAAGTAAAAATTCAAAGTAAACAATCGAAAAGAGATCATTCCACACCGTATCAAAAGCACTATTTTCGATTGAACTCGGATTTGCTTTGAATTTCTGTGTAATTTTGAAAATTAGAAATGCTTGTTTGAAGAATTCGAAAAATGTTGTAGTACCCACCCACGATAATACAATATTAAACACAAAAGAAAATTATTTTATTGATGTTTTGAAAATTGAAATCTATACTAAAATCTGCGTTTCTAGGTCTAAAATATAATCTAAGATATATTAAAAGTTAGAATTTGTTATTTTTAATGCTTTGTTCTACAATTTTGTAATTACTATTAATACCAACTCTGTATGTTAGTACAACTTGTATAATCATATGAATATTTGTCTTGGCCCATTGTCTATATTTACTAATATAATTTATCTATTCCATTTAAAAAAAACTGAAAATGTAACTAATTTTAAAAACTGGTAATGTAACTAATTATAAAAAAAACTGAAAATGTAAATAATTTTTAAAAAAATTGATAATGTAACTAACTAATTTTAAGAAAACTGGAAATGTAAATAATTTAAAAAAATGTAACTATCTTTAAGAAATGGCCAAGATCACCCTTAATGGGTGAAAGCCAAATAAATAATTAAAAAAGCAGGGAATCTAAAGTAAATGTTCTTTTTTTCATTTTAAAAATCTTTATTTCAAAGAAATTTCGGGGGCGGCATGGGTACCGATAACCGACATTTCAGCCACCGTGGAGTGAGATGGCGGTGACGGTGTTCGCTATGTTTGGTGACTTAGCAGGGGTGCCCGTGTTCATGGAGTGAGGTTTGTCTAGGTCTTGGCGGCGCGGCGGATGTATCTGCCCACCTTTTGGGTGGCGAGCCGGATCGAGACTGGTTGAGGGAGGTCTTTTGATATCTCCAGCTGGTCAGTCTTGACCCATCGCCTTGCATCGCAGTTGAAGGAATGGATTCATGCGTCCATCATGCCTGCTCGTTCTGACCCTCAGATTTCTAGCCCCCTTTCATACCGTTTTCCTTCCCCTTGGACCCTTCTTACCGTTTTCCTTTCCATAAACCTTTCTTACCTTTCCTCTCCTTCCTTTCTTTAAAAAGACCATCCACACAGCATCCCCTAAGATGACACAGGCCCTGAGGAAAATTATTTTATTTTAATTTTATATTTTTATTATTTTCTCAGGGCCTCGTGTGTGGATATAATGTAAAAAGAGACATGTTAAATCTAAATATTAAAAATAACACCAAAGGAAGAGAGATGCGACTTTAAGCTATCATTCGTAGGCTGTTCAAAAAATAACGAGAATTTTTAAATTTCGCGGGTTTGGAGAATCTGATTGTCAAATTTTTTTTTGTTATCTTGGTATACATGCCCATGAAGTATGATAAAATTTTCAGCTTAATCATTGTTTATTTTGTCTGTGGCAGCCGCAAAGATGGGTGGTTGGTATATTTATGCCGCAAGGGTTAGACGTGTTTTTATGAGCTCGGCGATTTTTAGTTTTTTTTTCAAAGAATTTTTTCGATTCAAAGAATTTTTATTAAATTTTGCGTAAAAAATGGAATAAAGTGTAACAAAGCGTGTGAAATGTTAACAAAGGCCTATGGTGAGTCTGCTACGAGTAAAAGAAGGGTTTATGAGTGGTATAAGATTTTCCAAGATTACCGTAAAGACGCCGGACGCCCCAGCAACAACCGATGATGTGCTTGGGCGTCCGGGGCGTTCGTCATCTTCAACGACTTCACCAAAAATCTTGTACGACTCGTAAACCATTTTTTTACTCGTAGCAGACGAACCATATGCCTTTGAACACATTTCACACACATTGTTATACTTTATTTCATTTTTTACGCAAGATTTGATACGAATTCTTTGATCCATTTAAAAATAAATAAAAATCGTTGAGCTCAAAAACACGCCTAACTTTAGCGGCTGCCACAGACAAACTAAAAAATGAATATAGCTGAAAATTTTATCATACTTTATGGGCATGTATACCAACACAACAACAACAAAAAAATGACAATCGGACTCTCCAAATCCGCGAAATTTAACTTTTTGAACAGGCGACGTATATTTGCAATTTTATATAACTTCATATTATTTTCAAAATATTTTAATTTGGTCCGAAATGCCGTGAACGCCTCCTCCCCCCTGGGGTAGGAAGGGATATGGATGGGGTACCTACCCACTCGCTACAAATGATCGCTGCCCTTCTCCAATTTAGTGACATTTATTGTGTCGATCCCCTTTCTGTTGAAGGCGTAATTGAAAGGCTTTGAGCTTTTATGAAGGGTCTTAAAAACATTTGTTCAGATAAAGTACTGTTATCTGGAATTGTTGTATGCCAAATAATTATTATTGG
Organism: Limnephilus lunatus; assembly: GCA_917563855.2. Lineage (NCBI taxonomy): Eukaryota > Metazoa > Arthropoda > Insecta > Trichoptera > Limnephilidae > Limnephilus > Limnephilus lunatus. The sequence goes on from OU830602.1 coordinate 70,410,754, forward strand.
AAAACAATTTGTGTAAAATAATACTTTTGTTATTTTGTACTACGAGCGCTATAGTTCCTTCGTAATGTTTGCGATCTAAATGTACTGTAGGAGGTTCTCAATTCGACAATTTTATTTTATTTTTATGTTTGTTACCTCAGAACTTTTGATTAAATGAACCGACATTGATGATTTTTTTTAAATTAGAAAGCTGGTGCTTCCCGTGTGGTTCCATTTTAATTTGGTCTAGTTCTGACAATGGAATCCATGAGAAAACCATATATGTCTTAAATTTGCAATAAGTATGTGCGCGACAAATGAACGAATAACTCAATATTACGCCAACAGATTTCGATGATTCTTTTTTTGAAGTAAAAATTCTTTACGCACGCTCGTCACTAAAAATAAAACAAAAATTTTAACAAAACGACTTCAAAAAATGCACTAAAAAGTTTTAAAAAAAAATTCGCATTCTTCTACAGGTTAATAATCAACTTACTTTTTCTACTCATCAATATGTAGGTACGATTGTTATTTTTGGAGTCGGTGTCAGCCATGGTAGGTTTGTAATTACATACATAGTTATATGTGAGATGTTCTTGTATCGCACGCGCGACAAACCTACCATGGCTGACACCGACTCCAAAAATAACAGTCGTACCTACATATTGATGAGTAGAAAAAGTAAGTAGAAAAAGTAAGTAAGTAAGTAAGTAGAACTACTTTTTAGTGCATTTTTTTAAGTCGTTTTTTGTTTTGTTAAAATTTTTGTTTTGTTAAGATTTTACAAACATTCCTGCGTTACGAATAATCTGAGAATATATTAGAAAAAATGTTACCACATAAGGATACTGACGATACTAAAAGAAGGTATTTGCTTGTGCAATGATGGAGGACGTAAGTAGTAAGAGGAATTCAAGGTTTATTAAGAGGCCGCTATCCGAATTTCTACCGATTTCTTGCAAACCTCCCTTAAACATTTGAATTTTTTAAGCTCTTAAAATATATGTTATTCTTGAAGATAATATCTAAACATTCGTCGCGCCGAAACGCAAATTATATAAAATTCCCTCGATAGAAAAAAATCGCAAAGTATGCTCCAAAAATTATTATAAACACGTGTGTTTCAGTTATTTTACAAGTTATATGTATAAAAAAATCACAGCGTTTCTTTAAAAATTTTGCTCTATTTTAAACGAGTCGTGTTTTATTAAAGATTTTCATGATTTTTGCATCGATTTTATCGCTGTAAATGTTAGCGCGCTCTTCTAATTCATATCTCTCCATCTTCTTCTTTTTGGGGCCGGTAACAGAGCCATAAGTAAGACACATTATTTTTTTGTATATATATATTGTATTAAAACCGCACAAAAGTGGGAACTGTCACCAATCATCTGGAGCCAGTGAGACTTTACAATCTCCAATTATGGTGTATGGTGAGGCTGCAGAGTGTGGGGAGGGAAAGGAGATGGAGAGGAGGAACGTGGGGAAGTAACAGATACAGTATTCAGATCTCAGATCTAATCGCCAAACGCGGCTAAAGGCATTTCAAGCAATGTTTTAATTTTGAATAATGGTCTATAATGAAGTATCTACCGTTGTAGATCGAGCTGCAAAAATATATCTAATATATTTGGTTTTAAATAAATAGATTGTGAAATAACACAAATTAATCAAATAAAATTTATTGCGCACGCCATATTTATAATTTGAACCCGCGACCTTTGAATTACTAGTCGAGAGCCTTACCCCTCGACCACGAAGGCCGTCAAGAGGAAGGCACCGCTTAAATCACCACGTGTTTCACCAAACTCCTGATAGTTTATCCCTACTATCTATAACTAATGTTAAAAAAAATAAAATAAGTACCTATCTACTCACAATTAGTTAAAAAAACTCGGCCAACTTATCCGATATATATTATAGCCACTATTTTTATAGGTTCGAGTGGCGAATAGTTGTTTTAAATTTTTATTTTATTTATTTATCTTTAAGATCGTAAATATATCTACGTTATCCCACGGATAAGCTATTAAGAGGATGGTGAAATACCTCCTGAACTTAATATTTGGTAAATCTTTTACAATAATTTTGAAGCTGCGTGGGACGTTTATCTTTTGCAAGCTTCAAATATCATTATTTTCCAAATTTATATTTAGTGTGAGGTCATTCTAGAATCTAGATCATCCATAATCTGTAATACCCCCAACTCCCAGGCCTTCAGCATTGCTGTAAGACGCGGATAGTAATGGCGGCCGGTCCCGTCTTCTGGCAGACCGGCACTTCCGCCTTCCGCTAGGCAGGCACTGATTGCCACTTCCGGCCCACTTCCGCCTCCCAGGATAAGGGTTGTATAACCTTTACTTCCTTTTCCTCGTCCAGCCTCCAGGATGGAGCTATTACACATCTCATGGACTGGAATCTCCGAATTACCCCAACAAACTTTCCTACGCACAATTATACTCAAGTTTGAAGGATCTTTTTAGCGGTTCCACGACAGTTCAGAATCATGCGATTTCAACACACCTTTGAAAAGTCATTAAAAGTTACAAAAAGAAGAAAAATTGCCCAAAACCAAAAGTAAAGCAATCTATTTAATCAATTTTTTATTATTTTTTTCATCACTTTTAATGACTTTTTAAAAGAGGTTGAAAATGTATGTTTCTTACTTGCCCCGTCACCCTTTATAGCATTGATTGCGGACAGGATATTAACAAAAATCATTATAAATAATATACATTTACATCTATTGACTATAAAAAATATAATATAAAAAGAATAAAAACGCTAAAAAAGCAATTTGACGTCAAAATGAGTTTTTAAATATATGCATACATTTTTAAACGCTTGCATAAATTCTAAATAATATCGACCGAATTACTTTGTAACACAAGTTTGTCGTGTATAAATTAAATTGTCTAATTAATAATTTCATTTTATTATTAATAATAAAGGCAAGAATACTATTTTTAATAATTATAATTCCAAAGTTGCCACTAAAATAATTCAAAATTGATTTATTTAATGACAAATATATCAAATATCAAAATTTAAAACACAAAAAATAAAATACGACGTACTGGTATAATGCCATACATTTTGATTAAAAAATAATTATTCAGATTGGTTGGTTATTGTTGCCTCAAATCCAAATTTAAGTTTTGTATGAAAAATGGCGCGCAGCCGTTCCTCTTAGTCTTCACAACGTCAAACAAAACTTTCTCAAAAACCAATTTTTATTGCGCTGTTTTCGTATTGTGGTTTTTCCTTTAATTATTATTTTTGCTCGTTATTATATTATTTTTATTAGTTATCATACTACATATTTATTTTACACCTCCCCAAAACCTTTTTCTCCACGTATTGTATTGTTTTTAAATTGAGTAAAAAAAATAATTTTATCTTTGTTATTTAGACATGACCACTTTAAAAACCAAAAACAAAATCATCACAAAATAAGTAAAATCGAACAATGTTTCACGAGAGAACTGCAAATTGCAACTTCCATAATTGATTTTTAAATACAATCTATGTAGGTGGCCCAGAAAGGTTTTTTGTTCTTAATTTTTACTGGTTTCCTTTAAAATTTAACTTGATTACCTAAAAAACCAAGCAAATTGTATTCACCTTTGGTCTAAGTACTTACACGAAAAAGCTTTCGAAATATTTTAAAGCATCCATTTAACCTCGGAGTGTATTTTATTTATTAGATTATTTTCCTTTTTATTTTCCGAGCGCTGAATTACATTTTTCAATACGGGGCAGAGGTAAATAAATGTATTGTTGGAAAAGATCCGGGAACAGAGTACCACAGAGATGTTAGTTACCTTTGCAAATCAGAAAAACCAACAAAATATAACCCACAAAACGCAAGCACCTCAGCAAAAAGGCAAATCATTTGTCAAATACTTCTGGGAGTATTTTAAATTAAAATGAGATTAGGCGCTTTTAGTACTCCCACGTTTACGGAACGGTGACGGCACAAAAAGGAATAAACGTTTTTTTTATACCACATTAATGCTGCAGCTCTTTCTTCCACATTACAGTAATGGTGAGACAAAAGATGGGACATGTATGGACACGTATGTCTCAAAGGTAAAAGAAGTACTTTGGAGGAATAAGATATGTGTCTTATCTTTTGTCTCACCGTTATTTAATGTGTAAGAAAGGGCTGCAGCAACATTGTGATAAGGAACGTATGTTTATTGCCTTTTTTGTATAGTCGCCGTTCCGTAAACGTGAGAATACTAAAAGAGCGCCTGTTCAAATCAAAAAGCCAAACATTAAATCGCAACAATGGAAATGGAACTCTGTACACTAATATAAAATATATTTTTAACTTGACCGTTTTGTAGATCTTTAGCAATGACGTTATATAAATAGACTCGCCATAGTCTCACATACTCACAATATAATGTGGAAAGCAAGCAACACTCTTTTGTTTTCAGCGGTTTTCAGTATAATTTCTAAATTCAAAATTTATTCCTGTGTGATAAAGATAGACAATCAAAGAATGTACGTGTGTGAATGTCATAGATATATGGTAGGGCGGCTTATTAATTTCTTCGCCGAATACTGCTTTCACATCACGGGTGTGACCTATGGGTGTGACTGAGATAACAAGATACTCTCACTCGGTTACACAATGGACAGGGAAGGGTAAAGAATACAATGACAAATTATTATAAAATTAATTGTAATAATTATAATATTTGATAATAATAAGTAATTTGCGTGTACTTACAAATGAAGTGTTATTCATTCGCCTTTACGACTATTTGCCGTGTAATTGAAGCATTTTCTCATCACACAGGAGGGCATTTTGGCGCTTTGCAATGCAATTTACTTACTGGTAAGACACGACCTCACTCGACGCGTATCAGTTTAGTACTAAAGTACTAGAAATAGAGACAGCTACAGTCGTCTTGTGTTTGGCTTCCCACTTTGAGATTTCTACCCCGCGTCCAGTATTAATGTCATTGATCTTTAGGTAAATTTAAATTTGTGTGATCTGTTTACAGTTCAAGATGGTGGCCGTTGCAATGTTCAATAAAAATTATTTTTTATTTGGCCTTCAGTGTTTATTTGGAATTTCTTAATCTACATGGTACTTACCTGCCTGAAGGCAGTTAAATATGTTGTCTAATGTGAACAAATCGATAATTCATTATTTCAAATAAAAAAGTTTAATAAAATTTATGGTTTATAATTTACAGTTAGGTATTTAAGTGCCTACTTACAAATCTTATGAGTTCCGAGAAAATTATGGTTTTGATTGTGTTTCGTTCACTCTTTAATTTGTACGACTTTATTTGAAATACTGACTATTATTTTATAATACAACTTTATTAATTCTGACGTTGACGTTGGACATTTTGGAGAGAGACCATAGGTAATAGACCAATCTAATCATCAATGGTGATGTTACATAAATAACAATAGTGATGTGATAGATTGATTAAATAGGAGAAAATAATAGAAAGCATTCAGTATACTTTCATCCTTCTTCTACCAGTTCCGTGCCACACCGGCGGACACGAACAGCGGATATGAACAAATACTGGAATACATTGTAAAGGAGCAATTAACAGAATATATTGAGGCCAAGCAGATATTAGTTCCACAACAATCTGGTTTTAGAAATAAATGTTCTTGTGAAACCGCTCTTAACTATGTAATAAATGAATGGAAAAATTTTAGAGATAAAAAAGTAAAATTATTGCAGTATTTCTAGACTTAAAGCGGGCATTTGAAACAATCGACAGAGATAGATTAATCAAAAAATTAAGTAATAATATTGGAATTAATGGTAAAGAAAATAAGTGGTTTGTTGATTACCTATCAGAAAGAACACAAATTAAAAAATATGGTGGTAAAACATCTGAACCACATAATACTAATAAAGGCGTTCCGCAGGGATCTGTCTTAGGTCCATTGTTGTTCATTATATACATGAATGATATTATCAAAGTGTTAAAGCATTGTGCAATTAAACTATTTGCTGATGATACGTTGTTATACGTTATACATAGTCAGTAAAAATTTGCAGGACGCCATTGAAAAAATACAAACTGATTTAAATTATCTAGCGCTTTGGCTTCACCAAAACAAATTAAAATTGAATGTTACGAAAACAAAGTTTTTAATCATGGATAGCCTTTTAAATATGTTTACTAGAGTCAAAATTATGTTACAAAATCTAAATATGATGACGACAAAACAACATATAACATATAATGCATTAACAATGATTTACAAACTGAAAAATAATATGCTTCCAAATTATCTGAAGTGTAACATTATGTTTCACGAAAATGTTCACAACTATCCTACGAGAAGACGCGGAGACTTTAGGCTTCCCAAAACTAAAATTTTGTGCACACAAAATAGCGCGTTTTATAAAGGACAAAAACTTTTTAATAGCCTGCCGAATGCCGTAAAGGAAGCCTCAAGTGTTTTTCGTAGGATGTGTGCATTATATGTGAAGAATGTTTTTTGATTTATAACAATCTTACCAATATTACTGTCACATAGTTATCTGTTTCCTCAAAATGTATTTTTATTTTTGGAATCTTTTTTTTCCCTCTTAATATGTATTTGTAAAAATGTAACTGTATCTTTAAATTGTATTTGTATATATTTTCTTACTAGATGTATGAAAAAATTTTTGCATACATCTAAATAAATATTCAAAAACAAACGAGTATCGGTCTCAGCCCTCCATTGTGGACTGCTTGCTTCGTTTCTTTTGAAATGTTTTATTATTACTAATTTTTCAACATATACACAGCATTGCTCAGGGCCGATCCGGCAGATATGTAATAGAGAACTCCAGTCCAATTTTTTTTTAATGAATAATGACCTTTTAACTTAAATAACTGTGAGGGAGCGGGCAGCGATCGGCAGAGACGGGGACGAGTAAATGAAAGACGTCAGTCGATGTATGAGTCAGTCTTCATTGCTGCTACGTAGCGATGGTAAATTTAGTGTAGAGTAACAGGGTAGACAGGAGCGATGATGATGATGAGGCTCGTAGGTGTTGCAGTGATGAAGGTCGGTAATGCAGTGGTGTAGCAGACCTCGGGTCTGCATGTCGCCAGCATGTAGTTGCGCACCGTGTTGGTGGAGAAGACCTTGACGTCCAGGATGGATGCTCGACGCAGTGAGTCGCGGAGATAGCTGCGGTAAACCTCGTGAGGAGAATGAAGTCTCAGTGGCTGAGAAGTTGCTGCCTGCGGGACAAGAAGGTGCGGCGAGCCTTATGTCGCGGGCAATTGTGTCGCTTGAGCTGATGGTGCGATGGACCATGTTAGCTGCGCGATGTGTCCTCGAGGGTTGATGATGCACCGGCGCAGGGTCCGGCACGTCGCCGTGGACCTGGCCGGTTACCGCACTGGAACGTTATCACTTGATGCACTGTCTATGTGTTGGTGATGTTACTGATACAAGAGACTGGAACTGACTGACTGACTAGCGCTGTGTCGCTGCGCTTTATATAGCCGACCGTGTGAGTAACTACCCGTAGCGCCAAGTAATATTGAGCGCCCGCGCAAAGCGGAGAAGCCTCTGGAACATTCCGCGGCCGTAAAAATGTGACGGCTGTGAGTCGAGGCCTTTCGATGCGCTTCCCGAATGTGTAGCCGTATGCGGCGTGAAACACTACAACTGTAGGTAGATTGTACCTTTCGAGAATGTGCTTGCTATATCAGTGGCGGCGCAAGGATTCTGGCAAAAGGGGGCGACCGTTCTGGTCGCCACAACTGAATATTTATTTTTATTTTTAGAGTGAGGTTTAATATTAAAAATAATTTTCAATGTTTTGATTTTTCAAGATCCCTCGAAAACCACCATATCTATGGTGCATTATTTGACGTCATCACGTCATCGATAGTTTTATTCACTTTCAACAGATGCTATCATTTTAATCATTTTATATTGAAAAATCGATGGACGAATGACTTTAGGTGTGAGAAGTCGAGGCATTTTTATTCAAGATTAACTGCTTTTAACATAGAAAAACATTAGGTAAAACGTCGACATCTTATCGCTACTGTTGTTGTACTGTACCAAAGTGCAACACAATAACAATTAATCATATTTTTCATTGCAAATACAAATGACATCGTAAGCCGTCAAATTTTGTGTTTAGGTGTGTTTGCTTTAACATAATACATTGAATTATGAATAACACATACAGAAACACTGGTATTTATAATACACTGATCATGACTTGTATAAAAAGCCCTTGATAGTAAACCAATTCGAAAATACGATCGATGTTATGCTAAACAAAATGTCTAAATTAACACGACTCTAACCTCAAATAGGCCACATTTCTCTCTTTACATATTAGCGCGCTCCTCTAACATTCGTAATTTCATATCTCTCGATATTTTTGTTTAAACATAAACATAATGTATTTATTTATTCACGCCTTGAAGGCTTTTACAATATCACGTTAATATAGATACATAAGTTATTCAGGAGTACAATTATTATAAGCTTGTTTAACAACAACAAGCAACGTAATAAACTAAACATTAAGGATAAAAGCAGAATTAAAAAAAAAAAAAACAACAAAAACAATATTAGAAGAAAAATAGTAAAATTTAGATAAGATTTTTAGAAATTTCTTATATAAATTTAGGTAAGGAATAAATGAAAATACCAACCGAACTGAATTTATTTCCAAGCCTTTGGATTGGAGAGTTAATGACATAGTTAGTTTTAGACGGATAAACAAGGAACAGTTTTGGAAGTCTCGTGTCACGATTTGGTGGTTATTAGTTTTGTTAAGTCAGGTGCGGCAAGTGATCCATTAACTTATTTGAATAATAGAACCAAATCGCTCTTGGTTCTTCTACACGATAGGTCAGTTAAATTAAGTATTTTCATCAAATTAACATCATTAATTTGTTCAATGTGTATTGAGAGTTTGAAATCAATGAACCTTAAAAATTTAAGTTGAAATTTATCAATTTTTATTTTGTGTGCTTTATAGCATCGAGACCAGATAGTGGAATTATATTTTAAATTACTTCTTACTAAAGCAGTGAAGAGAATTTTAAATGAATAAAGTGCGAAAAATCTTTTACTGTTCTTAAAATAAATCCCAAACATTTCATAGCCTAATTAGTAACATCATTAATATGTGGAACAAATGTTAATTTTTCATCAAAAAGTATACCTAGATCCTTGATATGAGACATGTTGATAATACTATAATGAGACATAATAGAATTTTTGTTTCTACAGAAAGATATAAATTGACATTTTCAATATTTAAAAATAATTCATTATAATTACACAAATCCTGTAAGCGATCTAGATTAGCTTGAAGTATATTACAATCTTTGATGGAGGTAATCGTTTTGGAAAATTTTTAGGTCATCAGAAAACAATAGTATGTTTACTCCTTTAAAAATGATTAAAAATATCATTAATAAATATTAAAAATAAAACAGGTCCTAAATGTGAACTCCACTGAACGGAACGCCACAAATTGCTTTGAAATGCAATCTAAAATTTTTACAGAAAGTTTTCTACGTGACAAGTAACATATGAACCAATTTAACATATTGCCAGACACCAAGAGCTTTTAGTTCTTCTTCTTTTTGAGCCCGGTTGCGGCGCTTTAATCGTAAATTTACAAGTACATGATTTCTTATTTTAACACTCAAATTAAAGGTAGGTATACAAACAGTTTTAAGGTTATTTAAGCAGTAATTAAATATGTACATACCGTTTTAGAAATTTCGACCAATAAGACCATTCCTCTTGTCATATTATGCTGTGTTAGCACACTGTTCTGCCTTGCGGTATCTTACGTGCGTATGAGACGATGTATGGATGTTTGTTTAAATGCGTACATTTTCGGTTGAATCTTGAATTCGTAATATTTTTTCTAGAGTTAAATCAGGAAACTTTAAATGTTTTTACAATTAAAGTTCCTTTTGTTGGTTGCATCTTTTTGACAAGGTGTCTAGGAGACTATTTGGGTTTAGGGGGGTTGCGGATCGGCTTTAAGAGTAAAGTTATAATGTTAAAGATAAAAGGAAGTAAGAGGGTGTCCATCAGTCGTCAATGATTGGAACACAAATTGAATTGTGCGGCCAGGAGGGAGGAGGGAGGGTCCCCTAGATCCTAAACCTACAAGTCACCCATGATAAGGGTTACATACTGAATTGGTTATACTATTTTTACCTGCAATATCTATCATTCTTCATCTAAAGTACAAAAATGTTTATGAAACTGTGTTACTTCAGTTGGAAGCATATTTAAATTTTAAATTTTTTAAATTTTAATTATAATAACAAATATTGATTAAGTGTTTAATCATCAATATGGATCATGGTACATCAATATGGATCGGTGTGCTACCCTACACGTTTAACATTTCGCTTATTCAGGATTGTACTTCGTCACAAAAACTCATATTGAGAAATAAAAGTTTTGAAGTTTAAAAAATATATATATTTGTTTCCATAATTTCAAACTAATTGTTATAAATATTTTTAAAAAAATACAAGGGTTAATCTATCTACAAATAAAATAACAACATATTTGGTGGAATTTTGAACGAACTAACAACAGTGCTAACACATATTGCATTTACAGTTAAAAAAAAAATACAGGAGTACAAATCTATCCTCAGCTAGAAATTTACTGTGATTCGTCAATATTTATCAAATGTGATAATAGGCCACTTGCATGGATTTCATAACGACTTGGAAAAAATCATGTGGATAGATTTTTTTTACTAAGATTACGAAAATGTTAGTTAAAAATTTTAGAAATGTATAGTTTTATTTATTTTTAAATGAATAAATCTATTATCTGACCTCCTGACGTCACTACATGAAAATGTTCCGTCTCCGATTATGTTCCCTTAATTTTGTAAAATTTCACACTGATTAATTTTTTTTTATATGGCAACACTTTGATTTCCGGCGAATTTTTGAATTTGCGTTTAACGTTCACTAGATTTATTGTTTGTTTTATGCGAACTTATCCTTTGGTTTGATTTGTTGATAAATATGGCGGTGTTTTTACAGATGTTACGAAGAGAACCCCGTACAATTTATTGCTATTCGTGTGGAAAACTTTCTTTTTTTAAAATGATTTTCGGCTATGTAATTATCGTTTTTTCGAACCTATAAAATTATGTCCCGTCTTCCCGGTTCATAAAAAATGGTCTGAATAAGGAACTCCAGTGAAAAATATTATGGCTTTAAAAAAATATGTTCATATAGACCAATAAACGCTGATTCTGAATATATAATTTTTATTTAATAATATTAAACGTACAGTTTTTAAAAAAATATTAAAAAGTGCATTTTTAATATTCTCGTTAAAACACAGCGTCAGGTTGGTATGCTGTGTAATGCTCTGTGGTGACGTCACGATAGTAATCACGGTATTGACTGGTTTATTTATGCTATACGTCATTTATATGGAAATTTAGGTATGACACAAGCGAATGTTCTATATATTTCTTATTTTTGAAGATTTCGTAAAAGCATATACCTTTATAGAAAGTTAATAGAATTGCCTTTTAGATTTTTGTATCTGACATATACGATTGTGTTTGAAAAATGCAGTATTTTAAGTTTCAAAATGAAAAAATTTAAAAAAAACAGCCGACTGTAAACATATTCTATTAAATGGTCGAAAAAATTAGGAAAATTCAAAATTTAAAAAATACAGTCCTCTTACTTTATGAATTTGGAATAAAACTGTCACTTCACTTTTTATCTCGTTCATACAATTAAAAAGGATAAAAAAATATTATAATAATTCCGAAAAAATAACTGAAAAAATCCGACATCTTGGACTCGGTTTTACGCAACTAATGCGTTGATTTCTCGAATTTGTATTTATTTACACATGCATAAGGCTTTTACATTATCAAATAATATTACTTTTATGGAAGTTTTATTAAATTCACGCGGAAAAGTCATAAAAATTATAAAGAAGTAACCTTTGATTATGTTATGTCAGTAACCTAAAAACCGAACGAAACTAAATCACCAAAAAAACATTATTTAAGGACTAAAACTGAAAAAAAGTACAGGCAGCATTAATACTTATGCTGAATTACACTAATATCACAGTGAATTAATCATTTAAACGAAAATTATCATCAAAAACATAATAACTGCAATTTAAATTCATCAACGTCATTAATTGTTTTGCAAAGAATTTGATTTCGCCATTTGCAATAAATAAGCCATTAGCCAATCAACGCGTTATAATAAACAAGATGGCCGCGCGCCTGCGCAAATCTATGTGAGATTCAAGAAAACCAACATAACAATCATAAAATAGTGAATCGTTATTTTAGTAGATGACGTCACTAAATTCACCATAGATATGGGTGTTTTCGAGGGATCTCCAAAAATTAAAACTTTGAAAATTATTTTAACTATTAAAACTAACTCTAAAAAAAAAAAAAAAATATGCAGTAATTTAAGTTAGAAAGTCATTTTTCATAAAAAAAAATAAAAAAAATGGGCTGGACTTCTCTATTTTCGGATTGAAATTTTCAAAAAATCGCCAGGGTTTCAAAAATACGATTTAAAAAAAACAAAAAATACAGAATGTCTTAGAATATTTGCCTAAACCGGTTTCTAAAAAAAAAAATGTTATGCAAGTGGCCTATTATTGAACGTGTAGCCTTCAGTATATTTATGGATCAAAGGTGTGTGAAAACTATCAATAATTGAAATTTAGATTTATATTTCTGACATTCGTGGATAATACATATTTTTAGGAGAGATTGAGTTAATATAATTTCATTTTCAGCTTAACAACACCAATAATGTCGTGTTTTTAATCTTCGTACTCTTGCTCTAAAAAGTAACGGACCGCCACTTATGTTCCTACATTTTTTGGTAGTGAGCGGGAAACAATAAATTATTAAATAATGTAGCACTCGCTATTTTATTACGAATATTTGTGCTTAATTAGTTCCTTCCTTCTCATATTAGTATACAATTTAGGCAGGACAAATTTAGAACTGTTATCTTATAATTTATTACGAGTGCCTAGATGTATGGGGCTATCCATAAACTACGTCACACCTTAGGGAGGGAGGAGATTGGAGAATAGTGACATTGTGTGACAAGGGGTATGGGGGGGGGGGGGGTCATCAGCTCTGTGATGTCATGAAATTCTTGTTACATACTGTATGGATGGCCCCTATCGTAGCTTTTATTTCTTTTTCAAATGTTTTATTTTTCTTCGGTTAAACTTTATTATATTATTAATATAAATAAATTAATTTAATGTAATTAAAAATTCTTTCCAATATGATATTACGTACCAAATAACAACAAATAATGCCATGATTAGTTTCATAGAACAGGCACTGCCTAGTTAGAAATTAAGGTTGAGTGGGCCATAATCTATTCACGCCTGTATTGCAGCTTATCCTCGACGTACCTTATAATTGTATTGTGCATATAATATACTTGAATACACACACATGTATACATTATTTTACTTTGTGCGGTAACTTTGTAATTTTCTATATCAAATTCACAATAAATTAAAACCAGCATAAATAATTTACGTAGGTACATTCGCAAATAGCCTGAGACAAACTATAAACATGCAATTATATACATATAATTACACTAACAACGGAGCGCTTCCTAGCGAGAAATTAGGTGTTTGGTCGGACTTAGTGCCAACACTGCCAACACACATTTGGTCGGGCTTGCTGCGGATTAAGAGGAATCCTGTTCGATTGCCCGACAGAGAAAAAATAATATTATTTCTCCGCTAGCGCTTTTGCGTACAAACGATCTGACGCGCGAGCACACACCTAAGTTTGGACCAACCCACACATCGATGGTACTCCTGGGCACAACGTAGAGCGCAAAAGAAACAGTTTTTTTTAAATACCTATAATTGAAATTTGTCAGCGTCCGGGTTTCTCGTAATGTAATGCCGTGTAGCGACGGAGCATCTGGGAAACGCTGCCCTAAAATATCGGCACTTCCAAGCAGGTTCCATCCAACTCGGCCACGTATCTGGGAAAGTTGCTGGGGTTGCCGTAGAAACTGACCTTCGAGTCCCTGGTGCAGAAGAATGGGTACTCCAAGTCGCCCCTCTGGTCCAAGTACCTGCCCGCGGGATTCATGACCACAAACCAGTTGCCGTCCTCACCGGTCGGAAAGTTGCTGGCCCAATTTACGTAGGGGTACAGAATTGAAGTATCTTCAACAACAATACTTTCCATTAGACAAACATGCAAACAAACAGTTGTACAGATAACAAATTAACTAACTATTCCCAAAGAACAAAGTTACATTATAGCGAAGTAAGAATGATAAATAATAACTTTTCCGAAATTCCAAGGTTTTTTTTTCATACAAAAGATATTCTCACCTACCAGAAATCTTTAGTGTGAGGTGCAATCTTACCCTTTAAATATTGTGATCTTCACGAGAGCGAGTATGGCAAGATTGAGTTTGGGCCGTCAAATCAAATTGCAATTGCACTAACTAAAACATACATCGGCAATATCATGATTTTTGATCATGGTTAAGAGTTTCATGCAATTTCATAAATTTTTCTAGTGTCAGTGGAACGCTTCAATCCAAATCGGCAATGCGTTTTATTTTATTTCAATTAAATGTACAAAAGTTTTATTACATCTTGTCGGGTCGATGTTAGTTCCTACCTAGCAAGGCAGATTGCCTGTTCTAAGGAACCAAATTTTCGCGAAAATGCCAAATTAATTATGCTGTAAAAATATTGTTTTTATTATAAAAACTATCTAATACGTTATTACTGAGTACGTCATTAGTAGGTAAAATGTATAATATTAAGTGACAATACGTAATAGTTTTTCAGACTTGCCTTCACCCATCACAATCAACCATTTACTTTTTGCATGTTTTAATGTTTAACGCTGGAGGATTTTATTATAGATATAATTTTGGTCCCAGATGTGTATAGGTCTTTTGATTTTTTGCCGTATTGCTCCTCGCGACCATGAAATCCTTCCTGGGATCCTAGCATGGTCGATCGATAAGGATTGAAAGGATAACTTTCGGTAATAAGCTTCTCATCGTTCCATAGGACAACTACTAGATCGCTAACGTACAAACAACAGTTGATATCGAATATATTAAGAACACTCAGTCATTATTAACTGTTTGTTACTTATTTTATCTAACACGCTGCGCTATCTAACCGGTTCGTTTTTTAATCGTGTCGGACATGTTCAATAACTCCACATATCCTCTGCAGCCGCTAGGGCATCCCATTTTTAAACGGAAATGGGAACGGGTACTAACGGCCGCTGTTCCCAATTCTACTAAGCCGAAACTAAGGTTCAAAACTGCTTAAGCATCACTTAATCATCACATAGTCTAGATTAAAATAAATATTAACAACGTTATTATTTCCATTAAAAACCAAAATTTCCTTGGACTTCCCCCAACCTTTTTTCCATCTTCCGTCTGATAATTATCGTTTCCAAACTGCTTGGATTAGATTACCCGGAAGATGAGGATGAATTTATTTTTGTTCACCTGTAATTGCGAAATTAGTAGATGAGAAAAGGTTGACTTACCATCAAGGTTCTGAAAAGTTTTTTGGCCGAAATTTTCGTATAATCCCACCCAATAATTATTGTTTTGGTGCTTAAGGTGAAACAGATGTGACCATTCCCATACAATCTATTTTTCAACCGCATTTGAAAACTACAAATAATATTTTATTTATTTTAATGTCGAAAAATAATACTCATAATGAAATATTCGCAAACGAAAATTTCACAGTTCTATCACTTATAATAACCCAGTAATTAAATTAACAAAATTAATTATTTTGTGCAGAAACTGCTAGCCAAAATGCCCTAATCTGCGTTAGAAGGAGACAAACCTATGTGCGAGCCATACGTTTCACGTGCACGCTTTCAACCCATTCCTATGGTGTTAAAGTGGTCAGTATATTTGTAGTAAAAATGTCAATTTGCGTGTCGCGATTTGCTATTCTGATAGAAGGTTCGTTTTGCTTTTTTATGAATGTTCCAGTATTACTCGGCGCAAGGAACATTTGCGGTTTTGGCACGCAGTAAAAAAGGACAAATTAACTATATAATTATAGTGAAAACGACTGTAATTATTTAGAACTTTCCTAAATCTCCAACTATCACTAGACGCCCGCCTAGTTATTTTGTTATTGAGACTTGCTAAACAATAAAATGCATAGATCGAGCTGGGTACCTACATTCTGTCCGATTCTCGTCTGTCTGCCACGAGTTTAGAAGTTGAAGCTTTTTTCGACTTTGTACAACGCATTATTGTTATTCCATAAAAATGAGGCGTGCTCTTTATAATAATCAAAAGTCAGTGGCGTACCGTGGGGGGGGCGGGGGGGGCGGCCCGCCCCGGGCGGCACTTTTGGGGGGGCGGCAAAATTTCACAATCAATAATCGTCTTGTAAAAATTTGGATTGGGGAAGTCGCGGGTTCTATTCTCGCGTCAGGACTTAAAAGTTTTTTTCTAGTTTATAGTTTCTTAACATCTTTCTTAAGTTTTATATACTGTTAAAATCAAAATATTAATGACAGACGTTTTGTTTTTGTTTCTAACACATACATTATTTTTAAATAAAAATGTAAATGGCAACAGTATCATTTTAGCTCTAATTGATAGTCGATTTGTGTTTTATATTCGTGAAGCTTTGTGCGCCCTGCTGAAAGCGCACAAAAAATTTCACTTATACGGTTTTCTTCCACGTATATATCACGGTGATATATTTTAAATTTATTATCACAGAAAAGTTAAATAGCTGACAGGTGTGTGCATACTTATTCGAATTGCAGTTATAAAATTCTAGATGCACACTATCTATGTGCTGCCAGAATCAAAGAAAAACCATTTTTATGTTCTGAGTGAAGTTTTGATTCACCGCATACATATTTAATTAAAAGCAGTTTTGTGTTCAAAATGTATAATTCCAGTTGTGGATTCATCTGACGACACATTTCGAAGGAAAACATTATATTATTTAAAGTGCTTTATAAAATTCTTGCAGACAATTTATGTGCCGCCAGAATCAAAGAAAAAACATTTTCATGTTCCGAGTGTAGTCTTAATTCACCGCTTAGAGATTTAATTAAAACCCCTTTTGTGTTCAGAATGTAAAATTCCAGTTGTGAATTCATCCGACGACACATTTCGAAGAAAAAACTTATTTGAAGTGCTTAATAAAATTCTTCCAGACAAGTTATGTGCCGCCAGAGTCAAATAAAAACCTTTTTCATGTTCTGAGTGTAGTTTTAATTCACCGCATACAGATAAAATTTAAGCCAGTTTTATTGTTCAGAATGTAAAATTCCAATTGTGTATTCATCTGCTGACATATTTCGAAGGAAAACATAACTTTTTTCGAAGTGCAAATATAAAATTCTAGTTGCAGACAATTTATGTGCTGCCAGAACCAAAGAAAAACCGTTTTCAAGTTCTGAGTGGAGTTTTAATTCACCGCATACAGATTCAATTAATAAATATTTTAAAAAAAAAAAATAAAAAAAAAAGGATCACTACCCCCCTCCCCCCCCCCTCCCTGAAGAAGTACCTATATAGGGGGGGGGGGGCGGCAAAATTTTCCTCCGCCCCGGGCGGCTGATACCCACGGTACGCCACTGTCAAAAGTATTATTAGAGAGCATACTTGGTCGAAGGTAGAGAGTAAATCCAAGACTAAGTTACAAATTTTTTTACAAATATTTTCTCGGTAACTACCTAACTAACCATCACGCCGGTTCCCCGCAGGGGAAGGCAGAGAGGACGGACCGCCAAACAACTCGGTCTTGGCACACACTATTTGCCTCACTCACATTCATACATCGTCTCATACATAGTCTTCTATTATTCTGACTTTTGACATGACCCGACTCAAGTATCTGATTCATTTGATCGTGTCATGTCTACCTCGTGCGTCCCCAACTTCTTCTACCATTCATATTTGCGTCATATATTCTTCTTATACTACCTAGGTACTTTCTTCATTAATTCGTTCTATATCCACATTTTATAGGTACATTCTGTTGTAATTTATATAAAATTAAAATTAAATAATAAATATTTTAATTACTAATAAATATTTTAATTTTAATAATAAAATTATTTTATTCTGCAGTAATTATTACATTCTGTAGTAATTGTGTAATTTTTACTAATTATCTATCCCCGTTTTCTCGCTGAGAGGATGGGTCACAACTAAGAGTTGAAAGAGAATGTGAAGAATACGATTATTCACATTCATACACATCTCTTCTATTATTCCGACTGACTGTTCCCAAATAATTAATTCGCTTGATTGCGCCGTTTTTTGCGAAAAATGATCTCAAGAGACACTATACTATAATGTTAGTTGGTATCACAATAACAGAAGAAAAAAAATTGTTAGATTTCGCAGAACGAAAGTTGAAGTCGATTTTGTGTTTCTCACACCACGTGCCACATACTATATTATTATGTATTGTGATGTTGTTGTTATGGGAAGCCGTTGTATCCTGACTTGAGCACACGACAAATTTGTTTCTCCATCTGGCAATTCTAACCACTTCGTTGGTTTGATAAATGCGCCCCATAGAAATGTAAGAATTAAATGTAACTTTTTGACTTATTCACGAAATATTAGCGAGCAAGCAACCGAGAGAATGCATGGTTAATGAGTAGGTATGTACCTACATCGCTTGTTATGAATTAGCCCGTTTAGCAAAAGCGGCCTCTAAAAAAAGTTCCAGCTCCCGCCACACATGCCGTTGTTCCCAGCCGGTTCCTTTTATAAATTTATTCAATCTTCCCAGGCGTTGATTTAAATTTACTGAATACAACAAACCTCTATCTCGCGTCTCTCTTCCAAGCATGCGAAACATGGTAAAATTTTTGAAATACATCTTTTTCGCGAATGTTTTTTGGTTGGGTAAATAAAAATGTTCTTTACCAAAGCGCGCGGAGCTGTGGAATATGTCTTTTGTGAATATTTTTTGCAATGAAATTGTGTATTTTTCACCCGTTTTCTACGATTATGAAATTATAGGTACCAAATTTTTTTTTATATAGATTAATATTACTAATATACGTTCGCAAACCAATAATTCATCTCAATATTAAAAAGCATAACGTGTTAAAAGTGTTTTATTAGACGATATTGAAAATAGCACCATCTATCGGCGTAAAGTTTCTAAAAATATTTTGAGAATACCCTTAATGAGATTAACGTAAAATTGAAGTTCCTGGGCGGCGAGCGGGACAGCCAGGGCGGACCCTTCACGGGCGCAGTGCTGCAACGCGGTGAGGACGTCGGACGATGTGTCGTGCACCCTTATCATGCCTTCCAGTGAGTCCACACTTGTATACCCGGCCTTCATCGGCCCGATGGAAGTCACTTTAAACTTATCTAAAATAAACAACAACTTAAATGATATGGGATGAGGTAGTGAGTCAAAACATTCCCATCAGAGCTGATTTCCATATGCACGTATATGTGTATACTGATTTACAAATGGCGTTTGATAAAATTAACCACTCCATCTTACAAAGAATATTGACGTAACACCAAATTAACGCGTTGGAAAGAGAAAAGACTACACACCTCTCAACTTAGGCATAAAAATGGAGACTTCAAAGATAATTAATGAATAATAATAATCAATGACCAAATTCAAACAAGTTATAAAGAAATGGATTATAAGTACTGGTCGTCACACTATTGCAAACATCTGTAAAATAAACTACAAATAGACTGAAATATCCATCTACATATGTCCTTACCCATACAAAACAAATTAAAATTATAAAATCCTAAATAATCTAACTCCATAAATAGATTGGAGAGGATTTATTACTGTAATGTATCTCTTCCTTCATTTATAAGAAAACTCTCTTTATGTGATTTACCCACACTTTCAATCATCTTTATGTTTAATTGTAAATTATATTACTCTTATATATCATATTCAATTATGTACCTCTACGCCTGTCTCAACACAGGTATACCCTAGCGAGACAGGCATCGAATAATATATTGTAAACATCACATATATCAATAAAAAATAAAAAAAATAATACATTTTAACGTATTATGTAAATTCAATCCCTGATTAATGACAAATCACGTGGAAGCAGTTTAACGAATTTGAAATGATATAATACGTCAATGGATACAATATAATATTGTTTTCTCTATCTATCCCACAGAAATTCGTTATATGCCATTGCATCTGACATTGAAACGGGTTCATTTGATTTATTTGATTTACTCACAATTTTAGGTAAAGGTACAGAATATTGGTTGCAAAAATATTTGTTGTAGGAATACCTAAAATATGAAATTAATATTAAATGTGTTTACGGAGGTATGGAAGGTTGGAAGAGTAAAGTAGACTATTATATAGTTAAATTATGAAACACACAGCTTGATCAAATAAGAAAGCATGGAGACCTATTTCGCTGGATGAAATCATATTTATTTATCATAATACAAAAAGTATTGCTAATTAATGAAAAAAACTTTAATCCGTGGATAAACTACCTACTAAAATTATGGTGAAATACATCCTAAGTTAGTATAAATCCGGGAGACTTCATACTTCATAAGTCTTCGACGTGATATGAAATTAAGTTTTCCGTGTAATAGAATTCCTTTAGTTCTCTAATTACACGACTTTATTATTAACGACGAAAAAAAAAAGTGTAGCAAAATATTGTGCAGTGAGCTTTATATCGATCGTCCAATAGGCTACTTGAATCACATTTTTAATTATTTTTTTTCCGTTTTTGGCAAATATTCTAAGACATTCTGTATTTTTTTAATCGTATTTTTGAAACCCTGGAGATTTTTTTAAAATTTCAATCCGAAAAATCAGAACATTTTTTATAAACCGGAAAGACGGGACATAATTTTATGCGTGCGAAAAAACGATAATTACGTAGCCGAAAATCATTTAAAAAAAATATCGTTTTCCATACGAATAGCAATAAATTGTACGGGGTTCTCTTAGTAACATCTGTAAAAACATCGCCATCTTTATCAAAAAACCAAACCGAAGGATAAGTTCGCATAGAACAAACAATAAATCTAGTGAACGTTAAACGCAAATTCAAAAATTCGCCGGAAATCAAAGTGTTGCCATATAAAAAAAATTATAATGGTGGAATTTTACAAAATTAAGGGAACATAATCGGAGACGGGACATTTTCATGTAGTGACGTCACGAGCTCAAATAATGGATTTATTTATTTAAAAATAAAAAAAATTACACATTTCTAAAAATTTTTACAAAGGTTTTTGTAATCTTAGTAAAAAAACCTATCCACACGATTTTTTCCGAGTCGTTATGAAATCCATGCAAGGGGCCTGTTGATTAGTCAGACATCTGTAAGGACTAAGTTTTGAGTTAACGAGGAAAGCAGTATTCGAATTCTCACCACAAATCTAAGGTTATTTACACGTGTCTTACATATGTGTTTACGTATGAGGGAGCGAACTCTGGATCAGCAGAGAAGGGAGATAAATGAAAGGTGAGAAGTCGTAGTATTTTTTTATTATTTTAATTATTTATTTGAGACACAAACAGGACATTTATAGAACATTTTTGTGGGTTATATAAAATATATAAAATACAAATATAAATATCCCTAGACTAATGTGTCTGCAGTAATCACTTTGCATATTCACAGAAGCAAATATGTACATGAAAAACAATGTCTGTATTTTTATACATAACTTTAAAACTTAATTATAAAATTTGAAAGACAGATTTAAGTAGAAACTATTTATGAAGTATTTATTAAAAAATAATAAAGCAACAAACAAGTTTTTATGTTTTTATTTTTTGAGGTACACAAATCGTGGAGATATTTCTTGAAACAATTTAAACAATTTATACAATTTATATTTTATTTATAATAATATCGCCTACTTCAGCCCTCTGACCCAGATGTGTCGACTGTATAACAAGATAGAGTGCGCTGATGTGGATATTTTCATTGATAATTTGTACAGTTTTAAAAAAAAAGTTCTAGCGCTGTTAAAAAGTACTAACTAATTATATTGTGTGAATTGTCCCTCTATGCATGCTTGCGTATTTCATATGTCTTTTACCACTCATTGTAATGTGTTACTTGAGTGACCTTGTATATAATTCTGTATTTTAATTTGTGATGTTTTTGTTTTTCTAATTGTATTTATTTGTATTTAATTGTACGTAATTGTAGATTTTTATAATTGTATAATAACTGAGTTTTATAAGTGGATTGTTCTCATGTAAATGTAAACATCTGTAAAACCCAGTATAAATAAATAAATAAATAAATACAGTGTGTGTTTTAGCAAGATCGTTGTACGATCGAGACATTCTATTTCTATTCTGCGGCTATTCCTCAGGTCTACGCATGTCATTGGGCGAGGCGCGGGAGGACCGCTGTAAAACCACTCTGGTGTGTGTTCGCCTGGCTGTATGCACGGACAGGGTCTATTCCAGACGGTACGTGATATATACAGTTCAGTTGAAGGTCAGGAAGCTGCGGCCCGCTGACGACTTTTATACTAATGCCGGCTGGGCAAGTAGTTTCGAGAACGGCGTGCGATATTCGACCAGAGCGCTAAGTTGAAAAGGTTCTCGGAAGTACTGGTCGCTGTGTTTGCAGGCGCCTATTGAATCGCGACCTTTCTAGTCTAGTAGGTTGCGGAATGATTAGCCGGCTGATGTTAGTACTTAATATTGGACGGCGCTGTGCGAGTGCACCAATATCGGTAGATAGATGTTACTTGTGTATTCCTTACGAAACCAGTGGTGCTGCGATGAATTTAGCAGAAGCGGGCGTCGTAAAAATTGAGAGCGAAAGTGGTCGCTAATCATATTAAATTTGCTGTAAAATAACACCAGAGGTATAACGATGCGGTATGTTCGTATGACATTTTGAAATATCATGATAGTGACCCAGACATCAACAATTTGTTTATTTCGCTACAAGTTTTTCTCTATTATATTAATTTGGTGGTGTTTGTGAGTAATCCGAGTATTGTACCAGATAGATGGTACACTTTTACATATAACTGCATACCAAACTAAAAAGTTTCGATTTTTCGAAGATGTCTGACTAATCAAATGGACGATCGATATGTTTTCCCTCGTAAATACTCATACTTAAAAAATGTACTATTTTAACAAACCATTTAAATGCTTTTGGCAGATAAATCTATGCGTCTCATTACAAAGAATGTTTTCCATATCCAAAGTATCTGATCGATATAAAACACATCGCTTAGAATTATCGTCTCCAACTGGATAACTTTTCTTCCAAGATTTAAAAATAGTATCAATTGGTTTCCCTGCAAACAAGTTAACACAAAGCATTATTTTTAATATAGTTTCCAGCAACTGAGTTTCAACATTTTATATAGCTGTTTCAAACGTATACTATGAAGTCTGACCTAATCTGGTTATAATTTTTTTCGATTGAATAACTCAAAAGATATTAGATCTCGTTATTGGTTTGATACATCTCCAAAATTAATGAATTAACTTCAATATTACGTACGAGTATCTATCTCCCTTACACTTAAAATGATAATTACATAAATTGCATAGCATGGTGATAAAGATGGTGTGTTTAAGGATTTTCTTCTGTCAAATCTAAATATAATTAATGTGAACCGAGCGATATACTCTTTTACTTACCGTCTAAAGTTAGAAATGTTCCATTAGCTTTAGTAGAATATGTTGAAGAAATTCCAAGCCAGAAAACTGGCTCTTTTACCGTAATATTTTCAAATAGGGCGTGCATGAGTCTTGCTTCAACAAAATCGGACGGGTAAGCCAGGATGGCTCCCTCCGCGGCACAGACTTGCACAGCTCGCATCCATTTCATCGGTGGATGAATTTTGTAATAGGTAGCAGTGTTGTGTAGATATTTATAATCATGTCTCAACACAGGAACGGCTGAAAGCGGTCACAAAAAACTCGCTATTTAGATCAGTAATGGATCAGTATTTTCGCATGTCTCGCGACGAATGGTCGTTTAACGTGACTGACACTGCAAAAATAAGCTGCTTACAAACATTATTTTAACACCTTCGGGACCATGTGTAATGTTAGTATTCCGGGAAAACTATTCTCATACGCCGACGATACTGCAATTACAGTTCATGGTAAATCCTGGGACGAGGTCTCTGAAAATGCAAATAAGCGCACATACATTGTCAAAGAATGGCTCAATCAAAATCTTCTAACTCTAAACTGTGAAAAAACTATTGATATTCCATTTTAAATTACCAAAAAGGCGGCACCCTTAACTCCCTTAAATATAAGGTTTCACAAAAATACTTGCAATCCTGTCTCATGCTCTAACTGTACAGAAATGAATACCGGAATAAGGTTAAATATTTAGGAATTATAAGAGACAGCCAACTCAAATGGACAGATCACATAGAAAAGGTTGTAAATAAACTTAGTGGTGCACTTGCACTGGTGCAATCATCAGTATCTTATGGAATAATAGGCCACTTGCAAATATTCTAAGACATTCTGTATTTTTTTTTAAAGTATTTTTGAAACCCTGGCGATTTTTTGAAAATGTCAATCCGAAAAATCAGACCGTTTTTATAAACCGGAATGACGGGTCATAATTTTATGGGTGCGTAAAAACGATAATTACATTGCCGAAAATCATTTAAAAAAAATAACTTTTTCCACACGAATAGCAATAAATTGTACGGGGTTCTCTTTGTAACATCTGTAAAAACACCACCATCTTTATCAAAAAATCAAACCAAAGGATAAGTTCGCATAGAACAAACAATAAATCTAGTGAACGTTAAACGCAAATTCAAAAATTCGCCGGAAATCAGTGTTGCCATATACAAAGAAAATTTATCAGTGCGGAATTTTACAAAATTAAGGGAACATAATCGGAGACGGGACATTTTCATGTAGCGACGTCACGATCTCAAATAATGGATTTATTTATTTAAAAATAAAAAACTGTAAATTTCTAAAAAAAATTACTAACATTTTCGTAATCTTATTAAAAAAATCTATCCTCATGATTTTTTCCAAGTCGTTATAAAATCCATGCAAGTGGCCTATTGAATGGGGGGTGTGTATAATACGCACATCAAGCCACTAGAAATAACTCAAAAATTAATACTAAAAATAATGTTGCATAAAGATATGAACTACCCCTCCCTGCAATTATTCCAAGAAGCTGGATTGTTAGAGATAAGAAAAAATTAATGTATATAATGTTTAAAACATAGATATATTTTCTCAAAATATTATATATACAAAAAATGAAAACCGATTTAGTAATAGGTTAAATAATGAATCTGAAGTTCCACTGTGTAAAACTAGGCTTGCGCAAAGACATGCGTAGGTATTTATTACACCAAAAATGTATAATGCTCTTTATAAGACTACGGAAATTGAATGTAAAAATATATCCTCCTTCAGCAAATATAAAAATGTAATAAAGTCTTGGATAAATACCATCGATACAAACATTTACTTGCTATAATATCTGACCTGCTGTAACATCTGACCTGATGTAACTTAACAAATTTTTAATCTTTATTAATATGTCGTTTGAATTGTAATTCAGTAAACACAATTTTTTTTGTTTTTGTTTAATTTTATGTTTTAATATCTACAAAGATAATGTATGTATACGAGTAAAAGTTTTAAAAACACACAAGTATACTCACGAACTGGCGATGCCTATGTGGGATTTTTTTGGTAAATCTGCTAATTGTGTTATTCTTTACTTTTTAAATGTTTACATAAAAAAAGCTTGTAAGTATTTTAAAATTCTAACGATGTATGTAACAACCTAAAATTTTTTACCTAATAAAGAAAAAAAAAACCAGGTATTGGAATACACGCTAATGAAATAAAGAAAAAAAACTTGCATTATCATTAAGGGAGTTGATGCTTGCTGCAAGGAAGAAGAGCTACAAGGAAGAAATAGATTTGACAAATCAAAATGAAGACATAACTTGTTAAAAAAAGCTCAAGAATAAAAAATCTGATAAATTATCAAATTACATTATCCCAACAATACCAACACTAAAAAAAATAATAATATCGAAAGAAAGGATCAATATTATTGGATACACAAAAGCATACGTAGAATGCTCTGATCCATTCATGCAATGCTATCATTGTCTTGGATATGGATATAATGGAGAGAACACTGATGAGCTTCTTTTGAAGTCTGATCTGCTGATCTTTAGTGGTTCGGCATGATAGATCAGTTATAATTGCCATTGCGGCCTGGACCTTCTCAGCTAGCTGTTTGACATATCCACTAGTGTCACATTCAGGTATTATGGGTGTCTCATAATCTGGGTTAATAGCGGACACTTGGGCAGGGTCATTTTTGGGAAGCACTTCATCTTCTCCGACATCAGAGACAGGAGTTTGATATGGCGAGCCAGGTGGTGTACTCTTCATTGTAGGTTATGGTGAACGAAATGATTGTTTACTTTGGTATTTGACTAACCAAGGCACTCTGAGAATAATGTAAGTACTTAAACTATTCAAAGAACACTCCTTGTTTTGTTTTATTGCATATTTTGTAAATCTTAGTACTAAAACTTATTATAAACCATTAATTTTTCAAGTGAAAAACAAAAAAAACAACAGCAGCCATTGAAATATTATTGTCGCCTATTTTGTGTTGTGTAATTGGAATGCTTAAAAAAAAGTTGTATTTTTTCAATATTTCCACTGTGACTCCATCAAATCCTGGTGCAGATAAACATTTTAATTAATTTATAACTTTTTTTCACTCGGAGAATAATGTAAGTACTAAAACTATTCAAAGAACACTCCTTGTTTTGTTTTATTGCATAGTTTGTAAATTTTAGTACTAAAATTTATTATAAACCATTAATTTTTTAAGAGAGAAACAAAAACACAACAGCTGTCATTGAAATATTATTGTCGCCTATTTTGTGTCGTGTAATTGGAATGCTTAAAAAAAAGTTGTATTTTTTCAATATTTACCCTGTGACTCCGTCAAATCTTGGTGCAGATCCACATTTTAATTCATTTAAAACTTTTTTTAATGTCACTGGTTGTAAAACTGGCATATTATTTTGTTTAAGACAATCCTTCTCGAAATCATCTATTTTATAATTTTCATCGATCCGTGTAGCTAAATTTTGACCGACGCGACGCGACGCAGCAAAATATTTATTAAAGGCATTAATTATTAGCACATTTTGTCTGTTCCCTTATGGCGTCAATAGAGTTTTTTTCGATATAAATTTTATGGCGATCCCTGTGCTTAGAATGACCACGGCTCAACACCACTATTTGTATTTAGGTGTGAGATGGTAAAATATATTATTGCCCAAAAACAAAATTAGTGTCACCGAAACATTGAAATATGAACAATTCAAAAATTAAATTAAGTCCCTGAAACTGGATAATGATATATTGTACCCCTACTTAAATTGTAATATTTAATATTTGAATAAATATTGTTATTGTCCTTCAATAACTCTTTTTTATAAATTGTATACACATATCAAATAATGTTTGTATTTATCTCATAAATTCTTTGATTACTGTTTACACATTTCATTAGAATATTATTTTTTTGCATGTAAATACTCCTCCCATAAACACGAGCTCCTAGAGCTCAACTTATGGAGAAGTAGAAATTGAATGAATTATTGTATAACTTTGCATAGTGTAATAATTTCTTGAAAAAGATCCGAGTTAGTTAAATTGGCAACAATGGTTCTTACTTCCTATGGATGTTTCCCAGCGACAGTGGGTCATGCAGGAGGACTTGGTTCTAAACTGCTCACAAGCGGGTGGTGGGGGCGGAGTGGTGGTTGTTGTTGTTGTTGTTGTTGTTGTGGTTGTTGTTGTGGTTCTTCTTGTTCTTGGAGGTGGTGGTGGCGGGGGCGGCGGTGGCGGCGGCGGCGGCGGGGGCGGCGGTGGGGGCGGTGGTGGGGGCGGCGGTGGTCGCCGTGGAGGTTTCTTGGACGGACATGCCTCCACCAATGCAAAGCAGGAGCAGACCGCGGCCACAACTAGCGACATTTAAGTAAACATTAGGATCAAACCAACCGCAAACGGCGGATCGCGCCATTTGCGGTTGTTTCGTTGCTTTCCAGTGGTTCGTGGTTCGAGGTCCGTTAAAAAATAATTTCAAGAAATAGGTTCAAAATATTGGCTCAGCGATTTGGCTCACAAGTTTATAATAAACTCGTACAACATCAAGACATAGAAAGCCCTACTGACTGACTGATATCTACTGGTTGAGAATTATTGATACCATCCAGTCTGCCGAGCACATTTTGTAGCACTACGAGTTTATGGAGTATGCGAGGCAAGGAATGTCGGATGGTATGAGCGATATAACAAGACCAGTTTAGAATGCTGATCTTGTGTCCAACAAAGAGGATTTTGAAGGTTTTAAAAATTTGGTCCGAATTTTTAAAACCTTCAGTTGCTGATTAAATTAAACCCATGTTTCGTTTCAGGTGCCAAAATATATTGCTTCTGAAACTCTGAGGTTTTTCTTGTACTACGATTTTATTATTTTCATTTCTTGATCTGATAATTACGTAAATAATATTTAAAGTGATCCACTAGTACTAAAAAATATTCGAAATCGGAATGGCCCCGCCTCTTTTTGGGAGGGATTTAAAAGTACATGAAAAGATTTGAGAAGACTTTTTTGAAAAGGTTGGAGAAGATATTTGAGAGTTGTTTTTTACAGGTTGATTTCGTAAAGGCCTTTAAATACATTAACTCCTTTCTTACGCATTGCTTATTAGACTTATTAGACACGAGGACTTCGTACAAAACTGCATGAACTTAAAGTAACGGTACCTTTACACGGACATGATATATTTATCCTTACTGAAACATGGCTCGTTCCAGAAATAAAATCTCCTGAACTAGGTTTTACAAACCACAAGATATTTTGCCATGACAGAAACCCAAAATCCAGTACCAAATCCAGAGGAGGCGAAGTTTTGATTGCAATCAAGGAAAATATATCCGTGAAAAAACTAAGCACGAAAAATACCTCACTGGAGCAACTATTTGTACAAATTGTTACTCCCATGGAAAAAATCATCATTGGAACTGTATACATACCACCAAACTCCGACATCCAAACCTACAAGAAGCATTGCGAAGACATCGAATTTCTTATGTCAAAAAATCCTACATCGAAAATAATTATCGTCGGCGATTATAATCTTCCCAATTTGAAATGGAACTCTAGTGACAATGGTTATATTACTAACGAAAGTTCTAACGACCCAGCACGTGAAGTGGTAGATATGATAAACTATTTAAATTTGCATCAACACAATTTTGTACCTAATATATGTGATCGCCTTCTAGATCTTGCCCTATCAAACAGCTCTAAACTGTATGTTGAAATGTCAGACGATCAGCTCGTACCCGTGGATAATTACCACCCCCCCTTACACATTATAGTAAATATGTACACAAACAAACCACCACTGAAACAAACAACACTCAACTTCAAAAATGCCGATTACGATTCCATTAACTACCAACTCGCTAATACAGATTGGACTTTCTTGACTAATAACAGTGATAGCGAACAAATACTAGAAAAACTCTATGAAACATTTTCTGAAAATATAAAATCACATGTCCCCTCATATACACCAAAACTCAGAACATATCCAATTTGGTTCTCCACAGACCTTATACTCTTACTGAAACAAAAAAAACAGCTACACAAAATTTTTAAACTCACTCAACAAATCATCGACTACTCAAACTTCTCAGAAACAAGAAAGAAATGTAAAACACTATCTAAACTATGCTATAAAGCACACATCACCTCCGTTGAGAAAACTGCGCTAGGAACAAAAAATCTTTGGAATTTTGTTAAAAAATTAAACAATGAAAGTACAGACTACCCCCCCACAATGCATTATGATGGAAAAATAGCCAATAGCACCTTTGATATTGTAAATTTGTTTGCGGATCATTTCCAAAGTGTATACGAAGGTGAAATATCAGATAACAACGTACCATCATACACATATCAAAACACAATACATCTACAGAACTACACCATTACAAAGGAATCATGCTTAAATAAAATCATTTCACTCGACCCTAACAAATCTGCAGGCCCAGATAACATCCCACCAATATTTTTCAAACAATGCGCATCCGCAATATCAGGTCCACTCACCACATTATTTAACCACTGACTTTCTTCTGGACATTTTCCAACCCGTTGGAAATCTAGTTATATTACCCCGATTCTCAAAAAAGGTGACGACACAGACATTAAAAACTACCGTCCTATATGTATACAATCAGCGCTCCCGAAAATCTTTGAATCCCTTGTTCTTGATTTAATTTATCCATCAATATTAAAAGTAATTGATAAAAACCAACACGGATTTGTTTCCGGTAGGTCAACTGCTACTAACCTGTTACTTTACCATAACTATATTACAGAATCTTTTACAAAAAAAAAACAAGTTGACAGTATCTACACAGATTTTTCAAAAGCTTTCGACAAAGTATCACATAAAATATTACTTAGTAAATTGTATGCCTTAGGACTGAGAGGCAAGTTGTTGGATTGGTTCTCAAATTATTTGTCTAACAGAATCTTATTTGTTAAAATTAAACATTCTTTATCTAAGTTATTATATGCAACTAGTGGTTGTTAGGGTGCCTCGATGTCGGCTTCTAAACCAACACCAGGGCCCAACACGTCCCTGGCTAGCTCTCAGCGGGACTATGGTACTCTCTATTCAGGGGGTGAGCAGCTCAAAGCTATGGAATTTCTCTCCATCTTCCGGTGACCCACGGGATCCACACTGGTCAACAATCCTCCCGCCGTAGCAGAATAATAACAAAGTTAAATCATTAAGACATGTATTGTAAACTCAAACACATACATAGGTTTCTACAGTACAATTCAATTACAAGAAATGCAAATTACACAAACCTAGCTAAAGCGTTTAACTCTCCCTGTCTCTCTCTCAAAACAAAACTCTCCGAGTGGTGATTTTCGCGGGGGGCCCTATATTTCACTGATTACGGACAACATTTAAAGGAGGAAATCAAGATACAGCTTACATGTAGGTTGGCAGGAACCTCGTCTCATGTGGCAGCTCCATCAGACACTTTCGTAGTCTAAATAGACCGAACTATATGGTGCGGCAAAAGGCCGATTCTACTCAAAGGTATTTCAATAATACATCGCGGCCACATTGAATTTGGTCCGCTCGGCCTCAAGTGGGCCGCGAGCGTCCGTTCGCAAAGGCGCTCAGATCTTCTCTGGCGAGTGCAGCGGAATGCCGAGTGGCAGGGCACGGGGGAGAAGCAAGGAGAAACAGGAAACGGGGCGGAGAGAGGGGGCGGCCGAACTGTGGACTCGCTGCGTTCTGTGCTCTAGGTAATCCGCTACAGGGCGTATCGTAACACTTCCCCCCGCGCTTGGAAAAAAAGCGACGTGGCAATGGAGCTGTAGGAAAAAAAAAATCCTCTTAAACTTCCATTGGGGTTTCTGAGAGATTCGTTGCTTGAGAGATGCCTAGCTAGAACATGCAATTTATGTTATAGTTTAGGTCACAATGTTTGTAGGGAATGGGTGAGGGGTACATACAATGTTTGGAAAAGAACAGTTTTGGTGAAAGTACATGGTGTGAAACAACATACAAGATTATGCAATTGAAAGATGACAATACATGGTTATGCAATTGAACAAAATAACAATACATGGTTATGCAATTGAAAAATAACAATTCATATTTGTACAATCGAAGAACAAAAAAAAGAACAAAAATGCCTGTGTGATTCTAAAGTTTCAATGGTCTGGGAGCTAAGTTTGCGAAGCGTGGATTTGTTTGGTTTCGGAGAATTTCGAAGAGGAGGACGTGGTTTCACAGATTCTAAGGATTACATTATCACTGTAATCAGACCCCTTTGAGATAACACTCAAAAGTACACTTGGGCCTTAGAAAACACTTGGTTTTGTCGAAGACGTCGAAGTTCATGAAGTGGAGACTGTGGTTGCTGTGCCGCGACTATGGTTACAGAGGTCATTGAAGAGGAGAATCCAGTGTCTGCAGACATGCCAGTACGAATCCTAAGTGTTATTAAGGTAAACACGGATCGTATATAATGGTTATTGAAGCATAATGTAGCTCAACATAACTTGTATTGGTACGCATTCAGCGAATACTGGAGGTCAAGGTAATGATGGTTTACACATGACGATATATGCGTCACTGCATGACAGCGCAAGAGACGACATGGTTGGCATCGATAGCAAGAGTAAGAACAAACCTAGGAGCTAGCGTGCCCAAAAGGTGGTTCAGAGTGTCATAATGTATAGTGGGACAACTCAACTTGCTGTGGCACGACAAAACAACATACATATGAGCGGTATGGTCTGTGCTTTCAGGAACAAATGCGTAGAAAAATGGCAGCAGGAGGGACCTAGTAACCACAGCGCGTGCTGTCAGGAAGTGGAGCTCAGCTTGGCTGTTGGTGATGACATCCGCCTGGGCTTCCTTTTAATCCGGGGGAAATTATTATTAGAGCAAAATTCTTGAAGTTTACCTGCCTAGGGACCAATGAAGAAAAGGTTTGGAGAGAAACAAAATGTGTCCAGGTAATGAAATAAACGAAATTTTTAACCACCGACCCAGAGAGTGACGAAGAGAGAGTTTTCTAACTACATTGTGGTTACATGAACATTTTCCTTTACCAGAATGGCTTGGCGTTTGCCGAGTGACAATATGTTTTGGTTGAAAAACAACCGGCCTTCCATGGCCTATGTTAACATAAAGGTGGTAACATTTTTTGTAGAATTTCAAAGAATAAGACAAAGAAGTCGTGAATGAGTCACGGTAAAAGTAGAGAAACCAATTCATGAATAAAGGTTGTCAAAAGGAGACAGACGGTACGCCAAGTGCATATCGTACGTATCCAACATTCATGAATGTGTTTCGTAAAATTGAGAACGAGAACAAAAGGTGAGACATATGCAGAGAGTGAGGGAGAAAGCCTGCTGATAATTGGTCAATTTACCGATTCGCACTCCCAGTGAGGGCGAATTATGGTCAACAACAGATTTTCCTCTTCATAACATATACCTGAGAACATGATGGTGAGGAGAAAGGAAAGGAAAAGGAAAGGAGTTGAGTGACGAAACTTGCTAGAGACTGGACTAATTTCCACTTCAAACTCCATGTGAGAATGAAACATGATCAACCAGCAGATTTCCTGACTCTTTACAATTGTTAAAAGGATGAGGAGAAATTTGAATACACATTATTAAAGAGGCTAATCTTTTGCGTGTATCGGGCAAAAGATTAGGGGTCATTTTAAAAAACTCCTGCATGATTGTGAGAAAAGACAGACCCTTGCTCCAATTTCACAAACCTGGGGGTTTTCTTATCCGTTCCCCAGACAACGAGTTGGGTGGTTTTGTGCTCAATCGATTAACTCCCACAGCACTATGCCCCATAGTTAGCAGTGAAGCTACACACTAGTCCTTTTGGGATAGTAGATATTCCTGGGCTTCTTTCCTTTTTGCAAAGAAGTAAAAAAACAGGAGGTCCACGGGCATTGGCGTTGAATGACAACAAAGGGTTGTGGACTACGTTTCGTAGATCGCACACAAAAGGTTTGATATTATTTCGTTCGCACGACTCATGGTAAGTGTTTTAACGTCTCCACGTATAGTGTACAAAAACATGTAAATACATACAAGATAAAACTCAATTATAGACAGAAGTCAAGAGTTTATACAATGCCTCTTAAAGAAGATGGCAAGGCCGATATTATGTCGTTCGCACGAATCACGGTAAGTGTTGTTATTACGTCTCCACGTCTCGTGTACAAGGGTTGTACACAATTATACATACAAGCGGTACTCATGACAAATTAATGACACACGACCAAAATACAAAAGCGGTACTCATGACAAATTAATGACACACGACCAAAATACAAAAGCGGTACTCATGACAAATGAATGACACACGACCAAAATACAAAAGCGGTACTCATGACAAATGAATGACACACGACCAACTCAATAACATTTAGCTATGAGCAAAAGTGATTATGACGAACTTCTCGTATCGTGGCAGGTATTTTAAGGATCCCTCCTATAACGGTGGATGTTCTAAGGATCTCTCCTATGACGGTGGGTTACGTTTAAATACAACACAATAAACGTTAACGATGCTCGTTTTAACACATTTTATAAAGATTCGTTAGATTAACTAACTCCGTAGCCCAAGAGCGTACGACAGAGAAGATAGACAATTTGATGCTACTTCATGTGTTACAAAATACAAGGGTGATGGCAGAGTATAATTCTACTTACACCAAGTATTTAAAACAAAGACAGACCTATAATGGTTTTACATACTGTCTGTTGTGGCAACCTGCAGTGAGGAAGACCAAAGAAAAGGGACCAATTACGGTTTTACATACCCTTTGTGCAGTTACAAACATACCAGGTTATGTGCAATTTGGGTTGCAAATACTTGGTTAAATGGACACCTAAAAGTTGTGAATTCCAAAATCAGGATGACCATAAGGTTTTATTAACCTGTCTTGTAGGGTTGAAACGTGTCATATAAGACATACGTAACGTACAAGCAAAAAAACAAAATAACAAAAAAAAGCAGTGGCTTTGTTATAACAACCAAAGACCGGATGATTCGGTTTTACGTACTTTAGTTGAAACGAGCCAAATTGATTTATATACAGGGTTATAAAGACCAATCATTGGTTTTATAAATACGAGTTCCAAAATGGACGTGTCGATATCCAATTTGGGTACATGAGCATGAATTTGGGTAGGACGCCATCAATTTTTAATTTAAGAGGAAAAAATTGAAAAAAACTTATATACACGAGGGGCGACTATGTAAGTAACCACTGTTTGATTTTCATGCTAGAGATACCTCGGAAGGTTTTACAACTCATGATGAACAAAATGAAAGGAAAAAATTGTAAAAATAGTTAACTGGTTCTGAGTCGGAATTTAACACTTTGGAATTTACAAAACCCGACTTCTAGAACGACACGCCGATGGGCAATTGTCAACTACTTTACATGAATAAAATAAACAGGTGAGAAAGTTCCTTTCCACACGACAAAAATGCAACAAAAAAATAGGAGAAAAATTACAAAATTACATGACAAGGCAGGGTATGACATGGCATGAACATTGCGTAGTGTATGTGTTGAGACAATAAATGGGCTCGCGACTTCCCAAACATTGAAACTCGAAAAGTGTCTCCGTTCCAAAGTGATCAGTTTTAGAACAGGTGAAAAAAAAAGAAAAAAATTGCCGTGAGGGAAAGAAAAAACAGTGCAAAAACAACATTTGAAAGTGACTTCAAGGAGAGTACGCATTAATTTACAAAATAATTTACAACTTGTTTCATTTACGAAACGATGGGCATGTGATTGACACAATATACGCCTGACGTAGTAAGACTCTGTAAGCTTACAAAAAAATGTGATACATACTGGATCATTTTACGTTTGCTGAGATAGTGGGGGCAGTTTTACTTGACTCCTCACTTCCAGACTTTACAATGTCTTTAATGTGGTAATTACCAATGTGCTTTCCAGATGAGTCAGACAAGGAGTACACTAGGTCTGATATTTTCCTTAGGACTTTGGCCTTCACGAAACGTGGTGCCAGCTTAGCAGAGAAATACATGGCTCCTTGGGAAAGTGTGTTTTTCTTTCTCCAAACTATGTCTCCTGTATTGAAGGTGACATGTTTTCTACGTAAGTTATATCTGTCCGCACTCTTTTGGTGAGCCAGGAGCAAAGCATCAGTGACTTCACTGTAAATGGCCGACAGTTCTTCCAAGCGATGGGCATAGTCTGCGGTAGGGTTGCTTGTGGTGGCAGATGACGTAGGAAAGTTTGTGTCCCTATGTAGAGAACCATGGACGACTTGTTCCATACCGTGTTTTAAGAAGAAAGGTGTGTAACCAGTGGCCAGATTAACAGTGTTGTTCATAGCGGCCTGAATTTTATCTAGGTTTTTACACCAAGTGCGTTGATCTTTATCAACTAGAATAGCTAGAGTTGTGTTGATTGTTTGGTTGTAACGTTCGACAGTGTTATTTTGGGGAGTGTACAAGGTGTTATAATAAATGTCCTTGATTCCGTATTTGGCAAGAAATTCTTTGAATTCCTGGGCAATAAACTGTTTTCCGTTATCAACAATTACGGTTCTGGGTGTTCCGTAAGGTATAAAAATGTGTTTTTCCAGAAGTTTGATGATGGCGGACGCATTGGCTCTTTTTAAAGGGAAGATCCAACAGAATTTGGTGAAAACATCCACTACACTAAGTATGTGCATGTGTCCGGCATAACTTCGAGGAAAAGGTCCGACGAGGTCCATTGACAATGACTGTAGGGGTCTGTCGGCACGTTTGGGGTTACCCATTAGGCCGGCAGGTGCTGCCGTGCTATGTTTATAGGCTTTACAAGTTTCACATTTAGAGATGTAATTGCGAATTTGTTTGAAAAGACCAGGCCAGTAATACTTCAAGGAAATCTTTTTATACGTCTTGAAAGTTCCTGGGTGTATAGAGTCGGGAGCACTATGATTGTCAATTATTATTTGTTCTCTTCCTTCGAGGGGAACGACAAGTTTCCAAGAGTAATCTTCGAGGATGGATAGTGGTGCCTTGCAATTACGGTATAGTTGTTCTTTTTTTTATGATAAAATTAGGAAACTTTTGTTGATTATTTTTACAACCTTCGAAGATTTTCAAGTACCATTCATCTTTTGTAAATGGAGGGGGGGCAATTGTGTCAACATTTAATGAAGCCAATTCAATTCTTGAAAGAGCGTCAGGAACAATATTGTCCGCGCCTTTACGGTGTACAACATCAAAATTGAATTGAGACAAACGGGAGGCCCAACGAGCGAGTCTACCGGAGGGATTACTTAAAGAGATCAGCCATTTCAAACTACTATGGTCTGTGACTACAGTAAATTTGCTACCGTCTATGTAACCGCGGAAATGGTGAACAGAATCCAATACAGCCAATAACTCCTTTTCGGTAATTCCGTAGTTTTTCTCGTGTTTATTTAATGTACGGGAAAAATACGCTACAGGGTGTTCGCCATCTGGGAATTCTTGAGTTAGGACTCCACCGATTCCTACGTTGGAGGCATCCGTGTGGAGGGTAAAAGAGAGTGCAAAATCCGGGCAATTCAGAACGGGGGCTTTTTGAAGGGCATTTTTTAAAGTTGTAAACGCTTCTTCAGTTTCAGCAGACCATCGGAAGTTGCTGACACCTTTACGGGTGCCGGTAATTTTATTTAAGGGGGCTGCAATTGTGGAAAAGTCTTTGATGAATCTTCTGTAGTAACCTGCAAGTCCAAGGA
The DNA here is from genome assembly GCA_917563855.2 of Limnephilus lunatus. NCBI lineage: Eukaryota > Metazoa > Arthropoda > Insecta > Trichoptera > Limnephilidae > Limnephilus > Limnephilus lunatus. The sequence goes on from OU830602.1 coordinate 70,448,180, forward strand.
AACCTTTGACTTCCTTCGCGTTTTTGGGTCGGGGAAAATTTGCCATGGCTTCCACCTTAGCGGGGTCTGTTCTTAGACCTTTTTCGTCGACAATGAATCCCAAATAACGTAAACGGGACTTACAGAATTCAGACTTCTTCAAGTTGATGGTTAAACCAGCGAACTTGAGTTGTTGAAAAACCTTTTCCAGCATTAATAGGTGTTTTTCAAAGGTGTCGCTGACGATGATGAGGTCGTCAAGGTAACAAAACAGGCTGTTATCGACTTCAGGACCGAAGAGTTTGTCCATCAGTCTTTGTAATTCGGCGGGGCTGTTCTTTAGACCAAAGGGTAATCTTTTAAAATGGAACATTCCCCTACCAGGTACAACGAAAGCAGTTTTTTCACACGATTCTGCGTCCAAAGGTATTTGCCAAAAAGCTTTGCTTAGGTCAACAGAGGAGATGAACTTGGCGTTGCGCAGTTTGTCTAAGGTCGCGTGGACGTAAGGTAAGGGGTATGCGTCAGCTTCCGTACAAGAATTTAAACGTCTACTGTCGAGACAGAAACGTGCGGAGCCATCTTTTTTAGAAACCAAAAGAGTTGGGTTGGTCCATGCACTTCTGCTGGGAACCACCGCACCCATTTTTAACATTTCATCAAGTTCTTTTTCCAAAAGTTTAAGCTTTTGGGGGGCTAAGTTGTAATAACGTTGCTTTATGGGTGGGCCATTGGTTTTAATGTGGTGTTCTACCAAATTTGTCAAACCCAATCCACATTTTTCGAAAGATATTGATTCGAATTTATTGACCATTTCCTTTAGTTGGAGAGCTTGGTCCGTGCTTAAATTTTCGTGAGGTATTATTGTGCGGATCTCACTAATTTGAGCAGCAGTGGAGGTTTCGCCAAGAGTATTAAATACTTGGGGAGCAACGTTAAAAGCCTTCCAGAAGTCAACGCCAAGGATGAAATTCTGGGATATAGAGGGCACTATTAGAAAATTGATTGTAATTATTTTATTGTTACAATTAATTGGTAGTGCGAGGGTACCGATGACCGGCTGGGAAACATTATCCGCAGTCGTCAGGTGTGTTGTTTGTGGCGAAATTTTAAAATCACTGTTAACAAAAGGCAGGTGAGCATTGTTGCCAAGACAGCTGACAAATTACAACAAAATGTGGATGTTATTGGCGGAAAAAATATAATTGTGCTTGGAGACTTCAATCTGCACTCTGCAAGAGGTGCCGTAGAAATTGAAAACGACCTGAATTTTCTATGCGCCGTTTTTGGTCTCTCCCAATGTAATAACATTCCAAACATAAACTCAAGAGTATTAGATTTAATTTTATGTAATTCAACCATAAATGTTATTCATTGCGATTCTCCCCTTGTAACTGAAGATAAACATCATCCTGCACTAGAATTTATTTTTTCATGTAAAAACAATGTTAAAACAACAAAAATTCCAAAAAATGACAAGCATGCTTTGCGTGGATGGAATTTTGGGCAGGGCGATACTTCGAAACTATACAATATGATGAGCCAACTAGATTGGCAAGAACTTTACAATTTTACCAGTATAAATGAGGCGGTACATCATTTTTATGCTTGTGTTTACAATATTTTTGATACCTGTTTCCCTAGAAAACCTCCCAGTAGAGGTGGTCGTCGATATCCGAAGTGGTTCTGTCGAGATACCATCGCGGACATCAGGATGAAACATGCTCTCCATAAAAAATGGAAGGCTACTGGCTGTCGGAGTGACTATGATTTGTTCAGTGTGCATAGAGCCGTGGTCAGGCGCAATATTCGCACTGCTTTCCAATCATATATAAATTCCATTGAACACGATATTAAGCATGATCCCAAAATGTTTTGGGACTATGTCAAATCACTGAGGAAAGATGGTGGTATTCAAGACACCATGACTCATCGTGATCGGGAAGTTCGCGGAGTAGATGTAGCTAACGCTTTTGCAACACACTTCCAATCAGTATATAGTAATGAGTCTCCATTACTAAATACTAATATTGCTGCCAAGTTGAATATAAAAGGTGCCCAGAATATTGATATTGATCAAATTGATGAATCAGATGTAGAAACTTCCATCAAAAAAATGAAAAATACACATTCACTTGGTCCAGATTTTCTTCCAGTATTCTTTTTTAAAGGTTGTGTCGAGTTTTTAAAAATGCCACTCACTTTCTTATTTAACCTTTCCTTAGAAACTGGTGTATTTCCTGATACCTGGAAAATTTCGAAAATTTGTCCGATTTATAAAAGCGGCACAAAAACTTCTGTAGAAAATTATAGGCCGATTGCAATACTATCTGCACCAGCTAAATTGTTCGAATCGATTATCCATAAATACACACTGCCACAAGTGGAGCCGTTCTTAATTTCAGAACAGCATGGATTTAGAAAAGGTCGATCTACAGAAACCAATTTATTGGTGTTTACTGATTATGTATCAAATTCTTTAGATAAAGGCCATCAGGTTGATTGTTCATATAATGACTTTTCAAAGGCCTTCGATACTGTTAATCACGACGTCTTACTTAATAAACTGGCTGAAATAGGATTCTCCATGAGACTACTCATCTTTTTTGCTAGCTATCTTGCAGGCAGGAAACAGTTTGTGTCTCACGGACTATTCCAGTCTATCATATTTTTTGTACGATCAGGAGTACCCCAAGGTTCTAATTTAGGTCCACTCCTTTTTTCAATATTCATTAATGATATTTCAGAAATAATTCTGCACTCCAGGTTTCTTCTTTTTGCTGATGACCTAAAACTGTTCTTAGAAATACTAACCCTAGAAGACTGCAATCGACTCCAGTTAGATATTGATAGAATTATTGACTGGAGTAAAAAAAATCGGATTGAGTTCAATATTTCTAAATGTTTAGTATTGTCTTACACTAGGGCATGCCATACCTGGTATTACCGGTATACGATGGACGCCCGAAATCTAAAACGTGTCTCCACTATGAAGGATCTTGGAATCATGTTTGATAGTAGGCTGACATTTCATACTCATATTCAGATGGCTTGTAGCACATCATTGAGAATGCTGGGCTTTGTTCTGCGTACTGCAAGGAACTTTAGAGACACCCGGGTTCTCAAAATTTTATTCAATTCTTTAGTAAGGAGTAGACTTGAAAGTGGGTCGGTAATTTGGAGTCCACACCAAGTAAAATATTCACTCATGTTGGAGAGAGTTCAGAAGAAATTTCTGAGATTTCTGTACATGAGGGAGTACGGCTATTACCCATGGCTCTATCCTACAGACTTTCTTTTGGGTATGCTTGGAATGAATAATCTACGGGTCAGAAAAGATGTGCACATTGCTACGCATTTCTTCAGATTGATTCGCGGATGGCTTGAAAACTCAGCTATCATGGAGAGCATTCATTTCTATGTACCCGATGGGTATCTTCGCCACCGACAGCATAGACTGTTCTATCTTCCAGCCTGCAGGACTAATTTGCCAATGGTCATGCCGGTCGGGAGAGCAATCTTGCTGTTAAACAGGATTAATTCGGATATCGACATATTTAGCATTAGTGAAGCTGCCTTTAAAAGGCAAGCTCTATTAATGCTTATATAGTTTGTGTTCTATGTAGTACAAATGTACAAATGTATTTTAAAAACGCATTGAAATGTAAAATTTTGTAATGTTTTTGAAATAATAAAATTGAATTGAATTGAATTGAATTGAATTGAATTGACAGATGCACCGCTATCAAGTAATCCGGAAAAGGGCACATTGTTAACAGAGAAAAGGGCATAGGGTCTCCCATCTTTAGCTTGTTTGCAACAAACCGAGGAAACATTTAAGGTCTGGTTAAAATACTTAATGTGTGATAACCAATCAGTCCATTCTTTAGACCTTGGTTCAGAATGGGTGCCTGAGAGGTTATTATTTAGTTTTTTGGCCTCTTCATGTAGAATTTTGGTGGGGGCTTGGAGAAATCCACCTGAGGTCTGACATCGCTTGGGTTTTGTAACCTTTCTGCATTGTGCCTTGATCTCTTAAAAATGTTGCGCAGTTCGTCGCGTGGAGGAGAGCGGTCCCTAGAGTGGTGTCTCTTGGAGGTTCGGGGTTCCTTGGATTCCAGAAGTCTTGCTTGCTTGAAACAAGTAGCGGCCAGGTGGCCTACTTTTTTGCAAAAGGAGCACACTTTTTTGTTGTCGAATTCTGGCTTTAAACCAGACGAACGGCTTGGCACAACCACATTATTCGACACATTCTTTATGTTTTTCCTATCCTGGTATGATTCCAGGAGGAGACAGACTTCGTTTAGCTGGGCCAGGGATGCAATTTTCTGTGAGGTGATGATGTTCTCGTATTTGCTTAAAAGGCCATCAGTTATGACTGGTAATAGTTCAGCTTCCGGAACAGGATGTGAAAGCTTGATGTTGATGGACTCAGCCCTTTCTATGAATGTTGCCACAGGTTCATCTACTAGTTGTTTAATAGATAGTAGAGATAGTTTGATCCGGTGCTGGGCCTCCTTTTTTCCAAAGCTAGAGATTAGGGCAGCTCTGAGTTTATTCCAATCTTTGCATTTAGTCTTTTGGATGCGGTGCCACGGAATTAATTCTGGGGAGATGAGTTCTATAAAGTTTCTCCGTAGAATCTCGAATGGGATATTTTTGATTGTAGCCGTTTCTTCAATACGGTCAGTGAAATCCAGCACATTGGAGACGCCATTATATTTGACTTTCCAAGAGGATAAATCGTAAGTTTTATCTTGTGTCAAGATGGGTGCGACGTTCTGTTTTATCATTACATGCGGCGTAGGTTCTTTGTCAAGATTATCCAAAACTTGCGTAGCCGAACGTGAATTATTTTCGTTGGAGGGGGCGAGATTTATTCTCCTAATGTACTTTTTGTTGAATAAAAGTGCATATGCCTTCAATGTAGATTTAGATTTGCTTGATGGCGAGAGTCCTCTATCCCTTAAAGCAGCTTGTAAGTGGGCTTTGGATAAACTATGCACATTGGGAATGGTACCCAAGTTGGATGGTGTAATAGGTTGCTTGTCCTCCATTGTGAGTTTCCTGGGTGGTGAGGAGAAGAAAAAAAATTGGCCAGGGGTTTCCTTTAGAAAGCGCAAAATTAATTTTTGTGAGGCACTTTTCACTTGGTGATCACTGTTGGCACTTCCAAAATGTGTTTGGTATACGTGACACCAGAATTCTTGTCAAAGGGAGGCAGACGAGAAAAAATTTTGCGTGGAAAGACCTTAGTGGTAAAGGTTTTTGTATTTCACTGACCACTTTTGAGAAAACTGTGAAATTCACAAGTATTTATTTATTTTAGAAAAATTTTGCCAGGACTGACCTTTGGAAAACAGGTTTTTTATTTTCACAAATCACTTTGCACTGAGAAAGGCACTAAAGTTCACAAAAGGCACTTTTCTGGCAAATAAAGGACAAACTTCCGGATGAAAATGACTGAATATGGGGTTTATTGCATCCAACCATATTAAAATTGTTTTATTTATTCATGGAATCAGTCATTGGCTTTATTATTATTCCAGTTGTACTAATTTGACAGACACAAGTGGGCCAATTGGTATATTGTGCAGAAATAATAAAAGTACGTAAGTCCGAAATTTTCATTAAGGAATTCGCAAAATAACTGGGGTTCCAGAATCAAATTTATAATAATGATTTCCGTTGGTATCCTGTTCAATCATAAAAGCGGTTTGGATTTAAAACGCTGCCTAGCAACAGTCAGTTGTTCATTCCGACGGCTCCGTTGGGATATCGGCGCGAACAAGGCATATCGCGTGAAACATCGGCCGTTAGATTTGGCGCGAATCGCTGTTGCTACGCACTCGCTGTTTGGTGACGCGTGCGCAATCAGATTCGCGGACAAAGGCTGGCGCTTCGGGTATTCAAAATGGCCGTTGTTTCAAATGCGATTTAATTCATAATTACAATCACATCTGTTATGGATCTAATTTACATATTGGTTTCTGTGGTTTTTTCACAGGATTCACTGTAGAATATCAAGGCATAATTAATGTTTACAAAACAGTTGTTATGCGGGAAGGATTTCGACAAAGAAAGGTCCCGCAAAGCGACCGGGATAGAGAAAAAAATTCCAACCCCACGTTCGGGCGACAGTTGTTAGGGTGCCTCGATGTCGGCTTCTAAACCAACACCAGGGCCCAACACGTCCCTGGCTAGCTCTCAGCGGGACTATGGTACTCTCTATTCAGGGGGTGAGCAGCTCAAAGCTATGGAATTTCTCTCCATCTTCCGGTGACCCACGGGATCCACACTGGTCAACAATCCTCCCGCCGTAGCAGAATAATAACAAAGTTAAATCATTAAGACATGTATTGTAAACTCAAACACATACATAGGTTTCTACAGTACAATTCAATTACAAGAAATGCAAATTACACAAACCTAGCTAAAGCGTTTAACTTTCACTGTCTCTCTCTCAAAACGAAACTCTCCGAGTGGTGATTTTCGCGGGGGGCCCTATATTTCACTGATTACGGACAACATTTAAAGGAGGAAATCAAGATACAGCTTACATGTAGGTTGGCAGGAACCTCGTCTCATGTGGCAGCTCCATCAGACACTTTCGTAGTCTAAATAGACCGAACTATATGGTGCGGCAAAAGGCCGATTCTACTCAAAGGTATTTCAATAATACATCGCGGCCACATTGAATTTGGTCCGCTCGGCCTCAAGTGGGCCGCGAGCGTCCGTTCGCAAAGGCGCTCAGATCTTCTCTGGCGAGTGCAGCGGAATGCCGAGTGGCAGGGCACGGGGGAGAAGCAAGGGGAAACAGGAAACGGGGCGGAGAGAGGGGGCGGCCGAACTGTGGACTCGCTGCGTTCTGTGATCTAGGTAATCCGCTACAGGGCGTATCGTAACATGGTCTACCGCAAGGGAGTCATCTCGGCCCCATCCTTTTCTTAATATTCATAAATGATATCATAAGCTGTTTCAACGATGTAGAAGTTCTGCTTTTCGCCGATGACATCAAATTATACAAAGAAATATCCAATATAGGCGACTGCCTAATCCTACAGTCAAACATCGACAAATTACAAAATTGGTGTGTCACAAATAACTTGTTCCTCAATATCGATAAATGTAAGACACTAACGTTTTGTCGAACAAAGACCCCACTATCTTTCAAATACACAATAGATAACAAAATCTTAGAAAAAGTCAATGAAATTAGAGATCTTGGAGTTGTGTTTGACACGCAATTAAATTTTATAAATCACATTCAACAAATAACCAACAAAGGCATGAAAACACTAGGATTTATAATTAGAACAATCAAAGACTTTAACTCGTTAGAAGTTATAAAAATCGTATATTTGTCACTCGTACGCAGCTTGTTGGAATACAATTCCATAGTTTGGTCCCCATACTATCAAATTCATATAAAAAATATCGAAAGAGTGCAGCACAAATTTTTAAGATTTATTAACTTCAAGTTACACATACCTATTCAACACATTAACTACACATCCTTACTAAATACACTTAAATTGCATTCCCTAGAAAACAGAAGAAAAATAAATGACCTAACTTTTTTGTTTAAAATTATTCATTCTGAATTAGATTGTTGCGAACTCCTGCATCTCATCGATTTCAGGGTACCCAATCGAGCAACAAGGCAAAACGTATTATTCTGCAACAATAATTCTGGGATGAACTACCACATTCATGCACCTATTTCTCGACTTCACACATTAGGAAACAAATTCACCTCTAATATCGATGTATTTAACACAAGTTTATCATTATTTAAGAAATACCTGAACGATACTTTTATGTAGAATATTTTGATATTTAAGGAGCATCACATAGGGGCTTATGCATTTATTCGTATATTTCTATATTAATCCACAATGTAAAAACTTGTTACCATTTTATTTTTATGTATCTTGCATTTTGTCATGTATTTACAACTTACAACTTTCTCTTTTATTGTTAATTATAATCTTTCCTTAATTTATCTGTATACTCTTTATGACGTGTACTAGTAATTTTTTATAGTTTATCTTTTGTTTTTAAAAACCTGTCTCTGTATTATAAACATGTAATGTAAAAGTCCACCAGGGCGTTGAAAATTAATAAATAAATAAATAAAATAAATTATAAATGATAAGCAAATATAAAAACGATTTTACGGAACCAAGTGAGGTAGAGTCTATGGATTTCCATTCGCCACCGCAGCGGGGCGTAACTGACACAAAATGCACACAGTCTTTATGCGGATGGCATTATGCTTAATTCTCAAATCCAAATTCGTTGAACGTCGCCCATTAGATTCACGCCACAAAACACTCACACACGGAGAGAAATCGATTTTCGCTCTAACGATAAATTAACAGGTCTAGTTAATAAAATATGAATTTCAGGATATTTTATCAATCTGCTTTAATAATGTATCATGACCATCCCGATAAAAACATGGTATAACGGTATAATGCTTGATAATTTAGCATTACAATATCATGCTTAATAATTTAGCATTACAATTTATTAATAGGATATTCGTACTTCGTCATAATAATTCACCGTTATTCAGTTGTCGTGTTGTTTAACATGACATCCTGATATTAATGCAGTCCAAAACCATACCTATATTTTATTCGACTAAGTGACTCACAAAAATTCATTACTGAACGAATAGTTTGTTCTTCCAGAACGGCAATATTACCATAACTTATTTACGAATATTATTATCGTGCTTATACGCACAACGAAACAATGCGTATAGCAAACGCCAACTTCACGTCATTCAAATTAAAAATGGCGCGCTGTCGCGCGCCGCGTTATTGTATTCTTGTTATGTTAGTAGTTTTCAACAAACCAATAACCATTCGTTTATTTTCATTATAAAGCAATTATCTCTTAAAATGGATCGACATTCGACAAACTATCCATTTGTTAGAAAAATTGGGATTATGGAAGCTGGTAAGTTTTGACATATTATTTTCAAATAATTCATGCTGCATTTATAGGTTAAAGCTGTTTAGAATGATATCAATTATTTTTATAATGTTGCCTATATAATCGTAACAAAGCACTCTTTTTGTTTCTAAAAGCAACAATGTAGATAATAGAAGTTCTTTTTGCTTTGTTGAAAAATGGCCGTCATATGTAACTTTGAAACTTTGGTTGTTTTATTTGAATTTTTTTGCTTTGCATTTAAAATCCAACCAAATGTAATAATTTTACCACTTCAGTTGACAGTTTTATTTATTTGCGTTTATCATTAACATCAAGTATTAATATTTCCAAATGTCTTTTGCTTTCAGGGTGAGGATGCTAGACATTATACGTCAAAATCCTGCGTTTTACAAAGGCAAGATGTGAATAATACGAGTTGGCGCATGAAATTAATGCAGTATCAGTCAAATCTAATTGTATACTTCCAATACAGAAGGCAATAATTATGTAAGTGTATTATATTTCTTCAGACGCTTTTCAAAGTAATACTTTATGTTCCTAGTGAATGTTTTTAAGCTGTGGAAGTAATTACTTAATAAGACAGGAGAGGGGAGCCTTGCTTCTATCAAGTATTAATATTTCCAAATGCATTTTGTTTACAGAGTGACAATGCTGTTCTTGGACATTATACAGAGTACACAATCTTGCATTTTATAAACACAAGTTTTCAAAATCAGTTGGCGCAGAACGTGAAATTACTATCGGATTACTAGTCAATTCAATTAAATACTTCTATGGCTGAAGTTATGTAAGTATATTATATGATATATATAAGTGTAGTAATTTGTTTAGACGCTTTTCAAAGAAAAAGACTTTATGTATCTAATTGATGTTTTTTTTAGGGTCTGGAAGTACTGAATAAGAAGGGGAGAGATGAGCCTTGCTTCAGGAAGGAACGCAGATGGATTTTTGAGTTTGGTTCAGTTTAAAGAGCCAACAGGTTGTTAATCAGGCATACATTAGAGATCAACTAGCGTCCAGAGAAGTACTTATTATTTTTAATTTTTTGTATGTTATTATTGTAAAACACCTTTGAGGTGAGACTGAATGTTGTAGATATGAGATCCCTGGGGCATATGTATGATCGTGTCCTAAACGTGGAGATGGTTAAGGCTGATGTAAGCGTAATGAGTAAAATTAAGAAAGGGACGCTCAGATGGTTTAGGCATGAACGAGGAAATAAGAAGAATATATGTAGAAGCTAGCAGTCCATAATGGAGTGATGGTAACTACCCTGATGTATGGCAGTGAGGCATTGAACTGGCAGAGGAAGGATGAACGTAGAATGAATGCTGTAGAAATGAGATTCCCGAGGCGTAGGTGTCGCACGTACGCCTGACACTGTGGTACAGTCGTGTGAGAAACATGGTGATCCGCAAAGAATGCATGGCTGAATAAGTAATGAGTGAGATTAAGAAAGGGACGCTTAGATCGTTAGGGCATGTAGAGCCAATGAACGAGGAAAGGAGTGTAAGGAGAATATATGACGAAAAATGTGAAAGGTAGAAGTCGAGAATTCCCGAGGAAGATATGGCATGACCAAGTGAATCAGATACTTGAGCGGGCCATGTCAAGAGTCGGAATAATAGAATAGCAAGTATGAGACGATGTATAAATGTGAACGAGGGAAGGAGTGTGTGCCAAGATAGAGTTGTTTGGTGGTCCGTCTTCTCTGCCTACACCATTATGGTTAGTTAGTTAGCCTTTGAAGTGATTTTTATCAAAATTACCAATCAAATTTACAGAGCACCTTTATTATGTAGTATTGTTACTAACTAGGTCTGTGATACAGAGTTACAGACAGTTTTTGTGAAGGAAGATGTACAACAAGATAAAATAAAAAAAAGTTGGATTATTTATAGAACAGTCACCTCAAGGACTGTTCAGCGGTAAGACACTTAGAGTTAAAACGCTTGCAGTAATATAAGCAGGATCATTGCACTCAATTAGGGATTACATCTACATCCGTGAAAAAGTTTTTGTTCCTAAACAAAACCATTATTTATTCTGATCGAAGTTTACAGATATTCCTAATAAAACCAATAAATCCTATGATAAATTGTAAAAAATATACTCGGCTGATGGGTCGGGTCAGAAGCCGAGTTTATTTGGAATGTCTGTAAACTGTGATCTAGCAGTAAAGAAAGACTTGGTAAAGGAACAAAACTTTTTGACCGATTTAATCAGTAATTGTGTATTCACTGAAAGGTTCTGAGATTATGTTTCGTAGACACCGAGCTGTGAACTATCTCAGAACTGCTCTTAGGTGGCAGCTGGCAGCGCTCTATAAAACATCCAACTATTATTCTACATGTATTATTATTATTGGAAGATTGAACTTTGACCAGTCCACAAACTGCTTTAAGTTTTGTACTTATTTATGGTATTATAATCTGTAATTATTTTACCCACTTAATATTTAGTTATTTGAGATTCGACATTCGTTAAAATTTGTAATTTACATGATACGTCATTTATAATTATTGATTAAATATATAATGTATAAAAACTAAACTTCTTTATAATTTATTATGTAACAAACCTTTCCCTCTCCTATCTCCTCACCTCTCCCCAACCCCTTCAGGCTCACAGCATACTCCAAATGGGATGCCGTAATCCCGCTGGCTCGGTGTAATGTATTGTAAGTATAAGAATGTAAGTATTTTGAATTTGTTACATTTTTTTGATTATCTTTTGTGTACTCCAAGTGTACTCTCATTTTAATTTTCAATACTTGCTGATGGAAGAGATTATAGGACTGCTTGCTCATATTTTTAATGATTTTGCTCCAAATGGGCCTCCGTGATACACTGGCTCATTGGAAGATATTATGTAAGTTTGTAAGTATTTTTAATTTGTTTCATTTTTATGATTATTTTTGTGTACTGCCATGTTAATTTTACCATTGCTTTCTGACAAAATTATAAGACTTCTTACTTGCATTTATGATTTCGCTGACATTCCATCATTCCAGTCCTAGTGCAGTTTGGACTGGAATGATGAAATGTCAGTGGAATCATTAAAAATACAAGTAAAAAGTCATATACTTCTATCAGTACGCAAAGAGCAATTAACATGACAGTATGCATAAGGATTAGTACAAGAACCTAACAAAATACCAGAAAAACCTAATAAAGTATTCGTTTAAGAACGAACTAAATATCAGTATTTTACTTGCAGAATATCAGTATGAACGTTAGAGTATTCGTATAAGAACGAATAAATGGTTAGTAATTGCTGAAAAAATATCACGAGGACTGTCAATATTTTCGTAAAAGAACTAACAAAATATTAGTAACTACTGGCAAAATATCATGAATCACTCTTAGATATTCGTAATTGGAATGCAAAAATATTAGTATTGTCATGCAGGCAGTGGTGAAATTGCGAGCTATCATGATAAATTATTCGTAAAGATTTTGACAGTCCCCGTCCGAATATCTATTAGGACTCCGTTTCCTGTTAATTTGTTCGTAACAACTGCAGTCCCGTTTTTAACCGTATTTCTGAATAAAAAGACAAGAATTCCGAATAAATCCTTGAAAGATTTTTCTCCGTGCAGAAATTCACTCACAAAAGTTAATCAGATTATTTTACAAAGAACTTAATCTGCCCATTATACATAAAATAAAGTGTTATCCGAAAATAGATTAATTAGTAGGATATTTTGGCCCGTGAAAGTATTTTTTATAGGCCTGATACTTTATTTTTTTCAGACTTACAAAAATACGTATAAGATAAAAATGCTTAATAAGATTATTACCAAGACTTACTCGATATGTTTTACTCACAATATTTAATTGAAGCATCTATAATATTTCCAAACGATCAAATTTTCAAACCAAAAAGACATGGTTTGTATGATTTTGCATTAATTCGCGTGGCTTCATATTAAATACTTCCCACTGAAATATACGTAAATTGCCTAATTTGATAAGTATGGACTGTTATATTCATCGGGTGATGGGGAGTTACGATGTTATTAATTAATAAATAATTAATCTAAAATAGTCTGATAAGGGATTTCAAAAGATTCACCGTCATTCCGGTTTGTTTTCGGCGGTTAATTCCATGAATATTGCGCGACTCCAGCAAAATAAATACTATTTAAAATTAGTGAACTCGCTTATAGCACCATGCTGATTGATGTGGGCAATTTTATCAAAAATTAACTCGTTAATTATACCCGTCTAAAAATGAAATGCAGTCGTTTTTGAAAGATGCAATCATAATTTCGCGATTCCACGGTGCTTAGAGACGTTCCGAAAAAGATAGCATAGATATACCACTCACGTAGACAGTATTTTTGTTTTTTAAAGAACAAATAAATACATTCCTCTATAAAGTTCACAGATAACACACGTAACATTGTTGACATCTAGGCTTTCGACCTATATCCGGATCATATTCCAAGCTGTGCTAAGCTCGACATTCCAACCAAGCCGAGCTTATAATCAACTGATATACCGGTTCATAATATTATTGTTTAGAAGGACCGCCTAGGTAAGATTAAGATTGCACATATTTTATATTCGTCTTATTGTGCACTTGTTAATGATGTATTATGAACTTAAATTATAAATTTCCTTACTCGTAATTATGTTAAATAAATGCACAATTTTATCGACAAATGTCAAAGACATATGAATAATATTAGACCAGAACAGAAAGGTGAGGGGAAGAAACCAACTACAGCGGGAAGAAGAGCGGGAAGACGGCTTTGGTGATTTGTGATTCGTCAAAACTCAATCTGACAGAATATAGCCACCTCGCATTATAATATCACCATTTAGTTCTTCAAAGTAAACTCTGCTTGTAAATGCATAGACCTTTTTACATGGTAGCGCGAATTGCTCGCCACGTAACGTACAAATTTGCGAAGTCCAAACATGCCAAAGTAAGGTCGCCTATTTTCGATTGAGACCAATATTTTGTTGCCGTATTTAGTTTTAACACTTTTACAAATGTTTCATAATTTACTTACCCCAGTAAACAGCGCGAACACACGCCATGTATCTCGAGTGATGGTACCTATATGCAGGGCCGGATTAAGCTTGTCGGGGCCCCTAGGCAGTGCACTTCTCGGGGCCCCTACCTACCTTTTTTCTAACTTCCAAAAAAAAATTCTACCACAACGTATTTTTATTCATAATTAATGTTATTTTTTTTCTAATTTTATTTCTTTTTTATATGAATACCGCACTAGAATCCCAACTGCTCCCGTCTCCCCGTCTGGAGCCAGTGAGACTATGGCATCCTCAACTGGGGTATTTTTTGAGGCTGAAGATAGTAGGGATGGGAAGGAGATAGGGAGGAGGAAGGTGGGGATGTACCTGGCTATTCAGATCTGGTCACCAAACACTGCTAAAGCCATTTCAAGCAACGTTTCAATTCTGAGTGGTAGTCTTACACCAGGGGGATACTGAGAGTATCTTCCACTCTGGAACGTGCCGCAAATATACTTTTCCTATATTATTTTAAATGAGTAAATTGTGAATAACACTAATTGATTGAATAACATTTATTTGACACGCCAGGATTCGATCCCGCGACCTTCGAATTGCGAGTCAAGAGCCTTACCGCTGGACTACGCCGGCCGGCAACGAAGTAATGCCATCATCCCATTCAATAAAAAAATTGAAACGAATACAATACAATACAATAATTCTTTATTCTACATAAAAGGATACAGACATAGAAACAAAAATATATTTTTTAAAAATACAATGAGCAGTCTTACCACTCTTGTGATCTCTTCCAGACAACCTTGGTGTGGAGAGAAGAATGTATAACATTTATATTTTAAACGCATAATAAGAAACAAAAAGCAAAAAAAAAACCGAAACAAAATAAATGCCAATAAAAACCACACTCGGCACCTACCTGATACTAAGTAATGCTGCTTAACGAATAAAAGGAAAGTAAAGTAAAATACAAAAATGATACGTTTTTAGATTTTCACGGCCAAAAGTATTTTTGTTATTAGTTTTTGGGGTGTTATGCCGTTTTACGGCATTCGGCACAATACGGCATAACACCCAAAAAACTAATAACAAAAATACAATAATGTTTAAATATTAACTCTTCTAACTTTTCTGATACAAAATCATTTAAAACATCTTGAAAGTTGACCTTTTCCAAAATATCATTTTCAATCGACATTATCGCCATAGGTGACATAGATGACATAGGCCCTGAGGGTATTTTTTTCCTCAGGGGCTCCTGTGTGGAGTTAAGGCTCCGTTACCGGCCCCAAAAAGAAGAAGATCGAGAGATACGAAATTACGAATGTTAGAGGAGAGCGCTAACATTTACAGTGCCAAAATCGATGCAAAAATTGCGAAAATCTTTAATAAAACACGACTCGTTTAAAATAGAGCAAAAATCTCTTGGGGGCTGTCTAAAACAGTATTTAATGAAACACTGTGAATTTTTTCAAACATATAAAATAACGGAAACAGACTTGAAAATAAAATAAAATTGGAGCATACTTTGCGATTTTTTTCTATTGAGAGAATTTCATATAATTTTCGTTTCGGCATGGAGAATGTATAGATATTATCTTCAAAAATAACGAGCTTAAAAACTTTAAGTTTTTAAGCTCTTAAACAAATATCATCACTAAAACAGAGATAAACTACCCTTCCAGGCTGTGCAAACGGTGTGTATTTTTTTCCAAGAACAATTTTTTAATTAGTAATGTTTTCACATCCGCGGCCGTTTGTCAATTGAATAAAATTTTCACGGGGTTTTTTAGTAAGGCCGCAAATGTTTAAGGGAGGTTTGCAAGAAATCAGTAGAAATTCGGATAGCGGCCTCTTAATGTAATTTTTTTTTTAAATCTCAGGGCGCGGGGCCCCTTGCCGATGCGGGGCCCCTAGGCAGTTGCCTACTCTGCCTTAGGGATAATCCGGTACTGCCTTTATGTTACAAAAACGATCATATTGTGTGATCTGCATTAGCTTTAATAAAGTAAAATAATGCTTACCTATGGAATGTAATACGACAATTGGGTTTATTCTCTTTTTACACGTTTTTAAAATACAAGCCACTTTTTTACCGTGTTATTTCGTAAAATGCACCGATGAGTGCTCGATGCTGGCTCGCAGAAGAATGATGACGTGTCATTTTTTAGATTAACGCGAAGCCATACTCGATCCCAGCCGGTTCCAATGGAATGGTTCCAATAGGAGGGGGAAATAATACGCCTTTATCACTTAGGGCAGGTCTAGTAATATTCATATGTCTATGACAAATAATATTTTTGTTGAAATGTAAATTTAAACACTATTTTCAGCTTATATTTATAAAAAACTACATTTATTTTAAGATATTTTTTATTGATCATGAAATAAAATACTTATATTATGAAATAATATCCCTAAAACACTAAAAATTGTTTACATACTTTAATGTATTTGTAAAAATTGGTATTCATGTTCCTGTATATTATTTATCCGTTAACACATTTTATTTAGAAATTTACTTTTTACATTTCGACGGTCCCGTAGAACAATGTCGGATGTGCGATTTTGTAGTTTTGCAGTGGAGCTTTTTTTAAGTTTCGTTTCTGCATTTTTACTGTTTTTGAGATCAAGAAAGTGTTGTTTTGATATTTTGCATTTCATCAAAACATTTGAAAATACACACCTTTAAATCAACAAAATAAGCCGATAAATAAGCCAACTAAACGATTTTCATTTTTTTATCAGGTTCCTCAGAACTGTCGATTTGTTTTCATTAGGAAATAATAATAATTAGTGACCGACCGAAGGTTCGGTTTCAGTAGGAAGTCCTGTTTCGGTCGGACACTAATAATAAGGCACGAAATTATAAATTATAAACTGTCATTTCGTGTGAAATATGTAACGGAAATACTACATAATATATATTGTTTAAAGAATAAAACATGTACGTTTTAAGGGTATTTTAGCAACTGCAACATTCTTTTTACCCTATTGAATCTCAAACGGATAACGGAATGGCCAATGGCCAGGTATTATGTACAGTTACGATAGTTACGTGAGATATAAGAGGACATAAATATTGTAATAGTCAAAGCCACGTCATTCCGAATTTATTCCGATTTATAAATATTGTTCTTGAACAATTTATGTTATCAAGTTCTTAAAAAATTATGTTATTTTTGAAGACAATATCTATACATTTGCTGAGCCGAAACGGTAATTATACGAAACTAGCAGTTAACAACCCCCTCCGCAGGTTTTTGCTGCTAGGCCCTACGGGCTGCTTTTGGTTTGGCTTCGCCCAGTTTGAGTTTTGGCGACCATTTTGTATATCCGATAGAAACTGGTTCCAAATATAGCCGGTTACTGTTACTGTGACTAGCTGTCACTGTGACAGCGTTGCCAACTCTACGTATTTTTACGTAGATCTACGTATTTTAGGTCCTTCCTGAACATCTACTAACTTCAGTCCAGAATCTACGTATTTTTTGTCAAATTGTACAAATTTGCAAAATAACATAACTCATTAGGCTGAAGAAGCATATTTACCGTTACTTTACGGTGGCGCCCCCGTCTGAGGGGCAAATTATGTGGCGCGGACTCCAACAAATGTCCCGTTTCATACTAGAGTCCGCGCCGGGGTTGGGATGTCTAGGGAAATTTAACTAGATCTAGGGGAGAAAAATACGTTTTAGGCAAAAGGGAAATCAGCACAAATCTAGGAAAATTTCGAACTATTACCATTAATTTTTTTTATTGGAGTTGTAATCTTCTACTTCCCGGTAAAATTCCCAATTTCAGACAAAGGCATCGCTAAGTTATTTATTGCTATTATTTGACCTTAACTGTTTACTCCATATTCATGTTTTTTTCCTAAATATTGCCTATTACTCCACATTTGCATAATTACCCAAAACTATATTTCGTTTCATTTAAACCTTAGGTTCTCAACGTGGGCAACAACACCCCCTTGTGGATGTTTGAGACTTTCAGGGGGCAGTAGAAGACCTAAAAAGGGGGCGTTGAGGTGGCACAGTGATGGCGATGGCAGGTAAAAAATATGGTTTAAAAAGACAAAAAAACACGCTCATCACGTACTAATAAAGCAAAATAAACTTTAATATTGGTTAATTTTTGTTATTTTATGTATTGTAATAATTTTTATCAAAAATTCACATGTTTCGGTAGTTGAGGAAGTGAAAGAAAATTGAACCCCCCCCCCATAAGAAAAAAGGGGGTCTCTAAAAAAAAATCTCTAAATGGGCGGTGGGCAAAATTGAGAACCAAGAGTGAGAGGCAAGGTTGAGTACCTATCATAAAAAAAAATTAAAATTTACAAAAAATGCATTAAAAATAACAGATACATTTCAACTTAATTACTACAAGAAATAACTAATTACGTTCACCTACCCTAACTTCTATATTTCACTCAGGAAAAAAGTACGTAGATCTACTAACTTTTCATAATCCAAATTATACGATTCTACGTAATTTTCTAGTCCGATCTTCGTCTTTTTCAAAAAACGGGTTGGCAACACTGCACTGTGATCCAGTGATAGCTAGTCAACGGGACAAAGTAACCGCGGCAGGCAATGACGTCATATGTGATATATAGCCGCGTTGTACTATTATTCACAACTGCCAGTTACAATAATTATCATATTACCGTCAATCTCTCCATATCCGGAGAGATATTCAAAATTACAAATCCTTAGTACTTAAACCTGCAGGCGGCAGGTCCCCATGCGTTCTATTGACGTAAGTGGCGCCATCCTTTGGCATTATTGGCAACTTGCTTGCATTCGGCTCTATTACAAAAGTAGCTTTTTAACAAACTTTAAATACGAAGATGGTTTTGCGTACGGCGCGGCACCCGAGTTGCATTCTTAGCCGGACTCTTAAATTTCAAGAGTACAGTCTCAGGTCTATTAATACTGTTCGATTCCCACGATAGAAAAAAATCGCAAAGCATGCTCCGAAAATTAATAAAAAATATTTGGTTCTGTTACTTAACATGCTATGGGTATGAAAAAATTCACAGCGTTTTTTTAATGCTTTTTGACGAGAGATTTTTGCTCTATTTTTAACGAGTGATATTTTATTAAATTTTTTCACAATTTTCGCTTAATAAACGTTTTTTTTTAATATAAGCGCACCCCGTTCTTATTTACATATCTCCCTTTCAAACCATATTCTTCATCATTTTGAATGCTCACGTACTACGTATTAAATGTCAGCGCATTGACTTAGATATGAAGGAAATGAGGTTTTCGGTTTAGTCAGCGATATCCTCTGGTCTGTTATTAATGAAAATTAAAAAATTATCTTTACCAATTACGGCGGCGAACTTCATTGTTTCGATCGTACTGCAAATGTGGAGATTGCCGTTTAGCAACTGATTGCCGTACTCCGTGTTTATTTATAAGTTCTGCTTGGTAGGCACGATAAAGAATCGGACAGGGTGTTCACTCATTCTTATTACTCCTACATAAATAACAAATTACAAAATTACAGATATTACAAATTATAGGGATTGAAATCCGCTGGATCCAAAGCTGGGGATTTTTCGATACTTTAATTCTGTAGTCGGATATAAAATCAAATTTTAAAACAAAATAATATGAATAAAACCATATACTTTCGACATGATTTTAGATTTTCACGGCCAAAATTATTATCGTTATTTATTACGCCGTCTTCTTTAGCTAACGATTCGGAGAGCGTTACAGTGTCCATCATATACCCTTATAATGGGCACTGTAACGCTGTGTTACGCGTGGTGGGACATGATACGGACAAAGGTAAAAAACAGGCAGTGTTCCAAACTTTTTATTTATTGTTATCAAGTTTAATTTGTAGAACTCCATTTTAATTTTTATTTATTTTATATATTCAATAATTTTATTATTAAATTAATAAAAACAGTTTATTTTTAAACAAGTTCTGCTGGTAATTATTATTACGCGTGACAGCTGTTTCGCCTTCTGAGGGCATTATCAAACTGTGGTCATGCCACATACAGACAATCAAAAAAAAAAAAAAAAAAAAAAAAAAAAAAAAAAAAAAAAAAAAAAAAAAAAAAAGTGTTCCAAACTTTTGTTCCAAGCAATCGACCATTACCTTTCCAATCGTACTATCACGATTTGCTTCGAAGATTTTTTGATCCAGAGGGAAGCTGACATGGGATGCCCGCAGGGCTCCATTCTTGGACCTGACCTGTGGAACATCAACTTTGACGACTCCTCCAGGTTACCCTTGCCTGGAGGATGTATCGCTGTCGACTACGCTGATGACAAAACGTCTCTGGTCGCTGGGGACAGCAGAAAGGAAGTTGAGAGCAAAGGCAGTGAAGGTTTGAACATGTTCCTCGATTGGGGGAAAAGAAACAAGATGACCTTCGCTCCCCACAAGACCCAGGGCCTCCTGATGAAAGGCTTTCTCAGCAGAAAAAGAAATCCTGTCATCAAAATGGGGGATTCTACTGTCCGATTTTGCGAAACTGTTAAATATTTAGGCGTCACACTAGATCGATCGTCCTCTTTTCTGGCTCACGTTAAAGAAGTATCCAGCAAGGCCCAGGCTCTCTTCTTGAAGCTGAGGAGACTCTCCACAGCTGAGTGGGGATTGCGAAATCCGGCTCTGCGAACGCTATATAGGTGTGTGTACGTGGCGCAAGTCTCGTATGCCGCCTCTGTGTGGGAGCACCGCCTGGACAACTCGCTGATTCTCTTAGCTCTCAGGCGTGGCCAACGAACCCCCTTGCTGGCACTCTCTGGCGCGTATAGAACCGTTGCTTCGAACGCTTTACCCGTTTTGGCTGGCATATTGCCAATCGATCTGGAAATTAGGGAAGTGCTCACTAAGCAGAAATTAACTATAGGAACCCCGGCCACTCACCTAGGTGTTGTTCTGACACCGGGCGGGCCGGGGACTCTCCCTGGACTGCTCCGTCAAATGAGGGATCTGTCGCTCCAAGAGTGGCAGGTCCGTTGGGATAGGTCGAATATGGGAAGATGGACCTTCTCCTTCTTCCCATCAGTTAAAATCAGAATGGAAGGGGCATATCTACAACTGGACCACCACATCACCCAGCTTCTGTCCGGGCATGGGGAATTCAGGGGGAGACTTCACACCCTCGCCCTGTCTCCCCATCCCAACTGCGCATGCGGATCGACGAACCAGTCAGCCGAGCACATTCTGTGGCACTGTGAGATCTTGACGAATGCGAGAGAGGAAATGCTCGATGGTTTGGACGTACCTATCAGACCAGTATGGAATACTGATCTGGTTTCGAATAAGACGAACTTCGAGTGTCTGAAGAAATTTGCAAGGATCTGGGTTGAGAGATGGCCTGAGCTTAGAGTCGCTGACTAGTTGACTTTGACACCAGGTGTACTTGTTCCTGTTTTACCACGGACTATCCCATATGACTCTATCATCTTAATTTGCCAAGGATGTACAGTTTTTTTTCTTTGTTTTTTATTTTACACTTTTATGTTTATAGTTTATACCCTCGACTTTTATAATTGAATACTGTACAGTATGTATATTTTTTATGTTTTTTTTACAGTTTGCTTTTTTTTGCATATGTAATTTTATGCTGTTTTTATTTTTTACATCTTGATTTTTCTATTAGCACTATCATGTTCACACATGTCCGCGTGATTTTACGCTCATGTCTTCTTTTTTTTTACACATATTTTTTTGCCATTTTTATTTATACTTTAGGCTCTTTGGTTCCTGATACATATAGCGTAATTAAACGCACATGCCTATTTCATATTATTTTGGTTTTCTTGGTTGCCTTACTGTTTTTTTTTTCTCATTTCTTTTAGTTTTGTTTAGCGAGAGAGAACTGAACTCCGTTGCCCGTTTTGTATCGTCCTTATCCCCATTTAAGGGGTCGGACTCTAGAACGTGTCCCCGTGTACGTGCCATGGCCGATCTCTTGGAACTGGTGGGGCTGCACCCGGCCACCGCGCTACCCCTCGTGACATGAAGAGAGGTTGGGGAGAGGGCTAAACGTCATCCGAAAGCTGTCCGTCCCGCCTCCAGCGACCCGACGCTTCTCTCCCTAGGGTCTTCTTTTTGATTTCCACACACTCCTCGTCTAGGCACTACCGGGTAGCTGGCTTACGGACGACGCTGCCGGTTATCGGGAGGCCTGACAACCAGCCTTCTTCACTGTCTCTGGGACTGCCGGTGGCTGGATTTCGGTAACACCAGTTCTACATTGTATATATGTTTATTTTTTCTTCCTTTTTTATGTACAGTGCACGGTGCTGCCTGCTGGATCATTGTGTGGTCCTTCGCCGCCATGAGCTTCCCACTCATGACGTTTGTCGTTCATTTTGTTTTTCATTATATTTTCTCTATTACCTAGTTTTGTTACTAACACCTTGTTTGACTGTCCATGGGGCTCACTGCTTTAGCAGTGATTACCTTCATGGGCTTTAGAATTGTAGAATTGACCATCACAGTACATTCCTGTAGGCGCGCCTGCATACCGCCTTCTAACAACGTATGCGGGGACATTGAAGTTCTAGAATCGTTACATATTTTAAATGTAGAATCGTTCATTCAAAAAATTAGATTCTTGCGAGAACTCCGAAGGGCCGACCATAAGTCGCCTATACCGGGGTGGGAATAGGTGGGTGAAAGCTTCAATGTCCGAAACGTTGTTTAAAGAAGTAGGTAGCGCAACACGGTATAAAACTTGAAAACAAAATAACGATCATAATACTTTCATTTCTCAGAACAGTAATACAAATCGACGGTCCCGAAGAACAATGTCGGATATGATCAAAATTGTTAATCGTCTTGTCGGCTTTTTTTAACTTCCCTCTGATGATTTAAAAGTCTGTATTTTAGGAATTTTCAATAAAATGTAATGAAATACGTATATATGGTATGTTTCTTGATCTCAAAAACTGTAAAAATGCAGAAACGCAACTTTAAACATCTCTATTGCAAAACTACAAAATCGCACCTCCGACGTTGTTCTTCGAACGCGTCTACATGCACGTTTGTATTATCTCCCAGTTATAATATGCTCACAATATTGGATTTCTTACTCCAGTATCTATCTTTCATATCAAACATGCAAAAAAATAACAATTTTGAATCACGTCTTGAACTTGGGCAAAGATGAAAAAGAGGTTTGTTCATTATCGTTAATTTAATTTAAATGTTGTGGTAAGTTGGGTTCAAAACAGGCGATTCCGATTCCGTGTCCGGTAACGTTTGGGAACCACTGATCTGTAAAACAGTTTGTTTTTATTATTTATTAATGGAATGTATAATTTACCATGGAAATTCAAATTACTTGTATGTGTTCATAAATCAATCAACTTTGAAGTACCTAGTATTAACATGTTGATAAACCTTTTATAGCTAATTAAAAAAGTACAATGCACATTACTAAACTTGTATATGTTTAATGAAAATATTTAGTATTTAGAAATTACAATTTTTCTAAATTCTCTATTTCTACAGAGATTCGTAATCAATATACAAGAATTTCATGGCAAATATTTAATATACGAGTAATATAAAATGTGGGTATCTTGTAGTATTTTACAGAAGAAACAAAAATTATTGTAAATCGAAAAAACTTTTAACTTTCACGAACCCGCACAGGACGTTATAAAGTACGATTGATAATTGAATGTAAGCTAAAAAGCACCGACCATTCAAAATCACGAAATATGACTTGTCAAGATTAGCATTAAGAAATTCAAATAAAAGAGGCATGTCAAATATAGAATATAAAAAGATACAAAATTAATTTATAGCTATGGTTACTTTATTGCTTGTCTGAATTCTTGATATGTCAGTTTCTATTTTAGAAAATGACAATTAAAATTATTTTTTTATTTTTTTTATGGCTTTTCACCCCAAAGGAAAAGCCAGTGTCAAGTGAATGTAATTTTATGTTAAAAAATTATTATTGTAATATATTAGGTTCTTTATCGCTAGTCTTGAATTCTTCACACAATCAGATCCAATTTTGAAAATGCACACACAAAAAAAAGGAATGCATTAAACCTGAGTTACAATATTTAAATCTAAAAGTTAACCGCAAACTAAAATGTACACCTTTATGAATAGAGTTTCCTGCTGCAATTTAAAAAAAAAAAATAAGAATTTTTTAATGATCATTTTTACATGGAACTACAAAAAAGTTGGTTAACGATAATGTTTAGAAACATTTGCCTAAAAAATTATGTAGGTACGTGTTTTTTTTCGTTATCAGTGATTTTAGTTAGAAAAAAACGTTAGGTGAGCCATTTTTTAAACTTTTTATATTTGAAAGCAAAATTTTTGTATTTAAAAAATTTGGAAGCGTATTTTATAACATTTTCAAATCGGTTTTTAGATACATTCAGAAATTTTCCATTTATTTGCAGTTTATTGCGAAACGGAAAATATTTACCAACATTCAGAAATATTCCATTTATTTTAATTTTATTTACGAAACGGGGTTTCAAAATATACCCCTGACAAAATATGTCATGGTCTGAGGGGATAACAGTAAATTGTTTTCAAAATTGGAACTTATTATGTCAAAAATTCAGACAAGCGATTAAGTACCTAAACACGAAAAAACAAAGGCTACCGTCTAACTGTGCCAGTGTCATTTCATTCCTCTTTACAAAATTATTCATTTTAAATAGATAATAGCTTTATAATAGTATTGTAAATTAGTGTATTATAGTTTTAACTTGTATATTTGTTTTCAAAGTAAGTATTTGTGTTGTGTAATTGGTTCTTCGGAGCAGTAAAGGTAAGTTTTTTTTTTGTTTTGTGTCATTTAGATTTGTTGAAAAATGGTCCAAGAAAAACCACCTGATCCCCCAGATGACGGTGGTTTGCTATCTGAATCCTCGGGTGTTGGGAAAAAAATGATCGCTGTTAATATTCCGGAGGCTTCGGACTTCGTAACGATTACGTCCAAAAAAAGAAAAATGGCTAAACCAGCAGATAATAGAAATGCAACAGATTTTGAACAGATACATCGTAAAATACCCTCCACGCAAAACGACTCCCTTCAAAATAATTCTTCTGTTTTACATGATGTAATTCCGTGCACTTCTTCCTCGATCTCAAACCCAAGTCCACCTAACCCTTCCACCACACTCACTACAGCCGCCCCACTGGTACCCTCTACTCCTTTGTCACGTTTATATAATAATCTGGATAGACCTCCTTACATAACACACGTGACTAAAATTTCAAAGGATGAAAAACAAACAAATTTATATGATGTGGACTTTGGACATTTTATGTTTAAAAATAAAATCCATCCTGTCTGGAATGGAGTTAAATCTGTTGGCCGTAACCGTCTTTCTGTTGAATTCAGGACAGCGGCTGAGGCCAATAGCTTTGTAAAATCTGATGTTGCCAAAAAAAACTCGTACAACGTTTTTATACCTACATATCAGGTTACAAGGCTAGGTGTCACAAAAGGGATCCCTCCGCACTGGTCGATAGAGGACATCCTGGAGAACATTACTGTTCCTCAAGGTTTCGGAAAAGTTTTAAAAGCGCGTCGTCTAAATTACAGGTTTAATACGGGAAACTCTGTAGAATGGAGACCCTCCCAATCCGTTGTCCTGACCTTTGACAGCAAAGACCTTCCACAAAATGTTACTATGTTTAACGTCTCTCTACCAGTAGAGCTCTATGTGTTCCCAACTGTGCAGTGCTACAAGTGCTGTAGATTTGGACACACAAAGAACCTCTGCAGATCAGAACCCCGTTGCTTCAAGTGCAGTTCATCCCATAGTGGCGATTCCTGCGATAAAACTGAGGAAAATTATAAATGTTTAAACTGCTCCGGAATTCACATGTCCATCAGCAAAACTTGCCCTGAGCTGTCAAGGCAGCGCAATATTAAACACACAATGGCCGAGAAGAGCATTTCTTATGCGGAAGCATCAAGAATGTTTAACAAATCCATTCCATCTTATTCTGAAGTAACTTCGAAAAATTCGAAAAATTCCACCCCTTCTCAACCTTCATCTTCTTCATTTAGAAAAACTGTTGAACGGGTTGTGAAACCCAGAATTCTAACAAAAAAAAATAATACTAATCACGAATCCCTTCTGTGGTTCCCTAATGGACAACTTCCTTCCAGTTCAAATTTCAATACTTACCTAAAGTCATCTAGTAAAGAACAAAATTATAATAAAGACATTAACTCTACACTAATCACCTCATTTTTACATATTTTACAAACTTTAAATAAAAACAACATCCAAATACCGTCCCACGTTGCTAAACAAATTACTAATATTATCAACTCAACTAGAAATGGCTCCTCTGATGAGGATTCTTCAGTGGAATTGTCATAGTCTTAGAAATAAGTCTGACGAATTTTTAAACACATTACACTCAAACTCAATTGCAGTGGCTGCCATCTCGGAGACATGGCTGGAACCGGATTCTGATTTCAGAATCAGGGGATACCACTGTCTTCGAGACGACCGTCAAGATGGAAAGGGCGGCTCCGCTCTTTTCATTAAAAAATCATTACCATTCTCCCCAGTAGATGTAAAACCAATTGGTTGTCCTTTTCAAGTGACGGCCGCAAAGGTTTTTGACATTACAATCATTTCTTTGTATATATCACCATCTAACAAACCTTCAAAATCAATCCTGAAAGCAATGTTTTCCAAGGTCACTTCCCCTTCTCTTATTCTGGGAGATTTTAATGCCCATCACGGATTATGGGGAGCTCACAATTGTGACAGAATGGGCAGAGATATTGTTGATCTACTCGACGAACTAGATTTTTGTATCATCAATGATGGTTCTCCTACCCGTCTTCAGGTGCCTGGTCAGCGTCCCAGCATGGTTGATCTTACTATTTGCAATTCCAGCATAGCCGCATCCCTGTTATGGAAGGTTTTGGATGACCCTCATGGGAGTGATCATTACCCCATCCTCATTGAATCCTCAAATATTTATCATTCCAATAAAATTTTCAAGTTCAGTAGTCGAAAACCAAGGTTCTTAACGGCCAGGGCAAACTGGAATGATTATTCAAATCATACAAAGTTCTCCGTGCAAAGTCTACCCTCTCCAACTACAGAAAATGTTACGGAATGTTACGATTTATTGGTGTCTGCAGTCATTACGTCCGCAGAAAAATTTATCCCCATTAAAACGACACGTAACAAAGGGAAACCTCCCCCAGCTCCTTGGTGGGATATTGAATGCTCAGACGCAGTAGATAAGAGGAAAAAATATGCGAAAATTTATTCAACAAATATGAATATGGAGAACTTCCTTCAGTATAAACAGATTGAAGCTAAGACCAAACGTCTTCTAAAAAACAAAAAACGTCAAGGCTGGAAAAATTTTTGCTCATCATTATCTCCAGAAGTTCCTCTTTCAGTTGTTTGGAATTCAATTCGTCGGTTTAAGGGTTCTCACGTCCCATCGGTGACTCGACCACTCTCTTCACAGTGGGTGAAGGAATTTGCCGATAAACTAGCTCCTCAAACTGCAAGTAATTTTAATGAAACAGAATTCACATACTCATTTAAAACACGGGGTTGGATGGACACCCACTTCAATTTGACAGAGCTTAGGGAGGTCTTAAATGATCTCACAGACTCATCTCCCGGTGTAGATGGAATTCCTTATAGCTTTATTAAAAACTGCGACGTTACCACATTAAACTATTTTCTTTCAGTTATAAATTTGATCTTTGACTCCGGCAAAATTCCATCAGCATGGAAAACTCAAATAATTGTCCCCATTCTGAAACCCCAGAAAGACCCTAACTCTGGACTTTCTTACAGACCTATAGCTCTGTCATCTTCCTTAGTTAAAATAGCTGAACATATGATTAAAAGACGCCTAGACTGGTATGTAGAAAATGAGAAAATTCTTCCCAGTTCTCAGTTTGGCTTTCGAAAAAGAAAAAGTACGATCGAAAGTGTGTCCATCCTGACTTCTGATATCCAGTTGGCCCTGGCCGATAATGAATCCCTTGTCGGTGTTTGCCTTGATGTGTGCGGAGCTTTTGACAACGTTTTATTAGATGTTTTATTTAATAAATTATTAAAAATTGGCATCCCTCGTAAGCTTTCCAGTTTTATAATTAACCTCCTTCTTACCAGGAAAATTCAAATCCAGGTGCTGGATTCTTCTCCGCTGGAAAGAATAGTAAACAAGGGTTTGCCTCAGGGCTCCGTCCTTAGTCCTATCCTTTTTAATATATATACCTTTGACCTGCATCGGAGTTTGCATCCATCTTGTAAAATACTTCAGTATGCGGATGATCTTTTCATATACATTTCAGGACGAATTATTACTATTCTGGAGGAAATAATTAACATTTGCATGAAAAACCTTGACACCTGGTTAACGAATCACGGCTTAGAAATTTCTCCGTCCAAAAGCAATGTTATCGTTTTTTCCAGAAAACGTGTTCCTCCGCGTATAACAGTCCAAATAAATAATTCAATTCTCCCTATGCAGGTACAGATAAGATTCCTTGGGGTAATTTTAGACTCTAAGTTAACATGGAACCCGTATGTTAATTTTATCATTAACAAATGTCAAGCTGGCCTCAACATTTTACGTGCCGTTTCACGGGTTTGGTGGGGAAGTCACCCATTCACCCAAAAACTTTTTTATAACGCATATGTTAGGAGTCATTTGGATTATGCATCATTCCTCATCGAACCCACTTCTAAAAAGAACCTCGCGAGGTTGGACCGTATCCAATTTCAAAGTTTAAGATTGATTATCGGTGCAATGCGTTCTTCCCCAATTAACGCTTTACAAGTGGAAGCTGTGGAGGCTCCTCTTTATTTCAGAAGACAGTTCTTGGCAGACAAGTTTTTATTTAAATGCTTAAGACTCTCTAATCACCCACTGATAGACAAAATTACTGCACTCACTGCTCAAGTGAAATCACTTCCTTATTGGAGGAACAAATCAATCCCTCTTCTTGTTAAAAGTCTCCATACGTACAGTGCGTATAAACCCCTCTTAAATCCATCTGATAGACTTCCTTTATATGCTAACTCCTTTCGTATTCATTTACGTAAACCAAATATTCTTCTTTCTCTCGGCATAATTAACAATCACGAAGCTCCAAGAAAGCTTATCGAAATTTTAAATTCTAAATACTCCAACTGGAAAATTATTTACACAGATGGTTCCAAGTCTTCCTTATCAAACCATGTGGGAGCGGCATTCCATTGCCCATCAGATCAAGTCAATAGAAAAATCAAACTTCCAAAAGAGGCTTCCGTTTTCACTGCTGAATGTATAGCCATTTTTGAATCCCTCAAATACATTGACAATGATCACATTGGAAACTTTTTAATTCTCTCAGATTCCCTGAGTGCACTTCAAAAATTGAACTCTTCCCCCTTCCATTACCCAGAAGACGATTTCTGTGTTGGAATCCGCACTTTAATTCATAAATTAACCGACTCTGGCAAAGAAATCGTGTTGGCTTGGATACCTAGTCACTGCGGTATCCCTGGAAATGAAAAGGCAGATTCATTGGCGAAAGATGCCATTATTTCGGGGGATATTTTATATAATTTTTTAAACCCCGATGACATTTTCATTAAATTGAAAGAAAACATGATTTCCACATGGCAGAATCATTGGGATGAGTCTAGTAAAACAAAAGGATATAACTTTTTCATAATTCAGCCAACGATTCCTTCAAAACCGTGGTTTTCTAGACTCTCTTTGAACAAATTCTCAACATCCTCGATTTGCCGCATGCGGATAGGGCATTGCTGCCACAATGTTCACTTGACAAATATTCATGTTAAGAATTCTGCGATGTGTGAATGTCGTCTTGGTGAAGAGGACCTCAATCATATTTTTTTCAGTTGCCCTATAAATAATTCATACATAAATTTCATCCCTCACCTTATCAGTACGGGCATAATGCCTCCCTACAACATTGCATGTCTGTTATCTTCTCAAAACAAACGCGTTTATAGAGTATTGTCTAATTTCCTGAATATTAACAGCATCAATTTGTAATTGTAAGTTTAGTTTAAAATTTTTCATGATTTAGTTTATTTTTTATGTATAATAAATTACATAAGCATATTTATTATTTTCCTGTTACTTCCACTTGTTATACATATGTAAATAATTAAAATCATCTCGTGTTGTAAGAATTTAGCGTATTATTATTATTATTTGAATAGTATTATTATATAATGTAGATATGTTCTTGATACCAAAATTGTAAATATTTACCAAAAATACACTCACAAAATTACACACAAAAATCATTCACTTGACACTGGCCAGAACACTCCTTTGGGGTGAAAAGCCATTAAAAAAAAAAAAAAAAAAAAAAAAAAGTACCTAAACACATATAATGTACATTTATTGTATTTTATATCTTCAATTTATAATATTTTTAAATGATGGATAATACAACGGCACGGCGAAAGAAGAAATACATATTTTAAAGTATTTCTACGCAATGAAGAGAACTAGCTCTTTATTTTGTTGTAGGGGCAAATACAATATTCTAGATACCTTGAGCTTAGAGCATGCACAATATAGATATTAGCCGAGGGAGGAATGTACACGCAACCAATGACGTAATTTGATTTTTAAAATTTGTTCGACATGACAATTTTTAGTTTTTAACACTTGAAGACATTTTTTGCAGACTGCTGTAAGTAATCCTCCACCTCTGGATCTGGTGTTGATATTTCTGTCGAGCCGGTAGACCTGATGAAAGGGTAGACCAAGCTCCGCTGAGTAGATTGAAGGTTCTAGCCAGGTTTCCGTAAGAGTGATGATGACATCGTGTGAAATAATTGAGACATTTGTCCTAAATTCGTTCAGCTTTGTCCTTAAACCTCTGATGATCTGGCAGTAAAGTCTTCTCGATGACGGGTTGATGAGTTTTTTGGGAGTGAATTAACTATTTTGGGTGTCGAATGGGTACTTTATAATTAAATTTGCTTCTCCATTGTTATGTCTGTTTTCCAACTCCTTCCACAAGCTTGTAATTTGTTGACGTTTCAGTACGGTTAGGTCATTTTTTTATTTTAATAGTATTTTTATCCAGAGGTATAGTTTTTTTCACAAGTACAAGTTTGGATTAGTTCGAATCTGAGAGAAAAAATATTAATAGGGCGAGTTTTTTCATCACTTTTTCGTCCTAACATTTACATCTGTAGGTGGGTGGTGTTGATGTTGTCCACTTTCTTGAGTATACTGGAAACTTGACTTCGATCTTCGTTTATGCAGTCCGAAATGAAATGTATGTAACTAATAAAAAAATTCGCATTTTTCGCGACTTTCTAATTTATACACTTATACTTTACTAATTCATACAAAGATAAAGAAAAACCTTTGCGTGCCGTGCGTGCGTTGCGGCCGGTGCGGACCTGTGGACGTTCACCTTAAGAATTTTTACAATATTATAGTATGTACTGTCTTGTAACTGTCTTGTCAGGAACATGGAACGATATTAAATTTAGCAACTCAGGGGTATTGAACACCGAATTAATAATTTTAGACAAACACACAAAATCGCAAATAATTCTTCTTTCAGATAATTTTTATAAATTAATTAAGTAAAGTAGGCAGCCGTAATCTAGGCATTCTCTCGGAATACCTACTCTAAAATCTACATATCTTTAGAATTTACTTTGGATTCTTTCAATCGTTTTTAATGAAGTTCAAAATTTGGAGACCAAACCGTGGAATTAAACTCTATATGACTCCTTACTAGTGACATTATACAATGTTATATACTGGTGACATACACAATGTTGATATTAAAATAAATCCCTAATATTCCTATTTTTGAAACTGAAAATTCGTGGTGGAATTCCATTATAATCACTATTTATATTATAAAATAAAGTGTAAAAAGAAATGCGTATCTCGCTAAAACTCAGGAACGAGTCCCTGTACGATCAAGGGAATTATATGGTGTGGTAGCCCTCTATCCCCCATCCATGAAGAAGGTTCCAGTTTTTACCTAAAGGTCATGCTTTTAAAGAAAGAAATTTCTAGAACAGTTCAGAACATTCTAGCGTATTCTAAAGCATTCTATAATATTCCAGAACATCCCGGAACATTCTGGAATGTTGTGCAATTTTCGGGAAAAGGGCATCGGGAACTTGAGGGACGTTCTAGAACACTCTCGAATATTGTGGAATGTTCTGGAACATTGTGGACCATTCGACCACTTTTTTGTATGGGATTGGGATATCCATTCGTAGGAATATATAAAGCAAGATCCGTCGTGGGTTCGAATCTCAGTTCAATCTCAATTTGAATATCCTAAAAAAAGTGTTTTTAGGAGTAGTTTTAGTATTTTTAACATTTTAGGAATTTAAAAAAATTGCTGAAATATTGAGTCTTTTTATAGATGTCTTATAATTATCTTTTTATATTATCAATGTATTGCGTTCTCAACTGTTTTTCTTGATATTTAAAAAATATGTATTTTGCTACTCCTCTGTTTTTCACCTTAAAAACACTGATTCTGAATTATTTCCAACATTTAAATTTCACAATATGTTGGTAGGTATGTTATATGTTGTTATATGCGTATGTTGTTGCTACGCTAATGCGTTCATGTTTATTTCATTTGTTGTCGTAACTAATCTGCGAGACTAATCTCCTGCTGACAAGCTACTTGCAGTAGCTTAGCGGGTATAAATTCCCATTGTACTATACAATAATAAAAACATAAAAAAATCTAGCATAAGAATATTTTTTAATCTAATAAACAAATAAATATATTCTAATTGCTTGTATTAGGTACGAAACAATGAAAATATAAAATGAATAATAATAATGTATTTTTTAATGAATTTTAGAATATTATGAATACAACCGAAATGTTACTGCGAGTATCAGGTTTGGTGACTGGACAACTCAACAATATACAACTTTAACACCTGCTTTGAAAAATCATTAAAAGCGATGAAAAAAAAAGTTAAATAGGTTACGTTAGGTTAGGTTGTGCGCTATTTTAGAAATTTTACTAATAACTTTTAACGACTTTTCAAAGGATTGTTGAAATCCGCCGAAGTGTGGTATGTACATGACGGTTCAACGACACTTTATCGTCACCGACGCTTTATTGTTTATTTGTAAATTTAAGTAAAATTATTTAAATTTGACATAATAGTGTCAGAATAACAAAAGAGTATGTTTGACACAATATGTGTATAAATGTGAATGAGGCAACGAATGTGTGGCAAGATACATTTGTTTGACGGTCTATCTTCTCTTCATATCCCAGGAGTAAAGAGCGTAATACACGAGCCCGATTTTCATCCCGATTCCAATTAGAGACAAAAGTCAACATTTTTCGCTTTACGCGATCGCTGTTTTCAACTCTATTTTCATACCTACGATTTCAGTATGCATCACAACAAACAGTATGGTTCATGTGTTGTTTGCAGTGATGACAATTGAAATCCTAGATATGAAAATAGAGTTGAAAATAAGCGATTGCGCAAATAGAAAAATGTTGACTTTTGTCTCTAATTGGAATCGGGCTGAAAATCGGGCTCGTGTATTACGCTCATTATGCCTACAATACACGACTTCTTTTTTCAGCCCGAATCCAATTAGAGACCAAAGTCAACATTTTTCGCTTTACGCGATCGCTATTTTCATCTCTATTTTCATATCTACGATTTCAATTGTCACCATTTCAGACAACGCATGAACCATGTTGTTTGCTGTGATGTCAACTGAAATCGTAGATATGAAAATAGAGATGAAAATAGCGATCGCGTAAACCGAAAAATGTTGACTTTGGTCTCTAATTGGAATCGGGCTGAAAAAAGAGATGGTGTAAAATGGCCATAAGGCGGGTGATGGTTAGTAGTTTTTATGATAATTTAATACTGTTATTAATTATGATTTATTAATACTGTTATTATTTAGTCAATTAGGAAATCGAATTGAAAATAGTTTGGAAATGAAGAGTTGGTTACCCCTGGAAGGACAGCAACATTACTGACCTGCGGTGGCTTCCTAAAAACCACTTAGAGTCAAAGTGTAAAATAAAGGACCGATAGAAATATCGGAAAAGGAAAAGAAAGTGCTTCTGGGTCAATTCTCAACAAAATATTATATCTCATTGGTACATGTATCTTCTTACTGGCATGTACACAAGGTTTATATTACAGCCTCGTGCATTCATATAGATACATATATGTACATATATGAATTATAGGTAATTCAAATCATGGTAATCAAATAACTATTTCACAGAAACAAAACTGTTGACATTAAGAAAACTATATGAACATACAACGTGTTTCCTTATAAAGAAAATAAAATAGACGTACAAACACAGAATTCATTAAAACGTCTCAAGCACACGCACATTCTACACCACAATACGATAACATACGAGTACATTTAAACACCATATATACACACTATGGTGAGCAAAGCATTGGTTACATGGGAGGCAATTTATGTAATTGCCTTCCAGACAACATTAAAAATGAAAAAAGTCTAGATTGGTTAAAAAATATAAATCGTTTTCAGGAAAATAATAAATGAGAATAATATTGTAATTTTATGTAAAATGTATTTATTTCACTTGTGAAAAGGTCGTTTTCTTTTATCTAGAATAAAAACTTTTAAAAAATACATTTAAGTTGGTACCGTTTTAACTGCACTTTACACCAGAAAACAAATTCACCATATGTTACGAAATCTAAGATTTACCCGAAGATCCGAGTTATAAATTGCAAATAATCGTAAATATATGTAGTTCTAAAATCATCAAAAAACTAATCTCGATTGTGTGTCTATCCCGCGTAACTATGGTTTAATAAACTCAAATGTTTCCTGAATTTTAGTGAAACTTCATAGAAAATGCGTTTAACAAGGTTAGCTTATCGAGGGGGCAGAGCGGTGATTGGCTAAAAATTGTGCTAAAAAGTGACGTAGCTTGAAGTCCGTATTCCACTGGGAGATTTGAATTAACTGCAATATAAAAGGCAGTGTTTTACTTTAAGCCTCTTCACGCGTTCGAAATTTCGAAAGCGGCCCGACGATTTTTTTTTTCGAAAAAAGCCTGAATGATCTAACTTTATTAAATGCATTTTCTACGTACCTTGAATGTTATTTTCAAAATTGGAACTGTTTGTGTGAAGAATAATTATTCTGAGATGCGATAAAGGAGGCACTTACCAAAAATCAGAAAATTATTTTATATTAATTAAAATTTTGACAGATTTCGTGATTTTTATTTTACTGGTGGTGTTCAATCGAAAAGTAAATTTCTGATCGTCTCTTTAATGTGTCAACAAAAAAATAGAATTATAATATAAATAAAAATTGTCAATTTTTGTTTTTAAAAGGAAGTGATCCTAAAGCAAATATTTGATAAATACATTCAGCTCCACAAATCCTATAATTATTATATCCCACGAATTTTCACAAGTATTAAAAACAATGAAATTCAATTAAAATATTTCCAGGTTATTCCGAGAGCCGATTGAATTAATTAAAATAAGTTCTAATATTAATATTTAAAATAATACCACGTCGTTCAAAAAACAAACATGAAAAAATGTACATCGTACTTATACTTTTATTTCAATAATATCTAATAACGATAAAAAAGCACTTGACGCTACCAACCACCTACATAGTACGAGAACTTTACCGTCAAGGGATTATTAAAAGTAAAAGCAATGAAATTATGATCCCCCGCTTTAAATATGAGCGTTATCGAATTTCACAAAGGGTTTGCTTTAAGTGGCCGATGTTTAGTTCACAAAAAGCTGGCTTGTTTACAGATCTAGATCAAGGGAGATAAAAGTTAACTGGGGTTAGTATTGGTGGACAATGAAATAATACATGTAAACAGCAAAATATACATACATTTTGCATATAAGTTCCGTTGCAAATGTATGTAGAAGTAAGTTAAAGTATGTTAGTGGTTTATGGCTCCTTACCAAACTAAACACACAAATGAAAATTTTAGGACGTTTTCTGGAAAAAATCCACAAGAAAAATCCTTAGATATATCCATATTATGTGGACACATAGAACTCATCCGAGGTTCATGTATCACGTGGGCTTCCTCGAGGAAAATAGAAACATAGAAACCAAACATTCCGCCATACTTAATTGTTCAAATTCTGTGAAATAACCCATCCTTAGTTTTAATCTCCGAGTATCAATATACACAATGCGTAACTCTATTCCTCTTCAAATGCTATGGTTTATAGGAGCCTGAAAACTTCAGCCGTAGTCGACGCCAACAATTTTTTTCTTAATTCTATGGACGAAAAGATACAGATTGACTCTATCTATACTCTTCTAAAACTTTCAACAAAGTAAATCATGATGCTCTTTTACGTAAACTCTAAAAAGTTGGTATTAGTGGAAATATTCTCATCTTACATTAAAAATAGAAGTTAAGCTGTTGCCCTAACCTAACCTAAAGAGATGTTACAGGTAATACCAGTCCCTCCGGTGTACATCAGGGTTCTCATTTAGGGTCCCTGCACTTTACTTTATATTTCAATGACATCAGTTCAGTCATTCTGATTTCATTCTTAACGCTGCTGACGATATAATAATATATGAATGTGTGAGCTCGGTAGATGATCGCAAAAAAATACAAGAATATATTAATGAAATTAATAAAAATTGTATAGAAAATCTATTATTTCTAAAGATAAATAAATGTAATGCGATTACATTTTCACGTAGAAGTCACCTAATCATTCATACTTACCATCTGAACCATGTTCCTCTTCAACGATTAGGCCTTGGAGTATTATTTGGGACCAAAATAATTTATAAATATCATATTATACACATCATAGAAAAATTCTACAAACAAATGGGCTTCATTCTACGCATCACAAAACCACTCAGTGAACCTTTTACACTTGAACATAGATGGCATATGATCTCAAAATTGAATTTGTATCTGTCACTTTGGAATCCCCAATTCCAAAGTTATAAAGTTATATAGTTACCGAATTGAAAACCTTCAAACATTTTTTTTGAAATACCTAAATATAAGATATCGGATCTTTTTAAAACCCATTAATGTAACTCTATTGGTCATTAGTGTCATTACAAACGGAGAAAAAAATTAACATAATATTGTATAAGTTTGTGAACGCCCTTATTGACTCACCAGTAGCATGGAGTGATTTTTTTTTGAGAATTTCGAAATCGGCATAGTTGGGAAAGATGCTTCATATATTAAGAATTAAAATTGATATTTTTTTGATGTTCATAAACCCTGGATATCGCCAAAGCTTTATATTTTATCAACGCGAAATTAAATTCATTGTAGATCACATCACCTACTCCAAGTGCGTCCTCCAGTGCCAGTGGAAGCAGTCGAAAGTTGGACTAATTAGGTGGAAGAGGATTGTAGCAGAAAAGAAGGCTTTAGGACTGGATGTGAATGACTAGGGAACATAGTAGAAATAAATGGATATTAAAAATGATTTAATAATTATTTTTGAGTTTAATTATTAGTAAGACTCCTTTAATTTGCAATTGCATGCTGTCCTGCAAGCAATATTTTCAAAATTATCGTTACGGCTAGTAATATTGTAGGGGTCTACGCAGACCTCGCGGTGCGTTGTGTGAGAGATATGCAAGAAAATGATCACTCTTTTCCTTTGGAGAAAAGAGACCTACGTACATTGTGTATGTTATCTTTTGAAAGAGCTGCAGCATTATTGTGATAAGGAACAGGTATTGCCTTTTTTGGCCGTCACGGTACCGTAATCGTGGATGGTCACGCTAATAACAAAGCGCTCAATCACAATTACGTCATTAATAGTTACTTAAAAGATTCTTTTAATTATGAAATTTTGAAAATTTTGTTGGACAAGTTTTATTTGTTAAACGACTTCGAAAAGGAGGAGGTTATCAATTCGCCGGTATTTTTTATTTAAATTTTTTTTTTTTAATGTTTTTTACCTCAGAACTTTCGATTGGATGAACCGATATTGATGATTCTTTTTTTATTAGAAATCTGGTGCTTCCCGTGTGGTCCCATTTTAATTTGCTCCAATTCTGACAATGGGATCTATGAGAAAACCATATATGTCTTAAATTTGCAATAAGTACTTATGTGCGCGAAAAATGGACGAATAACTCAATATTACGCCAGCAGAGAGAAGTGGGTGCCGCGGACTTTGTGCCCTGATGTCTCTACTAAAAATCAAAATTGACACTAGAGAATTGTGCTCTTGGGGGTGACACTCGGTCCCGAGGCTACCGCAGATATAAAGGGTCCGCCATCTAAAGTTTTTTTTTTCAACTAGTGCTTATTTCGTGAATAGTAACACTTAGCTCATGTCTGATTTGACAGATAATTAGTTTTATCCTTCCGCTGACTTATTATTTTATCCTTCAACTGACCATCCAATGCGTTTTCGCTTCGCTGAGTGGGCCTGCGATCGACTTACAGAAGATGCCGATTTTGCCAAAAAAATCATCTTTTCGGATGAAGCTCATTTTGATCTTGGCGGGTATGTAAACAAGCAAAATTGTCGTATTTGGGGCACAGAAAACCCGCACGCATACATTGAAAAGCCGGTACACCCAAAACGAGTCACTGTTTGGTGCGGATTTTGGTCCAGAGGCATAATTGGGCCATTTTTCTTTGAAAATGAGCAAGGAGTGGCCGTTACAGTCAATGGCGATCGTTATCGGGCCATGTTGAACGAATTTTTGTTCACAAAAATTGAAGAGGAGGATATTGGCAACATTTGGTTTCAACAGGACGGCGCTACGTGCCACACAGCCGAAGCTACACTCGATGTTTTGCGCCCTGTTTTTGAAGATCGCATTATCAGCCGCAGAGCTGATGTCGTTTGGCCACCTCGGAGCTGCGATTTGACACCGTTGGACTATTATTTGTGGGGTGCCCTCAAAGATAAATGTTACGCCGACAAGCCAGAGACAATTGACGCTTTAAAGGACAATATTCGTGAAGCCATTGGTGAAATACAGCTGCACACAATCGATAATGTGCTTAAAAATTGGACCGATCGTGTAGGCTACTGCATGGCCAGCCGAGGCAGCCATTTGAATGAAATTATTTTCCATTATTAACCGGAAGGATTGTACTTATAAATAAAAAAAGAAATTTGAGAAAATATTCAGTAGTTTTTTTTTTATAGCATTTTCAAAAAAAAAAAGTTATTTGGCGGACCCTTTACATTATATGACAGGGGTGCCGTGAGAAAATTCAAATTTTCTAAGGGTGCCGCGACTTGGAAAAGTTTGGGAACCCCTGCACCAACAGATTTCGATGATTCTTTTTTGAAGTAAAACTTCTTTACGCACACTCGTCACTAAAAATAAAAAAAATAAACCTAAATTTTAACAAAACAAAAAAAGACTTAAAAAAATGCACTAAAAAGTAAAAAAAATAATTTCGGACGATTGTTGTTTTTGGAGTCGGTGTCAGCCAAGATCTCCACATCTCACCTATAACTACCTATGTATATAGTTACCTTGGCTCACACCGACTCCAAATATAACAATCGTACGAAATTATTTTTTTACTTTTTAGTGCATTTTTTGAAGTCGTTTTTTGTTTTGTTAAAATTTTTGTTTATTTTATTCACATGAGCAATTCGCAACATGATAAAATTTTAGTTTAAAAAAATTCAGCGGAATTTTTAGGAATCGTGTTTCCGAGATGTCTCCGTATAGAAATAGGACATCACAAAGAAAGATACCTATGCTTAAGATGGTAGAAACAAGGCAAGTGCGATTTACAATAGTGTGGGTGAAAGATTTGGCGTTACGTGGTATGCGCCGGAAAACCAATTTGAAAAACAAAAAAATTAATTTGAAAAATAATTATTAAAAATGAAATAATCACGTACCTATCAGTTTTAATATAATTTTATAATAATAAATGAAAAAGCCGTTTGGGCGTTAAGCGATGACTTTGCTTTGTGCGATAATTGCTATACATTGGCACTGTAATGTATATTAGTTGTTTTTGCGCATAAAATTGCAGGTTTTGAAATGTAAATTTAAATTGGAAATAACAAAGCTTTTCGAAGAGCGAATTTGAATTGGTAGTTTGTGTTACACATTTCATTGAGGATTGCAAAATGTATACCGAAAACGATCCAACTGTAATACAAAGGCATAGGTATCCATAGTTCATACTGCTGGACCAATTTTTATCTGCATTTTGGGAACCCAATAGCCTATAGGGTAGGTATTATAATATTACTCTGCATTCTATATATGTAGTATGTTACATAAAAGTATTGGTAACATGGTTTTATGCACCTTTTTATTTTTTATTCTGGAATAAAATACTATTATTATTATTATTGTAAACACTATATCTATGGTCCCGGTGTGTGGCACCTCCAGTACCTGCTCATTGAAAATAAGGAACTCCAGTGAAAAATATTTTGGCTTTAACCTGTCAAATGTCGGGCTTTTTGGCGCGAAACTGCGCGCGAAATTAGCGCCCCGGCTTTTGCTCAAATATCGTATAAAAACAAAGGAATTGTTTTTTTTTGTGATTGTTTTCTGTTTGCCAGATAATGTATCTTATTATTCATATATATTACATGATAATATCATTACAAGTTTTCCCAGAATAGCTAACTTTAGCAAAAAAATGATGTAAAAATTTTCCCATTCCGGAAACAAATCGTAAATAAATATATTTATGTGAAAATGGACTGATTTTTTTATTTCTACACAAACCTGAATAGACACCCTACGTGACAAAAAACAATCCGAGGGTGTTTTCAAAGAAATTATGACATTGGTACTTCTTTGAAAATGTAAAATATTTTCATCTTTTCAAAAAAAAATCGAAAACCAAGTGTGCACTTTAGCATTTTTTTTGGGTCTGATTTCTTTAGTTTATGATAACAATTCTTTCATATTTTGATAGTTTATACAATTGTTGTTACTAATAATATTTTTTTGTATTAGAAACCCACAAACAAATAATGCTAAAAATATAATTAGTCATTATGACGTCAAAAATTTGACATTTCTTGCGAACTGAATATTTATGACATTTCGTTTGCGAAATATTTCGAAAATTACATGAAAATAATGTAGATAAAACGATCTTTCTGATTATATCTCAAACTTATTACTTCTAGAATGAATTTATATCAAAAACAATGAAAGAATGTACAGTATACTTTACCAACTTTTGCTTTGGTTTCACATTGTGGAATCCAAGATGGCCGCCACTTTCTTATACACATATGGTCCAGAGGTACAGAGTGGCAAAATAAAACACGAAAATAAAAATAATAATATTTTTTTATTATATTTATTACAATTTCACATACAATGAAAATACACATTATACATTTTTTTAAATTCAGATACTGTGTGGTTCAAAAATAAAAGTTGAAGATATTTTTTTCATCATATTGATTTCAGTTTTATAATACATGAAACACGTTTTTTTTTAATTCAAATGATAACCATTTTAATTCAAATGATGCAACGAATAAAAACCATAAATAACAACAACCAACATCAATGCTCACGCTGACCCAAGAAGGTGGAAAAATCCTCGGACCAGGTGAAGGTCTGGTCCTCGGGGTTGTCGTCCTGGTCGGTGTCCGGGTCGTCCTCCAACGGCTCCTCATCCTCCGAGTCCGGCTCCACAATTGTTGGGAGTTCTTCATCACGGATAGAAGTATCGGACTCGTTCTCGCTATCCGTGAATCCGAAGAACTCCGCAACAAAGTGCTTGGTTTCCTACAGACAGAAAGAAAAGATATTTATTTATATTTATTTACGCCCTAGTGGGCTTTTACAAGCATAGAAGCAAAAATATAAATAATAATTATATACTCATGTTACTAAACCAATAAAACAGAATAAATAATAAAGCAATCATCATCACAAGGTATAGAACATCATAACAGAAATTAAATTATTACCTGAATTGATGCCGTGGAGGTTGAAGGACCAGCCGACTCGCCCCCTTAGGTCCTCGCCCTCTTCCGTCTGGGATTCTGAAACTATAAACATTTATTCTTACACTAATGTCTTTCAATTTTGGAAAGGATGAAGCGTACAACCAACGTAATAGAACTACTACTAATACACAACATACCGTCGCTAAAATTGGGTTGAATTCCTCTTCTTCACTCGAGGAACAATAATTCTGCTCAGCCATTCTATAACAATAGAAACAAATATTATCATCATATAATATAATCATCAATACTCTTGTATTTATAAATATTTTATAATTTTGAAGAAAGTATCTTCGCAATTTTTTTTCCACAATATAATTATAAAACAAAATTTTTTTTTTTAGCACACCCTATATAACTGATCAATTTTTTGTTACTGATTACTATTTTTAAAATATATTCATATATTTTTCAATGTTTTATGAAAAATAGTAATTTCATAAAACATTCAAAAATAATAATAAATATAAAGAATAATGTTTTGCGCCATTCTGTACGGCTCAATACAAAGTATGTGTTTTCAAAAAGAACCGCTAGACGTCAGCGCGGACGAATTCATCTGTCTGCCAGATGTCAACCCACACACATGCAAAAAAATCATGAATGTGTGCGTGAGAATGACTTGGTTCAGAAATGTATTTTTTTCTATTATTTCAACTAAATATTCACGAAACAAAGGCTGTGATACATAATCACAATAGATTTCTTTACATAATGACGTAGAAATCTTTATACTAATATGGTATATTTACGTAAATATCATTCGAGAAAGTGACTGACATTTACGCGCGATAAATTTCTAGGCGTCCCGGCCCAGAGTTTTGTTTTTCGTAAATTACCGAATAATTATGAACAAAACAAACACTTTGATATGTAATCTCAATTGATTTTTCTACAAAATGAAATACTAAACATTGCGAAATAAACGATATTATCATCCACAAACTGAAATACTAAACGAAAAATACTTCAAACCAAAAGATGCCATCACTTCTATGTCATATTTTTTCGGTTTATTTTTTGATATCGTATATAATTTTTACCAAAACAC
Source organism: Limnephilus lunatus (assembly GCA_917563855.2). Classification (NCBI taxonomy): domain Eukaryota; kingdom Metazoa; phylum Arthropoda; class Insecta; order Trichoptera; family Limnephilidae; genus Limnephilus; species Limnephilus lunatus. The sequence goes on from OU830602.1 coordinate 70,491,160, forward strand.
ATGCCGTGAGCAATAAAGTATGTATAAAACCAACATTACTTACGTTTATTTGATTATATTCGGATTTATCGGCGTTTTATTGGGACCGCGCGCACTACGCACTTTGACACTTGAGAAATGCTTTGTAATCTGACACCAAGGGTACTTGAAATATTGTATAGACTATGGGGCTGCACAGTCCGGGATATGTTTTATGTTCCGTAATGCAGAGAATATGTTAATCAATTTTCTTACCCTTGTTGAGGGGTTTTCTGTGTGGTGTTCCGTTTGAGATGGTTGTCTATAGTAACATCTAGATATTTGATGTTTTCTACACATTCCAAAGCTTCACAGTTGCAGCTTTGGAATGTGTAGGAAAGTGCATATTAGGTTTCTATTTTTTATTTTTTATATAACTCTATTTTTTCCTCGCTTACGAAGCTTCTTTCGGATTTAGTTTTATTGTAGTGGCTGATTAGTTCTTTAGAGTACGATTGAAAACATTTTAAACATTTTTGGAAACCTTTTATGATAACGATTCTGATATTTTTTGTATGCCTCTACTGAAGTATAAAGCTGTACTAATTAAACTAATAAACGCTGATTCTGAATAAAATATAAGTTTTATTAAGTAATATTTAATGTAGAGTTTTTAAAAAATGATTTAAAAGTCCATTTTGAATCGTGTCATTAAAACACACTGTCAAGTTGGTGGTATTGAATTTTTAGTGCTGACGTCACTGCTCTCCATAATTTTCCGGTCACCTGGTGATAGCATATAAAATATATTGTATATATTGAATATATTGTAAAGTTAACTGTTTAGATATTAATGTTTCCAAATGTCATACTATGACATTCACCAGAAATAAAAATGTAATTAAGTATTCTTATTCACTCAACAATGAACCTGTCATCTCTAAAACGGAATGTAAAGACCTTGGTGTTTACCTTGATAGCAAACTTATTTTTAATATTCACATCGACTCAATCGTTCACAGGTCTTATAAAATGCTTGGTTTTGTTCTTCGTATAAGTAAAGTGTTCAGTAACCCGCGCACAGTAGTTATGTTATATTTTGCATTAGTCAGAAGTATACTGGAATATGCCTCGCCAATTTGGAACCCGCAGTACAAATTATACATAGATAGCATCGAACATATTCAAAACAAATTTATAAAATATCTTAAATTCAAATTCAACAATAATTATGAACGCACATTTCAAACTTTACAACAAAGACGAGTAATTGCTGATTTGACATTTTTACACAAAATTTTAAATAATAACATCGATTGTACCGAACTACTTTCCCTAATTAATTTTAACATACCATTAAGACGTACACGCCATACAGAACTATTCCACATGCTTAATTACAAGACTAATGCAGCAACTAATTCGCCAATCAATCGTGCTCTTCATGTATTCAATAATATTAATTTAAATTATAACATCGACATTTTCTCCGATTCACTGCCCAAATTTAAAAAGAGCATCATGTCAATCATATAGTTTAATGCGCATACTTACACACATACATACACACACACACACACACACACACACAGACCCTCCCTCACCCTCACACACCTTCCCACAACGCACATCACCCGGTAAAAATTTAATATAAACAAGATACTTCAATGAAACATATCATAGGTACCTAACTTGAAATATACTTATTAATTGTAAACTTTTTTCACCAATGTAAATAATGTACTGTTTGTTTCTGTTAATAAATAAAATAAAATAAAATAAAAATAAAATATTGGAGTTGTATTGAAATGTAAGTCGGTAGCCATTCAACATTTCATGTTATTGGTTTATTTGCATACTGTTAATAGAGATTTAGACGTACTAGGGTTGCCCGTGAAATAAAGTCTCCAAGGTGCTGTGGTCACGAGGAACAATTTTATGCGAGATCCGGAAAAACTGGCAAGTAACCTGGTTTCCCTACACCAAATCCTTACAAAGATGCACTCTCTGCGACACTTACCTAGTCTCGGCGTCGCAGCCGTTCGCGATAAAGCTTCCGCTCGCCGCCCCCGCCAGGTGTGAATTACGCTCTATAATGAGATTTTTTGTGCGAAGAACAAAACCCCGGTAGAAATTCATTCTCAGCCACTTGAAGTGTACGGAAAGCAGTGCATGACTGTGAAAACGTGCGCAAATGGTGCAGAAAAATTAAAAGCGTGCCGGACGGCCATCGGTTTCAGATGAAAAAATTGCCAAAGTGGAAAAAACAATGATTGCAAATCGACGGGTGACGGTTCGGGAGCTCTGTGATTTGATCTTATATGTCAGTAAGACCACTATTGACAAGATTTTGACAAAAAACTTGAGAGACCACAAAGTCTGCCCAAGGTGGATCCCAAAATGCTCACCGAAGATCAGAAAGAAAAACGGGTTGAAACAGCCCGCAGAGTGCTACGATATGGATGGCGAAGAATTCTTGAACTCAATAGGCCACTTGCATGGATTTCTTAACGACTTGGAAAAAATCGTGTGGATAGATTTTTTACTAAGATTACGAAATGTTAGCAAAATTTTTTAGAAATCAATAGTTTTTTATTATTTTTAAATGAATAAATCCATTATTTGAGCTCGTGACGTCACTATATGAAAATATCCGGTCTCCGATTATGTTTCCTTAATTTTGTAAAATTCCACCCTGATAATTTTTTTTTTATGGCAACACTTTGATTTCCGGCGAATTTTTGAATTTGCCTTTAACTTCACTAGATTTATTGTTGGTTCTATGCGAACTTATCCTTTGGTTTGATTTTTTTTATAAAGATAGCGGTGTTTTTACAGATGTTACGAAGAGAACCCTGTACAATTGTATTGCTATTCGTGTGGAAAAGGTTCTTTTTTTTAAAATTTTTTTTTGGCTATGTAATTATCGTTTTTTCGCACCCATAAAATTATGTCCCGTCTTTCTGGTTTATACAGTTTTTATAGGATTTTGTAACTACGAATCTGTATATTTAAAAATTGTAAATATTCTTACAATTAAAATTTAACGATATGGGGACCACACTATGGGGTTATATTCTAACAAGCTGCATACTAGTGACAATTAATCGGTTTATACAATTTTCAACGAATCAAAGTCTTTGATTATTCTGATTATTAATCCCAGTGTCTTCACGACTTAAAATAAATTGATGATGGAGCAAATTAAGTTAATTAATGATGTCAGATATTCTATAAAATAGTTCCTTCCCTTTATAAATATCAAGGTATCCAAATTTCAGTGAGTACTTCCCCACCTTTTTCTTCACCATCTCCTTCCCATCAATATACTCAATTGGGGATGCCGTAGTCAACTTCAGACAGCCCGGAGCAGTTGGGATTCTTGTGAAAAATTATTTTGTAAATTATGGAACATATTTTGTTTTTGTGAAGAGAATGAATGACGATGGAAAGAAGGTCGAGAGTGGAAGTTTGGGAAGTAGATACCTGGCATTCAGATCAGGTCTTTCTCATATATATCTATAATTGTAATAGTATACATATAAATCTATAATTAATAAATTAATTTATATTATATTTGGTTGGTTAACAAATGTTTTATACAAATTTAACGTTTTATTAAATAATGTCGCTGAAATATTATAGTGCATTAATAATATACGTTTCTCGTTATTCTCAATACTCATTAAACGTTTTTTTCTACTACAATAGCAATAATTTTAAATAAAAATTTGAACTCTTTGAAGGCAGTCATTTAAAAATTATTTCACCTCTTCTGAAGTATTAACGTGAGACAAAATCAGAATGAAAGGCACTCTCAGTATCGCGGCGGTAAAACACCACCATTCAGATTGAAACGTTGATTGAAATCGCGTTAGACATTTCTAGTGACTAGATCTGAATACCCAGGAACTTCCCAACCTTCAACTTCCCCCTATTCTTCTCCTACCCACTACTCTCAGCTTCACAACATAACCTATTTGCGAATGACATAGTCCCACTGGCTCCAGACGATTAGGAGAAGTAGGGACTCGTGTACTGTGTTCCAAAATTTAAAAAAAATTAAAAAATATATTTTCTAAGAAATAGCAGCTGTAACATTGAAAAACACGGTCTAATTTTAACTGGCCTTGAAACTAATAACCAAGTGCGTGTAAAAGTTTTAGTTAAATATTAGTGCGTGAAAAATCATGGCGTATTCAGAATTCGCGACAAATCAGTTCAAATTTTGATAATAATTTTGGCAATAATTTTCTGTGAAAAATATAATATTATAGCTATTTACCTACTTACTTAAGGCGCCGTATCCCCTCTCAAAAAGAAGAAGATGGAAATATATGTAGGTAATTACGAATGTTGGTGAGAGTGCGCTAATATTTAAAAGGGTAAAATTGAAGCGTAAATTGTGAAAATGTTTAATAAAACACGACTCGTTTAAAATAGAGCAAAAATCTCTTGGGGTTGTTTAAAACAGCATTTAAAGAAATGCAGTGAATTTTTTCATACGTATAACTTGTAAAATAACTGAAAAAGTCGTGAAAATAATAATTTTCTGTGCATACTATGCGATATTTTTCTATCGAGGGAATTTCATATAATTTGCGTTTCGGCCTGGGGAATGTATATGTAGATATTAAGGTAAATAACTTTTTTTTAAAGATATTCTCCTTAATGTTTAAGGAGAATATGTAAGAAATCGGTAGAAATTCGGGTAGCGGCGACTTAAATTCAAATCAAAATTGAGTTGATTGAACCGAATTTCACGTAGGACTAACGCACAGCGCAGAAATAAGTACCTAAGTGCAGCTTTGCCTTTGTCATTTGTGATAACCCCCCCCCCTACGAAGTAAAACCTATCTTTAGATTTCCAAATGCTGCTACAGTGCTACAGCTACAGGCGCAACCCCGTCCGGCCTTTAAAACTCGTAGCTCGCCCGTTCTCGCGACTCTCCCCTGCATTCCTTTTGCAGCGCCTTTTCAACCCCATCACGTAATACTTTTATGCAAACGTGACGAGATGCTCTCAATTAATCAATTGTAATTAACCCCACAACGTTGTGTACTTTTTTGTTTTAGTGGTTTGGTATAGTTAATCCAATTTAATTAATAATTTATTTGTGGTAAACCCTTGTTCTTTTAGGTATGGCGTGTTACAATTTGCAAGGCTTCGAATAACAATGACTGAGTCTGACTAGCTTGAAAATTAACTAATTATCTATCTATATTCATCCAGCTTCCTCCCCTAGCACCTGTTATACACCTACGCTCATCGACGACTAATTTTATTGAAGTAATCTGCATTTTCCCTCCTAGCATCTAGTATATAAATTTACATTCAAACGGCGAATTGAGAAGATCCTACCTTTCGATGCGATGTCGCGTACTCTCTGCGGCCCTATAAAATGCTATCATGAAAATAATTTGACATTTATGTATATTCTAACAAAAGATTTACACTCAAAGCAGTACGGAGTGCAATAATTCTACACTTACAGTGCTAGATGCAGTTTGTTAGTTAGCTAGCTTGTTTTATTTTGTTAATTTGATTCTACGGGTAGGTATTTTGGATTAACATGAGACAGAACATGTGCTGTTTAAATAATTGGACTCCTCCATAGCCCAACTGATAAGGTGATGGTCATAGACCGCCGAATCAGCTTCCAATTCCAACGCCTCCGGAGAATGTTAAGGTCGCAAGCGACGAATGAAAATCGACATGTTTTGCCTTCTGTCGGGAAAGAGTTTGATGTGTGTTTCTGGATCATAGAGTGGTAATGGGAATAATATCGACCAATAAGCCGCCAAATTAAAAATATGTTGATGATGATGATGAGAGGTCATCTCATACCGTTTGATATGAGGGTCTGCTCCGATTAATGGCGTGATAGCCGATGTCAGGAACTGTTCAGGAAATGTGTGGGTGGCACGAGGTTTTGGATCGTGACATCCTACTCTGGATTGATGATGATGATGATGATTCTGAAGTTCTTCAGCATGCCGATGACTTGAGTTCCATTTACTCCTAAAGCACCGGCATAAACATTAAACCGAAGTTGATTAGACAATCGGCAATGTCAGGAGATCGGTGGGGCCGCTCTCTCCTCTGATCTGGCGATGTATGAATTTAATTAAGGAAGATTTTGATGTCACCGATCCTCGCCTTGGCAGTCACTCATGTCCTCAATAGTCCCGTTCTCCGTCCAGCACGCCGCCTCGAACCAGTAGAAATAATGATTACGTTTTTCCTAGGCGCGCTACAAAAACATGCGCCAGCCTGCAATCGCGATGGTCATCGGTATTTGATTTGAATGAAAAATACGTCCTCTCGCATAACATACACAAGCGTAACTTGGGACCTTCCCCTATATGTGTCACGGGCATATGCTCTACGATAGGCGTACCCCAAGCTCAAACTCAAAAATTAGCTCAAAGAAGGAATGTCAAGCTCGGTTTCCAGGGTGCCGGGTCCGAGAATGAAAGGCACCAGGTCGTGAATCTGGCTTCCTTTCCTTCTATTTCCCCTGCTGCGCTTTCGTCCAGAGTACATTCCCACCCTGATGCTGGATGATCCCTATTCCTAGTGTGAGGGAGTTAAGAAAACTTATCCGAATTCCAACAAAGAAACGTCGAACCAGTAGAAATATTGATTACGTTTTTTCTAGGCACGTTACAGAAACATGCGCCAGCCTGCAATCGCGATGGTCATCGGTATTTGATTTGAATGAAAAATACGTCCTCTCGCATAACATACACAAGCGTAACTTGGGACCTTCCCCTATATGTGTCACGGGCATATGCTCTACGATAGGCGTACTACTTATGTAGGTGGATAAAGGTTTGCTACTTATGTAGGTGGATATAACGCATTACGCTTAAAATATGAATACCTACCGACGGCTTCATTCAACCGACAATGTGAAAGTTTTTGCTAAATCGGATATCGAATGAAATATACCTACCTAAGCGTAAACCTAAAAGTAGTTAAGAAAACTTATCCGGATTCCAACAAAGAACCGCCGATCGGTTGCCAAACGATTCCATATGTCATGTTCCCTTCATTCCGCCGACAAGGCAGACCCCACACGAGCGTAACCTAAAAGGTAGTGAAGCCCACGCAAATTTCGTCACTTCGTTTCCCCCATGACGAAGGTAGTCCGGCCATATCGTAATCTTCGTCCTGCATCAAACTGGCCTCCCGCGACGACAACTTTTATCCGCTGGTACCTCGGAGCGGCGGTAGAGGGAGGGGGAAATGGGTGCACGTCCTTTGTTCTCCTGAAGTCCCCCAATGCCTTAGTGACGTACATACGTCGACATCATGAAATGGCTCCGGCCACGCTTCCAATCCAGTCTAGAGCGGGTACGAGATCCACGTTACCGAGATGTGATCACAAGGGATTCCAATTTGCTCGGACCAGACACGACCATCGCTTACTTCGCCTCCACATTAGAAAAATAGTGTAAGCCCACCTGCATTTCGATCACATCGCCCCCGATAAAGTCGCGTGAGATACTTCCTCATGGTGGAATAGGAAAGCCGGACCCGTTAATCCATTCGACAACCGCCGTCCATTCTCGAGTCGTAACCCACTCAATTAAATTTGAAGAAAAAGAGTTTGTTAATTAAGTAGGTGGATATAGCGCATCACGCTAAAATGTGAATACCTACCGACGGCTTCATTCGACCGACAATATGAGAGTTTTTTGCTAAATCGAATATATCGAAGGAAATATGCCTGAACGTGAACCAAAGGTGATTATATGATAAGATATCGAACCAATTTTATGCAAAGTCCTATGTAATAGACTTGTCGTGATACCTAAAATTTGGAATAAGATATGGGAAATTTTTAGGAGTTGGAATTTAATTATGTCAGATTTTGTTAGTAAGCAAAGATGCCCATGCTACGCACCTTCCATAAACTGTTATATTACCTAATAATGCCTTTGCCTAAACCCTTTCCTAAATATAGTCCCCTAGCTACGTTTAAAAATATTATTACGAAACTCGTAAATAATAATTATCACCTCAAAGGCGCTTTACACATTAATTTATACCTATATTCTATACCTCCGTATTTTGTTACCCGTTATGTATTGGAGAATACCCAATAACCTAGTTTTCTCGACCACAAACAAAGCACTTTTAAAGGATTTTATTATTGTTTTGTGGTTTCAAAATCCCGTCTTTTAAATGAAGTCTCTCGTCTAAGATTTATGGTCCGAAAGTGTCTTTTGTGCTTCAAATAGTATTTTAGTTCATTGAACCCCAAATTATTATTTAACAACGGTATTGTCTCAAGAATCGTCGCCGGTCAACATCAGGCAGCTCCGGATCGACTTACGGAGGGAACGCTCTTTTTTTTCGATTACCGATAATTACCCGATAGCTTTTTAAATGTTACCGTTATAATTTTCCGATTAAATCATCCGACTTAGATGACATGGTTCCTTATTAAAGGCCCCATTAAGGTAGCCATAATAATAATACTAATATTTGAACGATCCACATGGCACCGATTTTATGGAAAACACCTCAAGGCGCTATATAAACTATAATACATGTTTAAATCTAGAAAACTACAAGCTAGACGAACAATTATAAACAATTAAAATACTCGGGGAGTAATGATGATTCTATTGTTTTAACCCTAGTTTGTACGAAATCCAAACATTAATGTTGTTAATAATTAATTCAATTTGTCAAACTTACCACTCTCATGCACACCAAACATGACATGCACGAATCACAATCCAAAACCAGCATCCCTCGTGCACTAATTGATTAATCACTAATTAAAGCACTTATTATTTCGGTCTAACTTTCGCGTCGGTTTGTATTAAACTCTATCCCGTCCCTGATAAATGCCCCGAAAGTGCATTTTGTATTGATATTAAATTAACATTGACCGCTTTAATTTACAAATTATATTATTTAACTTCATGAACTCGCAAGCCGCAATCTCTGACTTCCTTATTCGCGTGGACTCTTTTTGTTTAATAAAGACGAACTATTCTTTGTTTAATTAAAATGAAATATCCCCGATTTAGAAGCACCGAGCTGGTCTCCTCCCGACTCTCAGAACTTGACGATCTTAATTCTCAACCTTCACTGTCCTCAATCGCGTGGACTATTTTCCTTTAATTAAATGAATTATTCCCGTTTACGCGCACCAAATTATAATTCTGCCGTTTATCAAAACTCGATGATTTTTATCCCGACCGCGCCCTCAGGATCTCTCCCTGACTGTCCTCTAACACTTCCCTGCCCCGACTATCTAGTTCCAACTCCCTGCCCCCTGACTCCCACCCATCTACTTGTGTGGTTTCAATAATTTCTTAGTCACTTTTTAAAACCTCAAGTGGGCACATCTCCCAATATGCATATTTCAACGTTTAATATTCAAAATGTCACATCACATCCCAAATTCCAAGAATTCAGTGCAACTTTCATGTTTGCTTTTTTTTTGTGTGTAACCTTTAAATAACAAAATACAAACTAATTTTGTCTGCGCCGGAGTCATAAATTATCCCAATAACGCTTAAAAGAAGAGCTCAGTGGCGCACTTCAATTCACTACTCGTCCTAATTACTTGCGTCGACTTTATTGGTTATATAATAACATTATATAAGCATTGTCTGTACACGTTTTCGTTCTTTCTGCGTGCGTCACTATTTAACGAATTCTGCAATCTTATTTTGACAAATATGTTAAATATTTTAACCCCTAATCGGCGCGTCGCTCTAGTATATTTAAATGCACCAACGATCAATCTTTATTGCCTAATTTTTCAATTCCCCACTGCCATAGAAAATTCACCAGATAATTGTTTCGCAAATCAATCTGCTCGCTTTAAGATCAATCACCACTCGGGCAAACATTCATCGGCCGCCCCTGACTTGATAATGATATATCCATTAGGATTCCTCCTCCAACCAAAGTGTTTCGGCACACGTGTTTATCCTAGAATTGGCCCGGATTCCATAAATCACCCTTAAGAGTTAAGAACAGAGAATCGTATTCTGAAACCATACCCTGTTACAAAATTAAATATATTTCTAAATCGATCTCTCAATTTTAAAAGATTTATTTCGTAGGCCCAAAGGCGAGATCATCACACATTTAAATACATTTATCTATTGATCTTCGCGTTTTTTATTAAATACATCTATTTGAATTTCACTTTTATTTTATTCATAGAATTAATGTATGAATGAAGTGGAATCTTGGAAGTGAAAATTAACCCACTTCCTGACATCCGATCTAGCTATAACTCGGCAGATAGACTCGTTGGTGGCAATCACGCACGCACATTTACGCTTTTCTGTGAATTCGATGACCTTTCAGCAGATAACATAAGAAATAAATGTCGGTCTTATCCAATAGGGATTTGGCACAGTTAGTAGCGTGGTTAACTCCGGTTCCTGCGTAAGAAGTTTCGATCCTCAGTCAAACCAAAAAAAAAGTTTTCAAAGACATTTGAAAATAGCATCGACCATCGGTATACTTGGTCGAAGAAAAATAGATATATTATAGAGAAGAAAAAAACTTAGGTATTTTATAAGGGTTGATTTTGTATTTATATCAATTTACGTTAATTTTTTATTTTCCTTTTGCTTATTTTTATGAATAAATCCTCGTATTGTAATATTTATACGTAACATTTAATTAATGAAGTCAGTATTAGCGACACTCAATCGAAAATCTGAAACAGAAAAATCAGAAAAAAGATATGGTCGTTAATATTGTCTTAAATAATTAAATTTATGTTCGCTGATTTCTTTATTATAGGTATTTATTTCTTACAAAAATACATTAAAAGTATAGGGAAGACAGTCAAATGACTGTCCAATTAGGAAGGTCTCCCGTTCTATAGGTATATACATAAAGGAAATGGTCGTGCTGGTTGCGTAGTAGTGGTTAATTAGTAACGGTGTGAATACGATTAAATCGGCTGAACCGGCACGTAAGAGTCTAATAAGAAAGACATTTTAACTAAGACAACGCGAAATATCGGGCATCAAATAATGACAAGTATCAGAATATCAAAGACGTAACCAATGATAATGGGAGCTGGAGGGTTGACGCATCGGCGGGGGTATGAATGACAATCAGGCAGTACTGCCGGAGGCACGGTGACCCTCCATCCCCACCCCAACTGCTACCCCCAACCCTCCGTCACAATCCCTCCTCCTGCCTCCAACGGGGGAATCCCCCCCTTCCGATGATTCCCCCCCGCAGGCCCCGCCGATGGATCAGTAACGAGTTTTTGTTACAGCTTCGTGGAAATTCTAAATACGTTAAATTTAAGGCTTGTAAAAATGTTGGCTTGAAACAGAACTGTTCGATACTATCATTTTAAATAGTCGATTTAGTCTAAAGTAAAAAAATACACGGTGTTATCGTAGTTTCGGTGGAAGATCAAGCAATTTAACCAATATAAAACAGGAAATTAATTGAAGGCTTTTTGTTTGTAGCTAACTGTTGTCGACCCAATTATTCTCAGCCCACAGTGTAATTTTTGCAATATTAACATTGAGCCAATACAAAAAAATATCTGCGTTTTATAAATTTTAAATTAAATATCCGACTAGAATACTTAAAATATAATTTCTTATTAAATATTCTAAAAATACGTACTTACATTAGAAGACAGACCTAAAATAAATGATTTAACCTTTTTATTCAAAATACCAAACTCTTAATTCGACTGTTGCGATTTCCTGCAATTCATTACATATACCCACAGTAACAACACGACAAACTACACTATTCTACTTCAGCATTCACAAGCGTAACTACATTGCCCACTCTCCGATAGAACGATTTCACACTATGGTAATCAATACTTAGGTGATGTTGACATATTCAATATCAACTTGGCGAGTTTTGTGGATCATGTAAAATATTTATTCCAACACTACTCCTAACTTGTATTTTTGTAAATCTAATCGCTGTATTTTTCAGTTTTTGTTTCTTGTATTTTTGTGACTTGTGTGTATTTTTTAAATAATGTTATTTTATTTTTATTATTTCTTTAAAAATTGTTTGTCATGTTAAAATTGTATTACCAATATGTAAGAGCCCTCTGGGCGTTAAATAAATAAATACATTGAGAGTGAACTTATTAATTTTCATTTATCTGCAAAACATAAGACAGGACGCTATAGTAGTCCCGGAGATAGTTTGCACGTAGGTACCTACATTATCGACGATCGTCATCTTCCTTCTCATACATCTTGTATGAAAACGAAAAAGAAAGAAGATACTAGAACATTTACGCCACATACGACCTCTATCTGGAACTTGACCACATACGACCTTTACTTTACAGCGCCCTTGAAGAGATTTCTCACAAAAAGAGCGCTATATATTTATGTTTTTTGTTACAATATACTTATTAAATCTTTAATTAAAAACCATTTCGAAATAGATAATAATGATTATTGAAATTTGGAAGAAGAGGGGTGGCAACTATTAACCTGGAGTTGTACGTTCAAAAAATGAAATATTGGTTACGAAACTAAATTGGTCAGAAGCATTTTTTTTTGTCTACCAATGCGAGAAAATGGTGTGTTTGTGTTATATAAATAACTCAATAGTATGTAACGCTAAAGCTTAAAGTACGACCATTTTCGCCGAAGAAAAATGGGACTCAAAGAAACAAAGCATGTTGAGATCCTTGAGGCGTATTTGTGGTAAAACCACGTATAATCGTGTGAGAAATGTGGAGATTCGCAAAGAATTCAAGCATAATGAGTAAAATTAAAAAAAAGGAGCGCCTAGATGATTTGTGAACGTAGAGCGAATGAACGAGTAAATGGGTTTTCGAGCTTGTCATCTCAGGATATGGTGGGTGGAAGATCGTTTTAAGGAAAAGAAGGAGAGGAATTTCTGGGAAGGAAAAGGGAATGAGGGGTGGGTAGGAATCTGGGGGTCAGTGTGTCCAGGAGTGACGGACGTACGAATCTAACGAGAGGGAAAAAGTCAAGTAGTTTCTCCCGAGCCGGTTTGCCACGCAGTTTATGGGCATACCCATCCGCCAACAAGATCCAGACAAACATCACCCCATGAACCCGGCACCCCCGCTAAGTCACCAAACGTAGCGAACCACTTGGAGTGACAAATGGTAGCAGTTTTCGTTATTTGTTTTTGGGGTGTTATGCCGTGTTGCGCTACCTCCTTCTTCAGCAAACGTTTAGCGTTACAGTGTCTATCATCAGGGCAGATGTGTTTTCGTAAAAAATATTTAATTTTTTTGTACATACGACCCCTCTTCTTCCAAATTTCAATAATTATTATTATTTATTTCGATGACGGACACTGTAACGCTGTCCGAAATGTTGCCTAAAGAAGGAGGTAGCGCAACACGGCACAACACCCCGAAAACAAATTACGAAAATACTTTTGGTCATGAAAATCTAAAAACGTTAATGGCAGAAGTGATTGTTATCCGGTAAATTCTTCCCGGGGCGGCGGTACTCATACCCGCCTCCCAAATTGAATGGTTACAAACTGCCACCAAACACGGCAAAAGCCATTTCAAGCAACACCATTTTTCGATTTTTAATGGTGGTTTTTCACCAGGGTGACATAGAATGAATCTACCACTCCGGAACGTTCCGTAAATATACCTACTATGTATGAAGGAACCTTTATTATTTTGTATAAATTGAGAATAAAACAAAAAAATCAAATAAAATTGAATAAAAATTATACACTTATTTTGTGGAGAACCACGAGTTTCCATTAATGTATTTACGACCAATTTCGCTTTGCTCAAGCATTTTCAGGGTACAAATTAATAATAATGTTGACTCGATTTCCTATACGGATTATAGTAGGTAAAACATTTGATAAAGTTTGCCATAAAATTCTTGTAGGTAAATAAATTGTCTAAACTAGGAATAAGTGGTAAATTATTATGTTAGATTACGAATTACTTATCAAAACGTGTATACTAACTGTCTGTATTAAAGAACACTTGTCTTACAATTTTGAAGCCACTAGCGGCGTGCCTCAGGGTTCGCACCTTGGTCCAATATTATTTATACTGTTTATAAATGATGTCACTTCCATATTCTCTAATGTTAACATATTGTTTTTGCTGATGATATGAACATATATAAAATCATTAAAAATACGTATGACTGTTTGTCTCTACAAACCAATTTTATTAAATTCGCAAAGTGGTGCACAATCAACAAACTCACACTTAACATTAAAAAATATCAAATCATGAGTTTCTTTAGAATAAAAAACCCTATCAGTTGTAGTTATTCACTTACCAATCACAGTTTATTGTCAGTACCTGAAATAAGGGACCTCGGAAAAACCTTCGACACTAAACTATTATTTACCAACCACATTAATATCATTACTAGTAAAGCAATGAAAATGCTGGGCTTCATTCTAAGAATATATAAAGATTTCAAAAATTTCCATTTATTTAAAATATTATATACCTACAATTCTGGTTAGGAGTCATTTGGAATATAATTCCCCCATATGGAACCCTTTCTACAAAAGCCACGCAAACTCCATTGATAAGAATCCAACGCAAATTTCTCAGATCAATTATCTTCAAATTAGGAATTCCCACGGACGACATAAACTATGATTCTCTATTAAAAAAATGCTACTCTTATCGTTAAAAGTCAGAAAAATAATTAATGATCTAATTTTTGTTTTTGAAATAAAAAAAATAACTGGTTTGACTCCCCTGAATTGGTCTCGTTAATAAATTATCATGTACCTTAGAGACCAACTCGATTCAAGACACATTTTTATTGCAACAATACTAACACTAATGCAGAACAAAATTCAATCACAAATCACCTGCATATTTTAGGTAATGAATACGCTAATATCGATCACGCCGGTAATCTGGCCTCATACAAAAGATGCATCAAACAAAATTTGTCTGCTAGTACCGCACGTAAACATAACACATCATATGCCTACCAGTACTTGCCCTCTAAAATTAGAGATTTGTATATATTTTTTAGAGATTTTAGAGATTTGTATGGATTTGTATATAGAGATTTGTATATATATCAATGTGAATACCTTAGTAATATGCCAAAGCATTTCGTTTGCTCATTTCTATAGCCAAAATAATTTTTAATACCATCTGTATTGTATTTTCGTAGATATTTGTAGGTAGGTACGACAAAGTTCTAACATCAAGAATTTTAAATAATCCATTTTTGCACAAGGTTCTAAACATCACTCACAATCTCTATTTTGTTTGTATCTGAAAGCTGATCATCGTTATGGTAAGCCCACACTGCGGCCAACGTTCCAACTTCAAACGTTTAGACGATTGTGTGGAGGGGTGTTTGTGCGTTGGAAGTTCGAGTTGGAAGGTTGGAGTTCGAGTTGGCCTGGGATCGCCTTCGAGGCGATCCCGACGGCCAACTCACACGAACCAGTCTGCCGCAGCTGTCCACACATCCGTCTGCGAACGGCAGGCGATCAAGACGCGCGTGCCGCGTACTATTAAAATGACGATATTATTACGGAGAGTGGTATAACAATTAATTGAAAACACGTCGTGTATATAAGTACATAATAATACGTAGATACGTAATAATTATAGGCAACCTGATAAGATACAACGTAGCTACAGCTGTTCCATGTCCGCCATTTTGGAGTTCGGAATTCGGGGTTGGAGGGTTGGACGCAGCCACCACACGATCGGCCAACCTTCCAACTCCGAACTAAGTTCGGAGTTGGAAGGTTGGCTTCGGTGTGGACCTAGCATTACGCGGCGCATTTAGGTATAGTTCGTCATTTTGGTTGGATAGGGTTCTAACATCGCTTTACCATGTTTTGAGGTTTTAAAGTTTGCAAAGACGAATTTTGGTAATTTTCTATTTAATAATTTTTGATTTTGAAGTTAAATCTTGTGTAAAGTATTTTAGTTTATCATATTTTATTGGAAACATATAGATATACTAATTGGAAAATATTTAAATGGGACGTGGCCCCCTTGAACCTTATGCAATGAATTATTGTGCAGTAGCTGGTTGCACAGGGTTCTATTTGCACGTTTAGGTATGTTCTAAAATGGTAAGTATCTATCTATATTTCCTATTTAAATATTTTCATTAAAAATATATTCAATTAAAATACTTTACTTAAAATCAGAAATTGGTGAATGGATATTAAAAAATCGAGTTTGCAAACTTTGATACCTCATATCTTACAACAAGGTAAAGCGAAATTAGAACCCTATCCAAACTTGATTCTGTAAATGTAGTAGTTAACAGATATTAATAATACTGAAGACTACATAAAAAAAAACAGGTAGGAAAGAAAATTTACATGTGTTGGTCTTAGAATTTTGTTCAGCATTTTGTAAAATATTATTTAGAAAGTTATATGTCCTGTAGAGACTTGTGCACTAAGACTGGGTCTTAAAAAAATTAATGCTTCCATACGTCGACTATAATGGTAGAAGAGGTCACTTTAACTCGTAGGTGTAACGTTTGGAAAAGCGACGGGGGAGGAATGAGTGGTGAATTTTCCAGCGAGCCCTTAAAAGTACGACTAAAATGACAATTTTTGCATTTTTAAAACAATAATTATGATGATTTTTCATGCAATTGCACAAATTGACACTTGTTCTTAATTTTCGATACATGAAAACAACATTTGTTGTTGTTTTTTTTAATTAGAGGTTATCATATTAAAAACATTATTTTAAATTGAAGTTTTTCATTCTACATAAATATCTCTCTAAAATAAATAATGCAACTAACAAACTTCTAACAAGTCTGAATACAAAATTGACTGAAATTATTGCACAATCTGAACCTGCATATGTGTATATAAAAATACCAAAAGCGGATGCAACGGAAAATTCGCCAGTTCGAATTCGTTGGTTTCCCTGCTCTTGGGTTCATCATTTCCACCATGTTGCCCCTCTCCCTTCCCCTCCCCACCAGGGCTCTGTCACAGCCAATCAGGACGCACTCCCGAGACGCGCCCCTCGCTATTGGTTATTTTCCTCCCCCACACACATCTCTCATCACACGCTCCAAACCGGCTCGTGTTGTCGGTAGACTCGACCGACCGCGCGACAAACCTCCCTAGTGAAATGCGATACCAACCCCTCCGCCAGAAAGAGACGGAAATCTAAAGATTGTCGATTATTGATCGAGTCTCTGATATTTTGCGCTCAGGGAGGATTAGCCCGTAGAGTAGTGTTTACGCGCACAAATAAAACGGGCATCCCCTATATCCGCGTCGCTCGCTCCAACGGGGGAGGATATACGTCCGTCTCAAACAGATAAATGTGTTTATGTTTGCATAAAAGACCTGTACGTGAAAGTGGGTGGGTGGGTTATCAACCGTCTCCCTCCGACTAAGGGTTGAGGGGTTTTGGGGCTCGGTCTGCAGGAGGCTGCTGGCTCCCTCTGCAGGTCTCTGTCTCGCGGAGGGGCGGCCCACTCCGCACGACATATATGAGAACAATTTAATGTTGTTAGTCACTTTGCGTTCGGGATATCCCGATGTCAACTGCAACAGTCGAAAGATCGCTTAGATTACATTAATTTGAGTCGCGAGGACGCGTGGGTGACGTGGCTCGCTGTCCCAGTAGATAGACCTCGTCCTCGTCAACTCCTCTACACTTTGTCGGACGGCAGATCTCACCAGGTGTTAGTTAGTCGTGCCAGACAGCCAGACAGACCGACTGCATTTATAATTCGATACTTGATACAATTTAATAATTGGAATAACATTATTTGATGTAGGTCGCAGGAGCCTGATTTCTGCGACGTCTTCAACTGTAACTCAGCCGCGAGTTTGTTTTAAAGTGACATCTCCTCAATATGCGCGTTTTATCGAATTCAATTAACATTCAAAAGCAGTTCTTTCGTAAAATTCTCGTTACGTTTTGACTTTCAGTACGGGTGCTGCCAGTGAAACTTATCGAGTGTTTAAATAAGATTGTTTTCGTGAATGAACTTTTCTTTATTTTTTATCACGTGATCGAGTACCTACACAAAATGAATAAACTCTATTTCTATGTGATAATAGTGCAGTTTTATATGATATGAACATTTACGAAAAAAAAACACGTGATTGATGTGGTCAATATTTACAAAACACCAAGAAAATAAAACATTCTTATTTTTTTCGATATCAATTTCTGATTCTCCCACATACATTCGTAGTTAAGCCAATATTCACGTTTTATTTCAATCGTATATTACCTACTTCTTTTCACTAGAGCCGGGATTTGCGTAGTAAACAGATGACATTTTCGAACATACATTATATTAGGTATTTAAGTAGGTACATCATCACTACGCATAACCATATTGCTAAAAATCTATTGAATTAGACTTTTGTTATTGGGAACGCATCAGTTACATAAATAGAACAATGTTTTTACCAGAGCTTCTCCTGCATTATAGTGATAGCCAAGTTCAATCAAAGTAACTAAAATAAAAATCACGAAAAAAATCGTTTGTGTTGCCCGTTTTCATAATTTTTCCTTCTTTCTAGATTTATTCTTCTTTAGAATAAGTTTGAAATCAATTACGGCAGTATACATTTTCGAGAATTTTGCGTACAAGTTTCAAGATCGTTTTAAATTATAAACAAAAGTTGGACTACAATATTACTACTACCTGGTGTAGTAAGCTTGGACACTGAAGAAAACGGTGCAAAACAATTGTAAATAAAGTGTTTCGCTGACAAGTCAGGATTTCAGATAATTTTTTAACAATAAGGAAGATTGAACTCTAATACTACTGACTCTCTACTTATGTAAAATATTTGTATCTAAAAGGTATTTAGTTGCACAGTCAGTGTTGATAAGAATAAATCTGTTTGTGCGGCTTAGGGCCGACTATCGACACTTTCGTGCGTCAAGATGACAACATAAGTGTCTGCAAGTGTCAAGCTGTACCCTCACCTGTCCGGCGGGGCTCGGGGCGTGTCCGGCTCCGCGTTGGATTTCAAAGGGGTACCGTGCCTCGGGGGCGCAGGGGGCGGAGGCCCGGACCAGCTGCCGCCCCTGGGGGACCCCCAGCAATTCAACATCTTCCCCGCCATCTTCAGCCGCCAGCTCAACTTCAGCAGCAACGGCTGCGGACAAAACTCCAAGATCATGGACGAGCTGAGACCAAACTTGGTAGGCGGCCTCTTAGGAGTGTCGGGACTTATAGACGAGCACCACTTACATCACAACTCTCACATATCGCACCAGTCGCAAGAGAATAAGTTCATGTCTTTGGCTGGGCAGCAAGAGAACAAATTCTTGTCTTCTTTGGCTGGACAAGACAATAAGTTCTTGTCGTCGGCTATTTCGGGCCAAGAGAATAGGCTTTTGTCCTCGCTGGGGGAGAAGAGCGGAAGGAAGTGCAGCAACGCCAGTTCCTCGAGCGCGGAGGACTTTGGCTTGTATGGACCAAGCCTGACGTCACACACGGACACCCCGGCGCACACGCCTCCCTCTTCTAGACCACTTAATGACCAAACAGGTATATCTTCATTTCGTTATCATTATCAATAGTTATCAATTAAAGCTCCGAAAGTGTTGACAACAAAACATACACTTAGTTCTTCTAACTTTTCGAAACAAAAACCCGTCGCGCGTCGGTTTAGTGCTTTGTGGAGCTTTGTGTTGGTTCACAGAGATGACGAATATAATTTAGAAATTGGTGACAATACGACTTGAAGTCTTTTTCATGTTATTTATTTGTCAGTAAATTAATTCATAATAATCAATGAAGACAACACTTTTCTGTACCTAATACAGTCTACAGCAATATGGTTTTTAATGTAGGTAGTGAGTAAAAACCAATATTTTTTCATGTAGAAAGCACTAATGCAGAAATGCGAATAAAAAGTGCTTAATAATGGTATCATAGAATTTTTGTACTCCGTTGATTCGTTTTAATACACATGACCTAAGTTCACATTATTATTTATTAAAACTACTAATTTAGGTTATTAGTGAGTCTATCTGTAACTCTGGTTAAATGAACTCTGGAACTTTTGCTTTGATTTCATTTTCAAAATTGGAGGTGTTTTTTGGAGAATTCAGACTGGCGATAAAGTACCTACCTTCCTACCTACATAATATTTTGAATTGGAAATTATTTGAATTGCCAATTTCAAAATTGGAACTGATTTGTCAAGAATTCATCGAATTTGTGAGTAGTAGGGAGTAACTATTTTTTTAAATAAAAGAATAATTTCTTAGAAAATATTATTAAATTGATTGCCCCGTGAAAAATCGCGGATAATGTGAATTCTTGACAAATCAGTTCCAACAATGAAAATGACAGTTAAAATAATTATCTGTTAAAAATACTATATTATGGGTAGTACCTACTTTGCTTGTCTGAATTCTTGACTCAATCAGTTACAATTTTTAAAATAATCCTCAATATCAAACCATCGTTGAGTTGAGTTCATTAAACAATACATACATAAGACGCACAGACAACCCAAATTATTATTTTTAATGATTCAGGACACTCAGGCAGTTATATCTATCTATTATGGGGCTTGATTAAAACTAAATTCAATAGTGTATGTAACAATTTGCATTTAAGGTCCGATACCCGCACAAAAAGAAAAGATGGAGAGATATATAAATACGAATGTCAGAGGAAGTGCGCTAATATTAAGAAACGATAATATTTAAGCGAAAAATGTAAAAATGTTTAATAAATCACGACTCGTTTAAAATAGAGCAAAAATCTTGTGGGGAATAAGTTGTACAATAACTGAAGAAAACGTGTTTATTATAATTTTTAGAGCACATTTTGCGGTTTTTTTCTAACTAGGGAATTTCATATAATTGCCGTTTCGGCGTGGGGAATGTTTAGATATTATATCTTCAAGAATAACATATATATTTTTAAGAGCTTTAAAACTGAAGGTGTAGGAAAATATGTAATAAATCGGTAGAAATGCAGGAAGCCGGGTCTTAATGTATTTTGCCAACGATGCGCGCGATGACTCGATCAAAAGAAAAACCTAGGATTGTTTTCTTTCGAGACAAGTTAAACGAATTAATTTATTATTTTATCAAAATTCGTCATCTTATTTGGACAGTTTTTAACTGACATTTTTTTTCAAAAATGACCTTTGAATGCCAAACCATTTTTTTTGCTCATTTTTTTACCCAAAATTATTTTCAGAACAATCTGTATTGTATTTCCCCATATTCTTCTATGATGAAGTTCTAAAACAAAGTTTTTAATGCTTCCATTTATTTTATAAGGTTTTAATTTGACTTTGATCCTTTACCAATTGTCATTTTGTTTGTTTCTGATGATTAATCAATTTAACCCGGCGTCATGGGGGATGGGTCAAAATGACCCGCCACGTTTTAAATTGCTTGTGGTATATTTAGGAGCAAATCTATCCAAATTACCTTTATTACTTAGATAGGGTAGCCGTCGATAAGCAAACAACATACTTTAGTTTTTAACTCTTCCAGGTTCTTACCCAATACCCATTCACTAGACTTGTATATTATACCTACTGTATAAAATTACTTTGAATAGGTAGGTTAACAATCGAATAAATTCTGTTTTAACCAATATTTTACAACAGTTTTAACTAACTAACCATCATAACAATATCCGAAGATGGACCGCTATACAACTTGTCACACAATTCTGCTTCATTCACATTCATAATTATATATACTCGTAAATACCCTTCTGTGTTATTCTTACGCATGACCCATCTAAAATAGTGATTTGCTTAATCTTGCCGTGTCTTCCTCGGGTATCCCGAAACTGTTTAAGGACCACCATTGCTTTACAATCAATACCCAGACTAGCGGGTTGTATTTGTATATGTAAATTGAAAAAAAAGTAAAAAAAAATTCACTTGCGGCGCAGCAGTGCACAGACAGTTTATCTACGGATGCCGTCAATTATAAGTGGTAAATACTTTTAGTATCGCCCCAGTGAAAGACCATCATAAATAATCGCAACGTTGCTTAAAATCGCTTTAGCCGAGTCTGGTGATTGGATTTGAATAGCCAGTTTTGACCTTCTTCTTTTCCATCTTCTACCCATCCCCAGTTACCTAAAGCCTCACAACATACCCCGATTGGGGATGCCATAGTCCAAATGGCTCCAGGCTATGGAGTACAGATGCATGATATGAAAATTCCTGCGTAATGCTTAAAATTATTCAAGTTCAATGAAATTTTAATTTTCAAAACTGGAACTAATAAGTATAAATCATATACAAGCGTTATTGTATGTAGAAACAAATTTATGTTTTTAATTAATAATTTTTAATTTTAAATATGTAATATTTCTTTTATTTGATAGATTTTGTATTTTTATTAACATTGGAAAGGCATATTTTTATTTTATTTTGAATAGCAATTAATGATCCCGAGGCAAATATTGTTTTTATAAATACTTTCAGCTTTTAATATCCTAAAATAATGAACTCCAGTTCTTTTATAATTATTTTTTTAATTATAAAGATACCTATACCTAAGTTAAATAACAGCATCATTGTTTTAATTTGTTTATAGCTAGTTTTAATAGTTTAAATAATTTTCAAAGTTTTAATTTTTCAATGCCCTCTTGAACGCCCGTGACGTCATAAGGAACCTCGTGATGTCACAATAAACTTACTTTGATGGTCAACTCAGTACCGAGCTGAAACGGACTAACAACATATTTTTTTTTAAATTTTCATAGTTTTTTGAAAATCCGTAAAGTAGTTTTTGGGTTTGTCGCAAACAGACAGACAGACGCGGTGGAGGACTTTAATTTATAATATGTAGTAATTTTTATAAGAAACAAAAAAGTGAAGTAGGTAACAATAACCTTTATAATACGTCTATGTTATTAAGTATGCTTTTTAATTTTATGTAAAGTGATATTTCTACAGTTTACCCGAAAAAAAAACCATCGTAAAAAATGCTTCGTTTTTTTCATTTTTAAATTTGATATTTTATTAAATTTTTTTTATTTAATATTTGTATATTTTTACAATAATTATACATTTTTTTACATGTTAAACAAATTGTAATAAAAGCCTTTCCTCACCATAAAGAGACAAGGCTCTTGTGTTTGGTGAGTGAATTCATACTCCATTATGTTATCAATGTTATCATTTGAGTAGGTGAATAATAATATTGCAACTATTAACAATAGATGAAGCTTGAGGTGTATAAATTAACAGATTTAAATGAAGTGAAATATTAATAATAGTAATGTAACTCTTACAGTTGTTTCAGGTAATTTTTTAATTTAATTTGAAATTTACTTTTATTTTCGATAATTTTTTCTTTTAATGGGAGTTTGTTGAAATAATTTATACCAAGATACAGATAGGAATTTTGATGTGCTTGGTATTAAATTTTGGGATTTTAATATTGTTTTGATATCTTGCTGATATATTGAAATGTAATTTTTTAGCTGTATTTCTTTGAAACTTTGTAGTATTGAATATTTTTTATATAAATTGTCTATTGTAGATACTTAAATATTGAAAAGATTTTTTCAGTAGAAAATGTAGATGTTTTTTTCAATATAACCTTAATTAATAATCTTTGAACTATTTTGAGAGGATTTAAAATGACATCATATGTTCCTCCCCATCCTATAATACCGTATTGTAATATAGATTGAAAAATTGCATAGTATACTCTTTTTAGGTTTTCCAGTCTAAGAATATTTCTGATTCTTATAAATATATATATACATTTCCTAATTCCTTTGACAAGTTCACAAATATGTGTTTTCCATTTAAAATTTTGATCTATATATACACCAAGATATTTAATTTTGGAATTTAAATTAAGTGTAGAACATTCTGGAGTGCAATTAGTTCCACTACATTTACTCTGAGTATTAGAATTTTTATTTCTGGTTTAGATTTAAATTTATTGATCGAGAATGGGATAAAGTTTGTTTTTTCGGTATTTAAAGAGAGGAGATTTTTATCGAACCAGTTTTTCAGTGTATTGATGTCAATATTCGCTAGGTTGTTCACAGTATTCCAATCAGCACCTTCAATTATTATGACAGTGTCATCAGCATAAGATATTATTTTTCCGTTTATTCTTTGTGTGAATATATCATTTACATAGATGATAAACAGTAACGGCCCCGGGACTGTACCTTGAGGTATACCAAAATTACTCGTATCTTGTTGGCTATGCACATCGTTGATGTTTACTTGAGGGTGTTTGAAAAGGTAGCTTTTTATCCATTCTAAAGCTGTACCGTTTAATCCAATGTTTCTTAATTTAGTTATAAGTTTGTCATGTGATATGCTGTCAAACGCTTTTTTGAGATCTATAAAAATTTTAATACATTTTAATGATTTATCTAATGAATTGAGAACAAGGCTAGTTAATTTTGCAATTGCATCCTGTGTGCTTCTACCTTCCATAAATCCAAACTGATTTTCGTTAATTATTTTATTACATTTTATAAACTGGTTCATTCTTTTTTTTACTATTTTTTCAAAAATTTTTGCTACATTTGAGATTACTGATATTGGTCGGTAGTTGCCTGCTTCTTCTGGATTACCAGATTTAAATATTGGAGTAATGATAGTTTGTTTGTAAATAGATGGGAACACTCCGCTTTGGAAACTTACATTTACTATATGCGTTAATGGTTTAGAAATTTGATTTTTAATATTATTAAAAATATTAACCGTAATTCCATCAAACCCCGGTGCAGAATTAATTGCATATGTCCGTTTATAATATTAAAAACTGAAAGAATCTTTCATCTGCTTTGAAAACGAACCTTGCTTTAAATTCAAATAAGCCATTAGAAATTTCTTCCATTAGAATGACATTAGAATCCTTGAATTCCATTAGAATCACAAAATTTCTGATAACAAAACCAATTATTTTTTCACACTATACCAGAATTTAAAATCTGCGAAGACTCGCGGCGCGGCGTGACACAATAGAAACAGCCGATGCAATGATGCCAACCAAGAATCGTGTTTTGAAGGGATAATTTTAATTCATTTTCTAATGGCGATTTATTAATAAAATTCTACGAATGTAATAAAACTTACGAGTATATATTCAGAATCTCCGTTTGTTGCTCTACAATCTCTACACGAACATAAATATTTTAAGCCATAATATTTTTCACTTGAGTGCCTTATTAAATATAACTGGTCAGTGGTTGAGTGGGCTTCGCGCTTGGGTTCCACCCAAATGTTCCGTGTTTGATTCATCAGCAGCTGGCTAAGTCCTCCATCACGATTCAAGCAACATTTTCGGTGGTGGTAGTAGGAGATTTTCAAATATTGTCGGGTTATTGTGTCGGTAATGTTTATCTTTCTTAAAAAAATATATATATATATATTACATAGATGGGTATACATTAGTTCCGGGACTTTTCACGGTTCTGCGCTAGTAAATAATAATTATGTAAGCAGGAAGAATAAATGAATAAATTGGACGCAAACTATACAAAACGATTCCCGCAGAAATGACCAAAAAAATAAAAGTAGCTACCATGCAAATAAGGTTGAAAGGCCTCAAAATGTTTAGGGTAACCTGTCGAAATGGTAGAGTAATTCAAGGGTCTTTAAAACAATTTTGTGTACCCGTCGGACAGGCGGGGTCTGGCGCGACCCGCATATCTTTATTCTAATCTATATGCAGCCCAATT
The DNA here is from genome assembly GCA_917563855.2 of Limnephilus lunatus. NCBI lineage: Eukaryota > Metazoa > Arthropoda > Insecta > Trichoptera > Limnephilidae > Limnephilus > Limnephilus lunatus. The sequence continues at coordinate 70,516,774 of OU830602.1, forward strand.
TAAATCACATCCGAAGAATCTAATTTAGACATCATTTTATATTTATGAAGGTCGGCCAACTACTCGGAAAAACTAGACATTTTCATATTTAGTTGGGTTTTAGAACCTTTTGAAAGTGTTTTGGGAAGAAATGTAATTCATTTAAATTATCATACAGTCGCGGATTTGGTGCTTATATATTTAATAATGCAGTCTTTTTGTGGAAATGTACGTAATATATGTGAATAATTCATAAACACGGTATTTAATATTGATATTGCGGTGAGTTAAAGAGCTTCTAAATTTGTTTAAATTAGATTTATTGTTCAAATTGTCTTGCGTATATTTAAAACAGGCTGAAGTTAGATTATTTATTATTAAACTACCGCACGATATCATACTTATATATTTGTAGGATTTGTAAAGTTGAAATTGGTATTTATTAAAATAATATTTACTTCAGGATCATTCCTTTCAAAAGACGAACAGAAATTTACCTTTCGGATGAACACCGTTAGTAAACTTGAAAAATTAGGATGTCCGTCAAAAGATTAAACAAAAAAAACATTTAAAAAATTCATGGGTTGGGAATAACCTAACCCCAAAGATATTGCAATATGAGGGATGTGCTATCCACAGTTTTTACTGGGTGGGACTGTGCTTTCTGATGTCGCCGATAAATAAACTAAATGGACGAATAATTAAGGTACAAACTAAACGAACGTTAAATTAAATGAACGAATTCTTACCGTATTCAAACTATATTGTTAACCAATACACTGCGCACCTTAAAAAAATCAACTAAATGAACAAATTATTTCTGTATGCAAACTATTCCCATTAGGTAGTAGTCCGCCGACAGTCGGGCGGACATCATATCATATCTCTTTTGTATTTCAATATCTTTGCCTAACCCTGACAATATTTGAAAATCTCCCACTACCAACACAATAAACGAAAAATGTTGCTTGTGCCGTGATGAGTGATTAGTCAGCCGAGGAATTGAAGTGACGACGCGACGCCTGTTTGGGAATCAGATTCGACATCAACTCAACCATGGTCCGGTCAATTCATAAAATGAAATAATGTTGATACCCGCTTTATCTCTTAACTGAATCGTTCCCACAATCAATGACAATATTGAAAATCAAATGAAATCCCAGTTTAGAGTTTATGGAACCCGAGTTACACATAGACACAGAGACACACCACCGAAATTATTATTTTTAATAGTATTTTACTTTTATTTAAAAATTTTCGATCTTCAAAAATTTTATTAGTAACATAAATTAAAAAAAAAAAAGTTAGTATATTTATTTACTCGTACTCGTATATTATGGAAAGCGTTTTTCATAATATTTATTTTTTTACAATTATAATTATCCCAAATAATTACTATAGGAAAACAATATTTTTTTAAATTCTCTCTATTTTATAATTCCTTATGAGCGTTTAACCAGCCAGCGGCCAAAAATCCACATTTCGGCGAAAGATGTTCTTAAGATCGTACAGGGCGGTTCCAACGAGAAAGATTAATTTTTCTCCATGCCAGCTTTTTAAAATTATAACTCAATATCGAATTTAATTAATGCCAAATTTGATTTAATTTATACCTGCATCGAAAAATGCTGAAAGGCATGATGATACAACTATTAAAATTATGTACCTTTTGTAATTTTTTTTGTTCATAAGTATTTATCATTTTTCAAAAATAACTAAGCAAAATAAGATTGTAAAAAAATTATTAAATATATTAGTTTGTAAGTGCGCAAATAAATACGCAAACGGACCAATTTTCGTCAAGAAACACATGTTTGTAAATATTTTTAATGATTTTATTTAAATTAAGATTAAAATTCTGTAACATACGTTTCCCAGAATATGTAGGTATTGATTTATTTTACTGCATGAGGATATTGTATAATACAAAATCTTTTTTGAAAATTAAAATATCTGCCAACGACCTATAGTATAAAGTATAACCTTATTATACTAAAAATAAACATTTTTTCTGAAAATTTAAAACATAAGTTTATTAGATAAAAGAACAATCTTTCGAAATCAATTTATATTTTTTTGTGGAAAAGAGTTAACACGTCTAAAATCTGATTTAAAAATGATATATATCTGGTTTTCTTATATCCTTATACCCTCTTATGTAGTGACATTTTTTTTTAAATAAGGTCTTCCAGGTTAATCGTGGCGTAAATAATCACTGAGGATATAAACCGATAGAAATGTTCTGTGAACGTGTCGGTGTGCCCGGAGAAAGTTATATTTTTCCTTACTTTTTAAATCGGAATAGAGATCATTTCAATCTTTTCAATGTTGTTAGTGTTTATATGACTGATGTAGAGATGTCGGAAATCAAAGTTGACGGATATAACAATATTTTATTACTGTACCTACAGCTGTGGAAACAAGCAATGAATAAAGCCTACCAGATTCCTAAAATATATAACTAACCAAAAACGTACAGAGATGGATTTGTCGGTAATTTAATAATAATGAAAATAAGAACAATTATTTTGCAATAGACTAGCGAGTTCTCGGCGTGTCCTTTCCCTTTCGTCCCCGTTCCCCTACCGCCTTCCCTTCCCATCCAGCGACCCCTTCTCCTCCCGCCTTCTCTTTCACCTTTCCGCCTTTCTCCTCCCCTCTTCCGTTTCCACCCGTCCCCCCAACCCCTGATTTAAAAAAAAATCATTACACCAGAACTCACCAGTATATATATATATTGAAACCTTTGCGGGCGTGCACACAACAAATCGCCAAAGTTTCAGCGCAATCGGATGAATGGTGTAGGAAATAATTTCATAAAGTCAGAGCTCAGTCAGAGCTGAGATATAGAAACCATCGCGGGCGTGCGTACAATAAATCACCAAAGTTTCATCGCAATCGGATGAATGCTTTATATTAGGGACCGCATAAGGGACAACACAAAGAAACATTCATTTTTATATATTAAGATTTTTACAATTTAGTACATTTTGTTTAGTTGATTGATTCTTTATTTTCATTGTTAACTTTATGAATAAAACCTCAAATAATAATACTTAATTAAAATAAAGACAATATTAGCGAAACTCAATCGAAAATCTAAAGAAAAAAGTTAGAAAAAGATATAAAGTTTCGCTAAAATTGTCTTCATTTTAATTAAATATCATTGATTCTATTAACAAAAAGGTCACTGATCAGCTATGTATATATATATTAAGGATCTCTCCCAGATTAAGCTGGTTTTCAGCAGTGCCTCAAATATATAAACACATAATATAATATACATAAAAATAATTAAATCAAATCTCTAATTTAATACAAATAATATAATATAAAAAGTAAAAAAAATAATATATCATGTTAATCAAAATTCAAACTAAAGTAAACAATATTAAAATTCCAAATAAATAATACAATCACAACACAAGAAGGTATTCATTTCATTGTACATTCTATCAAAAAAGGTGTTGCGCGATTGACTGTGCCCTGGTGCAGTCAGCAACCATTCGCCGCAGAGCTTCTGAGTTATAAAAAATAGTAAACACAAAATAAATGTCCCTTTATGCCATTTATAAAGATGATCATTTATGAAAAATAATACTTTGCTTTTCAGTTGTACGTCCAATGAATGTCCATTATATCAGCTGCTCATATGAACATTGCAATTTTTTTTTGCAACAGTTCCGGTCAATTGATCTAGAGGGTCTTATTTAATCCCTAATCCGCCGATTACCATCCCTTAATGTCCCGTAAGTGTAAATAATCCCAGAAGTGTGTCGCTGTTTGCTAGCAGGGGTACAACGGACGGAGGGGGTAGCTAGGGATTTTAAGTGCTGCTTAGAATGCCATACAAATGACAATGTAATGTCTGTCTAAACCGTTTAGCGAAGGCTTTGTTGTCCGCGGTTAGTGGAAGTGGAAAGGTGTTGTAGTTTATTGAAAATGTGATTAATTGATTTTTGGCAATGAGTTGCCTATTTAATTTATTTCAGTTATAAAAGATTAGTGTGTGAATATATTCGTAATTAAATTTTTCATTCTATATGACGCCCTAAAGTTTAAGTTTAGTTTTACGTAATTCAATATTTCGTTTGTGAAAGCACTATGAAACAGTGCAGTATTTATTTATTCATCAATGACGACTTTAGTTCGAAGCATATTTTAGTTGTTTCTTATATGCGTTTATACAATTCTAAAAAAAAATTGTGGGTAGTTCACGCTTAGATACGTTTTAAAAAAGTTATTATTATTTTTTTTAAATTCTACTAAAGCGAAATGACTGGAAAAGCTTTAGGTATAGCTTAATATTAAATACATAGTTATAGCTATACATAACATGTCAATTCATCCGGTATCACACAAACATTCTGCCTATCAATTAATGGTGATGCACCGGCAAATAAAATTCCTACAATGGTTGTTAAGTTTCACAATTAAAATTTCAAAAATTAAACAAATTGCTTTAAATAATGTTTACTCCACACACCTAATTAATAAAATCCTGAATAACAAACGAGCTTATTGTGTTTGATAGGCCTCTCTGATTCTCTAATGTGCTCGATATGTGAACAAATTTAAGATGTCGAGCATACCTACATTATCGAAGCGCATTAAATATGAATGACAGAGAGTAACAGTATTAATGACCTCGAATTCATCGGAAGTTCAGAAATTAATAGCCTCAACCGAGTTTCATACCATATCGAGAATAATTAAATTTATTAGATCATGTAAACCGGAAAATATTTGAGAGCGAATTTTTATACAAAATGAATATAAAAGGAGTAAGTACCGTTGAAAGAACATTAGAGATAATAATTAAAATGTTATAATTTAAAAACAGATGAGGCAAAAAATTACAACATTTTGTGAGCCTCGACTCGATAATATACATGACATTAAAAAAAAACTTTAGCTCATTTTCACAAATAATTTTTTATTTGGTTAAACTGAAATTAATAATAAAATCATAAGAAATTCCTTTCAGTGGCGTAGGATCTTATCGTCGATTATATCCAACGATTCTGTAAGTACGAAAAAAATGCCTGCCATTAAACCCGCGTTCTGTCTATTAACTTCCCACTATGTTGCAATGATTGTTCATCGTTCTAAGGTAAGACAACTATAAATAAATATTAGAATAATGGAGTATTTAAATAGCAATAATTTATCAGTGTTTGCCAATCATTTCCACCGATCATACTTTTAATTAGGACGGATTAAAATATTTCACCAATAGTAAAGCCAAAAAATTAGAAAACTTAGGTGCACTTGAAATTAGAGAATCCCTAAATAGTAACGCTAATATGAATAACCAAATAAATTTATCTTATTCTAGACATATTTCTAGTAAATCGATTTGGTCTTTCCAAAAATCCCCTAATTAAACCCTTCCCAGTTTTTTACCTCCCACTCCAACATCTAAATATTTGTAAATGTCCATCAGTATTTTGAATCTTAAGTTAGTTTTAATATTCTCCTGGTGAATAAAGGGTACTTCCGAAAATGGTAGAATGTGGGTGTAATAAAAAAAGTTTGCTTTTATCCAAAGAATATATTTTGGTATTCGAATGTAAGCCGATTCAAAATTAATCGAAAAGAGTTGTTTCACATTAAGCTTCGTCTTAATATCTAGAAAGGGCAAATGGCTAAAGCGCCCCATGCAGCTGGAAAGGAAGAGTGGCTTAAGCGCCATTCACTGTATGGCGCTTTAGCCATTTATCCTTTCCAGCATTGATATATATCTCTATAATTAAAAAAGAGTCATATTGTTTGTTTTAGTACAATATTTGTTCAACGTAGAAATAAGAGTGTCGAAACAGAAACAAAAATCAATCAGGGTAAGAGTAAAAAGGTCTAAAATATTTTCAGTTTATTCATATCAGGGAATGTTTCTCATTCTTTTAAAAAAACACTTCCGCATTTGCGTTATTTTTTAGTATAGGTACTTTTTATATTATATTTGAGATCCGTGAAAAATCACAGAATAATATACCTAAACCTAGAATGTGTGAAACTGGAAGTATTTATTAAAGAAATATTTTACCGGGACCATTGCCTTTCAAAGGACAAACAGTAATTTCACTTTTAGAATTTTAGTAACTTGAATTACGACCATGCATCTGTCAAAAAAAGAAATATAAATCTGAATTAAAGAATTATTAATTAATTAAATAATTTTGGAATAATTTCCAACAATGCACCGATACCTGAAAAATATTATTTTTAATAAATCACTCAAGGCTGATTCCCTTTTGATAGTCTTTATTTCACATAAATATACGACATTTTACCTATGAAAACTTTAAAACCACAGCAAAAGCTCCTTATTGTCATAATCCTAAAAGCTGTCCACAAAAAAGAGCGATTGAGTGTCAAAAGCTCGCCAGGCCGGTTGCAGCGGGGGGGCCCTCACGCCCCAGTGTTGCCATTGTCGGTGTCCACCGGTGCCAGAGTAACCCCAGTGGACCCCAACACTGCTTGTGGGGGGTGCCATATTTACCCCGGCTCAAGTGGGGGGCCTGGATTCCAATTACTATTCAATGAAGAAGGAATGATTCGAATTCAATATGCGCGACGTCAAGTGGAAATGTTGGTGGAGTGTTTTATGGAATGGTGGAATTACTAATTGAAATAAATGGCTTTTTTATTTTCAAACACAAAAACACATTAGTTGAATCAAAATAGTTTCTTCATAGGTTTAGTATTTTTAAATGGCATTGAAACCTGTACACTAAGCCAAGCATTGCCTCAGAAGACATACCTATATTATGATATATATCTTTTGTTCCTTAGTCACCAAAACCTCCTACATTCATACCATTTCGGCTTTTAGATCCTTCTTTCATTGTTGCACTTGTTGCTTTAAAACGTTTTTCCGAGTACGAGTATGTGGTTGTTCTTTTCATTACGCTTTTCTTGTAGAGTTTCTTGTTCCTAACTTGTTCCTCTGTGACTGTAAATTTTTTTAAAAGAAAGACAAACAGGTAGCTTTGCAAATATACACATCTGTGATTGACTTATACACATCTGTGATTGACTTTTACGCATATGTGATTGACTTATACACATCTGTGATTGACTTATACACATCTGTGATTGACTTATACACATCTGTGATTGACTGATTATTAAAGAAATGGTCTGGAAAATAAGAAACAAAGACAAATAAACAAAAACACTTCGAGCACCAAAAGCTTTACAAAATAACACGGATTTTTTTTGTATCAATGCACACGGCGTAATAGCTCGTAACGTATTTCAATGCACACGGCGAAATAGCTCATAATGTATTTTAAAAAAATGTCTTCTTAAAATTTACGAAGACTCAAAAATAAATAATGATATATATTTAAAAAAATAATGATGTCAAACCATGGACAAACCCGGTAGGTTTCTATTTGTAAAATACAGGCAAATTGGCTGATTCCATTTAAATGAATATAACTATTATCCAAATCATAAAACCGATAAAGAACACGACTAAATACAAAGGCATAGTAGATGTTACACACAGCACAAGTTAGTTGAAATTGGGGCATAGGAAAGAATATTTACTTATCTTGTAACTACGATATTTAACTTGATGCTAATGCATGTATGTACAATCGAATCAAAATACACCACTAAACTCAAAGTGTTGAAAAAAGTGGTTAAAAGATCTAGGAAATGTGTATAAGTATCTATACATCGGATCTACAGATCTATACCCAGATAACAGTCCAATAACTACACATTTTTTACGTTTTTGGTAAATTTCACCGAAGACCAAAATTTCATTAAAATTTTTACTCCAAATAATGTCGGATATCACTGGTTAAAGTGAATCAAGTCCCTTAACCATGGTTAATATATTTATTGTAATTATGTCTGTAATATTATTATTGTACACCGATTTGGGATGCAGGTATGGGTACCGCCGCATCGGGAACCATTTATTGGATAACCAACACCCCTAAGTGGTTCGTTACCTTTGGTGATTTAATAGGGGTGCCCGGGTTCATGCGAAGACGGCTAGGTATTGGCGGCCAATGCATTTGCCCACCTAATACCTATTGCGTCTCGGGCCGGATCGGGAGAGGTTGCTTGAGGGACACCTAACCTAGAGCTCTCCAGCCGGACTCTCTTGACCCATAATCTTGATTTATATGTCCGTCACCTCTAGACACATTGGCTCCCAGATTCCAACCCACCCCTCATACCCTTTTCCTTCCCAGAACTTACTCTTCTTCCTTTCCCTAAAAAGACCATCCACACAGCATCCTCTAAGATGACATAGGCCCTGAGGGAAATTTTGTGTGGAGCTAATGTAAAAAAAATCATGTAATTTTTGTATACCTATTTATATCTTCATTTTTATCGCCTAACAGTCTAACCTATTTTTACCCCTCTATTCAATATTACGTAATCGTATCATCGTATGTCTTTGTATTGTAATTGCTTTATTTGTGAATGCATATGCAAATTATCTACGAGAGTACGAGGATTTTAAGAAGTATGCCTATATTACTCATATACCTTTGTATTGTAAGTAGGTACTTTTTAATTTGAGAATTATTATCTATGGGTTACTCTTCTCTTTATTTTTTTACATACTGTATATTGTAATGTATCTATGCCTCAGCGATAAAATTCTTAAAGTAATCTGCTCCCAAACTGCTTTGGTTTTATTTACAATGAAGACAAAAAATAACAATAAAATAATATTTTCATATATTATATTATTATCACAAAGATATAATAACGGGGTATCGAGTTATTTTTAATCAGTGATGAGGGGTGGTAATCCTTTATTGAAATGTGGGTATTGTAATTTAGCCCGGTTGGCATAGCCTTTAGATTTATATCTCCAAACAGACAGACTGGTGGTGGATAGTGGATGGACCGCCAGTGAAATGTGTCAATTGAAATAGGGGTGTCGAGGACTCGATTCTAGTTACATGAATATTATTTGCACTCATAAGGGGTTGTGCTCAATGCCCAGACAGGGGAGGTAAATTTAATTAGAAGTTGTTCAAATTGGAATTTTTTTTCTATCTTCTAGTGCTTAGTTCTTTTTAAACTACTTCGAAAAGGAGGAGGTTATCAATTCGACGGTATTTTATTTTATTTTTTATGTTTGTTACCTCAGAACTTTCGATTGGGTGAACCGATATTGACGATTCTTAATTTATTAGAAAGCTGGTGCTTCCCGTGTGGTACCATTTTAATTTTAAATTTTAATTTGGTCCAGTTCTGACAGTGGGATCCATGAGAAAACCATATATGTCTTAAATTTGCAATAAGTATCTATGTGCGCGACAAATGGACGAATAACTCAATATTACGCCAACAGATTTCGATGATTCTTTTTTTAAAGTAAAACTTCTTTACGCACGCTCGTCACTTAAAATCAAAAAATAAACAAAAATTTTAACAAAACAAAAAACGACTTCAAAAAATGCACTAAAAAGTAAAAAAAATAATTTCGTACGATTGTTATTTTTGGAGTCGGTGTCAGCCAAGATCTCCACATCTCACCTATAACTACCTATGTATGTAGTTACCTTGACTGACACCGACTCCAAAAACAACAATCGTACGAAATTATTTTTTTACTTTTTAGTGCATTTTTGAAGTCGTTTTTTGTTATGTTAAAATTTTTGTTTATCAAATGCATATAAAGGTATTTATTTATTAGCAATCACCCTTGAAATCATTTTTCGCGAAGGTTGTCTATTCAGGTTTGTGTAAAAATAACAACATCGGTTCATTTTCGTATTTATACCGATAACTAAGCAAAAGTCAGGAAGGTAATTTTCGCGCGCTTTTTTTCAAATCGGCGTGGCCATCCAAGCATTCAACGGGTTTTAACCGAGAATCGAATTTTTAATGGTATTCTTAGAATTTGAGACCCGGTTTTACTCGAGACCGAAAAATAAGATTAAAGTCTCCGTTAATTAAGTGTGGTGGCAGTTAATTAATTCTGCCCGCTCATTTATCTCCCCTGAAGAGTACAGGGTGTACCGATCTCCTCCCCTCGCACTTGTCACATTAAGGCGCTATTAACACTCCGCGACATATGGGCTCCGCGGGGCCCCAGTCTCTCAGTCAGACCGGGCAACCCCGGGGCAAGCCATAAGCGGATATTACACATGTATAATCATTATCCACAAATAAAGACACGCTCCATTTACGTTATTGTCCACTTTCTAGTCAGTAAAGCTTTATTACACTCTGCGGGGTAATATTGTATAGAATCACCTGCTATGTAACATGCTTTTATTGACGTAAAAGCTTAATTATCCGGTTTCGTCCGAGATTCAACTGTTTTTCTTCTTTCTTTAATATGAATGAATACTAGCTCTCCGTTGAAGAGTTTTAACTGAAACCAAAAAATTTGCTTTTCTGATAAAACATGGATAAAAATTCACAAAAAAGTCACCGGAGACCAAAATTTCGATCAATTTTTTTACACCAAATAATGTCAGGAATCGCCGGTTAAGGTGAGGCAAGTACGTCCTTAACACACTTTATAATCGATCTATTTATTCTAAGCGGATGAATCTGTGGCGGGCGGGCGGCGTGATGATTTGATGATTATACAAATCTACGGTTATATTTTAAGATTGATTAAATTTTGCACAAACCTTTAAACCTTCAATACATTCATTTTGTTGTTTCATTGGAAAAGAGGTTTATTTCCTGTAATTTGTAGACATATTTTTCAACTTGAAATATATTTAACTTATTATTTACCTAATTTTCAACGTCGTGATCTTAAGATGAAGCCATACTAAATAATGCAAAATCATACAAAAACATAAGTTTTTGTTTTGATCGCTTAGAAGTATTATAAATCCTTCAATTAAATACCGCGTGTAGAACATACCTAGGCCCTTAAAAATATCTGTAATTTTATTTTAATATTCTTATAAAAAATAAAGTATAAGATCTATAAAAAAACACTTTCAAGTCCAAACTCTCCTATTTATAAACCCCTTTTCGGATGTGGTTTTATTGTATAATGTGGCGAATTCACTTTCTTTTATAATAATTGCGAAATAATTATATTTACGCCGAACTTCCCAAATTAAAATAAAATATGCAATTTCGCGTTTTTATTTTACAATACGGCCACAAGTCGATGAATTTGGTTTTTCAAAGTGAACCCTATGTCGTCCACCGAAGAACTACTGACCACGCCACACCTCGCCACTGGACGACCTCCGTAGTCCAGTGGCTAAGACTCTTGACTCACAATCCGGAGGTCGCGGGTTCGAACCCGGCGTGCGCAAATAAATTTTATTTGATTAATTTGTGTTATTTCACAATAAATTCATTTAAAATAATATATAGTATATTTCCGGCACGTTCCAGAGTGGAAGATACTATCAGTATTGCCCTGGTGTAAGACCACCATTCAGAATTGAAACGTTGCTTAAAAATGGCTTTAGCCGTGTTTGGTGACCAGATCTGAATAGCCAGGTACTTCCCTCTTCCCCATTTCCTTCCCCTCCCCACTACCTTCAGCCTCACAACATAGTCATAGTCTCACTGGCTCCAGACGGGAGCAGTTGAGATTCTTGTGCGGTATTCACAGTAACTTATTTCGTATCAGTCACGCCCGGAACGGAGCGGGAAATAGACGTGTGGCTCCGCGTCACATACGTAAAAAAGGAGTTCATGTTTTTTACAGGTTTTTACGAAATCAACCTGTAATTTTTTTTCTCAAATACCTTTTCCAACCTTTCCAAAAGTTTTTTCACAAGTATTTTCAAACGCCTTCATTAAAGGGGCATGAATTCCGATTTAGATTTCTTCCTGGACTATTGGATCGCCTTAATGTTAAGTTATTAAAATATATACTCGTATATTATGTATTGGATAAATACAATATTGTAGTATTTATATATGTAGTATTTATTGTTTGATTTATAATCTACTCATGTCTTTATCAACTTCTGTTTTGTATTTCTTGCTGATTTACAAGCTCGTAAGAGCTTTTCCATGTTTGATATATTATGTTTTACTAGATAAATGCCAAAAGCGTTAATATCTATAATAAATAAATAAATAAAAACAAGAAAACGATCACAGTCTATATCAGATTTTGAAAATCTACCACCATCTCCCCCCCACCCCCCACCTCCCTCCCCTAGCTCACACCACCTAGACATCAGGACTTTTAGTATGTTCACACCCTAAGCACCTGAACAAGTTTCTAAAGAAATCGCTTAGGTTCCTGCTCACGCACTCTACACCTCCTTCCTTGACTGAAATATATGTTATATACCTGATATAAAAGAAAAAAAAACCGTTAATATTATAAATAAATAAATAAAAGAAGAAAATGGGACTTTGAAAAACTACCACCTTCCCTCTTTCACACCCCTTAAAGAAAAAAAAAACGAGTGTGCTTTAGACCACACGACTGAAGTAAAACTTTACTAAATTATGCCGTCCATTAACAATATAACAATAACAGGAATAAAAATATCCCCATCCCCTTAACATCCCCATCAACTCAACTCAACTCTCAACTCTCAACTCTCAACTCTCAACTCTCAACTCTCAACTCTCAACTCTCAACTCTCAACTCTCAACTCTCAACTCTCAACTCTCAACTCTCAACTCTCAACTCTCAACTCTCAACTCTCAGCTCTCAGCTCTCAGCTCTCAGCGCTCAGCTCTCAGCTCACAGCTCTCAGCTCTCAGCTCTCAACTCAACTTAACTCAACTCAATTCATCAACTCAACTCAACTCATATCATTGATTAGCGTTTCATATTGATAAGCGTTTCATATTGATTAGCGTTTCACACTTTTTCGTAACGTGTCACACTTTTTTGAAACGTTTCAAATTTTTTTGTAACTTTTCATAAAGTATTCATCATTTTACCCCCAAGTGTCGAGCGTGCGTAAAGAAGTTTTACTTCAAAATTTAATACTTCTTGAAGATTTTTTTCAGAAACGTTCAGGAAAATTACTTTCTTCGTCTGATTAAGAAAAAAATCTGCATAAAGCCCGGGCAACGCCGCAACATATATACATATTTTAAAATTTAGAATAAAAAATGCCCATCCACATTTTTAATGATCCTAATATAATTTGTTATTCACTGTTTAATAGAAAAAAAACTTTTAGACCATCTCCCAGCAGAAAAATTAAGTGTTGCCATGTTAAAAGAGAAAATAAAACGACCAAAAAGAACACACGCTTAGAAACAAGCACTCGAAAAATATTTACAAAGCGCTCGTATACGTATTCTAGTAAAGGAAAACTCGCCGGTAACGAAACGTTTGAAAAGCGCCATCTCTTAACCGTGTTCAGAATCAGAAGCTATTTTTTCCATTTTTCTTCCCGGCACATCAAAGGCCTGAGTGTAAAAACCCCACGAAAGGGAATCCTTTATTTAAAAAAAACTGTAATGACTACGACAAGTTTTAATGGCGAAATTTGAGCATCAAAGACATAATACTCATTTATGCCATTTGGTCGGAGAGCTGCCTGAAACGTTTATGAGAGGAATTTTAAAAATGTTTCACGTTAATATCAGAATTTGGAGGCATTTCCATACGTTACGGGGATATTCGATTAAGGATGGCTTGTTTCAAAAATTTATTTTCACGTTCTGTGAAAGTTCTATTCAAGTTCTGTGATTATTTAAATTTTATGAATCAACTAGCCTTTAATTATATAATAACAGAACTTGAATAGAACTTACACAGAACGTGAAAATTTACTTTAAAAAATACCTTCTCATTGAATGGTTAGTATTATTTTTACCCTTGAAGGACAGTAATAAATGTTTTTTTTTTATATAAAAGAAACAACATTTATTTAACTTTAGTTTTATGCGAATTACTTTACTTATTAAAAATTATAAATTCGGCGGTGTCTCTGTGTCTGTATGTAACTCCGGTTTAATAAACTCTAGAACTTCGATTTGCTTTAATTTCCAAAATTGGAATTGATAATGAGAACGATTCAGAAAAGCGGCAAAGTTGGAACCAAAATGTATTATTTTAATTATTTTTTTAATATTTCTTCTTTGGATATATCATATGTTTAAATTTTGTACCGATGTCGCAATTTTTCAAGTTTACACATTCGAAAGGTAATTTTCTTGTTTAAAAGGCAAAGATCCTTACGAAATGTTTTTATTCACAAATACTCGTACTTTCAGCTTTTAAAATCGTACAATTATGATCTTTTACGGCTCTGTGCTATTATTTCATATAATTTGTAATTGGAATGGAAAATGAATGCACATTAAATAAATTAATATCATTATTACATATTTGTACAAATCGAGTTTCAAGCCTTATTCTTATTTGGCGTTTTGTTAAGTGGCCACTAAAAACTCTAGAAGCTGAAGTGATCTAGTCATCTAGTGTCTAATTTAGTATTTTGCAATACCTACCTATATATTATTTCAATAACGGTGTAGGTGTATTTAACAACACCACTATGGAAAGGAAACAAAGGTGGATTATGATCATCTTTACAGTCCTTCCTTTTGTGATAAAAACATAAGCTTCACATACATTTTCAAGTCTAAAATATATAATAAAATATAAATTATTTTATACTTTTAAAAATATCGAAAAACATTCGCAAGTTATGAATTGCCTGACAATATTTGTAAATCCACTACAGTAAGTGAAAAAGGTTGTTTGAGTCATGATGAAGGACTTAGCCAGCCGAGGAATCAAACACGCGACGCCTGGGTGGGACCCAAACGCGATTCCAACTCAGCCACTGATACGCAAATAATATGTCCTAAAATCTACGCATCAAACTGACAGTGCATTTGTTGCAAAAAGCGTTGTCACAAAACATAACATTTAACTCCCGTCTGAATACGGCTTTATTGAGATTATAGTTAAACCATTTCGGTCCCATTTCCTTATTAATAATATATATTAGTCTTCCTCCTCTCAAGAAATATATTGAAAAAAAATTATGTAGATTAATTGAATTAGGTCACTGCGAAACTTTTGGACAGTAATAAAAATTATGACATTGACTAATTTTAATGAAATAATCTATCAGAAAAAAAAACAAAAATAATTTTAAAAAATAACATAACTTTGCAATGCCTTTGTTCACATTTCGAAAGATTCCCTTTAAACAAAAAAATTGAAACAAAAGATTTGAAATTTTATAAACAAACAGAACCGGCCACACGTCGTTGTGGCTAACGAAACACAACGCCATTACCCAACCTTTACAAAATCCACACCACTCGCTTGCCAGCTGCCCGCTCCCTGAATTGAATATGGTTTTTCTCTACTATAATAAGCATGTATTATAAATATAAACCTTCCTCTTGAATCACTATATCTATTGGTGAAAAGCGCATGAAAATCCGTTGCGTAGTTTAAAAGATCTATGCGCACAAACATTTTGAGCGACTTCATTTTATACTATGTAATTATGAATATTTAAATTTCTCGGCTTTTCTCTATTATAATAAGCATGTATTATACATATACACCTTTTTCTTGAATCAATCTATCTATTGGTGAAAACCGCATGAAAATCCGTTGCGTAGTTTAAAAGATCTAAGCGCACAAACATTTTGAGCGACTTCATTTTATACCATGTAATGATACTCGAAAACAAACTAAAGGTAAACAACTCAATAAACTACATAAATTTATTATGTGCAAGCGTTATTATACGAGTAATGATCCGTTTCAATTCAACATGAATGGGTGTAAAGATACATCCTTAACTTTTAAAATGGAATGAATGAATCGAGTCGTATGATTCTCAAAGCGTAAAGGAAACTAGTGAAAAACTGACAGAAAAGAGATCCCTGCTTAATTTACGCGGATTCAAGTGAAAAATGCAATTATGTCGTTAGGAGAAAAAACGTAATTACTGTATGCCACTTTACAGAGCGGGCGCGGCTTGCTCTTCTATAGGATTGCCAGGAACCATGAAGGCTTTGTTCCCCGTTATCTCAGGAAGACGTCGCAATTACGTTTGTAAGGATTGAAAAAGCTGCCAGTTAATCTTAAATAAAGCTCCCTCCTCGTTTAAACGAAAGCTCTAAACTTTAAACTTAAACCGTTCGCTTTTAAAAGAAAAGTTGTCAGTTTTGAGAATTTAGTTTTCTTTTGAAGGTTATTATAATTTCATGATTTATTTCGATGAACCTCGGCGAATTATAGCAATTAATGTTTGTTTATTGTTTTGTAGGTGAGACAATATTACATGGAAGTGCAATTTTGTTAGATTATTCGAATAATTCAAACGGATATATAACATTTATTTAAATAAATTGAATCATTATGCCATAAATTTACCAACAAATAATAAATAATAATACTTAAAATAATATTACATCAGTAATTAATTATTGTTTTAGTTTGCCGCTCCCGTAGTTATTAATTCATCGTCTAAAAAAATAAAATCTGGTGCTTACCGCTAACTTTATACCTGATGAAAAACGGGTTATAAAGTTTTAGAATCGTTGTACGTAAAATATATTAATGGTAAGGTACTGTTTTTATTAATCTAAAATATAAATAACTCGCGTCCCTTGTGTGCATGGACATAAAAATGGTAATTTAATTACGAATTCGCAGTAAATGATTAAAATGTGAGTTTTGAGCAAACAAAAATTATTAGGGCTGTGTACCGCTTTAAGGCGTTAAATAAATGATCATCAAGAGCACCAAACACCATAAAGGCATAAAGCAATCAAACTCACAACGCCCAACGTAAACCAAATGGCCAAATAACAACTCAACAAGTCAAAACTCAAACTTATCCACACAACGATAGCTGCAGTTCGGGTGCATCTAAAGTTAGCGGTGTTGTGTTGGTTATAAAGGTTCTAAACACATCCGCCCCGAGTTGCCAGTTACTAGTTGGCCGGGAACAGACCCGTGGCGGTCACCATCGATTCAAGAGGTCTAGAACTTTCTAGGTTCTGGATGGCGCCGTCTAGAAAGCAGGACGTCTTCCCCGTTACGACGCCGCAGCGCCGGCCCACCTGGCGTCGCGGCGCCCGCCACTGTGCCTGTAATTGTAATTGGGTTCGCCTAACTAACTGCATTAATAAACGGTAATGAATTGAATAAGGTTTACGAGTTTACTACGTTTGAAGGACGCCCGGTGAGGTGATCGTGTAGTTGGTACTTTAAACGATATCCGTTTCTACAATAAACAGCAGTTTGACGTAATTTTATATTAAACTAGCTGACCCGGCGAACTTCGCACCGCCTCAGAATCAATAACTGTTGTTTTAACTTATTAGCTGAATTAAATTCAGTTTTTATTAAGTTAAAATTTACACAATGAAGCATTTATCGATGCGAAATTGTCTGTGTTTTGTTTTTGTCAGTATCAGAGATGGCGTTGTGTACGGATTTAATTTTTTTGTGATTTTCTTACTTTTCCACTTACTTACGGGAATTGCGTTTCATTTTCTTTATACGTGTGAAGGAGATTTATTAAATTATTTTTATTTTTCCTTTGGAGGGGTGCAGACATACGTTCACCGTTTGTCTCATTTAAGTGGACAGCATTATATGTTTAAGAGCAAAAGCAAGACAATCAGCGTATTGACATTTAAAGTTATTGAATTTTTGGAATTCACTCACTATTCAATATTATACTTTTCACGATATTTGCAACTCTTTCAAAATATGAGAATTCGTTCCATACAAAATGTATGAGGAAAATAATTTTATTTATAATTTTCTTTATAAGAATAGTAAAATAGTAGAATAATAGAATTTTATTGAGATTTTTTCCGATGTTTTAATAGCTATTCTGCTATTCGGGCGGAGACAAATCCAACAAATTAAAGATCATAACAACCGGTCCAGCCGTTCTTGAGTTATGAATGGTGTAACTAACCAGACTTTGTTATATATATATATATTATATATTAAATATAACTTCTTTAAACACAGCAAACTTATTTTGTTGCACCATTTGAATTCAAAACTAATAAATTACTTACTTTTAACTAAATTTATTGTTTAAACAAACAGACACATTTCGTAGGGTATACTTACTAAGTACAACAATAGATATACACTTAAAGGTGTCAATGGAGAGGTGGGAGTGGGAAGGGGGGAGGGCGGGTATTAGGGCATAATTTACAAAGGGAACAAGTTTAATAATGGGTAATTTCCAAACATTTTTTGATTACTTATAACTTATAGTATTTAAACTCATATTTATGCTCTTTCTAATTTCTAAGATTTCTAAGTTTACAAGTTTACAAAAACCATTAAAATTACAATATAGTAACTCAATTCCACCATTAAAATGAAAATTTATTACCGCCCCCCCCCCACTCTACTTTCCCACTCATACCTTATCATTGACACCTTTAAGTCTATGTCTTTTGTTGTAATTAGTTTTAAGTACCTAAATCTCGAGGAAGTAAGCACTGCTTACGAAACGTTTAGGTTTTTTAAACAATAAATGTGGTTAAAACTAAGTAATACATTAATTTTGTTTAAATTAATAGATTAAATATAATTAAATGTAAGGCTACAATGTTTAATGGTTTTAAACTTTTACGAAATGTCAATAATAAATGTATTATCAAGTATATATTATATAAATGGAACATGTATTGGCCAATTTATTACCAATCACGGTTAGCATAATTAATGACATAAATTATTTGAACACAGCTATTGAATATTTCATAAGGCACAGAATTTATCGTTTAAAAGAATGGCCCATCAATAAATGGGAGGTAAAATTTCAGTGTTCTGTTTTAAAGCTGCAGTTATAAAACACGCTTAGCAAAAATTTCTATTCATATTTAAAAAAAAAAACCTTGAACTATTTAAATTAGATCACCCGCAGCGAGAATAGGAAAAGGATAGGAGATGCTCCCGATACATTACGTACTCTCATGTTAAAAGATTATTGAAAGACATTGTTGTTTCAAATAACAGGTACAAGTCAAATCGGGAGAAACCATTTACTAGATAACCAGCACCTCTGCCGAGGGTCACCCAAGTGTATCGTTACATTTGGTGACTTAGCAGGGGTGCTCAGGTCTTGACGGCGGAAACGCCTACCCACCAGCTGCGTAATGAGTTTGGGAGATTGGTTTAGGGAAACCCTTTGACACTTGGTCTCTCTCGACCCATCAGCTTGTAATGCAGCGGGAGGGATGAATTCATACATCCGTCACTCCTGGACAGACTGACCTTTAGATTCATACCCACCTTCGTACCTTTTCCCTTCCAGAACAAAGTCTTTCATTACCTTAAAAAGATCCTCCACACAGCATTCCCAAAGACGAGATAGACCCTGAGGTAAATTATTTTCCTCAGAATCTCTTGTGAGGGGTTAATGTTAAAAAAGTACAAGCGACGTTAGTGAAATTTTGTTTACTTGAAACAATAACTTTACATATTTTAAAATATTATTTGGTAATATGGGCTTCAATAGGTAGGTACTTTACCCGTGCTGGGGCCCCCATTTAACAGTTTTATAAAATAAAATAAAAATTTAATAAATAAAATGAAATAATAAAGGCTGTATGTGATAAAAATTAGAGAATATTATAAATTATTATGTGGTAAATATTTAATTAAATAAAGACAATATATTAGCGTAACTCATTCGAAAATCTGGAGACAGAAAAATCAGAAAAATATATTGGATCCACTGGGACTCGAACCCAGGGCCTGTTGCTTACATGGCAAGTGCTTTTGAGCTACGGAACCTGTATCCAATTCGGTTACTTTTAACTGCATCATACTGCGACTAAGAACTTTATCTTCATTCTGGTAAATATTTATTATGATGTAACTAAAATAATAAATACTACACTTGAAATTTGACACTCGACACTTGGTTGTAGACACACTTGGCACTATACTTGACACTATGCACTTGACACTATAAATTTGACATTCATCTGATGATCAGTGGGACCTTGTTATTCCAAGGGATCGACACGACACTTGACACTATTTAGTTGACATCCATGTGATGATCAGTGGGACCTTGTTATTCCAAGGGATCGACTTGACACTATTCAGTTGACATCCATCTGATGATCAATGGGACCTTGTTATTCCAAGGGGTCAACTTGACGCTCGACACGTGACGCAATCTCCGGGACTCCAGGATGTGATACCAACTGACTGTGAAGTATTTCTCCTCGCAGCCGAGGGCGCCTTCAAGAAGCTGAAGCCAGAGCCAGGGCAGGGACTGGGCGGGGGCGGAGGCGCGCTGAGCCCCGCGGGCACGCTGGGCGGGCACTCCGGGCACGCCGGGCACTCGGCGCACGCGCACACCCCCACCACGGCCTCATGTCCGACCCCTGCCAGGAGGAGGCACAGAACTACCTTCACGCAGGTGATTTTTAACAACTTTATCTCTTTAAAGACCTTTAGGCCAGGCTGTCCAGCCCATTTACACCACGTGCTACGCAATGTTCCGTTCCCATAGAAATGAACAGTAAAGGCTAGCTTTTTTACAGAACTTAAGCAATTCATAAAATTTCACAGTTAGTATTCAAATTCTGTGAAAATCCTATTCAAGTTCTGTTTGCATTCCATTATGGAACAGTTGTTTCACAGTACTTAAACAATTCATCAAATTCCACAGTTAATATTCAAGTTCTGGGAAAGCTCTAATCAAGTTGTGTTTGCATTCCTTTATGGGAGAGTTGTTTCACAGTATTTGAATGATAATAGATCTTGAATGGAACTTTCGTATTTAAAAAAAAGTAGTATAAAGAATAAGAGTAACATTTATACGTATAAATATATATATACGTATCATACATTCGACATGTACATTTATTTTATCAGAAAAGAGGAGTATAGAAAATAGCTCGTAGTTTGAATATTATTTTATTAAATTGGATAAGTTGTTCAAGTTCTGTTAACAAGATTTAAGACTGTTGATTAGCTGAGTGAAAACAACTGAAAGAATTAATTAATTTATTTTTCTAATTGAAAAAAAAAAGTCAACGGAGACCTAATAAATATGACTATCGAGCGGTACATTTCGTGTATAATTAGGTATATTTACATGAAACTATTGAGTCTACCATACAGTGATGCTTGTTGAGTAACAGCCATTTCGCCTTTTGAAGGCATTATGAAACTGTCGATGGAGGCAATATAAAATTACTTTCATAATCTCTTCGAAGGGCGAAAATCAATGATCAAAAACCCGTTAAAATAATATTTAAAAAAAACATTGTTTTAAATCTGTCTTTTCTGTTTGAAATCGATAAGTGTTTGTTTTCCGTTTCTTATGTTGGTACCGTATTAAAATTTTTCCATTTATAAAATTTTGCCGCCCATTTTCATCGAAAAATTTTCAAAATAATTTCACTTGTTTTTGGTGCAGTTTTTCAATGTTTTGATTTTTTCAGGAACAATTAGCAGAATTAGAAGCCGCATTTGCCAAATCCCACTACCCCGACATTTACTGTAGAGAAGAATTAGCAAGAACAACTAAATTAAACGAAGCAAGAATACAGGTAAGATAATTCTTTCATGCATATTGTGTGTTTCTGTAATTAAATATTTGGGGTACCTACCCAACTAAGGTACTATTGTGTACCTATATGTTCCTTCATATTTTAATGCGTTCCATTTTTAAAGCATTAAAACGAAAGCAAAGCAATAGCAACACAACAGTTGAAATATTGGAGGGTAAATAGAAAATGGGGAGGAAAACCTACGGGGAAACCAGACACCTGAAAAAAACAAGAGATATGTTTGATAATGCGACAAGGCCGCATTTCTGCCGATTTATTACATATTTTCCAATAGACACTTTTAAGTTTTAAAGCTCTTAAAAAAATGTATGTTATTCTTGAAGATAATATCTAGTGGCTGGAGTCCCCGGCGATGCCCGGGCTTTACATAGAGTTTTCGAAATCAAATGTAGACAGTAAACCTCCTCTGGTTTTGTGCAAGATTTCATCAACCTCGGCATAAAACTGTACAAATCAAATCCACACCGCCCGCTTGCCAGCCCGCTCGCCCACCACATACAGACAAATATTTCAACCAATTTACACAAAACCTTGACAAATTATATACCTAAACCTTCCTTATGAATCACTCTATCTATTGGTGAAAACCGCATGAAAATCCGTTCGTTGTTTTCAAGTTTATCGCGAACAGACAGACAAACGCGGCGGAGGGCTTTATATAATATGTGTAGAGATGCATTCCGTTATTAATAATAATAATTAAAGATGCGTTAGTAATAATCAACCTTTATTTTCTCGATTTTTTTTTATCTTTTGTCTGAAAGTTTTAAAAAAAATGGTGAATATTCATCAACTTTACTGGTTGATGAATATGCACAATTTTATCTGCTTGAAAAAAACACATAGATACACTTCACACCCGATTTAAATACAAAAACACGAGTAGTTAAGAAGAAAATTTAGTGCATTTTGAAGTTGACAACTGCTACTATAAAAGTACATTATACTTTAAAGAGACGCTACTTATAATTCAAATCGAGTGGATCTACTTCAGTACCTACCCTAGTTACGAGTATTAAAATTTGCGATTCAAAGTAGGCTCTGTATGCGTTGCAAATGATCAGCGAAATCGCCAACCCCTTTGTTCGAGCCGAAATATATGCCACCAGCCCCTGAATGAGCGCCCAAAGCACGTATAAATCAATTTGTAATTCAAAACGAAACTCCCATCTTGTTGCAAAATGAAAGACAGTAGGTACCGCGTTTTAGACTATCCACGTACCTACAGATGCTGTAGCTACTCGTTGCGACAGCCATGTGGGCGAAAAGGGAGGGAAAAGACTAGCGACGATGTCAGCAAATGCGATTCCGTTTTCAAATTCCGCCATTTTAATGTTGCCAGTTCAAAACGAATAAAGAACCATTTAAGATTCTGTAATTACAAGTACCTACCTACCGCCGAAGTATGTAATTTTAATCATTATAATATTGTTCATCCGTACAGAACGTTTCCGTTGCGTCAAACTTGCCAAGATGCGATGAAAAATTAATGTTATTTATTTTAAATAGGTACCTAATAGTTTCATTTTAATAAGAATTCAAATAAGTTAAAAGGGTTTTGGAGAATACCTATTTATTACCTACTCAGTAATTCTTCGTTCGGAACCTGGAATCTAAATGTTTCTAAAAATACCTTTAAATACGTATCCACATCTGAATAGTCAGGTGCTTTCCAATCCCCTATTCTACTTAGTCCGCCTCAAAATATTTCAAAAATATTCCTGAAATATTCCGAAGAACAGGTTTATTTATTTATTTACAGACAAATAGTCTATTAAAAATATAACCATAACACGAATAAAAAAAAAAGCGATGAAAATGAAAGGAAAGTTGGTACATATAAATGAAGAGCATTGACAATACATATAATATAAAAATACATAGAAGATAACTACAAGTAGCTTGAAGATGGATTTAAAAGGCTTTAGAAAATCACATTGCGTATCGACTGCCGAAAGTCATTTATGCTTATATCAAAAAATTCAATGCTTTGATTTGCGTTGACAAGTCTCGACATTCTGGATAATGGAGAATGATAACCATAATTAGTAGAATGTTGATTGAAAAACATCAATTCATTATTTCGGAGTCTACGGTCTACTTGGATGAGTTGTAACAAAGCAGGTGTGTCAATAATACTGTTGATAATTTTGAATAATATGCAAATTAGATCAGAGTCCTTTCTACGTATTTAAAGAAGAAATATTTAAAGTTTGTTCAATTTCATCATACGAGTACTCGCCTCTTTCAAGTCCTAACCTCCAAGCAATTCCTAATAGGAAGCGATGTTATACCTACAGATTCGATGTGACAAATGTGAAGAGCATAAAAAATGACACTAGCATATTATGTATTCAAGGTGAGGGCGAACCAGCGAACAGTAAAGAGTTTTAAGTATTCTTATATGTTCAAAGTCAGAGGTAATTCTATGAATGAAGACGAGTAGTTTAAGTGATTTATTTACGATGTTATTAATGTGATCACGGAAAGAAAGTTTGCAGTCTAGAGTGACCCCAAGGTCCTTGATAGATGTCACAGTAGAGAAACAAACATTATTTAGTTTATAATCAAACTGAATAGGTTTTTTGGTTCTATAAAAGGACAAAATTTTGCATTTATCAACATTAAGTTCCATGCAGTTAATTTTGCACCAATCATTAAGTGAATCAGTATCTAGTTGAAAAGGTTAACAATCAAGCTGGGATTTAATTGTCTTAAGAATCTTATTGTCATTGGCAAATGCCAAAAACGTGTATGAGTAAAAAAAACTTTAGTGATATCGTTAGTAAAAAGGTTAATAAGA
This sequence comes from Limnephilus lunatus, assembly GCA_917563855.2. Lineage (NCBI taxonomy): Eukaryota > Metazoa > Arthropoda > Insecta > Trichoptera > Limnephilidae > Limnephilus > Limnephilus lunatus. The sequence goes on from OU830602.1 coordinate 70,541,051, forward strand.
AGCGGGGCCAAATGGGCTCCTTGGCGAACGCCGGATGTTACATCAATCCGCCGGACGTTACATCAATCGGACGTTACATCAATATTAAAGGATTCAAGGTTGTAGGTAACGCAAAACATTTTTATTGATGTTAATTTGAGATATTCTTGAGTCCAGATACCCTAACGCCGACTAGAGAACATACCTGAGCGCGTGACCGCAAAAATCCGAAGTCAATGCTGGCGCTAAATAAACATCACGTTAATACTCACTTTGTTTATTTACCCTTGCGGTAAAACAACACACAAATCTGCAATTACAACGAGTTTAATACACATTCGCCACCATCTGCAAACTGTCTTTATTCGATGGTACTGACTTGATTACGTGACTCTTCAAAATCCATTGTAAAATCCGTCAGGATTGTAGGTACTTGTGTGTAGGTAACATGGCTTGCCATAGTCAGTGAAGATAGCTGCTGGGGCTAAATGAGATCATAATCCAAGCAGATCTCCCTAACTTCCTTCCGCCACACTACATTCCCTAAATGGGAATGCTTTAGTTCAAGCATCATTGTCATATCACGAGGTACGCAAAATACAAGATTTACCAATAAAAAGATTGACGGAAGACAATATGACAGACAGAGAAATGCCGCATTTTGCATATAATAGCTACTAGATATTGCTACTAGAAAAAAATTACATAACAGCTGCTACACCTCTAATAGGAGAAGGCATACGAAGAAGAAGCATAATTCAAATCATTCATTATTTCAAAAACATTACAATTTTGTTCATTTTAAACCCTTTTTACATAAATTAGTAAAGCAGAATTATTTAAACATAAAAAGTACATTTGCTAGTAGCAACAAAGCTTGTCTTGATTTTTATATCCTTAATGCTAACTAAATAAGTCGATATCCGAATTGATTCTGTTCAACAGCAAGAGTGCCCTTAAGTTAGACAAAACGATTCCTTGACAATTTACTCAACTCAACACCTCTTTGAAAAGTCATTAAAAGATGTGTTTTTTTAAGTAGCCCATAACCGAACCTAATGTAACCTATTTAACTAATATTTTTCATGAGGCGTCGAGTTGAGTTCATTCTGCATTGTCCGGTCACCGATAAAATAGACGTTATCAGTGAATACCATCGGATATATGAATGCTCTCCATCATAGCCAGTGATCAAACCATCCATGAATCAATCTGAAGAAATACAGTATGTGCACATCACTTCTTATATCTGCACATCATTTCGTAGATGGTTCATTTCGAGCTTACCGAAAAGAAAGTTAGTAGGATAGTGGTTCCGGGGAGTTGACAAAATGGCAATCGATTTATTTATTGTATTAATTAATTTTTTTTTAATTTTTTTTTTTTTATTAGGTTTGTCAACAGTGATTTACATCAAAGCTTTCACAGATACAATTACACTAAACATGGTTGATGCTATCACTAATTAAAGACAAACATAACATTGATAAAATAATACTTACATATGTATACAATCATCACATTATATTAATAAGTTTTTGCAACAAGTTTTTAGAACAATAATATTATAATATAAGTTTAAAGGTTTAGTTTATAGGTTTATAAGTTTATATAACAATATAAAAGGGAGCTTTAAATCTTGTTAAGAGAAGATTTGAAGTTAATTAATGTTAATAAATAATTAATGGAATGTTTTTTATAAGCCTCATTAAAATTACGGCACATTCTTGATAAAGCTGAGTCATACCCCAGCTTAGTTCGATATTTTTTAATATGTAACGGAACATAATTTATAAGTATAATTATAATTATAATTATAATTTAAGTTATTTGTACATCTATGTAAGCTCTAAGCTTACAACTTACAAATAACTAATTTATTATAACTCATATACTTCTATATTTTCTCTTATTTAATGCTCCTATGATTGATGCAAACTTTACGAAATTTCGGGCAGCGCTTTATAATATAAATTTCATCCCACTGTAGAGTAAACTGGTTTGCCTTTGTAAACTGGCTTTGTCCGGTAGTCGAATTTCATTGCACATCCTTGTGTTTAGTCGGTGAAATGTGAATGTCCTTGTTGTACAAGTCAAAATTAACAACCATACTAGCAAACCACTGCCGATTACACATGGAGTTCCACAAGGAAGCAAAATAGGGCCCGTTCTTTTCACTATTTACATAAATTATCTTTGCAGCATGGAAATAGACGGTGAAATAGTAAATTATGCAGACGACACCTTTTTTACTCTCTAAATCTAAGAATTGAAATAATCTGTAAACATAGCGAATTTAGTAATCACGCTAGTGAAAACATTGCTAAACTCAAACATGCTTACACTAAATATATCAAAAATAAAATTTACAATGTACAGTATAAATAGCACGGGACAGCCAAAAAACAACACAAACATAAAAATACAGGAATGTTTAAACACCAATATCTGCGATTGCCCTCCTCTAGAAAAAAAAACAGAACAAATAAAGTATTTTTAAGTAGTAGACAAATTCTTAACCGGAAAGCGAGAGGTCCTGGGTTCAAGTCCCAAAGGTGCAAATATCTTTTTCTCTTTCCACATTTTTGATTGAGTTTCGGTCACAGTGTCTTCATTTAATTAAATATTACAATTTAAGGTTTTGCTCATAAAGTTAAAATAATAAAAAAATATTCATCCTAGACTTGCAGAAAAGTCAAAAGATGTCACATATTAAATAAAATGGATAAACATTTATCCAGACACTACCTAGATTGCATTTTGTTCGGGTTTGAATCTTGCAATCATACATTAAAATAGCAGCCAATAAAATATGCTTTAAGAAAATTAAGATAATGTGGGTGGTTCTTAATCGAAGTATGATAGGTACATTTAAAAATGACCGAATTTGATATCGACACCTTGGCGCAGTGGACAGCACATTCGCCCGGAAAGCAAGAGGTCGTGAGTTCAAGTCCCAGAGGTGCCAATATCTTTTTTCTGATTTTTCCGTTTCCAGAGTTTCGATTGAGTTTTGCTCACAGTGTCTTCATTTAATTAAATTTTACAATTTGAGGTTTTACTCAGTTTAAATAAAAATATAATATGTCTCACTGTTAGCTAATTTAGTACCTTTAACATTTTAGTTACTTTTGAAAAAAATATTTCTTCTAAGCATTATTCTCATTGCTCCATTTTGTAGAGTTTGCAACTTATTTTGTTCTTTGTCGTGACACAAGAAAAGAATCTGTAAAAGTCGAATAGAAGAATATTCTAAATCTATGTCTTTGACTTTGACTTTGAGATTTATGAGATACTTGAGTCATCGTGTCCTCAATATGTCAGTCCCAGCAAGTAGTCGGCAGTAGCAGCCAGTCGGCAGCTGCGGGGGCCAAATGAGCCCCTAATCCAATCGGGAACCGGCCCTGCGTGCCAAACTGAGTTAGGGCTTCGCGCATCATCGATATTGTTCCCGCCGGAGTCGGTCTATCCTGTTCATCTCATTTGCAATTATACATACATACATGCACGCATGCACTGTGCACTGCTGCACTTACCTACCTAATTACATGCATGCATTATGACATTTACTAAGCGCACACCCGTTAAAAATCACGGAATATTATAATTTTTGTATGATTGATAATAAAACTGCATGTTAGCTAAAAAAGCTAGATCCTCGAAATATCACAAAATCTGACATAACTTTCAAGATTTTAAACAAAAGAAATGCACATTTAAAATGCAACAAAATAATTTTGTGGTAAAAAATATGAATAACTTTTCAGGTAGGTACTTGATCGCTTGTCTGAATTCTTGACACATCAGTTCCAATTCTGAAAATGACACATATGTACATAAGACTAGCTCAAGCAAGAGTTAAGTTAGCCTCACAGAAGGACCCCTAGCACGGTCGATCGATAACTTTATGTAACTTATCACAATTCCCTAGGACAACTGCAGATCGCTAACGTACGAAAAAACGTTATTTATTCGTTGGCGATCTGCAGTCATGCTAGAGAACGAGGAGAAGTTACCGAAAGTTATCCTATCAACCCTTATCGATCGACCGTGCCAGGAATTCTGGGGCGTACTGAAAAGATCTGCAGATACTTTAGTAGTACAAAACTGCTAACCCTGTACAAATCGTAAGTACCCCCCATGGTTGAATTCGGCAGCCACCTCTAGTCTGGAGCACCAAAATACCTGAAAAAACCATCGACTCACACTAATTGCAATCTTTAGAACACAGGCATCGGGAAGGAGTGATGTCCTTATTCTATTGCTATATCAATGAAAGATACTCCAAGGAACTAGCATACTCGCATACTCGCGACCGACATTTGTACACGGGTTACTACGATTCGATGCGGGTCAAGCTGTTCATACTTTTAGTCCAGAAAAACGTTTTCCAGTTATTAGGTTTGGGTAAAAATTTGGGTCAGGTTAAGTCAGGTTTATGGGTAGGTATCTACTAAGAAATTGATGGGTTAGGTTAGGTTCATGGGTAGATATTTACTAAGAAATTAGTAGGTCAGGTTAGGTTAGGTTTATGGTTAGGTATTTACTAAGAAATTGTTGGGTTAGGTTAGGTTAGGTTTATGGGTAGGTTCCTACTGAGAAATTAATGAGTTAGGTTTATGCGTAGATACCTACTAAGAAATTATTGAGTTTGGTTAAGTCAGGTTTGTGGGTATAGATATCTACAAATAAATTATTGGGTCAGGTTAGGTCAGGTTTACGGGAAGATATCTACTAAGAAATTATTGGGTCAGGTTAGGTCAGATTTATGGGTAGATATCTGCTAAGAAATTATTGAGTTAGGTTAGGTCAGGTTTATGGGTAGATATCTATTAAGAAATTATTGGATCAGGTTAGGTCAGGTTTATGGTTAGATATTTACTAAGAAATTATTGGGTTAGGTTAGGTCAGGTTTATGGGTAGGTACCAATAAAGAAATTATTTTTATTGTAAAAAGAGGGTTAGATACTCGTAAAAACAGGATATTTTTTTCACGGCTAACACGGTTCAAAGATAGATAAATATCTTTCTAATACAAGGCAAAATGTTGAAATATTCATCATAATGTTAGAATAGATATCTCAGATACTATCTCTAATCTGTTAGTATTAATACTCTAGGGTCTGTACAGTTTAAATTTAAGAACCCCATTTCGAGAACATCTCTGACGGTTTGTCAGTTTGTACCAAAGTTACTGTCATGTGGGCCTTGTATCTATTAACGTAGAAAAAAATCTGTCGTGCCTACCTCCCCAAATATATACTTAAAAGATTTATTTCTGAAAATCGCGCAATTATATTTTAAAATAGTCGGAAAATGCCTCTAGCATTCAGTGCAGGTAATAGACACGTGTGTCAATTATATTTTTGGTTTTACCCGCTTTTAGTATAGAGTGTACGTACCAATATTGTGCATTAGATAATCAATATAGAACTAAAGCAAAATCCACTAAAAAAATACATTCAATATTATATTAGGTATTTCCAAATATTATTATGTTAGCGCGCACCGCTAAACTTCTGTAGTACGTGCATGATACATACCGAGCTTAAATTTCCATTCTATAAAATACACCCACCTTTATTACATTGTGCACTTCCTATATTTAATACATTATCAACTAGAGTTTAATGGAGCTACTTATGTACCATACTTAATTAATATTAGTACCTACGTTCAAAATGTTAAATAATGTACGAATCAGAATATAAAAATACAGTAAAAATTCTTAATATTTAATAAATTGAAGACAATCTAAGCGACTCTCAAATAAAAATTTAAAGCGGAAAAAGATACTGAAGCATCTTAGTCAAAAGATGTCGCACAATAAAATAAAAAATGGATATATTTATCCAAGACACTCTTGATAGTGTCTGGAATTCGGACAATGTCCGGAAAGTGACCGGACAACTCCGAATTATGCAATATTAACACCTCCTTTGAAAATTCATTAAAATTTATAAAAAAATATAATAAAAAAAAAAAGGTTAAATATTTTACGTTAGGTTAGACTACGGGCTCTTTTTCAGTTTTTTTTCAAAACTTTTTATGAATTTTCAGAGGAGTGTTGAAATTGCATGATTCTTGCAATCATATCAGCCAATCAAAATATGCGTTAAGAAAACGAAGATGATGTTAGTATGTGGTTCTTAGTCGAAGTATGATACAGTTAAATATGATCGAAGGAGATAGGGTCGAATTAGCTTAGTAGTTAGAGTAGAGCCTCGGCAAGGCTAAGTTTCTAGGTTCATCATTTTCTAGATACGACCGTATCTTTTTTCTGATTTTTCAGTTTCAAATTGGAGCAGGTAGCTACCGTTCCCAAACCTTTATTATTACATTGCCCTGTGGCCGCTCGTTTTCCTTGTAAGTTTCTAGACGCTCGTACAGTGGCCGACGCATTTGTTTGAAATTTCTCTAATTACTAATGACTAAGAATGGGTACTTTGGTATATTTATGGACTAAGACTAAGTACTACGATAGGGTTGACCTGTGAAAAGAATGCCAGATGGCAGTAGAATGAAAATCATTAACAAAATTAGCACAGCCTTGGTAAATAAAACACAAATAAACCCTAGGATATAACTATTAAACTAGAAACCAACATTAGATTCTGTAGGTCCCAAATATTGCAATGAGCTGAGGTTTTAAAAAGAATGCCAGATATCACCGAAAATCATGACCCGATTGGAATTGGGAAAAGGAGTAACCTACGCAGTATTTTTTTTCTGAAATTTTAAGGCAACCCAACTAATTTCAGTTATTTTTTGATGTTTCATTCATTATTCATTCATTCCGGCCTCTGTGTTTCCTCCCTCCTACAACATGGGTCTCTTCAAGACCCATGTTCACTCCTTCCTTTCCTCAATAAGACCCTCCACAAAGCATCCTCAAGGATGACATAGGCCCTGTGGGAAATTATTTTCCTCAGGGCCTCCTGTGTGGAGTTAATGTAAAAAAAATATTTATAAATTACATTGGTACACGCTAGGAAAACCTGCGTTGAGAGTAGGCGCAACAACACAACACAAAATAAATAATGTATAAAATAAGTAAATTCAGTTTACGACATAATCGTAGTGTACCACACAATGTTCTTATAAAAAACTAAAATAAGTCAAATCAAGTTTACGACATAATCGTAGTTTACGACAATTTACTTCATTTACGACATTGTTTAGTTCTGAAACAGTTTAAAAACTAAACCCATGTTCCCAAGTCCTTCATTATTAATGTATTCCTTTGTCTACCTCCTTTCCTTGAAAGTCCCTACTTATTAGGAAAAGAAGATGTTACAAACCTACTTGGAACAACAATATTGGCACAAAAACTCTAACAAAAATGAGTTGAAAATTCGCAGTGATATCTTTCACATCACGCCATTGAAATACCAATTAATTAACGCCAAAGTGTCGGTATAAATTAATTGTTGACATTTGGTCTGTCTTGGTTTGTGACCAAATATATTTAGCGATTATTCAATGAATATTTAGCATATTTTGTTTTCTATCATGGCCAGCGGATTTGTATTGTAGATATAACTTTGTTGTAAAGTATCTAAAATTTCTTTGGCCAAACGTTGTTTTAGGGAAAGGAATGTAGTATCTCGAGCAGTTGCGACAATTCACAATCTAATTTCTACGGCGATGTATGGGCATTTAAATTAGCAAATAAGACAAGCCGGTGAGGCTCTCCGAAGTGTTTAGTATTTGTACTCGTGATCGAATTAGAATAAAGAAAGTATTTCGTACTCGTAATCGAATCCCGGCGTGCACAAATAAATTTTATTTGATTAATTTGTCTTATTTCACAAGTGATTCATTTAAAATAAAATATAGTATATTTGCGGCACGTTTCAGAGATGAAGATGCTTTCAGTATCGCCCTGGTCTAAGACCACCATTCAGAATTGAAACGTTGCTTGAAATGGCTTTAGCCGTGTTTGGTGACCAGATCTGAATAGCCAGGTACCTCCCCACTACCTTCAGCCTCACAACATACCCCGGATTAGGGATTCAATAGTCTCACTGGCTCCAGACGGGAGAAGCGACTCTTGTGAGATATTCAATTCAGGATTATTGTTAGGTTTAAAAAATAGTATATTAAAATATAAGTGGATAAACAGGTCTTTAAAACACGCGCGATTTTTCGAGCACGACGGCGTAGCCGAGTGCTCGAAATAAAGCAAGTGTTTTAAAGACCAGTTATCCACGAATACTTTACGCTATTTTTTTTATTGGTACACTTTGAAAACATAAATATTGATATTATTATTAAAAATTTGGAAATAAGAACTATTAATGAATTCGTGATGTGACATCACAATATCTTGTTGTCATGGAAATGAAAAACACAAACATTAATTTGCAATCTGTCACATAAGATTAATAGTTGACATCACAGTTTTTACTAGTTATTGTGTGTTGTAAAATGAGTTCTAACATTGATAATTTAAATACCAAAGCAGAATCGCGGTTAATACCTGAAAAATCCAAAGACGTTTATAAAAAAGAATATGAAAGGTTTATTTATGAACTCACCTGTGGGGAGAGCTACGTGCTTTTTGAATGAAGTGGATAAAAAAATAGATTTATTTTTTGTGTCCTATAGCGCATTTTGTAAGATTTTTGGCATTGCATATATACTGCATAAATGGTACAATTATAACGTCTTAGGCTATATTGCCTGTAATTTGTTATAAATATATGTACACATTATATAAATAAATAAATAAAATAAATAAATAACATGGATGGAGGAGCAAAACGTAGTAGATGTAGATGAACGAGTTGTGCTTGCTTACCTTCAGAAAATGTCGGAACAGTACAAAGCATCGACTATATATTAATAATTAGAATGTAAACGATGTAAAAAAGAATGTAAACTTTGAATAAAATTTTTGAAACATTTGTAATGTTTTATTTGACGTTTAAAATATTCCTGTCAGATTTATAGTTAAAAGTTGACATTTAGACTTCACATTTTGTTGATTTGTTGATGTTGCCATGGTAACTTAAAAAAACGCGCGTTCCATAAAGTGCGATTTAAACACGCTAGAGCGTACTTTAAATGAGTAAAAAAGGGCACCAATAAAAAAAAAAGTTTGTTCCATGTAGGTAAGAAAACAGTTTTTACAAAAAAAGTTTCAAATCTTCTACAGGTTCTGGTATTAGTAGTACCTTGTGATAGTACCTAATACTAGTACTAGTTCAATTATTTAAATATTGTTGCAAGGATATTTACTATTCCACATTACTTACTGCTAAAAAGAAAGCATTTTTTCAACGAAATAAGAGTTTAGCTATCAATGGAGAAAAATCATCCAGTGAAATAATTGTTCCTTTCCTAGAGGGCGGATATTGAGCAAAATCGAACGTGTAATTCAATTTAATTGTCAGGAAAGCCGTCTCTCTATTCCTCCCTCTACCTACTTTTTCACCTACCTTCAATTCAGACGATCAAAACCAGACAAATAAAATAATTCTTTCTTGTACCATTTTTGTACCAATTCTTTTGGTTCAATTTACTTATTTATTGACCAACTTGGGGTATAGTGAAAATAGACATTCCAGTTTGCATTAATTCCGAACAAGCTGAATTTTTGTACAGGTCTTGAATACGTCATTACAAATGCTATGTCAAAAGTCTCCATTGATTGTGAGAGTTGATTTTCATCGGAGGTCAAAGGTCATATTTTTTTGCGTATAGGTATCTCAGAAACGGTGAGAGCTACCGAAAAAATGATGAGAAGAGTTTGTAGATCGTAAAATTCTCTATAAAAACAAATGAATACTTTTTCCTTACAAAGCACCGTTCTCGAGTTATCGCGATTTCCAATGAATATGCACTCATATGCAACCAGTATACTCGTACATCATCAAAGAAATAAATTTACAAAGTTGTAGATTGAAGTGTAAAATTATGGCCGTTTTTTTCATCCGAAGTTAAGCCAAATTTAAATTGAGGCAAAACATCATATTTTCAACCCCCTTCTAATATTTAAACCCAAATATTCATAGAATAAAAAAAAAAATTTGGTTAAAATTAATTTTGGCATAATATTATTATACTTCGGATTGCTTTTAATAACTTTGTCGTTAGGATGGGTTCTACCTCCTTAGAGCCTCTTCAAATATTTTTAAATGATTTCAGATAATAATTAAAAACTGGAGACCCGACCGTCAAATGTATTTACTATAAAAATTATAATTTTTTGTGCATTATTTATTAAATTCAAACGTAAAATAAAAAAATAATCTTAAATAATAAGTTGGTATGAATATCAAACGAATTTATTTACATTGTTGATTTTTTGTGCTAATGCGCTGTTATACACAGTATATAGACAAGTAGATTTTCCTTGATGCATTTGGATTAAAATATGCTTTATACTTTGTTATTCGGCGGTACATCCTCTCTGTACATCCCTTTAGGGTCACTTAGTTATACTTAGTGTAATTTGGTATACCGTATTTTCCCTAAGCCGACTGAATATTGTATATAAGTATGCCGGGGGGCCAAATATCAGCGGATCAACTGTCATGGAACCGTAAAAACATCATAATTTCCCCATTAAATAAAAGATTTCGGTCTTTATGGCTCTTGGCCGATGAAGAATTTATCGGATATTATACAGGGTGTCCGAGGATAACTTGCATTAACTTCGGGATATGATTCTACCTGAGATGGTAGGAGTAAAAAAGATTAACAACTTTTTCCGAAATTCCAACTTTTTTTTCTCATTCAACGTACCTACACAAAATCCTTAGTGTGAGGTACGATCTTACTAGCTGAGAGCCTGCCGGGCACGATTGTGGCAACATTGCATGATTGTGATTGGCCCGTATCGTAACAGCGGAAAATTATAAAGCTCGGGCACACGCCGGGATATTTTTATCTTTTTACCACAAAACTACCCCTAAAAGTTGGAATTTAGAATAAAGTTATTCATATTTTTTACTTATAATATCATGTAGAATCCCCTCCCGAAGTTAATGCACTTCACCCCCGGACTCCCTGTATTATCGTATGGGATAGTGCAAATGATATTATTCAAAATTATTCACGAATTAAAACCCAAAAAGCTATCATGAATATTATACTAAGACCCTGTAAGAAGAATATTAACACTGAAGAAATCATCAACAATCTTAACATCATATCAATTTCACTTTGAAAAAATACTACTTTACGTACGTACAGCAAAAAAATAACAACAATATGCATAAAATTATAAACACAAAATATCAAGGTCAAAAACATACCCAACAAGTACCTTACTATGAATAAATACAACATTTGGACAAAAAAAACTTCTTACAGTATGGTACTAAATTCTACAAAATATTTAACATTATAAAATTATAAACTCGAGCGTAGGATAGAAAATATAGTGAGATCAGAAATAGAAAACATGCTGACACCAAATTCAAACTAAAACATTCAACAGCACTCCTTTCTTTCAGTAACTTTATATTATTCATGTGATTCATTTTTAATGAGCGCTTTTATCATTACCGTGACGTTTCACGGTTACCGTGACGGCATAAAAAAGGATAATGCCGCAACTTTTTCAAAAGATGAGATATACAAATTTATAAACAAATTTATAAACAAATTTTACATTAACTATTCGTATTTATCAACAAATAACAAGTAACAATAAAAACAAAATTACCTTAACTACTTAAACTTTAATTAATATTTTAATTTGATAAAAATAAGATATCTACTCTGTTATATTATGTATATTATCGAATTCATTTCTACTTTTTGTGATTGTATGTATACCCAACAATCTGACATTATTTGTTTATACCTTAAGTATTCTGTGGTAGCATTATAAATATAAAGTTTTTTGTCTTCTGAAATTGAATTCTTTAAGCAGAAATTCTGTCGTAAATGTAATTGGTCAAAATGGAATCGCTTTGAATAATAATTCTAGTGCGGTGCAAGTCGGTAGTGTGTATTTTTGTTTAATAAATCAACTTCGCCATGTATTAAACACTTAAAAATTATACATATATTAAGTACCCACACATTATTATTATTTGTTATATACTTATTATGCTATCTGCATCTCTAAAACTGATTTTTTTTCTGTCTCTTTATTGTATAATGCTATACTCTTTACCTACCATCTTTACTTCTGTGTACCATGTCTAAAACCTATTATGTTTTCTTTGTCATCTGAACACACCTGTATGCACTAAAATATTTAAAAAAATGTAAATGTATGTAAAAGCCCATAAGGGCGTTAATGATTAATAATTTAAAAAAAAAATATATATATATATATATACATAGGTCTGTTTCCTCCAAAGGAAAAAAACATCATTTTCTTGCATCTCTCTAACACACCGCACCGTATGACAATAATATTGAAGTGTGAATGCATTCCAAAAAACTTAAAATGTCAAATGTCAATACGCAGATGGTTTTGCTTTTGTTTATTTATTTATTTATACTGGGTTTTACAGATGTTTACACTTACATGATAACAATCCAGTTATAAAACTCAGTTATTACACAATTATAAAAATCTACAATTACATACAATTAAATACAAATAAATACAATTAGAAAACAAAACCATCACAAATAAAAATACAGAATTATATACAAGGTCACTCAAGTAACACATTGCAATGAGTGGTAAAAGACATATGAAATACGCGAGCATGCACAGAAAGACAATTCACACAACATAATTAGTTAGTAATTTTTAACAGCACTAGAACTTTTTTTTTAAATCCCTACAAATTATCAACGAAAATATCCACATCAGCTCACTCTATCTTGTTATACAGTCGACACACCTGGGTCAGAGGGCATAAGTAGGCGATATTATTTTTAAATGTATTCATATGAAAAATGTTATGGCGTCTTAAACAGTGGGAATTGGGGACATTAATTTCAATACTGTTAAGTCATAATGTAGTGTCAAGATGGCCTTGAATAATTTTATGTAAACATATTAGATCTGTCAATTGCCTTCTAGTTTTAAGTGTATCAATCTTGAAGTTATCACGACGTACATCGTATGATCTAAGATGGTCGTGTAGTCCACATTTGAAGGATAACAATTCTTAGTAATTTTTTTTGAACTGATTCTACAATGTTTTCATATTTGCAATAATGTGGATTCCAAATAGTGCTTCCATATTCAAGTTTTCTTCTAATTAAGGCAATGTAAAGTGTTAGAATTGATCGAGGATCTTTGAAAGGTTTTCATATTCTGTGAATAAATCCCATCATTTTTAATGATTTGCACTTAATGTCGTTAATATGTACATCAAATATGAATTTAGAATCAAGAGTGATGCCTAGATCCCTTATTGAAGAAACTTTTTTGAGAATAATATTATTGATAACATAAGAAAAATCCTTTATAATTCTATTTCTAGTAAAGTTGTAACATTTAAAAATGTAACATTTTTCAACATTTAAGTGCATATCATTGACAGTACACCAGTTATTGAGTGTGTCGAGGTCATTTTGAAGCAGCTGATGATCGGAAACAGACTTAATTTTACGAAAAATTTTAAGATCATCGGCGAAAATTTGTGATTAAACATATAATGCTGTCGCTCTTTCTTATCTACTAAATAACAACGGTCGAAGATGAGACAAAAGGTGAACGTATGTCTGCAACCCTCAAAGGAAACATACAATCATTATCATACATCTCTCTCACACGTATGAAGAAAATGAAACGCAATTTCCGTTGCAAAATAGTAGTAGGTCGGTATTTTGGAGGAAACAGTCACACGTATTTTGTGTCTCACTATTATTTAATGTGTAAGAAAGAGCTGCAGCATTATAGCGATAAGGAACTATGTTTATTGCTGACGTTTATTGGAAACCGTGAATCGTCACAGTAATTATGAAAGCGCTCAATATCTTAACGAAATCTTATATCGTTATCTGTACTTGTAACAAAAAAGGAAGATAATAAAATATTTTTCATAATTATTATTGTATGTATAGGAATCTAGGTAAGATTTTCGAAAATAAATATAAATCCAATCTGATACAAAATGACTGAATGCCAAATCGTCACTTCATTTGGACAGGGTTCTAACTGACATTTTTTTGGAAAATGACCGTTGAATGCCAAAGCATTTCTTTTGCTTATTTCTTTTCCCAAAATAGTTTTCAGTACCATCTGTGTTGTATTTTCGTAGACATATGTATGACAAAGTTCTAACATCGTGCTTTTTCAATAATAATTCAATTTACAAGGTTCTATCATCACTTACACTCTCCATTTTGTTTGTATCTGACAATTGATCAAAATACGAGGCGCATTATGGTTCGTCACTTCACTTGGATAGGGTTCTAACTACGCCGTACCATTTTCTAAGGATTCTAAGTTTCCAAAGGCGAATTTTTGTAATCTTTTTAACAATTTTAGTTCAAGTATTTTACTTTATCATATTTCAGTGGAAAATATTTAAATAGGACGTGGCCCCAGCTAGGAATTGCATTAGGGAAATGTAATTAGAACCTTGTGCAATGAATTATTATGCCTTTAATAACTGGTTGCACAAGGTTCTATTTGTATGTTTAGGTATGTTCTAAAATAGTATGTATACGTCCTATTTAAATACTTTCCTTTAAAATATTTTCAATTAAATTACTTACACAAGTTTCAACCTCAAACCCGGAAATTGATAAACAGATAATGAGTGCATGCGTGAAGTGAAGTTAGACCCCTATTAAGTGACGAAATGTCTTGGAATAAAATGCTACTATCGAGCGCTATTTCAGCTCGTAGTTCGAAGAAAAGAAAACTTCCAATTAACGCCGGCAATACAACAAGGGGTTGCGAGCCGTGGAGTGGGGAGCGTAACCTCCCCCAACCCCTAACCCCCCTAACTCCCGCAACTCCCCCGCGGGTTGAAGGGAGGGGGTGGTTAGATGGGGCTGAAATCCCATCAAATGGATCCGTAACGAAGTTAGCGCTCATCCCATTTTTCTTCCCCTTCACCCACTTCTTAAGGCAACACAACCCTCGCAGCCAGACGAGGTGGCCATACGAACAACACATTATTGCAAATTTTGGAAATATTATGTATTAGTTATGTTTGATTTCCTAGTTAAGTGTCAAACTAATTATGAACTATAAAATAGTGATAATCATTATCAACAAGTTTATACATTTAGACCAAAGATGGCGCCAGTAATTTTGGATGTCGTTATTGTGTGATAATTTTTTTTTACTTCCTTCCCTCTCAATATACAAAGGGATTTAGCTATAAAAAGTCTACGCTAGCTAAAAATTACTACTCCTCTAAAAAAACTTGCACAGAAAACATAAAGTATTGTTAAACCTTTGTCCGTTGAGTGGGGAATTAGTTATGGGTCGGTAACTTGTAACTTTAAAAACATAGCAATAAAAACAATGGATTTAATTTCTAAAAAGGGTGCTTCATTTAAAAAACAACACAACCATGCACTTCTTCTTCTGTTAAAACCTAACTATTTTATAAGGTATTTACAATAATTTTATATACCGCACATGAAATTCTGATATTCCTCTTTTACCGACCGATTAATAACATATACGTTCCGTTTCCGGTTCAAGATGGTGGCCGTGTTGGATACTACATTTTTATACCGCCAGAGTTCGCACCAGCTCTGCTGTCAAATCAGAATAATATAAATATCAAAATTTTGACGACTAATAACTTCGGTACTTTTTTAAACATTAGCCCCGAAATAATTTCCCCCAGGGCCTGTGTTATATTTGGGAAGCTGTGTGGATGGTCTTTTTAGGGAAAGGAAGGAGAGGAAGTTCTGGGAAGAAAAAATATATGAGGGTGGGTAGGAATATAGAAGTCAGTGTGACGAACGTATGAATCCACCCCTCCGACTGATAGGTCGAGAGAGACCAGCTGAAGGTCTCCCCAATCCGGCCTGCCACGCAATATGCAGACCCGAACATATCTCACCCGATGAATCCGGATACCTCTGCTAAGTCACTAAACATAGCGAACCACTTTGTGTGGTTTATTTATTGAATAACGTGTAGTCGTCCAATAAATGATTCCATACCCGCTTCCCAAATTGGTACTGTCAGGTTAGCCCGTTGATGAACTACCTTACGTGGGTTAGAATGACTTTACGGCCACTCTTGCTATAAACGCTTATGGACTTCGATAATTATGCCCGACCACCAAATAAGATCGGTATACACAATTAAGTAATACTCACTGTTGTGTCTCGTGGCTTGATCTTCTATTCGGTGACAGTCACAGATATATCCATAAGCGTGCGATATGATTGTTCTGGTTTGAGTCAGATTAACGTAAGAATTTTACACAAAGCATACGATAGATAACGATATGATTTATACTTTATGTCACGATAGATAAATAACACTTCAACGTTATGATACGATAATAGCGAAATGTCACGGTACGATATGTTGCGATGGTTGTTAACAGACTGGTGATATTACGGTACTTGACTCCTGTTGATACCATGTTGTTAGGCACCTTAATGTGCGGAATACCAAAATCTGGATTCCTTCCGATCCTACAGGCCGATCGGAACACAAATACGAAAGAAATCCATCAGCGTTATGAAACAGTTACTATTCGGCGTTATGCAAAAAATCTTAAAGTTATGTACCCACTCAGCATGCTCTAATCGACATGACATATTTCAGATAAATCTGTGCTTAATATTATTGGCCAAAAAAAATATTTGTAGATAATCAAAAATAATTATTCCTTTTTTAAAATCGTATTATTTTATGGTTACCTTAAAAAGTTTCCTCCATTCTTCAATCTGACGTCATCCCCATCCCCTCCCGAGGTATGCCAGTCGGTCCCGCCCACGACCCCAGTGTACCCCGCCCCCGCCCTTGTCTCACCCTCTCTAGTGAAGGAGCGCGTATGTCAGTTAACCCCAGATAAGATGAAAGACATTCACATACACAGCGGGGAGGAATTACGACGGGGGCGAGTCTGCCCTTTCTCTATAACTGGTAAATGGTATGTCAAGTAAATAATTTATGTTTTTTGGTATATATGAGCGACTTTCCTAGGCTGTGCGTAACAAGGTCCCTTTTCCAAAAATAAAGCCGCTGTGGATTCCATTTTCAAATACCTAAGACAATTTTTTTTTTATATTGGTAGGTTAGGTATTGGGTAGATTAGGTAGATACTTTTATGCCAGAAAGTTCATAGTGTTAGTAAATATCTAAATAATAATACTTTAACGATATCGATTAGTAGGTATACAAATTTGGCAGTAGCAGTAGGTAGGTTTAAACAGAGTTTATTTTTGCTTGCGGAACAAAAAATTGGAACAACCAAAGATATTGAAATATAATGATAAATAAAAAGAAAATACTTTGTTTTACGTCACTTTATTGATATTTTTTAGTCTACCGGTTTCGGTACCTCCGTACCATTATCACGACTGTTATAAAATACTTATACGTATTTTTATAACAGTCCTGATGATGGTACGGAGGTACCAAAACCGGTAGATAAAAAATATATCAATAAAGTGACGTAAAACAAAGTATTTTCTTTTAATTTATGTAAAATGCCAAGTCACAAATGTGTTTGCTTCTTTTGAAAAATTGAGAAATATAAGGAGATGGGCCTATCTGTAGCTTTTACTGAGCTTCTGATGTCACCGATATTTATAACCAATACTACTGCACACCTTCAACACAAATCAACTAAATGAACGAATTCTTTCCATATTCAAAATATATTGTCAATCAATAGTACTGTACACCTTCGAAAAATCAACTAAATTCCTTATTCAAAGTAAGGCCATTATAAACCGTAGTCCACCGACAGTTTGGCGGCCATTATAGCATATATTTCAATATCTTTGGGAACAACACAACAAACGGCAGAGCGTTTTTTTATTTACTTGAAAATTCATTGTCAGTTTAAAAAAAATGTGTGCTGTATGTACCTACTGCTGTGTTGAAGGTGCTTCGACAATATGTCGTTCTTCTTTAATTTATATACTTAGATGGGTTAAACGACAACAATAACGAATCACAAACATTGTAATATAAAACATGAAAGGGAGAGACATTACAAACAATAACAATTCTATGCGGTAAACGCCAGAGAGCCAAAGATAGATAATGTTTCTTATTTTATTTATTTATTTATATTTATTTACGCCCTAGTGGGCTTTTACAAGCATAGAAGCAAAAATATAATAACAATAATAATTATATACTCATATGTTACGAAACCAATAAAACAGAATAAATAATAAAGCAACCATCATCACAAGGTATAGAACATCATAACAGAAATTAAAAACATAAAAATAAATTAAACATCATAAAAGTATGAGTAATAAGAAAAAATAAGTAATAAGACCAGAAATACAATAAAGCGCAATGTGTAAAAACTAGTTAGTAGGTATAAACAAATAATTATATGTGTATAATAATGTAGGATGATAAAACAGAACTAAATAGAACAGCAAAATAAAATAAAATAAGGTTATAAATTACTGGTAAGATTTTAAATGAGAGGAGGTTTTACGAAAAGAACAAAAATAAGAAAAGTTAATTATTAGCAGATAAAATAGAGATGAGTTGTCTCTTGAAAATTGAAAAACTGTCAACACCAAATATATCTATAGATTCACAATGTTTATTTGCAAGGCTATGCATTCTATAGTGATTGGTGAATTAATAGAATAGTTAGTATTGAGGGTATTGTTAAAATTGAAAATATCTTTTTTGCGAGTTAGTCTGGCAGGTATCTATATTAATACAGATTAATTCTAATAAATTAGGGCAGTCAACTAAAGATTTGATAATTTTGAATAAAAATAACAGATCAATTGACACTCTTCTATCTGATAATTTAATGAGTCTGGTTTCTGCGCGTAAGTTATTATAATTTATAAGTTCGATTGGAATTTTCATTTTAAAATTAATATACCGAAGGAATTTGTTTTGTACCTTTTCCAATAATTGAGAATTGTTTTTGTAATATGGTGACCAAATGGTGGAATTATTGTACTCTAATTTGCTTATACAGATTTTTTAATACAGATTTTTTAATGTTGATACATCATTTTTAAAATTCGCACCCATTCTCAAAACAAAACCAAGAATTCTCATTGCATCACTTGTTATTTCATCGATGTGAACATTGAACTGTAGACTCTCATGGAATATGATACACGAAGAAGATTAACACCATTCATATCATAGGAAAACTTAAGAGGATTTTTACCTTTGTAAAAACTAATAATCTGACATTTACCAATGTTTAGTTGTAAATCATTGACAGAACACCACGTTAATAGTTTATTCAGGTTCAACTGCAGAATGGCACGATCATCATCGTTTCTGATTGGTCTGTATATCTTCAGATCATCAGCAAATAACAGAACTTTAACATTACTAAAAATATTAACCATATCATTTATGAATAAGCAAAATAATATCGGGCCTAAGTGAGATCTCTGTGGTACTCCGCTCGAGGTTGCAAATGTATAAGAAGTAAATTAATCAACCTTGACCGCTAAGTACCTTCCCAAAAGATAACTCTTAAACCATTCCAAAATATTCCCTCTAAATCCCAACAATTTTAGTTTTCTTAATAAGATTCTGTGGTTTACTTTATCAAATGCCTTACTGAAGTCAGGATATATGGAATCAGTTTGATGTGATGCAATCAAGGCATTAACAATATCATTCGTGTACAATATTAAATTGGAAAGGGTTGATCTTCCTTTAATAAATCCATGTAGAAGCGGTGAGATGGTGGGATTAATTCGAGATATCAACTTGTCTAGTACTAGGATTTCAAAAAGTTTGGGTAATGTAGACATGGTGCATATTGGCCTGTTGTTTTTACGTCCCTCTTATTACCTTTTTTGAAAATGGGCGTCAAAAGACTAAACTTCCAAAGATCCGGGAACACACCTGATGAGAGTGACTTTGTAAATAACTTATGTATAGGATATGACAATGTATGCATACAATTAACTAAGAACATGGGTGGAACATTGTCAGGTCCTGCAGATTTACGTGAATCAAGACTCTTTAACTTGGATATAATATCACCAATAGTTACAGTACAGTCAGATAAATCAAGAGTCTCAACCAAATCATAGCATGAGATATTGCTATCTACATTTGCATTAACATAATATACACCGCTAAAAAAATCCGCAAACAGATTGACAGTTTCCTGGAGATTTTGAGATACTTTAGAATCGAATGACATACATACAAGTAGGTATATAAGTACCGTGATCTTTTTGAGATTTGACATATTTCCAAAAAAATTTGGAATTTAAATTTTATAATTATAATATAAAATTTAAATTCCAAATTTTTTTGGAAATATGTCAAATCTCAAAAAGATCACGGTACTTATATACCTACTTGTATGTATGTCATTCGATTCTAAAGTATCTCAAAATCTCCAGGAAACTGTCATGATGATTATGCGGTCAGGGGTCGGTTGTGATGTTGGTGGCAATGTCACTTGCAGTTACAAAATAAAATTATTTATTTGTGATGTTATTTTAATCTTATCAATCATTTTTCTGTATAGGTTTGGTTCCAAAATCGCCGAGCAAAATATAGAAAACAAGAGAAACAGCTGCAGAAAGCGCTTGCTCCATCCGTGCTGCCATCTTGTAACGGAATGATGCGCAACATCCAAGGTTACCGCGGCTACCAGCCCTACCCGCACCCCGCACCCATCAACCGCTACCCACAGGTGAGGACAACTTAATGTACTACACAACTAGTGCACGGCATAATGCGAAACATACAGGGTTACCGCGGTTACCAGCCCTACCTCGCACCCATCAACTGCTACCCACAGGTGAGGACAACTTAATATAATACACACTTAGAGCACGGTATAATGCGCATCGACCAGGGCTATCGCGGTTACCAGCCCTACCCGCACCCGCACCCACCGCTACACGCAGAAGGGGACAACCTAATATAATACACACCTAGTGTACGGCATGATGCGCAACATCCAAGGTTACCGCTGGTACCAGCCCTGCCCGCACCTCGCACCCATCAACCGCTACTCACAGGTGAGGATAACCTAATATAATACACACTTGGGGACGGCATAATGCGCAACATCTAAGACTACCATCCCTGCCCGCACCTCGCATTCATCAACCGTTAGCCGCAGGTGAGGACAACTTAATATAATACACACCTAGTGTACGGCATGATAACTACCAGCCCTACCCGCATCCCGCACCCATCAACCGCTTCTCACAGGTGAGGACAACTGAATATACTATGCAGCACCTATAATATACAATATACCACCTATGTGTAGTCAGTGCACGACAATACCAAGACGTTTTACAAAGTGTATCTAAGTCAGGGGTGTCACAGATACGGCCCGCGGGCTGCATGTGGCCCTCAGGCCCAATCAATATGGCCCGCGACCATTTTAGTTTTCCTGATATATAACCATCCAGTGACTTGAACAGTTCTGCATTTTTGGGATTGGTTGGAAAATTTAGTGCACATAACATATCCTCATGATATAGATATCGCACATAAACAAGTAGTTTAGCCTTGTTGTTGATATCTTTAGATTCGTCAACCTGGAGTGCGTACCACGGTGATGTATTAATCTTCTCCAACAATTGTGTCTCAATGTCTTCGTATATTTCCTCAATGCGCCTAGTCGCAGTGATAGCTGACAAAGCCATACACCTTTCAAGTCCACAAGCCGTCTCAGAGTGGAGAAAAACCTTTTGCATGTTCCAATTGTAATTATTTATGTGCTATAAATGAGACTTTAAAAACTTACAACCTTAATCATAGTTGAGGAAAACCATTTTCATGTTCCGATTGCAACTATTCATGTTCTCAAAAATAACATTTTAAAGTTCTCAAGCCGTCTCACTGTGAAGAAAAACCTTTTTATGTTCCGACTGCAACTATTCATGTTCTCAAAAGTAACATTTAAAAGTCCACAAGCCGTCTCACAGTGAAGAAAAACCTTTTGCATATTCCGATTGCAACTATTCATGTTCTCAAAAGAAACATTTAATAGTCCACACGTGAAGAAAAACCCTTTTTAAAGGAAGTTTTAATTTAATCCTTGCCAAAATGTTAACCTACAAAAATAGCACTAAATATGTTGTTTATATACATCCAAATATAAGAAAGCATACAGCACGAATCCTGTGTATGTTCGGTAGTAACTATTTATGCGAGCAGATGTTTTCCGTTTTGAAAATAAATAAGAACAAACATCGCTCAAGGTTTACGGATGATCATCTCCAATCTATTCTTAAAATGACTACCACGAAAATGACACCCGATATCAATGAGCTTATCAAAAATAAGAGAAGTCAGGTGGCTGGCTCAAGATAATTTACCATTTTACCCTCCTTTTTAGCTTGAACGAAAAAATATAATGACAAGGTACAAATCTAACTAAATAAAGATTTTAACAATTGAGTGTGGGTTTTAATTTTGTCTGACCCGCTTACACACGCTAAATCTTATATATGTCCCTTAAGCCAGTTTGACACCCCTGATCAAAACCGTAATAGGGGCATGTGTCTGAAGTCGATAAGCAGTCAAAAAACTTTTTATTTAGCCAGTGGAATAAATAGACTTCAAATGGAAGGTAGAAAAGATGAAACATTAATCGTAGATATGTATACACTAGTGGACTTAAGTATGGACACTTTTCGAGATTTCTTGTATCTTGTCGTTTGCCTTATTAAAAAATGACTTATTTTGTTACGGAACCCTTCTAAGTTTTTTTTTCGTGTTCCTTGTGCTATTGTTGATTAAAAAACATACCATGCGATATGCCATATGGTGATTCAAAACTCCTATCACTCTTTATGAGAAATGGGAGCAAAAACCTTTAAAACAACCAATTTTTGAGAATAACGTTTTTGAGTTTTGGCAACTCTACAATGTTTTGTGTTCTATCTTAACCAACCACAAAGTGCAGAGGATCGTCGTGGGCTCCAATTAGAACACTTTAAGATGCAATACGAATAAGTTCTATACCCGTGTCAGTCAGTCATCCATTGAAGAAAAGTTATGTATATATTTTTTAATAAATATTATTAAAATGGCTCCTTAGGTGCCAAAACGTGCCGATTGGTCACCCAAAGAGAAGCAGGCAGAGGTGTTGCACTTTGTGTAGAAGGCTACACATACAAAGAAATTGCAAAAATATTGGGTGGAGGAGCTACCAAGTCTGGAGTAAGAAAGGTTTGCCAACGCTGCAAGGAGACTAAAACTACAAAAACAGACCGAAAATCGTCCAAAACCCAAAGGTTATGCCACAAAATGAAAGAAGCATATGTTGCCTTACCCTGCAAAACCATCCTCAAACATCCAAAAATATTAACAAGTTCATTAAAGCTGCTGGACTCGATATTACAGATATGACATTTAGGAATAAATTTGGCAAGAATAATAAAAGTCTAACCATAACATGAAACAGAGGTAAAAACAACTGAAATGGGCTGTAACACACAATGAATGGACTTCAGAAGACTTGGCAAAGGTGATATGGAGTGATGAGACCAAAATTTTCACTTTTGAGAGTGATGGAATCAGATTTGTTCGTTGCCATCAAGTTGGAGATTTGATACCAGAATGCACTACTGCGACAATGAAACTTCCTCTGAGTGTCATGGTGCGGGCTTGCATGATAAGGGGCAGTTTTGGATACCTGGAAGTGGTAAAAGGCACAATTAAGGTTAACAGACATCAATATGTGATTCTGGAGCCAAAATTATTGCCCAGCACAATGATTTGTTCGAGTGTAACCGTGGTAAATGCAATTTCCAGCAGCATGAACCCCCATGCCACATGGCGAAACGAACATGAAATGCTTACAGAACCACCATATTGTTGTTCTACCTTGGCCAGGGAACCACCTGGACTCGAATCCTATTGAAAATCTCTGGTCTAGATTGAAAATACTGGTTTCTCGTCACAAATCCAGAAATAAAAGAGAAATAATTGAAGTGATTATTCAAGCATGGTTCCATGTCATCAAACCTGAAAACTAGTGACGTTTGGTGGACTCCATGTGTAGAAGAATTGAGGAAGTTATTAAACTTAAAGGATTTCCAACGAAATATTAACATTCAAATGTTAGTTTGAAATATTATGCAAAATCTTCGTAATGAATAAATAATTTGTGTTTTGCCATGACGTTGTTTTATTGAGCATTTTTATTATTTTTCTAAACAAAACTTTTAATTCTATTCAAAATATAACAGTATAACATGTGGTTGAATTAATTAGCTAACAAAATTACAGTTAAACACCAACGTGATTTAAAAAAGAGCGAATGAACATCAAATACAAGAAATTTATAAAAAGTGTCCATACATAAGTCCACTAGTGTATGTATCCGTATCGTTCATGACCACCATTCAGAAACTATACATTGCTTGAAATGATAATATCCGTGTTTAATGACGATATCTGAATAGACAAATACTTCCCAACCTCTCTCTGTCCCACCTCATTCACCCATAGTCCAACAGGTTTCGGACAGTGCCCAGTCAGTGCGATATACTCGTATATATTTTCTAAATACTAAAAACAATGTTTTTTTGAAGGGGCATTTATACATTTTTAATATTACCATAACCAACTAACTTTTCTACGTTAACCACTACAGCCACGTAGTGATGTATCTGTCACCAATTGACATGTCATCATAAAACTCGCTCTATCTCATTTTCTATTATGATCACTCAATGATCAGATATACCTATAAGCAGATTTAGAAAGAGAGAACATCAAACTTTCTCTTTACATTTAAAAGTTAACCATAGACGCTCCAGCATGTTATGCGTAGTTTGAAAAAAATCACCGAAAACCACCAAATATTTTAGCCGTTCATGGTTTCCCTATTTATTAAAATTATCATTTTAATAAAAAAATTGTCAACAACCATTATAATATGTTTGTTGACCCTTCAGATCTCGGGCTTGTTTTGTCGGAAGGTCAAAATATTTCCAATTTGCAATAAAGTCCAAATAAATGCCAAAACAATAAGAATTTGCGTGTAAACACAACATAAAGTGATAAATAATTGAAATCATTTGGTGTTTCCAGTATTGAGCCAGTTAGATTTCTGAAATACAGGGTGTGATGTGCGGTGCTGTGATTTAAAAATAATAAAAAACATTTCAGAAATCATAAACACATCAATCACGCAGGCGCATAAATAAGTTTATTATCGTCATTGGTCAAAGTGTCGTCATTTTACTCGCTATTGACCCAAATTGTGTTATTTTTGAAAGGTGCTTAACTGATTGCGGGAAATAGGTGCTATTGTAAATCTTGGAATAATAAATAATAACATTCTCAAAACCTACTCAAACATGGATTTAAACGAAAACTCTCTCAAATATATGAGCAATAAAGATCTGCTAAGTTCACTAATCAAAATTATTAATAACCCCGGTAACAAGTTTAAGAAGGAGCAGATGGGTAAATTAACACCTATAACAACGGAACTTTTGGAGGTTATCCACCACTTACCCGCCCTGTTATAAGTAACAGATGGTTACTCCTTCAAGGCTCTCGCAAGACTCTATTTTTTTTATTTGTTAAGGCGATCCAATAGTACAGGAAAAAATCGAAATCGGAATTCACGCCCCTTTATGGGAGGAGTTTAAAAATACCTGAGAAAAAGCTTTTGGAAAGGTTGGAAAAGATATTTGAGTTTTTTTTTACATGTTGAATTCGTAAAAGCCTGTAAAAAACATTAATTCCTTTTTTACGCATTGTTTATTGTAATACAACGGAATTTTAAAATTGATTACACGAAAACAAGCGACGCGGAGCCTAACACATCTATTCTCCGCTCCGTCCGGAGGAGTAGTGACAGAAAATAGGGGTGGCTGCCAGTTTTTCTTCGGTGGAAGTTATAAATTTCACTTTAATATTCCGAATTCGTCGACTGCCGTCTGTCGCCGTGATGTCAAAAATAACAACGCGAAAATGCATATTATATTTTATTTTGTGAAGTTCGGGCGTAAATTTCAATTTTTTTTGCGATTATCATAAAATAAACTAAATTTGTCACATTAAACAATAAAAACATATCCGAAAAGAGGTTTATAAATA
Source organism: Limnephilus lunatus (assembly GCA_917563855.2). Lineage (NCBI taxonomy): Eukaryota > Metazoa > Arthropoda > Insecta > Trichoptera > Limnephilidae > Limnephilus > Limnephilus lunatus. The sequence goes on from OU830602.1 coordinate 70,567,155, forward strand.
GGAGAGTTTGGACTTCAAAGTGTTTTTTATGGACCTTATAAAAAAAAATTCTAGGCTTGTTAGGCTAGACTTATAAAAAAAGTGTTTTAAGGGCCAAGATACGAGTATATTCTACACGCAGTATTTAATCTAAGCATCTATAATACTTCTAAGCGATCAAATTTTCAAAACAAAAACGTATGATTTTGTATGATTTTGCATTATTTAGTACGGCTTCATCTTAAACGAAGCTACATTTATTTATTTTGAACCACTCTAAACCTTTATAGTCCCCCTGCATACGTTGATCGTAAGCAGTATGCAAGTGCTTAACGGGTAAAAATGCAAATAATAGGTTAGTGAACACAAATATGATTTAAATAAGGAAAAATAAAAACATATTCCTGAGGCTCCATGAGGCGGCATTTAACCGTGTAAAAAAAAAGATGCCAACTTGAATATAACTCTACGTTATGGTCTCCACTTTTCAACATTCATTCAGACAACATTAAAAAGATTCAACGGAAGTTTCTAAGGTTCATAAACTATAAATTGTTTATTCCTATACTAAACATTGATTACAATCACCCCCTGGATAAAATATCTCTATTAAAACTTTCAGAAAGAAGAATAAGCACAGATTTTATACTATTACATAAAATACTGCATCACAAAGTTGAGTGTTCTGAATTACCTACTTCAATTTATGAAAATCCATGTTTCCAAAAAATATATCGACATTTATTACCTTTTTACTTCAACAACACCAGCTTATCAAAATTCTCCGTTTCCGAGACTTCACAGTCTCGGAAATAAATATATCTAGGTGATGTATTTCATCTTAAAACTAATCAGTGTAGTAGTATATTCGGTTATATCTCAACCTTACAAGTCTACAAAGAGGATATTCTAAACAAAACCATACCTTTCAAAAACACCGCAAATCTCAGGCAAAAATACATGTTACCAATTCCCATTTGTAAAAAAACTTTAGGCCAACAAAACTACAAATGCTTGGGAACAAATTTCTTTAATAAATTACCAGAAAATATAAGATCCCTTTGTGACAGTTACAAAAATTTCAAAACACAATTAAAAAAATATACTGAAAACCTTAACTAAAAAATAAATAAATAATAATAAAAAAAAAATATATATACATATATTTATATAAACATACATTTATTTTATTATTTACATAAACTAAATTTCAAAGTACTAAATATAAATAAAAACAGCAATAAAAAAAATAAAAATAAATCAAAATAACCAAACAAATAATACTTCCTCCTCCCGTACACACAAGCATTTGCTTAGTATGGGAGAATAATTAAAACATATATATATATATAATTGTAATAATTATAATTGTATTAAGCTTTTATATACTTTCATTATATTTATGTATCTATTGTATGTATGTATTGTACCAAAGGAAAAAATTTTCAATAAAAAAAAAAAGTATATAAATAGTATATTCTACCACTTTTATTCTTCTAGACACAAATAGACTTAAGTACATAATTTCTGCAATTTTTGTTTACTTACATACAAATATTGAATGTGAGACATCTTATAATTTTTACATAGGGTTTTTTTTTTAACTATATGAATATGTTGTTACATTTATTTTTTATTATAATCTTTATTTATCAAGTTACATAGGTGATTGTACTGTGCCTGTCTCACTAGGAATTCCTGTGTTGAGAGCAGGCGCATTTTAACATAAGTAGTTTAACACAAAAATAAGAATAAGGATAACAACAACAATGTTATATACATTTATCTGCTCTCAAAAACAGTATTTCATTTTGGTATGTGTTAAAAATAGCGAGTTTATTTGTAATTGAATGTCAAACAAGAATATTTGATGAGGCCTGAAATAAAGTTGTAATTAATACATTATTATGCATCACCATCAATATTATATTTACTAATTTTAATTAATTCAAAGTAATTTTAAAATGGTTTTCCATTTTTATAATATTCATTTTTCCGCACCCTATTGCGTCTAATTCTGAATTATGCAAACCGCCGCGGCCGCTCGTTATCCGCAAACATATTTTGTTGATCGGATTACGAATTATCGTCCGATTCCGCTCTGGGAACTAAATACTTTTAATTCCATATATTCATTAACGGACTGATTAGCGCTTCGGCGGCGGCGGCCGGCACTGATTACCCAATACATCGAGTACACATTCCGCGTCAATAAATTCCAACTCTAATAGTCGTATATGTACTACTTATTAGCATTATTCAATACAAATTATTATCAATATATATCACAATACAAATTATTATCTAACTGTAACTACGAGGGGTTGTCTAAGAATTAAAGACCTTTCCTCAATTTCCGCGACGCGCGACGTGGACTATATTTCTCAAAATATGGCGGCACTAGCGTATAGCTCAGACTTTCCCCTAAAAACGAGCGGTGATCCGGCTTGGTAGCTGCTTCAGTGCGATCTTTGTGTCCGTTTAAGATGAACGATCTGCTGGCGATTCCCTCCGCGTGCGAGGTGTGCTCAATTATTCGCTTTCTCAACTAAGAGGGCGTCCGCCCCGTTGAAGTTCGTAAGCTCGCAATTTTGATCCCAGAAGTCAGTTAGTCTATCACACAAATGATTTTGAGGGAAAAATGGCGAATGCGTGAACGAAATTGCGTGCTCGTTGGGTTCCTAAAATGGGTTGTTCCTAAGTTGGGTTCCTGAAGAGCAAAATTGTATGGAAAGCGCTCTGACCTCTTCGAACCGTTTTTACCAACCATGGCTAAGTTTTTTTAGGTTGAAACATCTAACCCCGGTTTACCATCTAACCCCGGAATCAAAAAGGCAATCAATGACATAAATTGAATATTTTTCTTCACTTGAAGCAATATATGACCGAAAATCCTTTGGAGACCGACTAGGAAGCGGAGGGAGTGGTGATGTGATAGCATTTTTGGCGCCGCTGGAGTTCTACGATAAGGGAATCAAGACCTGCCACGGCTCACTAAGTCACGATCATAACGGGGACCACGTCGAAAAAGAATGGGGATGTGTACCTAAAATTCCAAATGATTTTGTTTTAATAAATTTTTCCTGATTTTTAAAATTAGAACCACCTTTAATTCTTGGACAACTGGTAGGTACGCAAGTATAACAGTCAACAATGTCAAATAATAAATTCTAGAATTTTTTTTAAATGTCAATTTCTTTTACATTAGCTCCACACATGACGCTCTGAGGAAAATAATTTCTCTCGGGGCCTAAGTTATCTTTAATAATGCTGTGTGAATGGTCTATTTAGGGAAAGGAAGGAGAGGAAGTTCTGCGAAGGAAAAAGTTATAAAGGATGATAGGAATCGGGGGGTCAATGTGTCCAGGAGACGTATTTTTTTACATGAATACGTCAAGAGTCAACACAAGAGTCCCAACTGCTCCCGTCTGGAGCCAGTGGGACTATGGCATCCCCAATTAAGGTATGTTGTGAGGTTGAAGGTAGTGGAGAAGGGAAGGAGATAGGGAAGAGGAAGGTGGAGAAGTACCTGGCTATTCAGATCTGGTTACCAAACACGGCTAACGCCATTTTAAGCAACGTTTTAATTCTGAATGGTGGTCTTACACCAGGGCGATACAGAGAGTATCTTCCACTCTGGAATGTGCCGCAAATATACTTTACATTATTTTAAATGAATTGATTGTGAAATAACACAAAATAATCAAAAAAAAAATATTTGCCACGCCGGGATTCGATCCCGCGACCTTCGGAGTGCGAGTCAAGAGCTTTACCGCTGGACTCCACCGGCCGTCATGTATCCATCCCTCCCATTGCGGTGCAAGACGATGGGTCGAGAGAGTCCGGCTGGGGACACCTAAAGCACCCCTGCTAAGTCATCAAAAGTAGCGAGCCACTTTGGGCGATCTACGGCAGGAGTATGAGTATACCCATACACATCCCAAATTGGAGATCCTAAAAAAAACATAAATATCGATGGTCAACAATCTAGGACAACTTAACAGGTGTATCTAATATAATTTCCAGATGGGCGCCTCTTCATACCCCGGCATGTCACAACCTTTCTCCATGAGTCACAGTGCTGCCAACATGAGCGCCGTTGCGGGGATGAGACAAGACGCCATGGGTAAGCATTAACACAAAACACTATCTTAACTTAGCACCACATTTGCCACGTACCTAATGGTGCCCTAACAGGTGATCCCCCCACAGTTTGCCCCCCGAAATTATTATTATTTTAAAATATATATATAGCATATCATCAAAGATGCAAATCAAATTGATGATTTATGTAGAAAATGTTTGGCTTTTCCGGAAACTATAGAACATATTATATCGGGATGTTCTGTATTAGCGCCGTCCGAGTATACATTTAGGCACAATCAAGTTTTAAAAATAATTCACCAAAGTTTGGTAATTAAACATAACTTGATTGACTGCCGTAATGTACCATATTATGAATATGAACCAAATTCATTTTTAGAAAATGAATTTTATAAAATTTATTATGATAAAACTATTCTGACAGACAGAACAATTAGTCATAATAGACCCGATATAGTTTTACATGACAAAATTAAGAAAATAACTTATATCATTGATGTCGCTATTCCAAATTCTTGTAATATTCAGAAAACTGTTTCTGAAAAAATAAGAAAATATACAGATTTAGGAAATGAAATTAAAAGAATTTGGCATTCTCAGACTATAAAAATATTACCATTTGTTATTTCGGCTACTGGCATTATACCTAGCTCTCTCAATCAAAATTTAGGCGTATTAGATTTGTCAAAAAATTTGTACATAAAAATGCAAAAGTCGGTCATTTTAAATACATGTAGGATTACGAAAGATTTTTTAAATATTTATATTGAGGGATCAGTAGGATTTATCGGACCAGTTAGGATTTCATCAGAGCCGAACCCTCTGATATGAAAATATCTGGAGTCGGTGAAATATTTTCCCATTATGTTTCTGGTGGATTGACGTATTGTTCTTGTATTGTTTTATTCTTATATAGTGCACTTACATTGCGTTAATTTACTAGATATTCATTTGTGGAAAAGTGTGTGGAAGGGTTTAGTCTTTCATTTGGGAAAGATTCAACCCGGACATAAAATCTGGAGCACCGTAAATTAAATTAAATTCAATTTATTATTAATAATAACTTTTGGTCACTTCTCATCGTTCCCTAGGACAATTGTAGATCGCTAACGTAACAACAGTTGAAGTCGAATATATTAAGAAAACTTAGTCATTGTGGAGTGTTATTTCTGTAGCGGTATGGCAAAACTTGATATGTCAATCTTGCCTAATTTTTCAGTAGAGGATTTTGAAAGTTTGAAAGGCCCCCTAAATTCTTGAAATTTTCCAAGTGAATTGTCAATATTTTTTTCAACTTACTAAATTTCATGTGCAATGAAGTTTATTAATATCGTTTAACCGGTATTAGCTAATTGTTTAGTGAATACCTTTTTTTTAATGGTCGTCTTAAAAAAATCGGACATATCAAGTTTTGCCATACCGCTACAGATTTATTCGTTGGCGGTCTGCAGTCATGCTAGGGAAAGCTGAGAAGTTACCGAAAGTTATAAAATCTATACAATCCTCATTGAGTCCAGGAGCTCGATTCACCAATCGAGGCCACTCACAATCCCCGTCGAAAGTACATACATTGGTCGATTATTCTCGAGTCTCGTCGAAGGTACATACTTAGACGAAAAACGTCAAAAGTCCTTCCACTCCAGCAACGAGTTTAAAAAAATATATATTATTCTTTATTATCATAAAAATATCTTAGGTGTACAGTTTTTACAAGTTTTTCGACTACCACACTAGGCACATACCCGTATTATGGTAGTCGAAGTATTCATATACAATTATATAAATGTAATGATTGCTAGTTTGTTTTAATATTCATTTAATTATTTTCTCTATTGATTTAAGCTAACGTTCAGCACTTAGAAGGGTTTTATGTGATATAGTGTATGATACTGAGACACGGCTTTTACATAGAAGAGTTTTATATATATGAGTGGGTCGAACCAGTCGACACCGACAAAACAAAAGTGTCAAAATCTAGTGCATTGTATCCTAACCTTAGATCGTTTCCCGCGCGCTCTTCGAGGACAGGCTGGCTGATTTATCGGCCATATTGATTGCTGTACATAATGTAGAGAAAACTGAAGTAGATGCTTTCAGTTTTGAGACCAACAAGAACGTTTCGCCGGAGGGTAGATAGTTTTCACATGAAAATTAAATTCTTAATTAATCTGTGTCAGGCGTTAGCAGCAGTACTCTAGAAAGTTAATTTTATTATTATCCACGTTAAAGATAAATTTTAGAGACGTGCTGAAGTTTAAAAGTGTATATTTGACATATTATCATACTAACACAGTTTAAAGGTTGTTGAATATTTAGTTTAGGATTTTACTTGAATTTTATTTTATTTTTTAATTTTAAATTTTTTTTTATTGTAATATAAATCACGAGTTACATTTATACGTATATATTTTACAAAATTTGATAATAAAGGTCGTTATTGGTCATGTATACCTTATCTGAGGTGATTTGGTCATGTATACCTTACCTTGAGGTGATTTTTCACAAAACCGGCGCTCTACAAATTGTCCAATTATTATTATTATTATCAGAAAAGAGGAGCTCTTGTGCCTGATAAGGGAGCCACGATTCTTACTTAGGTTGTAAGTTATAATATTTTTTGTATAAAATTATTTACTTTTTAATGTATTTTTTTTTTAAATTGTTTAATTTTATTTATTTGCTCTGATTGGTTGATGATACAGCGTAATTAAAACCAAAATCACTATAAAAATATATTGTAATTAAAAAAATTAAAAAATTCAATAAACCTCTTACAAATCAACTACAACATATTAAGCCTTTTTAAATTGAAAAATATTGTTTCATTTTATGTCCAAATCGTTTTTTTGTGCTATGAAAGTAAATGCTAATCAGTCGTTATACTTTAAAATAATATTTTTTATTTTCATTTCGCTAAATTATATTATTTATACGAACAAGTCTGAAAGTTACACACAAGGTCCTAGAGACGTACTGAAGTTTAGAAGTGAATGTATATTTGACATATTATCACGCTTACACAGTTTAAAGGCAGTTGAATAATTAGTGTAGAGTTTTTGTGATTTGAATAAAACCAAAATAATTATAAACAATATGTGATTAAAAAAATAATGAAATTCTGTAAACATCTTACAAATCAACTACCAAATATTAAGTCTTTTTAAAATAAAAAAATACGGTTTCATTTTATGTCTAAATCGTATTTTTTATATGTAAGTTTAAACGCTTATCAGTCGTTATACTTAAAGTATATATTTTTTTATTTCGCTAAATCACATTTATACGAATAAGTCTGAAAGTAACACAAAAGGTAAGCATACGTCTTTCGGACGTATGGTGTATGTATGTAGATATTTCTCCGTAATTATTGTACTTACCGTAGCTCTGCTCGGCAACCGACCTAACTGAGATAGACAACGCGCTACGTTGCGAAATAAAGACAGCAATTCTTGTGTATGGCTTACGTCTCTAAGACGAAGATTATCTTTCAGGGGTGAATTTTTTTTCCGCGGGTTGTTAACAACTCTTTTTGATTTTGAGTAATAAGAAAGAAAGTTCGGTGACTACGATCCTAATTTAAAATTCAAACCATAGGAATTCATCAAATTCATTTAAACATAAAAAACATAGACAATATTCACAGGGCTGGCAATATCTTTCAATCCTTCGACATTAAAGAATAAGTATAAATGAAACATTCGACTAAGTTCGTCGAGACGACGTGTAATATTTCGTTCGCAGATGGCGCATAACGAATAACTCTTGATGGCTTTTGGAGAATCGAGCCCCTGGGGCTAGGAGCTGGCGATCGATCGATAAGGATATTATATCGATAACTTTCGGTAACTTCTCATCGTTCCCTAGTACCACTGCAGATCGCGAACGTACAAACAACAGTTGACGTCGAATGAACGTCGTATTAAGAATACTTAGTGGTTCGAATGGTCAGACTTTTGGATCACAAAACACACCCACATCGCATTTCTTGTGACCTTTTTTATTCTATGGTTTATAGGTAAGATATATAATACTTGATAAGTTGATCGCTTGTGGAGAGGTCCGTTAAATGATTGAAGTGTAATAAAATCATACGCCTTATGTTTTTTGCACTGCAAGCCGTGAACTTTGAAGATACCATAAAAGTGGCTGCCCACCCCACTAGCTGTCGGGTAGGCACCTACCCGCTTCTCCGAGATAGCTATAAGGGGTAGGTAGACGGTACAACTTATATTTGGAGTTTGGCCGTCTCCTTGTAAGATGCAATCTCTTCTCAGGAAATGGGATATTTGCCAAGACGCTGGCACACGTTGGCGTGGCAAATGTAGTGGAAATTTTCTTATTACGCGGCAAGACGGCGGGGGCGGGGGCGGGGTGGAGAGCGGCAAGGGTAAGGGTGAAGCGCGCGCTTCCCCGGAAAAGTGAAAACGCCCGGGGGACCGCGGCGAACTGTACGGAACACAATTTCAAAACGTTATATTCTCTTTTTCAAATCTGCCAAATCGGTGAGGGTATAAAAGTACCTACTTTAAATTAATATGCATAGTTTGAAACTATTGTTATTGCAAACTATTTTTAATTTTGTCTATATGAAAAATTACTCATCTAGAGTCAAAAAGACTCTTTTAAATTTGTACAGTTTGGTAAGCCTAAAAATTAATAATATACACACTCGACATTATACACATTTTAATCTAAACATACATTTCCCATTTGTACAGTTTGTGATTAGCATAAAAAACTATGTCAAAATTCGAAATCATTAAATATTTAAAAAGCGTTTTCTTTCTTAATTTCAAGATTACTTTGGTGTTTCATGAATCGGACATACCGCCCATTAGACCGCTTCCTCAGAGAGGGTAGGCCAGGCTTTAGGGGTAGGGATCTACCCCCTAAGTGAGAGGGGTGGAGTTGGTACCCCTAACGCCGCGGCCGGTACCTACCGGGTCTTAAGATTCGGATTCCAAGAATAAGATGAGAGAAGGAAATTCGGTTCTCTGGAGGCATTCCCCGTGAAATAGGCAATCTCCTGTATGTCCCTCGCCCTTAAATCTATCTCGGACGTTGGACGGTGTCGTTGAGTTTGTACCGCCATTTTTTTTTGTATTCTTTGATCTATTTTCACACGTTTTAACGTAAAAAATCGAGTTTTTAAACCCGTTTTCGTGAAGAAATTCATGGTTGATTTTAACTCATTCCAAATTTAATAGAAAAGATTTTTTAGCATTTGAGATTTTTTAAATTTTATTTATTTGGGAAAATCAACAGATTATTTACATTTATAACAATAAAATAATGAACACACATAAAATCCAACATTAGATTTTCACATAACTTGTCATCTCAGGAGATGTTGGGTGAAGGATCGTTTTATAGAAAGTTAAAGAAATCGTTATGTTATGTATGGTATGTGTTTGTGTATGAATGTAATGTAAATGTAAGGGTGAGTAAGGGTGTGTGTGTGTATGTGTACATGTACATTATGTTATCAATGTTGTGTTTGTATTTAATTAGTGATAGTATAAACCATGTTCAATGTAATTGTATTTGTGATCGCTTTGATATGAATCACTGTTGACCAACATAATAAAAAAAATAAAAATAAAATAAACGAAAGGAGAGGAATTTCTGGGAAGTAAAAGGGAATGAGTGTGGGTTGGAATCTGGTGATGAGTGTGTCCAGGAGTGAATACATCTCTCCAACTGCTGTGCTAAGAGATGTTTATTTTAATTTAACATGAGTGATATTATTACCTATACTGAAACATTTAAATGCTCATATTTATTTATTCCACACCATCAGTAAATAAATATGACTTTGACTTGTAAACTTTCTTGATGAACTATATCTATATGTATGTAAATGGTGTTCGGAAACTAGTGCATGGTACAAGCGGGAAATTAGTAAATCTACATCACATTATTCCGAGTCGATTTTGTGATTTCACTTTTTTTGTTTTGAACTTTCGTTTTTAAGTAGGTAATTCAAATTCGAGTTGGAATTTATTTTGGTCAAATTCAAATATTCTGTCGCCATCAGCTTTTTGTGTTTTTAAAATAGATGTTTTTGTCTTTTAATATAATGGCGTAGAAAAAAAAATAGGTATAGATATCAAAAAGCACAGGTGCAAAAAATATGTCTTTTTTAATATTAGCTCTACACAGGAGGCCCTGAGGAAAATAATTCCCCTCAGGACCTATGTCATCTTCGGGATTGCTGTGTGGAGGATCTTTTTAGAAAAGGAAGGAGAGGAAGTTCTGGGATGGAAAAGGGTATTAGGGGTGGGTACATGGGCATAGGCAAGGTGGGGAGTTTAAAATATAACGCGCTTTATAGGATGGTTTTCCGTCTTCCGTTCATATTCTTTGTAGGTGTTCATAGAGCCTAAATAAAGCATGCATATAATACGGTAGACATATTTTTCCGTTCCTACTATAGATTTTTATTTTTGCCCCATCCTAAATCAAAATCTGACTGAGTCCATGCGTGGGTAGGAATTTGGGGGTCACAGTGTGTCCAGGAGTGACGGATGTATGAATACATCCCTCCCACTGCGGTGCAAGGCGATTTTCCGAGAGAATACGGGTGAGCAAAGGGACTCTCTCAACCATTCTCTCCCGATCCGGCCTGCCATGCAGCTGGTGGGCAGATGAATCCGCCGCCTAGACCCGGAAAAACCCCACCCCATGAACCCGGGCACCCTTTGTATAAGTCACCAAACGTAGCGAACCACTTGGGATGACCTATGGCAGAGGCGTTGATTATCCAATAAATGGTTGCCGGGGCGGCGATACCCATACCCGCCTCCTTGTACTAGTAGTTTCTGGGCACCATGTTTATAGTTTGGTAGAAAGCCACTAGTTTGTTACTTGTTTTGTGTGCAATTATAAAAATAAAACATAGTCACTTCATTAAACACTTCGCTTTGACTTACCTATCTATATTTGATCAAATAGGAACTCATAGACTAATTAAAATTTCTTTAACTTATTAGAAATTAACATAAAATAAAAAATAGTAATTTACATTGAAAAAAAATAACTAATTGTGATAACTAACAACCACCAACGTCAGTAAATAAATACTATTTTATAATTTGGGAGGTGGCTGCCGCCCTGGGTACCATTTATTTTATAACCAAAACTTCTGCCATAGGTCACCCCAAGTGGTTCGCTACGTTTGGTGACTTAGTAGGGGTGCCTGGGTTCACGGGGTGAGGTTTGTCCGGGTCTTTGACTTCTTCAGCCGTACTCTCTCGGAACGTCACCTTGCACCGCAGTGGGAGGGATGGATTCATACGCCTATCGCTCCTGGACACACTGACCATCGTACCCTTTTCCTTCCCAGAACTTGCTTTCCTAAAAAGACCCTCCACACAGCATCCCCAAAGATGACATAGGTCCTGAGGGGAATTATTTTCCTCAGGACCTCCTGTGTGAAGCTAATGTAAAAAAAAGTTGTTATTTTTAGGCCCTAATCAAGTTTGAGTTAACTAGAACCCAGCCAACATAATAAAGATGAATAGAAAATATGTAGTGACAAAAATTAGAGCTTATTTTAATCAATAAGATTTCGATGATGGAAAAAATAAAAAGGGATCATTATTTATGCATTGATCCGTTTACTCGTTATTACGGAATATTTTTTATTCAAACAGTTAGATTTAGCTTTATTATTACGAAAAGTGAGTATTTATGTCGGTGGTGATAAAAAACATGCAAAAAATATGCATTTAACATTTTAATTTTGTTTAAATTAATTCACTTACGCGGTAACGCTATTTTATATTATTTACCATTTTTATTTAACATTTGATAGACAATTAATCAATGCTGCCAATCATAGAAAAATATTATTGCCATATAAAAGAAAGTGAATGCATTATTGACAAGTTTGTACCTGTATTTATAACAGCAGAACATGGAAAGAAATGTATTAGAATAATTACACATACCCGCTAGACAAACCCTGCTTTGCCAAACAAACCATTCAAAACCTGGGATGCTTTTTTTAAAATTATGATGACATGCAGCTTTCGTAGTTTAAACTTCAACCCCATAATTCGAAGTAGGTACTTTTTTATTTTTATTTTGACGAGAATTTATTTTATAAGATTGGTACTCCGACAAATGCCATTATTTGATTGTCTATTAGTTAAAAAAAAGGAATATTCCATATTATCCGTGCATCAAACTTCGACAACACGAACGTTCCGTATTATCCGTGAGGTGGACTCTATGCATATTTACCAAGGGATCAACCAACAATAAAATTATTCAACTTTTTTTCTGACCCAAACCCATTTTTCCACTCTTTCTAACTGTTGTAAAAGTCTCTGTCTTCTGATAAAATGTTAGTAGTTTCAGATTTTTTTTTAAACTATAAACAACAAACAAACTGTAAAAACAGTGCCACACAAATGGAGTCATTTTCCACTTAGACTTGGTGTTGTATCCAAAACTGCCTCTCTGAATTACAGCTTCAGATGCAATGCCAATTGTAATGGACTAAAAATTATTAAAAATTAAACAAAACGAAAGGGTGTTTATGTGTACGAAAACAAGGTATGCAAGGAAAGGGATAACCAATCACTTTCCCTGTATCTTTCCGAGATAGTCAAATTCCTTCTTTTTTATTAAAACGTTATTATGCACGCGAAAAACACTAACTTGCTTGGTTCCAAAATTTCTTGTTTTCAAAACAAATGCACTCGAATTTTCTTACCTACTACTTTTCTTGCCATTGTTCCAAATTTCAAATACTTTTCTGGCAACATGATGGATAGGGATAGGTAGGAACTAGGAACTAGATAAATGTCATCCCAGTAGGAACTGAGCATATTATCAATTCAACATCAAACTTTTGGACACAACAGACGAATGAGTGTGGTTTGATTTATTTATGAGACGAATCTACCTTAATATTATGGTTGAGGAAGTTAAAATTATTGTCAGTAGAGCGACAACAGTCTTCTGAACTATTGATCCCTTTGCCCGTTGTTATAAAAATTAGAAAATATAATTAACTTATTAAACATTATATATCGGTTATCCAGTTGATTAGTCAGACATCTCTGAAAAATCGAAATTTGAGTTGAGTAGGTATGCAGTTACATATATCTAAAAGTATACCCTCTATCTGGTACAATACTTATATTACTCATAAACACCGCCAATTCAATTATAATGCAGAAAAACTTGTGGTGAATTAAACAAAATTTTAATGTTTTCTGGATCCCTAGTAGGATATTTCAAAATGTCGGACTAATGTACCGGACCGTTATGCTTTTTGGTGTTATTTTATAGCATATTTAATATGGAAGACGCAGACACAGTAATTAATATTTGATTTATGGTGAGCATTCGAATATTGCTTTCCTTGTTATCTCAAAACTTAGTACCTATTGGGAGATATCTGACTAATCAACTTCACGCTCAATACTATTCCCCTTGCCATTACAGTGAAACCCTCTTAAGAAGTTTTTCAAGGGACCGGAAAAAACAAACTTCTTAAGCAGGAAAACCTTATATGTGGGAAAAATTGGGCCAATTTTGGGCCGAGGGACCAAAAAAAACCAAACTTCTTAAGCCACAAAACTTCTTAAGAGGGTTTCACTGTATTTCGTCGGTGTATAACAAAGATATTGAAATACAACAGATATTCTATGATGGCTGCCCGACCGTCAGCAGACTAATACCTAACGGGCATAGTTTGAACAAGGAAATAATTCATTCATTTAGTTGATTTTTTGAAGGTGTACAGTAGTATTGGTTAACAATATTGGCGATGCCAGGAAACACAGTCCCACGCAGTAAAAACTGCAGATAGCACATCAATTATATTTCAATATCTTTGGTGCATAAGTATGAAGTGTGTACATGAAATGTACATGTACAGTAGGTATGTAGGGTAAATGTGCTCGAGGGCGATATGTCCGACCGTCCCCTGTAGACTACTTTGTGCTTCCAGGCATGAGCCCCGAGGACGAGTGGTACAACAAGAGCCTGTCTGCGCTGCGCATGAACAGCTCGCACCACGCCAACCTCGCCGCGCCCATGCTGCAGTACCAGACATAATCACTGCTGCACCAGGCCGCCGGTAGTGCTGGCGCCGACCATTACTATGACGACTTCAATCTGCCCTGAGATCATTTCAATCACCCCCTTCACTCTGATGTCCACCAACTGATGCTTGACTTCAATCTGAAGTCCAGTCCGTAATACTTGACTTCAATCTGACGTTGAGTCCGTGAGTAAAATCGGATGTAGAGTTTATGAATCTTAGCTTCAATTAGGCGTCGAGTTCATGATACTTGACTTCAATTAGATGTCGAGTAAGTGATGCTTAAATTCAATCAGACATTGCGTCTGTGATGCTTGACATCAATCTGACATCGTGGTCATTATACCACTTGACTTCAATCTGACGTCAAATTCAAGATATTTGATTACAAGTTCATGATGTTTTTCTTCAATCAGACATCAAGTTCATGAAACCAGACTCCAGTGAAACCAGACTTCAAATATGATGTGAAATTCAAAATTCAATCAGACATGAAGTTCATGATTTATGCCAACATAGAGTTGGGATACTTTAATGTGCTGTGAAAGTCAAACGTAATCTGATGTCGAGTTCATGATACTTGACTTCAATATGCTGTGAAGTTTAAACTTCAAGTCACATTGAGTCCGTGATAGTTATTTTTGATCTGAAATACAAATGTGTCATAGTTTGTAGGGTTTTAACTTGCTGTGACACTCTTGATACTTTGATATTTTTTCAATGAAATTTAAGCAAGGTTAGTGAGATTTCATTTAGCCTTCGAGCATCAATTTGACGTCAAGTTGTTGGAACTTCAATGTGCCACGGATATCAACTGCCGTAAATTTCACAGAATTCAAAAGCTCTCTCAAGAATTCTGGATACGATTAATAACAAGTTAACTGTGGAAAACTTTCTTGTTTTATTTAAAGGGATTGTTTGAACATTTAGCATGAATTTAATATTGAAATTTTTTGGTGTTTTGATTTCCACAACTGTGTTTTTAAAAAGCAATTGTTTCTCCTAACATATCCTTTATTAACACGCACACGTACAATTGAATAAAAATATATTTTATTCCATTTTGAATATAACTGAAATGGGGGAGATAAATTGAAATGAAGGCGCTACCGGGCCCACGGGGTGTTTAGAGATTAATGTAAATAAAAAAGGTTAAAAGAGTGAAAATAAACATTTAATTTAAGTGTGTACGAGTACCTACATTAATAGAAGTTTACTTATATAAGAATGAATGAATATTTTATAACAATAATATTGTTAAAATTAAATTGAGTATTATTAATGATAAAAAAACCTCCAGTTTATATTAAAAAAATCTTTCTGTAAAGTTGGTCTGGTGTTATTTTAATTACTGTGTATTGTGTTAATATGTATTCTTTAATATTTTTACTATAACCAATGTTGACAATGATTCAACAAAGACTTTAAAATAAATGTATAAAATAGTAATATAAAGAATTAGATAAATTTCTAATGGTAAAATAACATACATATCAAATCGATTGTTGATTTGTTATAAAGAACAGATTTGAAATATTTTAGACATTCAGTTTTGTAAATTCTCAGTATGAACACAAACTAAAATAAACTTGTTCTTTGTCAATAGCTAGCTGTTCATTACATACATGTCTTGCATTACATCAACAAAACTAAAATATATGTAATCACAAAATGTTATAAATTCACCCTTACGTTGTAAGTAAAAACAGTTTCCTTCTTATAAATGTTTTGTAAATATACTTCATAGGGATTATTATAAATAATTAAATAGACGTTTATGATTCCAAACTGACTTTTATTAAAATGTTCAAAATTCAAAGTAAAATATTTTGTTTAAACTCCAAGCAAATCTCTGACTAGGTTGGGGTGAGCGTACATGGGCAAGAATTCTTCCCATTGTTGGATAAAGTCAATCAGCTCTGATGTTACAATGTGCTTGAAATCTACAAGCTCTGTCCTCCTCCTGGTCATATGTCTGTCCAACAACATCTGAAAATGAACAATATTATTACGTACTGGTACCTACTCCTTGTTGTATCTTATAATAATAATACATGTCAATTTGTTAATGCAAACTGGATTCGATACTATCACTGACAAGGGGCAACACTTCTGGATTTCCTTTTTAATAGAATAACAAACAAAGTTATTTACCTGAAAAATACTCATAATTTTCAGTGTCATTGCAAACATCAACAAATAAAATACAAATACTTACTTCAGTAATATCACTTCTTGATCTCATCATTTTTATTAAATCTTTATTTGTAATTCCTTGGAAGTCCCCACTCTAAAAGAAAAATAAATACATATGTTTTTTACAGATTTTGTTAGCGATAAACACAATGGCCAAATGTTTACAATCAAATATACTCTATATTATAAATTAGCTAGCAGAGAATATTCCAATATGCAGTTATCAATTGACCAACAGAGGTGAGATCACCACCTCTGTCGGCAGATGAGCAAACCAAATAAACGAAACGAAGTATGTGGCAGGAATATTCCAATACGCAACTAACAATATCTATTATATGTATATAAAAATCTCGTATCACGGTGTTTGTGGTCGCACTCCTCAACGGCTTGACCGATTTTTATGAAATTTTTTATGTATATTTGGTAGGAATGAGCAAGGGCGGATCCAGGATTTTTTTCTGGGGGGGGCACAAGGAGCGGAAGGGGTCCCGCCCCAGTGCCACCCGATGGGGGGGGGGGGGGGTGCCACTCAAAAGCACATTCCCCCCCCCCCCTGGGACGGTCCAATTTTTTATGAAGTCGAAATTTGTGTTTGGGGGCGTTCAAGTATTGCGTAATGCAATTTTTGAAGATTTTTGACCCCCCCTCCCCCCATGTAACGCGCAGTAACGTTTTCTTATACACCCCCCCCCCCCCCCCTAAACGTTACGTAACGCCCAAGTGAAAATTTTTACCTGAAAGTCACAATTAAGTTGCGCGAAGTACTGTAAAGTCGCTTAAATACCTTTTTTCTTTATTGATTGTTATCAAGTTTAATTTGTAGAACTTTATTTTAATTTTTATTTATTTTATATATTCAATAATTTTATTATTAAATTAATAAAAACAGTTTATTTATAAACAAGTTCTGCTGGTAATTATTATTACGCGTGACAGCTGTTTCGCCTTCTGAGGGCATTATCAAACTGTGGTCATGCCACATACAGACAATCTATTTATAGTATTTTTGGATAGGTTTGTACTATGACTC
The DNA here is from genome assembly GCA_917563855.2 of Limnephilus lunatus. Taxonomy (NCBI): domain Eukaryota; kingdom Metazoa; phylum Arthropoda; class Insecta; order Trichoptera; family Limnephilidae; genus Limnephilus; species Limnephilus lunatus. The sequence goes on from OU830602.1 coordinate 70,584,527, forward strand.
ATTTCTAATTTCTGATTAAAAATGACTGAAATTATTAATGGTTATTATTTTCTCAATTACTGTTATTTAAAAAAAAAAAAAAAAAATTTAAATAAAAAATTTAAAAAAAAAAAAAAAAAAAACCTTTTTTCTTGTTTTAATCGCGTTTGCGGTAATAAATAAAAGAAGAGATGTTTAACTTGCGATACATGCGTATATTGTTTATTTTATTTATGCAAGTTGCTATTAATAAAAAAATTGGGAATTATTATTATTTTTATCCGCCTTGTATTCCTTCCGGATCTCCATAGTTTAAAAGTCTTTCCTCATATTCCAAATGCAGTTTTACAAATTCTAAAAAGGAAGATTTAAAAATCTACAGCATGATTCACAGAAGAGAAAAACCCTTTTCATGTCCTGACTGCAACTACTCGTGTTCTCAAAAGAGATACCTAAGAAGTCACTTGCTGACTCGTAGTGGAGAAAATTCTCTTACTGCATCTATTTATGTACTACGAAGTAATTACAACCATTCATATACCTACTACGAAGTAAACGAAAATCTAAAATTCACATGTTTAACCAAAGTGGAGAAAAACCTATTTCATGTCCTGACTGCAACTATTCTTTTTCTCGAAAAAAACTAAAATGGCAATTGCTGACTCACAGTGATGAAAAACCTTTTTCATCTCCCAACTGCAAGTATTCATGTTGTACAAAGGAACTTCTTACAATTCATTTTCTGACTCACATTGACATAAAACCTTTTACATGTTTCTACTGCGAGTATTCACGTTCTTCAAAGAAAATCACATGTTTATACATAGCGGACAAAACCATTTTCATGTCCCGAATGCAGTTATTCAAGTTCTCGACAGGGAGATTTAAAAATCCACAGCGCGATTCATAGTGAAAAAAACCTTTTTCATGTTGTGAGTGTAACTATGCTTATACGAAGAGAAATAAAAAAAATCGCATGTTTTCCCATAGTGGATAAAAACCTTTTTCGCTGCAAATATACATGTTCTACAAAATAACAAATGAAACGTCACATATTTACCCACAGAGGAGAAAAATCTTTTTCATGTCCCGATTGCCACTATTCATTTTATCGCAAGGGATGTCTAATCACGTGTTAACCCACAGTGGACAAAAACCTTTTTCGTGTCCCGACTGCAACTAATCATATATTATTATAATATATCTAAAAAGGACGTACAAGAACGCACTCGCTGATTCACGGTGGAGAGTAACTTTTTTCGTGTTCTGACTGCAACTATTCATGAACTACAAAGGGATATCTAAAAAATCTTATATTTACCAACAGAGGAGAAAACCCTATATCAGAAAATTTTATTCCATCAAAATTAGAACACTGAAGAAGTTCAAAATAGTGCGAGTGAGTATGTTAGTAACGACATAAATTTGGAGGTTTAGAAAAGTGCTTTTTTGATAAATGTATCCATCTACAATCTTATTCAACAGCGATAGCTTGAGATGGAGAACTGCCCCGAAAAACCAAAGCGATGTTACATTTTAGGTTCTAAGACATAAGGAACTTAAAACAATTTACCCAAACATTGACGTAGCCTTAAGAATGTGCATTAAGTTTCTAATTCCTATTTTTTATTTAAATAGAAAAAACATGTTACGTAACGCGTTGTTCAACCCCCCCCCCCCACCCCCCTCAAGTGCGTTACATAATACTTGAATGGCCTCTTTGTCAACTTTAATCGGGGGGGGGGGGCTTTTCCGACCTCGCTTTCCCCCGACCGTACCGCTCTCGCAAACGCTGATTATCATATTTCATTTGCAAGTGCATGAAAGGGATGCAACGAACGAAATTCGAAATTCCGGCCAGAAATAGACAAGAGTTTGTCTCATGTTTTTCTGTTATTTTGTTCATATATTTTAACAACTCTGATAATTTGATTTGTTTCCAAGTATGTACTGTGATGGAATCTCCACAGTACACAAAAATACCATCCTGGGGGGGGCACGTGCCCCCGTGCCCCCCCCCTAAATCCGCCCTTGGGAATGAGAACATGTCGTAAATTATATTTCATACCGCTAGGTGATTAGGGTGTCCTTATCCAGATTTTTTTTCTATTTAAATATATATATATTTTTTAATATTTTTTTTTTGCATTAAAAAATACCTATAACATCAAATTTTCACCCTCCTACCCCCACCCTCCCATTTTAATCATGACCCTGCCATTTTTTAATCGCGATTTTTGTATGAACAAAATTTAACCATCGTTCATATTTCTAACATATGAAATTATTTATGTTGTTGAATGACAGATGGCGCTACGTCCGCCTCATCGAACTTTCATCCCCACATGCGCAAGACATTCACGAGAAGCGCCGCATCATTTTGACATTTCATTCGGCATTTGTTATGTATCACAAAGCAGTGCGTGCAAAATTTTGTATGATTTATTTATTTATTTCATTTTCCTACTTTAGGATAAAAAAAAAATTACTCTTTTTCACTTTACACTTAACTTTTAAGAGATCAAACAATGAATATGTCCGTTACTTTAATGAAATAGATTGAATTGAGAAAATGAATGGTTGTTTTTTTTTGGTTTTTCTCGGTGGTCATCGTCTACAGCGCTCCATTCCTTTTTTTGTCATAGATCCCATTCCCAAACTCTTGCAATACATTAGTTATTTTTTATTTAACAACCAAAATAATAACGCGAAATAATTTATATGGCAGAACAACGTTTGTCGGGTCAGCTAGTTTAGAATAATAATAAAATCTAAATAGACGGGTACTTTTTAGTCGTTCTATTCCTCTAACAGCCTTCCACATCATAAGGTTTCCCAATTGAACGTGTAATTTTGTGTCAAATATGGTGAACGCTTCACTTCGCCATCTTTATGTTCTTTCATCATGTAAGCGTTAAAATCTGCGTCCATCAGAAACATCGGAGGCTGAAGACTTTTATTCCTAATAAAAACCCTGGATTGTCATTGGACTACCATAGACTATTTTTAAGATACATGGATCTGGAATTTTGCCGTCTACAGATGCAGACCCCACACCTGGTGCCCCTGCATCTTCTGAAGACCATTATAGAAAGGATAATGTCAAAAACCAGCAAAGTAAGTCATTCTGCAGTCAAGATGTTCCGCATAAGAACGAGTCATAAAAACAACCAATTCTCAAAAGGCAATGCGAAGGGATCAATGATGTTAGTTTTGTGGGTTGGAATTTTTAAAATACATAGTGAGATACTATAAATAATAAAATAGAAGAGATGTAAAAATAGTAGAACAACTACATGATAAAAGAGTTTTGATGATCATGACAAAATAGTTTTTATACTTTTATTACCACTTTAATATCGAACATTTCTTTTAGCTTGTGCAGTAGCTGCTCAAATTTGTCATGGTAGATTGCATACGCCCAGGGCTGTCTGAAGTATGCAAACAAATCAAGAATCTGGTTATGCTGTGAAGAAAATAAATAAGATAGAGTTAATTGTTATCTACTTTAATGTACACACTTCAAAGTTTCTCTTTATCCCCAGATACTCCTTAAACTTCTGGATAAACAATGTCAACATTATTACATCCCTGGCTTATAGTCAGATCTTCCAGAACAAAAAGTATTTCTACATTTTTTATGTAACAGGACATTTACACAGCGATGAGATTTCAATGAGTATATATTTATATACAACAATCTGCAGTAACCTGTGACTCCTAAATTCATTATACAAAGGTAGGTTTAAGTTACATTTTTTTTGTACAAAAAAAAAAATTCTATCACTTTTATTAATTATACATTCTTCTTCTTCTTTTGTATGGTGGAGGGTCAGAATCAGAAGGGGATATCTAGGTCTGCGAGCCAGTCTAGGGCCTCAGGCGTTGCCCTGCGGACCTCATCAATCCCGCCGGGGAATGAATGGAGCGGGCATTCGTTGACCACATGTTCGGTGGTCTGCACCGCACTGCATTAACACATCGCCAACTTTTTAAGGCCCCGTCTATGCATCGTGTGAGCACAACGGCTATGGGAGCACCTTATCCTATTGATGGCGGACCAGAGTTTCCAGGCTGTCTCTCAGTGGGGTCTTGAACGAGCTGGGCATTTTTAAATTATACATACACATAATAAACATTTAATTATACATACACATAATAAAAATATAATTATACATACACATAATAAACAGCCTGTACGGTAATAATATAACATGGAAAAAATTGTAATGCTCTCATTGTGAAACATACATATAAATACATTATAACAGTAGAAACCCAACAGCAGATATACAGTTGTGGTAAGTAAAAACACGGTGTATTCCTCGATATTTTAAAGGAAGACACTTTGTTTTAACTTACCGCGGCAGTATAGAGGTGCAGGACACATTTTAAAAATAAAAATAATTTTATTAACAGAGAATTTTATTATTAGATTATATGGAGATCCAGAAAGAATGCAAAGCTGATGAAAGCGTAGTGGTTAAGATTAAGAAAGAGCGCTTACATGGTTTGGGCATCTAGAGCGGATGAATGAAGAAAGGAGCATATGGAGATTATACAAGTATATATATTTTTTTATACTTACGTTTTATTTTGCCATAATTTTTTTACATTTTATACCTAATGTATATCTTTTCTAAAACAACTACATATAATAATATTCTATTACCTATTAACATATTTGTACTTCACAAAATTTAGAAATAATCTTAATCTGAACTGACCACCGACTGAATGACCGGCGACTGACCGGTTAAAGGGAGTTCATTGAACATTTTTAAAACCATTATAATAAACATTGTTTTGTGTTCCCGATAAATTTATCTTAGGAAGACTAAAATCGTTGCAGTTTCTTGTAGGATACATAACTATGAACTGTACCTACTATTATTACTATCGCTTTTAACATATAATCAGGCAACATTTTACTTTTTAACTTGTAAATAAAAGATAAGTTAAATTTTAGCATATTTAGTTGGCGATGCATTGTTTTTATCTTAGTAATGTATGCTATAGCACAATATACACAATACATACAGGAGTCAGGTCTTGTCAAGAGCCAGAAGAACAGAAGAGAGTAGATGAGATCATATTATGATATATATAATGTGAATGAAACAAGGAGTGTATGCTGAGACAGAGTTGTGTGGTGGTGTAATCTCTTCCTACTCTCTAGAGAAACAGTGATTGTTTTGCTTTATTTCATAGTGCTTTCACATAAACGATGTATTGAATTCTGTAAGTCTAAACTCAAAATACGTCAAACACATATCCTCCTACTATAAATTCAAACATACGAAAAAATATTTTTTAATCAACCTATACTTAATACAAGATATTCTAATAAATCCAATTATATTATTCCACCAACAAGAACATCAATGGCACAGTCACAATTTAACTTTCTTGCTCCTAAAATCTTAAAATAATAACAATAGAAATAAAGTCAATAGCCAAATACGACAGTTTCAGGAAGGCGCTCAGAGACTTTTTGATGAGTGAATGTGATAGTGTTAGTAACCTGTTTCTTATACTCAGAATAGAATAAGAGGTTCTACGTAATTTGGTAATGCTAGACCTTTTTGTTTATCGGCCATGTGTTGAATTTTTTTATGTTTATCGGGTATCCCAAAAGAAAGTTGAAAGTTAGTAGATATTTAAAAAAAAGTAAGGGCTCTATCGAAAAAATGTTTATTAAGATGAAGCCATACAAAAATCATACAAATACAAAATCATATGTTTTTGTTTTAAAAATTTAATGGCTTAGAAGTATTATAGATGCTTCAATTACATACTGCGTGTAGAACATATGTTGGCCCTTAAAAATATCGGTAATTTTTTTAATAAGTCCTTTAATAAGTCTAGAAAAAAATAAAGTGTTAGGTCTATAAAAAATACTTTTAAGTGCAAACTCTCCTACTTATAAACCCCTTTTCGGATATGGTTTTATTGTATAATGTGGCAAATTCAGTTTCTTTTATAATTATCGTAATCAAAAATGATACATATTTAGGCTCGAACTTCGTAAAATAAAATATCCATTTTCGCGTTGCAGTCGGCAGTTGACGGATTTGAATTTTCAAAAGTGGACCCTACGCCGTCCACCGAAGGACTACAGACCTATTTTTGTGTCAGTTCCGCCCCGGCCGCGACGGGGAATAGACGCCTTGGACTCCCCGCTGCTTGGTTCCTTGAAATCAATTTTAAATTTCCGTTTTATTACAATAAACAATGCTTAAAAAAGGTATTAATGTTTTTTACAGGCCTTTACAATATAAAAATGTCATTTTTTTTCTCAAATACCTTTTCCAACCTTTCCAAAAGCTTTTTCTCAAGTATTTTTAAGCTCCTCCTATAAAGGGACGTGAATTCCTAATTCGATTTTTTCCTGGACTATTGGATCGCCTTAAATACTAAAATACACAATTTAGGAATTTATTTCTTACTAGCTGGGTTACCCGGCTTCGCTCAGGACAATAAGATAGTGTTCTGGAATGTTGCACAATGATGTTCCCGATTCCCTATTCCTGATCATTCCACGACATACTCCGCCACTCCTTCCACAACTTTCTACAGCTCTATGGAACCTTCTAGAACTTTCCGGAAGACTGTTCTAGAAATTTCAAGAGGGCGAAACTTTCAGCCCTTATATCTTCAAAAGCACGCCCTTTAGGTAAAAACGGATACCCTTATTCCCTAGGGGGGATAGAGATCTACCACACCATATAACTCCCTTGATCGAACTGGGATTCGTTTCTGAGTTTTTGCGAGCTGCACGTTTTTTTGGGCTTTATTTTATAATATCTGCCATATTCAAATAAATAAAATGTTACTCCTTACATGTCCTTTCCCGTGCGTTCACCTCCAGCGTTCCACTTCCACCTTCCCCACCTACGCTCTCCCGCTCCCCCGTCCCGCCAATCCCCCTGGCACTGCATTTTTTGACTCCTCTCCCGCCCGGCCCGTAGCCGAAACTTTTTTCTAATACTAACAATTTTAAACTCGTGATATCTTTCTAATTAAATATCCGAATTGAAAAATTCAAAAAGATAAATAAAGGTATTGAAGCTGTCTTGAATATAAAGTAATTTATTTTGATAAGGATTAAAACCAAGATACAAATAAAGAGCCTTTTCAAGCGGCGAAATTTAAATTAAATTTTTAAAATAAAAGTATACTTATTGTGGCATAACCATAGAAATATGCTGTCGCGACCTTTTTTGTAAATAATGGTGTGTTCTATAAAGTCGTAGTACATTATTTTATTCTATCATCAATACTTTTCGCAGCGCACGCGATTTAAAGAATATTTTAGGTAATTTTTTTACACCCTGGGTTACATTATTGAAGTTTTAGTAAGGATGCCGATTTTTTTTTAAATATAATATAGCCTATGTCACCCAGGGATAGTGTAGCTTCCCAACAGCGAAAGAATTTTTCAAATCGGTTCAGTAGTTTCGGAGCCTATTCGATGCAAACAAACACACAAACAAACAAATATTACCTCTTTATATAGTGTATAGTAGAAAAATAATATTGTCCAACCCTCGCATTCGCGGCATTCATTTAATCGAAGAGTAAAATTTCTCATGACAGCTCGAAAGGTAGGCTTCGTGATGGCTGCCATTTCGTGACGTATATTTTCTTTTAATTGCATCAGGGAAGTTGAAGTAAATATGGTATTTTTTTATTGTATGGTTGTGTGCAACTATATATACATGTACGTATGCACGCACATATATAAAAATAAATATAAAATTTAAAATAAGGTTGTGAACACTTTCATATGTAATCTTATTTTTACTCACTTCTTTTTCTCCTTTCTATTTCCTACATTTTATAATAATTTTACCAATTTTCAACATCGTAGTACTAGGTATGGACCTAGTACCATATGTTTTCACTAAACTTCATTCAAAGAAACTATCCTCCATTGGTCACCATGAAACAGGCAGCCGCCTAGTATGGTGATTTAATGTATCTACTCTATGTTCTTAATAAATTATGTAACATTTATTTTATAAATAAAAACATTTGGTATGGTTAGTTAGTCATAATTTAAATAGGTCAAAACCTCATATCTGAATAGCATTCTGTTGAGGATCTGCTCATGTCTTCCCCAGAGGCAATTCAGGTTGTGGAGATCCAGAGGTTCCTCAGTGAGACATGTTATTGCTTTTATTATGTTTTTATCATTAAGATGGATCCTGAAATATCCGTTCAGCCTGGTAATCAGAACTCGCCCCTGAAAACACAGAAATGAGATAAATACTAATTTTACTGTTGTTATGGACTGTATGAGGATTGTTCAAGAATTAAATACCTTTATTTTTTAAAAACTCTGGAAAATTTTATTTTTTCAAAAAAGTCAATGAGATTTTAGGTATGCATCTCCACAATATTTTAAAATTACGTTATGATTGATGCACTTTGTGAGCCGTGGCACTAGGTCCTCAAAAATGTCCCCGCCTCTTCCTCCGTGTCCTCGTCGGTCCCAAAGTTTTCCGGCCAAATATTTCTTCATGCGAAGAATAAGATGGAAATCATGTCAATGTTTGCCTTTTCGATACCAGAGTTAGGTGGTGAACCCATGCTTCAACCCTTAAAAGCCTCGCCTTAGTTGGAAAAACGGTTCAAAAAGACCCGAGCGCTTTCCATACGATTCTGTTCGTTCGAATTTGGGCACCCAACGAGCAGACACTTTGCATATGCCAATTTTTCTATCGAAATCGTTTGTATGGTAGACTGACGTATGGGATCAAAAGTGTGAGCTCAAGGATTTCAACAGGACGGACCTGGTTAGGAAAGCGAATAACTGAATGCACCTCGCAGGCGGCGGGATTCGACAGAAAACAAAAAGCAAAGATCGCAGCTACCAAGCAGGATCATCGCTTTTTTTGTAGGAGAAAGGCTGAGCTACACGGTAGTGCCGCCATATTTTGGAAATGACATCCACGTCGCTGAATATGTGTAAAGGTCTTAATTCTTGGACAACCCTAGTACCTTATAGATCGTGAGACAATTCTAAGGGTTCCAAAGATTGTGGAATGCATGCCAGATGACAGGACACCAAAAGCTATGACTGGGTGGGAACGCCAATGGAAGCGACCCGAGGAACTGCACAGAGAAGGTTTAGTGCATGACGGGACTGGAGGCGAATGACGAGGGACCACAGCCAGTGGAGAACATTTGTGGATAAGGCCAAGCCCCACCCTAAGATTTAGCCATGATGATTTGATATCAATTTGGTACCAACAATTTAATTTACATTTCATACTCATCTTAAAGAATATGTGTGAAACAATGTTCTTGTTTACTCACAAAATCATCCCTTGTCATTGCTAATTCAAGTGGTATGAACGGTCCAGGAGCAGATATATTTAGGTAATTAAACCCTCCTGGCAACACACACACATCTACCAGATTAAACTTTGGTTTGAAAGGATAATCAGAGTGTTTGGTAAAGATGTTCCTACAAATTTTAAATTATTTATTAATTTATACATAAGTACCATAACTCTAGATAAGGCATGTCTTACAAACTCGGTCGAATAATTCGGTCCACCTTCTAGTAAGTTTATGACCAAACTCCCCATCTGATCGCATCACCCCGAAAAACATAATATCTTGGAAGACAAATTTGGTCCTTGCAGATCAACTCAAGATAAAAAAAGCTTCTTATGAAATTTTGACTGTGAAATAATGCATTTCCTTTTTGATAAGTAAATGTTTTCGTAACCCAATTTTTGGAACCAATAATTCTGGTTTCGGGCTCATTTTTAACATTCACACGCCCTGTCTGGTAGTCAATGATATATAATATCATCATATTGTCAACTTCTTGAACGCCGATGCAAATTTTTCACCGAGCGCCAGCTGTTTCTATTTTCGTAAAACTTAACTTGTTTTTGCAAAATGATGTTTTATAAATTAGACCATCAATTTACATATTTATAAAAAACTGTACATGCATATATAATCAAACATATGTAGTTTGGCCAGAATAGCTAGTTATTTTCAGGAAATTATTTTTTAACAGTAACCTTAACCGCTTCTGTGCCAAGAGCGAGATTTCTCGCATCATGTGTCGATATGTCCAGCAGGCCGGCCATAGAAAAATAGCGAAATTACTCGCTCTTTTTGAGCCTCTGTATCATACATATGTCCCGTTTTTTTATTAATTTAAAATATGGAACACACAGAGACGACATTGGGATGATTTTGGTTTTTTTTTTTTAAATTTTTTGATTTTTTTTTTTTTAAATAAGATGTAAAAATGATTTATTTTGATTAAAAGTTCACGGCCTGCTGTACACAGCTACACTTCTACCTACTGGCATTTAAAAGGTTAAGGACACGCTGACTTTCAGGGGGTTAAGGAGCTTGGAAGCAGGTAAGTATGAGAAAAAAAATGAACTTACAAATCGCTTGGACATTTTATTAATATACTCTTTATAGACATTATGGAAAAGCTTGACTCATTGATCCTGGTGTTGCTAGCATTTGCTTTGTAGCTGTTAAAGGCTCCAGCAATGTTGCCGCTGAGATAAAGTTCTTCATTTTTAAAGGAACATTTGTTTGAAAATGGATTCAAGTTGAAAAGAATTAATTCACCAAGCTAAAAGACAAAATCAGATAGTCAGCTTGGGTCACATTTAGCATTTTCATCACATTGACAAGCAGCGCCATTTTTAACTGTTGATGTTTGTCGCTACTTTAAAAATGGTCCTCGTTCGCGTCCGATTCTCGACCCATGCATTGATGGCAACGTCAAATAATGTGACGAAAGTTCAAAAGACTAGGCCTAAATTAATTTGTTTGTGTGTATTACTTCATATTATTTTAAGTCACATAATATGATTTAACATTCTAATGGCCGATAGCATTATGTTGTTTAACTATCTGCTCTGATGACGGACAAATGAGGAAGACAACGAACAAGTCTCAACATGCAAAAAAGCAAAAATACATAAATTTATTTATTTATTTATTTATATATTCTCACCATACATTTTGTTATTGTTTTTTTTTTTTTTACATAAATTAACCTCACTAGGACTAATGCCTGTATTGAGGTTAATAATTATAATTTGAGGATGCATTTTACATGTAAACACAATATAAATACACTACTAAACTTTTAAAACACTAATATTACATACTAATTACCCATCTATAATTACCATTTAAATAGTTTCATTGACGTACTGTAATATGATAATATAATATAATAATATGAAGACCAGATGGGTAATTTGAGAATGATTTGTAACAATATTTTATACCTGCCAAAAGCAAAGTAAGTTCAAAAGAACTAGGGTGACACTTCGATTTGTGCAAATGGAACTCAAATATCTTATTATTTTTAAAAAAAACTTATTATTTAAAAAAAAATCTTATTATTTAAAAAAGGACAAGGATGAAAATATAGTATGCCAATCCTCAGTCAACATAAATTTCTTAACATTATTTTTAAATTTAGTTAATGAATTGGAAGACTTGATGTAATCTGGAAGAATATTAAACATAAGTGGAGCCTGATATAAATAGTTTCTTTGGCCAAAAGATGTTTTAGTATGTATTGCCACAAAGTTCATTGTTGAGCCAATTCTAGTGGTATGGGTTTGTTGGGTTCTTTCTGCAGATTTAGTATTGATAAAAAATCTACAAATTATTTTAATGATGTACAGCTGTTTTATACACATAACATTAGATTCCTTGTAAAGTAGTTTCGATGGATAACGAAATTTTTTTTTGTACATGACCTTAAGAATTAATTTGTGAGCAATATTTAGTGGTTCTACATTGGACTTTAGACAGGATCCCCAGCATACTATATTGTAAGAAAGTCGAGATTGGACTAAGGCATAATAGACAGATTTTAATTTCTCTTTATCCAATATATGACGAAGTTCTTTAAAAATATAGGTAAGTCTCCTGATATTTTTTGTTAACATATCAATATGGTCGTTCCATCTCAAATATTTATCAATAATTACACCTAGGTACCTAATACAGTCTACTCTTTCTAAAGGGTGGCAATTACAATTTTGCAGACAATTGTGTATAGTTATATTATGAATGTAGGATGGCTGACTTTTTGATGATATGCTAAAAGTTACATATTTTGTTTTTGATGTATTCAAAGTTAAGATGTTATTATTTAGCCAACTCTTTACTATTCTTAATCCTGAATCACATTTTTCAAAAGCATCTTTCCAGGTTTTACCCTCAAATATTAAAGCAGTGTCGTCTGCGAAACTGACAATATGACCTGGAATATCTAAATTACATAAATCATTAATGTAGATTAAAAACAATATTGGTCCAAGTACACTACCTTGTGGAACCCCAAAAGAGATTTGTTTGCTTATGCTTAAATTATTATTTATCTCTACTTGTTGTGTTCTATTGCTAAGATATGATTTGAACCAACTTAATGCTGTACATTGAATTCCAAGAGAAAATAATTTTTTGAGGAGTAATCCATGGGAAACCGTGTCAAATGCCTTTGATAGATCTAAGAACACAGCTAAGGCTTTGTTTCCATGATCCAGGGCACTAGTAACTTTCGACAATACCATCAATACTGCATCACTCGTTCCTTTATTTTCTCTGAAACCAAGCTGATTGCTAGAGAGTAATTTATTTATTTCTAAGAATGATACCAATCTCGACTTAGCCAATCTCTCTATTACTTTTGAAAGCGTGTTGAGTAATGATATAGGTCTATAATTATTGACATCTAGTTGATCTCCACCTTTAAAAAGAGGAATCACTTTAGCTTTCTTACAGTGAGAAGGGAACATTCCACTCTTGAAGCTAATATTAATGATATGAGATATGGGACTAGCTAATTCGGATACATGGAGTTTATATATCATAACACTTAAAGAATCAATACCGCATGAGAAAGACATTTTTAAATCATTTATCACATTTGTCACTTCATGAATGTTAGTTGGCTTAAAAACAAAATTGTCCCCGGTAAAGTGAAGTTCAGATTTAAAATCATTTACAAGAAGCGTCTCACTTGTTTTATTATCACTGCACAAATTGTTAGCGAAACTTGGACCAATGTCTCTAAAGAAGTCATTCATATGATTAGTAATTTTATTTGGACTCTCTTCCATTGAAGTAACAATATTGTTAATTCTCATTTTTTTTATGGTAGTTTGCTCTTTTTTAAGGTTTATAGCCTCCTTTATAATGTTCCACTGTTGTTTAATGTTGCCATTGACGTCATCTAATTTTCTTCTGAAATATGCTTGTTTTGTTGATCGTATTATCCTAGAACACCAGTTTCGATATCGCTTATAATATTCAAGCAGTTCCAAGTTAAAGATTTCTCTTCTGCACCTGCTGTGCAATTTATCACGTGTTCTGAGGCATTTGATTAATCCAGAATTTATCCATGGTTTTAGCTGTTTCATGATATGTCTCTCTTTTTGTACTGACGTACAACTTTGCACATGAGTTTTCAAACATTTAATGAAATTATCAGTTGCCAGATTGACGTCATTTGTTGACAGAACTATATCCCAGGATTCCTCCTTTAATTTGGTCATCAAGAGGTTGTTGTCAACAACAAATTTAGGTTTTGCATTATTATTTGAAATATTATGTAGATTTAAGCTCATAAACTTCATTAAAATTGCATAATGGTCGGTTACGTCAGTAGTAAAAGCCGCTCCCTGTGGTTTAAATTTTGATTTTGCCATAATATGATCAATGCAGCTTGATTTGTTAGGAGTTACTCTTGTTGGTGAGTTTATTATGGGCTTCATACCATGAAACGCCAGAAGTGATAGGTATTTCTGTGTTTTTATGTTCTACAAATCAAGGGTATCAATATTTAAGTCTCCACATAAGATAATCTCCTTATTTTGCAAGGATTCAGATGCAAGGAATTCATTCAATGAGTCAAGAAAGTTGTCTATTTTAGTCTGGGATGGAGATCGATAAACAGCTATTAAACATATGGTATTGGATAATTGCATTTTCAAGCAGTTTGCACTGGGGAGAGCAATTTCCTCCACAGTAACCTGAATGCTTTGCCTTACGTAGATAACTACTCCATCATTTTGCAAATTGTTTATCATTGTTTTGTAGACTACGTACTCTGGAATGCTAGGCATATTAATTACACTGCTCAGCCAAGCCTCTGTAAAGACTAGTACATCCGGACGATGATTAATGCAATCCAGCATAGAAACAGTTTCATCAAAATTCTTGCTTATACTTCTAATATTCATGCATAGTAAAGAAAATTTTGAATCTTTCAAAAAATGTTTGCAAGATAATGAATCTTCAAAAATTATGTTAGGTTCAATATTGTCAGACATATTAATTATGTTTTCTATATCATCCATTTTTTTTTTTTTTTTTGGTAAAAGTGTCAGACTTTGGGAGATGATTACGACAATTTATTCAAATCATCTTCGTGTTTGACGATTAGAACTCTTGAAGATAGTTCTGGGTTCTTTTTCACACAAATTTTATTGTTCCGAAACCATACAAATTGAAATTTAGCTTCTTTAGCTTTTTGTTTAGTTTTCCAAAGAAGGGCTTTGGAATATGATGATAGAACTTCTCCAATGAAGATGTTGCTGTCCTTCAATTGCTTTATACTTTTGCGTGCGTTGAGAAATTCAGATTGGGATTTTTCATCTTTGAAATGGATGATCATCCTCTGAGCTCCGGGTTTATTAATAGTTTTATCAGGATATTGAGTAACTTTATTTATTCTACCTGGTTCAATCCGAATGTCAAATTTTTTTATGAATCTTTCCACGGTTTCCACGGAATTTTCATTCATCAAGGTTTCCAGGCCAGACAATTCAGCACAATTATAGCTTACATTTTGTTGTTCCATGTCAGCAAGACGAATTTCTAAATTTTTTATTTTTAGATCTTTGATAGAATTTGCGTTTTCTAAGTTATCCACATTTTTTTTAATTGCATCATATTTCCGATGTCATTAGTTATTTCATCATATTGTTGACCAATAAATTCAATGCTTTTTCTCATGTCGGATATCTCAGATTCGAGATTTTTTTTCAATGTTGATGATTCAAGTTCAATTTTTGCAAAAACTTGTTGCTTAAATTCTTCCATTTTTTTATCCATATATTTTACAATTTTTCCAAATTGATCCTCGTTTACTGCTGGAGAATCCGATGCCTTAGACCTAGTTTGCACTAGATTCTGATTGTTGGGCATTGTAAATGATTAACTTAAAGAAATAATGACTCACAACTAAATGTTGAATGGTGGTCACCCTACAACACACTTTATGATCACTGGTAAACGGAATGTAATATAGTAGGTACAAACTTATTGTTGTGAATACTAAGAGTGGTTAAGAGGACATTACCAGAGAAACCAGAAATATGTCATTTTTAAATCAGTGTTTAGACTTATTGACTCGTTTCCACAAAAAATTATAAATTGATTTTGAAAGATTGTTCTTTTATCTAGTAAAGGTATGGATAAAATTTTGAGAAAAAATGTTTATTTTAAGTATAATAAGGTTATACCATAGGTCGTTGGCAGATTTGTTATATTTTCAAAAAAGTACATGTATTATACAACACCAATTTCAAATCATATAATCATGCAGTAAAATAAATCAATACATTATCTGGTAAAATTATTTGTCAGAATTTTAATTTAAGTTTAAATAAAATTATTAAAAAATATATGCGTACATGTGTTTCTTGACGAAAATTGGTCCGTTTGTTTATTTATTTGCGCACTTACTAACTAATATATTTCAGATTTTTTTACATACTTATTTTGCTAAGACATTATTGACAAATCATAAATAATTTTAATGGAAAAATAATTTAAGGGTGTATTTAATATTAATTAATTTACAGCTTCGCGTTTCACAATTTTTCTTATCACCGACAACACGAATCGAGAGCGCTCATTCAGACCGCAACTGCGGCCACTGGCGGTTGTCTTCGCGGCGCTCTACATCGCAACATTTTCAAACGAATAACGAAGCAAAATAAATAGGATTTCATGTTTGTAAAATTTATAGGGTTGCCCCAACGCAAAATTTCATGTTCATTGAATATTTTTATGATAAAATTTTTATAATTTTGAAATTTTTTTTATTGTAAATTATTCTTATGTGAATACCGCACAAGAGTCCCAACTGCTCCAAAATATTTATTTTCAAGTAAAACTTCTTTACGCACGCTCGACACTTGGGGGGTAAGCTGGTAAATGTGTTACGAAAAGTGGTGATTGTTACGAAAAATTTCCTTCGAATGGCAATCGATGCGAACGGTGATCGATTGCTAGGTGGGTCGTGCCTTTACGCACGCTTGTTATTCGTGTTATTGTTTTATTGTTAATAGACTATTTTTGCGTAAATAAATAGATACATTAAATTATTTAAAAATATATACGTACATGTGTTTCTTGACGAAAATTGGTCCGTTTGTTTATTTATTTGCACACTTACAAACTAATATATTTCAGATTTTATTACATACTTATTTTACTAAGACATTATTGACAAATCATAAATAATTTTAATGGAAAAATAATAAACACGAGAATCGGGTATGGGTACCACCGCCCCGGGAACCAATTATTAGATAATAAACACGTCTGCCATAGGTCATCCCAAGTGGTTCATAACATTTGGTGACTAGCAGGGGTGCCTAGGTTCAAGGGGGTGAGGTTTGTTTAGGTCTTGGCGGCGGATGCGTCTGCCCACCAGCTGCATGGCAGGTCGGATCTGGAAAAGTTAAGGGAGTCCCTTTGACTTTTCCGGCCTTACTCTCTCGGAACATCGCCTTGCACCGCAGTGGGAGGGATGGATTCATACATCCGCACTCCTGGACACGCTGACCCCCAGATTTCTACTCACCCCTAATATCCCTTTCCTTCTCCGAATTTCCTCTTCTTCCTTTCCCTAAAACGACCCTCCACACAGCATTCCCAAAGAAGAGATAAGCAGTGTGTCGAGCGAGTGTAAAAAAAACGGTCTCTCCCGATCCGGCCTTCCATGTAGTTGGTGGATGTACCTTCCAAATTACTGATACTACCTATTGACGGCCGGCGTGGTCAAGGGGTAAGGCTCTTGACTAGCAATCTGAAGGTCGTGGGATCGAATCCCGGCATAGGCAAATAAATTTTATTTGACTAATTTGGGTTATTTCACAATTATTTAATTTAAAAATAATATATTTGCGTCACGTTTTAGAGTAAAAGATACTTTCAGTATCGCCCTGGTGTAAGACCACCATTCAGAATTGAAACGTTGTTTAGTGACCAGATCTGAATAGCCAGGTAATTCCTCGCCTTCCTCTTCCCCCACCACCTTCAGCCTCGCAATATACCCCATAGTCACGTCATAGTCTCACTGGCTCCAGTAGGAGAATTTGGGTCTCTTGTGCGGTATTCAGATAAATATAAAATAAAAAATTGTGCATACGAATAAATATTTCAAAATGAGACATTTTTTACAATCCAACTGAATATTACACTTTTTTCATAAGTATATCGCACAAGAGTCCCAACTGCTTCTGTCTGGAGCCAGTGGGACTATGGCATCCCCAATCGGGGTATGTTGTAAGACTGAAGGTAGTGGGGAGGGTAAAAATATAGGGAAGAGGAAGGTGGGGAAGTACCTGGCTATTCAGATCTGGTCACCAAACACGGCTAAAGACATTTCAAGCAACGTTTCAAATCTTAATGGTGGTCTTACACCAGGGCGATACTGAGATATCTTTCGCTCTAATGGCCGTAAAATAAAATTAAAAAACAAAAAACCCAAAATATTAAAAAGAATTTAACACATTGTTTATTCATGTAGGTATCTATTTAATACCTACTATGTTTACGCATTTTACTTGTATCTATTTATGTTTATGCACTTCGATATACAAATTACAAATAACTACTACTAATTAAAATTCTGGACGCGAGAATATAAGCATACCGTAACAATGTAGCCGCCCTAGCTCCGCGCGATACACAAAATCCAGTTTCAGCGGAACGTAATATAATTCCAAAAACTTCCGCTAACAAGCTCTGATATGAGAGCGCTGGCGCAGGAATCAGAATAATGATTAGCTGGTAAGACACTCTTAAGCAGTGGAGTATCACAAAGCAGACGTCCTCACTCAACAACAGTATTGTTACGATTAAATGTTTTGCCCATATTTATTATTTGGTAAGGTATTAGGTAAAATGCATAAAAGTACATACCCTGAAGCCAATTTCGCAGGACGAATAATGCTTGTGATCAAATTGAGCAGCATTGTACTTCTGCGAGTATTTAGCCAATGGTCCGGCAGCAAAGATATTTGTGTCATTTGTTTGGAAATAAGAGTTTATTATAAGTCTCTCATTGTAAACCAATCCACACTCGCTGATGGCTATAATACAGTCAAATCATTTATAGTGGAATCCGTTTATAATGACATCGAAGGGAAATGACAAACACGTCATACTAAGCGGACGTTATACAAAGCATATTAGGTATAGAAAATAAACAACCTCCTGTTTCTGTTAGGTATATATGTATGTATTTATTTAAAAAAACACAGCATATTAAGGTTGGTGCCATGCCACGCACACGCCGAACATCGTCGGGCGTCATGTGACCCTCCCGAACATTGCCGAAGGTGTTAGGAATCATGACAGTCACTATAACTGACATAATTTTCCATAAAATAAGGAAATAATTTATTAAGAATAGGTCACAATAAGCGACATGTCACTATAAGCGAAGTCATTATATCCGATTTTGTTATAAAGAATTTTATATGAAAACCAAATATCGCCGTGTAATTACGTCATAGGTCCTATTAGGTGGTTGGTTAATATAGGTGTTGTCATAATAAACGGATTCTACTGTATATTACAACATCTATTAATATATAAGTAACAAAATCTAAAATTAAAAAAGGAATTAACAATACATGAAACAGAAACTCCATTTTTAGAAGCAGCTAAAATTCTTAAATGGTGAGATCTGACATCTTAAAAAGTGCACAGCTCTATATATGTATTTATAAGTTTTAGGCCATTGCAAATATTTTTAGCTTGGCACAAAGACATTAATACTGGACGCGGGGTAGAAATCTATAAGTGGGAAGCCAAACACAATACGATTGTAGCTTTCTCTATTTCTAGTACTTCAGTACTAAACTGCTACGCGTCGAGTGAGGTCGTGTCTTACCAGTAAGTAAATTGTATTGCAAAGCGCTCCTGCGTGATGAGAAAATGCTTCCATTAAACGGCAAATAGTCGAAAAGGAGACAGCGAAAATTGCATCACAAAGTGACATAAGCATAACCGGGACAACCTACTAACAGTAAGTCGGTTCACACAGCGTCCCGCATTCGTTTTATTCCATTGGGAAAGATGGGGTAAAACGTACAAAGGGTAACGCGTTCATTAATTTAATAATGTCGTTGATGAAAATTGTAAATAGTAACGTTCCTAGGTGTTATTAATCTGTATAGATTTGTATAATCATTTGAACCTATAACCTGTACTGTATAATACAATATGTACTTAACAATACTACTGTAATAGTACCAATATTGTATTACTAATGAAAACTCATATAATATTTATATAAAAATATTTGCCCGTGTGTCACGTTTTACCCGCCTTTACCCTTCCCTCTCATATTGTGTAACCGAATAAGAGTATCTTGTTATCTCAGTCACACCCACAGGTCACACCCGTGATGTGACAGTAGTATTCGGCGAAGAAACTAATAAGCCGCTCTAGTATGAATCTATGTCATTCACTCACGTACATTCTTTGATTGTCTGTCTTTATCACACAGGAATGAACTTTTGAATTTAGAAATTATACTGAAAACCGCTGAAAACAAAAGAGTGTTGCTTGCTTTCCACATTATATTGTGAGTATGTGAGACTATGGCGAGTCTATTTATAATATAACGTCATTGGCTTGGCATGTAATTTTCATCACAAGAAATGAATTACGGAACTTTAAAAAATGAAAAATTTTGTTACATATTTTGTATAGTTAAATAAGAAAAACTCAACCCATTAGTAAAAAAATGTATCTAATTTTAATTTTCTACCTAGTTGCGCCATCTCTTGGGACTGATACTAGCCAATTTCAAGATTTTTTTTTATTTGATAATGGATTAAACCTTCCTCCCCAAGGACTGACAGAACTGAGTGAACACCACTAACATCTAAACCAAATCCTAATTGGATGGCACCGACATTTATTTCAAATATGAACTGCTGTAAATTTTTAAATATTATAATGTCATTCGTGTGGCAGAAAAATGGTGTATGTGCGCGTGTGTGATCGCCACCAAAATTTGATAGAAGGCACTGTCATTGATAACAAGTCTATCTACCGAGTTTCAGCTTGATCGAATGTCGGGAAGTGGGTTCATTTCCACTTTCAAGTTTGTATTCATTCATTCACGAAAACAAAATTGAAATTCAAATAGAATTAATAATAATAATAGGCGAGGCTGGGTCTTGTACATTATATAGTTTTGTTATGTCAACTGTCCCAACGAACAATGTCAGATGTGCAAATTGGTTTATAATACATATTGCATTAGAGCTGGTTGGTATTATTTTGGCATTTGAGAGAGCTGTTTGGCATTGTTTTAGTATTTTGCATAAATCCCTATTATTTCAGAGGTAAAATACAAGTTGATATGGTCCTAAAATGATAATCCTTACCTAAAAACGTGTTTATATCAACTCCTTTTGGCCCATAGTAAAACATGGCAACACAATTCAACTCCAGCATTTTATAATAGGATAAAAAGCTGACAGAATATATGGTATTTGCTTTTTTACAATATTGCCAGGAACGGAAGTAATATTTGCTGTAAATCTGAACTTTTTTATCCAATATTTTATGACGCACCGTTTCATCCACCTAAAGAAAACAAAGGAGGAATAAACAGTGATCATTTTTTATCATACCGCACAAGAGCTCTACTTGCCTAAAGCTGGGGAGGAAATGCTGGGAAGCTGAAGGAGTAAGGAAAGAGAAGGATAAAGGAAAAACGAAGATTGTATTGGTTGGCTGTTCAGATCTGCTTAGCGATTCTATATCTTTTGTGGGATCGTTATCGAGATAACGGACGTGATATTCTGTCAGATTTGTGTGATTTTTACATATTTACTGTCACATATTTTAGTTTAGATCGTGTTAAACACGAATTCCTGCAAGTATGCATGATTATTATTTATTCATTTAATGTACGTTTTACATAGAAAAAGCAAATAAATTAAACAAATCTGACAGGAGATCCGTTATCTCATACCAATCCGACAAAAGATATAGAATCGCTCGGCTGGTAACTAGACAAAATTATAGCCAGCTTAAATAACCTTTCTTTTCCAAATAGTGACCTTTCACCAAAGGATAATGTTTGAAGAAAGCTTTCCATCGTGAGACTTCTGGATCTGAAGCCAAGGACTGTAACCACTCGACCACAAATTTTTAAGGCAAGGCTGTATTGAGGTGAGTACGATCCAGCAAGAACAGATTTGGTCAGGCCAGGTTAGGTTAGTTACGTTATGTTAAATGATAGGTTAGGCTTATATTTAGATTTATTCATTCAGAGACTTACATATTCATTGTTGAAGAAGGATACTTGTTGAACACTGTCCTCCAAGGAAGGAAAAGGTTCCACAAAGGCAATGCAATGTCCCGGTACTCCAAATTCCAGCAGGGCTTGTATGCAACCATAAGCATCGAGGGTGGTTCCATACACAATTATCAAATCTGTAGTCAATTTAAGCAATACCAAAGAGTTGCACTTAACAGTTAATAAAAAATACACTTAGTAGCTACACGAAATAGCAATACCAATAGAATGTGTCTTTTTTTTCATTACTATGGTAATACTGTATAAATGAGGTTATGCATAACGTGAGTGGTTTATTTATGTGCAAAAATGGCGGAACTTAATTCTTTCAAAGTTGTTTGGATTTTTTTATTTAAGATCTAATGATTTATTTAAGATCTAATAATATCCTTGCATTACATATATATTTTTTTATAAAAGCATCTATATTTAGGAAATATTTGAAAAAATATTTTCCATGCAATTATTTCGCTCACTGAGTATTTACAAAATTGAAAATAACAAATTTAAATACTAAATTAAGTATCTAAAAATGTGGTGTAGAATCATCTCTTTAATAAAATGTCACTAATTTTTGCATACCGTGCACGCATAATGTTAAAATATCCATTTGAACTACATATATGTAATGCTTTTAAAAAATACGCGGTTTTCTTGCTGTACCATCTTGGTGTTGCCATTTAAAGTAATAACAACAATAATAATAAGTAATAACAATAATAACAATAATCTGCAGCCCATATTATATGTATGTATGTTGTAGCCTAGCCTTTTATAAATGGAAATAATTTATGAACTTTTTACTCACATTTAGGACTATCAATCATTCCTTGCAGACTATTCAAGGACATATTGGCGTCAATGATATCATTAATGATGAATAGGTTATAAGGTCTCCTGGGAATGGATATGTTGTCCGTGGAAGAAGAGCTAAACAGAGAGTTGTGGGTGTGTCTGCATTCGGAACCAGGTTTACCTTTTCCGATCAACTCCTTCATGTATTCTGGGTGTTGGTATTGCACTCCGCAGAACAGGAACAACAGATCATAAGCCAGTGTTTTATTGCCATTCACTACGACTTCTTTATCGGCCCTTTAAAAGTGAATATCTACAATGTTTAAAAGGTATCCAGCACTAGTGAAGAAATTCTTGGGCGAGTATTTATTACGTGTGATATTTAAGTTTCAACCGAATATCTGAGCTTTAAATTATTGTGAAAAATCAGAAATGCAGCTATTCTACAATAATATTGACTTAATTGTTTAAAATTTTATTTAACTTTGCCTAAATACATTGTAATGAACATCTTATGGAGTGTGTAACGTTCAGATGTTCATTATAAGGTATTTACTGATGGCTAAAATATTCAAATATTCATATAAACCTAGAAGCCCAATCATATTTTGCTATCTAAAAAGTCCAATCACAGGTCAAATTTACCTACATGAATAAATACACTTGTAACATAGTTTATTCTGTGTAGTTTATTATTTTTTATTATTATTTAATCGTATTAACTATTTAGGAAATGAAAAGACGCATAATTAGAATAATATTTATTTATTAGACTTTGAAAAAACAACTACTTATTACTAATTAATACAAAAATTTGGTACAAAATGAGATCCTTTTGGTTTGCTTCTTTTTTCACTAACCAATAATAATAACCAAATGTTTTATAACAATTAAACCGTTTTATATAATTATTTTTTCTTTATAAACACTTTTCACACACATCACCAAATTACAAAAAGCCTAAACATAGGTCAAATTGACTTACAAAAGTACGATAACTCCAATATGAAGGGACTTACCAAGGCAACACCGCGCCGCCTCCTGTGGACTCTTGGCGGGTACTAAGTTGGTTCGATCTATCAGGGTAATCGAAAGAAGTGTGCGAAAGAGAAAGCAGATATTTGCTTGCGTATAGGTAAAAATGACCTAGATTGGGCTTCTAGGGATAAACAAGAAATTAAACCTTATTAGGTAGAAAATGTACGAGTTAGGGAAGCAGCATTTACATCTTCAAGATAAAAAAACTTTTAAAACACTTATTATAACCACAATTTTCTTGCTATTGTGGATACTATTTTAGTTTCTAGGCACATTTTAACATATTGAAACAAAAGAAATATGATTAAGGAAATCACTCAAGAAAAATGGTAAATATTGCATCATTTAATAAATGGGCGACAGCTCTAAACCTCTGAGCTATCGAGGCATCTTTTGACCCCCTGTGAATTGCAAATAGGTACCTAATTTTTCATGTTTTGTATTCTAGAGATCTGCATAAACAAATATTTTTTAAATACATGGCATCTCCAATGGTTATTTCGAAAGCTCAGTGGTTTATAGCATTGGTAATTCACAATTTCTCGACAAGGGAAATAAGTTTTTATTGAGATATATTTTTAATTAATTAGGTAATAGATATTCTTGCAACGAAATTGGTTAAATGTTGTTCAGGGAACAATAAGGATGGGTTGGTTCACAGAATTTGAACAATTCATTAAATTTCAAAATTAATATTCAGATATCTGAAAGCCTTATTTGAGTTTTGTTATTTTTCAAACACTGTGAATCATGATGAAGTGGTAAAAGAATTTGAATAAAACGTTCACAGATTGAATTTTTAAATTCTGTGTAATAACCCCTTTTAAGATTAATAAATAAGCAATTAATAATAAAAACTTTATATATTTTTCAGTTGTGTATCTTTTTCTTCAACGTACCTTCTAATTTTAATCATTGTATCAGAAACGACGTTTATGTAGGCTTGAAATGGAGTTGTATTGAAAATCCTGGAAAAATAAAGTACACCAATAATTTTGAAAAAAGTATTCATGTTATGTTACCTGTATTTTTTTACATGTTTCATGTTAATTATTTTTAATTAAAATTTAAAGTAACTAACCTTCTATCAGTGTGATCATGTGTGACCAGCATAGTGTCAGCTGCCTTCAAACTGTCTTGTACAAATGGTAGTCCGTGCTTGGATAACAGAGTTATATTGTTGAATGTCAAATATGCAGAAGACGGGCTAAAAAAAACTTTTAATAAACCTTTCCTGTATTTTTCATCTTTGATTTGCATGCTAAGTGGATGAGTAAGTTGGTAACATTGCATCGTGGTTGTTTAACTCTCCCGCAGCCAACTGGGGTCGAAGGTAGACCCCAAAATTACTATCCTTCTTATATCTACTTAAATAAATGAAATATATTTTTAGTATCTTATGTATTCCTGCGCAAAGGATTAATACATAATGTGCCGTTTAAAAAAAAATGTAAAAAAATATTGATCGCAGGACAAATAACTAAAAAAAAAAAAAAGGGAATTTCTTTTGTTTAAATACCCATAAAACAGAAAAATGCATGGGGTCCGGCATACCCAAATGGTTACGGACGTTATGTTTGGCATTTTGACCTGTCGAGAGTTAAAGTTTCATTTATGTATGTTTGTTTAAAGTATCACATATAATTTACATTTTTGTTTTTATTTTTGAGAACAATAAATACAGCAATATTTGTATCTACATATTTTGCATAAACTCTTATATATTTCACTGGAAAAATATGTTTTGACAACTCTCTAAGCATTGGGACAGCTAATTTATTATAGATGTAGTAGGGGCATGTTATGATATTATTCCGATTCTCAGAACTTTTTAATAAAAAAAAATAAAAAAATACTGGAAAAAACATTTACAGCCTGAAGGAGCAGGAATTTAGAAACACCTTTTGGGAGTGAACACATTGCAAATCAACCATAACTATATACTTGGGAATCATTACATATCCTAGCATACGCAAGATGTGCAATGATTCTAATCAAAATACTGAGGGAATTCAATTAAAAAAATGCAGTTATTTAAGTTCAAAAGAATTAATTAAGTATATTATAACATAAAATATAAATAAAAAAATGGACAGGAGTTTCTTATTGCTGACCATTCTCGCAGATACCGCCCATCGCTGCCTAATAACTGCAGACCATTTTAGTCAATATCGCATTGATATATATACATATATGGTTTTATCAATCGACCGTGCTAGACCCCGGTAGGTCAAATAAAGTATAAGTTGATAGGGTAAAGGTGATTCCGTGCCAATTCAGAATCAAGTCAACTCAAGATCTCTTTGAAAAGTCAAAAAGCTATGAAAAAAATAATTTTAAAATAGCCCTAACCTAACGTAACCTATTTTTATAATAATTTTTTTATATGTTTTTTTCATCACTTTTAATGAGTTTTCAAAGTTGTCCGAGTTGTCCGATCACCGGTAAAGGTGTATTGCATGATGCTTATTAAAATATATAATAGTAACTTTATAAAACTTACCCAAATAGCAAGGCTTCCAAAAAATCGAATGCAAGATTACTGGCTCCTACTATGACTATGTTCATGTTAACTTGTATCTTAGGAAAGCTGCAAACCGGGATGTTGATGTAAGACATGGACATCTGCGCTGTTTCCTCCATCCTCTGGGGCATCGGATGTCTGGCAAGTAAGTAAGTGTCAAAATGCTCCGGATTATAGTCCATCAGGTGCTTTGGCACTAAAGGCAAGAATTCTGCAATCATAGACATGATGTTTCTTCCCAACGCCGGCTGGAGGACAAAAACATTATGGTTATTCAAGCCAAAGATTATAATAGTATCTATCTAATTATATTATAACAATTTACGACTTATATAAGACATTTTTCGTCGCCTCAGTTCGTATTTGTCCAACAGACCATTTGAGTTTTTGTTCAATCTTCACTTTAAAATTAAAAAATAAAGTATAAAAAAGGATAGTTAATCACTGAACTAAGAATTATTTAAACTAATTGAACCTTTACCTATACGGAAATAACTTTTTCATAAACATCTATCATAATGTTTTATTGAGATAATGAAAGAAAAGCTTCTCCTCCTGAAAATTTTTCTAATGGTCTGTTGGACAACTACGAACTAAAGCGACGATTTGCCACACCAAAACCGGGCAAGTGTCCAATTAGTAAAATTTCGGATTAAAGTGCACTTACAAGATATGCTAAAATAGTTTTTATTGAGATATTTGTACTTGTAACTTCTGGAATTATAACTAGAGCTTGACTTAGTTGTTGGATATTAATATATTTCTATTGTTTGTACAACCTCTCTTCATGGCTACCAATGAATTGATAAATTTTTTGTGTTGTAATTTTTCACTTTATATAATTTTTTGTTTTATATATTTTTTTTAGTTTTATAATTTTAGGTTTCATATTTATTTCTTATAAATTTAATTTACTTATTATGCTGTCTCATTAGAGGTTTTAAGTCACAAGCAGGAAATCTATAATTGGTTTTATTTTGGCTATATAATACTTATGCACAAACTGAAAAAATGTAAACTGTCGATTTCCCGAAAATTAATAAATAAACTAAAATAAATAATCAAGGCGAAAATTACTGAGAGATTACATATTTGTTTATGGACCGTGTTATTTAAAAAAAAAAGCAGTTTGGAAACAGAATATGCTGTATTTCGCAGTAGGTATGTATATAGCATGCCGTAAACCAAGATTATTAACATGTTTCAGCGTAATATATGAAAAGATGGCAGAGGCAGCTGCCACTTTAGTAAGGGCTGGTAAATAAATTTATCTCTTCAGTGCTTACAACATTATCGTAAAATATGGTAATTATGAAATGACATTTTTCAGAGGAGCAGCAGAGTTACAAAATGGGATCGAATAAGAAGCTTGACGATCGATGAGATAAACATGGAACCACTACTATTCTTTATATAAAAATCGAAAATGGTCATATATTAAAAATGCCAGAAGAGAAGAGGGAAGAGTTCCAGTGGGCCACCCTATTAGGAGAAACATCTCCAGAAGCTGTGCAAGTATGCGTATTCATGTTATGGCGAATAGTGTTGGGTACGAAAAGATTTCAGAATGAGTTTGTATGAGGTAATCAATTACTGAAATGAGGTGAGGTGTGAAGTATGTAGTGCGAGGCGTGAGATGTAAAAGAACCAAAATGGAGTGAAAATAAATATAAATATTTTCGCATTCCCCGATACAGCTCTAATACAAAATGCCGTAATGTAGCGCTAATTTTTTATGTTTTTATGTAAATCTTAGTTTTATATAATCTTTGGTTTTACAAAATTTTTGGTCTCATACTTCTTTATTCAATTTTTTTATTATGCTGTTTAATCAGAGGTTAAGTCACAAGGAGGAAATCCATAACTGGTTTTATTTTAGCTATACAAACATGTACAAACTGAAAAAATGTAAACAGTTGATTTCCCAAAAAAAAAAAAAATTAAATAAATAAATAATAAATAATTACTAATCACCTCACCAACTCATTCGTAATAATACAAAAAAAAATTGTATTTTGTGAGGTGGCGGGACAATTTTTTAATACTTTTAGTATGGTATGTATAGAGTCTGGCCATATCAAAAGTCAGAATAATAGAAGAGTATGTATGAAACGACGTATGAATGTGAATGAGGTAAGGAGTATGTGCTGGCGAAATGTTTAGTTAGTTTTTTGTATGGGACATTTGTAGTGCATCTTGTATGAGGCGTTCAACACTATGTGCGAGGAGAGGGCTTGCTAGACCTGCTACGAACAGAGGCCGCTGAAGTAGTGCAGGACAGGGATGCCGTGGGAAGGAGGCGTCGTTGTCCTTGACCCGAATAAAAAAAGGGGAAGAAGATGTATGTACATGTATTTACCGTTTTATAGTTGTGAATCAAGTACGGCCAGAATATTTCATGGGTCATGGAGAGGCGTAGCACTTCCCTCATAAAGAAGCGCGAGGCCGGCTGGAACTGCGGGGCCAGTACCACCTGCTGGAGGGTGGTCGCAGAGAGAAACCCCCGAGGGGACGGGGTCACGTTCGCAAAGGACTCAAAGTTCTGGCGGATGTAATTGAAGTCCTCGTTTTCACTATAAAATTGGGAGAAACATGTTAAAAATAAAATGAATTTCTTTTGTAAATTTGAAGTGAATATGTTTATAATATTAAGTTTCGACTGCTACCAGCTATCTGGAGCTAGTGTATTTGTGAAAAGACGAATGTTAGGAATTGCCTGACAATTCAGCAATATAACTAAACATAGCAAAGACCGTTTTAATCAACATTTCCTTTATGAGTGATAGTCTCTCAACAGGATCCCTAAGAGAATCGTCCAATGTATTTAAGTCAAGAGAATTTTTATACTACAGTTAAACTACTTTATCATTCATAGCTTGCATAAAATGTCAATTTTTCCTACTAATTTGGTAATCTGGATTGACAAAACGAAAGTACTCACTCTAAAATTAAAAATGCTACAATTTTTTCCTCCGAGACCATAACATATGCTGATCTTCCCTTGGTCTCTTCTTCGTAAGTCACTATCGATACAAAATCTTTGGCTATTACTCTTTGGCCTGGCAGGTTTCTTATCAGTGTGTCAACTTGGGCAATGTCGGTGAAGTCTGCTTCTCGAACAGTCAACTCACTGAGAAATATGTATG
Source organism: Limnephilus lunatus (assembly GCA_917563855.2). NCBI lineage: Eukaryota > Metazoa > Arthropoda > Insecta > Trichoptera > Limnephilidae > Limnephilus > Limnephilus lunatus. The sequence goes on from OU830602.1 coordinate 70,613,646, forward strand.
ATTATTATAACAATAATTATGCGAAAAACAGTAACAACAGACGTACATAGAAAAAACTTTGTGTTAAAGTGAGTTCTGAGAAATGGGCTGTTAAACATTTCATTTGACTGTAGTGAGAATATTATACACATTGAAAGTAAAAATAATTTATATGTAATAAGTAGAGACCGGATTATATGCAAATGCATATTTGCATATGCATTTGCATATTTAGACCTTTTTCAGGGGTAGTTGCATATTTTAGCAACAAATTTGAGATCTTGCATATTTACGCTCGATCTCGTTCATCATTCAGATGCCTCACATAGTGATATCAAGGGTATTATCAATGACTTCGATAGTGCAGAGACTTTGGCAGTTTTCTAATGCAAAGAAGCGTTTGAAGATGCTAGTATTGAAAAAAACTAGCTATGATTAGCACTCATTTCGCCTACAAGTATAAAAACGCTTGAAACTCATGAATTGGCCCCGAATGAATTCAGATTATGAAGAAAATTCACCTTGTGAATTCCTCGTTATTAAAGCTATTCCCGAGTAAACTTAAAGAAAAGTTTGAAAGCTTATTGAACAATAACCCAGGGTATGAACCCTTGTACAAAAATTGATAGTTTAAATTCTGTCCAGTCACATCAGCAGACGTAGAACGCTCCTTTCTGCTTACAAAATTATTAAGCGATCGTAGGCACAATTTGTCTACAGAACATTTAGAACAGTACTTAGTCATATACGTTTTTAAAGGTAAATTGTAAATTTCACTGTCAAATACATTTTGTAATTGATATTTTCAAAAATTCGATTGTTATCCTTGAGAACTAAAAGCTTACCAAAATAAAAAATAGTTAAAAATACGACTGCCTGTATTATTTCATATTGCATATTTTGGCCCTTTTTATGGATTTTCGTGCATATTTTAGCTATTTTAATTGCATATTTGCATGCATATTTTGGACTGTTTTTGTTGCATATAATCCGGTCTCTAGTAATAAGGTACAATTTCAATTAATGGACAACACGTGTTATTTATTTTAATCATTTTATTTTTATATTTTATTATTTCATAATCTTTTACATGTTACAGTTTATTGTCTTTTTTCGACTACCATACCAGACCAATGCCCGTGTTGTGGTAGTCATTCATTCACAAGTTTTGAGTACAATACAAGTAAAAGAAGAAAAAAAATCCTTTCGAGTAATGAATTGCATAGCTTGGGATGTCGTGAGGCACAATTGCATATATTTTACCGCTGTTCAATTTGAAAACTCATAACTTTAGCAGTTTTTGAGACTTTGAAAAACTAATTTTACCATCATTATTACCTCTTTAAATATAATAAATTTTCATAATAAAAAATTTGGAGAAAATCTTAATAAGGTGGCTTGTTCGTGAACTAAGAATGTTGAATGACCGACTTCCACTGAAAATACTGAGTGCAATTATTTCAGATGAGACGATGTCCATTGATCCGCCCCAGGCAAAGTTGGGAAAACCAACAAAAGAACAAAGGGATGCTGGATTATCAATAAATATATTGGTATACCTACCTACTATAAAAAAGTACAAAACTATAAATTATCACCACAAAACAAGGTGCGATTCCTGACAAAAAAAGTATAAATAGCTCGTTTTATCCTTAGCGCTCCGAAACATCAATTATTACAGAACAAAAATTTCTTATTATGTAGTGCCGTTCCTTATCCAGAATATTCCTTAGTGAGAGAGATGGCATTTCTGTTTCTATACGATTATGGCCTTTTTTCTTCTCTTATCTTCTTAAATATTCAAATTTCACACCATTTGCCTCGCCATTTTGTCCCTCTGTGAACTCAATCGCTACCGCCAACAGCTAGGCGCACGCAAGCATTGACGCGACGCTATTTTCTTCAATTGACGTCTAGTTTCTATTTTGAATGGATGTTAGTTGTAATATAAACTAAAAACTAAAAAATTTCTTTCTTCTCCAAAATAATTTTACGCAATGTCAGATAATATTGTGTATCTCGAAGTGGTTGAGATTCCAGCGTACGTGAGTGTAAATCAATATAAACAAAAACGAAATTTTGTTCTGAGATGAATCAGTTAATTGTGATAATAAACGAAAAAGATGAAGGCACCGCCGGCGCTCACCAAGTTCCGACACCTCTATTTTCAGAAGACGAAAGAAAGGAATGGCAGGTTATATTAAAAAATTAACAGAACAAGTAGGCAGACTACAAGACTTTGTTTTGCAAGACCAGAGATCAGGATTCAAAGAGAATGCAGCCTCCGAGAATATGTCTATCGCAGAAACTGAGAAGGAGTGCTCAATAGTAGACGGGCGTAATCCTTGTATTTTTCAAATGCCGGGCCCCACCATTTCTCTTAGAGAACCCTTAATGCCTGCCCTCCTCGGGACAGACTCAAAGGGTTAGAGTACCTTCGACGGTTTAATCAAAAATATTGGACCAATGTAAAGGTATCCCAAGCCCTCCACCTCTGGAGTTTAAAGGGTGGTTAGGGGCGGGGGGGGGGGGGGGGGACTGGTGCGAGGGCAGACTTCTAAACAATGTTACTACAGGAGTGCATGTCTGGAGGCCACCAAAGTTTCGGGCGGGGCAATTGCTGAATAACAAAAACAAATGGGCAGCTCTAAATGCTCCCAAAGTTGTTCTAAAAATCATAGGGGAAACAGAATCCCCTTCTTTACAAAGCCCCTATTATTACGCCCAACTGCCCTAATTTAAAAAATATTTGTGACAAAGATTACCACAGCAATGACAAAGGAAATAGAAATCATCAAAAAACTAAATATATTGGAGCCGGCAGTCAACTACTCCGGTTTTCTTTCCCAAATGTTCCTGGTCCAAAAGGGGACAGCAACAACAGACCTATCCTCAACCTGAAAAGTCTCAATCATTTTGGTCGATAAGAATTTTTTCTTTAATGCCGCATCAGTAAATTCCCGAATTTCTCCAACCACAAGACTGGATGACAAAAATAGAAATATTTCACGCATATTTCCACATCCCAGTGGCAGAGTCTCACCGTCGTTTTCTGAGGATTGTGTACAAAGTATTCTTTGCAAACGACATGCCTTCCCCAGGGCTTGAGCAAGCACAAGCTCCACCACCACCAAGGTGACCAATTGGGTTGCGGAGACCTTAAGTCATCAAAATGTGAGGACCATTGTATGTATACCTGGACGATTTCCTTCTGGCCCTCCAGGACAGGGAAATTCTGAAGGTCCAAACAAATCTATTTTTGAACCTACTAAGAGACCTCGATTGGACCGTCAATTTAAAGAAAGCATTAACCAGTAGACACAAACAGTAATTAAAGACATATCATGATGGGCACAGAAAGTAAAGGTCTTTATGCCACTACACGTCCCTGCTGTCTCTCATTTCCTCTCGACCGATGATACAAGTCGGCGGTGCTCCGATTGCGGGGAATTGGATTTGCACAGCAACTTGAAAGAGATGTTTGCTATACTAAATGCCTTGAAAAACCAGAAAAGATGTTTAAGAAGTTCTACTGTTCTAATATAGTCCGACAATAGAACGGCTTTTGCTTATTTTAAAAAACAAAGGAGGGACGAAATTCTTAGGTCTCCGTAATCTGTCCTTTCTTATCTTGTCTCTAGCAGATAAATACAATACAACCATGCAAGTTCACATTTACAGGTCGGTACAATGACCTTGCGGACCACTTGTCCCAAGGAATCATCCGCATCTTCTACCTCCTGCAATAGAACAGATATTTCACAAATGGGGCAGACCCACTGTGGACTTGTTTGCCTCACACGGCTCATGTGGTGGAAATATGTGTCCATAGACGGGGAAGACAAAGCGGCAATATTTCACAATGTTTTTAGTAGACCTTGGCACTTTCCTCTGGCATGAGTGTTGCCGCCTCCTTGTCTAATTCCCCGAGTGCTTGCTCAACTGAACAACTCCACAGGAAATTACCTGCTAGTAGCTCCCAAATGGACGAAAATACTACCTACTACCAGACTTGAAACAGAGAGTATTAAGTCTATTTTTGCTAGGAAATCAAATATATCTACCGCAGATACTAATAGACACCACCACAGGCTCTCACAGCCGCAAGAGCTACAAGATTGCAAGGAAGGTCCGATAGAGAAAGAGAGATATTGACATGAACGCATCCTGGAGATGCGCAAAACTCCAGTGGATAAAGCAACGCTGGAGAAAAATTCCCCAACATTGACACACTTATGTAATGAAAACAAGCTTGTCTCCCAGTTGCAGAGACTTGATGGGGCGAACAAAGTCTTCAGGGCTTAGTTTTCGCAAACCCTAAAATTAGTGAATCTATATAGATCAAGGTAGAAAAACGAAACACGGGCAGTCGTGCAAACTCAACGTGCTTCCGCGGGAAATCTGGGTTCCACCCTATTTCCATTTCAGTACCGGTGGGCAGACCCCGGTCATCATTCTGGCCCTTCCTCCTCTGCCAGCAGAGGTTGGAATTTATTGGAAACTGACGGTGCACGGGCAAGCCTCACACTGTCACCCCCCAAAAACATTGACAATCAGCCCAGGCGATTTCAGGGAGGACAATTTCGAAGTTCAATTTAGAACAATGGCGTATCGCAAATGCCCCCATTTTTTCACCTAAAAATCCTCAATGGATATCGGATTCCATTTTGGTCGAGACCACCAGTCCAGACCCACTCAGGTGGGATTGCAAAATTTCGCCACAAGGCACACACCTGAAATGGACAAACCCGGTTTTACCCACGGGTCCAACAAAAGCAGCTTCTATTGCGATTTTATTGGCAGATTGGTCAAGACAATAATTAGAGATGCTGGTATTGAGCCCTCTGCGAAGAGGACCAGATCAGCAGTGGTTTCACTTCATTGGTTTGAAAAGCTATCCAATACAGAAAATTTTTGGAAGAGGATAATTGACAAAAGTGAAAATATCTTAAAATAATAATAATAATATTAAAAAGAAATAAAACAGTCCAATATTCAATAAAGGAGCTGGGTGTAAACCCGTGTTTCGTCATTCTTGAAAAGGGAGCAGACTTCCAAAGGTCCTCCATTTCTGGAGTCAGAAGGAGAAGAGACCGGTGTGAAGGCAGACCTCTAACCGTTGTTTCTACATGAAGTCACCCTCAACAAACCTTTTTAGGCCAGTCTTTCGCCATCCTTGACAATCCTGTGTAGACCAATCATTCGCCTGAGGGGGACAGACCCCCAAAGTTCCTCCATTTCTGGAGTCCGAAGGATAAGCAATCTGTGTGAGGGCAGACCTCTAACTCTAACTGGCACTTCTACTTGAAGTCATTCTTGACAAACCTGTTTAGACCAATCATTCGCCTGAGGGGGGCAGACCGCCAAAGTTCCTCCATTTCTAGAGTCAGAAGGAGAAGCAATCGGCGTGACGGCAGACCTCCAACCGGTACTTCTAAATGAAGGTGATCACAATTGACATCAACACTGCCACCAGATGATAGCAGACAATTCTCACTAAGGAATATTCTGGATAAGGAACGGCACTACATAATATTGGAGTTTTACCTACCATTAAAAATCTTATTATGTTGCCTTCCGTATCCAGAATATTCCTCATCTTCTGTCTGGTGAGACTACAACAGTGATTGAATTCACAGAGGGACAAAATCGCACGCCAAATAAAAAATCCTTTACGTGGCTGGGCTTTCATTCACCAATTTGACGCTCTTTTTTTATAAAGTCGTCAATTGCACGGTCGAGAAATGTCTTCTCTTGCCAGTAGTAGTATTCTCTCAATAAAGATGATGAAATTATGAGTTAAATAGGAGGGTAAACTAATAATTAAACGTCGATGTTTCAATATTTTTCAAACAAAACTGTCAAAAACCAAAAGCACCAAGAAACCACATCCTATAAATAATATAACCGAAACGTAATAAATAATAAGATAATATGCTATTCTGAGCCTTTTTCCTGTATGCATTAAGAGTGAATAACCAGCACATGACAACTTCGATTCCGACACTAGCGCTAACACATCAGGGCTCGCGAGCGGGCGTTTTCAGAACTAAATTTCGTTCCGCGGCAATCCGAGTTTTGAGGGTTTTGTTCACTCGAGCTAGGGCTACCCGCTACGATTACTACTTTATATTACTATTCTCGCTTCCAGAATTTTAATTAGTAGTAGTTATTTGTAATTTGTATATCGAAGTGCATAAACATAAATAGATACAAGTGAAATGCGTAAACACAGTAGGTATTAAGTAGATACCTACATGAATAAACAATTTGTTATATTCTTTTTAATATTTTGGTTTTTTGTTTTTTAATTGTATTTTACGGCCATTAGAGTGGAAGATACTCTCAGTATCGCCCTGGTGTAAGACCACCATTAAGAATTGAAACGTTGCTTGAAATGGCTTTAGCCGTGTTTATTGGCCAGATCTGAATAGCCAGGTACTTCCCCACCTTCCTCTTCCCTATATCCTTTCCCTCCCCACTACCTTCAGTCTTACAACATACCCCAAATTGGGGATGCAATAGTCCCACTGGCTCCAGACGAGAGCAGTTGGGACTCTTGTGCGGTATTCATGAAAAAAAACGAGTAATATTCAGTTGGATTGTAAAAAATGTCGCATTTTGAAATATTTATTTGTGTGCATAATTAATAATAAGCACTTCAACAAACAGAATTAAAGCGCACAAACCCTTTCTTTCTTTGAGTGGCCTTGCAACGCATGCCGGGTACCCGCTGTGTATAATGTTATATAGTGCAGGCGCTTGCATTATAATTCCCGGGACTTGTGATGGAACCAGTTTAGTTGACCGCGAGGTTACAGTGCCCTTGAAACGCATGCCGGGTACCCGCTGTTTATAATTTATTTATTTATTTATGGACAAATAGTCCATTAACAATATAACAATAACACGAAAAACAAGCGTGCGTAAAGGCCCGACCCGCCGAGCAATCGATCACCGTTCGCATTGATTACCGTTCGCATGTCATTTTTCGTAACAATCACCACTTTTCGTAACCCATTCACCAGTTTACCCCAAGTGTCGAGCGTGCGTAAAAAAGATTTACCCCAAAAAATATTTTGGAGCAGTTGGGACTCTTGTGCGGTATTCACACAAGAATAATTTAAAATTAAAAAAAAATATTCGAAATTATAAAAATTTTTGCATAAAAATATTCAATGAACATGAAAAATTGCGTTCGGGCAACCCTGTAGATTTAACAAACATGAATCAAGGAATTCGTGTTTATTTCAAATTTCGTTTTCAAATTTCATTTCCAAATATTATTATTCAAAGCGTCGCGAAGACGTGCTCTCCTGGCCGCGTTTGGGCCCGTAATGAAATCTGAAATTTGTGTTTACGGGTTGCGATAAAAATGGTGAAATGCGATGTTCAAAATTATTTAAAATTAAATACTTTCTGAAATTATTTTACGATCAAATTATTTATGATTTGTCAATAACGTCTTAGCAAAATAAGTATGTAAAAAAATCCGAAATATATTTGTTTGTAAGTGCACAAATAAATGCACAAACCGACCAATTTTAGTCAAGAAACACATGTCCGTATATATTTTTTAATAATTTTATTTAAACTAAAATTAAAATTCTGAAACATACGTTTACCAGATAATGTATTGATTTATTTTACTGCATGATTATATGATTTGAAATGGGTGTTGTATAATAAATGTACTTTTTTGAAAATTGAACAAATCTGTGAACGACCTATGGTATAACCTTATTATTCTAAAAATTAACATTTTTTCCCAAAATCTAAAACAAACGATTACTAGATAAAAGAACAATCTTTTGAAATCCATTTATAGTTTTTTGTGGAAAAGAGTCAATACGTCTAACCACTGATTTAAAAATGACATATTTCTGGTTTCTCTGGTAATACACTCTTAAAGTAATTTTTTGTATTCTGGATGCTCTCGTCAGAAACATATCTATCTTTCAAAGAACTGTGCAGGCCAGAGATGAGTACGCATGCGCGAAATCTGAAATCTTCCCGGTGTTTTGGAATATTTGGATGCTCAATATGATATCGCATCCAAACGGCCGGCTGCCCGGGCCGGTGCGTGCTGTTTTGTTGTATGTGTGTTGAACGCAACGAGTATCTGAGGACGCTGTTGCTAGTATGTGTGTGTTGCTTTGTACGTTTACTAACATTGATAATGTATATGTATTTCGACTCGCTTCACGCATTGCTGTTTCTTTGTATGTGTTCTCTTTTAGTAAATTGCAGTATTGTTGTTTACAGCTGAAAATCTAGTCTTCTTCAACGGAAGCAATCTTCTGAATAGGACCTCCATCGATATGCTTGGTGTAACTCTAAGTGACCAGCTCCGATACGGGGGCTCCATCGAAACCAGAGTTAAGTTAGCCTATCAGAAATTGGGCGTATTGTACAGGGCCCGCAGATACTTTAATAGTACACAACTGCTAACCCTTCTAACCCTTCCACCGCATGTACTGTGTGAAAGGCTGCACCTACGGATGGGACTGTGAGCAGAGGCGGCCAAAGTACCGCCGACTTTGGTGCTCAAATAATATTTTTCGTGATACATATATATACTGTGGCGACCAGAACGGTCGCCCCCTTTTGCCACAATCCTTGCGCCGCCACTGATATAGCAAACACATTCTCGAAATGTACATACTACCTACAGTTGTAGTGTTTCACGCCGCTCACGGCTAAACATTTCGGGAAGCGCAGCGAAAGGCCTCGACTAACAGCCGTCACATTCTTACGGCCGCGGAATGTTCCAGAGGCTTCTCCGCTTTGCGCGGTGGCTCAACATTACTTGACGTTCCGGGTACTCACACGGTCGGCTATATAAAGCGCAGCGACACCGCGCTAGTCAGTCAGTCAGTTCCAGTCTCTTGTATCAGTAACAGTCAACCAACACATAGACAGTGCATCGAGTGATAACGTCCAGTGCGGTAACCGCCAGGTCCACGGCGACGTGCCGGACCTGTGGCGGTGCATCATCATATCATCAACCTTCGAGAACGCAACAAGCGACACAATTGCCCACGACAAGTCCCACGGCGGGCCTTCTTGTCACGTGAGCGGCAACTCCTCAGGTTCACCGCAGCCATCTCCGCGACACCGCGTCGAGCATCCATCCTGGACGTCAAGGTCATCTCCACCAACACGGTGCGCAACTACATGCTGGCGACATGCAGACACGAGTTCTGCTACACCACTGCATCACCGACCTTCATCACATGCAACACCATAGAGCCACATCATCATCGCTCCTGTCTACACCGTTACTTTACTCCAAACTTACCATCGCTACGTAGCAGCAATAAAGACTGACTCATCACATCGACTGACGCCTTTCATTCCATCGTCCCCCGTCTCTGCCGATCGCTGCCCGCTCCCTCAATACCAAATTTTAAATTCAAGAACTAATGTTTCATGAACCTACCTGCGAATGCTGTTTCTATGAAGGATGTACAAGCAGTGATCGTAATTGGCAGTTGTTCGCAGGGGAATAAACTATAAGCAAACAATTAAGATAAAAGATTAGATTGCTGCATACATACATACTTAGTTACTTCCTAATAATTTTGTGTTGATGGAAATTAGTAATGCTTCTACGCAAAGATTTTTGTTGATTTATCAAATGTTACCTACCACAAAATGGTCCAGTAATGGAAAAGTTCTTATGTTAGAAGGAATTGAAATGATGCAATATTCTAGGTCGGGGTACACTTCAAACGTTGCCTTCAAGATATCAAAACCATACCTGAAATACAAAGTACCTATTTCCATCACGATTGATTTTTTTAAATGTTTATTTAGTGAATATAATTAGTTAAATCCATTTATAATATTTTATGTTATGGTTACTGATTAGGAAGCAAGAAGTTATTAAAAGTTATAATTGTTCACAGTGTAAGTAAAAAAATGACTAAAAAGAAAAAAAAAACAATACAGAAATAATGGTTTCGTTAATTTTATTTTAAACATTTTAAATATGAAGCGGAAAATGTCAATATCTCTTGTAAGATTTGCAAGATTTGCAGATGTACCCGAGCAAGGGGTTTGTGGGAATTTCGATTTTAAATGTAGTAAATAAAATAAAGTACTCATTCTAGTATTGATGGTGTTGATGTTATAATAGACCAGTAGACTCGTGAAAAACCATGGGATATTGTAATTGTAGTATTTTTTTTTTCAATTATTTCTGGCTTTCTCCCTTCAAGGGAGAAAGGAAAAGTGAATTTATGTATTAATTAAATTTAATTGTACAAATTTCAGAAATATATGGAAGATTGGAGTCGAGTTCAAACTTAGAAGAGATGAAATGTTGAATAGAGGGGAGGCAATTTTAGATAACGCTTGATAGAAGAGAGGATATTTATTTAGAGAGGGACAACCAAAAAATATGTGATCTAAAGTGCCCACATCTAGACCACAGAATGTATAATCGGGGGAGTCAAGGATGTGAATTTTAAAAAGGTGAGAACGAACGGAACAATGTCCGATTCTCATTCGAATAAGTGAGGAAATTTCTTTTTTGGAAAAACGGGGGAATTTTAGAAACCACGGTTTTGATGGGATAGTCCTTTGTATTGAGGCGTAGCGGGCTCCCATGGATTGACTAGCAATGTTCAAATACTCTGTCCAAACATTGCGAGATCTATCTTTGATGATGAAAAAAATATGTGATAGGGGAATATGGTTTACGAGGGTAACAATAGGGTTGGACGCTCCTTGTTTTGCCAAAGAATCCGCAATATCGTTACCCACTATGCCAACATGTCCAGGGATCCAAACAAGAATTACGGTTTTTTCAGAGCTTTGAATGGAGGCTATCAGCACTCTAATAAGGCATTCAAAGTGATCATCAGGATGAAGAAGAGGACAGGATTTAAGTTTTTGGAGGGAACTGAGAGAGTCAGAGAGAACAAGGGAATGTTCACAATTATTTTTGATTATATATTTATAATCAAAAATAATTGGCTTGGTGATTATCTCACGTACGTCTTTCAATGTTTTTACACTTATGTTGTCATAGCCAGGGCTTGCTGATCCCCGTAAACTTAATATGGCATTTTCAACTTCTTTTTCAGTTACTGAATCAAATGTGTGGAAACCTTCTTCAAAAATTGAGTTTTGTTCTGGTTTGAGTTTGTTTGTTTCTGTTCTGGTGGGAGTTTGTTTGTTGTCTGGTATAATATTACGAGCAAGATTTGAGCCGACATTTGCGAAATAGTCGTTAAAAATATTACCACAAAGTTTAGGATTTTTTTCCATGTCGGTGTTGATTTCCTGTTGAGTAATTTCTTTTGGTAATTTTTGTTTTGTGCTTTTGTTGGTTATTGTATTGATGATTTTCCAGAACTCTTTGCTGTCTTGACCAGCATTTTTTATTTTATCACGAAAATATTTTTCTTTTGTTAGTCTAATTAAGAGCGCAAGTTTGTTTCGCTATTTCCTGTAGAAGGTGGCGATTTTTTCATCATTGGGGAATTTTTTAGACTGGTGGTAGTAATTTTCTTTATTTCTGATTGAAATTACTAGTCCATGGGTTATCCATGGCTTTATTAATCTGTGCTTAGATTTTGGTTTAGAAATAATTATTTGTGTAGATAGGTTTATGTGGTATTGGAAAACTGCTTCGAAATTCACAGCACAGGTATTTGGATTTTCCGATTCAAATATTGATGCCCAGGTTTCCATTTTAAGATTTGCTCTTAAAATTTCCATATTTAAATGTTTTTTTTCATATACTTTTTTGTCAGTTATGTTATCGCTGGTACTTCTTTTATCAATGTTGTTGACGAATATACAGGTGTAGTGATCAGTTATGCTGGTTTTCCATAGTAATGACATGTTTTTTCATTGTTATTTGAGTTGCACCATATGTGATCGATGCAGGAAGGGATTTGTCCGCTGATATTCCGTGTTGCATTATTTATAGTTTAGCGATGTCATTACATTTATATAATCTTCTTTCGTTTTGCCTTTTACCTCTGGCCCAATGTTCAGATTAAAATCGCCTGTGACAATGTTACAAGTACCTTTTAGATTTAGCAATAACTGTTCCAATTCTATAATGAAACTGTTTGAATTCGATCCATGCGTGCGGTATATAGCTATGATATTGTATATAACTTCATTCACTTTTAAGTTCAGTTTTAGACATTTTGCTAGCTTCATGTTGATTTCAGTGGTTGTGACATTATTGTATTTATTTAATATGAAAACAGCAATGCCACAGTTCTTATTAATATGCGTTGTAGAAGAATAATATGTATAGTTAGGGATGTCGTACAGTGCAGCAGCATTATTTATATTTAAGTGTGCTTCTGTTAAAGCAATGAGATCCGGTAAAGTTTCAAGGAGATTTAATGTTAATTCAAATCCGTTGAGATTTTTTTTCAAACTTCTGATGTTTTGGTGTAGAACAATGAATGCATTTGGGACTTTTTTTAATAGTTCGTTACATTGTTTTGAATCTTCGCAAGTGTATTGTGAAACATCTGTTAATTTATCAATTTCCTCAGTTAAAAAATCATCCATCACTTATGCATAATCGATTCTTTGCTGTGCTATGATAGACATTAATTTCTGGTAAGTACATATTTCACTATTTGCACTATGTTGAGTTTTGTTTTTTGTTCCGAATAATTTATTGTTATTGTCAGAGTTGTAGCATTTGGCACTATCTTTGTTTTTTTCGCATTCGCTAAATTTGTGATTTTTTGAACAATGTATGCATCTAGGCTTATTCATTTTATTTAGATGGTGTGATGGTTTCATTTTTGTAAATGTGAATGCTGCAGACGTTATTCTACATTCAGTGTTGAATACACATTAATTAAGGGACATTTATATTTGCATAATAATATTTTTTGCATTACCTACAAGCAGTGGCGTAGCGAGGGGGGAGGCGGGGGGGGCGGCCCGCCCTAGGTGCCACCCGATGGGGGATGAAAACCCGATGGGGGGTGACACCTGACAGTGGAAAAAAATTTACGAAGGATATTGTCACCAAAATATTTTACACATGAGCACGGTCTGTTATTTTATTTTCGTAGCTCTATGGCTCCCCGTGGAGTGCCCTGAATTTTGTGTCTGTCGGTCTTTTATAGGCAAAAATAGCCTATATTCTGTAATTCTCTAGCCACCCCCTCCACCCTACCCAGTATGGACCAATTTTATGAAGTCGAAATTAGCGTTATGAATTTCTCATGTCAACTTTAATGAGGGGGGGCGTCCCGGAGGGTGATATTCGCCCCGGTTGCCACCCATGATAGCTACGCCACTGCCTACAAGCATATATACATATCCTGTTTTTGTCTCAAATAAATAAATGAAAATAAAATGGTTTAGGTACAATTTTAAAAATTAAAAGATCATATACGGTGATTAATTTCATCCAGGTATACGCAGGAGTATTTCACATCACATTAGTTAACAACATTAGTTAACAACATTAGTAAGTTTGATAGTCACAGGAAAACAATACTGCTGTAGCCAAGACAACACTTTTTATAATTCATTTAATTGTTAGCTTTTTTTTGTTCACTTCACCAATTAATTATCTGGATCCAAGGTTTTACGAAGATTCTACTATCACTGGGCTAAAATTCACAAACACATTTGCAAAATTTGTATAAGTTTTTTGGATTCAAATGTAAAGTTTAATTTTTGGTGCTTACAACAGTATCGCTTTTCTAAGATGACATGTTTATGTATATGTTGTGTAGTAACCTTTCATCGAAATTCATGTCCATGGCAAATATTTCTATTATAAAAGCGTTTCTCCCCATGAACGATTCAACCGATTGCTCTTCGACAATATAAGATGATTCAAACGAAGGAACATCAACTGAAAACGAAAATAAATCATTAAAGAAACAGATAAAAGGTAGGCATATCAAAATGCATAAATACGTAATAAAGTAAATTGATTTATAAAAAAAAATTTAACTGTGTTTACCCTCCACTTTCATTTAAAGCAGCAAGCTAACCACTTTAGGCACAACCCTGCCTTCATTAGCTTTGTCCAGACCTTTCTCAACTAGCATATAAATAATTACAAAATAAAGTGTACGTAATCAATTGTGACTATAATAATGCATTTGGGCCTTCCCAGCAATGTTCAATAGTAACCGACCGAAACTAGATTTTTACCCAAAATAGAAAACGAATTTCGGCTTCTGTTTCAGTTTTGGCCAAAACAGAAACTTGTTTAAAAATATTATATACCCTGAAATTATCCGTTTTTATTGTAGGAGTTAATTAGTTTATGTATTAAATGCACAATTTAATACAATTATATCAGTTCAATATGCACATCGGTTTACTTTCAGCACTTTTTGGTTCAATGTTATATATAACAGTTGGTGACTAGACACTTGATCCCCCAAAATGATATTTACTATTCAATTATAATTTTTTGTGCATTATTTCCAAATTTCAAACGTAAAATATATTACAATAAAAACACATAAATTAGTTATAGACCACATTTATTTTATTGACACTACCGGTTTCGGAAGCACCCTTCCTTCATCAGGAGAATCAGCAGAGGAAGGGTGTTTCCAAAACCAGAATCAGGAGAGGAAGGGTGTTTCAAAAACCAGAATCAGGAGAGGAAGGGTGTTGCCGAAACCAGAATCAGGAGAGGAAGGGTATTGCCGAAACCAGAATCAGGAGAATCAGGAGAGGAAGGGTATTTCAGAAACCAGAATCAGGAGAGGGAGGGTGTTTCAGAAACCAGAATCAGGAGAGGAAGGGTGTTGCCGAAACCAGAATCAGGAGAGGAAAGGTGTTTCCCAAACCGGTAGAGTGTTAATAAAATAAAAAAGGTCTATAACAAATTTACGTGTTTTTATTGTAAATTATGGCGAGCCACAAAGTTAATGCTTTTTACAAATATGTAAAAAATATTCAGTTCGAATTCAAAAATACCCCTAATAATAAGTTGGTATGAATATAAAGCCGGGTACAGATTGCTGTAAGGTAACATGCAATGAAAGAATTTGCCGTCCACATTGTTGCAATGTAACAGAATTCCCATAGTGTGGACGCCTTGCATGCACGAACCGTGCACACTACGTGCATGAACAGAGCATTTCAACTCGTGCACGCCGCAATCCACAAAGTGTCGGTTTTTTCGCCGAACACAA
Organism: Limnephilus lunatus; assembly: GCA_917563855.2. NCBI lineage: Eukaryota > Metazoa > Arthropoda > Insecta > Trichoptera > Limnephilidae > Limnephilus > Limnephilus lunatus. The sequence goes on from OU830602.1 coordinate 70,628,786, forward strand.
AGGTGCGCGCAGTGTGCACGGAGCGTCAGTGTGGACGGGTTTTTCCTGTCTATACTGCAGAACATGCGCGAACAATGGAGGAACAAGGCCCGAAGTGTTCTCGGCAGACTGATCTATGTTCACTGCACGTATGCCGGAAACAGATGCGAGTAGGTACATGCTCGGTTCGTGCGCGCGCTGCGTCCACACTTATGAAATGTTCCTTTCATGTTACGTTACAGCAATCTGTACCCGGCTTAAAAGGAATTTGTACCCGGCTTAAAAGGAAGTGTCGATTTTTTGTACTTATGCGCTGGTACATTCAGCAAATAGAGAAGCAGACTTTTCCTTGATACATTTGAATGAAAATATGTTTTATTATTTTGTTATTCGGCGGTACATCCTCTCTCCACAGACGTATGGGGTCACTTAGTTATATTTTGTGTTATTAAGAGTGTTTAACCAGAGAAAACCATAAATATGTCATTTTTAAATTAGTGTTTAGACGTTTTGACTCTTTTCCACAAAAATTTATAAATTGATTTCGAAAGATTGTTATTTTATCTAGTAAACGTATGTAATAAATTTTCAGAAAAAATGTTTATTTTTAATATAATAAGGTTGTACCGTAGGTCGTTGGCGGATTTGTTAAATTTTCAAAAAAGTACATGTATTATACAACACCCATTTCAAATCATATAATCATGCAGTAAAATAAATCAATATATTATCTGGTAAACGTATGTAACAGAATTTAAATTTTATTTAAAATAAAATTATTAAAAAATATATAAGTACATGTGTTTCTTGACGAAAATTGGTCCGTTTGTGTATTTATTTGCGCACTTACAGACTAATATATTTCAGATTTTTTTACATTCTAATTTTGCTAAGACATTATTTAAAAATGATAAATACTTATGATCAAAAAATAATTACAAAAAGTACATAATTTTAATAGTTTTATCGTCACGCCTTTCAGCATTTTTGGATGCAGGTATAAATTAAAGCAACTTTGGAATGAAGTAAAATCGATATTGAGTTATAATTTTAAAAAGCTGGTATGGAGAATACCTTATCTTTCTCATTGGAACCGCCCTGTAAGATCGTAAGAACATCTTTCGACGAAATGTGGATTTTCGTCCGCTGGCTGGTTATGCGCTCTTAAGTATAACGTATTTTCCCTAAAGTGACTGCACATTGTATATAAGTACGCAATTACGGACCAATTGTCAGCGGATCAACTGTCATAGAACCGTAACAGTTCTTCAGTGTACGCTATAGGCATTTTAACTTTAGAGATTGTAAAAATACAAAAGATTTTAGTTATTCTTCAGTGTACGCTATAGGCATACGCTATAGGCATTTTAACTTTAGAGATTGTAAAAATACAAAAGATTTTAGTTAATTGATAAACTAACGTTTAAACAAGATTTTTATGCATAGCACAAAGGGTAGATAACAAATATTATAATCGATAATTATCAGCCTGAAACACTCATCTACATTGAAAAAATCTTCCGAGAAAAGATACTGGCCGCCAACGGGAATTGAACCCGTGTCCCTCTAATTGCCGGTCAGGAGCTCTGACAACTGAGCTATGGCGGCTTATCTAATACCCGCCAAATAATTCAATATATACTAGTGTTTCATTCGACAATTACTTATTATTACATTTTTCAAACTGAAAACAACCAACTTTATTTTTGTGAGAGAGGTATTGTTAAGTACTAAATCTCCCGCTAGGTGGCGTCTTTGTGGAATATTTGACAAGTTTAAGTATTTCAGCAATAAAAGCAGACATAATTAGTCTCGACGCCACCTAGCGGGAGATTTAGTACTTAACAATACCTCTCTCACAAAAATAAAGTTGTTTATCAGTCTAGTCTGTTTGTCTGTAATCTTTGTTAGAAAATAACCAACTAATAAAATAGACAACCAATTATCATTTAAATGATAAACTTTGGCAAAATTAAATAATATTTGAAAATTACATACTATTTTAATAATTTTATTTGAATTTTAAGTCCAGGCGTACACAAACAACTTTAGTTGCAGGCAACAGATGCTTGCATCAAAATCCATTACGGTATATGGAGGTGCGCACAATAGGCGACGTGACAATAGAGAGACTTTTTAAAATTGGATTTTGAAAAAGTAGTCAACTATTGCCGCAACTAAGACAACTTTTTCTAACAGTTTCTTCTTTAATTTAAAAGCTATTTTATATTTATTGGCCGAAACTTGCCTAAGCCGAATCTGAAACTTGTTGCTAGTTGGGAACGGCTGGAGTGTCTGGAAGAAGCTAATGAAAGTTACTAAAATAGGATGATTATTATTATGAAATTACCAGATTTAAGCTTTTCGTACAGAGAAATAAAAGATGAATCTTCCTCTTCTGTAATTTTCAACCTTGCACTGATGTGTTTATGTTTCCGCCTGAAAGAATATATTGTGTAACTTTAAAAGGTTAACCGTTTATCTTCACTGCATGCACACTGTACACAGGCGCATATTAATATGATTGTGAAGAAAGCCCTTAGAATGTTAGGATTCTTATTCCGTATTGGAAAAGAATTCAAGAACATTCAAACACTTAAAGTATTGTATTTTTCATATGTTCGCAGTCATCTTGAATTCGCTTCTCAAATATGGAATCCTCAATACAACATTTACATTAAACGCATTGAAGCCAATTAAAGAAAATTTGTTCGTCATTTAAATTTCAAGTGTAATATTGGTTACCTTGACGTAAACAGCTCGATGGACCTTTATGAACTTAAATCATTAAAAATTAGAAGAGACTCCGCAGATATAATATATCTCCAGAAAATTATCAATGGCTTGATTGGTTCGCCCCAATAAATTGCAATAGGTGGCACGCAAGCTGTTTGAAAACTAAATGTACAGGGACTGAATTTGTGGAATGCGGGAGGGGAAATTGGGAGAGGAAATCGGGAGGGGGGTTCATGAAACGGGGGAAGCGGGAGAGGGGAGTGGGGAGAGTGAAAGCGGAGAAGGCATTGTTGGAACGCGTGAGGGGAAGGGGATGCGGAAGAGGAATAAGAGGCGGAAGAAGAAACGGACGGGGGGAAAGGACACGCAGGGAGAAACAATATCTTTATTAAGTGGCATAGCAAACGCATGCCGGGAACTACAAACCCAGAAGCTAGCATATTTTAATTTATATATATATAGATTTCCCTCTAAAACCATGCGAGCGAAGCCGCGGGTAAAAGCTAGTTTAAAATAAAAAATATCAATTTTACTTTTGCAAGTTATTGCTGTGAATCTTTCCAGTTACCTGTCATTCGATTTAGTGTAATGTGTTCATTGAGTTGTACGTACATGTTATTATTATTGTTGGTGTGTAGAGAGAATAAATTTCAGAATACTTTATGTTTGAAATTAATGAAGCAGGTTTTTAGTTTATATTTGTGTTCGTGTTCTTATTTACATATTCTTTATTCTTTATTATTCTCAAAGTTGTATTTTTTTGAACCTATTAGTTTACGGATACAGGACCCTTAGTTTTTTATTATAATTTTTAAGTTGTGTGAAAATCTTTTATTGGATTTTATGCATGTTTTTAATTGTATTCTTAAAAATGTAAACAATCTGTTGATTTTCCTAAATAAATAAATAAACTATACAGTAGAATCTTAGGCATGTATTATCTGGCACTTCACGAAACCAGATGATGCCGGCTTACCCACTGGAATTATAGTTGTATCAATGTGTGTGGGTTTGTCCTTTTTAGTTCTGATGTATTTTATGAGTAAGTAGTAAGCAATGTAAGTTTTTCGATTGTTTACCAAAATGTTGACTTTTCAACAATTGTTTTTTCACACTCAACTTTTACTCGGACAGTACTGAATTACTTAAAGTGCCAGCTCAAATTCGGTGGTAATAGTTTCAATTTGGAAGGCGGGTACGGGTACATTTATTGGATAACCAACGCCTCTGCCATAGGTCACCCCAAGTGGTTCGCTATGATTGGTGACTTAGCAAGGGTGCCCAGGTTTATGGGGTGAGGTTTATCCGGGTCTTGGCGGCGGATGCATCTGCCTAACAGCTGCATGGCAGGTGTACTCTCTCGGAACATCGCCTTGCATCGCAGTGGGAGGGATGGATTCATACGTCCGTCACTCCAAGACCCACTGACCCCCAGATTCCTATTCCTATTCCTACCCACCTATAATACTCTTCTCTTTTTCAGAACTTCTTCTCCTTCCTTTCCTAAAAAATTCTCCACATAACATCCCCAAAGCTGTCGTAGGCCCTAAGGGGAATTATTTTCCTCTAGGCCTCCTGTGTGGAGCTAATGTAAAAAAAAAGAAAAATACTAACCCGATGTGTAAAATATCATCCAAAAAGTGGTCTATCTTAATGAAAAGATTCTCATCCACGTTGACTATATCGTAGTCATCCTCAGAATCTTGATCATCCTCATCTTCCAGATCCAGGCCGGAAGAGTCACTGCTGCTAACCAAAAACTCTGAATTGTCCTCCCCCACCACTTGTCTAATGTGGGAGAGTTTCTTGAAGCCCTGATGAACCCCAGGTTTCTTTTTTAAACAAGCATCATCTTCCTTCTCAGAGCCTTGGTCATTTCCATTTGTGCTTGTAGGACTTGAGTATATCTTTGAGTTGCAAACGTTTTCTTGCGCATCCGGGTAATTGGAAGATTCCCTCATAGTTTCTGTGTCTTCCTGCAAAATTAAACATATTTTAAATTGTGACCCGTTTCATCACAGAAGACTATATTTGTCCCAGCTCATATAGGTCTCATAGAAATCATTGTGCCTCCCTTACTATTATAGTGACAAGTATGATCTAAATGGTATTGGAAAGAGAAAACAACACGCTTTATATTCCAATCTAAGAGTTAACCGGAAAATAATTAAAATGTTTAGCTTTATGAAACCAAAGTTTCCAACCCCAATTTGAAAAAAAATGAAGCTTTGTGAATTTTGAAATGAAAACTTCTTTAGCACCATTTTGATTTGAAATTCGATGAAATGAAAAAAAAAAATGACACTACAAAGAGACAAACACAAAGAAGCCTGTCAGAGAATGAGATAGTTCGATTGCAAACTGCGCTTCTTTAAAACAATTATTTTTACACGAAACGACAAAAAAGTGAGATGACAATAACGTTTATAATTCATTTGTCTAATAAATTAAGTTTGTTTTTTATTTATTAACATTCAAACCTGCTAAACTACTTATGTTGTTTGTAAGCAGTTACATTTATTTATTTATTGAAAAAAATAAGAAATACATGAAAACATAAGCTGCACATCTCACTAGGGCATTCCTGTATCGAGATATGCAGTTTTACAATAAAGTAATTAAAAAAAAAGAAACATACATAAGAAGAAACTTAAAAGAAATATAATAATAAACCTACAAAAGAAGCACTGAGTACAGTTATTTAAACATTACTAATTAATAATTATTACAGCTGGGCAGTATGCTCATTGTTGACAAAAATAACATTATACTGTAAAATAAATATTAAAATATGTAAATACAAGGTACCTGTTGTGGCTTACCAGATGCAATAATAGGGTGATCATACCACAGTAGCATTAAATTATTAACAAAAAATAAATAATAATAAACAATTATGTAATAAATTTATATAGTTTATGAAATAAATATAATATATTAAGTAAATATGTAGATATAAATAAATTAAACAAATAATATAATATATGTAATATAATTATGAGTAAACAATAATAAACACTTTAATAATAATAAGTAAATAAACATAAGTAAATAAAGTACATAATAATTATGAGTAAATACTAATAAACAATTATAATATTGTATAGTAAGTAAATTATGATACGAAAGAAGTAGATAATAGTAAGTATATACTTATAACAATAAGCAAATTAAAAAGTACATAACAATAAATAAGTTAAGTACATACATAGTAATTAAATATGGATTGTATCAAATATAGCTTAATTCCATAGTGATTTATGATATAAGCGACAGCATGGGTAATCCAAAACCATCACTCTCAGTTAGTATACATATTTTGACCATTTTCTTGAATAAATGTAATGTACCAATAGTTTTTATTTTTTCATTGAGCATATTATAAAGCAACGGAGCTTTACATGAAAAACTTCTTTGTCCAAAGGATGTTTTGGTATATACTGGCTGATACATTAAAGAAGAGCCCAATCTAGTGTTGCGTACTTGTTGAGATCTTTTAGCAGTGATAAAGTTGTTGAAAAATTTACAGAGAGCATGTATTATGTACAATTGCCTTATTGTCATAATTTTGCTTTCGCTATATAATAACTGTGATGAATACATAAAACTTTTCTTGAACATTATTTTTAAAATTAATTTTTGTGCAATATTTAAAGGCTCTAGAGTAGTCTTGTGACAAAAACCCCAACAAATAACGTTATATGAAAGTATTGATTGAACAAGAGCATAATAAACAGTTTTTAGTGTAACTTTGTCCAATATATTTCTTAGAGTCTTGAAGATATAGGCTAGCTTTCTTATTTTGTTTGTTAATATAGTAATATGATTGTTCCATTTTAAATGTTTATCAATAACTAAACCAAGATATTTTGATATTGTCTACTCTTTCCAAAGATTGACAATTACACTTCTGCACGCAACAAATTTTTTAAAGAGCGGTCCAAAGATGGTTGATTTACAGAAGAAATACTAAAGGTAATATATTTAGTTTTGTTCATGTTTAAGGTTAACAAGTTTTGATCAAGCCAATTTTTGACTGCCCTTAATCCTGTCTCACACTTAGCATACGTTTCATCCCAAGTATCACCAGAAAACACTAAAACAGTGTCATCTGCAAATACAATTGAAGAACCAGAAAATGGCAGTTTACAAAGGTCATTAATATATAACAAAAATAAAATTGGACCCAGAACACTGCCCTGAGGAACACCATATACAATTGATTTGTTTGAACTAATATGATCATTAATCATGACTCTTTGTGTTCTATTTTCAAGATAAGTTCTGAACCAATCTAAAGTTTTATTAACAATACCCATTGAACTGAGTTTTTTCAATAGTAAACCGTGGGATACTGTATCAAATGCCTTAGACAAGTCCAAGAAGACAGCCATTGCTTTATTGCCAGTATTGAGAGCTTCTATGACTGTGGTGATCATTTTTAATGCAGCATCACTAGTTCCCATGTTCTCTCGGAAGCCAAACTGATTATCTGAGAGAATTTCATATCTTTTTACATAAGACATCAACCTAATTTTAGCTAACTTCTCTATAATTTTTGATAAGGTGTTTAGCAGGGATATAGGTCGATAGTTATTGACATCTATGTTATCTCCTCCTTTAAATAAAGGAATAATTTTGGCATTTTTGCAGTGATTGGGTGTCATACTTCCTGGGGCCAGGGTGATACTGAAGCCACGTAGGGTCCAGTGTTATACTTCTGGTCTCCAGAAATATGTCCCTCCCGGGGGGGGACAAGTGTTAAGCAGGCCCCCCGGGGGCCATATGCCTCGGCTTGGAAGGCTCAGCTCAGGGTCGTAGGGCTCCTCCGAGGCTGTCGATGGTTGACTCCAATGAAACAAGGTTTGGGCACAATTCAAATGTATTCAATAATGCAAGGGTGAACAGTACAGGCAACCAGGTAAGCTGTTTAAGGCCTAGCATAAGAGAGAGAGAGGCACTAGAAATACTACTGAATTTAGGCTCGGAAATACTATAAGAGGGTTTAGAATCTCACGTGGCGTCGTACGGATGCAGGCAGCTTCCTACGAAGTGGAGAGATCTAGAGCAAAGCTCATAGATCGTGTGCAGGAACGGGGCGGCTCGGGGTGCGTGGGCGGCTTCTCGGCGTCATGGTGGGCGGATTCGGTCAGCTTACCGAACCGGTGGGTGATAACGGTGAATTAAGCGGCTATCGGCAATGTAGGCGGATTAAAAGCCGTGCGCGTCTGGGCGGCCATGGTATTAAGTAGGCGGCCGTTGTGAATTACTCGGCTCGTCGGCACGTAGGCGGATTAAAAACCGTGCGCGGCCAGGGCTGCTATGGTAGGCGGCAGTAGGATTATACAGGCGGCTGTGGTGATAGCGCCATACTTGGTTCGTAGGTGAAGACTTAATTAGCCGCGTCGAAGGGTGGCATACTGCCCGACAGTACGTAGTAGTGCGTACGACCGCTCGCGCCGTTGTCTGAAATATTTCTCTTGCTTCGGCGATCGGTGGCTGGATCTCTCTGCCCGTGATGAGCGAGACGGAAGACTCGAACGCGTGCCCTATAAGGTAATGTCTTCTGCCATTGGCTGGATTTCGCGCCGTGTGGCCATATATGGTAATGTCTTCTGCCAGCCTGAGAGGGACAGCAATAATCATACGATGCTGAACATGTACTGAGCACGTGACACACAGCTGCCTGCCGCTTGTATAGTCCGTTCGTAGGATTTATGGGCAACTCATAACACTACCCTCCTCCCCCTGAAAAATGAAGGGAAAAGGCAGCGAGGCTGATGCAGGGGACCACGACCTTCCATACAGCATGTGATGCGATGGTTGCCACAATGTGAGGTACAGAGCTACCTCTTCACCAGGATTTAAACACTCCCTACCTAAGAGCCAACAAAATTTTAACTACCTGTGAGCCAAGCTAAAAAAAACTAGCAATAACTGAACAAAGGTTGCCAACTCTCTCAAGAAATTAAAAAAATGTGACGTACCTAGTGCGATACAAGACACGCTAACGAAGGTGCATGAAGAAATAAGGAAAACATGACCCTTCCGAGAAGGATTACTACCATGTAAAAATCTTAAAATTAGACAAAAAATTTCCAACCCTATTCCTGTTATGGAATATTGTACGCTGACCAATGTCATGAAATGATCGAAACCAACTCATATTCGCGTCTTACAATAGAATTCTTAAAATTATACAACTTTGTTTTTATACACTTTATTCCTGTTATGGAATATTGTACGCTGACCAATGTCATGAAATGATCGAAACCAACTCATATTCGCGTCTTACAATAGAATTCTTAAAATTATACAACTTTGTTTTTATACACTTTATTCCTGTTATGGAATATTGTACGCTGACCAATGTCATGAAATGATCGAAATCACTCATATTCGCGTCTTACAATAGAATTCTTAAAATTATACAACTTTGTTTTTATACACTTTATTCCTGTTATGGAATATTGTACGCTGACCAATGTCATGAAATGATCGAAATCACTCATATTCGCGTCTTACAATAGAATTCTTAAAATTATACAACTTTGTTTTTATATACTATATTCCTGTTATGGAATATTGTACGCTGACCAATGTCATGAAATGATCGAAATCACTCATATTCGCGTCTTACAATGGAATTTTTTAAATTATACAACTTTGTTTTTATACTATGCTATTTTCACAATTCAATTCTAACCCAAATGTTAGTTTCCCGCACTCTCAGCTTGTCATGGTTTGTCTGGTTTGCATTTAATTATCAGGCATAAACGACCATCCTCTCATGTTCGCATATAATTGTAAGGTAATGCTACAAAACCTATCATGAATATTAATTTTCAGGCATAATATGAATCCTCTCATGTTTTCTCGACTCACCCTCGGTGACCCGTACAGCGCTGTACTTGGTATACTAGAAATATACCCTTGCCGCAACGACATAGACAACCGGATAGATCCCTTGGAATCCTCACGGTGAACTTGCGTTCGACGAAACCACATAGGACACCCTCTAGGTGTTCCCACCAAAATAACCAGACGAACCGTAATGACCATAAGTGCAATTACATTATTCTCTAATAAGAACAATACGACCCGAATGACATAACTTTATGACATTACCGAGTTAATTTACTCAACTGGGTGCATACTTTTAAATCTTCTTACTACGAGAAGTACTACTCCTTATTTGAATACAGTGATATAGCAAGTTACAAAACACCGTACAATTGCGTCCTGATATGGCAAGGACTTTACACGCTGGCTTACCATATTGATACCGAAGTAATCAATTACGTGTTTACAAAATATTTATATAGTAATTTAATTAATTACATTTATCATAATTAAAACACTTGAATATACATTTGTTTACCCACCAAAAACTCTATGTGTGTGAGTACAATTTTGTTTAATAACTTTCAATTCGAGTTTGTTTCAACTCAACTTAAACTCTCAGGGTTTGACTACGTAAGGAGAGAAGAAGGAAAAAAAAAAATTAAAATAAATAACAACAACGCCACGTATTTTTACCAAAAAATACGAAAATTTAATACTACCGACAATGTTATTAGAAGAGGAAAAATTTTTAATTGAGTAACGAATTTCTTCCTAACACCGGAATCATATATACTTCCCTTGTTCGGAAATTCGCGCTTCCAACAATCCTTCTGCTCTAATTCTAAGGAGTTTAGCCATCCTATCACGCTTTGGATTATAGTTAACAGCCGAATGACACGTTAGGTCGATACCCAAGTTCCATCCTATCGGACTTGTAACAGCTCTATAATACCACACAACGAGTAACCGTTGTTATATGATCGCGGAAGAAGGTTAAAATTCGATACCACCACAACCTATGTGAACCGAATAGTGTTGTCTATTGGGCCTATTCTGATAACAAAAATGTGGTAATATAATTATTACATTGCCTTTTCATCGTGAATTCACTCCAACATACGCTAGAATTGAGACATACCCCGTTAAGGAGTGGGTAACTACCCGATTGTGAACGTTTTACCGCCCCAATTTCTCCTATATCGCAACGTGTGAGATGTCCAATACCATAACGATTTAACCTACATGTGAGAATAATTCGACAATGAAAGAGATTGAAAAACCCGAAAAAAAAAAAAAAAGGACAAAAAATAAAAAAAATTATAATTGAAATGATATTTTCATTTATACATGACCTTATATTTTATGTACACAAGGTTATTTACAACCATAAGGTTCCTAAGTTTCTTACTACCCAATGACCTATCCCAGTATGAGAACTAGGTGCCTTTATACCTACCACTTGTACAAGAATTTTCTTATGCCGTCTCTTGCCAACGAAAAGAAAAGAATATGCTTGCATATTCTTTCATTGCATCTAAAATTAAGTACTTTTTAGAATGCAAATTGTTCCACGAAAATAGAAATTAGGTCTCTACTTCGGTCCCGGGCAGGATACTGAATACCTAACGCAGTTTTTTCTAATGAAAAACCTAGCCTAATTTAGGGTTCCTTGAACTACGCCCTCAATCAGTGTATCGTGTCGTGTTTCTTAGACGAATTTATATACTTATGTAACCATAATCATATATAAATTTAAAAAACATTTATTTTTTTTAAAAAAAAAACAACCTAAGTGGCTACGCACTAGGAGAAAGTAATAAATTATTACTACCAATAATAGTCATTACAATAAATGAACTAAATATCGCATCAGTAATTTCACTAGTGTAAGGTGAGTTACCTCTTTTTTTATAATAATAACAATAATAACACAAGTCTTCACGTGCAGACATACCGGCGTCCCGGATTGTCAACACTTGTGATGACGATCCATTAAGAAAGGAATTGTATACTTCTCTAATAACAAAGGTTAAGTTATATGCGTTATAACCTCGAACTAACCACTAGGGTTCATGACGTCCTTGGGTTATATATACAGGACAATACAATACATGTACCTCGTGAATAAATTTACAATTTTTTATTAAGGTCATCCAATGATGGACAATAATGCTGACTAAGTAATGTAATCAATGAAACTGATACATATTCGCATTTTACAACCTTATGTAGAGGACAATACAATACATGCACCTCGTGTTTAAATTTACTGTGTTATTACAATTTGTAACCAATTTATTTTCCTACTGATGGACTAATTTCCATACTCTGTTCTGTTTTTCTGTTTTCCTCTCCGTGTAATTCTCAGGATACGCCTCCTATAGCGTCGGTCATATTATAAGGATACCTCCTATAGCGTTTGGCATATTATAAGGATCTCTCCTATAGCGTCGTATAATTATAAGGCTATACTATAATCCTCTCGTGTTTTCAAGAGATACGTTTGCAAACGTCTATCTCCGTGTGGCCACACCGTTACGTTCAGAGAACCGTAACCTTGCCTTAGTTCACCAACACAAATGAGAAATTACCTTCCTCAAATGCCTGTGCTTCGGCAAAAAACAACACATAAAAATAACACAATATCCAAAAAAACAGAACTTCATTAATTATTTAAAAATTTATGATACTACAATTTCTATAAAATTTCTCTTTAAAGGTTACTTTATATTTAACAAGAATCGTTTCCAAATCCTAATAACACAGATTTATAACACCGCTATACGATGCGTTATACACACTGACTAAGTCGCTCAAATACCTAAGTATTCAATTCGTGTGTTTATATTTTAACATTACATGTTATAAGCTAACAATTTATATACATATTTAAAAAATGAATCATAACTGAATTGCTAACGACGTTGCTTCTTACTATCTTCCAAAATTTAAAACTTTTACCTGTTTGACTGATTATTTGAAAATTCCTTTTTTTTTTTTTTTGTTCAAGATTTCACATCTTAACAATCCCACTTTGCCCTAATTCTGAGGAAGGCATTCCTATAACGGTTTGAAACCAGAATTGTATACGCGGGTACCTATGTATCCGTAGTACATTTCTTGAGTCTATTAACTCAATATCTAATATGATATAATTTCCTTACAACGATCACGTTGACATATTTATGAATACGAGAAAAAATGAAGAAGACAATTTCTTATAATTTTATAACCCTTTTCTTTATTACAAGTAAGCCATTAATAATTGGATTCTATTCACTATTTATTTTGTTACTAAATGACAATACCTATTTAACTGTAGTGGTTTACTTTTTAATTCTAAATTTTAATAATTTTCCACAGATGTTTCCAAAAAAAAAACTTATTTTATCTTTTCTATCCTGAATTCTATTATACTGTTATTCATTCATGTAAATTTGTTGCCGAAATCATTCCTACATTCTTATGAAAAAAAACTTAATTGAAGCTAAACATTTAAATGTTCTTTATTCGAGAGATTATTCTGTTAAATTTGACAAGGATTTTCCTTTAAAAATTCTTCGTTATTTTTTATTTAAAACGATAATTTGAACATATGATGCTATTCACTTGTTTCCTCTGAAGTGTCTTTACCAACGATAGTTTATTTTATTTTCCGCATACTACTATTTAGAGTGGGATAGTCCCGATTAAAAAACAAAACATGTTCCAATACTGTCTCTATGGTAAATACCTATAGCATATACAAAATTTTATTATTAAACCTTCCTTAGATAATCCTTCGAAAAATCAAGTATCTAGTAACATATACCTTGTAGTTTGGAATTTATTCTTATAATGATGCTCTACTGTTTTTCACTAATTTATTTAATTTTCTACCACTTCAGTACGAAAGCAATTCAAATAGATTTCAAGAGACTTAAACTAACAAAAAAAACACTTATCCAATTATATACATTGATATACACGTTGCCTTGTTTATATACATTTTATATACACGTTGCCTTGTTTATATACATTTTATATACAAGTTTGTTTCCTTTCCCGAACGTTTATTATTTTAACAACATTGTGTTTTCTAATTTGTGTAATATGGAGTATTAATTCAATGATGTATGATCTCTAACCGTGGGTTCATGACACTCATGATTTTCAAACGAAACAACATTAAACTTCTAAGAACTTTACTATTTTTAACCGATCTGTACCTAAACTTTTGTTTCTTAAAAAAAAACTTTTGACTGAATTTGTTTATTCCTTTTTTTTCTACAATTTATGTTATTAATCTACATTTGTCCTGAACTGTTCATTAATCCAATTCCAGTTAGCTACTCTGTTCCTAGATCAATCAACAATCAAAATTACAATTCTAATTTATTCTAATGTATTAACAATAAATTAAAACTTCTATGAAGAAAAATAACAATTGTGGCTTTAACTAATATTACAAGGGAAGCTCTCCATATTAACTTATTCTGTTTTGAAAATTAATAATTTGTTGCTTTAAAATTTCTCTTTTATTTTTGTTACTTTAAAATTTCTCTTTTACAACGTTATGTAACGTCGTTTTCCATTTTGTGTTTTAAACTTCCTATTGAGAGAAACGAAAACTAACTTTATAACTTGTACTCATTATTTATTGAACTTTTCGTTTAACGTTTATTTTATAATTCAACTTCCGGGATTCGTTAAACGTTTATTTTATAATTCAACTTCCGGGATTCGTTAAACTCAACACATTGTTTCCGTAAAGACAACAAAGCCCTTTTGGGGACTATGCCTCTATCCATCAACATTTTTCTTATTACCGACGCGTTTGCTTTCTCGAAATTTAATATTCTATCCATTATTGGTATGGTGGCCTCCATGATTTTGCGTTATTATAATGAACAAAGCAAAAAAAAAAATTTCGGACGATTATAGAAGACGAGAGCAGTTGCTGGCAGTCGACATTATATCCTCCTATTACAGGGAAACGGATGTGGACGAGCACAATCCGACAGTAGTTACTACCTTTTATTGGAAACAACCACTGCTCTTCAAGGAAGAAATAATACAACTAACACAGCCCCAGGTGGAGAATTTAAAATAACGAGATTCATTACTCAATTAAAAAAAAATTCCGCGCGAATGACGAACAACTCTGACTGCCGCGATAGAAACGTAATAGCGTGAGAATGAATGCTACGGTAGTAAGCGATGTTTAAAATACCTAACACTCGAATAGCACTAGCCGACGGACTCGCGACGTTTGGAATAATTCACACAGAGCTACAACGTTGTTGATGGGAGCACAAATATAAAATATTTATAGCTAAGATTACATAATTATGTTTCTAGGGAGACAACAATCGACAAGACTTCGGCCCAGTTGGCGCGCCAGTGTCATACTTCCTGGGGCCAGGGTGATACTGAAGCCACGTAGGGTCCAGTGTTATACTTCTGGTCTCCAGAAATATGTCCCTCCCGGGGGGGGACAAGTGTTAAGCAGGCCCCCCGGGGGCCATATGCCTCGGCTTGGAAGGCTCAGCTCAGGGTCGTAGGGCTCCTCTGAGGCTGTCGATGGTTGACTCCAATGAAACAAGGTTTGGGCACAATTCAAATGTATTCAATAATGCAAGGGTGAACAGTACAGGCAACCAGGTAAGCTGTTTAAGGCCTAGCATAAGAGAGAGAGAGGCACTAGAAATACTACTGAATTTAGGCTCGGAAATACTATAAGAGGGTTTAGAATCTCACGTGGCGTCGTACGGATGCAGGCAGCTTCCTACGAAGTGGAGAGATCTAGAGCAAAGCTCATAGATCGTGTGCAGGAACGGGGCGGCTCGGGGTGCGTGGGCGGCTTCTCGGCGTCATGGTGGGCGGATTCGGTCAGCTTACCGAACCGGTGGGTGATAACGGTGAATTAAGCGGCTATCGGCAATGTAGGCGGATTAAAAGCCGTGCGCGTCTGGGCGGCCATGGTATTAAGTAGGCGGCCGTTGTGAATTACTCGGCTCGTCGGCACGTAGGCGGATTAAAAACCGTGCGCGGCCAGGGCTGCTATGGTAGGCGGCAGTAGGATTATACAGGCGGCTGTGGTGATAGCGCCATACTTGGTTCGTAGGTGAAGACTTAATTAGCCGCGTCGAAGGGTGGCATACTGCCCGACAGTACGTAGTAGTGCGTACGACCGCTCGCGCCGTTGTCTGAAATATTTCTCTTGCTTCGGCGATCGGTGGCTGGATCTCTCTGCCCGTGATGAGCGAGACGGAAGACTCGAACGCGTGCCCTATAAGGTAATGTCTTCTGCCATTGGCTGGATTTCGCGCCGTGTGGCCATATATGGTAATGTCTTCTGCCAGCCTGAGAGGGACAGCAATAATCATACGATGCTGAACATGTACTGAGCACGTGACACACAGCTGCCTGCCGCTTGTATAGTCCGTTCGTAGGATTTATGGGCAACTCATAATGGTACATTTCCATGCTTGCCAAGCCTACGCAAACCTCCACACGCTCCAAGCGTACGCAAATCTCGCCTGGCATTTGGAAGCCGTTTACACGCTTGTGACTGCGTCAGTGAGCTACCAACACCCGAGCATGGCGGACGCCGAACTTGTGTCGGCTATTGCGTTTGGTTTAACATACTTTTATTTGAAATACAAGCCAAGTATAAAAAAACAATATAATATTGTCTTGTATTATAAAAAAAAAGTTATTCCAACAAAAATCATATGTTTTTTATTGTAACAAATAATAAATCATCAATAAAAGATTATTTATTTATATTGACTTTTTAGGTAAATCCAATAAATTAAATTAGTGCATTCAAATTATGTACTTATACATTTTTATAAGTCAGGCATGCCTATTACGTCATACACATGTCTCGTAATGTTAATTATCGATATACCGCATGGAGCAAAAACGGCGTGCATTCGCCGTCAGTTCTGAAATTACACTGAGCGTTTGCCGAAGCTTGCCGCTGGATCCGACCCCGAATGGATCGGCGACAAGCTCTTGCAAGCTTACGCAAACCCTACGCAACCCTACGCAAGCCAAGACAAACGACCTGTTTCCACGCTGGCGTTTGTGGAGGTTTGCGTAGGCTTGGCAAGCGTGGAAACGGCACTTAACATGGGGAACAAGCCATTCTCAAAGCATAATGACATAATGATAAACATAATGACAACATTTTTGCAATAACATGGTGTGTTTATATATTTTTTCATCATCAGTATCTTTAGTTAGAACAAAGGTAAAGTGAGCCATTTTTAAAAGTTTTTACATTTAAAAAACTATTATGGTTATTTCTGATAATAAAATTTGAAAGCGGTTTTCATCACCTTTTGAAAACAGTTTTAGTTTTTGGATAAGTTTACAAATATTCCATTTATTTGGATTTTATTGCAAAGAGGAAGTATTTTTATCTACTGACAAAAAAATGCCCAAATTTTGAATGATTTTAATATTTACTAAAATGCGGAAAGAAATAGTAAAAACACAATATGAGCTTTAAGGAATGTTCGATCGTGCAAAATTTTTGCACAACTTTCTGATATAAACGAAATCTAAAATTCTGGGGCTATTACATTTTAAAATATGTACATTAAAATATTGTTAACCTATTGGATCCTGCCAATAGCTTGTTAACATTTTTCTGGTAATCTATTAGGAACCAAAAGCATCCACATTTTCCACGAGAAATTTATCCAGGCCAAAGATTGTTGCCACACATTAAAAGGAAAAATCTAAATTTGATATTAAGTTCAATCTACATTTTGTATATGTAGTACTTTTGTATTTTTTCTTAAATTAGCTTTTAGTTAATTAATTTTAGCTCCACACCAGAGGCCCTGTGGAAAATAATATCACTCAAGGTCTATGACATCTTTGGGGATGCTGTGTGGAGGGTATTTTTAAGGGAAGGAAGGAGAGGAAGTTCTGGGAACGAAAAAGGCATGAGGGGTGGGTGGGAATCTAACTATGTATGAATAGGATCTGGGTATCCTTTTTGATGAAAAATTAACATTTGTTCCACACATTAATGAAGTTACTAATAAGGCTATGAAATGTTTGGGATTTATTTTAAGAACAGTGAAAGATTTTTCATCACTTTATTCATTTAAAATTCTCTTCACTGCTTTAGTAAGAAGTAATTTAGAATACAATTCCACTATTTGGTCTCCATACTATAAAGCACACAAAATAAAAATTGAGAAAGTTCAGCATAAATTTTTAAGGTTCATTAATTTCAAACTCTCCATACCTATTGAACATATTAATTATGTTAATTTAATGAAAATGCTTAATTTAACTGACCTATCGTGTAGAAGATCCAAGAGCGATTTGGTTCTATTATTCAAATTAGTTAATGGATCACTTGACGCACCTGATTTAACAAAACTAATAACTTACCGAGTACCTAATCGTGACACGAGACTTCCTGAGCTGTTCTTTGTTTATCCGTCTAAAACAAACTATTTCATTAATTCCCCAATCCAAAGACTTCATAGGCTTGGAAATGAATTCAGTTCGGTTGATATTTTCATTTATTCTTTACCTAAATTTATAACAGAAATTTCTAAAATTCTTATGTAAATTTTATTATTATTCTTCTAATATGGTTTTTGTTAATATATCTTTTTAATTCTGCTTATATCCATATTGTTCAGTTTTTCATTTTAAATAATACTATTTTATATATTTCTTTAATTGTACTCCTGAAAAACTTATGTATCTGTATTAACGTGTTTTTGTAAAAGCCTTTAAGGCGTGAATAAATAAATACATCCCACCCGCTTCGGTGCAAGAGGATGGGTCGAGTAATACCAGCTGAGAGAGGTTAAAGGGTCTCCACTAAACAAAGCCAAACAGGCCTCTCCCGATCCGGCCCACCACCTATCAGCAATATAGTGTATATGCATATGTAGTGTACTTGTGCACACCGATAGTGGTTTAAACCAATTCAAATCTTTTTATTCCTTTTGTCTTGCAGTAGTCCTATGAAACAGTACATCATTACTCTTAAAATGAGTCTACCTTACCTTAGATCTCGATGTTAGCTTCCTAAGACCACGAAACGGCTTCAATTCAAAGTTTTCATTGAGCTTTGCATAGTTTATTTGGGTGTTAATAATCATAACTCCAATGGGCCCATCTTCGTTCTACAATCACAATAAACTCAAGAAATATAAGATTAACTGTAGAAATAACCACACGAGTATAATATATGTAGTATGTTTCAAACTGATATTTGACTTCAGAAAAGAATAATCCAGCGAAATCGAAATAAAGGAATTTTTTAAATATGTAATAAAAAGACACTTAAATACTATTTGAACTGTAAAAACTTATAAAATATTTAAATTCAATACCCTTCTGTTCTTTTAAAGACAAGGGTGTGTTTGGTAAGGACTTAACTGCTGTAAGTGTGTTTGCAAGGACATAATTGTTGTAAGTGTATACATATAAGTTTGGCAAGAACATCACTTTTGTTAGTGTATACCTATATTCAATGGCTGCCGTGGTCTAGGGGTAAGGCTCTTGACTCACAATCCGAAGGTGGCGGGATCGAATCCCGGCATGGATCAATTTGTGTTTTCACAATAATTTCATTTAAAAATAATATATAGTATATTTGCAGCACGTTCCAGAGTGGTAGATACTCTCAGTATCGCCCTGGTGTAAGACTACCATTCAGAATTGAAACATTACTTGAAATGGCTTTAACCATGTTTGGTGACCAGATCTGAATAGCCAGGTACTTCCCCATCTCCTTCCCCTTCCCACTATATTCAGCCTCAAAACATACCCCAATTGGGGATGCCATAGTCTCACTGGTTCCAGACGGGAGCAGCTGGGATTCTGGTTTGGTGTACACGTAAAAAACTTTTTTTGTAAGTGTATACATACATATGTTTGGCTAGGACATTCAAGTTGTAAGTGTATTCAAATGTTTGGCAAGGACATAACTATCGTAAGTATATATGTACCTATATGTTTGACAAGGTATACAAATACATGTGTTTGGCAAGAACACCACTTTTGTAAGTGGATACAAATATCTTTGGCAAGAACATCACTGTTGTAAGTACATATATACAAATGAACCAACACACACAATCCTCAGTATGTGTTGCTTGCCTAAACTCTACTGGATAATTAAATACATGAGAAGTAATTTATGTAAGGCTGGCCATACACCTTTAAATATACTTAAGTATGCGTAGGACGAATATTGTACAATTTTGGTCAAGTTTCTTGACTTCCACAAGTGTCTACAAGTTCCAAAGTTAGAATTTTCAATCTGTATAATTGTACAAACAGCTTTTATCATCTGTTAATTATAATTGAGCCCTTGCCCGGAAGAATGTTGTATCCAACAATATTCTTCTTCCGAGAAAAATTGAAAAAAAACCAAACCAGTTATGTTTCATAACATTTTATATTTTAAAATACATAAAAAATTCAATTCTTAAGAGTTTTAAATGAAAATTCGTCTAGAAAGGCAATTAAATGAGAGTTTATTACTAGAATTTACGCTGAATACGTGGAATAATGTTGTATATAAAAATTTAACACACAACGTTATTCCACAAAATGTTTTTTTTTTTTACTCTTCTTACCTTACAGAAAGCAACATGCTCTTCTAACATAAATGTACACGTGTCATTGATGTATTTGAGCTTAAAAAGCAAAAAAAAATGATATGAATAAATTAAACAATTAATGCTCCAGATCAGGGGTGTCAAAGATACGGCCCGCGGGCCGCATGTGGCCCTCAGGCCCTATCAATGTGGCCCGCCACCATTTTAGTTTTCCTAATATATCCAGTGACTTGAACAGTGAACAGTTCTGCATTTTTGGTATTGGTTGGCAAATATAGTGCACAAAACACATCCTCATGATATAGATATCGCACATAAACAAGTAGTATTTATTGTCGAAATCTGTAGATTCGTCAACCTGGAGTGCGTACCACGGTAATTTATTAATCCTCTCCAATAATTGTGTCTCAATGTCTTCTGCTATTTCCTCAATGCGCCTAATCACAGTGATAAAGGGTGTCCGGTGGCAGAATTAGGATTTTAAATTTAAATAAAAAATAAACTGGTAAGGACATACATTTAGTTCAGTACCTATTACAGAGAAGAGAAGTGCGGATTTTATTTCTTAAATTTTTTTTCATCTAAATGTAGACCATCACGTTGGACACACTCTTGGAATCTGGCCTCAGTATTTCGTGCCACTCGCTGGAGAAGTGACGTCGGGATACCATTAACTTCGCGAGCGATATTTTCTTTTAGTGCAGAGATGGTCGCAGGGTCGTTTTCATACACTTTACTTTTGAGGTACCCCCCATAGAAAAAAATCCATAGGAGTGAAATCTGGTGACCTGGGTGGCCAGGGGATGTCACCAAAAAGGCTAATCAGTTTTTAAGGGAAAACATCACGAAGAAGCGCCATCTTCTCTATAGCAGTGTGAGGCGTGGCGCCATCTTGCTGAAACCATGTGTGTGAAGTGGAGGCAGGATGTTCTCTCATTTTTGGCAAAAAATAATCGTTAAGCATGCGCCGATAAGAAACCCCGTTCACAGTAATGGCTTGCCCTCGACGATTTTCAAAAAAATAGGGTCCGATTATTCCACTGCTTGACAATGCACACCAAATCGTCACTTTGGGACTGTGAAGTGGCTGTTGATGTTTTAAACGTGGGTTCTGTCCTTTAGGTGACCAATAACGACAATTCTGCTTATTTACACTTACATTTAAATGAAAATGGGCTTCATCACTCCAAAAGATAGTGGTTACCGTACGAAATCGCTCTAACATTGTCTCGCAGAAAATTTTACGTAAATTGTAATCATTAGGTTTAAGCGCTTGCACAATTTGAATCTTAAAAGGGTGAAATTTAAGGTCCTTCTTCAATATTTCGTGCACAATAGTTTTTGGAAGCCCTAGGGTAGCCGCTATCTTGCGCACGGACTGACGCGGATTATCGCGCAAACTGTTCGTAACGAGTTCGATTTGTTCTCGATGTCCTGCTGGGCCCCGGCCGTGGGTCGCATGCCTCCAAACTTGTTGCCCGAAACCTCCGCACCCATGATCGAATCAAATCTTCACTTGGGGCATCACATAAACGTCGAATATTCGACGCGCAGTTAAAATACATTTTATTATAGGCACGAAATACTGAGACCAGATTCCGAGAGTGTGTCCGACATGATGGTCTACATTTAGACGAAATAATTTTTAAGAAATAAAATCTGCACTTCTCTTCTCTATAATAGGTATTGAAATAAATGTATATCCGTAGCAGTTTATTTTTTATTTAAATTTTAAATCCTAATTCTGCCACCGGACACCCATTAGCTGACAAAGCCACACATCTTTCAAGTCAAGAAAAACCTTTTATATGTTCCGATTGTAATTATTTATGTGCTAGAAAAGTGACTTAAACTCACAAGTTTACTCATAGCGGAGAAAAACCATTTTCATGTTCCGTCTGCAACTATTCATGTTCTCAAAAGGAACATTTAAACGTCCACAAACATTGCTTGAGGCTTACAGATGAACATCTCCAATCGATTCTTAAAATAACGACCGCGAGTTTATGACACCCGACATCAATGAGGTTATCAAAAACAAGAGAAGTCAGGTGTCTGGCTCAAGATATTTTACCATTTTACCCTCCCTTTTAACTTGAATGAAAATTTATAATTACTAGGTACATATCTAACTAAATAAAGATTTTAAAAAATGAGTATGGGTTTTAATTTTGAGTCTGGCCCGCTTACACACGCTAAATCTTATAAATGGCCATTAAGAAAATCCAGTTTGACACCCCTGCTCTAGATATTGTCTTGAAATATACAACATTATTCCCCAAAACTGTTTCAACGGCTAAAAAGCAGGCTTAATAATATTTTTTCCAGAAAAATTCTAGTTTCCTGCATTCTTCAGCTTCTTGGCTTTGAAGACTTTCTAGTTGAATCCATAAGACATTCGTTTTCATCATTGATTTCGATAAATGACATTATACAACACTCTTCCACAAAACAAACTTTAAAAGGCTGCCACAGGCCTAAACAAAATTCATTACCATAATCCCTACCTTAAAAGATGCATACTAATAAGCCCAACATTATTCCATCAATAACTCAACATTGATAGTTTTGTTGGATAGAACTTTATTCGGGCAAGGGATCAATTGTGACAGTCCTTCAAAGCGAATTTCAATTCACTGATTACATTTATGTGTGAACATGGTTCTTTTTTCACCCCAGTCTTTACAACAAACACTAGGTTGTTTTCTACCCTTCTGGTTTTTTGTAATAGCTGTAGATGTAACATTAGTCCAATGACAGCCAAAATGTACTGCACAGTACAACCATCTTTGTCCGTCGTTCGCCAGAACTGATACTGCTCAAGTATAAATACTTGAAGGTCTGTGGTCATAAAGCCTATCAAGTATGTGTGCGCAAGTCTTCAGCTTAAGTATCCTTGAAGGTGTATGGCCGGCCAAAGATTATTTCTAAATAGTAACCTCTCCCACTAATATAACCCTTTCTGAGCCCTGAGGATGGGCAATTAGTTCACTGATATAGAAATCTCCATATAAATGTTTTGGCCGCTCGGATTGCTGGTTTATAATTGCCACCAGATCATCATTGTCCTCTTCCCTTTAAATTAGAAAAAAATACTTAAGTCATGATAAACATTGTTAAGGCAGTGGTTCCCAATTAGTTTTTCCTGAGTACCCCTACCAGAAGGAGCCCAAACTCACAGACCCCTCAAAATTATAAATAAAATAAAAAAATATTTTTTCTACATTTATTAACTTTTAGGTCTAAGCTACACGAGCAGTTCTCCTGCCGCGGGAAACCGCCCGAGAGAGCTCTCGCAGACCACCTAAACTACACAAGTGGCGGTTTCCCGCCGCAGGAAACCGCCACGTTCAAACTACACGAGCGGTTCTACCGCCGTGGGAAACCGCTCGATCCTCTATGTGCACGACCAAATAACAACGCTCTTTCGCACGAAATGATGCAATCGTGGGAAACCGCCCGTGTAGTTTGAACGTGGTGGTTTCCCGCGGCGGGAGAATCGCTGCATGTGGCGGTCGAATTTCTCCCGCCTGTGACCCGCGAGCGGGAGAACCGCTCGTGTAGTTTGCGCCATACAACGCTCATAGTAAATTGTGTCTGCCGCAGTTTCCCGCGGTGGGAGAACCGCTCGTGTAGCTTAGACCTTAAATCTTAATTCTTACGAGTGGCATAACAAATTCTAATAATAATGAAAATTAAATATTTTTATTTAAATTTAATGGGAAAAATGTGCACATCTCTCTTCGCATAGCTCTGAAAAATCAGGTTGCTTCGCACAACACAGTATTACAATATTCTTTCAAGGAATAAACTCTAAATTCTTAACAACATTGGATGTTGTTGTTAAAAATATTCACTTGGGCCAGAGTGCTTTTTAAGTTGCCATTTAAACAATCGCCTCCCATTTTTCTGACTTCCTTGATGGACTGAATGCTCAAAGTAAAGAATTTTATGATACTCACACGGCTCTTCTAACTTTTAACTTTGTGCAAAACCTGTTTCGTATTGCCAGATACAAATATTCAAAGTTTTCATTGTCATAGTGTCCTTTTTGATTTACTCTTAAGAGAACATCACTCAAAGATTTGTCATTTGAAACCACAGCTGCGGGAAATAATGATTACTTATTATACTGTTTAACTGATATTGATATAAAATATTGTACAAAAATCATTACAATACTTTATTTAACTGGGCCGGTAAACTGACTTGAATCTTAAATGAAAAAAATACTTTTATTACCTAATTTTTCATATATGTTTCAAATTTCGGTGGCCAATATTTTGAACAATAAATGAAATGGATGCACACAAATGTGTTAAGACCAAATTCATGTACTTATATGGGGGCCTACATTAATTACGTGAGCTCAAAAGGGAGGGGGGGGTCCAGCAAAATCTCACGTTACTTGAAAAGAATATACGAAGTGGCCCAAATTTATCTCACCAAGAGGGGGGGGGTCTAGATTGGAAGAAAAACTGCTCACGTATTTAATGTATGCCCCCTATACAATTACCAGGTTTTGCATTGTGCCATCATAAGCAAAGAGGCAGTCAGGAATTTGCGAAAGTCACATTATGATATTATACGAGACCTTTCACCTATTATAATTAAAAGTGCATCAGAATGAGACTTGCACATTCTGAGCCGCCTTTTTGCTTATGACGGCAGTATAGCATCTATCATATTAATTCATTGAAAATTTACATGATTAAAATAATCAAGAATTCAATATGAACTTTAATATTGTATTCTTGATTATGATGTTAGGAATATTTCTATCTTTTGGCCATGGAATATGGAAGAGAATTTGTTCTTTCTTAATTTTTATTCTTTATTTTTTGGCAGACCGCGGAGATGCTATTCTGAGCAGTTTACCGGCCCGCATAGATAGGGCATTACATGGTGGAGACTCTTGCGGCATCACAAAAACAATGTATTGTAAAAACGGATCACTTCTGAAAACAGATTCCATAACTGCCCTTAGGATTACTCTGTTGAAGGTTCTATCCCACCACATCATGTGCACAAAAAGGGTATTACGTGCTGTGCAGTTGCGTAAGCTACAATAAAAACAATAAATTAGAAAGGTACCTACTTTAACTAATATCACATCTTGGATGGCTACTTACAAAGAAAGGTAGTTTTTTTAGCAGTTAAAATGTGGCAACACCAAAAGAATAAAGCTATTATAAATAATACATATTATATTAGAAATATGTTACACATTATTATAAAATTATAAGCCTGACACAACTAATCATTAACTTGTAGGTAAAAAGAGGGATGAATTCTGGCAACAAATAATAACTACATATTTAAACTTTAGATAATGAAACTTACTTGTAGAGACTATGAATCCATTTGAGCCAGTCATGCTGTGGTATTGCAGGACTGTTAGGAAATAAATCCAAGACAAGAAAACAAATTATTTCTTCATAAATATCCATTTGACAAATTGGCAAATAAGAGAGCTGTCTGAAAATACAATCAAACACAAATATAGTAAAAATAGGAATACTTTTATCATATACATTATATTATATGTAAGGAGAATATATGACGCAAATGTGAATGGTAGAAGAAGTCGGGGACGCCCGAGAAAGACATGGCACGACCAAGTGAATCAGATACTTGAGTCGGGCCATGTCAAGAATCAGAATAATAGAAGAGCATGTATGAGACGATGTATGAATGTGACCGAGGCAAGGAGTGTGTGCCAAGATCGATTGTTTGGCGGTCCGTCCTCTCTGCCTACCCCTGATACAGTAATATGACATAAACAAATGCAAGAAGTCAATTGTAAGGTCCATGACGTTTTCATTTTTGCATTGCACTTTTCACAATAAAAATAAATAAGAGCAAGTGACGAAACGGCAAGCTACAATCATATTAAGATATATTATTTGCTTGCCAAGAGAATAAAAAATATTTTAGTACGCCAGGAGCAATTTTAAGGTTAAAAATACCATAAAATCGAGTCAAGTGCTTGTCTGCTAGGGATAAGCAGGGCCGGATTAACCATGTCGGGGCCCCTAGGCAGTGCACGTCTCGGGGCCCCTTTGCCAATGGTGGACCAACGGGGGGGGGGGGGTTTGGGGGGGCGGCCCGCCCCGGGCCTCTGGTCCTCGGGGGCCTTCAAACGCCTCCATGTCCCCTTTATCAAATCCTTAACAAGGCTTTAATGCCATTTTTATTTAATTATTTATAATGTATTACAAAAACATGGTAATTAACACATTATTCCAAATGAGTTGAGAAAAAAACTCATTACGGGAAGCTCATTACATTTAATCAGCGGCCGAGAATTTAAATTTTGTCGAACGATGATCTTGTGATCGTACCCTTGCAACTGTACAGGGCGGTTCCGATGAGTAAGATTAATTATTCTCCATACCAGCATTTTAACATAATTGCTCAATATCGATATTATTTCATTCACAATATTTGCTTTAATAAATACCTAAATTCAAAAATGCTCAAACTCGTGATGATAAAACTATTCAAATTATGTACTTTTTCTAATAATTTTTTGATCATACGTATTTATAATTATTCAATAATGTCTAAGCAAAATAAAAATGTTTTTTTTTTTAAATATATGCGCGGATGTTTTTTTTATGATTTTATTTAAACTAAAATTAAAATTCTGAAACATATCTTTCCCAGATAATTTATTGCTTTATTTTACTCCATGATTATATAATTTGAAATGTGTGTTGTATAATACAAAATTTCGTTTGAAAATTTAACAAATCTGCCAACGCCCTACGGTAAAACCTTAATGTACCAAAAATAAACATATTTTCTCAAAATTTAAAACTTAGCTTTACTAGATAAAAGATCAGTCTTTTGAAATCAATTTATAATTTTGTGGTGAAAAAGAGTCAATACGTCTAAAAATTGATTTAAAAACGACATATTTCTGGTTTTGTCTGGTGATTCCCACTAACGGAGGACACTGTAAAAAATTTTTTTGGTAATTTTATTTTTTTATTTCATTTTCTGAAAGACGCATTTGTTAAAAATGCTCTCACCAAATGTTTTAATGATATTTGAAAAATTGATGCAGATACAGCATTTTATGTGAAACAATAACTTATTAAATACTACTTTTATTATACATACTTATGCCGACCGGGTTTCGCTACAACCGTAGGTTTTTCAGGGCAGTTTGTATGTTGAATTATCCTTCAGCAAAATTTTGACTGTGTTTTTCTCTAAACTTTGTTAACACATTTTTTAACCTCCATACATCCGATTTGCAGGTCTTAAACTGTTTGAAAATCTAGTGTCTATTTCACCACGTAGGTGAATTTTGTTTAAAAATAAGGATAAATGGCGGACCAACGAATTTTAATTTCGATTTTTTATGGAAAATTTTCATTGTTCATAAAAAAAATAGAAGGGGGCCCATTATAAAAAAAATCCTTAGTGGTGCCATACTGAATGGATTTACTAACAGTTTAAGATTTAGTACATGCAAATCGGACGTATAGTTTTTCTAATATGTTGTCAACCGTGTTGAAAAAAGCATTTTCGAGAAAAACGCGTTCAAAGTTTTGCTGAACGTTAATTCAACATACAAACTGTTTAAAATGGTTTCATATAATATGTTGTAGGTATCTCCGTCAATTTTGCGAATTTCCTTAAAACATTTGGTTAGAGCATTATTAACAAATGCATCTTCAGAAAATTAATTTTTAAAAATGACATTTTTTTTTACAGTGGCCTGGTGCCTTAAAGCCTTATTTGGGATTTGATCAAAGGAACATGGAGGCGTTTGGAGGCCCCCCAGAGTCAGAGGCCCGTGTGAACCGAAGAAAAAGCTTGTAAAATGACCAAATAAAGATATTTTTATTATTATTGTTAAAATGACATCAACTTCTTAAACTAGGGGGGGGGGGGGGAGCGGTTCATCCAGCTTTTCCACCCCGGGCCTCTGACGGGCTTAGTCCGCCACTGCACTTTCTAACTTCCAAACTTTTTTTTTCTACCACAACGTAATTTTATTCATAATTAATCTGTTTTTTTACTACATTTCGAAGGTATGCCTTCACCCCCATTCTTGGTATGAAGAAAAACAAAGAATTTTAGCAAGCAGATAGGTAGTGCACACTAAAGCTTGTACAACATTTATATTTTAAACATTAGAAATAAAAGCAAAAAAAAAAAAAAACAACACAAATGCCAATATAAACCACACACGGCACCTATAATCATATCAACTATGAATAATACAACTATGTTTAAATATTTGTTTTAATTATTGACTTGTTATTTATCATTTGTGCGTGATGTGAACAGTTATTGGGTTATAACCTAATTATTATAATTTGTTGCTTTGTTTAATGCATGTAATGTTATTAACCTATAAATTAAATGTTCGTAATAAAAAATGAAAATATTTAAAACATCTTGAAAGCTGACTTTTTCCAAAAGTGTGCCGGAGTTGCTCACTAATTGTGAGTCGAACCGTTGACGAAAGTTATTTTTTCTGGAGGCGCGGGGCCCCCAGCCGATGCGGGGCCCCTAGGCAGTTGCCTACTCTGCCTTAGGGATAATCCGGTACTGGGGATAAGGTGGCACTCTAAACAAAGTTTAGATGAACTAGAGGTCTAAATAAAAAAATAAAAATTATGAACTTAATTAACATGAGCATGGCGGCGATTGGGTTATGCTTGAGTTTTGCGCTATCTAAGTTAAGTCGAGGTATCATGAGATGAATTGAAAGCGTGTACATATTTTATTGTTCATGGCAGTGATGGCTCGGAATGTTGACTCAATAATCGTTAATTAATCATTTGTTAAATTAATTTACTTTGTCTTTACACTAAACTGACAAGAAAAGGTTATCAGGAATATCAATAAACTATTGATAGTTATAATAATAATCTACATTAAACTCTGCACATCGAAATCTCCAAATATAGTGCGACATTGCTTTGTAACCATCCTGTTCAAGAATTCAACATCGGCTTCGCAGGCTCTTCTTATACATCCTAAATCACAGCGAGCTTCCTTCTCTGTTAACATTTTTGAGCTGTTTGAGATTTGTAGCTATTTTTAATAGAGCAGTGATAGATATTAGCCATTTATGTAGTACATCAGAATCTGTCAAATTTGGTTCTGTTCCGTTTTTAAAGACTATGTAGCAAGCTTCAAGAGCTAATAATTATTTAGGAAAGAACTAGTACTTACCCCAATTCCTGAAGCTTGTGTTCTTAACCTTTCTAACGCCCAGCTCCCGCAACCTAATACTCCTACAGACTTACTCATAATGAAACCCTACCACGACACTGTAGCGTCGCAGTAGCTACACATGGGAGGGGGCCTACACTGCTCAGGTTAAAAATCTTTACTCATAATCATAAATTTTCCCAATATTGTTCGACAGCTGGATTATGGGTTATAATTTTTTTATGGTAGAAACATTCTGCTCCAAAGCTGAAAAACACGGTCAATTTGGCATTTCGTGGTGTATTGCCAACTTCACTTTATTCATACGTCAAAATATTATTCAACGAGGTTGTTTTGTGTTTCGCGTTTCAAAAATAATTAATAATGTACAACACCATAAAGAGTAATTCAGATGAGGAAACAAAAAGTAGTAGGCGTAATAAGAATTGGGGTGAAGTTGAAATGAGTGTTATAAAAAAAAGAATAATAAAGCCTGTTTAGTTATCGATTTCGCTGACTTGTTTCACAAGAATGCAATTATAAACGCTCGTTTCTACCCCATTATCGTATGGCACAAAGAACTTGGAGATCGGTAGATACTTTGCCACCCCGTTTATCGTTCACATCCAAATACGGCCGTACCAACGCAATCAAACGTCTCATGTTAACTTTTGTAAATCTATATTTAGACCTAAAATCTCCTTCCGCAAATGGATCGAACCTTTTTTTGTACCTTTTCCGTAGCCGTGGTGCACGAATGCCGCGAATACGGTCAATATTTGCCAAAGCTCCATTCAAAACGTCAAGATTCTCATAAAAGTTCGCCATTTCGAAAGTTACAAAGCCGTAGTACTAAGTCAACCCTGGTGATCGGGTGGTTTAAATTCTGACAGCTACTACATCTCCCGTACAGCGACGGGGTAAGAAAACACGCATGCGCGCGATTGACCCACCATGTTGAGTAACAATTTCACCTAACCCGGTCTTGCTCTCGTGGTTGTATCTTATTTTGCGATTATGACGAGTCAATTCAGATGTGTTAAGAAAATTTATAAAAAAATTACTAGTGTACAGTTCACACGTGGTAGAATAGAAAACTTCAGGAAACTAAAGTAGACAAGAGCGGGGAGGCTAAGGTGAAGCACCGCACAAAGAGGAGACCAATAATTATTCTATCTCATTCTTTCGCAGGCTAAATCCTATAGATGTATGTGTTTGTCTTTTTTCAGTTTCACTTTTACTTTTCATCATAACGGTGCTAAAGAATTTTTCACTTAGTAGCTGCTTAGGACGGGTTACACAGAATTTGGACAATTCATCAAATTTTGATGTTAAAATTCAAGTTCTGTTATTAATTAATCACGTGTTTTACAGTATTTGGATAGTAACAGAACTTGAATATTAACTTTGAAATTTGATGAATTGTTCAAATTTTTTGAGACAACCCATTCTATTCGGAGAAATGATTTTTTCTCCCTAATTTTATATTTATTCAAAAGTTAAGTAATGAAATCTAAAGAGTTTTTAATATAACTTCATACTTTTCAAAGCTAAATAATTGTTCTCCACAATGAATCTAAATAAATATATGTAGTAATAAAAATATACAGGGACGTACTTGATATACTTTAACCAGTGATTCCTGACATTATTTGGAGTAAAAAATGTAAATTAAAGTTTGGTCACCGGTGACGGTGATGTTTTATTTTTTCTACAAAAAAATAAAAAATGGTAGGTCTTGGACAGTTGAAGTCGGGGTGAGGGGTTGGTCAGTTTCTCAGTTGAGTGACCAGTGACGACATGCGGAAGAATTTTTTTTGTTTGAACTTGGAGAAATTTTTTTTGAAAAGTCATCAAAAAAAGTCACCACCCCAGAGACCAAAATTTCATTAACATTTTTTACTCCAAATAATGTCAGAAATCACTGGTTAAAGTAAGTCAAATACGTCCCTTAATACCCTTTGTACAGTTTTATTACATAAACAAGTATAAGAAGACCAAGGTTGATAACGCTTCCACAATGGCGGCACTCTTGTTCACAGATAAAATTAAAATGTTGGCCAACCAAAACGACAGGATACAGAGTAGAATAGTAATTGGGGTATGTTATTTTACATATAAAAATTTTACATTGAAATTCGGCGCACAAGTGGTGAAAGGGGACTGTATAATTATTTAGTTCTTCTGGCCGCCAGCAAAGTTATCCGTGTCGAGCTTTTTACCAGACCCAGCAAGATCGTACGTGACATTATCGTTCAAGTATCTTCTGTCTTTTTTCATTTTCAAACAAGATGCATGAGAAGGAAGAGGACAAACGTCGATGACATCCGTGAGAGCTCTCGCTGGGACTAGTTTTAACAGGAGTTATTACGGATGGTGAAATAAATAAAAGAATAATTTATTTAAGCTTAATTTCGTATATTTGAGTGTTAAAGTCTTACTATTATAACGTCATAATTTCAATTAATTAATTTAAAAGTATCTTACAAATATTGCTTATATGATCAAAATATAAATATTATATTCTAAAACATAGAAAAAATAAAAAAAGGAATTTATTAAAGTAACGTATTTAAAACTTATTAATACTTTAACAATTATATGTTCGACATTAAAAAAAAAAAAAAAAAACACAATGATATTTATTTAATTTTATACAATTATCAACTAGTAGAACATGTAGATTTAATTGATTAAAATCAATTTTTTGATCATTACCATTGCATTAATTTAATGATCCCTGTACTTTTTTTCATTTCATTCAGTTCTATTCACTAAAAATACAAGTTATAGGTAGCAAGGCCATAAGTGCCCAACACACTTGGCCTTTTCAAGTGGGATTCTTTCTGGGAAGCTTCTGGATAAAAAGTTAGATGGCAGCACAGTTTAACAGCATCCAAAACTACTTTCTATGTTCATCTAGTAGTTGCAAATCTATCAACTCAGATTGGGTGATTTCAAAGTTTGTCATGTTTGACTGACAATCGGCACCATTTTAAATATTTTACATTTGAGTATTCCTCTTTAAAAACTGATTTTCAGCTCATTTCAGCTTTTGATCCAATTGTGATCAGCTGCGATGTATTACAGCAAGACCATTTAACTTCACAACTTGTCACATATACAAAAATGGAAAAGACGCTGATCATTGATTTGTTTGTTAATCAAGTGTGAGGAAGTGTGTTGAAACAAGGCGAAGGCGCGGAGATAACACGCTCCACATCTGAGCGTGAAAGGAACTGAAAGGACGCTACTGGTACAATCACTAAACCCTTTCTCTTTGCCATGTTTTTTAAATACTAAAATGTATCACATACCCTTTGCTTCAATGACATTACACATTTATTATATTTATTTTAACTAACTAATTTTTCCCTGCTAAGGAAGATATGTAACCAAGGGGTGACTTTTATTACTAGCAGACCCGTGAAAAACACACCATGGTCTGAATTCTCCACAAATCAGTTCCAATTTTGAAAATGATACTTAAATTTAAGTTCATTGAAGCTACAAAACTTTGCTTTTTAAATCCACTTTACCTCTAGCATACTTTTCCATCTTCACAAATAAACATTGACTTGGACTGCTTTTAACTTTAACTGCACTGCCTCTGCAAATTAAAAATAAATAGCAAAAATTGAAGAGAAAGCTTTTCAAACAGACCTGTGATTTTAGGGAATGTTTTCTAGTGAAAATAATAATGGATAATAAAGAGGGAAAGTAGGATGCTAAAAGGATAACATTTCTCAGATATTTATGCACTTATCTAAACTAAAGCTATTTCAAGCAAATGATTTTGATGATTTCCGAGGAGGACGGTGATGAAAATGCATAACTTCATCATCACAGATTTCATCAAGCTAAAATGCAAATCAAGTTGAAACAAAACAAATGAATTCAAAAAAGCCAAATGTCGAAGGGTACATACTTAGTTTGTGATGCTTCATTTACAGAAGAAATAAATGCTCCTACATATCTCTACTAGATGTCTAAACAACGTCAGGTGCTAACTACCTCTTTTCACTACCCTGAGAGGGTAAGCAGTGGGGGGTCGACAGGCCTACCACCGCTCGCAGTATTTTTTAGTCTCAACAGGCTCATAGATTGATTGAAAAAAATATATAGATGCAGATATCAGAGCAAATTAATCATAGTTCAAATTATGATAGGGGTTACTTGATCAAGTGACGATACACAATTGAAAAATAAATACACAAACAAAATACGTTAAGGAGCTGATTCTGCGACAGTTTCAATAGAAAATGTCTAAGAAATAAACAAAGTGTTGTGATTCAGAAAAAGAGTTAATAAGTTAGAGCTTGTCTTTCTGTAATCGATGTTGAAAAATAAACAGAATCGGCTCCCAATTATTTGCCTTTACTAAATACATAGGTAAGACTTACAATTATAATCTGTGACTGATTCTTAGATATTCTAATCCATAGTCACAATACATTCAATTACTATACTAAGTAGTTCATTTTTAAGTAGCCTACAATACAGGGTGAATTAGACCACCACTACCTGTGTTTTCATAAATGCAAATGGGAAAAAAAATTACAATCAGAGAATTCACTGATGTTAATTAAATTTTTTAGAGTTGAAAGTAAGCAATGTTTCTTTACAACAAACAACGTATTTTCTAAAAAATTGGCACCATCACTAATGAATTATTGACACGGCTTTCAGTAATTTTATATTCCCCAACTCAATGTCAAATTGCAATCTCCAATTGCAAGTATAAATACATTAGTCTATTTCATCCTATATTACAGGTCTAATGTTGTAACCATGATGTGATTTTTTTTGGCGTTCTTGATAAGGCGTATATTTTAACTATATGGTATTAATCTCCAATAATACCATTAAGTTTCAAGTCAAATATTATACTACTAAGCTTGATAAAGAACTGCAGAGAATACGTTGTTGCATCACATTGTTGTAACACTTTCAGACGTTTAACATCTGAATCTTGTTATTTTTTAGTTTAGCTCAACAACAAATACAATACATTAAATTTCGACAAGAGCAATATTTTTTCACTACATTATGATAATTCCAAAATATACAAATAAATTATTAAAATAAAATGTTCAATTCTTGGTCAGCACTTTGTTCATTCCATCAAATGCAAAAATATTCAGTCAGTAAATAAAAGGGTATACATATTCTGTATGTACTGGATTAATATGAGCATTGCATGATACATAATTTAAAGAAATCTTCCGCAAAATCATTATAAAAATATTAGTACCTATATAAATATTACTTCTTCTGACATTACTTAACCATAAAATGAAACAATAAATCATGACTCGCCCTGTTGCAAAGTACTCTTAACTGTAAATCTGTTATTTTAGAAGCTGACTTTAAAAAGTTGTATCATAAATTGATTAACTTGAGAAATAGACTTTTTTTAAAGAAACATTCCCAGATTATGAATAACCTGACAATATTTGAAAATCTCCTACTATGTACCTCCTACTATATAGTAAGTGGAAAATGTTGCTTGTGTCATGATGGAAGACTTAGGCAGCCGAGGAATTGAACTCACAACGCCTGAGTGGGACCCAAACGCGATGCCAACTCAACCACTGACGGCATATGTCTTAATTTTATGACTTCATTTATCTTCTGATATCACTTATACAATGCTAGCCAACAGATTAACTGTTAGTAACTAACCTTTAGTTACTCACTTGTTAGCATTTATATAGCCTAGTTATAATTTAAATCAGGAATAGAAAAATTAACAATGGCTTCTAACATGGTCAATGTCAGTTTTTGTCAATTTCACGAGGTCTGTGTAGATTTGCTTTTTATCAAGATTTAATATTAAGAAAAGCGATTTTAGAGAGAAAAGCCCCTGAAAATCGAAAAATCCTTTCTCAAAATCGAAAGATGCTTTTAGAATTCGGAAAATAATTTTGAGGCGAAATGGCAAAAAAAAATATATACTGAAAAATTGACACTGGCCATTTTAGAAGCAAGCAACAAAAACATTGGTGTTACATCAAGTTTGTGGTTAATTTAATGAATGAGGATAATTTTTACACGTTTGTCAAATAATCAAGACTGCAACCCAAAAACAATCATATAGCGGATGTGATATTCTTAAAATTAGATTTACATCTTTTAATAAATACTCGGGACAAATATTAATGATTGTCTATCAATCAATGTACAATACAGAATATATACATATTCATAAAGGCAATTCAAAATAAGCTTAGGCGGTTATTTCCAATCAGAATATAAAGATAACTACGCAACAGATTCCATACATCCTTATCTGAATAAGACCTCTACCTGACACAAACAATAGCAGGAGATTATTAAAATAGTCCTCTGGTGGTGTAATTCTTCCTCTTTCTCAAGTCAACTTTACAGAGACACTCATAGTGTCCATCATCAAGGCATCTGCCAGAGGCTATCCCAAGCGTGGGTTCAAGAAGGAGGAAAACAAAACAGTTTTATACCCCAAAAGTCAAACAACACAATACTGAATTATTTTTCAGTGTGTTTGTTTTTCAAGTGAAATATTAGGCAAGTATTAGGCAAGCCACCCAAGAGATAAAATCTTTGGGCCCAAATTATATTTTTCTTTGGGTGAAAGTGATCAATCAACTTCAAACACCGAAAATTACTTCTTAACCCATCTGCTTGTTTAGGAATAAATACATCCCAAAACATGTAATCGCGTTATACTTTCATAAGACCAAAAACGTTCCGAGCGACATTACATTTTAAAAGCTATATATCTCTCTTCCTCTCATGTCAACATGTGCATTTCTTCTTTTAACCAGAAAGAGAACGAAATAATGTCCTTCAAATATGAAAGCTATCTTGCATAGATATTTTATAATCTCAATCCAAAGTGACAGTTTGGCGAAAAACCGAGGCTTCCGGATTGTGAGGTGCGAATATATTGAACTAAGCAAACGGGTTAAATAGAGTTCTCAAGTTAAGTTAGTTTTCTCTGAAATCTGGTTGAATGACATGTTGATGTTGATTTAAGCCTTCAGTGATGCAAGCAATGTGGAAAAAACAATCTACGCAATCGAAAAACGAACATGTTGGATTATGAAACCGGAGATTAAAGATCAGCCACCAAAGTCGTTGTGTATATGGAGTGTATACAGATGTGTTTGTTGGTTGGGTTGGGGCGGGGCGAGGCGGGTTTGCTTAAGTTAAGTTAGGCGTTAAAAGTGACAGGGCGGAGCGAGGGATCATTTGGCGGTTTTGCTCTGCGGCTTGGAGGGAGTGGTGGGGGCCCCCCCTTGTTCGGCTATGGAGCCCAGGGCACAGCCTTCGCTGTCCACTTCCATCTGAAAAAAAGAAAAAGGTTTTAGTTAGGCAGCTAATATTGTACAAAATGATACTACATAGTTGCAAAAACAGATCACAGAAAGTATAAACGAACTTGACTGAAAATTTATGTAATATTAGGTAGGTTTCTTTACTAAATTTAATGAATTATTAATCTAACATTTAGTGGCAAATTAAAATCCATTCATAACCTGTCCCTGGCCGTTCAAACGCCGGCGCACACGATCAAAATTTCAATTATTATTTTTTAAATGTGATTTTAACCCTTATGTATAAAGAAACTGTATGAAGGACAAGGTCAGAATCGCTTGGGCCATTCTCGTTCTTGACGTAACAGGTACCCGAAATACTTCTAGCCACTTGGAATAATTTGTAATAAATTATCTATGATATCTCGGTATCATTTTTTACCGCGATTTGAACTGTCAAACGCCGAGCGTGGTAGGTAACAAAAACATCGAAAAACCTATCAATTTATCAAATAAACGCAAGTAATGTTGTTTTGTTATTTTATTACATAGTTTATTGTTCGAGGAATGTGTTTCGGTAAATATAATACACAATAGCTCAAAATACATACACAAAATATTACTTCAAAGTGATGCCTTCAAAGATTTCATACGAAATACGGCAAGTCCCGTAAGAGGTCAAGAAATTATGTGCGAACTCACTTTATCATCTTTAACAATAATAGGAGTGGTGCTTCTTCCAATGCTGCCAGCAGCAGAGCCGTTGGTGGTTGAGGAGTTGTTCACTGCTTCCGAGCCCTCCTCACTGTTGCCATTGTTACCTGGACACAAATATATGATTAGTTCCATTATTTAAATCCACTCCTCTCAAGTCGTGGCCAACTCACGGTATGGTGTAAGTCGCAGACTTCGGACGTGAAAAACAAGCGCCTGTTGTGGACCCAACTGCCAGGCTTATCTAACCCTCGGAACATGCGGTCCTCGCCAAGCTGCATCTTGCGCATTTAAGATGCACGATATTTCGGATTCTTTGGCAAAACAAGGAGCGTCCAACCCTATTGTTACCCTCGTAAACCATATTCCTCTATCTGATATTTTTTCCATCATCAAAGATAGATCCGCAATGTTTGGGACAGAGTATTGGAACATTGCTAGTCAATCCAAGGGAGCCCGCTACGCCTCAATACAAAGGACTATCCCATCAAAACCGTGGTTCAAAAAATTCCCCCATTTTTCCAAAAAGGAAATTTCCTCACTTATTCCAATAAGAATCTGACATTGTTCCGTTCCTTCTTACCTTTTTAAAATTCAAATCCTTGACTCCCCCAATTGTACATTCTGTGGTCTAGATGTGGGCACTTTAGATCACATATTTTTTGGTTGTCCCTCTCTAAATAAATATCATCTCTTCTATCAAGTGTTATCTAAAATTGCCTCCCCTCCATTCAACATTTCATCTCTTCTAAGTCTGAACTCGACTCTAATATTCCATATAATTCTGAAATTTGTACTTTAAATAAAATTAATACATAAATTCACCTTTCCTTTCTTTGTAATTTTAAATGATGGCCTAGAACACCCTTGAAGGGTGAAAGCCAGAAATAATTAAAAAAAAAAAATTAGACCTAAAGGCTTCTGAATTGCGTCAATGTGGACACATTCAAATAACAAAACACATCATAGGCGAATGTCCCCTTTATCAGTTCCACAGAGGCACATCTGTGCTAATAAACCAAGGGACTCCCGATGCGGTTGAATGAACTGAACTCAGCATCCCACTTTGACCTCCACCAACTATCCCCCCCCCCCATCATAAGAAGAATACTTCATGAGGTGTATTCAAGTATATTAAGATAAAGCGTGTGGGTCTTAAAAACGACACCGGTACCAAAAATATTGGTTTACGAAAACATTTTTCAACAAGATCTCACATTCAAAAAAGATGGCAAGAAGCATTGGTTTTTTATCTTTTGTCGTCTGCAAATTTGTTATCCGGCAAGTTCGCGGCAACAGAATCACTAACTTTGTGAATATCATTTGAGACCACATCAAGACAAACTTGAGGCAATCAGAAATATTTTAGGTATGGGTTATCGCGGACTTTATTATTAACAATTTAATCGGTAATCATTGGTTGTTAACATCCCCTTGGGGGCGTTTCAGACTTTCAGGGGGGCGGTAGGAGACCCAGAGAAACCCATCCCACCTCATCCCATCACATTACGCCCTCTCCCATTGTGGTAAATATAATTGTGACGACAATTGCTGTTTCGAATGATTCACTTGAGTTAGGGGATGCTAGAAAAAAAAATATTCTCAAAGTGGGCGGTGGGCAAAAAAAGGTTGAGAATCATGGGTTATATGAATACTTAAAAAAATATATACTAACATATTGATTCAAGATTCGAGGCAGCGTATCGAGAAAAGTAACAATTGATAAAAAAATGTTAAATTCTTCCTATCAAAACGACTACGTCGCATGAGAGATGCGACGGAATTCGATGGGTAGTTGTATTATGAAATGTTCAATGTACCACAAAATATAACTAAGTGTCCCCGAAGGGATATGCAGAGAGGATGTACCGCCGAATAACAGAAGTATAAAACATATTTTCAATCAAATGCTTCTAGGTTACCAGCGTATAAGTACAAAAATTGACACTGTATATACATTTGTTTGATATTTATACAAACTTATTATCAAGGGTATTTTTGAAGTTGATTTTACGTTTGAAATTGGTAAATAACACACAAAAAATGATAATTGCAAACTAGCAGACCCGGCCACACGTTGCTGTGGCAACCTTTATAAAATTCACACCACCCGCTTGTCGGCTGTCCGCTGCCTGAATTGAATTTCTTGGCTTTTCTCTACTTATAATAAGCATGTATTATACATATAAACCTTCCTCTTGAATCACTCTATCTATTGGTGAAAACCGCATGAAAATCCGTTGCGTATTTTAAAAGATCTAAGCGCACAAACATTTTGAGCGATTTCTTTTTATACTATGTAATTATATCATTTCGGCGGGCTAACTATCGGCGGATCTGTCAGGTCACTGAATGAAATTACTCATAGGTGGTGTTATTTATGGATTTAAATTAAGGATGGGTAATCGAAAATAATTATATCAATGGGCATGACCTTATGTGGCACCCTAAAACCATAACTAATATTTAATATAATCATTTGATTTTAATTTGACGTCGTGAGTGTCTCCTTTCTGAAAACGGGACATTTCAGCGTTCCAAAGTTTTTCTTCATAAAAACGGGACAGAGTACAAAGTACCAAGAAATGTGACAATCTCATTCAAAACAGGCGTTGTAGTCAAAATAATAATAGTGCATTAGAGATAATTAATAAGACCTATTAAATGTTGTTAATAATGCTGGTGAGCAACTGGGCCTAACAATCAACGTCAATAAAACTAAATGAATGACATTTGGACGACTAGATCACTCTGGATCAATGATACAGTTAAATGGCTGTAATGTCGAAAAGATGGAGAGATTTAGATACTTCGGCAGTATGCTCACGGAGACTCTTGACCCAGATATAGAGATTAGGTGCAGAATTGAAGCAGCAAGAACTGCGTTCAGTAAAATGAAATCCCTCTTCTGCAATGACAATATCAGCTTAAAACTAAGGCAGAGAACGCTAAAATGTTATGTGTGGTCGGTCTTGCTGTATGGTTGTGAAACATGGACCTTGAAAATAAATACCATGAACAGGTTAGAGGCTTTCGAAATGTGGCTTCACCGGAGAATGCTCAAGGTCCCATGGACCGACATGATCACCAACGCAGAAATTCTTAGGCGGGCTAGAGCAGATAGAGAACTGCTTACATTAATAAAAATCAAGAAAATTTCATATCTGGATCATATACATCAAGGGGAGAAGTATCGCTTGCTCCATTTAATATTGAAAGGCATGATAGAGGGTCGCCGAGGGCCTGGTAGGAGAGAAATGTCTTGGCTGCGAAATATAAGAGAGTGGACCGGCATTAGAAGTGTGGAGGAGCTATTCTGGGCAGCGCAAGGCAGAGAGAACTTTTCAAGAGTGATCGCCAACGTCGGGGGGACCTGATAGGGCACACAAAGAAGAGATAATTACCATTCTTGTGGTCGTGAGCCGTGTCGGGGGCCAAGGAGGGGCAGGTGGAGGGCAGTGCGGGGCTATCAGCTGGCAGGCAGGAGGGCTGTGAGGGCCCCGCACCCCCTGATTCTGCCTCATGTTCCTTCAGCACAGCATCCAGATTATAGCGCCGCCGGTAGCTAGCCCAGAAGGTGCGTAGGTGCGCCTCTGACTTTGTGCCTATTGTTTCTGCGATGGCTTGGAAATCCTTGCCTGAAAGTTTTTATATGTTAGACCAAACGTTCCAGCCTTAGGGCCATATCGATTACTCCAGTAAGTTTAAAGGGTCAATTAAGTGCTAAATTCGCTTGATGACACTGGCGGGCCGGATGTGGCCCGCGGACCGTAGTTTGGAGGCCCCTGTGTTAAACCAATGTCTTTATTCAATCCATGCGTTCAGTGGCGTGCAGAGTTTTTAGTGACCTAGAGTGCTAAAATTGAAAAATTCGACATAAATCATGTTTTTGTAGATGAAAACGATTTTTATTTTTTTTCGAAATTTCAACATTTTGCATGAAGATTTTTTATTCAGGGTAGGCATACCTATAGGTTATGCCTATGCTAGATAAAAATCTTCATACAAAAAATTGAAAAATCGAAAAAAAATAAAAATAAATTTCAGCTACAACAACATCAATAATGTTGTATTTTCCAGTCTTAGCCCTCTAGCTCACTAAAATTTCTGTGCACGCCCCTGCATGCGTTTATTTTGTATAATTTAGCACCATGATTTCCAACTATAAAAGCAACTTATAATTAATTGAAAAAGAAGTTAACAATAATAATCTAAACGAAAATATGAGAGAGAACAAGACACAGAAAAATAGAAAAAGTTAATGGATGTAACTGGGAGTCGAACCCAGACCTCTTGTCTAACCGGGATGTGCGCGTTAACCATTTAAAATTTCCGTGATGGATATCAATGAAGCCATTGAGATATTTACCATATTTCCTGACCCCTTGTACTGCCAGCAGTAACTCATCGTTGGTCCACCGAGCATTCACTTTAGAATTCAATTCTGAAGTTCGGAGATCCTCGATGCTTTCCGAGTTCTTACGTTTGAGTGCACTGATTTGTTGCTTATTATTCTGGACCTGCAAACAGAAGACACCAAATTAATCACCAATCACCAACAACAAAACATTATCTTTTTCTGTTAGAAATATAAATCCACTTTGTAGAGAATGAGGCGTACATTTTCGATTTAGGGCAAAATCTTAGGCACTGAAGACTTTCCCATGTTTCAAACAAAACTGGAAAAATGTCTATGTTCATTCTGGTAAAACACAAATAAATTTCAAGCAGAAATGTTTGTGAAATGATCATGCGTGTTTTACAAGTATGCGGGGAAAGTCGGCAATAGGTTGATCGCGCGTCCGATGTAGGCGACACCAGTCCGGGCACGATATGTTGGTGAGGTAGTCGGGGAGCCACAGGGTAATAATTAATAGGTAATAGGGGAGTAAGGAGGGAGTACATGGAGACAAAGCGGAAGTGGACAAAACTAGCGTTAGATTCAATAAAATGTGTGCAGAATACAAAAATGTGTTAATTTACACATCTCTACTAAAATTATTATAAATACATTAAAGTTTTTGGCCTAAAGGGATACACAGCCGGCGATGATTGTCTGTTAAATGCATACATTACAATACATTGGTTCTTATCTTAATAATTAAGCTAAAGATATTGGCCAATAATGGGTATACCAATGTCGAATGTTAGTAGCAATGAAGTTTTTATTATATTCTACCCTTAAATTTATATTTCTTACTTATAAATATGAAAACAAAAACATGACTTCAGTTTTTTGGCTTATTTGCGTGCAAAAGGAATTCTTATGGTAACTCGGACCGAGATTGAAGTAAAAATCTTATTTCGAAATATCTTGATGTCATCTCCCGTTTGTAAAAGCAGTCTATCTAGATATCTTCAAGTCTACACGAAGCAGACAATGAAGTCATGTGCAACAGATTTAGTAGGGTTCATAATAGTTATAAAACAAAGGACGTTGGTATACCTAAGAGGACCAGCAACACACACTGACAATATGAACAAGATATATACAATTGAACAACAACAAATAATTCACAAAGAATCCGGACAAAAGCCTTGTAATGTGCGGGCGACAAGGTTAGGTTAGGCGGTAATCAAGTGTGGCAGAGTCATCAGATCAGATCAGAGCCGGCTGTGTAACGCTGGATGCCGGCTTACTTGTCTCTTGAGCGACACAATCTCACGGTCCATGGCGCGCAGCATCACCTCGCCCTGGTTGAGCGTGGGGGGCGGCGTGGCCATGGCCACAAGGTCGTCATAGTTGATGTAGATGCCGCGGGGCAGCTTGTGCTTGAAGCGGGCCTGCTTGGGCCCACCGCGCCGCGACACAGGCCCGCACACAGGGCGCATGCTGCCCGTCCGCCTGCCCGCCGGGAAAATGCCATTTTAAACCGGTTCATTCAATGTAACCCTTTTGGCTTCAGCCTTTTTTTAGCTTAAAAAGACCTAAGGTTAAGTGTTTCAAGTTTATTTTAACTTCAAATTAATGATCAGAACCATTTTAAATTCTTGACATTTGAACAGTCTCCATTAATATGCCGATTCTCATCAATATTGAGATAAGTTGTCAATTGGATCGTCTTAAACCATAGTGAACTAACTCACTTTTTGCAGTTTCTGAGTTAGATCTTAAAATGAGTTGTCCAAATTAAAATCTAGTAAATTGTGATGAGTTATCAAGCACAAGTCAATATGTAAAGCTTAACAATGGATTACAATGTCAATTACTAATACGGGCCCAGAATTGGCATTTAGGGACAGTTGAAATATCAGAAATTGATTTGATGGTCATTAACAAAGTTTGAAACACACCTAAGTAAAAAAAATGAATAGAAAATCAATTTATTCGGATATTAGGATTAATTTATTATGATATTAAAGGGATTCTCAAATGGAATTTCCCTATTTCATGGAGTTTCCAATGTTATTATCTTTTTTTATGATACATCAAATTTGTGCAGACAGATCGGCGCTTTGAGGCGTTTAGCAGCCAAGTGCCAAGAATTCTGAGGCTAAAAGGGTTAACCAATAAACTAATTAATTTCTACCATACTCGGGTACTTGTTCGATATGACTACTGCTGTCAAAGATGATCTCGTGTCAAGTCATGTACATTAAAAAAACTTAGTCAAATTGATGTTCGTACCATTAAAAGCTCTGTTGTTACCTCACTTTCTGTTACATGAGTCCTTTATGAACCTCTTTCTCATGATAGACGCATTAACACAAGGAAATGTTACAACTGAACTCTCAACAGCAGGATTATACACGTAATTGAAGTTTTCAAGTTATGACTGAATAGAACATAATCATTTTTAAGCTTAAAAAAAAAATTAAAAGTCTCAAAACAACTTTTGGATATGGTTTGACAACAGTTGCCAAAATCGGCAAGCACTTCATACTTAAATCTTTATGCCTCATTGTCGAAAGTTAATTTGACTGTGAGATTCAAACTCAAACTGGTAAATGCCCAAGATGTTAAAAGCAAAGTAAATTAGCAAACATTGTGCATAAGTGGGCACAGTTGTAAATCAAAAACTATTTCTATAGCATTATTGCAAAGATATATTTTTAAAACATTTTCAGAATGCAATTAATTTTTTTTTTTGGAAATTAGCTGAATTTAATTACTTTCTCTTGGGAAATAAATAATCGCTACTCTATCGCTGGTAAATAAT
Organism: Limnephilus lunatus; assembly: GCA_917563855.2. NCBI lineage: Eukaryota > Metazoa > Arthropoda > Insecta > Trichoptera > Limnephilidae > Limnephilus > Limnephilus lunatus. The sequence continues at coordinate 70,673,291 of OU830602.1, forward strand.
AGGTCAGCTTCAGTCTAAGGTCTGTCTACGCAAAGTTTGGTTACATGCTACCACTTCTAACTAGCAAGTATCAATCAGGTCACAGGAGATACGCACACAAAGTCAGTCACAGTACGAGATACGCACGCAAGGTCAGTCACAGTCGGAGGAATGCGCACAAGTCCGTCACACTCGGAGGTATGCACACAAGGGCAGACACGATTGGAGGTATGCATACAACGTCAGTCACAGTCGCAGGTACGCATATAAGATCAGTCACACTCGGAGGTATGCACACAAGGGCAGATACAGTTAGAGGTATGCACACAAGGTCAGTCACAGTCGGAGGTAGGCCACACAAGGGCACTAACAAAATATATTATAACTATATTATGTTATATCAATTAGAGGTAGTCAACTATCGTCATCGGAACTGGATGATTGGAAGGCGGATACTTGCTCAAGGAAGGTCAGATTTTGAGCTGAATTAACAAACGTTGCCAGATTGAGTGGATAACTTTCCAATCAAGATATTTTATGTGAAAAGTTAAGTATTTTGTGTTAGTTACTGGGAAGTGACTATCGATCAGGTATATCAAAAGTAAGGTCATTCTGGGTCGGTGGTTACTAAGTCTATTGGCATCCAGATCAGGATATGGATAGTATGGTCACTCACACTATGCTCACACTACGGCTGAATAAATAATGAATAAGGTAAGACATTATGATGTATATATATTAGTACACACCTGACGTGTGTGTAGCAGGCGGTGCACAGTTTATGTGTGTTGTAGGGAGTAGTTTTGTTGCATAGAATACCGCAGGCCGTACACCATCCCGCCCCCTCTTGTCCCACCTACAGTAGGCAATAATGTGACTCTTACTCATTGCTATTGCTATTTCCATTGCTATTGCCATTGCCATTGCCATTGCTCCCAATTCACTTCATCTTCAACACTCATACATAAATAAATAAACAAACAAACAATACTTGAATGTTACAATTAACAAATAGTAATGACTTCTTAGCAACTTAAACGAAATGTGATTTTAATTATGATTTCAATTGTAAAAACTTGAAAGCAGTGTTCTGGAAATTACAAACCAATATTACATATTCAGCATAAGGCTTTTGAAAGTATTTCAAATAGTGCTTATCGGGCTAATTTATCCACATAATAAAGCAAATGAAATTGTACCAACATATGGATCCTTGGCAATCTAGACAAACAAAAATGTATAAATAATATTGATTTTGGATTTGGATAAATGGTTAGAAAACTATATAATAATCTTAGTCATGACATTGAATGTAATATAAAATACAATAAGGATAACAACAACAAACATTTCTTACCTAATAAATATATTGCTATTAAAGTTTAATATTATGAATTACAACAAATGTTAATCAACAAGTAAAGGAAAGGTGGCAATTCTCATGATAAAAACCTTTAATACCTTATTTAAACCTTTCAATATTTAAATTTGGTGCTTGTCATAAAAATTCAGTATTAATATTAATCAACAATAATTAGGGTTATTTTCGAACAAAACAATGCAACTTCTGAATGCCTCGTTTTTTAAATTAAAATCAGGATGCCAATATCAGAGACTGAATGGATTCAATTCTTAAATTACAATTTGTTTTCTGCACACATTTCAGAGATTGGTATTTTTGATGGCAAGGAGTCTTATGAAATATACAAGAGGAAACAAAGCTTTGTTAAAATATGGAAGCATGCACAGTGAGGGGACTAGGAACTGGACACGGAAACAAACCATTACTGCAGCATTAGCCATTCATTACAAGATGACCACTGATTACCGGATGCAATAACAGTGGAGCTGAAAATACTATTAAATAATGGTACAGCCAACTCAAACAAGTATGATCCAAGCGATATGAGAAGCTTTCTCTTATTATATAATTAGTTGTGCTCATTATATTAAATATAAATACAGTCAAATTCGTTTATAACACACACAAACGTTTTATGGATGTATTGGATAGTTAGGTTTGGTTCTCAAATACAATATTACAGTATTTCTTCTGAAAATACACGACATATTGTATATAGTGAAATAATTATCAAGTGGCATTGATTCTGATTCAGACAAAATATTATTAAAAAACGTGTATTGAAAGCCAAGATGCATTTAACCCGGTGAGCGTAAAATTCACCCTAGGCAATTTACGTTGCTAGATAATTTTACTTTGCCGCGCTCAACTGTTCTGGGCCCCGGATTAGCTGAGCAGGGGAGGTAAGGAAGTGACAAAAACAAGGATTTAGTCAGCCACTGCTCAGCGAGGTAGCTAGAAGAATATCGTCAAAGTTGTTAGTGGGTGAGTTTTACCCGCCTAGCGCTCGGTGTTACATTTTTCAAGATGAATAATTCAAGTCTGATTAGTTGTAGAAGAAAAAAAATTATTGTAATTTGTAATTGTTGTGATTAAAAATTTAAAAGATTTAAATTTTTTTGTGATTTTATTTAGTTTTATATAAAATTGGACAATTAAATGCCAAAAGTTGAATTCTCCAAGAAAAATGTTGATTCAAATAAAAATGACTAAAATTAAGTAACAAGTACTTAGAAAACAGGTAAAACAAGTATACTATCAAATAAAAAATTCAAAGTAATAAGTGGAGAATAAAAAAAAAGGATCTAAGTAAGAATTTCAGGTGAAAATGAGCCAACCTTATGCTTATGTTGTTTGAACCTAACGCTCGCCGGGTTAATAGTGACAATGCTGAAAGTGCCATGTGATAAGTCTTCCAAATAAATATTCCAATAATCTTCACATATATAAATTGCACGTTAAGACAGTTATAAATTTAACTTATTATATATCCAGATCAGCAGTTTCCCCAACTGTTTCAGTCACGGAATCCTAAAAGACCGCTCGAATGTTTACGGTTGGAACCCCAGCATGATTTAGTGCTTTCAACTGGTAAAAATAACGGCAGATTATTATAGAACTTGTCGGATAATCGAGTAGCAGATCGATGAGAGTACTGCATTTGAAATTTTTTATTTTCCCAGAGCCAGTGGGGTTATGGCATCCCCAATCATCGAGGTATATGGTGAGAATGAAGGATGTGGAATATAAATTATAACATTCACGCAGACACGAAACAAAAGGGCCACGGACGTTTTTGATTCTTATCATTCGGAACAATCTTTAAAACAGAAACATTTAAAATACTTCAAATGCAAACGCCAAGAAAATGTGTTGCATGCAAAATTTTCCATATTTGAAATCATGTCCTTTTTATCCTTGAAATATTAAAGAATAAAGAAAAAAATATGGTAATTTTGGTACTTATTATCTATGTAATATGTTTTGAATCTTCACATGTAGCCAAACCAATTCCACTTTATTTAATTGTATTTATTATAATATGTTTTGTTTATTTTTCCTGTAGAGATGAGGAGGCCTTCATTTAATTTATAGAGCGTCAGAAAGGTTAGATAATATGGGTGACCTGAGAATTGATCCCCCGACAACTGATCCTCCACATGATATTTACTATTACCGTAGTGCATTATTTACCAATTTCAAAAGTAAAATCAACTTCAAAAACACCCCTAATAATAAGTTAGTACGAATATCAAACAAATTTACACAGTGTCGATTTTTTTGTAAAGAGTGGGGTCAACTGGGGTCTTTTATCGGAAATAAAACGTCGAATGTTGACTTCAAAACGGTCCAACGTCTCTGGTTTATTAAGCATAGACTAGTGACTTCACATACTCCCAAAGGAAGTACAGTGAAACCCTCTTAAGAAGTTTTCCAAGGGACCGGAAAAAACAAACTTCTTAAGCAGGAAAACCTTTTATGTGGGAAAAATTGGGCCAATTTTGGGCCGAGGGACCGAAAAAACCAAACTTCTTAAGCCACGAAACGTCTTAAGAGAGAACTTCTTAAGAGGGTTTCACTGTAATCTAATGGTGTGAGATCACACGATCGTGGAGGCCAGTTCGCAGGTCCACTATGTGAAATTATGCGCTCACCAAATTTTTCCAACAGTAAATTGATGGTGGCACCCGCCGTGTGGCATGTTGCGCCGTCTTGTTGAAACCACAGTTCTGTCACATCAATGCCATTCAACTAAGGTACGAAGAAGTCAGTAATCATGGTTCTGTAGCGCTCTCCATTGATCGTAACATTCTTGCCATATCTGGATTTTCAAAATAAATTTGCACAATTTGCAAGTGCTGTTCTGATGTCAGTCTATTCATGGTGAAATGGCCTCCCCAATTGTAGAGAAGCAGATCTTTCGTTGGTGTATTTGAATGAAAATATGTTTAATACTTTTGTTATTTGGCGGTAAATTCCTTCGGGGTCACTTAGTTATATTTTGTGTAATTAGGTAGGTACATATACCATATTTTCTCTAAATCGAATGCACATTGTATGTATGCCGGGGGACCAATTGTCGGCAGATTAACTGTCATGGAACTGCTAATATCACATTAAGCTAATAACTCATGGAAGTAGTGTTTGTCCCACCAGTTACACCGTTCGAAAAGCGTCTTTTGTCTCGTGTCCTCGGAAAATGACCCCACTTCGGGAACCACTGATCTAGATTGTCCATTAAGAACAAGGTAACTACATGTATTTTTGAAAAGTTATATGAATTTAATTATCGATGCCATTATAAACAAAGTTGAATGTAAATCATAAAAATGTGTGCAAAAATATTAAATTTTATTCATATTTACTTCATGAATATTATAATAATCCCAGAGAGAGGTCGTACGCATGTCATCAACGATCATCCTCTTCCTTTTCACATGACAGAAGATACTAGAACAATGATGTCACATACAACCTTTCTCTGGGATTACTGCATTCTGAGCCACATGACAGGTTTTCAATGCCACCTAACCTTTAATGTGGAGTTGAAAATATAAAATGGGACAGAGCTTTATTCAGTCGTATATTATGAATATAACACGTTGTTGCAATGCCGGAGCAATAAAAATAATTTCTTATTTCATTATAATATTTGGCTAAGTTGCGGATGATAAGGATATCTAAGTTTGTGTGAATATACTCAGCATGATTTCTACAGCGAGAAATAAATAATAGTTGAAATGGAAAAGCTGAAGAAGTAGTTAAATAAAAAAGTCCAGACTACTACAGAAGACATTGCAGTGTGATGGATTGAATGCAGACATTAATAAAGCCGCCTATGTTTTAGGTTTAAGCAAATAATAAATATGTGAACAAATGGTGGTTAAGCACTACACTTTGACACTACCGGGGCGGATTATAAGTCTGAATTTAGTATAGATTATTTCTCCCGTGTTTTGAGGCATTACTTTGTTTCTGTACATCGCTAAACCTGATAGACCTAAACTGCTGATAGTTCTAATGTAACCTCCCTACTATTTCCCTTTACATGTACCAGAGAGGTTACAACAGGCCTCTCAGCGGAAGGAACATATCGCAACAGAATGTATTACTGAGTAATGTAATGAGCTATCTCACACGCCCGTTAGCAAAAACTCAAGTCATTGACGATACCACATCATTTTTCCACTAAATGGAATGCATTATCCAAAAAAAACAAGTGGACAGCTGGTGCAAGATGAAACTACTCCGTAAAACTCAATAATAGCCCCAAAAGCGAAAGAGGTACATAGATCTATGCGAAGAGTGGGAGAGATGATGAGAGATGGGTGGGTGTGTTGATGGCAGAGATTGAACCAAGAGAGAATGAGTGAATGAATGTATGTAGGTTGTTGGTTGGTTGGAGCAGGGTGGTGGGAGTAGGTTGAGTGACCCACCTGGTGGGGGCTGGAGGGGCGGCCAGAAGGGGCCGGGGGTGGCGGGGGGGAACCCGAGCCTCTCCTAATGCCGCGGTGGATCGTCCACTTCTGTTCACACACATAACCAAGTCAAAACAACAGACTACTTGTAGGATCCCGCCCTAACCCACGCACACTGTCACTCCCGTCTTCGGTGCGGTTAGCATAATTTACAACCTGTTTTGTAAATTCGTGCCCAAACCAAAAAACCTAAGTTGAATTATCAGTACTAGCCCGTAATGTTAAAAACTATTGAGCTAGCCAATAAATTTTGATTCTGCCCGGAAAAATACAGTACCTACTACAATCATAGAGAGCAATAATTATTGTACACCGTCTAAAACAGTGAGTGGCATACACAACACCAAGAACATGCTTTGCAGAATGTGTGACTGTGTGCTTGACTCAGACTGGATCTATCTATACAAGCACACAATAAGTCTTCACGCAATGGTCATTATGTGACCAGGGCAACAACCGACCGCCTGGTGTCTGGTCAGTGAGTTTTGTGATGTAATATTTATGCAAACCATAATTCCTATCTCGAGGTTTCTACACCTTTTCACTTCATTAACATTAAAACAAAAAAACAAGGGTGCATTATTATAAGCAGAAATTAGTAAAAAAAACTTTGATATAAAGACTGGAATAACCGAAACCAAAGAAATTTTACATATTTTTACCAGGTAACAATTTATTGTAATCTATTACTTTTCTTTGGTACTGAATGCATCCATATATTTACTGAGTGAAAACTGGAGGAGATATTAGCACACATTTCAAAACTCCAGACATAGTAGTTGTTGCTAGAAGACAGTTTCATAATTTAATATTAAAATGTGAGTGGGACAAACGTGCTATAAATCACGAGAATTTATTAGGATTACAAAATTACAAACTGATATTGGTAAATAAGAAGAAAAATACATCCTATGTAATATTAGTTTTGAGGCAACTATAAAAATATAGATAACATTATAAATTAATATTAAGTCATAAAAAAAACATAGTAAACAGTCAGTCAAATTAAAGCCTTATTTTTTCTGTCAACTTAAAGCTTAAAGATGAAATTATGTTTAGGATTTTATCAAGTTGTCCAAAATGAGTTTAGTGAAAAATAAATAGCTTATGTATGTGAAATACGAGGGTTGTCCCAGAAGTACCTGACCTGACGTACTTCTGGTGGTTGTTGCTTTAAAAAATTTCTATGGTAGAAAGTAACAACCTTTCAAGGCTTAAGTTTCATGTTTCAAGGCTCTACGTTGTTTAGTATTTATTTGGCGGCCATCAACAGTGTGAACACTCTCAGTGAATTTGTAATCATGGAAAAATTTCGTCATCGTTATTTTTTTTATTAGTGACTATTTAGTTACAGGTTTGATGAGAATTACAAGATATGATGATGTATATAAATATTTCATCTGTTTGTTCTTAGTCCTCCTCACTAGGTGGTCCTGTGCTGAGGCGGACTGGTAGATTTCTTTGATTTTCCGTTATTTAGTTTCTATGATGTTTTTAATACATTCTCTAGTATGTCTGCATTAATTTCTTTCACCCATGTTTTGATTTTTTCCTTAAACTTATTTATCTTTTCTATCTTTTTCAGACTTAGAGGAAGGACGTTGTAAAGTTTAGTTGCAAGATATATGTGGTTTCTTTGGCCAAAACTTGTCTTGAATTTTGGAACATTTCGTACATCCTTTTTTGAGGCTCTTGTGTCATGTTTCCGAGATTCATTTGAAAGATCTAGGTCCAACCGATATCAAAGCCAAGCTAGATTCTACTTTGGGGGAGTCTGCTCCTTCCTTTACAATAGTAAAATATTGGGTGGCAGAGTTTAAACGAGGCCGTACAATCTGCCAGGACGAACATCGCAGTGGTCGCACAAATGAGATAATCACACCAGAAATTGTAAAGAAAATCTACAAAATGGTATTGGATGACCGTCGATGAAAGTGCGCGAGCTAGCAGCAATGGTACAGATTTCAAAAAGTGCTGTACATCGCATATTGACTGAAAATTCTGCCGCTTTGCTTACGGTGGAACATAAACAGCGTCGAAGGATGTTTCAATCAAGTGTTTGGCGATGTTTCACAGCAATGAAGCAAGTTTTTGCATCGATTCATAACCATGGATGAAACATGGGTCCATCACTTCACACCTGAGACGAAGGAACAGTCAAAACAATGGACTGAAAGGGGAGAATCAGCTGCAAAAAAGGTAAAGACAGTTCCAACCGCAGGCAAGGTCATGTCATGGCATCAGTTTTTTGGGATGCTCATGGGATTAATTTGTATTGATTATCTTCAAAAAGAAAAAAACAATCAACGGCGAGTATTATGCGAACTTATTGTAGCATTTGAGTGATGAAATCAAGAAAAAACTGCTGCATTTGGCGAAAAAAAAGTGTTTTTTCATCAAGACAATGCACCAGTTCCACACATCACACATGCGCACATCCGTTATCCCGATGTTTAAAGTTAGAATTGCTTCCTCACGGACTCTATTCGCCAGATTTAAGCCCCTCGGATTATTTTAAACTTGAAAAAATGACTCGGTGGTAAAAGATTTGCCAACAATTAAGAGGTGGAATCTGCGGTAGATGGCTATTTTTAGGCGCTCGACGGTTCTTACTATAAGCCAGGGGCGTGCACAGAAATTTTAGTGAGCTAGAGGGCTAGGACTGGAAAATACATCATTACTGATGTTGTAGCTGAAAATGATTTTTATTTTTTTTCGAAATTTCAAATTTTTGTATGAAGATTTTTATCTAGCGTAGGCATACCTATAATAATTAAAAATCTTCATACAAAATATTGAAATTTCGAAAAAAAATAAAAATCATTTTCAGCTACAACAATTACATTTACGTCGAATTTTTCAATCTTAGCACTCTAGCCCACTAAAAACTTTGTGCACGCCACTGCTATAAACAGGGTATCAAAGCTATTGAACAACGCTGGGAAAAGTGTGTCGAGCTGAAAAGAGACTTCAAAAAACATAGTCTCTTTTACTAATTTTTTTGTGTTTTCTTTGTTAAGTCGGGTACTTTTGGGACAACCCTCGTACATATATATTATATACTATAACTCTCATAAAATTATATATTTAATTTATAGCATAAATAATGATTGAATTACAAAAACTACCATAAACTATTGGTGAGAACATTCAAAACAAAGCAAATTCTTAACATTCAAAATTGATGAATATTCAAAGTTAAGCTCTAATACTATTTGTTATGTATCAAAGCATCTTCCCGAAGCCCAAATATGTAATTATAATTCTGACCTAGAGGTTATTAAAATATAATAAAAGAGTGGAGAATACAGCACAGGTCGAGAGCTACCTATTTAAAATAAGCAAAAATGAACAAAAGCTACAAAACCAATACACATTCACGTTGCACATCCCTGGTTTGAAGAATTTTGTTTCTTTCGCAGAGTTAAAAAAAAACAGTTAGTGTTCATACGTGCGCTTTTTAAAAGTGATTATTTTTTTAATAAATCTATTTCAATTTCACTTTTGTTTTCTCGATTGTTTCGGAATTTTGGAAATGGAAATTAACCCATTCTCGACATCCGATCGAGCTGAAACTCATTGTCGATGATAATGCATTACATCAACTTTTGGTGGCAATTAGACATATCATCATATCACACATCAGACATCACATAACAGACATATACACATTTTTCTGAAATTCAAAGAAATTAAAGCATTTAATGTGCACAATAAATGTAGGTAAAATCCATTCGGGACAGCGCGGTTGATAGGAGTTGTTGACTCCAGTTCCTGGGTAGGAAGGTTCTATTCTCGGTCAAACCAAAAAAAAAAGTTTTTTAAAAGATATTTGAAAATAGACATATTGTAAAAAAACTTTGATTTTTACAGGTTGATTTTTTTAGTCTCTAGCTATCATCCCAATCAACTTAACCTTCTGGAAAATTAATAATATTATAAATACAGGGTGTAACAACACCTAATCAAAGGATTGTAAGCAGCCATCCTTGAGCATATTTGAAAAAAAAAAAATATTAGTGTCATTTTGCTGTCTTGATATTTTTTTCTTCAATAAAAAAAAAATATTTTTCTACAACACGTCGCCACGAATCATGTGGTATGCGTTCTGACTCATTTGTTATCATGTTTCAGGAACAAAATGGAGTTTGAGTATCCCAAACTTTTTCCGCAATGGAACACTTTGCATACCCGTACATTACGGAGCACTTGGTTTATTTTATAGGTTAGGTAATTCCTAATTAAATTCACGAAAAATAGATTCTGAGCCCAGGAATCATCCTTGCCAGTTTTCGGAAAATATTGCAAAATTTTGTTTTCAATTTATGTAGGTGCTCTTAAACTTCATCTACTTTTAAATTTAATTCATTCAAACATTCATGTAAGGCAGGAAATCAGCTAAAATTATTATAGATTACTGATGAAATCCAAAATTGTAATTTTTTTCACCAATATTTACGGCACCATGTGCGTTCATTGTTCGACTAATTGCTAACAAGGATGTAATGAGACTGATTGATCTTTATATTATTTTATTTTCAGGTAATGTCGATTTTGTAAAAAATATGGTTGGGTTCCTTGGGAACAGAAATTTAGTAAAACACATGCAGATCCGTTACCCTGTTGTTATCGTTTGAACATCGCACGGATGTTCATATTATTGAGTCTTATCACAGTATTATGCAACACCGTAATAAATTTCACATATTTTTTGTTTGTAAAATAAAGATTTACTGTAATAACAGCATAGACGACTCTTTAAATTACCATAAAGCTTAGTCTCTCTACCTGGAAGGGTCTCGTACCCAACTTAAGAACTATTGTGAAATATTTATACAAATCATAATTTCCTGTGAATAATGTCGGTTGTATTAAAATAAGTGTATATTATATTAAATGAAATTCTTCCGACAAATTGTCGCAGAACCCCTATTCAGGTCAAGCGGAACACAGTTTGGGAAACCCTGCGCTAGGCTGTACCAATTACCCAGTGACGATGTGAAATGGAATTTTTGTTTGTTTTTTATTTGAGAAAAAATAACATTTTTAGACAGTAAAATAACATCTACATTTTTAACTTCAAATGTGATCAGGAATCGGTGGTGAAAATCCCTCGGATACGTGCTGTTACACCCTTTTATGAATGCAACAAAAACACACAAATGTTCACACTACTACATCGCTTCCAAGCTAATGGAAAGATGACGTCCTTATTTGAACATGTTTTGAATTTGCACATATTTCCTGAAAATTGGTTTACTGCATTATTGCAATAAAGACAGAAACAGTACAACCACCCCAAAAACCTATAAAAAACATATAATTTGAGTGCAAGAGCCTTTGGGAGCATTTTAGGACATTTGAGTTTATTACAAACCGCGCTACAGGGAAGGTAATTAAAATCAAAGCTGTATTTTATGTGTCAGATCAATGGAAATTGTAATAACAACAACAAATGTTAACATTGTTACTATGAACTATAGCAGAAAATGAAGACCTTTCAAAGTGGGCAATTATTTATGATTTTTATTGTTTAAATTAGAAAAGTACAAAAATGGAGTTGTGAAATAAATAATGAAAGAGGAACAAAAGGAAGAATTTTATACATTATTCCCAAATTGCTAAACACAAAATAAAAATTATTTTCAGATGACTATCGCCAGCTTTCAATAATAGTATTGCGTCCAAACTTATTGCAAGCGGCTTATACGGTAGTGTTCGCACAACCAAGTATCGCAATACATTTTAACCGGTATACACCATCCTGCTACCAATTTGGTCAATAAGAATTCTTTTTGTACAAACTGCTCCTGAACCAAATAAAGTGGTTTACAGACAAAAGTGGTTTTCAAACCAAACAATGTATGTGGTTTTAGAACCAAACAAAGACGGTTTTAAGACCAAATGAGTTTTAGAACCAAAAAAATGGTTCCAGAATCATAAAAATGGTTTAAGAACCAAACTAAATGTTTGCAGAACCAAACCTAGTGGTTTCAAAACCAAAAAGTAGTTCCAGCATCATAAAAGTAGTTTAAAAACCAAACAGATGTTTTAGAACCAAACGCAGTGGTTCTTGAAACAAGTAAAGTGGTTTTGTAGTGTTGGCCAAGGGAATAGGACATACCTTTTCTTCCGTGTCTGATTCTCGGTCATCTGAAGCCCGGTCGGAGGTCCGGTCGGGGGAGCCCTCCCTCCGGACCATGGCAGCCCCGCGGTCCATGGCCGAGCTGCGTGCGCGCGTCTTCTTCCACGAATAGTAGTACTTCACCAGCGAAGCTATTGACTTGTCTGGTAACTGCCAAAACACACAAGGTTAATGTGACTTGCTATTTATTATTAACGCAGACAGTAATAAGGGCTCAAGCCTTTGGCCCATTGTACAATCTGGAGAAGTACATTGGGTTGGGATGCTTTATACTTTCATAAAACATAGGAGGAATGGTTATGTTCAATATGTTTTATGGCTTTAAATGAGAGGAGTTTTAAGGAAATAAATCTCGCTGCAAAAGACATATGAGTCGTAGTCTGCTACTCATACAAAAGGTACTAAGAGTCTACATCATTACTGCAATGTCTCTGGTCGTATTTTGTGTACAAATTTAAAAACATAAATGCATATATCTTCAAGTTTTGTATTTTCCAAAAGTGAGAAACAGCTAGGTGATAAAAGTAATAAATGAAATGTGCATTACCATTTGCCTGATTCTGTGAAAGCTCTTTCCGTGGAATTGAAAGGCCTGTTCGAAGAGCACCTTGTCTTCGACGGTCCATTCGTCGGGGAAGGGGGTGAAGTTGGCGAGGTCCAGAACAGCCCGGTCCAGATCGTGCTTGTGCCAGAACAGCATGCCGAGGGCCTGCTCCCCGTTGTAGCCGTACTTCTCCTTGGCCACCGTGATGTACTCATCCACTGGGTGCCAAATGTCAACTATTAATGATTATTATGACTTATCCAATAAATTTATTATTCATTACTTTGTCAACATCAGCCAGTTAGCCAATATTCTCAACATAGACATACACAAATAATGAGAGATAAACACAAAAATAAGGCAGGACTTTGACAAATTATTGTTTCCATATGCGGATCGCTATGATAAAAAAAAACTGGGCATAATATGCTTAGATGCAGGCTGTGCAGTTCAGTTCAGAGCAGAACAGAGTTTGGAACACATGAACGAAAACAAACTGATATTCGCTGTGGGGCAGGCATGATCAGTGCAACACGTGCACAGGCTGGCAGTATTTCCGCATGAGAAACTCGCTTATTCGGGTATTTGTGCTTTGAAAGACTATAAATAAGTACCTAGTAAATTATCAATTTCAAAATCGGACTCTGAACTCGACATTCTCACAGCGCCCAAACAGATACAAGCTGCGGCACACATACTGGTTACCGATTTCTCCATTGTCCGTCCTGCGGTGACATTTCTGCTCTGCACGGCAGGCGTCTCAGCAATCGCCCAGCCAAAGCATTGCGTGAAACACTTATAAGCAAAGATATGTTTCCCACAAGTGGAAATTTTGAGGTGGAACCCAGGTGGTGCTTAAGTATATTTTCTGGGAATTTTACTAATGCATCATCACTATGTACACTCCTCATGACCTCTTCCACAAATGTTCTCCACTGGCTGCGGTCCCAGTCCTCCACCCAGTCTTCAGTCTTCCTAGCCACTTCTTCCTCGGTCAGCCTCATAGGGGCTTCCACTGGTTTACTTTACTAATACATATTGTTTGAATATAAACAGTACACTTAGAATAATGAATAATAATGAGTGAAATACTAACGTTTAGTGTCGGCTATGTCCACAGTGGGCGACCAAACCAGCAGCGCCTTATCATTGATGACGGCGTCAGGTTTGCGGTTTTCCGGTGCCTCCAGCTCGGGGCATACGGCCTGGTAATCCCGGCCGACGCGAATCTTCTCCGCTGGAAAGGGGACCACTGCTTGGTCAGGATTTACAGGTACGGTAAGCAGTTGTGGAGGACACGCGCCAATGGAATGGAACAACAGAGAGAAAAGCAATGAGTGGACGAAACAAGCTGGGGTCAAACAAACCAACTGACCCGGGGTTAATGCTCATGAGATAATGCACCAAGTGATTGTGTTGCAGATTGACATGACATACTCATATCTCTGCGGGTTGTCAAAAGAGAAACTAATCATTTACATATATCAATCTGCACTATTGTTCAACCAACCAAATAGACCCAACAAATACATGCAGGTCAGCAGTAAATAATTAATAAAAAAAATATTTATTTCAGTAATTTGTGATATTTTAGTACGGCAAGTATACTAACTCAAAATGTCAGCCAACAGATTGGTACAATTAAGTTTTTTTTCAACAAAATAAAATACAGTAACTTTATTTTACACCACAACTTAAGCGCTGAAGAAGCTTGGGACGAAGCTAAACCCAGTCACAATACATAATAATAAATAAACAGTGGTGAAAAACAAAGTTATCATACATATATATGTGCATTAAATTAAAGAATAACTCTTCTTAGCACACAGCTCTTTTTTCTGATCAACACAGTTATTAAATTTTTACCCTAATCTACGCAGTGGTTGCACATATAATCCATCGGCGGCTATACCCGTTTGTGGATATCACCTAGTATGTCATCTATGACGTTTAACTATAACACACTGTGTCGACAGGTACCGTGTGATGGAATAGATTACATTGTAAAAGCCAGCATTGAAAAGTTTAATAATGTTTCACACACACAGAATAAAAAAATAAGGTAATTCTTCGGAACAAACGTCAACTGTTAATACGCACTTTTTTTTATAAAACTTTTAGATTCTTCTTAATTACCATAAAAGACAACTATTTGCATTGGGGGAGGTTGAAAATGTTACATTTTTAATTTTAGTTACGTAAATTGAAAATTTGCTTTAACACTGTCAAATCACTCTGTTTGCAATATTATTGTTATTTTAATATGTTGGTATTACTGATATTTTACATTCCATGTTAAACAAACCTAGCGTAGCCGCTAAACTACTTGAAAACTGGGATGTTTTTCTTGCCTTGACGTGAGTAGGCGTTATAAAGGGGCTCTTTCTTTTGAATCACAAACCATGTTACACAAACCTACCGTATTGGTTTTTTCGGTTACGCGCCTTTGAATATATTGCCATGAAGTCAGTTACGGTATGATGTAGCCTTCCATATAGTATCAGTAATACCAACATAATAAAATGACAATAATCATTACAAATTGCATATGGTGAAGCGTTGTGTCTAAATACGAAAGCAAATTTTCAATTTACGTAACTAAAATTAAAAATGTAACATTTTCAACCTCCTCCAATGCAAATAGTTGTCTTTTATGGTAATTAAGAAGAATCTAAAGGTTTTATAAAAAAAAGTGTGTATTAACCGTTGACGTTTGTTCCGAATATTTACCAAAAATAAATTATGAAGTGCCTTATAGTGAAAAGCCAGCATTGAAAAGTTTAATAATGTTTCACACACACAGAATAAAAAAATAAATTATGAAGTGCCTTACAGTGAGTGCCCTATAAACTAAAAAAAAAATAAAAAAATAAACTATATCACAAGCAGTTCGGATGAAATCTTTAGGAGAATCGGTGTTTTGGATATTAGGCAACTCTATGCAAAAAATATACTAACTTACCTATTCAAACATAGAACTGTTTTTGACAATATCCAAACTGTTCGTGATACGAGAACCAAAGGGCAAAATCTCTTACTTATCCCTTTCGCCAAAACAACTGGTTAAAATTGATGCTTATTGAGTAGGTTCTTGTTCTATGGGCAATTACTTCTAGGCAAGTACCTACCTAATTTTATTATTTTCTTTTTTGTTCCATTATTCAAATAGTTCTATAGAAGAACAAAGGAAGGTAGCTTCCATTCTTACGTAAAAAAAATGTGTTCCAACAAGCAGATCACAATATAAATCTTATAAAAAATCAGGATTATGTAAATAAAAGAATAATAAATTATGACCAGACAAACAAACACAAAACAAGCGTTTGATTTACAAAAGTGAGTACCACAGAAAACCTCCACCTGAAATCAAACAAGAGCGTAAAAAACGCCATATGGTCCTTCGAGAAGCCAGATGAAAACCAGCTCATCCAGCCAGCCGTCCGGTCTACATCATTCTTATTCATCATTACATATTCCTAAGGTATTAAGGCATTATAATATAACTTGTAAAATCACGCGAAGAATTCGCCACCAAGAGCCACTCTTTTTGCGTGATATTATAATCAACAAGATAAAATATTGTCAACATAATAATTTAACCAGTAGGTAGATTCCAAATAATTTACTCTACGATTACCACTGATTATTATAAATAATATAATTTATTTTATTGTAATCTATTTATTATTCGCTCCCGCAAAGGTAGTACAAACAAAAGCTTATTTTTAAATAATTTAATGTGTATGTTTGTGTAAAAAATTCTGCATTATGCCACAAACATTAAAATCACTGGTGAAGAAGCGTGGTGAATTGAAAGCACAATTAACACGATTTAAGAATTACCTATTAAGTGATTCAGTTGATGTAATAGAAACGGAAACAAGATTGGAGGAGGTAAACACACTGTTAAATCGCTTTAAGAATATACAATCTCAGATCGAAGAGTTTGATAGTAACTCAGATGAAGAGGATAGCCCACTTGAGTGTTTTGAATTGCAATATTATCAAGTAGTGACGTTAGCAAAAAAATCCATAAAAAGCATTGAAAAAATTGATGATACTAACAATATTAAGATCCAATTACCTAGGTTTTCGCTCCCAGAATTTAGTGGTGATTATTCGAAATGGTTATCTTTTAAGGATGCTTTCGTCACGATAGTGGGTAATAATAAATCATTAAATAATTTTCAGAAACATTACTATTTGCGTGATTGTTTAAAAGGAAAGGCATCACAAATATTAAACGCACTTGAAATTATCCAAGACAATTTCGAAATAGCTTGGCAGGTTTTATCAAATAGATTTGAAAATAAGCGTGTAATAGCTAATCAACATTTAAATTCATTGTTTAAGCTCAAGGAATTAAAACAAGAAAATCACGTCGCCTTGAGAAGTTTATTAGATCAAACACAATTACATTTGAATTCATTGAAAAACATAGGTCTACCCACGGAGTATTGGGATGTAATAATAATTTATATTTTGGCCAACAAATTAGATTCCAATACCCGGATCTATTGGGAACAATATCCAACTAAAGAAAAAATACCGACATTGCAAGAATTTTTAAAATGTTTAACAGATCGAGCGATAGTCTTGGAAGCATCGGAAGCAACATGTTCCACAGCCAAACCAATATTCGCGCATCATAAACCGTCAAGTTACAAAAAGGAATCTTCAGTTTCATTATTGTCGCAAAGGTTGAAATGCATTGTTTGTAAGGAAAATCATAAGATTTATTTCTGTAAACAGTTTTTGAAACTAAACCAACATGAACGGTTTGAGAAAATCAAGCAATTACAAGCTTGCATCAAGTGTTTAAATGTAGGTCATTCAACTAAAGAATGCAGGAGTAAGAATAATTGTAGAACTTGCGATAAAGCAGGACACAACACATTACTCCATATTTTCCCTAAAGAGGATCAAAACACTGAGAATGGCATAGATCAAGTACCAGTCTCAAACCATTCCACTTTTGGAGAAGCAGAAAAAACAATTTTGTTATCAACGGCAATGGTGAACGTTAAGGACAGTAATGGAATTATTCATTCAGCGAGAGTATTGTTGGATAATGGTTCTCAGGTGAATTTCATAACTGAACGATTTGCTAAAAAATTAAACATAAAGTACAAGTCATTAAATATGCCGGTCTCTGGGTTACATAATAATATAACAAATGTAAAGAAGAGCCTCTCGTTTGAATTGTCATCAATAAACTCTAATTACAAAAAACTTGTTACTTGCTTGGTATTACAAGAAATCACCAGCAAGTTACCGCAGACCTCTTTTCCAAAAAGGGAGGCAAACATACCACCAGGATTGAAATTGGCCGATCCTGAATTTTCCACTTCCGGTCATGTGGATATATTACTCGGCTCCGAACTATTTTGGGAAATGCTGACCACTGATCAATTGAGATTAGGAACAACTGGACCTACGCTGCAACGCACTGAACTTGGATGGATATTATCCGGGCCAATTAGAATGTGCACTACAAAAAAAGAGCAAGAATCATCCTCGTGTCACTTATCTTTAAATATGATTCACAATCAAATTGAAAGATTTTGGAAACAAGAGGAATTGGTGTCCATCAAGCACCAAAATTATGAAGAAAAGGCTTGTGAAGAGAGCTTCAAGTCAACCCAAAAAAGGGATGAAAATGGGCGTTTCGAAGTAAGCTTACCATTCCGACCTTGTATAGATCAAATAGGTACTTCCTTGCCTATGGCAGAAAAAAGATTTTTAAACTTGGAAAAGAAATTATCTTCTAACATGGATTTGAAACTTCAATACATTAAATTCATGGAAGAATATGAAAACTTAGGTCATATGACAAAATTTGAACCAGTTTCAAATGAAGAAAAATCTTACTATTTACCTCATCATGCAATCAAGAAGGAAACCATCAGCACTACCAAACTAAGAGTGGTGTTCGACGGCTCCGCAAAAACCTCCAGCGGGATATCAATAAACGACGCGTTAATGGTTGGTCCAATAATACAAAATGATTTATATACCCATTTGTTAAATTTTAGAAAATATCAAGTAGCATTGACGGCTGACATAGAGAAAATGTACAGGCAGGTCAAAATTAGAGAGGAGGACCGCGTCTTCCAAAAAATACTTTGGCGAGCATCTCCAGAAGAGGAAATGGGCCATTTCAAGTTAAATACGATAACTTATGGTATGGGACCGTCATCTTTCTTAGCCACGCGTTGCTTGAAGCAGCTGAGTATGGAAAACGCTCAGTTATATCCTGAAACTAGTCTCATTTTAGAGAGAGATTTTTACATAGATGATCTAATTACAGGTGCAGACAATGTGGAATCCTGTAATTTGTTAAAAGAACAGTTAATCTCCATAATGAATTCGGCCGGTATGAACTTAAGAAAATGGCGGTCTAATTCTTCTGATTTGTCATCGGAGGCCGATCAGGCCACTGATATGGTAATTTTGGACAAACCAGAAGGAGAGAAAATTCTAGGCTTAGCTTGGAATTGCGAAAAAGATAGTTTTTTTCAGCGCGATGGAATACATTTGTTGCAAACAGAGTTGCAGAAATACAGGAAAGAAGCGAAACCAGTCAATGGAAGCATGTCAACTCCGAAGATAATGCTGCGGATATTTTATCAAGAGGAACCAGTGCTAAAAGTCTATTTTCTTCAGAAATCTGGTGGAGAGGTCCTAATTGGTTAACTCAAGATGAAGTAACTTGGCCGAACTATAAGGAAATTTGCATCGATCCACCGGAATTAAAAAGCAAAATAAATTTAACCGTCAGTATGAATAAAGATTGGGAATTGTTTTATCGTTTTTCTTCTCTCACGCGTTTACAAAGAGTAACTGCTTATATCCTACGTTTCATTAATAATACAAGAAAAAAACATACATTTAGCGGACAACTTTCAATAATAGAATTAAATAAGTCGTTACATTCATTAATAACGGTCACTCAATCTTATTCATTTTCAAAAGAAATTAAAACATTAAAGGCGGGAAAAAACTTAGATAAAACCAGTCATCTCAAATCATTAAACCCATTTATACATATGGATTTATTGCATGTAGGTGGGAGATTGTCCAGAGGAAAACTAATACATGAAGCACAAAAACATCCGATATTACTACCTCACGATCACCCTCTAACAAAGTTAATCATTAAACATTTTCATTATACAAATTTGCATGTAGGTACTCAAACGTTACTAGCACTTATTAGACTAAAATATTGGCCTATAATGGCAAAAAATGCTATTAAAAAAATACTTAAAAATTGCATTGTGTGCTTTAAATGCAGTCCAAAAACAAGTCATCAAATAATGTCTGACCTTCCAGAGGATAGAGTGTCACCATGTAGACCGTTCTCTGTTACAGGACTAGATTACGCAGGGCCAATCTTAATAAAGTCTGGAATCAGTAGGAGATCCAATTCAGTCAAGTCTTATATTTGTTTATTTATATGCTTCTCTACTAAGGCAGTTCATTTAGAACTGGTCACCGCTCTGACTACAGATGCATTTCTTAATTGTTTAAAGCGTTTCATTTCCAGACGTGGAAAACCTAGTAAATTGTATTCTGATAATGCTACTACATTTGTTGGAGCGAATAATGAATTGAAAAATATGTATAATTTATATGTCTCTCAAAAGGAAATAGCTAATTACTTAACTAATATGTCTATTCAGTGGGTTTTTATCCCACCTAAAGGTCCTCATCATGGAGGTCTTTGGGAATCTAACATAAAAAGTGTGAAATATCACGTAAAAAGAGTGGCAAACGTCTCTTCATTAACATATGAAGAGATGTGTACGTTATTATACCAAATAGAGTCCTGCATAAATTCTAGGCCTTTAATTCCACTATCCAACGATCCCCTCGACCTCTTCGCACTTACTCCAGGTCACTTTCTTATTGGTGATAACCTGTCAGCTGTAGCTGATCCTGACCTACAACAGATTCCCATAAACAGGCTTAATAATTTACAAAAACTAAGCCAGCTAAGACAGAGCTTCTGGTCAAGATGGAGAATTGAATATCTGGGAGAGCTGCAGCAAAGGACTTAATGGACGGATGGGAACCGGCGACAACTAAAGATTGGGGCCTTAGTTATCATCAAAGACGACAACGCACCACCAAATTTATGGAGGATGGGACGTGTCATCGCCACTCACCCTGGACAAGATGGGATAACCCGTATAGTCACCTTGAAGACGCAGCAAGGGTCTATGAAAAGGCCCATTACCAAATTGTGTCTTCTACCAATGGACGATGCTATCACATCTTAGAAGAACTGGATCAAAATAAACTACTAACATCTAAGAAGAGCAGTATAAAAAATAAGTCATCTTTACTAAGGCCAAGGATCAAAAAGAAGCCATCTTTCTTGAAGACAAGAACTGCAGAGGCTATCGATCGAGGATCAAGAAGATGAACATTTTATAATTTAGTGTTATTTTTTTTTCTTATGCATATCTTCTAATGATTTACTTCAATTTATTATATTATTGTTTCTAAACTAACTACAACAATCAATGGATGATTACGATATGTGTAATAGCTAGTTTCACCTCTCTTTTTTATTTTTTAAAAATAATTTATCTCACAAATAATAATAATCAATTTTAACTATTATAGGGTTCTAAAAAGAACTTTCATTTAATTTCAGCCCTTTTTGTCGGGGAGCTATGGTTAAAATTGATGCTTATTGAGTAGGTACTTGTTCTATGGGCAATTACTTCTAGGCAAGTACCTACCTAATTTTATTATTTTCTTTTTTGTTCCATTATTCAAATAGTTCTATAGAAGAACAAAGGAAGGTAGCTTCCATTCTTACGTAAAAAAAATGTGTTCCAACAAGCAGATCACAATATAAATCTTATAAAAAATCAGGATTATGTAAATAAAAGAATAATAAATTATGACCAGACAAACAAACACAAAACAAGCGTTTGATTTACAAAAGTGAGTACCACAGAAAACCTCCACCTGAAATCAAACAAGAGCGTAAAAAACGCCAACAACGTTTGGTCAAAGAAACTTCAGATACTTTGCAACTAAACTTTATAATACACTTCCACTGACCATTAGACAGCACACTAATTATGTAAAATACAAATCAGATACCAAGTCTTGGATCACTAGCAAAGACAGATCATATCGACGGTCCCGAAGAACAATGTCGGATGTGCAATTTTGAATTTTTGCAGTAGAGCTTTTTAAAGTATCGTTTCTGCATGTTTACTGTTTTTGGTATCGAGAAATGTAATTTTGTTTTGATCTTTGATATTTCATCTCATTTCATTAAAAAATCTGAAAATACAGACTTTTAAATCAACGAAATAAGCCAATAAATAAGCCAACAGAACGATTTTCAATTTTTGTCAAATCCGACATTGTTCTTCGGGACCGTCGATATATTAACAATATTTTTATAACCTCCTAGTGCATGCTTTCCCTTTGGTACAATGCTGAGTGTCCTTGAACCTTGTTGTGTATATAACATTGTTGTTGTTATCCTTATTCTTCTTTTTATATTAAACTACTTATGTTAAAATGCGCCTGCTCTCAACACAGGAATTCCTAGTGAGACAGGCACAGTACAATCACCTATGTAACTTGATAAATAAAGATTATAAAAAATAAAAAAAAAACTTAAAGAGAAACCCAATAGCCCAGCGCTCTGTTTCACTGACTGTTGTTTGCCTGACACCGTAGATCTCCATCACATTTGAATTTCTTAACACTTTGAGTTGGTAATTTAAGCCTCCATTAGGCAAATATTTTCACAAATCACGAAACACGCCCACAGGGCACCTCTTGTGTTAATCTTTATCTATAACCACAAAGCATTTTATATTGTTGAACATAATAATATAATAAATCCAAAAGGTCATATAATCTATTTTGTGTAATGCAACCACCAACTTATTTTGATACCCAACACCTTAACCATGTGCTAAAAATAAAACCCTTTTTAAACATTTTGGGTTGAGTTCTGTAATGAGAGGACAAAATATTATTTATTTATTTAAACGCCATAGAATGGCTTTTACATTCAAGTGATAGGTACACGATATTGTAAGTATACAGTGGTACACAGGAGATTATCAGTATTACAATAATAACAAAATATGAATGTATATTTAACAAAGTATGTGTGATAAAAGCAAGAATTAATGTATAGGATACTAGTATGTGTTGGAAATAATATTATATGGTCGAATATAATATTACATGCATTCTTGATAAATATTATTATTATTCAAACATCTTTTATTATTACACAACGGTGTCCAGAAAATCTAGTGAACACACAAATTTTTTTTTTTTTAAAAGTAACCTAACCTAATTAATTATACATCAATTTTAATTCATCGTAAATATACTCAATTATTTATACTCTGATTTATAGATTTTTACTCTGGAAATAGTAAAAAATTGTTCAGTAATTTCAGTATGCAAAATAATGTAATACGAAATGTCATCTGTAATGAGAAATTACGTAAATTTTTTATTTTTATGAAATGTAAATTTAACCACTCAGCAACGTAAGCAGATATACATATTAATATGACAATAGCAGTCAAGTACAATAAGCGTGTTTTCACGTCAACGCGTATGTTTCCACAGAAATCGTTATAACTCCGTTATTGTTCTAGTGACATCCCTAGAAAAAAAATTAGAAGCCCAAAATAAATCAAGCTACCCATCACTGTTCAAGTTGTCCATAGAAATACATAAAAAGACCTATTCTGTCAGATACATGGTAAACCGCAATATCACCTACCAGCCGTTAGGTTAGACATTGTTATTTTTTTATTAAATATTCTTGTATGAAATGATAAAAAAGTGAGGTGACTAAATTGTTTATTATACATTTATACAATAGAATAAGTATTGTTTTTTACATAATCCGTGATTTTAGTACCGTTTTCACATAAAAACATCACGTGAGTCGTTTTTACATTTTTTTATGTTTGCCTTCTAAATTTTAAGATTTACAAATGTTAATATTTATTTGTAATACAATAACGATTAGAAAGCTGATTTCGTATCCTTTCAAAAACATTTGTTTAGTATTCGGCTACATTCAGAAATGTTTAATTTATAATTTTAATTGTGGAGAGGAAATAACACAAAGTTTTCGTAAATCTGACACTTCTTTTAAGACGTAAAAAATGCATATTCACGATAGATCGGCGTGGTTAAATTCATATTTTTCCACCGGTCCCGACTGAAAACGATGTTTTTTGTGGTAACTAAGTTTAAAAGTAGCGTACTTTTCAAAATCTGTGCCTATTAAAAGTGCGGCGGCTTGTTCACAAAAATAAAATAAGAAATATGTAATTTTTAATCTTAGAATTTTACATGCTTAAATTCCAAAGCCCTGAAAAAGCTTGGGAGCGCATGAAACCAGTTCTGAAATAATATGGTGCACAAAAAAATATTCATTAAAAAAATATATATATTTCATTATCCACGGATAAAACAGGTTGTATCAATATTTGGTGAGTATCATTCAATTGATGTGGCCTACATTAAGTACTTTATCTGCTATTACTTTACAGCAGTGGTCCTCAACCTTCAATGCGGGAAGTCCTTTTAATCTACATCCAGAATATAAGAAACTGCAACTATTCATGTTCTTTAAAAGTCCACAAGCCGTCTCACAGTCGAGAAAAACGTTTTGTATGTTCCGATTGCACTTATTTATGTGCTAGAAAGGAAACTTTGAAAACCCACAAGTTTACTCAAGTGGAGAAAAACCATTTTCATGTTCCGAATTTTACAAATAACGAAAAAAAAAATTACAAATTTACACAAAAAAATTTTTGCACATGCGATACTAATGTGCTAGCGGAATGAGTGCTAACCAGAGACTGATGAACTGGGCGCGGAAGTCCCGGCTCATAAGTAAGTGACGTGAAGATGGTACTTCTCCTTGCTTTATGTGAAATGTCGCTCGTTATGGGAAAAGTCGCTCGTTATGGGAGCGTTTTTTTTTCATTACAAAGTTAGGGTCATTGTTTTAGTTAGGCGGGTTAGGTTTTAGTAAGGCGGGTGATTTCTAAGGATTCTAGCCTGTCTAGTTTATGGCATATTATGGAGAATTTTAACGTCTCTATCTTTGTCAAATGAATGTTGCCTCGTAGGCGATCCAGGGCCAACTCGAACTCCGACCTTCCAACTCGAACTTCCATCGCACGAACTACCCCTCTACACAATCGTCAAAAGTTGGAAGTTGGCCGCAGCGTGGCGTGGGACAGGGAAATGGGGGAGTGGAGTGGGGAGAGGGAAGGTGGAGGAGGCGGAGTGGGAACGCGAGGGGAAGGAGACGCGGGAGAGGAAGGGGAGGCGGAAGAGGAACGGGACGAATGGGAAAGGACACGCAGGGAGAAACAATTTCTTTATTAAATGGCATAGCAACGCATGCCGGGTACCAGCTAGTTAAAAATAAATATAACATTTTAAAACAAAAACGCTGATGTGAAAAAAAAACATCAAACTACATATGGTCAGTTGGTGTATGATGAATTCCAACTTTAGAAAATGTTTTTTTTGTTTTAATAAAAATATTATCAGATATTGTTAATGTTACCCTTTTAATAATATCTTACCATTACCCTTCCCTTGATGCGGTCCTGAAATATCGCCCTAGGAACATCATTTTTTCCACTTTCTTTCTGCTTGAAGAGATTTCTCAAGGCTACAAGAATGAAAACTTTTTTTTAAATTTTAGTCACCAATGTTAAAAAATAAATAATCTGACATAGTTAACATTACGATGATCAAAAGTAAAATTTCAGTAAAAATATCCACCAAAAAATGTCCTAAGATGCTGCGTGGCTGACTAAAGGTGCAGCAACTTTAACACGTCCGCTAGTTGTCGGCCCCACCCACACTTGTGGGTTAAAAAACATAGTAATGGTATGGGTAACTGGCGGCCGACCACTGGCTCTTAGACAGTACTGATATTTTCACCAACATTACAGATTACAGATCAAATCTAAGTAAATTTGGTGTTAATAAAAGCGTGAGACAAAAATATAAAACACCATACGCCTCGGCCGGCTACTGGATTTCGTAAAAAAAAACTTTCCAGTTTGGCGGCCGCACGTGTTTTAAACTAAAAATTATTGAAAATGTCCATTTTATCATTCTAAATAGTTAATGCTTTTGCCGATTAATGTCACTTAACCACTCCGATCTATCGCGAATATGCACTTTTTACGTCTTAAATGACATGCCAGATTTACGAAAACTGTATGTTATTTCAGCTTCACAATTAAAGCTCTATAAATGAAACATTTCTGAACGTAGCTGAATACTAAAAACTGTTTGAAAGGTTACAAAATAAGCGGAAAAAATTCGGTTTAGTGGCGAAATTCCTAAAAATACAAACTAGTTATTTTTATACTAACTATGGGCCGGGGAATACGAATCTGAAAGAATTAGGCGGCGGCAAGCAATATTAACTGAATTATACGACTTTAAAATTTTTTTTTACACACATAGGAAAATGGCCATTTTGGCAGCATTCTGATTCCTAGAAAATCAAACTAGTTATTTTTATACTAACTTTGAGCCGGGGAATCCGAATCTGAAAGAATTAGGCGGCGGCAAGCAATATTAAATGAATTATACGACTTTTAAATTTTCAATATACACAAACGAAAACAGCCATTTTGACACATGAAAACCATAGAAACCATCAAATTAAGTGTTGCCATTAAGCAGTAATATCAATAACGTAAAACTTTCCGACACGATAATTCTTCACATGATAATTCATCACATAACACATTAACCTGATGAATTATGACTATCTCAACGGCCGTATTCTTAAACCAAAAGTATGAAAATTCGTAGTCTTAAAAAGTTGTTACCTAGACCGGTCACCAATATCAATGTTATTATATAAAACCTAACCTAACCTAACCTAATCTAACCTAACCTAACCCAACATGGTTTGTGCCCCTTTATACCGCCTGCTCGCGTCAATTTAAAAAAAACATCCCAGTTTTCAAGTAGTTTAGCGGCTACGCTAGGTTTGTGTAACAGGGTTTGTGCCCCTTTATACCGCCTGCTCGCGTCAATTTAAAAAAACATCCCAGTTTTCAAGTAGTTTAGCGGCTACGCAAGGTTTGTGTCACATGGTTTGTGCCCCTTTATACCGCCTGCTCGCGTCAATTTAAAAAAACATCCCAGTTTTCAAGTAGGTTAGCGGCTACGCAAGGTTTGTGTCACATGGTTTGTGCCCCTTTATACCGCCTGCTCGCGTCAATTTAAAAAAACATCCCAGTTTTCAAGTAGGTTAGCGGCTACGCTAGGTTTAGGTAGCATGGTTTGTGATACAAAAGTGAGTAAAATTTATAAAAAGTAAGTACTTAAATTATAAACATGTTATTTTACGTTATTGATATTACTGCTTAATGGCAACACTTAATTTGATGGTTTCTATGGTTTTCATGTGTCAAAATGGCTGTTTTCGTTTGTGTATATTGAAAATTTAAAAGTCGTATAATTCATTTAATATTGCTTGCCGCCGCCTAATTCTTTCAGATTCGGATTCCCCGGCCCAAAGTTAGTATAAAAATAACTAGTTTGATTTTCTAGGAATCAGAATGCTTCCAAAATGGCCATTTTCCTATGTGTGTAAAAAAATTTTTTAAAGTCGTATAATTCAGTTAATATTGCTTGCCGCCGCCTAATTCTTTCAGATTCGTATTCCCCGGCCCATAGTTAGTATAAAAATAACTAGTTTGTATTTTTAGGAATTTCGCCACTAAACCGAACTTTAGCCAAATAAGCATTCAAATTATTATATTACGAATAAATATTAACATTTGTAAATATAATTTAGAATGCAAACATAAAAAAATGTAAAAATGACTCACGTGATGTTTTTATGCGAAAATGGTACTAAAATCACGGATTATGTAAAAAACAATACTTATTCTATCGTATAAATGTATAATAAACAATTTAGTCACCTCACTTTTTTTATCATTTCATACAAGAATATTTAATAAAAAAATAACAATGTCTAACAGTGGGTAGGCAATTTGGCGGTCTATCATGTATCTGACAGAAAAGGTTTTTTTTATGCATTTCTATGGACAACTTGAATAGTGATGGGTAGCTTGATTTACTATGGAGCTTCTACTTTTTGTTTTAGGGATGTCACTAGAACAATAATCAAGTTCTGTGGAAACATACGCGTTGACGTAAAACACGCTTATTGTACTTGACTGATGTTGTCATATTAACGTGTCTATCTGCTTACGTTGCTGAGTGATTAAATAGTACAAAAAAAAATTTCACCTTCTGCTTAGCATTCGAATATTTTCTTAACCACTCGGAACATTAGAGCGTCAAAAGATGCGAATATAATAATAGCGGTCAAGACATTAGAGCGTCTTTTGACGTAAACGGGCGAGATTTTACAAAAATTGATTTATTTCCATCACTAGTATACGGATTACCATGAAATAAAAAACGGAATATCGATAATGAACAACGTTACGCGTCTGTATTCAAAAATATCTATGGAACGTAGAGATTAATTATCTGAGCCGAATGGAACCTCCATCTTGTTTGATTGTCATTTGTTCGAGACATTGTTAGTTTTTTATTAAAATATTTTTGTATGAAATGGTAAAAAAGTGAGGTGACAAAATTGTTTATAATACGTTTTATACGATAGAATAAGTGTTTTTTTTACATAATCTGTGATTTTAGTACCATTTTCACATAAGACATCCGTGGGTCATTTTTATAATTTTTTATGTTTGCATTCTAAATTTTAATATTTACAAATGTTACTATTTATTTGTAATAAAACAATTTGAAAGTTTATTTCATAACCTTTCCAAAACAGTTTTTAGAATGAGGCTACGTTTCCCAAAATGTGATTTATGAAGCTTTTAGAAAAAATCGTAAATAAACAGTTTTCTAAGGGACACATAATAAACAAAGGTCTATTTCTGAGAGGTAATAATAATAACGTAATATTTGTATAGCGCAGTTTTGTGTCACTTCACTTCAAGTGCGCTTAACTATAATAAATTTAAAAATAATCCTACAGTGTTCCTTACGAGATCATTACAAAATATTTATAAAATAATACCTATGAAATAAAGAATATACAGTATTTACAAAACAATGACAAGAGAACAAAGATTAACAAAACAGTGCTGTTATAGCACAGAGGAAAATAATAATATACAAAAACAGTGTTATTGTAGCACAGGACAAAACAAGAACTTTTAAACTAAAATATAATACACTAACTTCTTACAAAAAATTCAGATATTAAACATAAAAGTACAATTAGGAGGAAACCGAAACCAAACGATTACCGGATACTTGAGAACATGACTTATTACTTGTATTGAAAGGATGTTAGGATTCATGAATGGTACGATTTTTTAAATAATTTTGTTTTTAAAGCCCGTTTAAATTCTGCCAAATTCTGGATATTAGTAAGAGCTGAGGGAAGTTTATTCCAAATGAGAGGGCCAGTTACACGAAAAGAGCGATCATAGTAAACGGCTCGATTTGACCGAGAAAGTTCTATTAAACGATTAGTAACATCCAGATCTGCTGACCTTAGAGTAAGCTGTCTCTCGCTTAAGTTTTGTCGGACACATAGTTCCGATATATAGGCTGGCGCCATTCCTTGCAATGCTTTGAAGGTCATTAAGCAGATCTTGAACTCTATTCTTTCAGGACATCTAAGCCAATGAAGACGAACCCTTAGAAGCAGGGTTATATGACAGTACTTAGATTCACCAAAAATCATTCTTGCCGCAGCATTGAAGACGGACTGTATTCTATTTAATTGTGTTTTAGGTAGGCCAGCATATGCACTATGACAATAGTCCATACGTGAGACAACGAACGAATTTATGAGGGACTTTGCTCCATCAGAGGGAAGGCATCTCCCGATTGACTTTATCTGCCGTAGATGGAAAAAGCCAGAACTCACAGCTTTTGAAATTTGCGACTCAAGAGAAAGACTATTGTCTAGGGTGAAACCAAGAAATTTTATTTCTGTAGAAGGAATTATATCTGTATCCTGAATACGGATTGGACTGAAATCTATGAGGGCTTGCCTTCCAGGAGAAGCTATCCAAATAAATTCCGTCTTTGTAGGGTTAAGTTTGAGTTTATTGACAGACATCCAACTTGAGACTGTGTTAATGAAACTAACCACCTCGTTTTTAAGGACGTCTTTTTCTTCCGGGGAGCAAAACTTGAAAATAAAAAAATCATCCGCGTAGCCTTGTGATTCAAAGCCAGCTGAGTGAATGAGTCGTTCGAGACGATTCGTATATAGAATGGGACCCAGGACAGAACCCTGGGGAACTCCGAATTCGATGGGAGTTTCAGGTGATGTACATTTATTGAAAGTTACTGAAGCTACTCGTCCAGACAGGTACGATGTCATCCATTGGAGAACATCACCTCGAACGCCAAATTCGGTTTCAAGCACATTTAATAAAATACTATGATCTACCGTACAAAGGCCGCACTCATGTCCAGAACAGATACCAAACCCAACTTACCTGCTTCCATCCCGATGATCAGATCTGAAATTACCCGCAAAAGAACAGTTTCTGTTGAATGAAACTGTCGATAAGCGGATTGATTTTTGGCAAATAGACCAGCGGAGTTCAAGTACCCCACCAATTGTTTGGCAACGATTTTCTCAAGCAGTTTTGATAGAAATGGTAGGTTGGATATAGGCCTGTAATTATCCGAATTGTCAGTATCAAGGTTTGGTTTTTTTAGAATCGGAGTTATAATTGATTTTTTAAGTATTCCCGGTACAAGTGAATTTACTAGTGACTTCTGGATAATTGCGGTAATTACAGGCGCTATATCCGGGAGACATTGTTTTAAAAGCCAGGTAGGTATAGGGTCTTGTGCGCATTGTTTGTTTGGACAAGACTTCACAGCACGCGTCACATCTTCTTCTGTTATTGCTGCGAAAGTAGTGAAGTCTCCAGAGAGCGGACTTGGTGATGTGACAGAAGGCGATCCTTCCACACTGAGGTCCCGAATTTTCTCAACCTTACTTCGAAAGTGTGTTGCAAAGCTGTTCGCTTCAAGGGAGGAATCGACCTTGATGTTGTTCTCTCCAGACAAAGTCTTTATATTCTGCCAGAGTTTTCGAGGGTCCTATTCTGATTCAATTTGGTCACACCAAAAGTTCGATTTTTTCTGTGTGATTTCTTCTTTGTACACGTTTTGCTGGGCAATCCAGAGCTGCCGATTGATGAGAGTCGGATTTCGTCTATACATCCGCTCAAGTTTCCGCATTTCCCTCTTCTTTTGAAGACATTCAGCATCGAACCATTTGCTGCAATTCCTAATGCGGCAGACCTTCTCTGTGAAAGGAGCATTTTTATCGAGTAATGCCCTTAGCGTAGAATTATATAGTGTTACTAACTCTTCAACTTGGCTCTCGCTATACTTTTTCTTATCACAGAGAGGCGACGCTTTTAATTCGTTGCAAAAAGCCTCAAAATCGAATTCTCTCCAATTTCTTGAGATTACGGATTTGAACTCCAATTTTGGAGGATCGAAGGCAAACACGGATGTCACGAGACGATGATCCGAGAGTCCAATGTCAGTAACATCCACGCTATTCGGGGGAAACCCGACCCGAGAAATTATTACGTCTAGTGTACCTCCCGCGTCATGAGTAGGTGAGTTCACCCACTGGTCGCAGCCGAAGTCACGTAGAATTTTGTTAAATTTTATTGTCAAGGGATTGGTTTTCTTTTCCAAGTGAATATTTATATCTCCCAGAATGATAACGTCGCAATTATAGTTGGAGGTGCACTCTAGGAGAGATCGAAATTCATTGAAAAAAGTTGCAGTGGCTGTAACTGACCCGGGACGGTAGATGGAAATTATCACGAGGGAAGCGCCATTAGCAGAAGCCTTGCAGCCGACAAACTCAAAAGTGGTATAAACCTGACGTATCCCTATACTGTCTAAGCGAATACCACTTTGCGCTACAATTGCAACCCCCCCGTGATTTGTAAAATTAATATTAGTTGTGTCGGTTTTGATCGGCCTTGCAGCTTCATACACCGAGAACCCACTTGACCGAAGGGTTTTGATGGAGTAGGAGTCAGCATTTTCATGCCAAGTCTCCGATAGCGCCAAAATGTGAATACCTTTGTCTCTTATCAAATCCACAATATCTTCGTGTTTCTTGGCAATCGATCTCGCATTCCAAGCAGCAACAGTTAGAGACTTTGGCAGGCTTAAGTTCCTGGTTTGTGCTAACCGCAGGTTTTTAACCAATCTAACCTTTCTCCCGGCTCTACAGCCTCTTTTTCTTCCTTTCCGTTGAGGAAGAAGCACTCTATTGTTATTTTCATTATTAATACCATTGTCACTAATATTATTGTTTGTTAACGGCAAGGGTCGTAAAGCGTACAGTTCGTCCAAAGTATACCTTATTATGATTTACGACCTTACGACCCATCTCGAAACAGTTCTCACAAAAAAACAAGAGGTAAAAATCCAAGCTAAAATTATAGCTCATTACCACTGTAAAATTTTTTGAATCTACTGAAATGGTACCTAAAAATAGACACAAGATGATGAAGTTTTGTATGTTTTTGGCGGGATAGTGGCGGACTTGTAGCATTCAAATATCATATTGAAGTACCAATTAAATTATCAACAAGTTCATAAATAGAAATATTATTAAATACTGGTT
This sequence comes from Limnephilus lunatus, assembly GCA_917563855.2. Classification (NCBI taxonomy): domain Eukaryota; kingdom Metazoa; phylum Arthropoda; class Insecta; order Trichoptera; family Limnephilidae; genus Limnephilus; species Limnephilus lunatus. The sequence goes on from OU830602.1 coordinate 70,705,544, forward strand.
TTAGCTCAATCTAACCCGAATGGCCAGAAGCACATGTTCAAGTTGTGTCGCGGTGACTATTTCACTGAACGACCATTTCAAAATTCCATACAAATTCAGGTCTCGCTAATGTTTTCTTGTCACATGACGTGTACACACCTCTATATACTAGTCGGACACACAAGTCGCTTGTGTGCACCTGTTGAAGCTGTGTTCAGACAGGCACATCAAATATAAAAGATCGTAGCACGCCAAATATCGCTCTCCATACAATCCCTTCAGACCATTCACACCTAAGTGCTTTATGCGCACATCAACCATAGACAATGCACATCTTACGCCGTAACCGCTCCTGAGGCGATATGATAACAGTTAAGCGTCCCCCACTCCGACGAAAACAGGAGAGGGGGGGTCATTTTAATTACAGAGCTGCCTAGACCGGTGGATGACAGATGTCAAGTTGACAGATTCAGTACAAAAAATGTGCACTTCGTGGCCGCTTGGTAATTCATCTGACTCCCTCTCCTACCATAGGAAGAAATATTTGATAGCGTCGTGTGAACGGTACGAAACATAAGCGCTCGCGTATCAACAGATATCTATCTGCTTGCGGTTTATATTCGTGTGTGAACAAGCTCTGAAGCTTTCATGACAATTTTTTTTTACATTAGCCCCACACCGGAGGCCCTGAGAAAAATAATTTCCCTCAAGGCCTATGTCATCTTAGGGGATGCTGTGTGGAGGGTTTTTTAGGGAAGGGAAGTTCTGGGAAGGAAAAGGTATGAGGAATGGGTAGGAATCTGGGGGTCAGTATATCCAGGAGTGACGGACGTATTAATCCATCCCTCCAACTGCAGTGCACGGCGATGGGTCGAGAGTCCGGCTAGAAAGGTTAAAAGGCCTCACTCAACCAGTCTCCCATGATCCGGTCCGCCATGCAGCATGTGGGCAGACGCATCCGCCGCTAAGACCTGGACAAACCCCACCCCATGAACCCGGACACCCCTGCTTAGTCACCAAACGTAGCGAACCACTTCGGGTGACCTATGGCAGAGGTGTTGGTTATCCAATAAAATGTTTTAGAAGATTGATAGTTTTAATCAAATTTTGATCAACCCTTTAGAAATACTCAAAAAGGACACATCATAAAACAAACAAGACTGTTGGTATAAAAGGCACAAAAAAATCGGAAATATTTTGAAAAACAATAAGGAAAAATTTTAATTAATAAAAGCGAGAACATAATAATTATCTTCTATTTTATAATTACATTTTTCAGGGTAAAAATTGAAATTTATGTCAAAATAACTTGTTCATATTTTGAAAGAGCAACTTCTTATGTGAAAGTTACTCAATAAAATAATAAGATCTCCAAGAATAAAAAAAATACTTCATAAAATTACGTAGGTTGTAATATACTTTAACATGATTCAATTTTTAATTATAATTAGTCATAATTTCTTGTAGCGAAAATCGAACGAACAATGACCTTTATTCAAATCCACCACCCTTTCGACTGATAAAAGCTCATGTGGAGATAAAAACAATAGCAAATAAAACAATTTTTTTTTTGAAAATATTGCAAGCGTCAATATTTAGTAGCCAGTAGCCACAACCATGATGAACGAAACCATGAACCAGGAGTTACAATATTATGGTAATCCTCGAGATCATAGTCGAGAGAAAGTTGGAATATTCTTGGAAATAATAAATTAGGAACTAAATCTGGTAAAAACAATCGAATGGTTTCTAAAGAATGACTAAGTTTATATACACAGCGCTTCAATGTGACCGACATATGTCTTGGCTTCAGCATCACCAGTCACCTACAAAATGGAGGACGCGCCTCAGTCTGGAGCCCCAATCATGTAAAAGCCTGAACTTCAAAGCTGCTGGAATTCTATAAATGGCATTCGCGAGGTCTTTGACAAAACTATGAACAGAATGTCACATACCGTTCTCGTCGTCAGAGCTGGATCCAGGACTTCCATGACCATTGGGGCTTGGTCCTCGGGACCTTCGCCCGTTTCGAACACCGTCGGAGTTTCTTTCTGCTAGCACCATGGCGGATATTTGAGTCTATTTTCACTTCCTTGATAGTATATTTCAATGTCGTCACACCATTAAACCGATTTTACAAGGATATTTCACGAACACCAGAAATCCAGACTCCGCGGGGCACATCAATAAATTGTATTAGGGAAATCGACTCACTTTTACCAGACGCCTATACTTTTGAAGTTGATTGCGCACAGATGCTTTGAAATTCAAATTTGTCCTAAATGTTTTCAAATCGAAAACAGTTAAAAATAATGTTTCATCAGTGAGTTTTTCTCAAAAAAAAATACATAAAGAAATATTATTTTAATTTAAATAAATCCGATGAAGTTATTAAGCACGATAAAGCAATTGATGAGACTTTTACATATGAACAAATAATAATATTTACCGCCATTGACATGTATCTAATGCGCATGCCGTGAAGACTAACCAATCAAACAGCGTACAGTTTACATTACCGACTGAACACAAAATTGGAATACAACTACAGGCATATTTTAGTCCGCCGATGACTTATTCGTTATAAAAATGATACACATTTAATGATTTTTTTCAGAGGAGATCTGAATAGAGATAATTTTTAATAAATTTGCTAATTTTTCTAATATCGAAAAAGTTTATTTGATGAAGCTTGGAATAGTTTAATTTTCAGAAATAAGATATTATTTAAAATATATGGAGGTGTATAGTGTTAGGTATAAGTCCACTTTAACAGATGTCTCTAGCGTAGGAAAGTTTCACAACATTATTGAAAATAATAATGTAAAACGTAACCGGGTTTTTGAAGTAAAACTTCTTTACGCACGCTTGACTTGGGCAGTAAGCTGGCGAATGCGTGACGAGAGCGTTATGAAAAGCGAGGCGAACGCTTCGTATATTACTGTAGGAGCAAGAGAGAGCAGTGCGCGCGCACATTTGCTTTCTCTCTTCCTATCATATAGATGGAGCAGCAGTTTTACTTCAGTTGTGTCGTTGTGTGGTCTAAAGCAGTGGTCCCCAACACATGGGCCGCGGCCCGGTACCGGGCCGTGAACCAAATGGTATAGGGCCGTGCAAGGGCTTGCTTATAAATCAAAATACTTTTGAAAAAAAAGTTTAAGTTGTTATTATCGTTGTTCTTATATAAATTTAAAATTCGGATGAAGGTTAAATAAATGTAAGAAATTTTTTTAAATTGTCTGTCGCTATCTGTTGTTGTAAACTGTTTTTTTTTTATTTTGAAGGCATGTTTAAACACGATTCAATTAAAATTATTTAATCAAAACACATAAAACTTCAACATCAAAACTATTAAAGAAAATAGATAAATAATTTATTTATTAATTTTCAGGAAATCGAAAGTTTACATTTATTTCAGTTTGTACATAATATTAAATAGCCTAAATAAAACCAATTGTGGATTTCCTCCGTGTGACTTTACTTATACTGAGACAGCAACAGTGGCGGACTAAGCCCGTCAGAGGCCCGGGGCGGCAAAGCGGAATGATGCCCCCCCCTTAGTATAAAAAGTTGATGTACATAATTGTTATACAGTTCTCACGGGCCTCTGGTCCTGGAAGGCCTCACTGTAAAAAAAATGTCATTTTTTTGTATTACATTTTCTCAAAAATGCATTTGTCAATGATGCTATCACATGTTTGAAGGAAATTAAAAAAAAAATCATGAAAGTTTTAAACAGTTTGTATGTTGAATTAACCTTCAGAAAAACTTTGAACGCATTTTTCTCGAAACTACTTTTTCAACCTGGTTGACAACATATTAGAAAAACTATACATCCGATTTGCATGCACCGAGTCTTAAGGCGCCGCATCCGCGCTCAAAAAGAAGAAGAGGGAGATATATGTAATTACGAATGTTAGAGGAGCGCGCTAATATTGAAGCGATAAAATCGATGCGAAATAGTTTAAAATAGAGCAAAAATCTCGTGGAAGGCGTCTTAGGTATTATTTAAAGAAACATTGTGAATTTTTTCACAACTATAGCTTGTAAAATAACTGAAACAAACATATTTTAATAATTTTCGGAGCAAACTTTGCGATTTTTTTCTATCGAGGGAGTTTCATATAATTTGCGTTTCAGTGTGTAACGCGTCTAAATGTTATCTTCAAAAATAACATATATTTTTTTAAGAGCTTAAAAACATCAAATGCTTAAGGTGATATGTAATAAGTCAGTAGAAATTCGGGTAGCGGTGGCTTAAACTGTTAGAAAATCCAGTCACTATGACACCCACATAGGAATTTTTTTTATAAAGGGCCTCCTTCTATTTTTTTTAAGAACGCTGAAAATTTTACATAAAAAATCGAATATAAAATTCGCTGGTCCGCCATTTTTTCTTTTTTTAATATGAAAATTCCCCTACGCGGTGCCATAGGCACTGGATTTTCGAACAGTTTAAGAATTGGTACATGCAAATGAAAATGCAAATGGAATAAAAATACACACATACGGATGGACAGTTTTTTTAATTTGTTGTCAACCAGGTTGAAAAACGAGTTAAAAAAGTTTCGAGAAAGACGCATTGAAAGTTTTGCTGAAGGATAATTCAACAAACACAGTTTCAAACGATTTCACATGTTGTAAAAAATATTTGGTGAGAGCATTTTTAACTCGGAAAATGAAATATAAAAAATATATATAAACCAGGGGCCCCATTTCCTAGGGGCCCCGACATGTTTAAGCCGGCATGGCCCTATTGACCATATATAAGGCAGTGTATGTCACTACCTAGGGGCCTCAAGATGTACATTGCCTAGGGGCCCAGAAATTTTTAATCTAACCCTGACTATGACCTTACGAAGAGATTGTTTTATAAATGGCCCCTTCCATTTTTTTTTATTTTTATGAACGCTGAAAATTTACCATGAAAAAACAAAAACAAAATTCATTATATTTCGTATTATCCATAAGAAGAATAGGAAACTGCCTAGGGTAGGGGGCCCCTTCCAGAAAAGGGCACCAAGACGTGCATTGCCTAGGGGCCCCGACTATGACCCTACGTAGGGATTGTTTTATAAATGGCCCACTTCCATTTTTTTTATTAACGATGATAATTTACCATAAAAAACCGAAAATTAAATTCATTATATTCCGTATTATCCATAAGAACTATAAGCAACCGCCTTGGGGCCCTGCATAGGGAAGGAGACCCTAGAGTAAAGGGGCTCCGAGACGTGCAATGCCTAGGGGCCCTGACATGTTTAATCCAGCCCTGACTATGACTCTACGTAGGGATTGCTTTTTTGAAATGGCCCCCTTTCTTTTTTTTTTTATGAACAATAATTTTTTTTCATAAAAAATCAAAAATAAAATTCATTATATTCCGTATCATCCATAAGACGTATAGGCAACTGCCTAGGGGCCCCGTACTGGGTAGGGGGCCTTAGGGTAAAGGGACCAGAAGACGTGCATTGCCGAGGGGGCCCGACATGTTTAAGCTGGCCCTGGCAGGACCCTATTGTCCATAAGGCAGTGTAGGCCACTACCTAGGGGCCCCGCATTGGGCAGGAGCCCCTAGACGTGCATTGCCTAAGGAGTCTAGGGACCCCGACATGTTTAATCTGGCCCTGACTATGACCCTTCGTAGGGTTTTTTTTATAAATGGCCCCCTTCTATTTTTAATTTTATTTTTATGAACGATGAAAATTTACCATAAAAATTGAAAATAAAATTAATTCAAAAATAAAACGCATTCAAAGCTTTTCTGAAGGATTATTCAATATACAAACTGTTTCAAACGGTTTCACATAAAATCAATCAATTTTTCGAATTTATTTTTTTTAAAATAAGGTGAGTGGATTCTTAACAAGTTCATCAATCACAAAATGAAATAAAAAAAAATACAATATGTTTTTTACAGTGGTGCCTTACAGCCTTGTTTATAATTTGATAAAGGGAACATGGAGGCGTTTAGCGGCCCCCCAGGACCGGGGGCCCGGGGCGGGCCGCCCCCCCGCCCCCCCCCCTTAGTCCGCCACTGCAGCATAATAAGAGTAAGTAAATTAATTTTATAAAAAAGCAATATGAATCCAAAAATTATATAAAACAAAAAATTAAAACAATTTTTTTCTTATATAAAATGAAAAATCGATCAATACATTGGTAGCCATGGAGAGAGGTTGTAAATATAAATAAAATCATAACAGAAATATAAAACAATAAAAACATAACATTATTCACGAACCATCAGAGAAATATTCTTTTACGGACCTCTTACATTTAATAAGTTCGCAATTGAAAATGTCCACATTGGATAATACGCTATTATAACTATTGCATAGTCTGTTCAGGCAAGAAGTGTGCTTACAGTTTGTCTTGCATTGATCCACCCTGAACATGACAAAAGAGCGTGTTGAACGTGCAGGTACATTGAAATGAATTTTATTTAGCAACTCTTTATACAGGAATAGTGCACCCATGTGATGCCTTCGTACACTTAATGAATCAATTTTAAAGTGTGAAGCTGCCTCTGCATAATTGTTAAATCTTACAAATGATTTATAACAAAGATATTTTAGGAATTTGTTTTGAATTGCCTCGATTTTGTTTATGTGGATTTTGTAAAATGGAGACCAAACAACTGATGCAAACTCCAGATGACTCCGTACATAGGCAAAGTAGAGTTGCTTAATGATATTGATGCTATTAAAAAGTTTTGTGTTTCTTATGATGAACCTAACATTTTAGCAGCTTTATTTGTGATTTGTTGTATATGAAGGTTATATTGTAGTTTACTATCAAGGGTTATTCCAAGATCACGAATATCTGAGACTGTTGCAATAATGTTGTTATTAAATAATGTTTTATTTTTATTTCTTGAAAAGGTAATGTGATGACATTTTGAGACATTTGGAAATAGTTGATTTTGTTGGCAATAGGTAAATATATTGTTTAAATCATGTTGTAAATTGACACAATCATTTTGAATTTTTATTGACTTGTATAGCTTGGTATCATCAGCAAATAATTCTATTTAAGAGTATTTAACAACATTGACCAAATCATTGATATACAAAAAAAAAAAATAAAAAAAACAATGGTCCGAGATGAGAACCCTGTTGGACCCCAGAGGAAATTTCACTAAAATCTGATTCGAAGCCGTTTATTGCCTGTGATCTCTTGAGTATATATAAGATGTAACCCAACGAAATAAATTACCACGTATACCTAATGACCAAAGTTTTCTGAGTAATAGTTTTTGATTAATTTTATCAAATGCTTTGGCAAAGCCTGTATATATGATATCTACTTGAGTGCGGTTGTCCATATGTCCATGTGATCGACAATGAATTCAGTAAGAAGCACGAGGTTACTTTCCACATTTCTGCCTTTTGTAAAACCATGTTGCTTTGTTGTAATGATGTGATTCAGTTGTGGACTTAGATATTTGTAAATAATTTTTTCCATTAACTTGCTGAATATTGTTAGTTTTGAAATCGGCCGATAGTTTTTAACATTATTTTTTTCACCATTTTTGTGGATTGGTGTTACGTATGCTCTTTTCCATATTTCAGGTACCGTGCCTTCGTTCATTGATTTATTATATATAATGCAGATAGGTTTTGCAAGTGTTTCCGCATAATTAACTATAAAGTATGAGGGTATGTCATCACACCCCACGCTTGTGTTTATGTCAAGAGCTTTTTATTTCTTTTAAGACTATTTCTCGTGTGAATTTAACCGTGGTGATATTTATATTATTTGTGTTTTCTGGTATATCTAATGTTGGTAGGTTATTATCATTATGTAAACTGATTAGAAATATTCCATGAAAATATTGCATTTGTCTTGGCCATTATCTGCTTTTTTGTCATCTAGGTGCATCGTCCTTGGAAGAGACGATTGTGTCTTTTTCATGCTATTGAAATGATTCCAAAAGAGTTTAGGATTACCATTCACGTTACTTTCAGCAGTATGTATGTAATTAATGTAAAGTTGTTGTGCAATTCGTTTTCGTCTAGATCTTAAGAGAGAAAACGTTTGGTAGTCACGTGATTGTGATGAGATGACGTGTACCATGGTGGATAATTACAGTTTTTAGCCGGTTTAGTTGGTACATAATTTATTTTAATACTGTTCAATATGTTATATAAGACGTCAGTTGCGGGTTGAGTATTCAAATGGTTAAGTTTATGATCCCAATCAATTTCATTTAATTTTGTGTTTATTATTGAATAATCCGCTTTTCTGTATAGTAATATTTGATTTGCGTTAGTTTTTATTTATTTTTTTAATAGGAATTGAAATTAGAGTGTTTTATGATCATCTGGTACTAATGAGATATTATTGTGCGTAATTTTCAGTAGTATGTTGCTTACAGCTAAGTCAAGAATGCGATTATTTATACTATTACTCTGAGAGTTATATTGCTTCAGATTATTAAATGATAAAAATTCTATAAAGTTCAAATGAACGGGGTTTAATGAATTGATTGGTTCACTATACATATAATCACAGTTCTCAATAATTGGTAGCCAATGAAAGTGAGGTAGATTGTAATCTCCAACCAAAATGAAATTATCAATTTTGTTATCCGTCATAATTTGTGATGTTTTGTTTATGTGAGACGTAATATTTATGAGATGTTTACTATCAGGTGCAATATACGAAGTGCATATTTGAATTTTTTTGCCAGGAAGTGAAATCGTTACCCATATGTCTTCCGCCTCAGAGCTCCATCAAAATCAACCAAAAAAAGATTTAAAAAAAAAAATATTATCGTTTTCACACTTGGGTTCGCTCGTTTTAGTACTTGGGGTTTTAAACACTTGGGTTCGGCCAGAACTTCGGCCTTATTATGGCACCGATCTGACTGAAATTTTGGTTTCTTACTAAGAATCATGGTCTGTACACGAATCAATTAAAAAATAAGCCAAAAGAAGAAATTTCATTTTCTTCGAACTAAATTTTCATCGTTTTATGGCTAATTTTTCAAACTTAGGTTTGACCATAACTATGGCACCATGGCACCAAATAGACTGAATTTTTGGATTCTTACTGTGAATCATGGTCTGTTCACGAATCAATCACAAAATCAGCCAAAAGAAAAAATTTCATTTTCCTCATACTAAATTTTCATCGTTTAATGGCACTTTGTCATTTTTCGTTCGACCATTACTTTGGCACCATAGCACCAAATTGACTGAATTTTTGGATTCTTTTTAAGAATCATGGTCTGTACACCAATCTATCACAAAATAAGCCAAAAGAAGATTTTGAAAAAAATATCATCGTTTTCACACTTGGATTCGCTCGTTTTAGTACTTGTGGTCAGTGTTTTAAACACTTGCGTTCGGCCATGACTTTGGCTCTATGGCACCGATCAACTGAATTTTTCGATTTTTACTAAGAATCAGGGTCTGTACACGACTCAATCACAAAACCAGCCAAAAGAAGAAGTGTCTTTTTCTTCATACTAAATTTTCATCGTTTTATAGGCACTTTGTCAAACTTAGGTTTGGCCATAACTTTGGCACTATGGCACCAAATCGACTGAAATTTTTGATTCTTACTGAAAATCATGGTCTGTACACGACTCAATCACAAAACCAGCCAAAAAAAGAAGTGTCTTTTTCTTCATACTAAATTTTCATCGTTTTATAGGCACTTTGTCAAACTTAGGTTTGGCCATAACTTTGGCACTATGGCACCAAATCGACTGAAATTTTTGATTCTTACTGAAAATCATGGTCTGTACACGAATCAATCACAAAATCAGCCAAAAGAATAAAATAATCCTTTTCTTTATACTAAATTTTTATCATTTAATAGGCACTTTGTCAAACTTAGGTTCGACCATAACTTTGGCACCATGGCTGCCAAAGATTGACTGTCCTAAAACGGCAAATTGACTGTCCTAAAACGGGAAACCTTCCTAGTTGGGCAGTCAAAGCTTCCTTTTATATTGTTATATCTTGTATGTAATAAATGTAATAATAAATAAATTAATGGCACCAAATCGACTGAATTTTTTTGATTCTTTTTAAGAATCATGGTCTGTACACCAATCTATCACAAAATAAGCCAAAAGAAGATTTTGAAAAAAATACCATCGTTTTCACACTTGAGTTCGCTCGTTTTAGTAATTGGGGTCAGTGTTTTAAACACTTGGGTTCGGCTATAACTTTGGCTCTATGGCATCGATTTGACTGATATTTTGGTTTCTTACTAAGAATCATGGTCTGTATACGAATCAATCACAAAATCAGCCAAAAGAATTATTAATAACTTTTAATATTAATACTTTTTTTTCTTTTTTGTGAAAATTTATAATATTATCCGTAGTAAACAGTAATAATAACAATAGTTTGATAATAACAATTTTTTTTACGGTGCTCCAGATTTTATGTCCGGGTTGAATCTTTCCCAAATGAAAGATTAAACCCTTCCACACACTTTTCCACAAATGAATATCTAGTAAATTAACGCAATGTAAGTGCACTATATAAGAATAAAACAATACAAGAACAATACGTCAATCCACCAGAAACATAATGGGAAAATATTTCACCGACTCCAGATATTTTCATATCAGAGGGTTCGGCTCTGATGAAATCCTAACTGGTCCGATAAATCCTACTGATCCCTCAATATAAATATTTAAAAAATCTTTCGTAATCCTACATGTATTTAAAATGACCGACTTTTGCATTTTTATGTACAAATTTTTTGACAAATCTAATACACCTAAATTTAAAATGAGAGAGCTAGGTATAATGCCAGTAGCCGAAATAACAAATGGTAATATTTTTATAGTCTGAGAATGCCAAATTCTTTTAATTTCATTTCCTAAATCTGTATATTTTCTTATTTTTTCAGAAACAGTTTTCTGAATATTACAAGAATTTGGAATAGCGACATCAATGATATAAGTTATTTTCTTAATTTTGTCATGTAAAACTATATCGGGTCTATTATGACTAATTGTTCTGTCTGTCAGAATAGTTTTATCATAATAAATTTTATAAAATTCATTTTCTAAAAATGAATTGGGTTCATATTCATAATATGGTACATTACGGCAGTCAATCAAGTTATGTTTAATTACCAAACTTTGGTGAATTATTTTTAAAACTTGATTGTGCCTAAATGTATACTCGGACGGCGCTAATACAGAACATCCCGATATAATATGTTCTATAGTTTCCGGATAAGCCAAACATTTTCTACATAAATCATCAATTTGATTTGCATCTTTGATGATATGCTTTCTATAATTTTTAGTATTAATGACTCTATCTTGTATGGCAAGCATAAAGCCTTCTATTTCTGCGCTCAACTCTCCAATACTCAACCATTTGTTTGACGAAAATTTGTCAACATATGTTTGGTTGAGATAATTGAAGTGTTTTGCGTGGAGAATTTTATTTGACCAGGAATCTAATAATTCCTGGTTGGTATTTATAAGAATGCTAGCATTCTCGTCGTATAAATTTAATGGTGAAATATTTCTATCTGCCTTGCATATTATTTTATGCATTTCTGAACTATCAGCTTTCCTATGGAAAAAATTTCTTAGCATTTCTACCTGATTATGTTTTAAAGATGTTATTTTGACTATACCTCTACCTCCTAAATTTCTGGGTAAATTAATTCGTTCTACAGCTGAATTTGGATGATGGATTCGTTCTACAGCTGAATTTGGATGATGGATTCGTTCTACAGCTGAATTTAGATGATGGATTCGTTAATAATAGTTTGTTAATAACTTTACTTTTTTCATTATTACGTTTTATGTTTTTCTTTTTTATGTTTTGCGTTATTATGTTAATTTTTTGTCACATAAATTGAATAGGTAAAAAAACTATATCAAAATTTTAACTTAATGGAACTTAATTGGTCTACAATATATGAATGTTCTTTGTTATATTATCATTTTGTATGACTGTTTGTTTCCTAAATAAAAATACACAAATAAATAAAAAAAATCATGGTCTGTACACGAATCAATCACAAAATCAGCCAAAAGAAGAAATTTCATTTTCGTCGTACTAAATTTTCATCATTTTATGGCTAATTTTTCAAACTTAGGTTTGACCATAACTATGGCACCATGGCACCAAATAGACTGAATTTTTGGATTCTTACTTTGAATCATGGTCTGTACACGAATCAATCACAAAATCAGCCAAAAGAAAAAATTTCATTTTCTTCATACTAAATTTTAATCGTTTAATGGCACTTTGTCATACTTACGTTCGACCATTACTTTGGCACCATAGCACCAAATTGACTGAATTTTTGGATTCTTTATAAGAATCATGGTCTGTACACCAATCTGTCTCAAAATAAGCCAAAAGAAGATTTAAAAAAAAATCATCGTTTTCACACTTGGGTTTGCTCGTTTTAGTAATTGGGGTCAGTGTTTTAAACACTTGGGTTCGGCCATAACTTTGGCTCTATGGCATCGATCTGACTGATATTTTGGTTTCTTACTAAGAATCATGGTCTGTACACGATTCTGTCTCAAAATAAGCCAATAGAAGATTTTGAAAAAAATATCATCGTTTTCACACTTGGGTTCGGCCATAACTTTGGCTCTATGGCACCGATCTGACTGAATTTTTCGATTTTTACTACGAATCATGGTCTGTACACGAATCAATCACAAAATCAGCGAAAAGAAGAAATTTCATTTTCTTCATACTAAATTTTCATCATTTTATGGGCACTTTGTCATACTTAGGTTCGACCATAACTTTGGCACTATGGCACCAAATCGACTGAAATTTTGGATTCTTATTTAGAATCATGGTCTGTACCCGAATCAATAAGAAAATCTGCAAACTATAGGCACTTTGCCAAACTTAGGTTCGACCATAACTTGGGCACAATGGCAAAACTCGAATGAATTTTTGGATTCTTTCTCAGAAACATGGTATGTACACGAATCTGTCTCAAAATAAGCCAAAAGAAGATTTTGAAAAAAATATCATCGTTTTCACAGTTGTGTTCGCTCGTTTTAGTAATTGGGGTCAGTGCTTTAAACACTTGGGTTCGGCCATAACTTTGGTCCGATCTGACTGATATTTTGGATTTTAACTAAGAATCATGGTCTGTACACGAATCAATCACAAAATCAGCCAAAAGAAGAAATTTCATTTTCTTTATACTAAATTTTTATCGTTTTATTGGCAATTTTTCAAACTTAGGTTCGACCATAACTTTGGCACCATGGCACCAAATAGACTAAATTTTTGGATTCTTACTGAGAATCATGGTCTGTACACGAATAAATAACAAAATCAGCAAAAAGAAGAAATTTCATTTTCTTAATACTAAATTTTTATCTTTGTTCATTGTTTTATTTAAAATTAAATTTTTTTTCGTTTTATTGGCAATTTTTCAAAATTAGGTTCTACCATAACCTTGGCACCATGGCACCAAATCGACTGAAATTAAGTATTCTTACTAAGAATCATGGTCTGTACCCGAATCAATCAAAATATCTGCAAACAGAAGAATTTTATTTTTTTTTTCATACAAAAATTTTCGTGGTTTTAGGTACGGTTTCGTAGGCACTTTGCCAAAATTTGGTTCGGCCATAACTATGGGCCTATGGCACAAAATCGACTGAAAATTTTGATTCTTACTAAGAATCATGAATTGAACACGAATCAATCAAAAAATCAACCAAAAGAAGATTTTGAAAAAAATATCGTCATTTTCACACTTGGGTTCGCTCGTTTAAATACTTGGGGTCGGTGTTTTCAATACTAGGGTTCGGCCATAACTATGGCCCTATGGCACCAAATCGACTGAAAATTTTGAATCTTACTAAGAATCATGAACTGTACATGAATCAATATAAAATTAAACAATAGAAGATTTTGAAAAAAATATTATCGTTTTCAAACTTGGGTTCGCTCGTTTTAATACTTGGGGTCGGTGTTTTTAATACTTGGGTTCGGCCATAACTTTGGCACTATGACACCAAATCGACTGAAATTTTGGATTCTTACTAAGAATCATGAATTGTACACGAATCAATATAAAATTAAACAAAAGAAGATTTTGAAAAAAATATCATCGTTTTCACCCTTGGGTTCGCTCGTTTAAATACTTGGGGTCGGTGTTTTTAATACTAGGGTTCGGCCATAACTTTGGCACTATGGCACCAAATCGACTGAAATTTAGTATTCATACTAAGAATCATGGTGTGTACCCGAATCAATCAAAAAATCAACCAAAAGAAGATTTTGAAAAAAATATCGTCATTTTCACACTTGGGTTCGCTCGTTTTAATACTTGGGGTCGGTGTTTTTAATACTTGGGTTCTGCCATAACTTTGGCACTTTGGCACCAATTCGACTGAAATTTAGTATTCTTTCTAAGAATCATGGTCTGTACCCGAATCAATCAAAAAATCTGCCAACAAAAGAATTTTAATTTTCTTCATACAAAATTTCCGTGGTTTTTATAAGCACTTTGTCAAACTTTGGTTCGGCCATAACTATGGCCCTATGGCACCAAATCGACTGAAAATTTTGAATCTTACTAAAAATCATAAACTGTACATGAATCAATCAAAAAATCAACCAAAAGAAGATTTTGAAAAAAATATCATCGTTTTCACACGTGGGTTTGCTCGTTTTAATACTTGGGGTCGGTGTTTTAAATACTTGGGTTCGGCCATACTTTGGCACAATGGCACCAAATCGACTGAAATTTTGGATTCTTACTAAGAATCATGAATTGTACACGAGTCAATCAAAGAATCAACCAAAAGAAGATTTTGAAAAAAATATCATCGTTTTCACACGTGGGTTTGCTCGTTTTAATACTTGGGGTCGGTGTTTTAAATACTTGGGTTCGGCCATACTTTGGCACAATGGCACCAAATCGACTGAAATTTTGGATTCTTACTAAGAATCATGAATTGTACACGAGTCAATCAAAGAATCAACCAAAAGAAGATTTTGAAAAAAATATCATCGTTTTCACCCTTGGGTTCGCTCGTTTAAATACTTGGGGTCGGTGTTTTTAATACTAGGGTTCGGCCATAACTTTGGCACTATGGCACCAAATCGACTGAAATTTAGTATTCTTACTAAGATTCATGAACTGTACATGAATCAATCAAAAAATCAACCAAAAGAAGATTTTGAAAAAAATATCGTCATTTTCACACTTGGGTTCGCTCGTTTTAATACTTGGGGTCGGTGTTTTCAATACTAGGGTTCGGCCATAACTTTGGCACTATGGCACCAAATCGACTGAAATTTTGGATCAACCAAAAGAAGATTTTGAAAAAAATATCATCGTTTTCACCCTTGGGTTCGCTCGTTTAAATACTTGGGGTCGGTGTTTTTAATACTAGGGTTCGGCCATAACTTTGGCACTATGGCACCAAATCGACTGAAATTTAGTATTCTTACTAAGATTCATGAACTGTACACGAATCAATCAAAAAATCAACCAAAAGAAGATTTTGAAAAAAATATCGTCATTTTCACACTTGGGTTCGCTCGTTTTAATACTTGGGGTCAGTGTTTTTAATACTTGGGTTCGGCTATAACTTTGGCACTATGGCACCAAATCGACTGAAATTTTGGATCAACCATAAGAAGATTTTGAAAAAAATATCATCGTTTTCACCCTTGGGTTCGCTCGTTTAAATACTTGGGGTCGGTGTTTTTAATACTAGGGTTCGGCCATAACTTTGGCACTATGGCACCAAATCGACTGAAATTTAGTATTCTTACTAAGATTCATGAACTGTACACGAATCAATCAAAAAATCAACCAAAAGAAGATTTTGAAAAAAATATCGTCATTTTCACACTTGTGTTCGCTCGTTTTAATACTTGGGGTCGGTGTTTTTAATAATGTCTGTACCCGAATCAATAAGAAAATCTGCAAACAGAAGAATTTTATGTTTTTTTCATGCAAAATTTTCGTGGTTTTAGGTACGGTTTCGTAGGCACTTTGCCAAAATTTGGTTCGGCCATAACTATGGCCCTATGGCACCAAATCGACTGAAAATTTTGAATCTTACTAAGAATCATGAACTGTACATGAATCAATCAAAAAAACAACCAAAAGAAGATTTTTAAAAAAATATTATCGTTTTCAAACTTGGGTTCGCTCGTTTTAATACTTGGGGTCGGTGTTTTTAATACTTGGGTTCGGCCATAACTTTGGCACTATGACACCAAATCGACTGAGATTTTTTGATTCTTACTAAGAATCATGGTGTGTACCCGAATCAATCAAAAAATCAACCAAAAGAAGATTTTGAAAAAAATATCATCGTTTTCACCCTTGGGTTCGCTCGTTTAAATACTTGGGGTCGGTGTTTTTAATACTAGGGATCGGCCATAACTTTGGCACTATGGCACCAAATCGACTGAAATTTAGTATTCTTTCTAAGAATCATGGTCTGTACCCGAATCAATCAAAAAATTTGCCAACAAAAGAATTTTAATTTTCTTCATACAAAATTTTCTTTTTTTTCATAGGCACTTTGTCAAACTTTGGTTCGGCCATAACTATGGCCCTATGGCACCAAATCGACTGAAATTTTGGATTCTTACTAAGAATCATGAATTGTACACGAATCAATATAAAATTAAACAAAAGAAGATTTTGAAAAAAATCTCATCGTTTTCACCCCTGGGTTCGCTCGTTTAAATAATTGGGGTCGGTGTTTTGAATACTAGGGTTCGGCCATAACTTTAGCACTATGGCACCAAATCGACTGAAATATAGTATTCTTACTAAGATTCATGAACTGTACACGAATCAATCAAAAAATCAACCAAAAGAAGATTTTGAAAAAAATATCGTCATTTTCACACTTGTGTTCGCTCGTTTTAATACTTGGGGTCGGTGTTTTTAATAATGTCTGTACCCGAATCAATAAGAAAATCTGCAAACAGAAGAATTTTATGTTTTTTTCATACAAAATTTTCGTGGTTTTAGGTACGGTTTCGTAGGCACTTTGCCAAAATTTGGTTCGGCCATAACTATGGCCCTATGGCACCAAATCGACTGAAAATTTTGAATCTTACTAAGAATCATGAACTGTACATGAATCAATCAAAAAAACAACCAAAAGAAGATTTTTAAAAAAATATTATCGTTTTCAAACTTGGGTTCGCTCGTTTTAATACTTGGGGTCGGTGTTTTTAATACTTGGGTTCGGCCATAACTTTGGCACTATGACACCAAATCGACTGAGATTTTGGATTCTTACTAAGAATCATGGTGTGTACCCGAATCAATCAAAAAATCAACCAAAAGAAGATTTTGAAAAAAATATCGTCATTTTCACACTTGGGTTCGCTCGTTTAAATACTTGGGGTCGGTGTTTTCAATACTAGGGTTCGGCCATAACTTTGGCACTATGGCACCAAATCGACTGAAATTTATTATTCTTACTAAGAATCATGGTCTGTACCCGAATCAATCAAAAAATCAACCAAAAGAAGATTTTGAAAAAAATATCGTCATTTTCACACTTGGGTTCGCTCGTTTAAATACTTGGGGTCGGTGTTTTCAATACTAGGGTTCGGCCATAACTTTGGCACTATGGCACCCAATCGACTGAAATTTTGTTTTCTTAATTAGAATCATGGTCTGTACCCGAATCAATAAGAAAATCTGCAAACAGAAGAATTTTATTTTTTTTTCATACAAAATTTTCGTGGTTTTAGGTACGGTTTCGTAGGCCTTTTGCAAAAATTTGGTTCGGCCATAACTTTGGCCCTATGGCACCAAATCGACTGAAAATTTTGAATCTTACTAAAAATCATGAACTATACATGAATCAATAAAAAAAACAGCTAAAAGAAGATTTTTAAAAAAATATTATCGTTTTCAAACTTGGGTTCGCTCGTTTTAATACTTGGGGTCGGTGTTTTTAATACTTGGGTTCGGCCATAACTTTGGCACTATGACACCAAATCGACTGAGATTTTGGATTCTTACTAAGAATCATGGTGTGTACCCGAATCAATCAAAAAATCAACCAAAAGAAGATTTTGAAAAAAATATCATCGTTTTCACCCTTGGGTTCGCTCGTTTAAATACTTGGGGTCGATTTTTTAATACTAGGGTTCGGCCATAACTTTGGCACTATGGCACCAAATCGACTGAAATTTAGTATTCTTACTAAGAATCATGGTGTGTACCCGAATCAATCAAAAAATCAACCAAAAGAAGATTTTGAAAAAAATATCGTCATTTTCACACTTGGGTTCGCTCGTTTAAATGTTTAAATACTTGGGGTCGGTGTTTTCAATAATAGGGTTCGGCCATAACTTTGGCACTATGGCACCCAATCGACTGAAATTTTGTTTTCTTAATTAGAATCATGGTCTGTACCCGAATCAATAAGAAAATCTGCAAACAGAAGAATTTTATTTTTTTTTCATACAAAATTTTCGTGGTTTTAGGTACGGTTTCGTAGGCACTTTGCCAAAATTTGGTTCGGCCATAACTATGGCCCTATGGCACCAAATCGACTGAAAATTTTGAATCTTACTAAGAATCATGAACTGTACATGAATCAATATAAAATTAAACAAAAAAAGATTTTGAAAAATATATTATCGTTTTCAAACTTGGGTTCGCTCGTTTTAATACTTGGGGTCGGTGTTTTTAATACTTGGGTTCGGCCATAACTTTGGCACTATGACACCAAATCGACTGAAATTTTGGATTCTTACTAAGAATCATGAATTGTACACGAATCAATATAAAATTAAACAAAAGTAGATTTTGAAAAAAATATCATCGTTTTCACCCCTGGGTTCGCTCGTTTAAATACTTGGGGTCGGTGTTTTGAATACTAGGGTTCGGCCATAACTTTAGCACTATGGCACCAAATCGACTGAAATTTAGTATTCTTACTAAGAATCATGGTGTGTACCCGAATCAATAAAAAAATCAACCAAAAGAAGATTTTGAAAAAAATATCGTCATTTTCACACTTGGGTTCGCTCGTTTTAATACTTGGGGTCGGTGTTTTTAATACTTGGGTTCTGCCATAACTTTGGCACTTTGGCACCAATTCGACTGAAATTTAGTATTCTTTCTAAGAATCATGGTCTGTACCCGAATCAATCAAAAAATCTGCCAACAAAAGAATTTTAATTTCCTTCATACAAAATTTTCGTGGTTTTTATAGGCACTTTGTCAAACTTTGGTTCGGCCATAACTATGGCCCTATGGCACCAAATCGACTGAAAATTTTGAATCTTACTAAGAATCATAAACTGTACATGAATCAATCAAAAAATCAACCAAAAGAAGATTTTTAAAAAAATATCATCGTTTTCACACGTGGGTTTGCTCGTTTTAATACTTGGGGTCGGTGTTATAAATACTTGGGTTCGGCCATAACTTTGGCACTATGGCACCAAATCGACTGAAATTTTGGATTCTTACTAAGAATCATGAATTGTACATGAGTCAATCAAAGAATCAACCAAAAGAAGATTTTGAAAAAAATATCATCGTTTTCACACTTGGGTTCGCTCGTTTTAATACTTGGGGTCGGTGTTTTTAATACTTGGGTTCGGCCATAACTTTGGCACTATGGCACCAAATCGACTGAAATTTTTGATTCTTACTAAGAATCATGAATTGTACACGAATCAATCAAAAAATCAACCAAAAGAAGATTTTGAAAAAAATATCATCGTTTTCACCCTTGGGTTCGCTCGTTTAAATACTTGGGGTCGATTTTTTAATACTAGGGTTCGGCCATAACTTTGGCACTATGGCACCAAATCGACTGAAATTTAGTATTCTTACTAAGAATCATGGTGTGTACCCGAATCAATCAAAAAATCAACCAAAAGAAGATTTTGAAAAAAATATCGTCATTTTCACACTTGGGTTCGCTCGTTTAAATGTTTAAATACTTGGGGTCGGTGTTTTCAATACTAGGGTTCGGCCATAACTTTGGCACTATGGCACCCAATCGACTGAAGTTTTGTTTTCTTAATTAGAATCATGGTCTGTACCCGAATCAATAAGAAAATCTGCAAACAGAAGAATTTTATTTTTTTTTCATACAAAATTTTCGTGGTTTTAGGTACGGTTTCGTAGGCACTTTGCCAAAATTTGGTTCGGCCATAACTATGGCCCTATGGCACCAAATCGACTGAAAATTTTGAATCTTACTAAGAATCATGAACTGTACATGAATCAATATAAAATTAAACAAAAAAAGATTTTGAAAAATATATTATCGTTTTCAAACTTGGGTTCGCTCGTTTTAATACTTGGGGTCGGTGTTTTTAATACTTGGGTTCGGCCATAACTTTGGCACTATGACACCAAATCGACTGAAATTTTGGATTCTTACTAAGAATCATGAATTGTACACGAATCAATATAAAATTAAACAAAAGTAGATTTTGAAAAAAATATCATCGTTTTCACCCCTGGGTTCGCTCGTTTAAATACTTGGGGTCGGTGTTTTGAATACTAGGGTTCGGCCATAACTTTAGCACTATGGCACCAAATCGACTGAAATTTAGTATTCTTACTAAGAATCATGGTGTGTACCCGAATCAATAAAAAAATCAACCAAAAGAAGATTTTGAAAAAAATATCGTCATTTTCACACTTGGGTTCGCTCGTTTTAATACTTGGGGTCGGTGTTTTTAATACTTGGGTTCTGCCATAACTTTGGCACTTTGGCACCAATTCGACGGAAATTTAGTATTCTTTCTAAGAATCATGGTCTGTACCCGAATCAATCAAAAAATCTGCCAACAAAAGAATTTTAATTTCCTTCATACAAAATTTTCGTGGTTTTTATAGGCACTTTGTCAAACTTTGGTTCGGCCATAACTATGGCCCTATGGCACCAAATCGACTGAAAATTTTGAATCTTACTAAGAATCATAAACTGTACATGAATCAATCAAAAAATCAACCAAAAGAAGATTTTTAAAAAAATATCATCGTTTTCACACGTGGGTTTGCTCGTTTTAATACTTGGGGTCGGTGTTATAAATACTTGGGTTCGGCCATAACTTTGGCACTTTGGCACCAAATCGACTGAAATTTTGGATTCTTACTAAGAATCATGAATTGTACATGAGTCAATCAAAAAATCAACCAAAAGAAGACTTTGAAAAAAATATCATCGTTTTCACCCTTGGGTTCGCTCGTTTAAATACTTGGGGTCGGTGTTTTTAATACTAGGGTTCGGCCATAACTTTGGCACTATGGCACCAAATCGACTGAAATTTTGGATTCTTACTAAGAATCATGAATTGAACACGAATCAATCAAAAAATCAACCAAAAGAATATTTTGAAAAAAATATCGTCATTTTCACACTTGGGTTCGCTCGTTTTAATACTTGGGGTCGGTGTTTTAAATACTTGGGTTCAGCCATAATTTTGGCACTTTGGCACCAAATCGACTGAAATTTAGTATTCTTTCTAAGAATCATGGTCTGTACCCGAATCAATCAAAAAATCTGCCAACAAAAGAATTTTAATTTTCTTGGTTTTCATAGGCACTTTATCAAACTTTGGTTCGTCCATAAGTATGGCCCTATGGCACCAAATCGACTGAAATTTTAGATTCTTACTAAGAATCATGAATTGAACACGAATCAATAAAAAAATCAACCAAAAGAAGATTTTGAAAAAAATATCGTCATTTTCACACTTGGGTTCGCTCGTTTTAATACTTGGGGTCGGTGTTTTAAATACTTGGGTTCAGCCATAACTTTGGCACTTTGGCACCAAATCGACTGAAATTTTGTATTCTTTCTAAGAATCATGGTCTGTACCCGAATCAATCAAAAAATCAACCAAAAGAAGATTTTGAAAAAAATATCGTCATTTTCACACTTGGGTTCGCTTGTTTTAATACTTGGGGTCGGTGTTTTTAATACTTGCGTTCTGTCATAACTTTGGCACTTTGGCACCAAATCGACTGAAATTTAGTATTCTTTCTAAGAATCATGGTCTGTACCCGAATCAATCAAAAAATCTGCCAACAAAAGAATTTTAATTTTCTTCATACAAAATTTTCTTTTTTTTCATAGGCACTTTGTCAAACTTTGGTTCGGCCATAACTATGGCCCTATGGCACCAAATCGACTGAAATTTTGGATTCTTACTAAGAATCATGAATTGTAGAAGAATCAATCAAAAAATCAACCAAAAGAAGATTTTGAAAAAAATATCATCGTTTTCACCCTTGGGTTCGCTCGTTTAAATACTTGAAGTCGGTGTTTTTAATACTAGGGTACGGCCATAACTTTGGCACTATGGCACCAAATCGACTGAAATTTAGTATTCTTACTAAGAATCATGAACTGTACACGAATCAATCAAAAAATCAACCAAAAGAAGATTTTGAAAAAAATATCGTCGTTTTCACACTTGGGTTCGCTCGTTTTAATACTTGGGGTCAGTGTTTTCAATACTTTGGTTCGGCCATAACTTTGGCACTATGGCACCAAATCGACTGAAATTTTGTATTCTTACTAAGATTCATGAACTGTACACGAATCAATCAAAAAATTAACCAAAAAAAGATTTTGAAAAAAATGTCGTCATTTTCACACTTGGGTTCGCTCGTTTTAATACTTGGGGTCGGTGTTTTTAATACTTGGGTTCGGCCATAACTTTGGCACTTTGGCACCAAATTAACTGAAATTTAGTATTCTTTCTAAGAATCATGGTCTGTACCCGAATCAATCAAAAAATCTGCCAACAAAAGAATTTTAATTTTATTCATACAAAATTTTCGTGGTTTTCATAGGCACTTTGTCAAACTTTGGTTCGGCCATAACTATGGCCCTATGGCACCAAATCGACTGAAATTTTGGATTCTTACTAAGAATCATGAATTGTACACGAATCAATCAAAAAATCAACCAAAAGAAGATTTTGAAAAAAATATCGTCATTTTCACACTTGGGTTCGCTTGTTTTAATACTTGGGGTCGGTGTTTTTAATACTTGCGTTCTGTCATAACTTTGGCACTTTGGCACCAAATTGACTGAAATTTAGTATTCTTTCTAAGAATCATGGTCTGTACCCGAATCAATCAAAAAATCTGCCAACAAAAGAATTTTAATTTTCGTGGTTTTTATAGGCACTTTGTCAAACTTTGGTTCGGCCATAACGATGGCCCTATGGCACCAAATCGACTGAAAATGTTGAATCTTACTAAGAATCATAAACTGTACATGAATCAATCAAAAAATCAACCAAAAGAAGATTTTTAAAAAAATATCATCGTTTTCACACGTGGGTTTGCTCGTTTTAATACTTGGGGTCGGTGTTTTAAATACTTGGGTTCGGCCATAACTTTGGCACTATGGCACCAAATCGACTGAAATTTTGGATTCTTACTAAGAATCATGAATTGTACACGAGTCAATCAAAGAATCAACCAAAAGAAGATTTTGAAAAAAATATCATCGTTTTCACACTTGGGTTCGCTCGTTTTAATACTTGGGGTCGGTGTTTTTAATACTAGGGTTCGGCCATAACTTTGGCACTATGGCACCAAATCGACTGAAATTTAGTATTCTTACTAAGAATCATGAACTGTACACGAATCAATCAAAAAATCAACCAAAAGAAGATTTTGAAAAAAATATCGTCGTTTTCACACTTGGGTTCGCTCGTTTTAATACTTGGGGTCAGTGTTTTCAATACTTTGGTTCGGCCATAACTTTGGCACTATGGCACCAAATCGACTGAAATTTTGTATTCTTACTTAGAATCATGGTCTGTACCCGAATCAATCAAAAAATCTGCCAACAAAAGAATTTTAATTTTCTTCATACAAAATTTTCGTGGTTTTTTTAGGCACTTTGTCAAACTTTGGTTCGTCCATAAGTATGGCCCTATGGCACCAAATCGACTGAAATTTTAGATTCTTACTAAGATTCATGAACTGTACACGAATCAATCAAAAAATTAACCAAAAAAAGATTTTGAAAAAAATATCGTCATTTTCACACTTGGGTTCGCTCGTTTTAATACTTGGGGTCGGTGTTTTTAATACTTGGGTTCGGCCATAACTTTGGCACTTTGGCACCAAATTAACTGAAATTTAGTATTCTTTCTAAGAATCATGGTCTGTACCCGAATCAATCAAAAAATCTGCCAACAAAAGAATTTTAATTTTATTCATACAAAATTTTCGTGGTTTTCATAGGCACTTTGTCAAACTTTGGTTCGGCCATAACTATGGCCCTATGGCACCAAATCGACTGAAATTTTGGATTCTTACTAAGAATCATGAATTGTACACGAATCAATCAAAAAATCAACCAAAAGAAGATTTTGAAAAAAATATCGTCATTTTCACACTTGGGTTCGCTTGTTTTAATACTTGGGGTCGGTGTTTTTAATACTTGCGTTCTGTCATAACTTTGGCACTTTGGCACCAAATTGACTGAAATTTAGTATTCTTTCTAAGAATCATGGTCTGTACCCGAATCAATCAAAAAATCTGCCAACAAAAGAATTTTAATTTTCGTGGTTTTTATAGGCACTTTGTCAAACTTTGGTTCGGCCATAACGATGGCCCTATGGCACCAAATCGACTGAAAATTTTGAATCTTACTAAGAATCATAAACTGTACATGAATCAATCAAAAAATCAACCAAAAGAAGATTTTTAAAAAAATATCATCGTTTTCACACGTGGGTTTGCTCGTTTTAATACTTGGGGTCGGTGTTTTAAATACTTGGGTTCGGCCATAACTTTGGCACTTTGGCACCAAATCGACTGAAATTTTGGATTCTTACTAAGAATCATGAATTGTACACGAGTCAATCAAAGAATCAACCAAAAGAAGATTTTGAAAAAAATATCATCGTTTTCACACTTGGGTTCGCTCGTTTTAATACTTGGGGTCGGTGTTTTCAATTTATTTTTTTTTTTTTTTTACATGAATACCTCACAAGAGTCCCAACTGCTCCCGTCTGAAGCCAGTGAGACTATGGCATCCCCAATTGGGGTATGTTGTGAGGCTGAGGGTAGTGGGGAGAGGAAGGAGATAGGGAAGAGGAAGGTGGGGAAGTACCTGGCTATTCAGATCTGGTCACCAAACACGGCTAATGCCGTTTCAAGCAACGTTTCAATTCTGAATGGTGGTCTTACACCAGGGCGATACAGAGAGTATCTTCCACTCTGGAACGTGCCGCAAATATACTATATATTATTTTAAATGAATAAATTGTGAAATAACACAAATTAATCAAATAAAATTTATTTGCCACGCCGGGATTCGATCCCGCGACCTTCGGTGCGCGATTCAAGCGTCTTACCGCTGCGCTACGCCGGCCGGGTTACTTGGGTTCGGCCATAACTTTGGCACTATGGCACCAAATCGAATGAAATTTTTGATTCTTACTAAGAATCATGAATTGTACATGAATCAATCAAAAAATCAACCAAAAGAAGATTTTGAAAAAAATATCATCGTTTTCACCCTTGGGTTTGCTCGTTTAAATACTTGGGGTCGGTGTTTTTAATACTAGGGTTCGCCCATAACTTTGGCACTATGGCACCAAATCGACTGAAATTTAGTATTCTTACTAAGAATCATGGTCTGTACCCGAATCAATCAAAAAATCAACCAAAAGAATATTTTGAAAAAAATATCGTCATTTTCACACTTGGGTTCGCTCGTTTAAATACTTGGGGTCGGTGTTTTCAATACTAGGGTTCGGCTATAACTTTGGCACTATGGCACCAAATCGACTGAAATTTTGTATTCTTACTTAGAATCATGGTCTGTACCCGAATCAATAAGAAAATCTGCAAACAGAAGAATTTTATGTTTTTTTCATACAAAATTTTCGTTGTTTTAGGTACGGTTTCGTAGGCCTTTTGCCAAAATTTGGTTCGGCCATAACTTTGGCCCTATGGCACCAAATCGACTGAAAATTTTGAATCTTACTAAAAATCACGAACTGTACATGAATCAATCAAAAAAACAACCAAAAGAAGATTTTTAAAAAAATATTATTGTTTTCAAACTTGGGTTCGCTCGTTTTAATACTTGGGGTCGGTGTTTTTAATACTTGGGTTCGGCCATAACTTTGGCACTATGACACCAAATCGACTGAGATTTTGGATTCTTACTAAGAATCATGAATATTACACGAATCAATATAAAAGTAACCAAAAGAAGATTTTGAAAAAAATATCATCGTTTTCACCCTTGGGTTCGCTCGTTTAAATACTTGAAGTCGGTGTTTTTAATACTAGGGTTCGGCCATAGCTTTGGCACTATGGCACCAAATCGACTGAAATTTTGGATTCTTACTAAGAATCATGAATTGAACACGAATCAATAAAAAAATCAACCAAAAGAAGATTTTGAAAAAAATATCGTCATTTTCACACTTGGGTTCGCTTGTTTTAATACTTGGGGTCGGTGTTTTTAATACGTGCGTTCTGTCATAACTTTGGCACTTTGGCACCAAATCGACTGAAATTTAGTATTCTTTCTAAGAATCATGGTCTGTACCCGAATCAATCAAAAAATCTGCCAACAAAAGAATTTTAATTTTCTTGGTTTTCGTAGGCACTTTGTCAAACTTTGGTTCGGCCATAACTATGGCCCTATGGCACCAAATCGACTGAAATTTTGGATTCTTACTAAGAATCATGAATTGAACACGAATCAATCAAAAAATCAACCAAAAGAAGATTTTGAAAAAAATATCGTCATTTTCACACTTGGGTTCGCTCGTTTTAATACTTGGGGTCGGTGTTTTAAATACTTGGGTTCAGCCATAACTTTGGCACTTTGGCACCAAATCGACTGAAATTTTGGATTCTTACTAAGAATCATGAATTGAACACGAATCAATCAAAAAATCAACCAAAAGAATATTTTGAAAAAAATATCGTCATTTTCACACTTGGGTTCGCTCGTTTTAATACTTGGGGTCGGTGTTTTAAATACTTGGGTTCAGCCATAATTTTGGCACTTTGGCACCAAATCGACTGAAATTTAGTATTCTTTCTAAGAATCATGGTCTGTACCCGAATCAATCAAAAAATCTGCCAACAAAAGAATTTTAATTTTCTTCATTCAAAATTTTCTTTTTTTTCATAGGCACTTTGTCAAACTTTGGTTCGGCCATAACTATGGCCCTATGGCACCAAATCGACTGAAATTTTGGATTCTTACTAAGAATCATGAATTGAACACGAATCAATCAAAAAATCAACCAAAAGAAGATTTTGAAAAAAATATCGTCATTTTCACACTTGGTTTCGCTTGTTTTAATACTTGGGGTCGGTGTTTTTAATACTTGCGTTCTGTCATAACTTTGGCACTTTGGCACCAAATCGACTGAAATTTAGTATTCTTTCTAAGAATCATGGTCTGTACCCGAATCAATCAAAAAATCTGCCAACAAAAGAATTTTAATTTTCTTCATACAAAATTTTCTTTTTTTTCATAGGCACTTTGTCAAACTTTGGTTCGGCCATAACTATGGCCCTATGGCACCAAATCGACTGAAATTTTGGATTCTTACTAAGAATCATGAATTGAACACGAATCAATCAAAAAATCAACCAAAAGAAGATTTTGAAAAAAATATCGTCATTTTCACACTTGGGTTCGCTCGTTTTAATACTTGGGGTCGGTGTTTTAAATACTTGGGTTCAGCCATAACTTTGGCACTTTGGCACCAAATCGACTGAAATTTTGGATTCTTACTAAGAATCATGAATTGAACACGAATCAATCAAAAAATCAACCAAAAGAATATTTTGAAAAAAATATCGTCATTTTCACACTTGGGTTCGCTCGTTTTAATACTTGGGGTCGGTGTTTTAAATACTTGGGTTCAGCCATAATTTTGGCACTTTGGCACCAAATCGACTGAAATTTAGTATTCTTTCTAAGAATCATGGTCTGTACCCGAATCAATCAAAAAATCTGCCAACAAAAGAATTTTAATTTTCTTCATACAAAATTTTCTTTTTTTTCATAGGCACTTTGTCAAACTTTGGTTCGGCCATAACTATGGCCCTATGGCACCAAATCGACTGAAATTTTGGATTCTTACTAAGAATCATGAATTGAACACGAATCAATCAAAAAATCAACCAAAAGAAGATTTTGAAAAAAATATCGTCATTTTCACACTTGGGTTCGCTCGTTTTAATACTTGGGGTCGGTGTTTTAAATACTTGGGTTCAGCCATAACTTTGGCACTTTGGCACCAAATCGACTGAAATTTTGGATTCTTACTAAGAATCATGAATTGAACACGAATCAATCAAAAAATCAACCAAAAGAATATTTTGAAAAAAATATCGTCATTTTCACACTTGGGTTCGCTCGTTTTAATACTTGGGGTCGGTGTTTTAAATACTTGGGTTCAGCCATAATTTTGGCACTTTGGCACCAAATCGACTGAAATTTAGTATTCTTTCTAAGAATCATGGTCTGTACCCGAATCAATCAAAAAATCTGCCAACAAAAGAATTTTAATTTTCTTCATTCAAAATTTTCTTTTTTTTCATAGGCACTTTGTCAAACTTTGGTTCGGCCATAACTATGGCCCTATGGCACCAAATCGACTGAAATTTTGGATTCTTACTAAGAATCATGAATTGAACACGAATCAATCAAAAAATCAACCAAAAGAAGATTTTGAAAAAAATATCGTCATTTTCACACTTGGCTTCGCTTGTTTTAATACTTGGGGTCGGTGTTTTTAATACTTGCGTTCTGTCATAATATAAGGTTATTTTTATGCATGAAGATCACCATGTCTCTCTCTCAGGTTGATGTGGGACCTAGCGATCTGTAATGTGGGAAAATGTAAGGTTCTACTTTTTTGTTCCAAATAATAAAAAAAACAAGAATGTTTGGGAAGGTTCCATAAATGTGTATTTTACAACAAATCAAGTTAAA
The DNA here is from genome assembly GCA_917563855.2 of Limnephilus lunatus. NCBI lineage: Eukaryota > Metazoa > Arthropoda > Insecta > Trichoptera > Limnephilidae > Limnephilus > Limnephilus lunatus. Next base: position 70,734,474 of record OU830602.1, read on the forward strand.
CAAAATTAATAACAGAATTCCTCATACCTGTGGACCAACGCAAACGGTTCTATTCTCTAAATCTATTACGGAAAACGGCGAACGGAAGGTGACGGCAGGCAATCCTGCGATCGCCAACGGAGGACTCCGGATGAAGGGGGCAAACATCTCGCGAAGAATCTCCAGACGGCCAGGAGTCCGGGCCAGATGGATCCGACGAGCACGTACCGGGATGAGGGCGCTAAAGGCCAAATGCCAGGTTATTTCCTACAAGCGCGAGGGACGCCATCTTGGTGCCAGAGCGTGGTGATTTTAGCGAGGCTGTTTCCTCCGACGGTGGGCCACAAATAAATCGTTAGCGTCACAGTTTTAAAACCGGAGCATATCCCCGTGGTGGTTTTGCGCGGAATTTATCATCTCCAAAACAGATGGTTTGCGATTTATCCGGAATCTCAGCACGATTCCCCGAGCCACATGGCCACACACATCGTACTTCAAATTTAACAAAAACCCAAAAAGGTTACGCATGCGGAGAAATCAAATTCACCATTTCACAAGCGGCACACACATTATTAACCGAAAATCCAGCCCGAAAAAGTTAAATAATAAACTCAAAACATCTTGTTGAGTGACCTCGTCAAAAATTCACCGGTTCCCTGACGGTGAAATTTTTAAGAAAGTCCATAGAAAAAGACCCGGTTCAAAAATCAGAGAAAAAAGTCTTGCCAGTCCAATACAGGCTGTTCAAATTACCAGGTTAGTGGTCAGGTAAATAATTATATCACAAATTGATAATTATTTACGTGACAATTCCCCCCTTCTCACGAAAATGTTTGGCCCCAAACATGAAATCCACGATTCCGATGTAAAAAGAAACAAAAAAAATAAAGGTACACAACCAACTAACTAACTAGAAGATAGGTCCATCAGGTATCTAGAAATTTTACAAAAAGTATCCATTAACAATCATAAACAATAAATCATATAAATCTAGATAGATTGAAAGAACAATGAGAATAGGATGGTACGAGAATAAGGAGTCCACAACACTTTCAGAACCGATGGAGCTGGGTGCTGGCAGTACTGGCTGAAGCCCAGACCTGTTATTCTCATGTCATCTTAACATCGGGAACATCTTAAAAGTAAAGAACACAAACAGTGAAAAGAAAAAAAAATTATGCACAAAGCATCACTTTTCCTTCAGCAGGAAATTTTGCCATTAAAAAAGGCTTCACTTTAGGGTGGTCAACCAGCCCTCACTTTCACTGAATTTAGGCCATTTATCAATAGCGAAAAGTTAACTATTCTATCTACCTAGGTCCAACAGGTCTCATAGGTTAACATAAAAGTTTATTCAACAAAAAAAACAGAACAGACAATAAAACTAGAATGATGATTATCTTTCAGAGATTTTCAACTATTAGTTTAAAAAAGATTTATTACAATGTAGAACCATAAGTATATGAGTAGTACTTGTGTATTATTAATGAATTAGTTAGACCAAGTTTGCGAAACTTGCCTACTAAAAGTGGTTAGATTAGGGTTTACATATTTAGAAATACCTATTCATACAGGTGGTTACAATAGGGTTTACATAATTAGAAATACCTATGTTTCAAAAATAAAATTAGATCAGGTTTTACAATACCAAAGATATACCTGTCTATAAAAGTGGTAACAATGAGTATCAGTAGGAACACAAAGACAAGCAAAACAGAATCTAGAATGTTTAGCTGAATGCATAGGGATTACAATTTAACAAAAAAAAACCTAGCTAATATTAGTGAACCAGTATGATTAAATATATAGAGTCCAAGCCATTTTAATAACTAACACTGTGTGTATAGTTTGCATAAGAAAATAGACAGATCACACCGTAGACGGAGATCCTTCAAAATATTACTTCAAAAGTAAGCAAAAGGCAAAATTTCTTGAACAGACAATATGTATTGGTGATCGATCATATCCATGTGATAATCGACACTATTTAAACTGGAGATCAATCAAAACATTAAATTGAATGACACTAGGTACATAATCGTGTAGAGAAACACTGGTGTTTCAGCAGTGAGACTAATACAAATATTTTACTTATATCTATAAGCTATACAAAAATACGCTCTCCTGTGCTAGAGGTAGAGTATTATATATTCCATGCTGGAATTACTTAATAGGAAAGTACGCCGAAGCAGTACTACCTTTGTTAGAAAGACATAACAATGTTCTTAATAAACTATGACTTAATATTATTCACTTTAAGGAAAGCTAAACCAAACTTAAATGTAGCAAATACCAGCTAAATATACACATTTTGTATACCAGAAAGTTGCTCAAATCTCTGCTATACAAAGAATTTACACTTAAGAATACATCTTGTTCTCTAGCTCCTTGAAGGATCTTTGGTTATAAGGCATGTCGGAGGGACGACAAAATGGAAAGAAAGCTGCACTGAACTAGAGAAAAAATGGATTTAGATATTAAAAGTAGGGAACATTACAAAATATCCGTTTACTGACGGAGTAGAGATGCGATACCAATGTGTGTGTGTGTGCATTGCAGTGATAATACTGACAGAATAATATATAGACAGGGTGTCTACTAAAAAGAGAAATATGCATATCCAATCAAATTATATATATATATATCACTCGAAAAAGAATAAGTCACATGAAGGAGAGAAGAAAAAAAAATAATGACTTAAGGTTTGGGCGCCACTGATCATTAGGATCAGAGAAACATTTCTTGTGAAGATGTTCCTATTCTAGTCCAACGAGGATAAATAATGTAAGTCTATCATCAGTACACTAGAATGTTGCGTTTATTCCGAGCACAAGTTCTGAAGGTACCAAACTCCAGAACACGTGGCCGGAACAAACACATAAAGAAGGGAACGAAATAACATGGAAGGTTGGTAGTCCTCCATACTACTTCATTAGCTTCCTATTATAAACTAAACTTAATCTAAACGAATTATATCTTTAACATGAAAATTACCAACTATTTTGCCTTGCATGTCTGCAAGAGTATAAACTAAATTAGATAACTTATTTTTTATAATGTTTCGCACAAACCTCGGGGCTAATTTGTGTGAAAAGAAATTGGGTCCACTCGATTGGACAAAGTTCTTTCTCCAAACCACGTCTCCAATTTCATAATTTACCGACTTCCTACGTAAATTGTAATGTTGAGCATTCTTTCTATATGCCTGTAACAAGGCATCTGTGACTTTATTATAAATAGGAACCAAGTCCTCTAATTTTCCCGCAAAACTTACTCTCGATGCTTGTAAGCTAGAATCAGCAACATCAGGGGATATATGATTTTTATGAAAGTTACCATCGATTATCTGTTCACGACCGTGCATAAGAAAGAAAGGAGTATAACCCGTCGCGAAGTTAACTGTATTGTTAAGCGCTGACTGTATTTGTGGCAGAAACCTAGACCAATTACGTTGGTCGGACTCGGTCAAAATAGACAGTGCAGTACCTATTGTTTGGTTATACCGCTCAACGACATTATTTTGTGGTGTATAATATGCATTATAGAAAGGAGCCGGTACATTATAATCAGACAGTAATTTTTTAAACTCATTGGACACAAATTGTTTGCCATTATCGCAAACAAACGTCTGTGGAACCCCATGGATGAGAAAAATGGACTGCTCTACGTTTTTAACGATACTTTTTGTGGTAGCATTCCTAAGTGGAAAAATCCATGTGTATTTCGAGAAAACATCAACGACAGACAAAATATACGTAAATCCGGAATAGCTTCGCGGTAGTGGACCGACAAGATCAATTGATAACATCTGCATTGGTCTTGTTACTATTTTTGGATTGACAGAAATCCCCGCCGGCGCAGCAGTATTTATTTTATGGGCTTTACACGTTTTGCACCTATTTACGAAGTTTTTCACATCCTTATACATTCCAGGCCAATAATAGTGTAAGTGAACCTTCTTGTACGTTCTGAATATTCCTGGATGACATGATAGATCTGATTCGTGTTCCTTAGATAAAATAGCGTTACGGTCCTCAAAAGGAACAACCAGCTTCCAAGCTGTATCCTCTTGTAGAGCGAAACGGGACTTTGAGTGACGAAATAAACAATTATCCTTAATTTGAAAATTATTAAAACGTTGTGGATTATTTTTACAATTAGTAAATAAGTTAATGTACCAATTATCCGTGCTTGTAGGAAGGTTGTCAATGGCTCCAATAGTTAAATCGTCTTTACGCGAAAGAGCGTCGGGTACAGTGTTAAATTTACCCTTCCTGTGGACTACATCAAAAGAAAATTGAGAAAGACGGGTAGACCAACGTGCAAGTCTGCCTGTCGGATTTGATAAAGACACTAGCCATTGCAAACTGGAGTGGTCCGTTACTACTGTGAAGTGAACTCCCTCTATGTAGGGCCTGAAGTGATTCACCGAATCTAACACCGCTAAGAGTTCGCGCTCCGTCACGCCGTAGTTTCGCTCGTGAACATTCAGACACCTAGAAAAAAAAGAAACCGGGTGTTCTTCTCCTTCAAAGACCTGTGTGAGCACGCCGCCTATCCCAACGTTGCTCGCGTCACAGTGTATGGTAAATGGAAGTGAAAAATCAGGACAATTGATAACCGGCGCGGAAGTTAGTGCCTTTTTTAATTTTTTAAAAGAGTCTTCAGCCTCTGAAGACCAAGAAAAATTACTCACCCCCTTTCTTGAGCCAGTGAGTCTTGTTAAAGGGGCCGCTATTGTGGAAAAATTCTTGATGAAACGTCTATAATATCCACAAAGTCCAATAAAAGCTTTTAACTGTTTTGAATTCTTAGGAGTGGGGTAAGTTCGAATAGACTCTAGCTTGACTGGATCTGTGCGGAGACCCTTTGCATCAACAATATAACCCAGATACTTCAACTCGTCCTTACAAAACTCACATTTTTTTAGATTAATTGTTAAACCTGCTTCTTTAATACGTGTGAAAACTTTATTTAACAATTCTAAATGTGACTCAAAATCTTCTGAAATAATAATTAAATCATCCAGGTAGCAAAAAACGTTTACATCAAACTCTGGACCAAAAAGAGCATCAACAAGACGCTGTAATTCACTAGGTGCATTTTTCAGACCAAATGACATCCTAACGAATTCAAAAAGTCCATGACCTGGTACAACAAAAGCCGTTTTAGAACAAGAGTCCTTATGTAAAGGTATCTGCCAAAAACTTTTCGATAAATCAATAGAGGTTATAAAGCGTGCACCACGTAGGTTGTCTAAAATACTCGAAATAAATGGCAGCGGGTACGAATCCCTTGTCGTGACGCTGTTAAGTTTTCTGGAGTCCAAGCAGAACCTCGCAGAACCATCCTTCTTAGGCACGATCAAAACCGGATTCGACCAAGCTGAACGCGAACGGCGAACAACACCTAAATCTAACATTTCCTTAAGTTGAGATTCAAGTTGTTGCTGACGTGTTTGAGACAAAGGGTAATAGCGTTGCTTAATGGGATCTCCCGTTGTATTGATTTTGTGCTGCACTAAATGAGTACGACCCAGTCCACATTTTTCAAACGAAATTGACTTAAATTTTTCTATAACATTATTTAGCCTACGATTGTCTTGAGGGGACAGTAGGGAAGCTGACGTGATCTTGCGAATTTCACCTATAGTATTCTCAACATCACGACCACTGTTGGCTCTTGAAAACAATTGAGGAGCAATGTCAAACTGTTTCCAAAAGTCGACTCCCAAAACAATCACTGGAGAAAGAGACGGAATAACAAAAAAATTAACATATTTCTTAATATTATTATAAGTAACCAGTACTTGCATAGTACCAATTACATCTTGATGTTTACCATCCGCAGTGGTAACGTAAGAATCCAGCTTATCTAACTTAAAACCTAAACTTAAGAAAAACCTATACAGTGAACCTCCAAAACAACTCACACTAGCTCCGCTATCTAAAAGAGCTGAAAAAACTAAATTGTTAATTGCAATATTAACATGAGGTCTAATATCTTGACCGCTGGTCATCATCGGCATGAATGCGTCCATGTCATGGTCGATGGGACTGGTACTAGAGTTTGAAACTATCGGTGGTCTCCTAGCATCCTCGCTAGCAGAATGAGGGGGACCCCCGTCTAGTTTTTTGAATTATGTCTTTCAGAATTTGCTTGTCGCTTGGTATGATTCTTCTGAGAATCAAACTTCCATTTCCTACAAAAAGGCTTGGAATGACCTTTTATATTACAATAAGCGCAAAGTAATTTATTTCTATAAAATTGTGCAGAAGATGAAGCAGAAGAAGAAGAAGGTGCAGCATTACTATTCGACGGAACACATGACGGTTTATTCTTGTCTTTGCCCGAATTTGCTTCATCGTCGGAAATAGCTAAACTTTTTTCAAATCGCTTGCAAACACTAATTAAGGAATTTAAATTTTTATCCTCAAAATAAGCAATAACAAGAGCATATTTCGGCAATAGACTATTGCACACTAAGTCCACAATTTGTTCTTCCGGAAGTTGAACGTTTAATCTTAAATTAGCTAATTGCACGTCTTCAACATAATCAACTACGCTTTGATTATGCTTCTGTTTCATAGAGAAGAGAGCTTTTAAAGCTTCGGTTTGGTTAGCGATTGGATCAAATCTAGTTAAAATTAGTTTTTTCAGTTCTAGCCAAGTTAAATTATCTTTATAAACAGTACGATACCATAGCAATGCTCTTCCCTCCAAAAGGTCAGCAAATGAAGTGACAACAAACGACAACTCAATATGACGACACCTAGATAACTCCTCCACACGTTGTATAAAGTCACGGATGTCTGAAGATCCGTTAAACTTAACACCCCAGCTATGTACGGAAGGATTTGTAATTGTATTCTGATAATAATTATTAGTTATGTTGGTAATTGTATTAGAACTTTCATCACCGCTTGCTTCTTGTTGAGAAGAAGCACCACCAGATTGTTTTAGGTTCCTGTTATAGATTCGCGCTTGCTCTCTCATGGCGGACAAAGTGGGTTCTGGAGTAATATTAACGTCAGAAAGCATCTGAATCATCTCCTCTTTTGAGGCCCCGTTAATGTTAGACAACGTCATTTTGTCAAATGGTATTTATTTATTAAACGAAGAAAATATTCCAAATAATTCCATATAAAATAGTTAATGTTTATGAAAAAACCGAATAACACTATATTAAGTCTGGTGAACTGTTTATAAAGTTGTTATAATAACATTATCGAAGTATAGTAACTGTTTGACATCTGACATATGTCAACAAAAATCACTATCAGCTGATCTGTAATAACAGCTGACATAACCATAGATAAACTTGCCAGTATACAAAATTATCCCAAATATTTTACCCGAAAAAAAAAGAACGGAGCTGTTGTTTACGTTACACAAAATTTGAGAGCGAACGAAGCTCAACCGGAAACCAATACATCATATAGCAACACAATATATTGATACAATAATATGCACAAAATTTCATACTACCGCGAAATATTTCATATCATCTATTATGACGCTTCTACACACACACACACTGATATCATTATAACAACATGAAGATATTAATGAATAATACATATCCAACCTTGAAAATTCGGAAAAAAGAAGCAGAAACTTAAAAACATAACAGACCGCTAGAATATACGGGCACCGAAATCAACATATTCATCTTAAAACGTTGGGAGCCAAATATAAGGTTATTTTTATGCATGAAGATCACCATGTCTCTCTCTCAGGTTGATGTGGGACCTAGCGATCTGTAATGTGGGAAAATGTAAGGTTCTACTTTTTTGTTCCAAATAATAAAAAAAACAAGAATGTTTGGGAAGGTTCCATAAATGTGTATTTTACAACAAATCAAGTTAAACAAAATTAATAACAGAAACCCTCATACCTGTGGACCAACGCAAACGGTTCTATTCTCTAAATCTATTACGGAAAACGGCGAACGGAAGGTGACGGCAGGCAATCCTGCGATCGCCAACGGAGGACTCCGGATGAAGGGGGCAAACATCTCGCGAAGAATCTCCAGACGGCCAGGAGTCCGGGCCAGATGGATCCGACGAGCACGTACCGGGATGAGGGCGCTAAAGGCCAAATGCCAGGTTATTTCCTACAAGCGCGAGGGACGCCATCTTGGTGCCAGAGCGTGGTGATTTTAGCGAGGCTGTTTCCTCCGACGGTGGGCCACAAATAAATCGTTAGCGTCACAGTTTTAAAACCGGAGCATATCCCCGTGGTGGTTTTGCGCGGAATTTATCATCTCCAAAACAGATGGTTTGCGATTTATCCGGAATCTCAGCACGATTCCCCGAGCCACATGGCCACACACATCGTACTTCAAATTTAACAAAAACCCAAAAAGGTTACGCATGCGGAGAAATCAAATTCACCATTTCACAAGCGGCACACACATTATTAACCGAAAATCCAGCCCGAAAAAGTTAAATAATAAACTCAAAACATCTTGTTGAGTGACCTCGTCAAAAATTCACCGGTTCCCTGACGGTGAAATTTTTAAGAAAGTCCATAGAAAAAGACCCGGTTCAAAAATCAGAGAAAAAAGTCTTGCCAGTC